>CM062804.1:593598378-594940878 GCA_031772625.1 Pinus tabuliformis
TATACCAGGACTAACCCAACAATAGGACAACAAAAATAAATATGGAGAAATATTTATACAGGTTGTGTTCCAAGTTCAATATAAGATAATTTTATTTGTGTCCGCCAAATGACACACAATTCTATCAAAGGAACAAAGATAGTACATCTAGTGTCAATACAAAGTGGGAGTGACAAGGCATTTATAGACTGGACTATAATTGTCTAGCCAAAGAGAGTATATGTTAAGTTATCATTACAAACATATATGTTATAAACTAAAGCTCTAAATGTCTAGTACTGAGCAAGACAAGAAAGGACGTCAAGCCCTATTGGAACTAACAACTGAGGATGAGTGAAGGGACCAACATGCATACCAAACAAGATATATTAAGAAATGCATCATAGAACTAACATGGATTCTATATTTTGAGAAACTTATACACACACTATATTAAAGAAGAAATCATTGTAATTGACATTTTTCAAAACAAAAATCCAGGAAACTAGTTTGTAATGGAAATCAGACTTGCAGGAGTGAGTCCCAAACAATTACCTTTTTAATTAAATGAAAAGATAAATTTGTAACATAGGAAGGAGAAAACATGGGAAATGACATATTGAAACTAAATCTAGTACAGCAATTTCATAATTACTAGCTTATGCTATTACTCAGTTGACTTACCTCACCTTGATAAGAAACTATTGAATGCAATGGTTTATTAGTTACAGATGTACACAAGTCCCATATTAACAAATGACAGTCATCTCCAACTAACCCAAAAAAATACACATTCCTTAATGCCATGCAACATATTCCACGACACCCTCATGGACCTATATTGACATGAGGTCATCAAACACTTTCAACAAAGATAAAAAGTTGACAACATAAAGTTAACAATACAAATGAATAGAAAATCACCAACAAATCCCATTAAATTTCAACAAAAACAAAACGAAAATGTTAGCAAACATTAAAAATAATCCTTACATTTTTTAATGGTCATATTTGTGGGGGTGAGAAATCAGTTCTAGTAGTGTCTTTGCCCTTATTTTTTATGCCATGCTACCATCATGTAAAACAAATCAACTTTAGAATGAAAATGGATTTTGACACAATTGTATGGTGTGACACATTAACAAACCTAAAGAAAAGAACTTTTGAAGCCTAAAAACCTGTGTGTGTTCAATTTCATTTATAATCCTCTACTAAGTTGCTACTGACAGACAACAAAATATGAACAAATCCTATTATATGGGAAAATCATCCAATTCTTGAACTGTCTTCAAATGGTAACCTAATGATAATAAGAATTCATTATGAAGGGTGGATTTACTTGCAATTGGGTAGAAAGTTACTTTGAATACATCTGTCAAAATAACTCACCTTAAATATTTTTTGGGCCTCAAGCACTTTGTTTTTGGCAAGAGCATTAATGTACCACAAACAAATTTGTGCATCGTCTGAACCACTTATAAGAACATAAGTAGGGCATGTTACATATATCTAACAAGAGAGCCTATTAACCCTAGCTCTATAATTAATGGCAATAGAATCCTTGGGCTACCTGATATCTATCACATAGAGTGGTGTAACAATCATTTGTCAGGAGTCAAGTTGAAAATTATTATTATTATTATTATTTTAATATATATATATCATTCGATAGCTTGGGGAGTGTGACATGGGATTATTGACAAAATAAGATGCACATGTAACTCTCTCAGATAAGATCATCATCTAAATAAGAATGAGGGTCATCTACCCATGCACTTAGAAAATTAGGACTATTCCATAATTTTATATGACGAATTCATCACATCCTCAAGGATCTTGTTTAAAATAAAATGCCAGAATAATTTTCTCTTCTTTAACTGAAACAGAGTCCAAATTTCATATATTGCCAACGCCCTTCAAATTTGTTCATTCTCATGATGCAATTACAAGGCATCTTATGATTAGGCAAGAAGGGACACTTAGCGTAATTGAACAAGACAATAACCAATCAGTTGAGAGCAGCTAGAATAGTAAGTAAGTTGAAAAAACTAATTCTTACACTTACTCTTGTCCTAATGGTGTGGAGCTTGCGAGCTTCTTCCTGCCATCAAAAGAGTGTAGAATATACTTAATATTCTAAGAGAAATTCATTGACATGATGACCCTCAATTCAATTCTAAATATTCCAAGAAAATGGCAATCCATCATGAGGTTCTCAGCATGAAAATAGATGTGAAAGCACAAATTCATGAATCTTTGTTAACCTTCCAAATACACTATCAAAATTTGTTAGTCTAGGTAACTGGGGTAGTAGGTGACACAATATTCGACTCATCATTGACTAAGAATGATATAGGATTGTTAGTGCATGCTACAAGGCACATATAATGGATACCATTATATATATATATAATTTGCCACAAGGTTTCATAACCACAATACATATAGTGCCTTCCATTGTATTATTACATCTTGCCTAGTAAGGGAACAAGGCTGCACATTTTAGGTCATATTGCATCATGCCTTGTATTGAGATATTGGCAATGCACACCTTCAAGCAAGGTTAATGACATCACTTTTATAACCCTTTCATGACACTCTACTCCACCATGGTAAACTCTTGTCCTACCTAGGGTAAGACACATTGGTACTAAGGAATTTATAACATTGAAATTTGTAATTACAAAAGTTGCACATAATATTTAGTAGTTATTCCCATAATTCATAATAGCATTTACACAATAATTCATGGCAATTACTGTTATAGCAAGACATTATAGAAAAAGGTTGGATAGGGTTGCACGTACATCCTTATTTCTATTATCTAATGGCTACAGAGACTGGCTCCTAATGCCTAGAACTTAAATGATAGGTTAATTTAATAATAGTCATGCATCTTTACTTTTATCACAAGAGTAGACCTATTATATGGATTCATCACATAACTTCAAATGCTCTTCCCCTACAAACTGAACCTGGTTGAACCTACTTCCTAGTGTGGCTAATAATGACAAGTTGTTATGTTATGAAACTTGATATCATATATTGTGTTGCGGTTCTAAGAAACTTCAAGTGTAAAGAAAAAACCTACACAATATATTCTACGATAAAGTTGTTTGGGATACCTGAAATAATATATATATATCATTGATGACTTTTAAAGAATCGCAAGATGTAGAAGGTAAGGAATTAAATGAAAGGGTGAGCCACCAACAGGATCCTAGATTTTAGTATTCAACTGAGTTTGAAAACACTAGCATTTTAATCAGTGAAGAAAAGCATCACTTAAATCATTACCTTTTCATGTAGAATCATTTATTAATTCAATTTTCAAATACATACTTTGAGAAGCATACCATAAGTTTTCCATTAATTCCAAACATCCTATAAGGACTAGTTTCATTTGTTCACATAAATCATCAAGCCTTCCAAAGTTAAAAATTATGGGCAAAACCATAAGCAGTCCAATGAACATGAGAATAACATATATGTGCACATGTTAGATATTGAAGAACTTGAAGAACTAAAACATATTAGATGCATTCATTACTCAAAAATTTAAATACAACTAATACATATAAATTTTGGCCACAATCTCCCACAAATGCATAGCGTAATAAATCATGGAAGCACACAATTACTTGGCATTTAATAGCAAAAAGATGTACAATAAAAATAACATGGGTAGAACTTGGTAATGCATACAACTAAAAAATCATTTCTCTTCTTCTTGGGTTTAACCTTTACACACCAGTAATACTGCTCAATCTTGGTCTCTAAACTAGAACACAATCCAAGAATAAATGTTACAGTTGTATGCATACGCACAAGAAATAATATGCATTCTTAGTGACCCTTCCAACACTTGTGATCAATACAGGAGAAATTAATCAGTCCCTTTGTGAGATTACCTAAGCAGATTTAGCTTAGAACTCGATCCCCTCTCGTTCTACAAAAGATTAAGCCTTCCTCAACAATGTTTTGAGCTAGTGGTATTGGGTACAAACTCGGCTCTCTTTCAGCAGAAATACGACCAATGGTATGCAACTTTATTTATGCAGGACTTGGTTCCTGGGATTCTATTTTAGTGGCATAGTGAGCCCTCAACCTTTCTTGGAACTTTAGATTACAACCACCATCTTGAGGGGGATTTAATGGATGCTTGTTGTAGTTAAACACATAGAATTTTGCACTAACTATTTTCATGGCAATAATGAAAGGATTTTGTGGCATGTATTGGGTTATATTGAACTCCCCATAGTGATTGATTTGTTGTATTACTTGTAACTGCAAAAAAGAACATTCACTGAGTAACCTGACCTAAATGATAGAAATGGCATATTTATAATGATTTAATTATGAAGTTTCAATAACATTGAACTGAACAAAATAGTTTCAACACAGACTATGAAAAATATCCATCCCAAACATATAACAAATCCCAAATGTGTGGACAACATTAAAGAATGTGTTAAAATAACAATGTTGAAAACCAAAAAATTAAGTTAATTTTTTTCCTTTCCAATAACGCAAAGAAAAGTAATCACATTGTACAACAACCAACATTGTTCATCGTAAGTGTGTGGTGAATTCTTATAGTCACAAGAAAATGGAAAATTCATATATTTTCTTGCAAATATACATTGAAATAGTAATCAGACAACATAGTCATAGATGCAACATAAAGTGGGTCATAAAGTTGTTTATTCACATACTCAGTACCATGGACATTGTAACATTTACAAATGAACATGTTGGTGAAATTCATATACATTGTCGTGTTACTAAAACAATTGGTTACTCAAAATCATTAGAAAAAAGGTTCTACTCTCCATAAAGATGATAAGGTCCTTCATGGATGAGAGAAAAATACAATTCCTCACATGTTCTTCAAAGCATTCCCAACTTGGTTACAACTGGAAGATGCCCAACTTCTCAAGCATGGAGGAGTTGTGTTCAAAGGTATCCCAATGCAAAGAGACAAAACCCCAAGACATGACAAATTCCAATCAAATTATTTTAAGAGGCTTTAGATATTTTTAGCCATAGTCTATTCAATACAAGCTAGGAAAAACAAAACGAATGTAAGGTGATTGGTGTTAGTAATGTTGGCATTGATGTCAAAGGTGTTGATCTTGTGGAACCCTAGAACATTTTCCAGGTGGAAGAGGTACAAGGGATAAACATTAAATTTGTTCTTACTACTCATCATAACTAGGATCACGCAGGGGGAATGAAGAACTTAAGAAACTAATCCTATGTATTGAAGTTTATTGTGGAGCAAAAGATCATGTCAAAGGTTGTATTGTTGTGTTAGAGCATTGTAATGAATTATCGTTGGGTAGGACAATGAACATCAAGGCCTTGCACACACCATGTTCATTTTTGGTTGTGGAATTTTTTTTCTTAAGGCTTAGTAGAGGCAAAATATTGGCCTCCTTGCCCAAGTCAACTCAGGTTTTCTGTGGGCACGGGTATACAATGAATAACCTTTGATATACAATAACTATTGAAACAAAAAACTGAAAGGATCAAGAAAAAACTTAACTAGGCTAAGTAAAAACAAAAGGAGAACAAGCCCATAGTGCCATCAACCATTCAAAAACAAATATTTCTTACTCTACTTATCCATAGCCAAGCCTCAGGGAGATTTCCTAGTTCAACATTAATAAGTTGTGGGGCCTAATATGTAACAATCTTTTGGGTACATCTAAAATTTCTTAAAGTTACTACAGACTTTAGTGTCTCTTGATCCTATCATAGTTTCCAAGGAACATTCCTCTCAGTAAATAAAAAATAATATTTCTTCCTTTCTAGCCAATGTTGTTAATTTTAGTTAACAATGGTATGTTTTATGCTTATCAAAATTACTTCAATGTTCCATTATAAGCCCAATTACAATTCCATTTAGTTTCCAATAGAAATCACATATCATTAATTCACATTAATAGTAATGGAATATAGAACAATAAACAATAAATGCAGAAGACAAGCCAAGACAAGAGAACACAGATGTTTAGGCTAATGCCAGGGAAAAACCCACAAGGGGAAAACCCAACATATCTTCTTCTTCTTAATAGATATCAAATGTTCAGAAAGAGAGATAATCCAATATTGTACAATGATAATGAAGTCAAAGTCAAGTCTTTGATTGTCAAGTTGTCCTCCAAAATCCAAACAACAATGTTCACGGGAGTTGGTCATTAGAAATGTAATCAAATTACAACACTCTAAAAGTATCCCTTCAGCTGAGAAGTCATGGGTGAGGATTATTTGTTGTGCCAAAGTCAATTAAGACTTGAATCGAGCACCAACCACCTAATTATGATAAATTTCGGGACCAATAAAAATATCGAATTTATATTTACCTCGTGGAAAATATTTTAGGCTGTGTCACTATCATTTCTTGGTTAGATAATAAATAAAGGGTGCTTCACAGTCCTCACCAAGGTTCAAATCCCCCCGGGACACATTTTGCTTCTTTAGGACCATATTTCCTATGGAAGTGGTTTGTCTAATTACATTTGTAATAACTTAGCTTCATTTAAGTAAATAGTAAATGGAGACAATCGAGAACAAAATTGATTATCCCTTACAGTTGTGCAATAATTAATGAGGTGCATGCATCAACATATCTTATGCAAGGAAGAATACTAGGAAAAGAGGTACAATATGCCCAAAATCAATATATCATATGACATGAGCTAGGTTTGTTGCATAAAACAAGTAATGGAAATCAAATGTGCTATCAAAACACTAGATATTATTCCTATGAACATTCCATTCATTTCATCATGGTTAGC
The DNA here is from genome assembly GCA_031772625.1 of Pinus tabuliformis. Taxonomy (NCBI): domain Eukaryota; kingdom Viridiplantae; phylum Streptophyta; class Pinopsida; order Pinales; family Pinaceae; genus Pinus; species Pinus tabuliformis. The sequence goes on from CM062804.1 coordinate 593,605,161, forward strand.
ACTTAATGCAACAAGGGAAAATTCCACCATGATACAAGCGGGAAGTAATAAAACCAAGAGTCATGTGGATGCCATGCAAGTTCTATACATGAGGTCTTTAAAATACCAGATCATTATTGTAATACCTGGTGGCCCATCTTTAAGGAAACCTGAGACCTTCACTCTTCAAAGTAGAATATGATGTAATTTCAACTACAGATCTTGCATCATATCAATGTCTCCTAAGAGTAATATTGTCTAGGAGGTTTGTATGTTGTTTGACCGTGACATGTATGGCTATCCATCTTGTGAAAGTATATTTAGCCTATGAATTAACAAACATTTCCTAAATACACAACATTTTATTTTTCAAGTCACACACATGACTACAGATTTATAACCATTAGTCCACCTCATTCTACCATGCAAATTAGAAATTACACACAACACTGCAATCTTGTAACCATGCATAGAAAGGTGCATTGTGAGTGGTTTAGACATATTTGGGCATCACAATTAATAAGGAACTCAACATTGTGTGATTTAGAATTGGCATTGGGACATGGTCAATAATTCTCCTCCCACCCATTGACAGACTACCAACGATGTTCATTCAGGAATAATTAGTATGTTTTGTGTAATAAGAATGGGTTTTATGGCCTTTGCGATGGATAGGGAAGGAAAACAAGATCCTTAATCCTTAAAAAAAAATCACTAGTTCAATGGATGTGAATAATTCCTCAAACAAACACACATATCATATCTAAGATATATCTAGCCTTCAAGTGCATTATGGGTGCTATTTGAAGGTTTTGTGTGCCATAGTTGGATCCTCAGGCCTCTAAGTTTAGCCTCATTATAATTAGGAGGATTTTTGCACCAAGTATGGATCTTGGGGCCTTAACCATGTTCAAGAAATGACCATAAGGTGCTTGGATCATATTTGAATCTTCCCATGATCAATCTTCTTGAACAAGTATTTGAGTTTCCACACAAAACATATCTAGGGGATATTTGGCCTTTATGGGTGATCTCTGTCAACATTGGTATGGTTTGCATGATAAGAATGGGTCTTGCAAAATGAACTATCTCAAGGGGAGGATAAAATAGGGCCTTAGGCCCTGTTGTCGCCTTCTAACGAGAAAGTTCCAGTTGTACAAAGAGGGAAAAAGAACAAAGATGTTTGGAGCTAGCCTCCAAGCCATATGTTATCCATGATAACTCCTAGAAATAATTTTTAGTTTGATTAATCATTTGCATCTATTTGCTACTTTTCTAAAAGAGGTTGTTGTGATTTGAAAATTAGAGATTAAAGGAGGAAGAACAGGTCCAGTTTAAATTGTTTTGGAGAAATTTCGATATTCTCTTAAAACCATTTCTTTCACAAACCCCATTTTTTCCTTTGTTTTTTAAACTCTAGCTGTAGTGACCCATTTTTTACTCTAGCCGAAATCCCTTTGTATATCCAACTCTATCTATGTTTCCCATTCCCCTTTGAAATGTTTTAAACATTCAAAAATCATGTTGAAACCATTTTTAAGTGTCGGGACCCACAAACCATAATCGCTATCAACCCCTTCCCTTTTGTGATACATATCTGCCTGCCTCCCTTTTTTAACTTTTGCAATTGCGATATCACATATCGCAAAGTTCCCTGTCGATTTCCATATCCAAGTCACGTCACCATTCCTCTCCAATTGCAATAAAGTCTTTTTTGCCGATTGTGATAATTCCTTCCCCCGCCGATTGTGATATTGCAATTGGGGATCGCACAAGTCAAAGTTCCTCCTCTGCCAAAGTCCCTTCCAAATTATGATTGTGTTGTGCGAGAACCCTCCCATATGCGATATTTTATGTGATACATTTTATAAACCATCACGTATGGAACATCAGAAATCACCATAAATCAATGTTAAAGTCCCTTTCCCTTTTCAATGGTGATATGTGAGTCCTAGTTCTAGATGTGATATTTTATGTATCATGCTTTATTGAAGTTTCACGTCCAGACAATTGGCAAGTGCTATGAAATATGGTAAAATGGCCCTCTCCTATATTGTGATTGTGATACCAGCAGGCCTGGATCAATGGCCCAGATTGAATCGGCTTGGATCAATGACCCAGATTGAATCTGCCTGGATCAATGACCCAGATCAACGAACATTAAAACATCTATTTCTCTTTCGCTCAGTAGGATGATGAGGTTATTTTTCGGCGTATATCCAACAACACAGTCATCAAATAGAATACAGAGTAAATGAATACATGGAAGCTTGGAGGACTTGATGATCCAGCATGGTGCTCCATGCAGAGGGAAGATGAAGTACTGCCCAGGCGTCCTCTGCTTCTATACTATCGAATTAAACTGATAGTTGATCGCTCCCACTTTTGAAAAAAGAATGATCCGAGCAATAAAGGGAGAAGCAAAGGGAATTAGATGAGTGACACAGGTGGCCAAACCGTGGGCAAGAAACAACCTGAAGCAAAGGAAATCCCATGGATGGAAATGGAGATATTTTGTCGGCGTTTTCATCTGATTGTTGACTTGTTTTGTTATCCTGTAATGTGTCACCATTTAATGAAGCAATTAATATTTTGTAGTCATTTTTGGGCCATAGAGCCATCCAAGGCTGATACACCTAGTCAATCTAACAACTAAGGCACGGATGAAGATATTTTGTTGTAATTACTGTTCAATGCTCCCCTCTTCGGATAAATAGTGGGAAGCAACACTTCACAAAGGTTTAGAATCCTAAAGAAAGACCTACATGTTATTTTCAAGACAGTATGACTTTATGATATGCATCTTTCAAAATATTAAGGAAATGGTGGTGATTTCTCCTTCGAGTACTACGATATGTTATCCCTGTGTTAAATTACATTATGTTCATGTTTCCTCTCTGAATTCATGTAATAGTAGCTTCTATAAATGTTTCATATGTTCTTACAGATTCATTTGTATTGACTCGTTAATGCATGTGCCTATATGGATCTTTGATATTATATCTTTAAAATTTCGCTCCATGAATCATCGCACCCATCCTCTTTCATCCATTATGTTTACCTCTAACTCAGATAAGTGAAGAATTCTGGAGGCTTCAATCTCTATGCGATAAGTGTAGAATTCCTGATGCTTCAAGATCTATGTGATGAGTTACTCTATCTCCTTATCCTCTCTCATTTCTCTTCCAAAGCTTGTTAAAATGTAGGTCCTTAAACTACTTGGCCTCCACTAGTTTATACATATATTTATGTGAGTTGTATATGTTAAGAAGTACTAGAAATACAAGATTTACGCCTTTAGATGAATGAACCAACTCATGTTGTTTATTATATATTTTTCATATATATATACAAAAATATATGTGATGTCTCCATTTTCCCGAGAATGATATGAGACACACAAAATCTAGATGTTCCAGGCACTGGTCTTGTAAGCAATCTGAGGTTTTCTCTGGAAGCGAAAATATCTTTTGGCATTGTTGCCAGGGAATGTATTGAAGGATTTTTCCCCTGGGATACAACAAGTTAAGCACTCTTTATGTAGGTGAGCAAAGACATTCTAATTGCATCCTCATCACCTTGGTGACTGGATAAATCCCATTATCATTTATCAACTTGGATTTTAGAAAGCTTCACAGTCGCTCATATACCTCTTAGCAGAAAACCCCATTTGTATCTGACCCGGAGAAATTATTTTTGAGGAGAGTCTGGAAGGAGAAAACTCCTACTACCTATGCTACTATCTCATCATTATTTGAACCCTCCTCATCCATCTCCCAACCCACTATCATTCACTACTCAAAATTTACTCCTAAGATCCTTACATACCCTGCTCTCGGTCTAGCCACTCCAACCACTGTGGTTTTGGCCCAAGTTCCTCTAGCAAATCTCAACCCCCCTCCATTAATTCAGATGGTTGTTCTAGGTTTCTTACTAAATAAATATTCCCCTCTTGATTTACCTCAACCTCTAAGTGCTATGCCTCAAGACTACCTAAATATTTTTCCTAGGTTCAATGGGGAGGATGAAAACACTGCACAGAGACACATTGAAACCTTCTATGCTTTTGCTGAGAATCTAAATGTAGAACAACTGGATGTGGTCCTGAGACTCTTTGTACAATCCCTTGATGGAGAAGCCATAAAATGGTTTAAAGCCCTACCTAATGCCTCCATCACTACCTGGGAGGAACTTGAAAACTCTTTCACACAAAAGTGGGGTGAAAAGAGAAATCATGAGTATGTCCTCACAAAGTTCAATGCTATAAGGAAGAAGCCAAAAGAGGATATTTTAGAATTCATAAAAGGTTCAATAAGCAGTATAATAACCTGCCTAGTGAGATAAAGCCCCCTCAAGTTGTTGCTCGTGTAGTATTTGTGGGGGCCTTTGAATCCAACTTTGGTTTTACCCTAAGAGAAAGGAAATCTCACACTTTCGATTAACTCCAAGTTGATGCTTTTGAGGTAGAAGAAAATTTCACCTTGGAAGGGAAATCAAGAGGTAAGGATGAACCTACCGAGAAGAAAAGGGGGAAAGAAGAAACATCCTCCTCTGGTCATGCTAAGGAATCACCAGATCTGAAGTGGGAAGAAATGGATAAACTCATCAGGAGTTTATTGCATAAGGTGGTGAAACTTGAGGTGGAGAACAAGAGTCTCCAGAAACAGAATGCTGAAGGTAACAACCAACGTTATAACCCACAGTACAAAAGGCCTCCATTGTAGATACTTCAAAGGGAAAGAAAATATCAACTCAATCAGATCCCTCCTCCTCTATATTTAGAAGATGATCCTGATGAACAACATGAGATGCAGGCAAAGGTAAGTTGAATCCTGACTCATCGAAGGTAAAATTCCCCTCAAATAAGGAATGCAATAGCTCTAAGGTATACACAAAAGAGAAGAAACCTGTTTTGATAAAAACTGCCAGCGATAAGGAAAGAGAAGCAGAGGAGGTGTAGAAAAAATCCAACCTGTATTCAATCTTCAGAAGGAACTCAAAAAGGTAAAGATCCATGTTCCTCTAATTGAACTTCTAAAGCAACCCACTTATAAAGCCAAAGTTTATCAGTTCATGCTTCCATCCACCTCAGTACCGACCCATGATTGTTTAACCCTTCAAGAAGAAAGACCAATGGTTGTTTTTGGGCCTCATGTTGAAGAACTTGATCCTTCCACTGCACCCTTCTATGTGACACTGGTAATTCATGAACTCTTATTGCATAACTACATGTTGGAATCTAAAGCCTCGCATAACCTCATTCTCTTAGCCGTGATGGAAAAATTGGGCTTGCAGATCACCAGGCCCTACAAGGACCTATAATTCTTTGACTCTAAGAGGGTCAAATGCTTGGGAATGATAAAAGATCTGGTGGTAAACCTGACCCAGATCCTTGTGAAGAGCATAGTGATGGACATCGTAGTGGCATATTTTCCCCCTTGATTTGGCATGCTCCTATCTAGGTCTTAGGGTTCCAAGATGGGGGTCTCTATCAAATTAGATCTAACTTATGCCACTATTGCCACTTTTGGAGGTGAAGAAAGGAGGTTGTACAGAGAGTCCAGATTTGTAAAAACTGTGACCCCAATTGAAGGTTCTAAAAACTCTCCAGTGTATGGAAAATAAAGCGACCTCTCCTGTCTGTTCCTAGAAGAAGATGAGACCATCTTAGAAGAAACACCAGTACACCTAACGATGTAGTTAGATCACCAACACACATATGAAAACAAAGTGTGGAAATTATACTTTGACAAAGCGAATTCCAAAGAGGGAAATGGAGCAGGAGTATTGTTGGTATCTCCTGAGGGCAGCTTGATACCCCTCTCATTCAAGATGGAGTTTGAGGAAACCAACAACGTGTCAGAGTACGAAGCATTGCTCCTTGGGCTGCAAATAGCAAGGAATATGAATATTGAATGCTTAAATATGCATGGAGATTCTGTGCTGATTGTAAAGCAGATCAGAAATCAGTGCCAAGATAAACACCCCAAATTGAGGACTTACCAGAATGAAGTATGGGATTTGATTGATAACTTCTTCCTGGCCTTTAATATCCAATTTATGCCCAAGAGAAGGAAACATAATGGATGATTCCCTTGCTGTAGAAGCAAGCAATTTCAAACTCCCTTAAAATATGCTTCTCAGGTACAAGGTGGAGTTCAGATACAAACCCTCTATACCTGATAATGTCAAGCACTGGCAAGTATTCGAGGATGATGAGCAGATCAAACGATTTATAGAAGTAGTTGGGGAGTTCACTAACTCAACCATTGATCAAGGAGAGGAAAAAGAGGCAGATCAAGAACCCACTTCGTGGGAAGACACAGTGGCTGGACATAAAATTCTACAACTGAAAGGGAATACCATTCCTCGTGGGCTAGTCCCACTAGAAATATTATTTAACAAGGATGATGTAGCCTCCAAACCAATGGCTCCGAAGATGGACGAACAAGTAGAAGATTGCAATATTAGCTCAGAGGATGAACCCCATATGGTCAGACTATCAAAAGGAATCCCCTCGCAATATAAACAAAGGTATTTAAATCTCTTCAAAACCTATAAGGATGTTTTCACTTGGTCTTATGAGGACTTAAAATCATTTGATACTAACATCATACAGCATAAGCTTCCTCTAAAGAGTGGAATAAAACCATGAAAGCAGAAGCTCAAGATGATTAATCCACTCTTACTCCCCATCCATTAAAAAAGAAGCGAGGAAAATTCTACAGGCTAAAATCATAGTGCCTTTAAGGTACTTGGAGTGGGTGGCCAACTTAGTCACAGTCCGAAAAAAGAATAGAGAAATAAGGCTATGCGTAGATTTTTGAAACCTTAACAGGAAATCGTTGAAAGACAAATACCTGCTGCCTAAGATGGATTACAAATTGCAGAAGGTGGTTGGTTTAATTAAAATTTCCATGATGGATGGGTTCTATGGTTACAACCAAGTGATGATCAAAAGAAGACTGCTTTAACCACCCCTTAGGGAACTTTCATGTATGATCACATGCCTTTCGGTCTTATTAATGCAGGGACCACATTTCAACGAGCTATGGATATAGCTTTTGTAGGGGATCAAGACAAGTTCATAGTGGTATATTTGGACGATATCACAGTCTTCTCTAATACCGATGAAGAACACATCCTCCACTTGAAGCTCACCTTTGAGAAATGCATGAGGTATGGTCTCTCTTTGAATCCCAAGAAATCTCAGTTTGCCGTGAGTGAGGGGAAGCTACTAGGACACATAATATCACAAGAAGGAGTGAAAACCGATCCTAATCAAGTCGAAGCTGTCAGTCATATTCCTCTACCCAGAAATAAGAAAGAGGTCCAAGCCTTTCTGGGGAGAATCAATTTCTTGGGAGGTTCATACCCAACTATGCAGAAATAGTGAAGGGTATTATAGATATGCTAAAAAAGGAAAATAAAGTCAAGTGGAGCCATGGCCCCCAAGATGCTTTTACTAGAATTAAAGAAGCATTGGATGAAGCACAAGTACTAGTCAACTCTAACTACTTAACACATTTCTATATATTTTCTTTTGCTTCTCTGCATACTATTGTTGTAGTTCTACTACAGAAGGATAAAGATGGTTATGAACAAACCATCTCATTCTTCACCCAAGTCTTGAGGGATGCTAAGATGAAATATAACATCTTGGAGAAACAAGCCTATGCACTAGTCAAGGCCTTGAAGGCATTTCAAATGTATGTGCTACAATCAAAAATCATAGAATTTGTCCCAACGACAACAGTCAAGGACATCTTGTGCAAGGAGACAGTGAAGGAAAAAGGGGTAGGTGGATAGAAAAGATACAAGAATATGAGTTAGACATAAAGCATAATAAGCTCATAAAAAGCCAAGGGTTGGCCAAGATTTTATCAAAATCTAATTGCCTAGCTTTGGGGATAAACCTGATAATAGAGGAAGGCAGAACAAAATTTCAGCAGAATGGGATTAGAACATCAAAGCAAAAGATCTATGCTAAATATGAGGGATCACACTGGTATAAGAATATCATCCATTGTCTCTTATTCCCTAGGTTCCCACTAGGGCTGGATAAATCTAAGTACAGAACCATGAGACTCCAAGGTCAAAAGTATATCATATCCAAAGGTCAACTCTACTGGAAGGACCCATTGGGAGTTTTGTTGTTATGTTTGGTAGAAGGCGAAACTCATAAAGTGATTGAGGAATTTCATGGAGGAGGTTGTGGGGGTCATTACAGCTGGAAGAACACAACTAAAAAAAGCCTCAAGGCAGGATTCTGTTGGCCTACACTGTTTGGAAATGTTCATTCCCAAGTCAGGTCATGTCAAAAGTGCCAAGTCTTTGCTGAGAGACAAAAACTTTCTCCTCTTCCCCTGATCCCAGTGCATGTGGAAGAACCCTTCAGACAATGGGGACTAGACTTCATAGGAGAGATAAACCCACCTTCCAGTGGCCAACATAAGTGGATACTAACGACCACGGATTATTTCACCAAGTGGGTAGAGGCCATCCCAGCGAGAAACACTACTGACTTAGTAGTAATTAAGTTTATGGAGGAAAACATATTATTGCGTTTTGGTTGCCCTATCAAAATCATCACTAACAGTGCCAAAATCTTCAAATCTACAAAATTCATCAGCTTCTATCAAAAATTCAATATCATCATTGGGCACTCCACTACCTACTTTCCTCAAGGTAATTGCTTAGCCGAGTCCTCAAACAAAACTATGGTGAGAGTGTTGAAGAATACCATCACCAAGAATCAAAGGAATTGGGACACCCAATTGAAGTTTTCCCTCTTGGCTAACTGAGTGACTCCTAAACGATTCATTGGAAAATCACCTCTCAAGCTAGTGTATGGAAAGGCTACAATCTTCCCAATCCAATTGGAAATTCCTGTGGAAAAGTTACTGCAGGAAGCTGAGGAAGAGCCAAGTTCCTTGACACGAAGGATAAACCAATTGGTCAAACTTCATGAAAATAGAGAACAGGTGGGGGCTAAAGTGGAAAATTAGAAATAGAAGATGAAATCCCTGTTTGACAAGAAGGCCAAGGATCGACCTCTTCAACCAGGAGATTTAGTTCTCTGATGAGACATCCAACTAGAAGAAAAAGGAAAACATGGAAAATTCGATCCAATTTGGTTCAGACCTTTCAAACTTTCAGAAGAGAAAGGAAATAATATGTACCTGCTCGAAAATATGGATGATGAATCGTTGGAGCTACCAGTAAATGGTCAGTTCCTCAAACTCTATTTCCAGAATTAGAGGTACCTATCTTGCACCCATTGTAAATACCAGTGTGTGTATTGTAAATATTATATGAAATTTCTAGTGTCTATTGAAAATTCCACTTTCACAAAATTATCATTTGTTTAGAAAAGACTCCATGCACAAAAGAGAAGTTCACAGTCTGTAGGTTCTCTACGCATTGAAATCTAATGCCCCCTCTGTTGGGCATGGAATACCCCCACATAATTTTTTGGGGCTCAAAGCCCCAGTTTTAGTCAAAGGTTTTGTAAGACTCCACGATTTGCAGGTGCGAACCGCGAAGTATAGGATAAGTCATAGGGTTGTCCACCCTAAAGTAATGTAATGTAATGTAAAGTCATGTCGGCCTACCCATGGTCTGTGAACCATGGGATTGTATAAATAGAGTGAGGCTCTAAGTTGTAAATATAGCGAATAGGGAAAGGAAGAATAGAAAAGAATAGGAATGGTTTGAGCTTAGAGTAGGAGTCTAAGTATATCGGGTCATAGTAGTAGGAAGAGACTCTGCAGCTGAGTGCGCAGAGGCCTAGTAGAGTCTGCAGCTGAGTGTGCGAACCCCTGCAACTGAGTGCGCAGGGTGGTGTCGAGTCTATAATCAGCATTGAAGATTAATAAAGAGAAGTTGATTCCTATTTCCGTGTATCTGTTATGCATTTACTTCTTTACGTTTATACTATTTTCTTTATCACGTGCACTGATATGATTGCTGAATATGTTGTAATAATTATTAGTCTTACATAAACAAGTGAAGTAACCATATAATAACAAATTAGAGGGTATTACGGGTTGCGCCCCGAGTAGGGCTGCACGGAAGTAGCATCACAGGTTGCAAAGGGAGAGCAAGTGCGCATAGTGACATGCGTGCAGGGTCAAACTGCGGACCCCCAAAAACTCATCAGACATCCCCAGGGTGCAGAAACCTAGTTCTAGCACCCTCCCATACTACTTCGGGTGAGACTTCAGTCCGCGCTCCATGGACTATTGCCGAAAGGGCCAGTAGTACCAGGATTTGCTTGGCTAAATCACCTCTGAACCTGGGTCAGGCCCATACAAGCCAAAAAATGGTTCCGTTGCCGGGACTAGGATCTACATAAAGCATGTCTCATGTCGTGCCACTAGAATCCAACATAGAAAGAAATTGAAGAGTGGTTCGAAAAGAAGATTCACGAGTTCGCGGTGCAACAAAAACAGAAATCCACGAGTATCTAAGGAATATTGGTTGGAGCGCTACTTGTATACAAAAATCCATAGAATTTTCTTTGCATCCTTTCCTTCTGAGTTGTATGAGTGGATCGCTAAGTTAGAAAACAACTAGGGAAGGTGTAAGCTCAAAAAACCAATACTGTGGACTCCAGAATTAGAGCGCATACTAGAAGCATCAGGAGATAATATAGCACGAGCTATGGACCATTGGCTCGACCGAATAATAGGAGGATTTATCACTAAGTTCATGGTTGACACGACCGTCAGCTACAGTGAGGCAGAACGACGTTTTCTCAAGGGACTACGAGGTAAGTATATTAAATATTTGAACACTTGGATTAAGATGCTATTGTGTGAAAAGCGGGTTATGTGAATAAATTAATGTTTGGAACTACACAAAGCGAGAAGATCTACAGAAGCAGAAGTAGTGAAGAGTTGGAAAGTAATCCCTTACTTTCACCCTCGCGAGAAAGTGAGGAAGAGCTCGTGAAAGATTCTCCGAGAAGCGCAGTCAGTCTAATAAGGCAGTGTATTCTGTGTTTACCACCTCTACCCACACCGCCCCTTGTCTCACCCTCCTCACCTCCATCTCCACCCACCCCACCTCCGCCACCACCACAGTTCAGTATGGCGAGTGCGATCAAACTACCAGTATTCAGAGGAGTAGGAAATGAAGATCTGGACCAATTCTGGTGCGTGGTACAAGCAGTATGGGAAGCATAGAGCGTCGTGGATGATAATATTAAAAAGGATAAAGTGGTAAGTGCACTACAGGATCACGCATTAACACAATCAATCATCGGGTTTAAGGAGATCGCAATGCTCCTGGGTGAGACCCCCTAGGATCTGGACCAAAGGTTGAAGAGTATGATCCAGGAAGCCAATATGACGTAAACAGATGCACAACATTGCACATGGTTTGTGGCCTCACTTACACCACACTTAAGAATGGCAATGTCACAACAAAAATTTCCCACCCCGGATGAAGTGTTGGAAATAGCAATGGGATTACATGAGACCCCTATACAAGACCCTAGGTTGGGAGTCCAACAAATCCACACACAATTGCAGAATCTGTGTTTGGAAATGCAAAGTTTTAAACAGGAAAGGACACCTCGGACAGAGGTGCGTGAGGAAGTATGGTGCATAAAATGCAAAGGCCAAGGGCACGACAAGGACCACTGTCTAGTGTTCGCGAACTACTTGGCAGGAGGAGGGCTGATGCCGTTAAGACCGGAGGCATAGGTAGGGTCGAGCGTGGCGTCTGCCCTATGGTGCGCGATCTGCAAGATAGGAGGAAAACGCACTATGGACAATTGTCATCTGTGGCAGAAGTATACACATACGTCCCAACAATTGTTTTTTAATTTTTGCAGGTCGGTAGGCCATGATGAATGCACCTGCCGAAGCTACGAACTAATGATGGGTCGAACTCCTGCCTATAGGGTGCAGACCGAAACATGAGCCCTCGACCCAAATGAAGGGATGGCGCGCACTAGATTTCAGGGGCACGGGTAGGTTCAAGGCGGAATGGGACCAGGAAGGGGTCGTGGACAACTAATTTGTTACAATTGCGGAGGGCCAGGACATTATGCCTGCGATTGTACAAACCCGACAAGAATATCATGTAGGTACTGTACTCAGTTTGATCATGAGGCAGTAGACTACCCTTCGCTGATAGCAAGGATGCGTGAAAAGGGGGTACTCCAACCCCCTTCGACCCATAATTTACAAATGATGAGGTCTGAGTCGCACGAAGAAGACCCAAATGTAAACATGATGCTTAGGAGTAGTATGACCACGGGAGATGATAAAGGGAAGCAGCCAGAAGAAAGCGTGCGGGTTCGCAAGGCTCCTACAAAGGAACTCGAAATTGATTTAAAACGCGTGAAGGAGACATTCAAGGAAGCTAAGAAGAGCTTCATGGAGGCCTCCACTTCAGGTAGTAAGGATCAACTAGAACCAGAGATGGATCCTTCAATGCTCACTACCTTTCTGGAGACATGCATGAAACTTCTGCGCAACAGCAAGGTAGTCAAAGGACTACAGGAACTTATCACTAGGTGTGCGGGGTCAGGAGAACCGCGCATGGTCCAGAAACTTGGAAAGCATGCATTGTGCACAGGAAGGGAAATGACTGTGCAAATAGGTGAGTACGAAATGGATCAGGTAATATTGGATCTAGGTTTAGACGCAAATGTACTACCAAAGAAAACATGGGAACGCATGGGCAGACCCATGTTACAATGGTCCCCTATTCAGTTACAAATGGCGAACCAATAGAATATTTTTCCCATGGGAAGATTGCAAGGGGTAACAATTGATATTGAAGGTGCGAGCGCACAGGCGGATTTTGAAGTGATAGAGATTTTCAATGAAAACAATCCCTATCCTGCGCTACTAGGAATATACTGGGCCACCAATATGAACGGAGTCATAAATCTAAAGAAGCACAAAATGATCTTTGAGAAAAAGTCACTACGTGTGGTAGTACCACTAGATCCAGCCGAAGGAGCGATACACTGAACCGGTGCGTGACGATGATAGTGATGACGGCCTTGATTATATTTACAAAATAATTGCGTGAGAATAATATTGGGTGAATCCGACTGCAGAGATGGAAGGATTTTTTGGGAGTGCAAAAGCTCCTGCACTTCAAATTCAGACAAAGAGATAGAGAGATGGTAGAATCGGCTGCACGAAGTAACAACGCTTAATTGCAACATGATGATTAGATCATTGCGTTGTGTGACAATGGAGAAAAGGGAGCTACCGACATATGATGGATTAACAATGGTGGATGAATTTCTGAGAAAATTTGAAAGCGCAGTACTAGAACAACAATAGTTTGATGCGTTGAAGTGGGCACTGCAGCAACACCTGCACGATGGTGGGGTACACATCAAGGAAATTTTGAGGACTGGCGCGGATGCAGAAGGATGATGCGCCTATGCTTTGGAAGACCCCAGCTCTGAATGAAAGCCAATCAATAGGGGTGGAACAATTTGTGTGCCCACCTTTCCTGATGGGTACAAACATATACTGTACAGTCCCCACAAGCACACACCACCCCCAGACTAGAGAATCGGAACAAACCATAGCAGCAGGAAAGGTGACGTGCAGTACCAATTCTCCATGACAAGGCATTCGATAGGGTGTGCGGAGTACTAAACAAGGTTCATCAAGCGAGACAAACTGATTGGGACCTATGCGTACCTACGGTTCAATGGGCCTATAGGACCGTGTGAAAAACCTGAATGCGGAGATGATTCCAAAGATGCAGAACATAGTAAAAACCGTAATTTCTGAAGGGAATACAAAAAGGAGTCTACACGTAATAGCTCCCACAGTTGTGACAGTGCGCAATGGCCAGGAGGAAGAAATCACACATCTACATGAGGACGAACATCTAAGGATTCAAGAAGCCATCCAGCGAGGGAACCTTAGACTTTGCAAACTCGAACAGGACTAGGTATGATTGAGGAAGAAAAGCATTTGGATGGATGCTGAAATCAAAAGGCTGGAAAACGAGATCATGCAAGCATGTCTCGTTAATAAACCAAGGATGACAAAGCAAGATATGGATGACCATACCACTTCATTAGAAGATTGTCACCGAGATTTTATGACTCTGCTACCATGGCTACGACCACACCTCACCAAACGCAGTAACCAGGGAAGCGCACTGCATACAGTAGAACACGTGGCACCGGCGGTCACGCAAACAATTGAGGATTTTCTGCGGACTATGCTGGAAGGTGAATTGAAGTCTCGCACAGGTGGTGTGACCACCTAACTAGCCGTAGGGAGCACAATCTTAGTGCTCCAGATAGTTGAAAGAGAGCACGGGACTCTAAAAGAGTCTATTTATGGGTTGTACGATGAGGGAGGTGCGCACAGAATCAGCGGGACACAAGGTTCGCACCTGCGCAAGGGGGGCTGCGCTGTCATGCGGGTAGGCTGGGAAGTAACTGTTGGTGTCACTGTTCATGACAGGATGTCCAATTTAAGGCAAAAGGGAGTGGGTGACAGGCGTTTAAGACATGAATTAAGGGCTAGATTTGGGGCAATCTGCCGCCAAGAAAGCATTGATGGCCCAGAATTGGGGGCAACGGTTAGATTTGAATTCAAAAGGTGATATAAAACTCCAAGGGCTAACCACGAGTCAAAACTTGTTCATTTGAGATTTGAGCAGTTCATTAGAGCACAGAGTGTTGAGTGTTGAGCAAGATTTGAGCCCCGAAGTTCACGAACAACAATAGACAGCTCAAGAAAGATGACAACTACTAGGAGAGGTTTGGGATTTGCAGAAGGAACCACCAATGAGGCCGCACAAAACCCCACGGTGCATGATGTTCCCAAAGACACTGGGGTCGCGCCAGAAATACCGAAATCGCCTTGGATGCCAAGGCCCAAGAAATATAAGCAGGCGGTGGGACCAGTTCGCATGTCCCCAAGGAATCCGCAGTTCGATAAAATTTCCTTGGAATAAAAGGGAAAGGCTGTCACCATTGAGACAGATGACAGGGAGGAGGACCTACAGGCTCTCGTCGATGAGATAGAGGCAGCAGAAGACATGGAAGAGGACATCCATCCAGTGCGTGCTACAGTGAAATTGCCTAAGTGCGTTCTTCTGCGAAAAGGGAAAGCCAAGATACATAAGGACTTGGATGCCACTAAAAGCGCACTCCAGACCCTGCTCCTCCTTGATGGAATTATGTTTGATGGCTCGCACCTGGGTTGCATCCCCACAATGAAGTTTGAAGACTGGGACCTCGTAGACAGCGATAAGTTCCCACACTTGGAGATGGAGAGCCTCATGAAGCAAAGTACGAAGGGGTCAGTCACAACACTAGAGCCGCAAAAATGGATGAGTGGCGTGGAGAAGGCCATACTACTTCATTTGTTGTGGATTCCACACTTTCACCACGCACCTATCATTATTTTCGTCATCAGGCAACTTCTTTGCTTGGTGCGTGATGGGCGCTTATGGATGGAAGAGCCTATTCCCATCACGGCGGGTCTCATCCATAGGATTTCCCGGCTCCCCTGTAAGGGAAAGGACCCTACAGTGATAGCAGGCAAAAGCGAAGATTTGGCACTTGCAGAGGCCATGAGGAAAAAATACAAACTGGAGAAGCAAAGGATGGGTTACACAATCAGCAGCATTAAAGATAAAGGTGTGCACGTAGCCACCCAACTCTTGGCCGGGAAGGTAATGATAAAATGTCGCGGAGATGAGGTACCAACGCCAGTAGTTGCACTGGCAGAACAATGTGTGAAGGGGTCCAATTCAACTGGGCTGAGTTCCTCTGCAAGGAGTTCCTGATTAATTACAAGGAAGCCCAGGAGTAGGGCAAGACCTTCCACTACGCGTGGTTTCTCTTGTCTATTTTACTGGTAATAGGGGAACTGCCTGAGGACAGTCAATTCCCTAGTATTGAATAGGACTTACCAGAGGCCGCAAAGTACGTGTCACTCTGGGCCACCAAGGACACCAAGAGGATTCACGAGACCAAGATCTTCTGGGTGCTTATGGAGGCAAGCATCCAGATGTGGATCAACAGACGACCGCGCTTGTCCCCCACAATGTACAATAGTCTGTGGAGCTTTGCAGACTTCAAGGCAGACATGCATAATGTGTACATCAAGGCGCGTAAGGACCCAGCGCAGTAATGGACCAAGCTCCCCTTCATTGCTATCGATGATGCGATCTTTTCAATGCTAGAGTCATGGCCCCCTGACTAGCGTGCCCCGAATTTGGCAGAGATGGATAGAACAGCAGCACAAAAGTAGAAGGATGCAACCAAGTTGCGTGTCACAAAGTTGGCCCAACAAAGGTGCAATGAACAAGTGGCCATGGAGGTAAGGGTTGTCCGCGAGGCAGCAAGGGCAGCCGCAGAGTAGGCAAAGGCTACCGAATAAGCAACAACATCACAGGAAATAGGGCCCACCACAACACAGGACGAGGAGGGCTAGAACTTGTCTACAAGACAGGGACCAGAGGACACAGAAGAAGGAGCGGACCCAGGCACAACATCCACCCAGTTGAAAAGGCCACACATCACGAAGAGATCGGGTCCACGAAAAAAGGTTAAGGCATCCAAATTGGCCATCGAACCGATCACACTAACAGAAGGTGACCTCTACGACATAAGTGACACGGTTCGCGAGGTCACCAAGGAAGTGCTCCAAGAAGCCATGTTGGAGCAGCAGATTGTGTTGGGGGTCCTAAGGGCGCAACTATAGGAACTACAGGTGCGGCCCCCACAGGAAGGAACTGTAGCTACCTATGGCATAGAAGGTACATCAGCAGCAGAGCAGCTGCTATGCGCAAATATGGCCAATATCGTAGTGCTACCGGAAGGAGCACTAACAGTAGAGAAATAGGACAACACAGCCGCAGTGGGCAGGATCAAGGGACTTGGCCTGAATTTAGTTGCCCTTCCATGAGACACAATGTACCAGTTGCAGGATGGCATAACAGTAGAGCTCCACGCCAGGGAAGGTCGTGTGATTCAAGTGATGAGTGAGCAGAAGATCAACATCGAACAGCTCAGCCTGTAGCAAGATGAACTGACATCATAGCACTAGCAGATTGTGAAGACAGTGGATGAAGCATGCCAGCGAGTCCCAGAGTTTTCCATCACCACAGACCTACCAACAGAGATATGTATCCATTGTCTGGCAAGTGGAGTCCACAGCACACGCGAGGAAACAAAACGAGTACAGTTGGAGCTGAACCTCCAGAATGCTGAGTTGCGGATGAAGGCTTAGCATTCTACTCCTCTTGAAGTTAGAGAGCAGCACGTTAGCGCGATTCAAATAGGACTGGAAGAAATTGGACGGATAGTGCAGGACAGTACTAGTATGTTTGTTATGAAACCAGCTCAAGAAAAGATAGAAAAGATAGATCAACGCCTTAGAATTCAGCCTCTTCGAGGGGGCAACCTCCTTTACATTACATAAATGAACAATTCTTGGATGATACAAATGACAAAACCTCCTTTCTATATATAGGAGTCTAAGGAGTCACAATATAATCCAGCCGACCTAACAATAATAATATAAAGCCACAAAAATAACAATAGAGGGATTCTATGGGGCACAGAAATAACAATATGGGGGTAATAGGGGCACAACAATATAAATAAGGGGTATAACTACAATAGTAATGGGGTAATCACTAGTATTATAGGGACCCAACATGCCCCTCTCCTTCAAAAAAGTGTTGTCCTCAACGCTTGAGCAGTTCTGGATACTTCTGCATAAAATTCTCATCCTCCCATGTGGAATCTTCAGCGGATAAGTTCTTCCACTTGATAAGATACTCTGAAATTGATCGATTTCGTAGCTGTCGAGTTCTTGTTTCTGTGACTGCTTCCGGTTCCAATATAATTTTTCCTTCCTCGTCAAGTTCTGGCAATATTGTTTGAAATGGGAGCTTGTCTCCTATAACCTTCTTTAAACATGAAACATGGAAAACTGGGTGCAATCGAGAAGCTGCAGGAAGCTCCAATTTGTATGCCATAGTACCAATCTTTTCCAACACCTTGTATGGACCATAATACTTTGGTGATAATTTATTATCCTTCTTAGCTTGCTTTAGGGACATTTGCTTATATGGTTGTAGCCGTAGGAATACCCAATCACCTACATCAAAACTTCTTTCACTGCGATGTTGATCTGCCTGTTGTTTCATTCTATTTTGTGCCAACACGAGGTTATCCTTTAAGAGTTGGAGGACTTGTTGTTGATGTTCGATGTGATGTTCCACTGCCTGAACCTTAGAATTTTCTCTTAAATATGATGTGATGGATGGTGGTTGATACCCATAAAGTGCCATAAATGGGGTCATTTTTGTTGCTGTATGGAAGGAAGTGTTATACCACCATTCAGCCAGAGGCAACCATTTGACCCATTGTGTCTGTTTATCAGATACAAAGCAACGAAGATATCCTTCCAAACATTTGTTTACTATCTCAGTTTGCCCATCAGATTGAGGATGATAAGATGAGCTATGAGCTAACTGAGTACCAAGACAAGAAAATAATTCTGTCCAAAAATTTCCAGTGAAAATGGGATCTCTGTCACTTACAATAATCTTTGGGTTTCCATGTAGCTTTTGAACTGTTTCCATAAATGCAGTAGAAACTGTACTGGTTTTAAATGGATGTGATAATGCACAAAAGTGTGCATACTTGGTAAGTCTGTCAACTACCACCATGATGACACTCTTTCCCTCAAACTTGGGTAAACCTGTGATAAAATCCATTGAAACCTCCTCCCAACGTTGGCTTGGAATGGATAAAGGTTGTAATAGACCCGGTGTCTTAATTGTTTCAACTTTATTTTGTTGGCAAACCAAACATTCCGCCACAAACTTTTGAATATCTGATTTAAGGCCATCCCAAAAAAATTCCTTCTTAACCCTGTGGTAAGTTTTTAAAAATCCTGAGTGCCCTCCTAAGGGAGAAGTGTGCAATTCCATAAGAATCTTTTGTTTTAGCTGGGAATTCTTACAGAGGTATAAGCGATCTTTGTACCATAACAAATCATTTTTCCAGCTAAATGTATCAGAAGTACTGGAATCTTGTTGTAGCTTTCAAATAAGTGCCCACACTTCTTCGTCATTCTTCCATTCCTCCCTTGCTTCATTTATCCAATCTGGTTGGATGATAGAAATGGCGCACAACAATGCTTCCACATCCTCATCCTTTCTTGAGAGTGCATCTGCCACCACATTTTGCTTCCCTTTTTTGTAGATGATTTCAAAGTCATAACCCAACATCTTTGTGACCCACTTTTGTTGCTCTTCAGAGGATAATCTTTGTTCTAAAAAGTATTTAAGGCTATCATGATCTGTTTTTACCTTGAAGTGTCCTCCCATTAGGTAGGGTCGCCATTTCTTAAGTGCATGGAGTATTGCCAACATTTCCTTCTCATAAATAGCTTTGCTTAAAAACTTTCCCTTGATTGGACGACTTTCAAAAGCAATGGGTCTTTCATCTTGCATTAGAACAACACCAATTCCATTTCCTGAAGCATCACATTCCACAATAAAGGTTTTTGTGAAGTCCAGTGTAGCTAAGACCGGTGCTTGGCACATTGCCTCTTTAAGATGTTCAAAGGCCTTTGTTGCTTCCGGAGTCCATGAAAATGAATCTTTCTTCAATAATGTTGTTAGAGGTGCTGCTATTCTCCCATAATTCTTAACAAACTTGCGATAATACCCTGTCAACCCAAGAAATCCTCGCAGATGCTTTATGGATGTGGGGATTTTCCATTCCTTAATGGCTTTAATTTTGCTAGGGTCTACCTTAACTCCTTCATGAGATACAATATGACCCAAATATTCCACCTCCTGGACTCCAAAGAAACATTTGGATCTTTTTGCATATAATTGTTTCTCCTCCAATAGTTGTAGCACCTTGTCAACATGTTCAACATGATCCTTCCAAGACTTGCTGTAGATTAGTATATCATCAAAAAATACTAACACAAATTTTCTAAGGAATGGTTTGAAAATTGAATTCATCAAAACTTGAAATGTTGAAGGTGCATTGGTAAGGCCAAAAGGCATGACCAAAAATTCATAATGACCCTCATGAGTTCTAAATGCCGTTTTCGGAATGTCTTCAATCTTCATTCTGATTTGATGATATCCCAACGAAGATCCAACTTGGTGAAGTAAATTGATCCATGCAATTCATCCAGTAATTCATCAATGACAGGAATGGGGAACTTATCTTTAATAGTGAGCTTGTTGAGCTCCCTATAATCTGGACACATGCGCCATGATCCATCCTTCTTGTGCACCAATACTACTGGAGCTGAGAAAGAACTTTGACTCGGTTGAATTATACCAGCCTCTAGCATTTCTGCAACCATACGTTCAATTTCACTTTTTTGGACATATGGATATCTGTACGGCCTGATGTTTGGAGGAACACTTCCTGGAATCAGATGAATAGCATGATCATGATCATGCATAGGTGGGAGACCTTTGGGAGTCTCAAATACCTTGGAATGATTGTCCAGGACTTTTTGGAGATCTGGAGAAATAGATGATTCCAATGTGGAAACATCTAGCGAACATAATTGTGCAATTACACATCTTTGCTCCTTTTTTAGAAGCTTTGTCATGCCATTAGAGCTGATTATCTTTCCTGGTTTCCCTGCAATACCTCTTAATTCAACTTCCTTTCCTTCCACAGAAAATTTCATGAAAAGTTCTTGAAAATTAAAAGCTATTGTACCCAAGGATTGTAGCCATTGGACTCCTAGTACAACATCAGCACCTCCCATTGGAATGGAAAGCATTGGGCTAGTCAATACATATTCTCCCATGGATAGCTTGATATTATGGCACTTTCCAGAACAATTTATTGTTCCTCCATTTGCAATCATCACTTGACACTCTGGTGCTGGATATAGGAAGCAATTCAATTCTTTTGCTACCCTACAATGAATAAAATTGTGGGTGCTTCCTGAATCAATCAACACTATTACCTTTTTCTTCTTGATTTGTCCTTCTATCTTGATGGTTTGAGGAGTGGTAATTCCCACCAATGCATTACAAGATATGGTCGGATTTATTTTTTCTTCATCTAGGCTTTGTTCCTGGAATATATCCTCTTCTTTTGACCTTTCTTGCTCCTTTTCTTCTTCCTCTTCACAATCTATGTAGAATAATTTCTTCTCAGCACACTTATGACCTTTTGTGTATTTGCTATCACAATTGTAGCAAAGCCCTTTTGCCCTTTTTTCTTCCAATTGTTGTGGTGTCAACCTTGTAGGTTGTGGAAGACTATGGGCAACAACACTTCCGTCTTTATAGTTGTGAATGGTATGCTTCCTAGTTGCCATAATTTTGCTTTCCATTTTTCTTGCTAACCTGAATGCCTTCTCTAATGAATCAGGTTCCCAAAGGCGCACATCATGTTGGATATTATCCTTTAAAGAACCTATGAACACATCAATCCTATGCTCCTCTAGAATATCTTTTACCCTTATGTTCAATTTTTGGAACTCCTCAATGTGCTCCATTATTGAACCCTTTTTTTTTAGACTTATCAATTGGCTAAAAAAAGTGTTGCTTTTTGTATCCTCATAATGTGCTATCAATTCTTCCGTAAAAATTGCCCAAGTGATAAATTGTTTACGAGAACAAAGCCATTGATACCATACAAACTGATTTGGTTCCAAATATAAAGTTGCCATACGTACCTTTTGTGTGTTTTGCACATTATTGAGATCGAAGAATTGCTCCATCTGTAATATCCATGTGGCGGGATCCTTGCCATCAAACTTCCTCATATCGATTTTTGGAATATGGTGGGTCTTCGATCCAACATTAGAGTCTATGGAATCATGATTAACATTTCTTTTGTTCACATCATGAGTTTCCTTTACAACCTTTTCACCATTAGTAAGTATTTCTTGTAGAAAATTTGTCAAATTTGTCTTCAAATCTGCCATGTCTGTCTTCAAATCTGTCCTCAAATCTGTCTTCAGATCATCCATCTTAGCTTCCATGCCCTTTATCTTAGATTCCACGCCATTTATCTTAGATTCCACTCCATTTATCTTAGATTCCACGCCATTTATCTTAGCATCTGTTAGCTTTTGTGAGCGTGACATTTGTTGCACTTGTTCTTGTAATTTTGATATATCATGTAGCATTTCTTCCTCTTCTTCATGAGTCATGCTAGAGCTTTCAGGTTCCTTACTAGGTGTTTGCATTTTCTTTCCTCGGGGCATCAGTTACCGATAATAATGCTTTACTATGCCCTTTGAATTCCTTCAAACCAAGCTTATGCAAAAATTAAAAAAAAAAACTACACACTTTTTTTTTACTTTGTAGAAGCCTGATATTGAATCTGATGTATCTCTGTAATTACAAATCATCCAGTTCTGAAATTGTGACCTGTAGTAGCCTTGTATGTCCTCTTTCCACCATTAGTCTGATCCAAATTGGATTCTCCAAGAAAGAGTTATGCACAATCTCTCGCAGTGACCTGATTATAGACTATTTCAGTAGAGCGAAATTGTATGAAGCGCCACATGTCACTGCTTCAACTTTTGACTCTGAAAAATATATAAAAGAAAACTACAGTCCGTCCTCTTTCTGTAACTTCTTACAAAATTTCAATCCGATGCTCAAAAAGAAAGTTATGACGATTTTCCCCAGGTCACCTGTTTTGAGTGTAATTCAGGAGTCTGCAAAAAGACCAAATTCCTCAGATCATAGATCCGAAAATATCGCGCGAAAATCTCTGAAATTCGGACCCAAGGTTCAGCGCGATTTCTTCTCAAATGGGTTTTTTTTGCAACTTTTGAAACGTCACAGAAAAAAATTTATAGCGAAAATGCCACGATGACCTGTTTGGAGCAGCGAAACCCTAGAATCTAAAGCTCTGATACCAAATGTTATGAAACCAGCTCAAGAAAAGATAGAAAAGATAGATCAACGCCTTAGAATTCAGCCTCTTCGAGGGGGAAAACCTCCTATACATTACATAAATGAACAATTCTTGGATGATACAAATGACAAAACCTCCTTTCTATATATAGGAGTCTAAGGAGTCACAATATAATCCAGCCGACCTAACAATAATAATATAAAGCCACAAAAATAACAATAGAGGGATTCTATGGGGCACAGAAATAACAATATGGGGGTAATAGGGGCACAACAATATAAATAAGGGGTATAACTACAATAGTAATGGGGTAATCACTAGTATTATAGGGACCCAACAATGTTGGACCAAGATTTTGACGTCCTCACATCCTTGCAGGAGGACCCCAACATACAACGCCTAGAAACAAAGGCGTGCGAACTTCAGGAATAGTATGATAATGTCATGGGAACTGCGCAGACAGTTGTCCTCACCCAACGACTGGCAAAGATGTAGCAAGCAATGGCACTGAAAGAGTAGGTGGATGCCGCCAGACAGAAAGAGGCACTTCTCAAGGCACGTGTCCAGCCTTGGATTGATGAGGCCTTCACCATTACGATTGGCATTGAGGGCAAGATCACACAGATGCAGGAACTATATGCGCTAAGGAAGGTAGCGGATCCTCACAAAGAAGCATCATAGGAGCGCATGAAACAGGTCTAGAAAACTGCAGAACAGTGTGCCATGGACCTCTGAGCAGTACGGGACCAGTTGGAGGGGCTCCGCACCAAGGTCACCGCACTAGCAGAGTGACTCGAGACGAGTCACAATGATTGTGTTGGGGGCTTGTTGGTCATGGAATCCCCCCACAACATGTTTTGGGGCTCAAAGCTCAAGTTTTAGTCAAAGGTTTTGTAATACTCCGCGATTTGTGTGCGCGGAGCGCGAAGTATAGGTTAAGTCATAGGGTCGTCTGCCCTAAAGTAATGTAATGTAATGTAAAGTCATGTCGGCTTACCCATGGTCCATGAACCACAGGATTGTATAAACGAAGAGAGGATCTAAGTTGTAAAGATAGTGAATAGGGAAAGGAAGAAGAGAAAAAAATAGGAATGGTTCGATCTTAGAGTAGGATTCTAAGTATATTGGGTCGTAGTAGTAGGAAGAGGCTCTGCAGCCGAGTGGGCAGAGGCCTAGTAGAGTCCGCAGTTGAGTGTGCGGACCCCTGCAGCTGAGTGCGCAGGGTGGTGTCGAGTCTGTAATCAGGATTGAAGATTAATAAAGAGAAGTTGATTCCTATTTCCGTGTATCTGTTGTGCATTGCCTTCTTTACATTTATGTTGTTTTATTTATCGCGTGCATTGATATGATTGATGAATATGTTGTAATAATCATTAGTCTTACATAAACAAGTTAAGTAACTAGATAATAACAGATTAGATAGAAAGGGACTTGGGTATTACGGGTTGCGCCCCGAGTAGGGCTGCGCGGAAGCAGCATCGCACGTTGCGAAGGGAGAGCAAGTGTGCATAGAGACGTGCACATAGGGTCAAACCGCAAACCCCCAAAAGCTCATCAAACATCCCCAGGGTGCAGAAACCTAGTTCTAGCACCCTCCCATACTACTTCGAGTGAGACCTCAGTCCGCGCTCCGTGGACTATTGCCGAAAGGGCCAGTAGTACCAGGATTTTCTTGGCTAAATCACCTTTGAACCTAGGTCAGGCCCATACAAGCCAACACCCTCCCTAGGTGGAGCCAATGTTGTCACCTTATGAACAGAGAGTTCCAGTTGTACAAAGAGGGCAAAATAACAGAGATGTTTGGAGCTATCCTCCAAGCTATATGTTATCCATGATAACCCTTAGATATAATTTTAGTTTGATTAATCATTTTCATCTATCTACTACTTTTCTGAAAGAGGTTGCTATGCTTTACAAATTGGAGATTAAAGGAGGAAGAACAAGTCAGTTTAAATTGTTTTGGAGAAATTTCCATATTCTCTTAAAACCATTTCTTTCACAAACCCCATTTTTTTCCTTTGTTTTTTAAACTCTAGCCGTAGTGACCCATTTTTAACTCTATCCGAAATCCCTTTGTATATCCAACTCTAGCCGTGTTTCCCATTCCCCTTTGAAATGTTTTAAAACATTTAGAAATCATGTCGAAACCCTTTTTAAGCGTCGGGACCCACAAACCATAATCGTTATCGGCCCCTTCCCTTTTTGTGATGCATATCTGCCTGTCTCCCTTTTTTAACTTTTACGATTGCGATATCACATATCGTAAATTTCCCATTGATTGCCATATCCAAGTCTCGTCACCACTCCTCCTCGCCAATTTCGATAAGGTCTTTTTTGCCAATTGCAGTAATTTCTTCCCTCATCGATTGCGATATCGAAATCTGGGATCGCACAAGTCAAAGTCCCTCCTCCGTCGAAGTCCCTTCCAACTTGCGATTGTGATGTTCGAGAACCCTCCCGAATGCAACATTTTATGTGATACATTTTATAAATCGTCATGTCCTTAACATCAAAAATCACCATAAATCAGTGTTAAAGCCCCTTTTCCCTTTCCGATGGCAATATGCGAGTCATAGTTCTGGAAGCGATATTTGATGTATCATGCGTTATTGAAGTTTCATGTCTGGACAATCGGCAAGCACTATGAAATATGGTAAAAGGGCACTCTCCTGTATTGTGATTGCGGTACGAACAGGCCCGGATCAATGGCCCAGATCAAAGAACATTAAAATGTCTATTTCACTTCCACTCAGTGGGACGGTAAGGGTATTTTTCAGCGTATATTCAGCAGCATGGTCATCAAATAGAATATAGAGTAAATGAAGACATGGAAGCACAGGAGGACTTGATTATCTAGCATGGTTCTCCATGCAGAGGGAAGATGAAGTACTGCCTAAGAATCCTCTGCTTTTGTACTGTGGCATTAAACTGATAGTTGACTACTCCTAGTTTTGAAGAACAAACGATCCAAGCAGTAAAGGCAGAAGCGATGGGAATTGGCTGAGTGACACAGGTGGCTAGACCATGGGTAAGCAACAACCTGAAGCAAAGGCAATCCCATGGATGAGCATGGAGATATTTTTTTGGCGTTTTCATCTAATTGTTGACTTGTTTTGTTATCCTGTAATGTGTCACCATTTAATGAAGCAATTAATCTTTGGTAGTCATTTTTGGGCCATAGAGCCATCCCAGGCTGATATAGCCAGTCGATTTGACAACTGAGGCTTGGATGAAGATATTTTGTTGTAATTACTATTCAATGATCCCATCTCTGGATAAATTGTTGGAAGCAATGCTTCGATAAGGTTCAAAATCCTAAAGAAAGAAGTACATGTTATTTTTAGGATAGTATGACTTTATGATATGCATCTTTCAAAATATTAAGGAAATGGTGGTGATTCCTCCTTCAAGTACTACAATATGTTATCCCTCTATTAAATTCCATTATGTTCATGTTTCCTCTCTGAATTCATGTAATCGTAACTGCTAGAAATGTTTCATATGTTCTTATAGATTCATTTGTATTGACTCGTTAATGCATGTGCCTATATGGATCTTTGATATTATATCTTTAAAATTGCGCTCCATGAATCATCGCACCCATCCTCTTTCATCCATTATGTCTATCTCTAACTCGGATAAGTGTAGAATTATGGAGGCTTCAATCTCTATGCGATAAGTGTAGAATTCCTGATGCTTCAAGCTCTATGTGATGAGTTACTCTATCTCCTTATCCTCTCTCATTGCAATACCAAATCTTATTAAACTGTAGGTCCTTAAACTACTCGGCCTCCACTAGTTTATACATATATTTCGGTGGGTTGTATATGTGAAGAAGTACTAGAAATACATGATTTACGCCTTTAGATGAATGAGCCAACCCATGTTGTTTATTATATATATACAAAAATATATGTGATGTCTCCATTTTCCCGAGAATCATATGAGACACACAAAATCTAGATATTCCAGGCATTGGTCTTGTAAGCAATCTGAGGTTGTCTCTGGAAGCGACAATATATTTTGGCACCGTTGCCGAGGAATGTATTGAAAGATTTTTCCCCTGGGATATGACAAGTTAAGCACTCTTTGTGTAGGTGAGCAAAGACGTTCTGATTGCATCCTCATCACCTTGGTGACTGGACAAATCCCATTATCATTTATCACCCTGGATTTTAGAAAGCCTCACACTCGCTCATATACCTCTTAGCAGAAAACCCCATCTGTATCTAACCCAAAGAAATTATTTTTGAGGAGAGTTTGGAAGGAGAAAACTTTGACTGTCTATGCTATTGTCTCATCATTATTTTAACCCTCCTCATCCATCTCCCAACCCACTGTCATTCACTGCTCAAAATTTACTCCTAAGATCCTTACATACCATGGTCTCAGTCTAGCCACTCCAACCACTATGGTTTTGGCCCAAGTTCCTCTGGAAAATATCAACCCCACTCCATTAATTCAGATGGTTGTTCCGGGTTTCTTACTAAATAAATATGCCCCTCTTGATTTACCTCAGCCTCTAAGTGCTATGCCTCAAGACTACCTAAATATTTTGCCTAGGTTCAATGGGGATGATGAAAACACTGCACAAAGACACATTGCAACCTTCTGTGCTTTTGCTGAGAATATAAATGTAGAACAGCTGAATGGGGTCCTGAGACTCTTTGTACAGTCCCTTGATGTAGAATCCATAAAATGGTTTAAAGCCCTACCCAATGCCTCCATCACTACCTGGGAGGAACTCGAAAACTCTTTCACACAAAAGTGGGGTGAAAAGAGAAATAATAAGTATGTCCTCACAGAGTTCAATTTTATAAGGAAGAAGCCAAAAGAGGATATTTCAGAATTCATAAAATGTTCAATAAGTAGTATAATAACCTGCCTGGTGAGATAAAGGTCCCTCAAGTTGTTTCTTGTGTAGTATTTATGGGGGCCTTTGAATCCGACTTTGGTTTTACCCTAAGAGAAAAGAAATCTCGCACTTTGGATTAACTCCAAGTTGATGCTCTTGAGGTAGAAGCAAATTTCACCTTGGAAGGGAAGTCAAGAGGTAAGGATGAACCTACTGAGAAGAAAAGGGGGAAAGAAGAAACATCCTCCTCTAGTCATGCTAAGGAATCACCAGATCTGAAGTGGGAAGAAATGGATAAACTCATAAGGAGTTTATTGCATAAGGTGGTGAAACTTGAGCTGGAGAACAAGAGTCTCCTGAAACAGAATACTCAAGGTAACAACCAAGGTTATAACCCACAATACAGAAGGCCTCCATTGTAGATACTTCAAAGGGAAAGAAAATATCAACTCGATCAGATCCCTCCTCCTCTATATTTAGAAGATGATCTTGATGAACAACCATCAGATACACATGAGATGTAGGGAAACTTGTATTCCTCTTTCTCTGAAGAAGAAATGGAGCAGGAGTATTGTTGGTATCTCCTAAGAGCAGCTTGATACCCCTCTCATTCAAGATGGAGTTTGAGGAAACTAACAACGTGTCAGAGTACGAAGCATTTCTCCTTGGGCTGCAAATAGTAAGGAATATGAATATTGAATGCTTAACTACATGTGCGAAAACCTTGGAAGGGAAGTCAAGAGGTAAGGATGAACCTACCAAGAAGAAAAGGGGGAAGGGAAACCAACAAAATATCTTCATCCTTACCTCTTGACTTCCCTTCCAAGGATGTTTCTTCTTTCCCCCTTTTCTTCTCGGTAGGTTCATCCTTACCTCTTGATTTCCCTTCCAAGGAGCAAAGGCGATCCCATGGATGGGCATGGAGATATTTTTTTGGCGTTTTCATCTTACTGTTGACTTGTTTTGTTATCCTGTAATGTGTCACCCTTTAATGAAGAAATTAATATTTTGTAGTCATTTTTGGGCCATAGAGCCATCCCAGGCTGATATAGCTAGTCGATTTGACAACTGAGGCTCGGATGAAGATATTTTGTTGTAATTACTGTTCAATGATCCCCTCTCTGGATAAATAGTTGGAAGCAATGCTTCACTAAGGTTCAAAATCCTAAAGAAAGAACTACTGTTATTTTCAAGACTGTATGACTTTATGATATGCATCTTTCAGAATATGAAGGAAATGGTGGTGATTCCTCCTTCGAATACTACAGTATGTTATCCCTCTGTTAAATTCCATTATGTTCATGTTTCCTCTCTGAATTCATGTAATCGTAGCTACTAGAAATTTTTCATATGTTCTTACAGATTCATTTGTATTGACTCATTAATGCATGTTCATGTACGGATCTTTGATATTATATCTTTAAAATTGTGCTCCATGAATAATCTCACCCATCCTCTTTCATCCATTATGTCTACCTTTAACTTAGATAAGTGTAGAATTCTGGAGGCTTCAAGCTCTATGCGATAAGTTTAGAGTTCTTGATGCTTCAAGCTCTATGTGATGAGTTACTCTATCTCCTTATCCTCTCCCATTGCTCTACCAAAGATTATTAAACTATAGGTCCTTGAACTACTCGGCCTTCATTAGTTTATACATATATTTCTGTGAGTTGTATATGTGAAGAAGTACCAAAAATACATGGCTTACGCCTTTAGATGAATGAACCAACCCCATGTTTCTTATTATATATTTTTCATATATATATACAAAAATATATGTGATGCCTCTAGTTTCCTGAGAATCATATGAGACACAAAAAAATTATTTGTTACAGGCACTGGTCTTGTAAGCAATCTGAGGTTTTCTCTGGAAGTGACAACAAGCCCTAAATAAAGCTTCTAGAGTTCAAGGAACATGAAGTTACCCTCAAACAACCACATAGATACTCTATAAGGGATATTCAAATTTAAACTTGGATATGGGAGCCATGGCATGTTATTCTACATAACGAGTCGCTAGAATTGTTAGTATGTATGGTTTTCTAATAATAGTGTATACACATTCTAAGAATGTGAATGCGCTACTAGAATTTGTGCACATTTTTATAATGCATGTATATGTAGAATTAATTATAAAATAATAATTGCAATTTTCCATTTATGGAGTAGCACAATTAAAAATGACTAGCATAAATGACTAATTCATACACTTGTTTTACTTGTTAGTTGGTCATATTTTTATTCTTGGATTATAGTAGTTGTTTACATTAATTATTTTTATTTTTATAACCTATTATCTAGCCATATATTTTAGTCTTGGACTAAATTATTCATTTAAGTTAGTCGCTTTTAGTTGGTTTACTTATTATCTAGTCATATATTTTATCCTTGGACTAAATTAGTTGTTTAAGTTAGTCATTTTTAGTTGGGTCAGTTAAAATTGCTTAAATTTAGTAGTAATTCACTTGAAATAACTGTGGTGACTAACTTTTTTAGTTGCATAATCACTAATCTCTCATTTTGTACTAGTGCATACTAATGATAACACATAACCAAATAACCACATGCCTCTACCATACATCCATAAATCAACAAGGAAATCACACATGCAACCTGTTACCTGCAAATCGATCCAGTTGTAGTTGTTGATCCACCTGTTCCCTTGCGCTTTCTCTCTTTCCTTTGCTTTCTTTCTCCAAATCCAATGAAACTAGAGTGCTCCAAGATTTCTGTAAGTGTTCAATAGTGTGAGAGAATAAGAGAATGAATGAGAGAGCCAAATACTGAACTGACAAAAGTTGTGAATTGATCCTCAAAAGCCTTTTTATCATTGAGGCCTCTATTTTCTTCATTTTCCTTCAATTTCCTCCTCATGCAAATTTGTGACCTTTCATATCCATTTTCTCTTATTTTCCATTATTTCATAAATATAATGTCAATTAATGCCACTTTGCCATTTTCCATATCCATTAATTAATCACGAGTGATCCCCATCACTATGTTTTTCCCAACATTCAGCTTCTAATATGTGTCCCATGACCTTGGTTTTATTTTTATTTACATAGGAAATAAAATAGGGGTTGTTACAAACCCCTCCCCCTTGGGGGAACACCGTCTTATGTGTTCAATGACACTTATAAACCAGAAAAACACATGATGTCGATGGAGCTTTATAACATAACTCAATACAACATTTACATCATATCATATTTCTTAGACATATCCAACATATCATGAACACCATACCACTTATTAGATATTTATAACACAACCCGATGCGGTATTTACATACATATGTATATATAGACATAACAAAAACATAAGATCAAAACATATATCAGGATACATTTGCTCAACCAGTGAATAGCGAAGGATACATAGCCTACATATGATCAACCATCTCCCATGTAACTTCATTAGGCCCAAAGTATTTCCATTGCACTTTAACTTGCTCGATTGCTCGATTCTGAAGCATGAACATCTTTCGTTGAAAAATGCACTGAGGTTCTAGCTAGAATTCTCCTTCTGACTCCACCTACAACACAGACCAATCAATCACATGATCAACATCTTTGACATACTTATTAAGTCATGACACATGGAAAACATCATGGACTCTCACTGTCGGAAGTAGTGCAAGTTAGTAGGCCACTGGTCCAATCCTATCAAGGATCACAAAAGGTCCACAATACTGAGGTTCTAGCTTGGCACAAGATCCAATCCTCATGGAGATCTTCTTGGGCTTGATGCACAATTACACATGTTCCTCAACTTGAACATCCTTAAATACCCTGTGTTGATCTGCATAAATCTTATGCATGTCCTCTATTGTCTTTATATTCTTCTTGATAACCTGCATTTCTTGTTCCATCTCTGCAAACATATCCAGTCCAATCAATACCCGATTCACTAGATCACTCCAGTTGATGGGATTATTACAACTCTTTCCATAAAGTGCCTCAAACAGACTCATCCTCAGTGACTCTTGATATCCATTGTTGTAAGTAAACTCAACCAATGGAATATAGTCTTCCCAATTACGTTGTTGATGCATAACATATATTCTCAACATGTCCTCAAGAATCTCGTTGACCCTCTCTGTCTGTCCATCTGTTTGTGGATGATTGTTAGGGTCCCACCCTAACCCCCTTATTTATGTCATGGGATCATGTCATAGCCAAGAGTCAATAAAGCCCATATTAATATTTGTAAGTGGTTAACCCGCAATTAATGACGGGACCACAGTTAGTTGCAAATGGGCGGTAGTATTAGATAGATGGTATTAATAAAACCCACGGTATTGGCCCGTGGTATTGCATGTATGAGTCATATATAAAGGATAGAGACTCCCTGCGAGGAGTATCGTGTCTTGTTTTTGTAATCGAGCTCTGCTCTATTGGAGGTTGCCCCCTCGAAGAGGCCTGTGAACATTTCTCTCTGAATAATAAAATCATTGCTATTCTGTGTTCTGGGTATCTTTTCTTCACATATTCTGTGTTCTGGGTATCTTTTCTTCGCATATTCTGTGTTTGGGTATTACTTTGCAGGTTAAGAGCATAACAAGTGGTATCAGAGCACTTTCCAGGGCTCGGTGGGATCTCCAATTTTTAGCAAAAAATTTTTTGGCTAGAGACGTGTTCCGACGTCTTTAAACCACGGGATCTGTCGTTAAGCGCATAAACCTGCGGATTTGGGGAGGCATGCACGCAGGAAATACAAGAGGTAGTCACATCTGTTGGACTCCCTTGTAACCCCTGTGGGTACCCCTTCGTGTAGTAGCGCATTAGACAGAACCGCGCACGGACTGTCTTCCACATACCCTCTGGGTATATAGGAAGCCCCCTAGCTCCCTTGAAACCTCGCCATAGATAAACCTTCGGTCATCTTGTGGCTATAGTACACCGAGAACAGCACTCGGAGAGATTACTCGCCCGTACGATAGGGTAGTCGGGTTGTACGGCTAAGGGTACGGTCGATCCTCCTTAGTTAGAGCCCTGAAACATTGGGTCGAGTACTACTGTCAGACCCTTATGTATATTGCGATCTGTAGCACCTGACACTCCTCAAGACCATAGTTCCGTTTCTATCGGGGGATCACACATCATCTATTCCAGATCAGCAAGTGCAGCAGCAGCAGACATCAGTCCCGCAACTCCATCAGATCAGCAGCAGCAGTTGTTCCACCATTTAGATCTCTCAGATCCAGCAGATCGAAGTAGTTGTGAAGGGTTCCTGTACCTGGATATAATTTTCGCAGGACTTTTGGCGGCATTGACATTTTGAGGATTTGGCGACTGCAGTATTGATCAGGAAGGAGTAAAACTCCGTTAGGAGTTTTCCGAAGCGCTTATTTGTGATCTAGCCCATCAGCATCAGGACGACGAGCTGAGCATGGTGGTACCATTCAATTTATTAAAAAAAAAAAATTGGCGGTCCCAATTTTTCATCAAGTTGGTGTATGGTAGAAACTAGAGCTCAAGCAATGGCCAATGAAAGGCAAGACAAACTTGAAACAGATATGAACAAGCTCAAAACTACGCTTAACGGACTAACTAGCCTGGTACGGCAAGCACTCGATAAGGGCAAGGAGCCAGCTCTCGAGGAACCGTATAATGACCATGAACACCATGAGGGTGAGTCTAGCCACTCTCGTCACCTCTGGCACACCCATTCACCACCCAGTCAGCGACCTCCCAAGTTGGATATGTGGAAATTTGACGGTTCTCACCCGTCCGCATGGCTAGCACAAATGGACCAGTATTTCAAATTGAATCGTCTCCAAGATGATTGGACTAAGCTTGGAGTGGGGACCATGTACTTGGACAATGAACGATGGCAATGGGTGGAATGGCATCAACGTCGCCATGGACCTTTTCCGAGTTGGGCCCAATTTTCCAAAGCTCTTCGAGATCGCTTTGAACAGGGAGACTCCTTTTTGGGCCGTCTCACTAAGCTCCGACAAACAGGTACAGTGGATGAATATATAACGTCTTTTGAAGCCTTAGCCTTCCGCACTCAGCATCTCTTAGATGAGTTCTACACGGAATGTTTTATCAGTGGTCTTAAAGAAGCCATCAAAGCTCAAGTTCTACTCCACCACCCTCCCACATGGACGGAGGCTTGCCAGGTAGCCCGTAAGGTGGAACGTGCCATAACAGCCCAATACAGCCGCCCCAATTTCCCCACTAAAGGTCGTCCCCCACAAGCTCACAACACGACTCAGACACTTAAGGTCCAAAAGGTGTCACCTCAGGAAATGGCCGAAAGAAGGAAGCAAGGACTATGTTACTACTGTGATGAAAAATATTCCCCTGGTCATAAATGCAAGGAGCCCAAGTTTTTTCAAATAGATGCCACTGACTACAGTTCCACCGAGGAAGATCCACCTCTTGAGGAACGGAGGTGATCGAAGAAGACAACCAAAAGGAGATTGTATCTGACGAACCAGTTATTTCGCTCAATGCGTTGGCAGGAATCTCTTCCCCTCAAACTCTCAAAATCAGGGGTTTTCTTAAACATTGCCCAGTAATAGTCTTGATTGATAGTGGCAGTACCCATAATTTCATCCATCAAAAAATCACCGAAGCAGTGCATTGTTTTGTACGGGCCGTTTCTAACTTCCAAGTCCAAATTGCAGATGGGGGCACAATGAAATGTGAAGGCCGCTGTGAAAATGTCAAACTTCAAATGGGGGATTATCAATTGAAAACCCACATGTTTGCCATACACATGGGGGGATGCGACATTGTCCTAGGCGCTAAATGGCTCCGCACCCTTGGGCCAATCACAATGGATTTCCAGGAGTTATATATGAGTTTTAAGCAGAACAACTCCACACATACCCTCCGTGGCCTCCAGGTGGGAGCCCCCTCTATCATCAGCTCGCATCAGATGGAAAAATTGTTAAAAAAGGGCCATCATGGAATGGTAGCTCAATTTAATGCCATCCAGGTAGTTGAAACCAGGTCTCTGCCAATTCATCCTGAGATGCAACAGATTTTAAATAACCATCGGATGGTCTTTGACAAGCCTCATGAGCTTCCACCCTCGCGAGGGGAACATGATCATAGCATCACCTTGGTTCCAGGGGCCCAACCCCCAAATGTGCGGCCATACAGATATCCGTTCACTCAAAAGAATGAAATAGAAAAAATCATCAAGGAATTGTTGGAAGCAGGTGTCATTCGTCCCAGCATTAGTCCTTATTCATCCCCAGTGGTCATGGTCCTCAAGAAATATGGGGAGTGGCGGATGTGTCCCGACTTCAGGGCCCTCAACAAGTTGACCATCAAAGATAAATTTCCCATTCCGGTGGTTGACGATTTGCTGGACGAACTCAATGGGGCTCAATTCTTCACTAAGTTGGATCTTCGCTCGGGCTACCACCAAATTCGCATGAAGGAAGTCGACATTCCCAAGACGGCTTTTAGAACTCATGAAGGCCATTATGAGTTCCTGGTCATGCCATTTGGTCTCTGTAATGCCCCTTCTACTTTTCAGAGTCTTATGAATCACATCCTCAAACCATATCTCAGAAAATTTGTCCTTGTCTTCTTCGATGACATTCTCATCTATAGTGGCACTTGGGCGAAACATCTTCAGCATGTAGATCTACTCTTGCAACTGCTCCGCAAGCACAAATTATTTGTCAAGATGTCTAAGTGTTCGTTTGGCATGGAAGAAGTTGAGTATTTGGGCCACATTGTGGGGCGGGAAGGTGTCAAGGTGGACCCCAAAAAGATCCAGGCAATGCAAGAATGGCCTCAACCTAAGACTTTGAAGAGCTTGAGAGGATTTTTGGGTCTCACAGGCTATTATCGTAAATTTGTCCGCAACTATGGCCGCATAGCGAATCCCCTCACTCAACTCCTAAAGAAAAATTCCTTCTTCTGGACCGAGGAAGCACAACAGGCATTTACCGCTCTCAAAAACGCCATGTGTACCACTCCAGTCTTAGCACTACCTGACTTCACCAAATCCTTTGTCATTGAATGTGATGCTTCGGGTACAGGTATTGGGGCGGTCTTAATGCAGGAAGGGCGACCATTGGCCTTCACAAGCCAACAACTCAGTGGGAGGAATCTGGGCCAATCTACCTACGAAAAGGAGATGATGGCCATCTTACATGCAGTCGAGACCTGGCGACCTTACTTATTGGGGCGACCTTTCCAAATCCGCACAGATCATCACAGTCTTAAATATTTTTTGGAGCAACGCCTATCCTCCCCACAACAAAATAAATGGTTAGCCAAAATGCTGGGATATGATTATGAGATCATTTACAAGAAAGGGAAAGACAACAGTGTAGCAGATGCATTATCGCGCCAATTTGAGGAGGAAAGTACTCTGCTCGCAATTTCCCTTCCCATTCCAGACTGGATTGAAGAGGCTCGCAGGGAATGGTTTTCACACACAGGGCTCTCCCAACTCATTTCTCAATTGCAGGTAGATCCTAATTCCAGCAAGGGCTACTCGTGGCAGAATAATATTCTTCGCTACAAGGATAGAGTAGTAATATCACCAACATCTACCCTCAAAAGTCGCCTTTTGGCAGAATTGCACTCATCTCCCATTGCAGGACATTCGGGCTTTCAGAAGACGTATGCTCGCACCAGAAGATCATTCTTTTGGACAGGCATGAAAAAGGATGTCCTTACTTTCGTAGCCGAATGTGATGTCTATCAACACCACAAAGGGGAAACCGTCAACACACCAGGCACCTTACAACCATTGCCCATTCCGACCTCAATTTGGACGGAGGTTTCTATGGATTTCATTACAAGTCTTCCAAAGTCAGGGAACAAGTCAGTCATCATGGTGGTTGTGGACCGACTGTCGAAGTATGCTCATTTCTGCGCCCTACCCCACCCGTTTACACCAACCTTGGTTGCTCAAACTTTCATGGATCAGATCTTCAAATTACATGGCATGCCCACTTCTATAGTGTTCGACCGCGACCTGATCTTCACCAGCAATTTTTGGCAGGAAATCTTCAGAATACAAGGCACTCAACTCAAACTCAGTACTTCATATCATCCGCAAACAGATGGTCAAACCGAAGCCGTCAACAAATGTCTAGAAACCTACCTTAGGTGTTTCACTTCCGAAAAGCAACACCTTTGGGCACAGTGGTTACCTCTGGCTGAATGGTGGTATAACACCAACTATCATGCCACCACCAAAATGACTCCCTATGAAGCAGTCTATGGTCAACTTCCGCCTTCCCCTACTTCTTATCTCAAGGGATGCTCCAAAGTACAAGCAGTGGATCAACTCCTACAACACCGCGCAACCATGCTCGCCCATCTTCGCGAGAATCTTCATCAAGCTCAGAACCGCATGAAGCAACAGGCCGACCAACATCGCTCAGAGCGCCAATTTCAAGAAGGGGATCAGGTCTTTTTGAGGCTACAACCATATAAGCAAACATCACTCAAAGACAAGGGTTGTCAAAAGCTCGCTCCAAAATTCTATGGACCATACCAAGTACTTCAGCGCATTGGAGAAGTGGCTTACAAGTTGGCTTTGCCCCCTACGGCAAAAATCCATCCAGTTTTCCATGTATAGTGCCTCAAGAAAGTGATTGGGAACAATTGCCGAGTTCAAACCAGTCTACCTGAATTAGACGAAGAAGGATCAATCTGGCTTCAACCCGAACAGGTTCTAGACACACGAGACAAGCACCTGCGCGGCCGCATGATTAAGGAGGTCCTCGTCAAATGGAAAGACACCTCTCTGAAAGATGCAACTTGGGAACCAGCCACTATTCTTCAGTAGTTTCCGCAGCTTTAGCCTTGAGGACAAGGCTAGTCTTAAGGGGGAGGGCATGTTAGGGTCCCACCCTAACCCCCTTATTTATGTCATGGGATCAAGTCATAGCCAAGAGTCAATAAAGCCCATATTAATATTTGTAAGTGGTTAACCCGCAATTAATGACGGGACCACAGTTAGTTGCAAATGGGCGGTAGTATTAGATAGATGGTAAATGGGCAGTAGTATTAGATAGATGGTATTAATAAAACCCACGGTATTGGCCCGTGGTATTGCATGTATGAGTCATATATAAAGGATAGAGACTCCCTGCGAGGAGTATCGTGTCTTGTTTTTGTAATCGAGCTCTGCTCTATTGGAGGTTGCCCCCTCGAAGAGGCCTGTGAACATTTCTCTCTGAATAATAAAATCATTGCTATTCTGTGTTCTGGGTATCTTTTCTTCGCATATTCTGTGTTCTGGGTATCTTTTCTTCGCATATTCTGTGTTTGGGTATTACTTTGCAGGTTAAGAGCATAACAATGATAATCTATAAGGCCAACTCTATCCCCAAACCTACAAATAAGTCCTTCCAAAACTTGGAAGTGAACTTGGTATCCCTGTCTAACACAATCTTCCTAGGAATACCATGTAACCTCACTATCTCCCTGATGAAGACCTGAGCTACCGCACTTGTTGAATTCGTAGAATTCACTAGAATGAAGTAAGCTACATAACTAACCTTTCAACCAAAACCATAACAGAATCATGCTGTCTAGATGTCCTTGACAAAACTATAATGAAGTCCATGGAAATGACCTCCCATTTCCACTCTAGAATCGAAATCAATTGCAATAAACCACCTGGTTGCTTACACTATGCTTTTACATGTTTACAATCCAAACATCTCGTAACAAACTCAACCACCTTTTTCTTCAAGTTCGACCAATGGTAGAACTTCTTAACAACTATCAGTCTTCTGATATCTTGGGTGACCTGAATATGGCTTGACATGAAATCCCCACAAAATAATCTTCTTGAGCTCGTTGTTATCCGACACATAAATCCTACCCCTAAATCTAACTAAATCATTTGTCGTGAGATGATAATCCACATTCTGTTCACTTGTAGCCTACTGTTGTAACCTATGCTTAAGATGATGGTACTTGTCATCCTATTGTCTTGCCTGTAAGATCTAATCCTATAAATCTGTCCCATATGAACTCATAGCTACAATGTGATTTACATGAACTATTCTACTAAGAGAATTTACAACCTTTTTCTCCTTACCCTTAATGTACCTGATCTCAAAGTCAAACTCGTTGAGCTATAGCCAATTACCTAGCTTTCTTGGCATTCAGATTAGGTTGGTTAAACAAGTACCAAAACCCACTATGATCACTCATTAAGATGAACCTCCCACCAAGAAGATAATGCATCCACATCTTCATTGCATGAATGATCATTTCCAACTCAAGATCATGTGTCACATAGTTATTCTCGTGCTATTCAGTTTCCTTGACTCATAGCATACCACTTGTCCTTCATGCATCAAGAATCCACTCAGTCCTCTGTTACAAGCATCTGTACATGCCACAAACTCTTTATTTAGATTTGAAATCTTCAAGACCCGAGTATTTGTAATAAATTGCTTCAACTACTCAAAACTAGATGCACATTCCTCTATCCATT
This sequence comes from Pinus tabuliformis, assembly GCA_031772625.1. Taxonomy (NCBI): domain Eukaryota; kingdom Viridiplantae; phylum Streptophyta; class Pinopsida; order Pinales; family Pinaceae; genus Pinus; species Pinus tabuliformis. The sequence goes on from CM062804.1 coordinate 593,644,328, forward strand.
CAAATTTCTTTCCTTTTCGCTGCAAAGATGTAATAGGATAGACAATCCATGAGAAGTTCCTGATGAACCGCCTGTACTAACCTGCTAGTCCCATGAGTGATCTGACCTCATCCACATTCCTAAGAGTCGCCCATTCCATGATAGCCCTGATCTTTTCTGGATCCGTTGTTATTCCTTCTTTGGAAACAACATGCCCCTAGTAATAAACCTTTGTATGAAAGAAACTAAATTTACTAAGCTTGGCATACAATGAATGCTCTCTCAAGATTCTTAACATTGTTTCTATATGTTATTCATGCTCTTTCTCATTCTTAGAATATATCAATATTTCATCAATGAATACTATCACAAACTTTTCCAGGTAAGGATGTAACGCATTATTCATCAAACACATGAAAGTAGTTGGAGAATTAGTCAAACCAAAAGGAACCACAACAAACTCATAATGCCCATACCTAGTCCGGAAAAAAGTCTTGTAGATGTCCTCTTCTTTGATTCATACCTGATGATATCCTAATCTCAAGTCAATCTTAGAGAACATTGTTGCTCCCTTCAACTGGTCAAACAAGTCATCAATATGAGACAACGGGAACCTGTTCTTAATCGTCACCTTGTTCAATGTCTATAATCAATGCATAACCTAAAAGTACCATCCTTCTTCTTCACAAACAATACTTGTGCACTCTAAGGTGACACACTTGGCCTAATGTATCCCTTATCAAGCATTTCATTCAACTGCAACTTCAGTTCCACCAATTCTGGAGTGCTCATCTTATACAGTGCCTCCGATGTTGGTGTTGCTCTTAGCATCAAATCAATAGAAAAGTCCACTTCTCTATGAGGCAATAACTCTGAGATCTCTACTGGAAACATCCTAAAAAATTTTCAAAACCGGATACCTCTTCAAGACATCAACATCCTCAACATCCTTACCTTTATCACTGAAAATGTGAATTGCAAACAATACACATCCTTTCCTGCTACTGCGCTTTGCCTACATAGTTGTAACCATTCTCACAGATGTAGGATTCTTCTTACACTGTAAGATTCTCTTCTCTCCATCATCATCCAAGCACTTGATAGCCTTATCATATAAATCCATCTTAGTCTTCTGAATGTACAACCAATCCATACCCAACATCATATTGTATGATCCCAATGGAAGCACATTTAGATGTGCTGATGTAGACATATCATTCAACTCAAATGCACAAGATATTACCCAATAATAAATTATTTTCTTAGTACATGTAACCAACTACACCAACCAAGACTCTTTGTGCACTTCTTTATTCAAACCACACTTATCCACCAGGTTATGACTGATATAATTATAGTTAGATATAGGGTCAATCAAAATAAAAACAACTTGATCACAAACCTTACCTTCCATATCAATAATAGATGTCTGATGATCAATATGCCTACTATCCAATGCTGCATAAATCTAAGGAATACTTTGTCCAAAATCCCCAACTATCCGTGCCTCTTGAGCACTGTAAATCTGTGGTCTGCCACCCTAATGTTGTGGAAAATATCTCATGTGATGATCCTTTCCATAATTACAACATTAGAAAGGCTTTCTTCCATCACCCTTATTCTTCTCCTCAAATTAAAATCCCTGTCCTCTTTCAACTGCATTAAATTTCTTGTACGACATTGCATTCTCCCTGTCATCTGTATCCTAAGGTTTTGCTTTCCTGTTAGCCCACTTTCCTTTATTCTTCTCATTGCATTTCTAATCTTGCTTAGACTCATTCTTGTGCTTTGATTGCTCATAACAATGTTTCAAATTTTTGATGGCTTCCTCCAGCGATCTAGGCTCATCAAACTCAATTCTATCTTTGAATGATACCGACAACCCACTGATGAATATATGAATCTTTGTTTTCTCCTCCTTAATATAAGGCACATATCTCAACAACTCCAAGAATATGCTAGTATACTCCTCATTGGTCATAGATCCCATCTTCAGCTCATAGAACTCCTTTTCCCTGTCATCATAGTATATTTCAGATAGATACTTCTTCCTGAAAAGTATCTCGAACTCACTCCAAGTCAACTCCTCTTCTCGAATGCCTCTGACATTCTTTACATATTCCCACCAAATGTTTTCTTTTCCTTTAAGACTAAAAATAGTTATCCGACTTCATATTCTCTAAGTAATCATGCAATCTGAAGAACTTATTCATCCCAAACAACCAAGCTTATGCATCATGTGACTTCTTCATTTCTCCATCAAATGTAGGAGGCTTTTCTTTCTTGAACTCCTTTGGAAAGTACTACTTCTCACTCCTCATATACGAATGGTGACAGTGATGACGATGTTGTCTCTCTGAACCAAAGCTAGAATAGAGTCCACGGTCATTACCCCTCCCATCAGGTGTATCCAAGAACCTACCATCTCTGACTGTGTCACCCCTGCCATACCTATATCCTGATTGAGACCTAATGCCATATGCCCCATAGGTCCTTTCCTCCTTTCCATGACTGATCCTAAGTGGTCCCTGTCTCTGCAAATTTGAAAAATTCTGAAGGATGACCACATTAATTTTCGCTTGCTTCTCCTGTGTTTTGGTAAGTCTTTCCTATGACTGAATGATCCTATCATTATCCTCCTTACAACTTTTTGTCTCTGCTTTCACACTTCTCAGTGTATCTACTATGTCAGGGGAGTACTCATCACCATGTTGTTCATTTAATTTGTAGGGAGAACATTAGGGGAATTTTGAAGTCTAAAATGGGCCTCCTAAGAAAAATGTAAAACAAAATAAACTTTATAAGAACCAATAGGATTCAAGATGATGATGTCAACCATGGGGGATGATTCACCACTTTTGGAGTAAAAAAGTAAAAAGATTAAAAAATAATAAAATAATAAAACTACTTTTTCAACTCGTATTTTAAACTTATCTCCCTAAGGTTTTACTCAAGTTTCGAGCAGGAGTACTTGTTGGATGCAAAATTTAATTCCTCATCCAATGAGTACCCATGTTTCATATTTTCGATGGACCTTGCTACACAAAAAATGAGAAATACATAATAAAAAAAACGTGTTTGCAATCACTTTTTTCATGTATTTCTCATTTTTCGTGTAGCAGGGTCCATCAAAAGTATGCAACATGGTTACTCCTTGGATGAGGAATCAAATTCTTCATCCAACGAGTGTTGTTGCTTGAAATTTGAGTAAATCCATAGGGAGATAAGTTGCAAATACGAGTTGAAAAATAGTTTTTTCTTTCTTCCCTCTAAAATTTGATGATGTAATCTAATCTTATTTTATTATTTCCACTATTATTTTATAATTTCTTTAGGAGACCCATTTTAAACCTCAAAGCTCCCCTAATGTTATGTGCACTGTAGTCCACCATTTTTCTTGTCATATTTAATCCTCTATTTCCTTCAAACATACCATGTCAGATAAACCAAATATAAACATAATCAACATACCTTAGTGAAGTTTAGGGGAGGCTATCTCATCTGCAAAATCAATCCAGATTAGCACAACATATGTATATATAATGAAATCCACATATCAATCATCTCAACATCAACATTGTCAACCTCTACATGACGAAACAACTGCAGCAATGACTATCACAATGCATGCATAATGAACACATAGACAACTGACATGCATGCATGACAAATATGTTCCTCCCATCCAGTCCAAGTGCTTGAACCAGGGAGATCTAATACCAAACTGTAACCACCCCTTCCACATTTACCTAGTTTCACTGGTCTTCCAGGGTAAACATGAGACAAGAGTTGTTGTGACATGACCCGACCTCTTAGCTCCAATTAAGGAAGTGGGGACTACAACTGACCACCGACTGACAACTCATAACATTCCATAGGGCTACAACGACATCAGGGGCCAAAGAATCACTCCAAGTGACAAAACCTTGAGTTGGGCCTCCTTTTCATGCACTTTAACCCCTAACTTCATGCATGACAAGGCCTCCATACAGTTGAAGGCCTCCAAATGCACACACAAGCCTACCTGGGTGCAGTTGTGACCTAAATTCTTTAGTTCTAAGTATGCAGTCACAAGATCAGTGCCACCTTTTCAAGCCTGCCTGCAGACCACTTCCCAGAATTGGCTGAGACTTTTAAAAATCATGTCTAACATTGCAACAAAGATAAACATTCAATCTCAACTCAAAACTTGACCTAGACTGACCAGAAAATACTAGGCATTTCATCAAACACATGGCATAACATGTAAACTATAGGTCATGAATGCATATCTGATCATAAAAGTACGAGATTCATCTGAGAATCACCAAGAAGGCCCTATGCCTTATTTCTCCAAATCCAATGAAAACTAGAGTGCTCCAAGCATGATCCAAAAACGCTCCAAGATTTCTCTAAGTGTGCAAGAGTGTGAGAGAATGAGAGAATGAATGAGAGAGACAAAGATTGAACTGACAAAAACTGTGAGCTGATCCTCATAAGCCTTTTTATCATTGTGAGCTCTATTTTCTTCATTTTCCTTCAATTTCCTCCTCGTGCAAATTTGTGACCTTTCATCTCTCTTTTCTCCTATTTTCCATTAGTTCATAAATAAAATGTCAATTAATGTCACTTTGCCTTTTTCAATGCCTTTTCCAATTTCCATAGCCATTAATTAATCACAAGTGATCCCCATTACTATGTTTTTCCCAACATTCACCTTGGAATACATGTCCCATGACCTTGATTGTATTTTTATTTACATAGGAAATCAACTAAGGGTTGTTACAGTTTTATCGCTTGATCGAGCAATATTTAAGCCCTAAAATAGATCGATCGAGCAATATTTAAGCCCTCAAATAGCTTGATCAAGCACTTTTTAGACCTCTTTTCTTCGCCTTCCACCCACTTGCTTGCCAAAAAATGTAAATGACCTTTGTGAGTTCACCCCTAAGTCAAATTTCATCTTTAATGAATTTTAATAAACATGTTTTTGTTCACATGGTGTAAAATTGATTAAACTTTAGTAATGGTAAAATTCAGTAATTGCATTTATGGATGTTTTATCCTCCCATAGTGTGAAATTAAATAAATGTTAGTGTAATATTATGTTTATATATATTCAGATTTCTTACACGATAGTATATTGCAAATTAAATTTATATTAATTATCATTCTCATCTAAATTTAAATATTATATACATAATAATAATAAAAGGTTAAATTAATTTAATATTAAAAAATTAAATCATTGCAAACTAGGAATGGAGATGAAGAACCAGAATCAATAGTTCTGGAGATAATGGGTTCGACTAGGGTTTCCTTCTGTGTTTGTAGGATCTGTTGTGCCACTTCAGCTGAGCGCTGGTCTACTCTCGGCGTGCATGGAAGGTGCTTCCTTCGTCGCGATTTACACATCTGACGAGCAAAATGGGGTTCATTTTTTGTGAAATTATGGATAACAATCCCCGCAAAAAGGATTTGTGTCGAGGTTTTGAAATGTTTTCTCTCAGATCCGGAGGAATACTTTTAGATCTATGTAAAAAATCCAAAGGATGCCTTTTCTACGCTTCTGGTTCTGCGTTTTTTTGTGGTGTCATTCAGATCTTGCTATACATGGCAAGCAAAAATTTTGGGTGGGAAGATGGGTGATAGGTGAAGATTTTATTTCCTGTGTGCTAGATCGCACCCTTGCAAGAGCGGATATGAGGTCAATACTGCATTTTTTTACAGGATCTGGTTGATATGTGGTGATTGTAGGCACAACGGGTTTATATTTGTCAGATTTGATCATTTCCTCGTTCCTTTTTGCGGATCTAGATGCAGGGTTTCGAAGATACATTCTTTTAATCGAAGGTCTGAGCCTTAGTTGTGGCCCCTCCCTCTGATCATGCCTACGCCTCCTCTCGCTTCATACAAGGCAAATCATGACCTGTCGAAGCCCTTCCAAATTTTTTCAAAGTCCCCAAGTGGAAAATCATTTCTGGTTAATGTTCGATACACAGATCTAGTAAGAGATCTGAAACATAAAGTGCAAAACAACTTGGGTTTTTCGGTAGATTTTCAGAGTTTGATTTTTGAAGGAAATATTTTATAAGATGACATCTGGTTGCATTAATATGGCATCAACTGTAATTCAACCATTATTATCGACCTAAGATTGTGGGGTTGAAGTTCAGGACAGGGAGGGTCTTCTGTCCACATAAACACTAATGTAGATCCTAGGAATACTAATGGACCCACTTCATTTAAGCACACACTTAAAGGGGAGAATGTTGCTTCATCCAAACTGTCTCCTCTTCAGATACCTGATCCTTACATAGTGGATAAAACTGACAAGATATCGGTCATGGAGTTTAAAGCCACACATTTTTGAAAACTGGTTTTGCATATCTATGCTTGGGTGCACTCTCTTCTATACAAAGAAGTGTGATATCTATTTGTGCTCAAAAGGTTTCTTCATAGTACATTTTGAGGCACAACAAGAAATGGACAAAGATCTCAATGAAGGTTTGTGGTTTTGGGGTAGATTCGGGCTCTTTATAATACCTTGGTTTCTAAGATTTGATGTAACAAATATGGTTGTAAAAAATATTCCAGTACGGGTAAGGTTACCAAACGTTCCCCTTCCCTTCTGACATCTTCTGATATTGAAATCCATTGGAAATATTCTTGGCAAGTTCAAAACATAAGACACATATAGAACATCAAAGGGCATCTTTACTTTTGCCAAAATATGTGTTAAGATGGACCTCAACAAGGGTCTTCCATATTGTATCCTATTAAAACATGAAAATTTTGAGTGGACACGGTGGCTCGATTATGAGAAAATGACTTTCAAATGTTGTCATTGTTTCCAAATAAAGCATATGTGGAATTCCTACCCTCAAGCAAAAACAACTCCAAAAAAAGTATTGGTAAGGCCCAAAGCAGAGGGGTTGGTAGTTTCCAAATAATACAAAAGAGGAAGATGAAGAGCTAGAGGAAGAGAATCAAAACCCAGAAGAACAAACTCAAGCAAATGGAGGTGAAGAGAATAACAATGGACCAAGGGAAGACATCCAAAGGTTGACGACTTCAAAGGAGATCATTGTCTCTGAGAAGACAAAAGCGGAAGGGCTCGTAGGAAAAAATTTAGGGGGGACAAAGTGGTCATAGTTATCTGAAAGTTTGGATTCGAACAAAGAAGTTCCTCCACAAGGGGCAGAAAATCATAAGGCAATAGTTACATCCACCTCCAACCAAGAGGTTTGGAGAAAGGTGGAAAGAAAAAAAGTGAAAAAGGGGGAATAAATTATTTTTATCATACTTAACCTCAACAATTATATTTTTTATTTATTTTTGTTTTTGTTTTTACCTTTATAGTGGTGCATCAATTGAAAAACTGATATTTTTTTAATGCCTTCAAGCATCTGCAGAATGTAACTTTGTCCTTGTTTTTTCAGGTTGAATAAATTTACGATTAAAAAAAAAATGCAACTATGAATTTAAAATGATACACCCATCCCAAAAATCAATTGTTCTAACTCCTCTTATCTATAGAGCCCTTAAAGTCTCTACTCCCTAATTCCTTCCCTCTGAAAAATTCCACGTGATCCAAGATTTTAGAGCCAATGGCTATTCCTCCTCTCAAGTCAATAAAGTGTTTAAGACCACCTCTAACCCTAATTCCAACTACTATATTTCCTCTTCACCTCCGCATGTCCAAGTCTCTCTCCCCTACATAAAAGGTACCATTGATCTCATCACTAAGATCCAGTAAAAAAGAGATATTAAAACCATTTTTAAACTCCATAGAGCTCTAAAGAAATTATATCGATAAGCCAAAGATAATCATGAGTTTACCAAATTCCTTGTTCATGTGGGGAGTCTTAGACTGTCTCGACAAGCCACCCTTTCAAAGCTTGGCTTAAAGAACACATAGTCGATACCAATCATTTGTGACTATCAAATTCTGTCATTGTTGCACACTCTTAATTCTAAACACCTCATTTTCTTTGATCAATCTAAAATCTTTGCCTTCGTCCCCTTTTATAAGTCTCAAATCATTGCAGAAGCTCTCGAGATCAAAAAGCACCCTAACAACTTCAATAGGGAAGATGGCTATAAGCTAAGCCAACCTTGGAAGCACGTTATCCACCAACTCTCTTAGTGATTTGTTTTTCTTCTTTCCCCCCACCCTTCACTCATTCTTTTTCTCTTTCTTCCCTCTTCTTTGCAATTGGCATCTCTTCAAACCCACCCCCTTATTTGTTTCTTCCCATTTTTTTTTTAATCTCATATTCTTTTAGCCTCTCTAAATTATCCATTTTAAAATTGAATCATTTTCTTAATATGTTATCTTATTCCTTTATTTATATATATATATATATATATAGAGAGAGAGAGAGAGAGAGATTTAGTGTCTCATCTCCTAGAGCTTAATTTAGTTATTTCTATATCAATTTTTTGGGTTTTTTTTTCCTATTGCACCCTTTTAATTGAATATTAATATTTACTGCTCCATTATTATCTTTGAGTTAATTTATTTAAAATATATTTAATCTCCATTACTTATTCAACAATTTTGACTTTACCTGATTAAATTGATTTAATTCTTTAATAACTAGCTTTATTAATTTAATATTGATTTCTTAATGGCTACCTCATATTCCTCTCTATTAAAGGCTCTTAAACTCTTGTTTGATATCATTATGCTTTATGGTCCCTGATAATGGGTGGAGTGTCCACTCGAAACGTTGTATGGATTGGAAATCCTTTACATAGTTTTTCTAAAAATTCTCTACAATGTGAACTATGAAAACCTACACTCACTTATTAAGATGTTAAATTAAAACATAAAATTAAAAAATAATACAAACATCAAATCTAAAATATTTTTAAACACGATAAATTGAAGTTTGAAATATTAATACACATAATATTCCACGATGTTGTTAATGTGCATACTATGTCATAACAACATAATTCAACATAAATACAATGCATATAGGATAAAATAACACATATCAACATAAACAGACATTCTGTTTGTTAGAAAATTAGAAAGGCAGAAATATTTTCTTTAGTTGATAATTACTTGTGATATCTTTGTATTCTTTGTATCTTTCTTATGTTCTTCTTTTATCTTAGTTCATCAAGCAATTATTAAAAAAATATATGAATATTAGGGACACCAAATGTAGGCGGAAAACCAGAACTAAAATCCCTATATAGGGGAAAACCTAGTCAAGAATTCTTCCTTCAACAATTCAAATTGAGATGGACCAAGCCCCTAGACCAACAAATTTTCCTCTTCCACCAAGCCAACCTTCCAAGATGATATAATAGTCTCTTCTTATCCAACATCTTTAGCCCAACAATAATCCAGAAATACAACTTCCTAGTTATAGTATTTTGACCTCTTGCAACATGTTTTCAGCCTCCTAGTTACTGCAAAATTTCGGCCCCCTTCCAGTAGTTGCACAACTTCACACTAGTGGGAAAGAGAGAGAATTTTTTTATTTTTATGCTTGAAATAGTCCTCCTTCTTCATTATCCTTCTTCTCCTTCTTCCTTGAATTTCACACTTTTTCTTGGCCCAATTATTGCAGATCAAACTCGTGTGTGTGTGACAAATGAGGTTGATTTTCTACCTTTATATAGTGATTATGCTACCCAGTTTTAGGCGGACTTCTCCACTTTTGAGGCTGACTTGGTGGAGGAAGCCTAGAAGACTCATTTTTATATAAAATACATTTATTTCTTGACAAATAATTCCCAAGAAGGGTTTCTTACATTATGACATGGACAAGGACACTTGACACAAAACCTATACGCATGTAATGGAGGCTTTGACCTAAAAATAATTGACCCAAGCATGAAACCCATGCTTTAATAAGTCAATTTTATTAATAATAAAATTTCTTTTTCTTTCTTTTGATAAATATATTACATCATGACTCAAGTACAATTATGAATATTGTTACATTCCTTCTTAACTAGGGAGGTATTCATAATTACCTATATATAAAGGTACATGGAAGATCTCCAAAATGAACTACGAAGAGTTATGGCACACTTAGTGCCTCAAACTAAATACCTGACTAGGGTTATCTATCCGGGTGGGACTAATATGTACTAAAGTTTTCAACCAACCTAGGTACCATTAGGCTTACTAACGAACCATCAACCTAGGGATCAAGGTGTGTATCCAAGGTCAAAGCTCCAATACCAACACCACCCTCCCTCTTTGGGATGTAGACATCAACATAAAGGATGACCAGATGTCCTCCCAAGCATCCACCATTAGATGCTTCAAATCTCCCTAATTAACTAGATATATCCATTTGTTCAAGCATGCTTTGAACTTCTTATGGAGATATTTACATATACAAACACAAACCCCAATTAATAATAAACTTTAAAACATACAAACAATCAAACACAAACCTTCGGGGTCCTTATTCATTCAGATGTTTCTTATATCATCATCAAGTTATATACAATTTTGTTGGAAGCTTTCTTCTACCAATTCTTTAGCAACACCAAATATAACCTTTAGTACTACTCAAATATTTTGTTTTCAACTTCATGAATCACGAACATTTATCGATAGTACTTTTGCTTACTTCAAAGTATTCATTGTCATAATATGCCTTCTCTCTCAACTAGGGAGATATATCCTTTCTTCCATCCAGGATCCCTCTCAACTTAGGGAGATTAACCACTTTCTTCTTCGAAGAATCTTTCATGGCTCCATTCCTTCTTACGACATCAAGGTCATCTTTAATCATAACTTCCTTCATCATGCTTATATGAACATTTTCATCATCTTGAAGATTATGTACCTGCAAATCTTCAAAAGCAAGTACAACCAAATACAAATTGAAGCATGAAGTTAACTATATCAAAATTATGTCAATACAATGGAAGCATTTGGACTTTAGACATCAAATACCTAGTTAGGTTCATAATTGATAAGAGACACATTTATTTGCATGCTAGATTTCAACTTCTTACTAGGGTTTTGTCATAAGCCCTAGATTCCATTTCGAGATACAAGACCTTAGATAGCAAATCAAATAATAATCAATCATAGTACTATGCATCTAAGGTTTTACTAAATATATTCTATGATAGACTCTACTAGGGCTTGATGCAAACTCTAGATTTTCATCATCAAAATATAATATCATCAAGTCCTAAAATATCAATCTTCACTAGGGTATTCTAGAATAATAAATAGGTCAACATCCTTGCATATACACATTAATATCTACTAGATATACCCAAGATACAAACATCAATACAACAATTTTGACAAGACTAGGGTTTCGATTAGACAGATGAATATACACATGGGGTTTCATTCCTAGGATTTTACTATGACTATTACAATGGTTTGGCTTATAAACCCTAATTTTCCAAACCCTAAAGATCTAGGGTTTTATTTAAACATTAACAACAAACCCTAAAGGACTAGGGTTTCTATAACAATACCAAGACTCTAAACATCAAGAGAATATAATTTCTAGACTTCATAATCAACCCTAAGTAAACTAGGGTTTATAGACATACCCTCAGTTTAGGGTTTTATAGAGAACCTTTTAGGGTTCCATACGAATGATTAAATATAATGAGGGTAGATTCAATTTAATTATTAATCACCCAATCAAAAATCTCTTACAATTCAAAACCCTAGGCATAAAAATGTTAGTAATCTAAATTAAATTTAAAAGAGAATGAATATACCTTTTATTTGAAGAGAACTTTGTAACAAAGCTTATAGGCTAAGACATACCTTAAGTTGTTTCTTAACAAACCTTGTAGGACATCAATGCTTGAAGGGCTTCTTTGTACTATAACTTTTTCCATGCTTCAAGTCTATTCTTTGAAGTCTCCTTCATAATCCTAAAGCAATTAGCAAGGTTTCCTAGCCAAGGAAAAATATAAAGAGAAAAGTTATTAACATATAATACAAAAATATATTGATATTAGAGAGAAACTAAACACAAAAGAGGAGACAAGGAATAAAATAATTATCTTTTGGTAAATGATGGAGGCTCCCTCTTAAGCCAATATTTGAGGGATACCTAAAACTTATAAAAATAATTCAAAAATTTCTTAACACAACATGTTAGACCTACAAATTTTAGAAATCAAACAATAAAGGAAATTCATAACTTAGAATAGAACACCAAGGGAGGATATGTGAAAGGGAGAACTTAGTAGTATAAGTCCTTGACTTCTGATTCTTCTTTAGTCTTTTTTTTTCTTAGATGGAACTTCATCAATGACATTTTATTGATCCCTATTTCTCTTCTTATTTCTTGGATTATCAGGACAATGACTCTTGTAATGTCCCATATTGTGGCAATTGTAGCATTCAACCTTGGATAGGTCCATTTTCTTACTTAGTCCTTTGAACTTCTTAAAGGTTCCCTTCTTTTTTTGATGAGCACAATAAGCATTCGAGGTGTTTTATTCTTCATCATCCTTGTTGTTTACCATCGATATTCTGGATTCTTCTTGACTACATGCATTCCACACTTGTTCAAATGTTAGAGTATCCTTCCAACTGTTAAGTCATGATGCAAAAGCACTCCAAGATTTAGGTAGTCCTAGAAGGACAATAATTACGAGCTCCTTTTCTGGGACAACTTCATCTATTACTTGGATTTCATCCTTGATTCTAGATATCCTAATAAAGTATGATGAAATAATATCATCATTTGTCATCTTAAAAGTTCTTAGTTCATTCTTGAGGCTTTCTATTTGACCAATGTTCTTAACTGTGAATAATTTGGAGAGAGCCTCATACATTTCTTGAGCGGAATTTATGTTGGATATGTATGGAATTAAGTTATCCTTAACTCCATCCACTATTAGATTCATAACCATGATTTCAAGTTCTCTAAACTTCACTTTCTCTACATTACTTGATTCATCAATAGGCTTCTTGACTTTTCATTGAACAATATCTAAAACTTTGTTCTTTTCGAGAATGAGATATATTCTCTTTTTCCAGGCCCCTTCTAATTTGTTTTCTCCCTCATCGAGTTTGTCATTGTTCCTCTAGATGGTAGAATTATCTCCTTATATTATCTTCGTTAATGACATTTCTTTGATACTTTTCTTCAATAGGTCTCTAGCCTACCTTTTTCTTCCTTTTTCACCTTAGCTCTGATACCATGTTAGAAAATCAGAAAGGCATAAATATTTTCTTTAGTTGATAATTACTTGTGATATCTTTGTATTCTTTGTATCTTTCTTATGTTCTTATTTTATCTTAGTTCATCAAGAAATTATTAATAACAAAATATGAAGATCTAGGACACCAGATGTAGGCAGAAACCAAGGTTAAAACCCTTATATAGGGGAAAACCCAGTCAAGAACTCTTCCTTTAGTAATTCAAATTGAGATGGACCAAGACCCTAGACCAACAGACTTTACTCCTCCACCATGTCAACCTTCCAAGATGATATAGTAGTCACTTCTTATCCAACAGCTTCAACCCAACAATAATCCAGAAATATGACTTCCTAGTTGCAGTATTTCAACGTCCCGCAATAGGTTTTCGGCCTCCTAGTTACTGCAAAAATTTGCCTCCATTCACGTAGCTGCACAACTTCACACAAGTGGGAAAGATAGATAAAAATTTGATTTTTATGCTTGAAAGAGTCCTCCTTCTTCTTCACTATCCTTCTTCTCCTTCTTCCTTGAATTTTGCACTTTTTCTTGGCCCAGTTACTATAGATCGAACTTTTTCTGTGTGTGTGACAAATGAGGTTGAGTTAATACCTTTATATAGTGATTCTGCCACCCAGTTTTAGGCTGATTTGTCCATTTTTGAGGTCAACTTGGTGGAGGAGGCATAGAAGACTCATTTTAATATAAAATAAATATCTTTCTTAACAAATAATTCCCAAGAAGGGCTCTTTACATTATGACATGGATAAGGACACTTGACACAAAGCCTAGAAGCCTGCAATGGAGGCTTTGACCTAAAAATAATTGACCCAAGCATGAAACCAATGCTTTAATAAGTCAATTTTATTGATAATATTTTTTTCTTTATTTTGATAAATATATTACATCATGACTCAAGTAAAATTATGAAGAACAAACCTAGTTACATTCTTCAACACTGTTAATGCAATAAACATGCATAAGATGTAGTATTGAAAGCAACAAAAACCTCAAAAAATACCTTTTAAATTCAAACACCACTAGCTCCTTGAGGGATCTCTCATTAAGATGGTTCACTCTTTTCAGAAGCAATGTTCTAATATTTCCTTCCCTTTAGAAATGGAATCCTAGGTCTATAAGATGAGTGTTCTCAAAACCCAGGTCAAAATATGGGCCCACATCCATTCTTTTGAACATCAGAAAGAGTTGATTTCAAATAGATTCACTTATAAATTCATGCCAATCTTCTTTCATTGTTGAGGTTTTTCTGAAGGGTCATAAAAGTCGATTATATTTTTTAGTAGAGAGGAAGGCCTTTCTACTCAAAATGGAAGAGGAGAGGTGGCGATAAAAGAGTAGGGAAACTTGGGTACAAGCCAATGATGGGAATACTGAATATTTTCATCCTTTTGCATCCCACCAGAGGAACAAAATGCATATTTTGGAGATCCAAGACGATGCAGGGAACATCCATAGCACTAGGCAGAGTCTCGAAATGGTTGCTTGGGAACATTTCTCTGACATTTTCAGAGACCTTGGAGAGAATTCGTTTCAGGCACAATTGCAGGTCCTCCAATACCTCCCTCATATTTTTTCTAAGCATGACTTAGAGAAGCTAGTTGTATTGTCTCATTAGAGGAGTTATTCATTCTTAAATCCCTTGGCAAGGACAAGAGTCCAGGCCCTAATGGTTGGATGGACAATTTTTTTTTTCCTTTCTTGATTTATTAGGGACGAATATGTTACAGGTTGTGGAGGAGGCAAGAACCATAGGTAAGGTCACAGGGGAAATTACTACCACCTTCATTGCACTTATTCCAAAGTGTTCAAATCCGTGCACCTTCAATGACTACAGACCTATATATATATGCAATATCATATATAAGGTCATTGTGAAGGTCATTTATATTCAATTAAAATTTGTTCTCTCATCTATTGTATCCCTGAACATTTTAGCTTTCTCCCAGGTAGAATTATACATGATTCCATTGGATCGACACAAGAAGCTTTATACACTATCAAGATAAAAAATCGTAGTGCATTGATTCTTAAATCTACTTGATGAAGTCATATGACAAGGTGGATTGGATCTTCCTTAGACTCCTCCTACTCCACATTGGTCTGGATTATAAAGTGACCAATTGGATTATGGGGTGTATTTTATCAACAAAGCTCTTTGTTCTCATCAAAATTACACCTACTAATTTATTTTCCTTCTATAGGGGGTTAAGGCAGGGGTGTCCCCTATCCCCTTTGTTATTCCTGCTCATTATTGAAGGTTTGAGTTGCATGATCAATTCAACCAAATGAGAGGGGCACATAAAAGGTGTTAAAGTCTCTAAGTCAATGTCCCTTTCATATCTACTTTTTGTAGATGATGTGATAATCTTTGTGGAGGGTATTTTTTTTTAATAGAGAAATTATTATAGTATTTTCTCTGTTTCTTCTCTACTACAGGGATGTTGATTAATGAACATAAATCCTCCTTTCTTTTTAATACCATTTTAGACATGACTAAGAATTAAATTTCTTCCCTCCTTCTTCTCAACATGGTATCCATTGAACAAGGATTATGCTATCTAGGCTATAATCTCAATCCCAATTACTATTCAATGGAGGATTATTCTTGGTTGATAAAAAAAGTTGAAAAGTGTATCAGTCATTGGTGTTATAGGTGGCTATCCATAGGTGGAAGAATGACCCTAGTCAAAGCGGTTCTTTAAACCTATATTAGATTTCACTATCTAAGATTCCAAAATCGACCACTAGGAAGATCTGCCAAAGTATGTTTGATTTCCTTTGGACTATAAACAAAAAAATAGGTTGGAATGAATTTAGTGAAATGGGGCCTACTTTCTTAGCCCAAAAATTGTGGGGGAGGACCTTGAACCGCTGCTCCTCTGCCATGCGTGCGAGCCCTCTACTGCGTTCCTCCTGCGATCACTGCGCCTGCCTGGGCGTTGGCCTCCGACCATGGCCCCCTCGGATCCGCCTCTGGAGGGGGTCGACTCTCAGCGAGCTTTCTCTGAACTGGTGAAATCCCTACCTCCGCAATGCCCCAGGCCTGCTCTATCAAGATTTGTCAAGAAGCTAGATGTGCTCCAGGAAGTTCAGCTGCCTTCGGCCTTGCCACACATGGTGGCTTTGTCTCTCGCTGAAAAAGGTCTCATAGGACAATTCACAGGCCTCTGGCCTTCTCCTAGAACTGTACAAAGATGGGTCGAAAGAAACTGGGCCGACAAGATCCAAGGGAAAATCTCCATCAGGTTCTGTGGGAAAGGGTACTTCACTTTTCACTTTGAATCCAAAGAGGATAAGGACTTAATCTTCAGAAACGGGCCCTATTTTATGGACTCCAGGGGCCTCTACCTCAACAAATGGACTCCAGACTTTGATCCTGAACTGGACGTCCCCAGTGTTGTCCCGGTATGGGTCCGTCTCCCTCACCTCCCCCTCCATTGCTGGGGAGATGAGTCTGTCCGTGCCATCGGGAATGCAGTGGGCAAATACATCAATCGCAGTGAGCCAAAAGATAACATGCAGGCCTACACAAGGATCTGTGTCGAAGTGGATCTTGGCAAAGGTCTACCAGAAGCAATAAAACTGAAAGTGGACGAATGGAGCCATATCCAGCAGCTGGATTACGAGCAGATACCTTTTAAATGCAAGGTATGCCATGAATATGGACACTTCGCCAATAGATTCCCTAAACTTGTTGATGCAGAAAGCGGTGATCAAGAGGGCCAATGGGAATCGGTCAAAAAGAAGAAGTCTGCCCCTCCTCCGAAACCCTCCCAGGAATCAGTTCCTCCAGCTCCCTCTGCTTCTTGACCATCTTCATCCTCCCCTCCTTCATCTATCCACCCCTCTCCTGATCCTCCGATCCCCTCTTCCTCTAATCCCTTCCTAGTCTTATCTTCCCTTGATCCATCCTCTATGGATCCTCCTCAGCCCCCCCTGAACCTTTCCGAGCCCTCTGATCCCCCTCCCTTTCTGATCACCTCATCACAAGCTTCTCTAGAACCCTCTTTTCCTAGACATACCAGAAGCAGCACTAAAGAACATGGAACTGCCAGCGATACCCATAAGAAACCTGGACCTGGCAGAAAATCAGCTAAGCAACATAGGGACGAGAACGCTCAGAAAGATATAGCCATGGGAACTCAAACCCCAATAGAGTCTTTCATTCAGGGACATCAAGAAAAAGAAACAAACCACAAAGAGCAAGAGAGGCGA
Source organism: Pinus tabuliformis (assembly GCA_031772625.1). NCBI lineage: Eukaryota > Viridiplantae > Streptophyta > Pinopsida > Pinales > Pinaceae > Pinus > Pinus tabuliformis. The sequence continues at coordinate 593,661,690 of CM062804.1, forward strand.
GCACCTCTCTGCACGCCAAGTATCCAATGATGAAAATACTGTCTTGGAACAGTAGGGGGTTAGGGCACCCCTCCAAAATCTCCGCCCTCAGAGATTTAATCCACAGTGAAAAGCCAGAAATATTACTGATTCAGGAAACAAAACAGGATCAGCAAGTAATGAGAGGCATTATAGACTAGCAGAATCAATACAAAGGGTGCGTCAGCGATGCAAGAGGAGCTTCGGGAGGCATAGCCACCCTCTGGGATCACAACAAGTGGAACTGCGTCTCAGTAAATCTACAGCAGCATTGGATCAGAACAACATTCGATAGCAGAACGAATAACCAAACTGTAATCATCTACAACGTGTATGCCCCCAATCACTATAGAGAAAAGGAAACATGTTGGGGCGACCTTCAGGCTAGTATCGATGGTGAGCTAAGCTCAAATATCATAGTGGCAGGTGACTTCAATCTCATACTGCATGCTAATGAAAAAAGGGGAGGCACCTTTTCTCCAGATCCCTTCAGAGGCCGGCTGGAGGCTATCATTCAAGACCACGATCTAGCGTACGTGGCCCCAAAAAACCGTAGGTACACTTGGAGCAACCGTAGACTTGGCTCGAGCAACATAATGGAACGACTGGACAGGTTTCTCATCAACATCTCTTTTCTTTCCTCTTTCTACGTGGGATATGCCACCATTCTCACCTCATCTGCCTCTGATCATTATCCCATTACCCTCACGCTGGAAACTCATTGCCCCCTTGGGCCCATTCCGTTTAAATATAGCCCTCTTTGGAATGAGGTTCCAGCCGTTAGAGAAATTGTCCAGAGAATGTGGAATCAACATGTAGAAGGATCACCGGGTTTCATTTGGGAGACCAAACAAAGAAAAGTCAAGCAAGCTGTCAAAGAATGGGCAAGAGTTAATTATAAGGAACTTGAGGAGACCAAAAAGAAAGTTAAGAGTGATCTAGAGAAAATCCAGAGAATGATAGAAGAACAAGGACTCTCCCAGCAGAGTATGGAGCAAGAAAGGAACCTCTACTCTCAACTGAGTCATATAAGCAGGGAAGAAGAATCCAAATGGCGGCTAAAATCTAGGCAACTCTGGCTCCAAGGTGGAGATAAAAATACAACATTTTTTCATAAGCAGGCCAGAGCTCAAAAACTCAGGAATAATGTTTGTTCAATCTTAGATAAGGAGGGAAATCAGCAAAACACTCAAGAGGCCATTAGAAACGTTGCTACAGAATACTACAGAGATCTGCTTACTGAAACCAAAGGAGAAGAGGATTATGATGACCTTCTTCAACACCTCCCTAAAGGTCTCACCAAGGACATGAATGATAGCCTGAATAAAGAAATCGAAGAGGAGGAAATAAGAAGTGCGATTTGGACTCTGAATCCTGATAAGGCGCCCGGGCCTGACGGATTCCCCATATGTTTCTATAGGGCATTCTGGGGTTTAATAAAAAAGGATCTAATCAAGATGATCAGGTGGATTCAGCGGAAGGGTAAGATAGGTGGTTACACTAATGCAACTTTCCTTGCCCTCATCCCTAAAGAAAACCGACCTTCTTCCTTCTCTCGGTTTAGGCCCATATCCCTCTGCAATTCCTCTTACAAAATCTTGTCCAAAATCCTAGCATCTCGACTCAAACCTCTCCTTCCCTCTTTGATTTCTGAAAATCAAGGAGGGTTCTTGCCCAACAGACAAATCACTGACTCTATTCTGCTTGTGCAAGAAGCCATTCACTCGAGTCTATCCAGGAAGGAGAAAGGATTCATCCTCAAACTTGACCTGGCCAACGCATTTGATAGAGTTAGGCACTCCTTCCTCTTTGCTGTTTTAAAGAAGATGGGGTTTGAGTCGCCCTTCCTCAGTCTTATCTCTGCTTGCATCTCTGGACCATGGATCTCCCCTCTCGTCAATGGAAGGCCGGGTGATGCCTTTCAATCCTCTAGGGGTCTCAGACAGGGCTGCCCCCTCTCCCCTTATCTCTTCATTCTCATGGCGGAATCCTTCAGTCAAGCTCTGAACCACAACAGAAGAGTGGGTCTCATTACCGGTATAAAATTTGGAAATGGAGCCAAGAATATCAACCACTCACAGTTCGCTGACGACACCTTGCTCATTGGAGGAGCCTCCACCACCATAGCATGAAGGTTCAAGTCTCTTCTTGACAAATTTATGGAGTACTCCGGAGGCCTGATCAACCAACAAAAAATCTGTATCTATGGATGGAACGCTTCTAATCAGGTCATTCACAACATTGCAAATATTTTTGGAGTCTCTTGCAATCTAGACTGGACTCATTTCTCTTACCTGGGCATGCTAGTGAGCCTAGGACCTTTGAAAGCAGGAACTTGGGACAGCATCATTGACAAGATGAAGAGGAAAGTTCAGCAATGGGGTTCAATGTGGCTCAACCCAGCAGGCCGTCTCACCCTTCTTAAATCAGGTATTTCTTCTCTACCCCTCTATCGCTTTTCTCTCTTCCAAGCCCCAGCTTCTTTCCTACACAAAATGGAAGTTGTCCTATGACATTTTCTCTGGCAAGGGGGAAAAAACGACAAGAAGAAATTCAACCTTGTCAGTTGGAAACAAGTCATTCAGGCACAGGATAGAGGGGGTCTCAGTGTTAGGTCACCCACTTTCACTAATCTTGCCTTCGGAGGGAAGATAGTTTGGAGGCTCATCACTGGTCCTCCGGCGTGGTGGAAACGGGTTCTGGAAAGCAAATATCTGAACTTCCCCAGACAGCAGCTTCTAGACTCTGATATCCCCAATAGGGACTCCTCAAAAATTTGGCAACTATGCAAAAAAGCTATTCCTATGATGACTCAGAATATTTCCAAAGTCCCTAGGGGAGGATCTAGCATAAACATTGGGGCTGATAAAATCTTGGGACAACAGCCAATAAACAGGCATAACGAAGCTATTCCTATTTTGACTTTCCTCAACAACAGAGGGATCTTTTATCTTGATCAAATCTCTAGATGGGATCCTTTGTCTCACATCTGGCTTGGATGGACGTTCCCTGCTATCCCCAATGATAATAATTACAGCTTAGCCACTCTTCTGTCTTTGCTCCATGGTAAAGCACCTATTAAAAAAAACGAGAAGGACGGCTTCCGTTGGGACCCCTCAGGATCAGATTACTCTATTCAAGCAGGACATCAGCATATCAGCTACAGCACCTTCCACATGCCATTATGGAATCAATGGAGAATCGTTTGGAAATTAGAGGCGCTGCCTAAAATCAAATTCTTTACATGGACCCTTCTAAAAGGGAAAATCTTAACAGCAGAGAACTTGCAAAAGAGGGGTATTAACGATCCATCTCACTGCCCCAATCGCTGTGGCACTGAAGAAACCATGCATCATCTTTTTTTCGACTGTTCCTATGCTATGGATTGTTGGAAAAATTTAGACCTCGTTGATAAGTTACCATGGACTTCCCAGCAATCAATAGGGGAAGTGATCCTTGCCTGGAAAAAGAGTTGTCCCTGGGGAAATAAGGGAAGCAACCTAGTGAAGAGAGTATGGAATACCCTCCCCTACACCATGTTGTGGAGTATCTGGCTAGCAAGAAACCAGAGAATTTTTAAGGATAAAAATACGGCATCAAGAATTGTCAGCAACAAGGCAAAGAATCTTGCTCTCGAAACCATTTCAGTCAAAACACATAGCAACATCGATGTAACAAAGTACAACGTTGAGGAAAGAAGCTTCATCAGTTACATCCTGGATAAAAACAACAGCATTCAGAAAGGTAAGACAGGGAAAGTCCAGCGCAATCAGGAAATCCATCCATGGAAAATCAGGCTAAAAGAGGAGGAGTTTTCCAACTGGTTACAAAACTGCAACAACTACTACCTGTTCTTTGACAGAGCATCTAAGTCAAACCCAGGAATAGCTGGAGCAGGAGGCCTGATCCTTAATGCTAATGGGGAATGCGTTCTCTATTATGAATGGGGTCTTGGGAACTTATCCAACAATCGGGCAGAAGCGTTGGCTCTTTATCAGGGGTTAACGCAGCTCATCAGGCTTGGAATAAGAACAGCAAAGATTTTTGGAGATTCCTCGGTGGTCATAAGCCTTATGATCCAACAAAAAGAGTCTCCCAACATCCTCCTTCAGCAGGTCATCCAGAGATGCCAGCTCTTGAATCAAACATTGGGCAACCTGCAGTACCATCACATTCTCCGTAATCTCAATAAGCATGCTGACCGGCATGCAAACAAGGCCTGCGAAAGGATTATGGGCAGCTTATGTTGCAACGCTGTGGTGAGTCATCAACCTCTGCCATGAACCGATTATGTTCAACTTGCATCAATCCAATCTTTCCTGACACTAAGAAGTGGTCTCAACTCTCCCAGACATCCATCAATTACCTTAAATGCAACAGGATTTGGTGCAGATCCGACTCTCCCAAAGCTCTGTTCCTTTTACGTTCTATCGTTACCTTCTCTCTTCACACTCTCGCCTATATGAATTTTATGAGAAGTCTCCAAGTCATCCTTTGCCTCTCTCCAGATTCCCTTTCTTCCCCCGAGGTCGACTTTCGTCCAACCTGCCCTTCTCATCGTTACCACTCAGCGCCCTTGATTCCAATAGACCATTTGATTGCCATTTCACCGAATTCTGGTGGCCGAGAGGTTTTATCTGTATCCCTATTTGTTAACACTCATAGGTAGTCTACCAATGCCTTCTATCTTATCCAGCACAGGATCATTCCCCTCCCTCATTAGTTCAATCATTGGTCCATAAGAGGCAGCCAGGCTAAAGAGCTCATCGCGGCCCTAAATTTTATGAAGAATATCTCCAACAGCAAAATCTCAAATCCCTCAAGCGCCAGTCATAAGGAATGTGAAGAAAAGCTGGAGGAATATACAACACAACATCACAACCACATTAGCATAGATTAGAAATGATTTGTCAATGTCAATTTCTGCTGTTCCAATTTGTAAGAATCTACTCCTGTCGAGAATTTCTTAAAACAAGAACAAGCAGGATTAAGGAGAACTTTCTGCTATGTAACTCCTCAGATCCTGAATTTCTTCGGCATCTATTGTATTTCAGGAGTCCTGACTCCCTCTTTTTTTTTAGAGATTAATATAGCAACCGAATTTGTAAAAAAAAAAAATTGTGGGGGATCGGGATTCAAAAATTTACACTGGTTTGGAATCACCTTGGCCATGAAGAGATTTTGGAGGGCCATTTTAGGCTTAAGTATTTGGTGTCATATCATTAAGGATAAGTATATTCATAATAGGACATTATCAAAGTGGTTGGGGTCTTTCAATCCAAGGATATATAAAGTTGGTTCAAATATCTAGAGAGTCTTGATGGAGGCCCTCCTTTTGATTTAGAGTGGGCTAGCTTGGAGATTGGAAATGGGCATCTAGTCACTCTTGGTAAAGACTCCTTTATAGGTGGCACTACTCAGGATGGATAATCCCCAACACTTATTGCTTGGCTCAATAAATAGAGAATCTTTCATCCATGACATGTCTCATTGTCCCCCAAACTGGTTCCTCCCCTTGGTGGATGGAAAGACTCATCAGCATTGGGGTTGCAAGGCCCTTCGACCTCAAAATGGGATGCATTTATCAAAATCCTAGAGTCAAAATTTTTTTTCTTGAAGGATGAACATGATTCCTTAGTTTGGAGATTGAATACACTCAATGGATAGATCACTGCAAGGTTGGCCTACCACTTGATCTATGCCTCTTTCTTGTTTCCTAGGGTCAGGTGGTGGACAAGTAAAATATGGAAACATTTGATCGATTCTAATAAAACTTAGATGGTTCATCTAGCTATCCCTAGAAATTTGTATACTAACATGGGATAATTTGATTCGAAGAGGCTTCAACAGTCCTAATATGTGTTGTTTGTGCCATCGACATGTTGAATCGGTGGGCCATCTTCTTTTCTAGTGTACATTCTCAAGATATTTATGGGAGTATTTATTGGCATCATTCAAAATATAGGATTATGGACCCCTCTCCTCCCCGGAGGTCTATTACAATGGTGGTACAACAAGATGGGCCTCTTTAAATCTATTCATATTTTTGTTGCTTGGGCAGTCTGGAAGGTCCATAAACTACTCACCTTTAAAGGGAAATCCGTCCGTCTCCTTGGGATATTGTCATAGATTTTAGGAATTTTTAAGGATTACTCAAGGCCTCCATATCCTAAGAGGACCCACCCCTACCATTATCCACCGAGCTCACTCTCTAAAAATATGGGTTTCTTTGATGGAGCCTCATAGAATGGTTCCCATGGGGGGGGCGGGGCGGGGGGCGCGCTTTCTTCAACTTTAGGGGAACTTGTCCTATCTCATATAGGCAAATTTTGGATCAAGTTCCAACATTAAAGCTGAAATTTGTGCCCACTAGGCACTATTTCATGTTGTTGCCTCCTTAAACATCAAATATTTACAGGTCTTTCGTGATTTAAAGCGTGTTATTGATTGGCTTGTTGGGAGAAGTATAATACATGCTCTTTTCCTTCAATTATGGGTGGATCACATCACTAATATTAAAACCCAATTCTAGTTCCTTGATTTCCAACACATTTATAGGGGCTGGAACCACCAAGTTGATCTACTATCTAAGAAGGCTCTCCCTGTGGCAATAGGGCACATATTTTTAAAGAAGAGATAGGGAGATTAGGTGTGTTTTCTAGGGAAGATCAATCTTTCAGATGGCTAGCTAGTCTAAATGGAATAAATATGGACCCTGACTTCTAATTTTTTTTTTGTTGCACCTTACAAGGCCTGTGCGAGACCTTTATCTTCAAAGAGTACTACAATATTTTGATTTAGTTTTGTTTGTAAATGCATGGAATGAAGTTGCCTCGGATATATAAGGTCTCTTTCTATTTAGATATGTATATGTGTATTGGACAATTGTATTCATGATGTATATGATAAGTTCTTTGATGTTTTCTTCCTACATAGGTGATTAATGTTGGCATGTAATGCTCTGGGATATTTTTTTATATGCGTACATCTCTTGCTACTATACTCCTTTTTGTTTTTGGTAATAGAAAAGAATGATTTTTACCCTTGGAAAAAACCAATCATTTTATTATTACTATTTAAATACAAAGGAGATGTTGAAAGATATTAATTCAATGTTACTTATCACTTATAACATGCATTGTAGAGTGGATGTTGAATTATACGATTCATGAACAATGCAATTTTGATGTCACCCAACTGTCATATTTTGTATTTTTTTCTTCAATTTCTCCCCGCAAAAAAGTACATTGGAAGATGAGTCTAAGGGTGATGCTATTGTCTTATATTCTAGTATTCGTTTTCGTAGTCTTTGTGTTAGATTTGCTTTATACATATATATATATATATATATATATATATATATAGATATATAATAAGTTTGTTAAATTTAGTTTCTATTTGTTTTTAATAATTTCTCAATGCCTCCAAACAAGTAAAAGATGACATGTGATTTCATAAGGGTTAATTTGTTGGTTTATTATTGTTGGTTTTATGCTTGCAGGTCTCCTACATTATTGAATTTGACTTATTGAGACTTCATCCACCACCTGTTGTGGTTAATAGTCTAGGCTATACACTAACAAATATTATGAGAAAATTTTCTTTCATTGTTTTATGAGTCAACACCTTAGAGCCTACCACTATGTGGATTATAACTTCAAGGCTTCATATCATGACTTGAGGTGTCAAAAGTAGAAGGGGGTTTTGTGGGAGAAATAGCCCATTTAGCTCCAGAGCTCAATAGGGGCCTCAAGAGGTTGCAAATAATTATTGGGAGCAAAATCCCCTCCATATTCATGCAGAAATTACAACAACAAAAGAGGAAGCTAGACTGAAGGGTAGATTCATCTTTGACGTAGATGAGTAAATGGGTGACTGAATCGTTGATGCTAGAAGTACAAGAGCTACATACACTAGATACTTGAAAGCAATGGACTTATACTAGCATGTTAAAATTATGGTTGGTAAGATGTCGTTGGAAAGAGATTTGGCTCACCAAGAAATTGTACTACACTTAAATGAAGTACAGTTGCAAATCAAGGAATTCAAATCCAAACTTACATCTTCGGCAAAGAAAGCTCATGGCTTAAGGTTCGATTCTCAATATGCTTCAACTCTCCTTTTTTTTTTTAAATGTATCACAATCTAATATTAGCTATACTAGTTTTTATCATAATAGCCATATCTATCACGTAAATATCATTTTGTTTGACTCTTTGCTAAGCAATTTTCTATAACACACACACACACACATTGTTATGGGTTTTGTTTTCCTAGTGGTAGACCAATAAAACTGCTTTATGTATAGTATTCTTCCTTTCAGTTTAATAGAAAATTTTTGCTATCTTGCAATATAAAAACAATCATAATTCCTATGAAAATATTTTGGAAGGATATAGAATATGTTAGGGATTGGAAAACCTTCTTCATCAACTTAGACTTTGAAAATTATTACGATTTTATGTAACGATAGCTTTGTTTAATCATACTAAATACATTAAACTTTGGTCAATATTTTATCTAAGTGATAGAAACTACATCTTAATAAGAATATTGGATTATTTAATTTTAATAGAGAAGATTGAACTTTGACCCTATTCTTATATGTACTAAATGTAGAATCTCTTCACTAACTCTTTAATCATTAGTTTTCTTAAAAATTAATTAAATTTATTTTACTTTCATATTTTTTTAACATTTAAAGAATTATAAAATATTGAGGGATAATTTTGTTTACACACGCACACACATAAATTAAATTTAAAAGTCCTTCACTAACTCTTTTACTTTGCTTAAAAATTAGTTAAACATAGTCCAATTATTATATCTTTATAACATTTAAATAATTAATTATAAAGCATTTAGTAATGATTTTTTTTAATTATGTAAAATTCAATGAACAATACCATATATTATTTTATAATATATATAATAAGGCTTCAGATAGAAAAAGTTATCATTATCATTATGTTCACCTTCTCTCCTTTGGATTTTTATAGTAGTTGCTTGACCTCCAAGAGGACTTGATCCAGTGCGGTACTTTTACAGAAATGACAGTCCCATTCCTGAGCCGTGTAGAGATTCAAAAACCCCAAAGTCCTGAATCACAATAAATGTTGAAGCATTGATTGAATTACAAGGAATTCCTTGTTCAGAGAAACCCGAGTCACGGAAAATGCAACAGAGTTGTTGGAACTCCAGGAAAGTTGTTTTGTTGGGACTTGTCTTCGAGTATACGACATTATGGAGGCAGGTCTAAAATCGCGTAAAATTCCCAAGAATCGACGGAAACCCTGACAATGGTTTTTTTTGGCTTCAACAAGGACTGAAGTGTTTGTGATTTGTTTCGTGTAAATTAGTGCAGAAATGCGACCGAAACTGGTTTGCAGAGGTCTGTAATTAAAGTTATAATGTTGTTTTGGATATCGTTCTGAGGTTAGGATCTTTTAGCTAATGGTAAATGATGAGGAGACTTTGCAAAATACGAGCCATTTAATTTTTTTGCCTTGGATAAAGATAAGCACCTTGATAGGGGTTTCGTGTTGCAGAGCTTCTGAGATAGGGAAGTAATGACTATATGCTTGACTAACGGTATTATTTATATACTATATATAATGTACATCAATGCAAAGGCAATATATAGTTACAAGAACTGAAAAGGTTAATTGAATGTAAAATCCGTAGGAATATTATGCTTTTTGTCAAGTTTTCAGAACAATGGGCCAGTGCCACAGATGGGAGAACAATATGCCACCAGTCGAGAATGATTTTTCATGTGACATGTTTAATTTGTGCAATAAAAACATGCATTTATCTATGGAAGAGCAGTACGAGGAGAAGTCATTGCCATTTTCATAGAGGAAGGAGGGGGATCAAATCAATTCAAGAGAAGCATCCTCTGAAATTATAAACCACGTGAATCAGAAAGATGGAGCCCTCAAGAGAAATTTGCAATTAGTGACTATTGATATTGCTAAATGCAGATTCCCATCCATCCACAGGTTTGAGAATCCTGCTTATTATAGTAAATCAAAGCATATTAAGTACTATTTTGTAAGACAAGTTATCATTGAAAGGTGAGTCTCTCTTGAAAATGTGCATACAAAGGAAAACTGTGCAGACATGTTCAAGAAACCAGTTTTGTTGGAGAAGCTGCGTTGGTGTTTGGCTTCTCTTGGCTTGCAGAAAAAAAAAATAATAATAAAGAAACAGGGCATCAGGCTAATTGTTGTCAAGGTGGAGATTGTTGAGATTTTTGGTTTTAGTAAAATAGGCAAAAATGTCAGTAGGTAACAACAATAAGATTGAGTTGCTATATTAGCTCTATTTTGTTGGGAAAGAGTTAATGCAGCCTATCTGTTGTAAGAGGATTTATGAGGCAGTTAGATTCTCTTGGCTATAAAACAGGTGTCCATATGGATTGGTGTTAGGGTGAGCGTTTGAGAGGAAATTGATTCTCTTGTAATCTCATGTTTTGATAATAAAGATTGCCGATGCCTATGTTTGGTGGACGTAGCCCAGAATGGTTAGGTGAACCATGTTAAAACTCCTGTGTATTTTTTGTGATGTGTTTATTTGCTGTTATTATATTTTAGTTTGTTGCGCACTGATTGCTCCAACATCTATCAATGGGTTGTGTTTTCCTTTCTTCCTTTTAACTTCTAAGTCTTCATCTGCATGTTTTTCTTTAATTTTATTGATATGGACGTGTTTTCTCTGCGGTCTTACAGGTCGAGCATAATGAGTCTTCATGCCCACATTTGCAGGTTGGAGATTTTCCTTATTTTATAACAGGTCTAAACATTTCTAATTCGAAAAGGTTCAACACGTATTTGCTTAACGAGAAAAATCATACATAGGTCGAAGAATCAGAAATATTAGAATAAATTTACCAAGATGCCAGACATCTTAGGAGAATAATAATGTAAATCAATTTATTAATAATGATGTTGTTAATATGTTGAATGATGAAGACTATCTACAACTTTATGATTTTGTCTCTGTGTGGAACATAGAAAATGATCATGGAAAAGCCAACAGGTCTGATGAAGAAGAAGATGGCAACCACTTTCCACTGGCTACTTTTGTTTCAGATGACTACAATTCTGAGAGCTTCTATGACAGGCCAGAGCAGCTTCTCTTCTTCAATTGTTTTGTGAGACAAAATTCGAACCTAGAGGTGAGAATTTGGTGAGCATGCTAACATAATGATGGAAACATTTTAAGGCAAGAGTACATTTAAGTTAAGTTGTTTTTTGTTTACAGTATGATATACATGCAAGTGTATCAATATAAATTTCATTTTCTTTAAAATTTTGTTTATCAATGTCTAAAGGAATGATTTTTTGATGCAAAGACTATAAAATAGCTTGAAGACTCCATAGTTCGGGCTTTATCAAGAGGACCAAGCACTTCCATAAATGGTATGCTTCATCTATTGGGCATAATTAGGAAACAATATTTTTATTCTATCCATGTATGGGTTATCAGATGGTTTTTTTAATGATTTGCACCAATTAAATAGGAAGCTAGATTAAATATTTCTTGGAAAAAGGAATGTTTCTAGATAGTTTAAAGTTTTAGGGATATAGTTTTGGTGCATAAATAGTTTTTGATAAAATATTTGTAAACTTATGATATTTTACTTGTTCGTTATGGTTTGTTTCATTGATTCAGTCTACCATTCTGCCTGCAGGACATAAGCTTCATGTTAACCGAGGCTTAGTCCCAAACGATTATTGGAACCCTGGTTTTTCAAACGCGATCATTTCTCTTCCAGAGAATAAAACACAACCGTATTTTTTCCAAATAACGGTCGAATATTAGCACACGAACATTATGTAGATTGCTTTACATATGATTCACTTCGACTGTATGAAACATTAGACCATGGATGCGAGGATGCAATGACTTAACTTCCATTCCTGTGTAGTCTTGTTTAGGTGGGACACTTTTTCTGAATGTGAAGCATTCAGAGGTACTAGAGATGTTGGTCAACCTTCCATATAAGGACGATACAGATCAAGGTTCATGTGCCTTCAGCAGAAGATATGGAGCCGAAAACAATAATCAGAAACATGTTAAGGATTTTATTCCATATTTCTACCAATTTCGTGTTGTGCTTCGACTCCCACTCTTTGACATCCAACGCGTCCAACATATTCAACATGGAGTCGATCGTTGAGCTTCTGATGGTCGTCACCCTTATTTTTGTGGTAGTCAAACTAGGGTGGCGATAAGTTGGCTTCTTGGCCCAGTGAATCCATTGTCGATCTTGTGAATACAGTTTCAAGGGGTTCGCTGCAGAAAGGGCATGACAACGTCTTATTCCAAGAGTCGAAACCTAGGAATCCTTTGAAGGCGTGGTGAAGAAGGGTTTTAGTATTGTGGAGTTCATAGTTGCAAGCGAAGAACTCATATTATATAATCACAGGTTACCGGAGACCGAGCTACGAGCTAACTCATCTTCGATGATGATGAGATATCGAAAAACTAAGTGATGGGCCAACTTTGTGAAGTGCCCATAAGCACAAGAGTCTTATTTATAATTTGTTGCAATGTGGGGCAACCATGTGCACTATAGAATTCAATGATTTTTCCAAGTCATTGAAGGAGGATATGTAGATCTTGTCTCTATCACGGTCCACAAGGTCAAAGCCGAATGATTTCCCCGTATCCATGTATTTCACTTGATTATTGTCTTCCGCATTCCTCTACTCCTATCGAAGTTCCTTTGCACCTCTTGGTGCAATTTCTAGTTTAAAGCTTTTTAAAACAAGTCTACATTGCATACAAAATAACTGTCAATTGAAATTATTCAATGAAGTATATATTTTTATTTGTTAACTAAGTTGTCGTTTATGATAAACATGATAGGATTTTTTGTACTGAATGGAGCATTGTTTCTCTAAAATAAGTTCTATTGATTTACTCTTTTATTTCCATTTTTTAATCCAACTATTTTTTAAATTTTAAGCTTTTGGATAAATGGACTTATGGGTACATCATTGAATTCAAGAAAAACAATCAATAAATATAATAAAATTAAACTATTACGACTCCATTAAAGTCCATAACATTTTGTTGGCATTATGATACAGGTATTGTTCTTGATGGAAACTCACATATATGATACCCAGAAATGATTCAGTGATGTATGATGGCAGTTCACAGTGCAACAGGTCAATTCAGAGGCAACAACAAAGGATTACAGATCAGACTCCAGACATTGAAGAAAGAGAATGGTTTAAGTTGTATACACTGGTTCACCTTGTCCAAGTAGCGTATACACGCAGGTTCACAGAAAAAAATGAGCGTATACGTATGCATGCACTTTCACAGAAGGAAAAGCGTGTATGGGATGGAAAATTAAGGATAATGAATACCAAGGGTTCCTACCATGGTATTGACCCATGGTAATGAGCGTGGAAAATAATATTGATACCATCAAAGAATACCATCAGCGTAACGATGGTTTTGGTCTGAGGTATTGACAAAGGATCTAAGTATATAAGAAGGAGAAGATCAAAGGGCTAAGTGTGCAAGTAATGAATATCTTATGAAGAGTTAGATCAAAAGCAAATATGCATGTTATGGGTTTCTGGTGCTTTGCTTGATCTGAACTAAGTATGTACCTAAGTGGTTGATGATGGATGAGATCTAATGATGGATCAAGATCATAAGACCTAAAATGAATCATCATTATGTGGTATGGTAATGGATAGTAAAGATCTGATTGATAACACATGTTTCATCCTTTATATGCTATGATCTAAGTATATGTGAAGTCTGGAATAGATGCGAAGTTATAAGTATTTATATGTAGATCTATACGCCGGTTCGCCTTGCTGAAGGCACGTATACATGCTGTTTCAGCACTTCGAGTAATGTATACACTATGAAATATGATTTTTGAAGTTGCAGTTGGTTTTTGTTGTTGATGCAGAGTTATGGGTTTAGCTTTGTGTTCTGGTGACAATGATCTGATTATTCTGATTGATTGATTCTGATTTGCTTCAGTGTTGACGGGTTTCAGTGATTGGTTGTATTACAGTGGTGATTGATTTTGAGCTTCAATGTTATTGATGGGTCCAATATCAAAATTGGATGAAACGTGGCCTTCATATTGTGTTGTTGTGTACCAGGAGTATCCAGACTGAAAATTTATTAAATGTGCTGAAAATTTATTAAATGTGGTCCGTGGAGGAAGAGAGAAGGTCGTAGCCTTCTATAGGCTGGTGCCTATGTACTGGCAAACATATCAGCCAGTGCTAGAGCCAAGGGGTTGCATCTCCCTTCCGGTAACAGCTGGAGAACGAGTGAAGGTTGGAGCCTTATGTAGGTCCAGGCCTACATGCTAGTAAACATATCGGCTAGTACAAGAGCTAGGGGGTTGTATCTACATTCCAGTAGAAGCTGGAGAACGAGAGAAGGCTGTAGCATTCTACAGGTGGGTGTCTACGTACTCGTATGAGTCTCCGCCAGTACAATATTGTAAAAAAGTTTTCTTATATTAAAAGAATACAGAGATGACAACAGCAGGTGGTTTTTTCCCGCATTGGGTTTCCACCTTAAATCTTGGTGTTCATGTGTGTTGCCTATGTGTGATGGTTTATTCTATTACTACAACACATGGTTACTATTTAATGTTTAATAAAGTATTGATGCACTGATTAAAGATCAACATATGAGGAATTAATTGAATCATAAGTTCATTGGATATACGTTGGTTGCCTTAAGAACAGTTGCGTGCACAAGTGAGTTCCCTTCACTAAAGTAGCATATATAAATCTGATTATGAAATGAAAATTTATTGATTTGTAAATGCTCATTCACCTCCCCCCCCCTTCTCAGTATTTTTCCCAACAATTGGTATCATAGAAGGTCCTTTGGGAGAAGCTTGATCGCTTGAAGGAGATCCGTAGAAACAATGGGAAAGAAGCTAAAGAAGAAAGCGCCTCAGAAGAAAAAGACAACTCAAAGGAACAGTGACAGTAGGAGAGACAATTGGCCATTAGGTGGAAGCTAGTGGTCAGATTCAAAATCACCTCACATTGAAGATGAACAAGCAAAATAAGTATCAGGTACAATTTTTTGGTCTTTTGGTGATACTTTTCCCTATTCATGCAATGTTGAAGATATTGAAAGTGATAGTGAAAGAAATATAGAGGCAGAAGTTAAAAGACACACAAATAAAATTAAAGATCAACAAGATCTATTTAACAAAAGGGAGTGTGCCTTCAAAGAAGAAGTTATCAGATTAAAATCTCAGTTGGAGGAAGGAAACAAAGTAAGGAATAAATACAAGGAAAAGGAAGATCAATGTCAAAAGTTGCAGGATGAAGTGACATTATTAAGAAATGAAGTAAATGAAAAGAGTACGACAATAAAGAGACCTAAAGATAGATCCAGTTACTATAAAATTCTTGAAGTTGAGATCGTATCTCTAAAAGAAGATCTTGAAAATTCAAATAAGTAGAATGAAGAACTACCTCAAGCAGATGAAGAACAAGAAAATGAGATTCTCAAATTAAGGAAACAAGTGGAAGAAGGAAGAAAGGCTGAAGAAATCATGAAGAAGCAATATCTGGAAAAGGAAGAGAAATATCAGGTTCAAGTAAATATCTTAAAAGGTAAATTAGAAGAAAAGGATAAATGGTTACGATTTCAAGATAGTACTAAGATTTTGGATAATATTATTAGTAGTCAAAGGTCTCCTACCATCAAATCTAGTCTTGGTTTTCATGAAACTGTTAAAGGTGAATCTAGCTCACAAACTGAAGAAAGGAATTCTAATGCAAAATATGAAATGCTCAACAAGGAGATAAGAGGTCAACCCCATCAACAACCAAGGAAAGAAAGTCTTCAAAGAAAATCATTTACTCCTAACTATGGAAGTGTTAATCAGTTCTTTCCTCTGATGAATAATGTTGAATGTTTTATATGTCATAATTTTGGACATGTTGCAGCCAGATGTAGAAGTAGAATGGTTCAAGCTAATAATCGTCACACAGAAAGATCATCAGCTTCCAGGTACTTTAAGGGATATTGTTTTTCTTGCAATATGTTTGGTCACAAAGCCATTGATTGCTTTAGAAGGAATATGAAACATATAAGATGTTATGCTTGTAACAAGTTTGGGCATATAACAAAAGAATGCAGGAGAAAATTTCGGCCAACATACCAAAAGGAGCAAACATCATCACACTCCAAGGTATGGAAGAAGAAGAAATTACAGTCAGACATATGTGGCATAGCTTAGCATACAAATAGAACAGACTCATGAGGAACTGAAAGTGTGAAAGTTCAGGGTTCTAATTCTCATACACAGCGATCATGAAGACATGTTGCGTATATACGCAAGTTAGATGCTACACAGTCACGTATATGTTGGTTTGATGAAGAAGCAATGGGACAGACTCAGGAAAAGGGGTATGATATAGTTCAGTCGATTGTCAATTATCTTTTATGTTTTGATTGATGATGATTACAATCTACTAATGATATGTAGAAGTGCTTTTGGCCCTCATAAATTACTAATGACTTGATGAATAACTGGTTGATGATGATGCCTTAATGATTCTTACTGGCAAATGCAATGATCAGATTTGATAGTTAACAGTTGGCATAGGTTTAGGGGGATAATATGCTTCTAATAATGCATTGTTGGCATTATATTAGAATACCTTGGTACATGATGATACTTATATTTCTTGAGCCACATAGTTGTTTTGATTCAGTTGACTCGTTTGATGATGGACAATACAGGTTGTTGATCTTGATGCTGCTGACAGACGCTTATGGTAAAGATCATATATGGTGTATGATAGTTGCTGATGACTATCACGGTATTGTTTAGATCGTTGGTCCTTGTTATAAATGTCATTTGATGTAAAGATCATGTAAAGACCTATGATGTAATTTGTAACCCCGCTATGCATGGGAAGGATGATGTAATAATTGTCATATTCAGTCATGTATATACTTTTAAAATCATGTCAAATATGTAACTCACTTGGTTGGGTGGATGAGTCAAATTTGTTGTATCCCCACTTGACTGGGTGATTGATGTATGTATGAGTCATTAGTGATAGGAAGATCATACTCACATAGTTAAGTCATAGAGTCATGTTATTCTATTAAAAAATATCTTTGCAGACTTTGCATGTTCTCAGGGGGAGCATGGACAACATAATGCATCTCTAAGGGGGAGAATATCTTGGTCCGCCCTTTTCCCTTGATGTCAAAGGGGAGAGTATCTTGGTGTTCTTTGATATATCTAATAGGTTCTACAACTTGACATAATAAACACCAATATGGTTGGCATCAAGTCCAAAGGGGGAGATTGTTGGAATTATGTTATAGATGTTGTCCTTGATGGCATCTCACATATATGATACCTAGAAATGGTTCAGTGATGTATGATGGCAGTTTACAGTGCAATAGGTCAATTCAGAGGCAACAAAAAAGGATTATAGATCAGACTCCAAAATTTGAAGAAAGAGAATTGTTTAAGTTGTATACGCTGGTTCACCTTATCCAAGTATCGTATACACGCGGGTTCACATAAAAAAATGAGCATAATACCAGGGGTTGCTACCATGGTAATGAGCACGACAAAGAATATTGATACCATCAAAGAATACCAGTAGCATAACTATGGTTTTGGTCCGAAGTATTGACAAAGGATATAAGTATATAAGAAGGAGAAGATCAAAGGGCTAAGTGTGCAAGTAATGAATATCTTATGAAGAGTTAGATCAAAATAAAATATGCATGTTATGAGTTTCTGGTGCTTTTCTTGATTTGAACTAAGTATGCACCTAAGTGGTTGATGATGGATGATATCTTGTGATGGATCAGGACCATAACTTCTGAAATGAATTATCATTATGTGGTATGATAATGGATAGTCTAGATCTGGTTGCTAACACATGTTTCATCATTTAAATTCTATGATCTAAGTAGATGTGAAGTCTGGAATAGTTGCGAAGTTATAAGTATTTATCTGCAGATCTATACGCTTGTTTACCTTGGTGAAGGTGCGTATACATGTTGGTTTAGCACTTTGAAGTAGCATATACACTATGAGATATGATGTTTGAAGTTTCAATTGGTTTTGGTTGTTGATGCAGAGTTTTGGGTTCAGCTCTGTGTTCTAGTGACAATGATCTGATTGTTTAGATTGATTGATTGTTATTTTCTTCAGTGTTGATGGGTTTCAGTGATTGGTTGTATTGCAATGGTGATTGATTTTGAGCTTCAATGTTATTGATGGGTCTAGTATGAAAATTGGATGAAATGTGGCCTTCATATTGTCTTGTTGTGTACTTGGAGTATCCAGTTTGAAAATTTATGAAACATGGTTCCTGGAGGAAGAGAGAAGGTCATAGCCTTCTGTAGGTCGGCACCTACGTACTGGTAAACATATCGGCCAGTACAAGAGCCAAGTTGTTGGAGCTCCATTCCAGTAGTAGCTAAAGAACGAGTGAAGGTTGGAGCCTTCTTTAGGTCGGCGCCTATGTACTAGTAAACATATCAGCTAGTACAAGAGCGAGGGGGTTGTAGCTCCCTTCCAGTAGAATCTCGAGAACGAGAGAAGGTTGTAGCCTTCTGCAGGTGGGTTCCTGCGTACTGGTATGAGTCTGCACCAGTACAAGATTGTAAGCAAGTTTTTCTTATATTAAAAGAAGACAGAGACGACAACAACAGGTGGATTTTCTCCCACATTGGGTTTCCACCTTAAATCTTGGTGTTCATGTGTGTTGCCTATGTGTGATGGTTTATTCTGTTATTACAGAACATGGTTACTCTTTAATGTTTAATAAAGTACTGATGCACTAATTAAAGATCAACATATGAGGAATTAACTGAATCATAAGTTCACTGGATATACATTGCTTGCCTTAAGAACAGTTGCGTGCACACGCAAGTTCCCTTCACTAAATTAGAATATATAAATCCGATTATGAAATGAAAATTTATTGATTTGAAAATATTGATTCACCCCCCACTCTTAGTATTTTTCCCAACACTTTTATGATTCCATTAAAGTAGTTTATTTATTGTACCAACTCACAACTAGAATCATACAATCAACATGTATGCATGTCAAGTTTTTTTGAATGTACAACCTGCAAGCATATTAGTTACAAATAAATTCAATGTTTAAAACTAATTTAAGTTTATAAAATATTAAAAATATTTCCTAGTTAAACTCAATAAAAATATTTAGTAAATGAAATAGTTATTCTCTGAAAGAGTCACTTTTCATGATACATAAGAGGTGGATCTTCCTAGTGACCAAGTGGATAATGGTTTGAAAAGTTAGTGCACACTTCCTCTCTCTCATCGGCCATCACCAACTTCACCCACCGCAAGATGTCACATTTTATCACTACTTTGAAGGATACGATACCTTAAGCAAAGCATAAACACTCTACCCAACAAAACCCAATAATGAATGATTGCTCAAGCTAGATTTACATGTTGTAAATGATTGCTCCAAGAACAAATAATGCATAAGAGGGTCCTTTGGATAGAAACTCGCAAGTGCCTATCTATCACTACTATCATAAACACGAGGTGTCACCTTCTATCACTACTTCGAAGGATATGATGCCATAAGAAAATCATAAACACTCACCCAACAAAAATTCAATAATGAATGATTGCTCAAGCTAGATTTGAATGTTGTATATGATTTCTCCAAGAACAAATAGTGTAGAAGAGGGTTCTTTGGATTAAAAATCGCAGGCACTTATCTATCACTACTATCAAACATAAGGTGTCACCTTCTATCACTGCTTTGAAGGATAGGATACCATAAACAAAGCATAAACACTCTACCCAGCAAAACCCAAGAATGAATGATTGCCCGTGCTAGGTTTGAATGTTGTAAATGTTTTCTCCACGAACAAATAGTGCAAAAGAGGGTTCTTCGGATAGAAACTCACAAGTTCCTATTTATCACTACTATCAAAAACTCAAGGTGTCATCTTCTATCACAATTACTTAAAGAAAAGGGAAACGTTTTACATAACAAAATATCAAATTGTTGCCTTTGTTTGTTTCCCTTATTAAATGTAAATTACCTTTGAACATGTATGTAACTATCAAATTAGAATTAGAATCTCTCTTGCAGACGATCCTAGTTTCACACATGATCATAGTTCCATTGTTATGCTCATTTCTATATAAAGAAAAATCTAATCAAACATTAGTGATTGTGTCAATTTCATTCAGAAAGTAACCATTAATAAAAAAAATTGCAATTATCATATCCTTAAGATTGTTTAAGTAATTTTTTTATTAAAATTTTGTATTTATGAAAAATAAACACTACTATCATAAATACAAGGTGTCACCTTCTATCACAATTACATAAACAAATAAAGGGAAACAAACAAAGGGAAATATTTTACATAACAAAATATCAAATTGTTTCCTTTGTTTGTTTCCCATATTAAATGTAAATTACCTCTAAACATGTATGTAACTATAAAATTAGAATTAGAACACTATCCTAGTTTTTCTCATGATCCTTCCATTGCTATGCTTCTTTGTATATAAATCAATATCTAATTAAACATTAGTGAATGTGTTAATTTCATTCAAGAAGTAAACATTAATAAAAAAAATTGCATTTATCACTACTATCATAAATATAAGGTTCACCTTCTATCACTACTTCAAAGGATATGATACCATAAACAAAGCATAAACACTCTACCCAATAAAACCCAATAAGGAATGATTGCTCAGGCTAAATTTGAATGTTGTAAATGTTTGCTCCAAGACCAAATAATGCAGAAGAGAGTTCTTTGGATGGAAACTTGCGAGTGCTTATCTATCACTACTATCATAAACACAAGGTGTTACCTTCTATCACTACATCAAAGGATAGGATACCATAAGTAAAACATAAACACTCTACCCAACAAAACCCAATAATGAATGATTGCTCTAGTTAGTTTTGAATGTTGTAAATGATTGCTCCAAGAAAAAATAGTGTTGAAGAGGGTTCTTTAGATAGAAACTCACACATGCCTATCTAGCACTACTATCATAAACACAAGGTGTCACCTTCTATCACTACTTCGAAGGATATGATACCATAAGCAAAGCATAAACACTCTACCCAACAAAACCCAATAATGAATTACTATGCAGGCTAGATTTGAATGTTGTAAATGATTGCTCCAAGAACAAATAGTGCAGACGAGGGTTCTTTCGATAGAATTCACAAGTGCTTAAAAGTAGTGATAGAAGGTGACACCTTGTGTTTATGAAAGTAGTGATAGATAGGCACTTGTGAGTTTCTATCCAAAGAACCCTCTTCTACACCATTTGTTCTTAAATAAAACATTTACAACATTCAAATCTAGCCCGAGCAATCACTCATTATTGGGTTTTGTGGGTAGAGTGTTTATGTTTTGTTTATGGTATCATATTCTTCGAAGTAGTGATAGAAGGTGACACCTTGTGTTTATAATAGTAGTGATAGATAAGCACTTGTGAGTTTCTATCCAAAGAACCCTCTTCTGTATTATTTGTTCTTGGAGAAGTCATATACAACATTCAAATCTAGCCTGAGCAACCATTCATTATTGGGTTTTGTTAGCTAAAGTGTTTATACATTGCGCATGGTATCATATCCTTTGAAGTAGCCATATAAGGTGACACCTTGTGTTCATGATAATAGTGATAGATATGCACTTGCGAATTTCTGTCCAAAGAACCCTCTTCTGCACTATTTGTTCTTGGAGCAATCATTTACAACATGCAAATCTATCTTGAGCAATCATTCATTATTGGGTTTTGTTGGGTAGAGTGTTTATGCTTTGCTTACGGTATCCTATCCTTCGTTGTAGTGAGAAAAGGTGACGTCTTGCAGTGGGTGAGACAAGGTGACATCTTGTTGGGGGAGAAGTTGGTGATGACCAATGAGAGAGAGAGAATGTGCACTAACTTTTCAAACTACTCGCCACTTGGCCACCAAGAAGATCCACCTCTTATGCATTACAAAAAATGACTTTTTCAATGAATAAATATTTTGTTTAGGAATTTAGACTTCTGTGATCCATAATATTGTAAGATAATCTTCGGCAAAATCACATAGCGAATCTTTTGTCGACGCGTTTCGAACCAACCAGTGTGGTTCATCGTCAGGACAAGTATGGTTCGAATCGACAAAATTCGCTATGTGATTTTGCCGAAGATTATCTTAAAATATTTTGTTTATTAAATATTTCTATTAAATTAAACTAAAATATATTTTTAATATTTTATTAACTTAAACTAATTTTAAACATTGAATGTATCCATAACTAATACTCTGACTGTTGTATATTCAACAAAGCTTGACATGCATACATGTTGGCAGGTTATACATTCAATAAAACTTGACATGCATACTTGTTGACTGTTTAATTCTACTTTTGAATTGATACAGTAAATAAACTACTCTAATAGAATCATAAAAGTTATGGACTTTAATAAAGTCATAATTGTTAAATTTTATTATATTTATTGATTGTTTTTCTGGAATTCAATGATGTGCCCACAAGTCCATTTATCCAAAAGCTTAAAATTTTAAAAATAAGTAAACTACTCTAATAGAATCATAGAAGTTACGGACTTTAATAAAGTCATAATTGTTAAATTTTGTTATATTTATTGATTGTTTTTTCTGGAATTCAATGATGTGCCCACAAGGCCATTTATCCAAAAGCTTAAAATTTAAAAAAATGAGTATATGGGAGAATAGAAATAAAAAAAATAAATCAATAAAACTTATTTTCGAGAAATAATGATCAAATCAATATAAAAAATCCTAGCATGTTTATCACAAACCACAACTCAGCTAACCAATAAAAATATATACTACACTTCCAATTTAGCAAGGAAGCGAAGTTTCCTATGACATGCTAGTCTAGTCTACAAGCATTGGTGCCTCTCCATTTATAAACCCCTTCAATCTTCAAAAATACTTAGTGGGAAGGTATTCTCCTGTTCAAATAAATAAAATTTCTTTGTAAATGTCAAGATGACTATTTCATTTCAGAAATCAAGCTTTATCATCGGTTTGATTTGTAGTTCAGAAGTCTATTTTCAAAGCAAATATTTACTACGGTATTTAGTAATGGACGATTATTAAAACCAAAGGATAAATGTATCATGTAGAGTCCTTTATATCAACCTATGGTATTTATTAATGGACAATTATTAAAATCAAAAGATAGATGTATTATGTACTACTTTATATCAACTTAATAGAGTGAAGGGAAAGAGTCTTAAAGTTAGCATTTCTCTTGATTATGTAAAGAGCTTCTAAATTTCATACTATTTGTTTATTATTTGAGAAAAAGATTAATGGGGTGGAAAGCTTATTTTGGTCTTGAAAATAATTGTAAAACGACAAACTTCATAATGTGGGATAAAAGGAAGTTCTTCTTTGAAACTTTAGTCACTCCTGTTATTTTATATGGATATGAGGTCTAGGGTTGCAACATCTCTAGAGAATCCTGGAGAAAGATTGAGCAAATCCAGAAGCGTTTTATAATATATAACCTAAAAATTAAAAGTAATACACCCTATCCTATTCTCCTTATAGAAGTAGGTCTTTCCCCTATTGAGAACCTAGCTATGACTAGGCTTCTGTTGTACAATCACAAACTCAATAACATAGGAGATCATAGACTTCCAAAGCTAGCTTTAAATTCCAACCAAAACCACCTAAGGCTCAAGTGGGGATGGTATAAAGACACAAAGGCCTGGTTAAACCTTTGGGAGATCAACGAGAATGATGCTTTGCAAAACATTAATAATTTTAAAAATATTGTTACTTCTAAGTTCAAAGAAAAAAATGTGGTGTGAGAAAGATTTAGCAGCTAAAAGAAAATTAAGTTATTATAAGAAGGTCATCAACCCCATCCTAGAAGATGAAAAGTATCTCTTTGTTTTAACTAGCTCAAAGAAGAAAATTATTATAGCAAAGATTAGAACGAACTCTCATGAGCTCCATAGTGAAACAGGTCATTGGGAAGTTCCTAAAACACCATGGATGGAAAGGATCTGCCATCTTTATGAGAATAGGAACATCGAGGATGAAAACCACTTCCTCTTAGAGTGCCCCGCGTACAACCACATTAGATCTCAGTTTCATAATCTTTGTCACAACACTGACCTTCCTAGCCTTTTACGATGTCAAAATTATAGTGAGCTCGGGAGGCTTCTCTCCAAGCTTTTTGAGCATAGGAATAAAATCTTAAATCAAACTAAATAATTTGTTTCTTTAGGTCCGATAGACCAAAGTTTGGTCTCAGTGGACGTTAACCATCATCATCATCATCATCGGAGAAAAGCCAATTTTTTTGTGAAAGTAATATAAAGTTTAATTTGGATATACTCGAAAAACTTGTATAAAAAGATAAAGTTGGCCCTACGCATCAAAATCTTATGATTTATAAATACAAAATTATTTAAACAAATTATATAAAAATAAATAAATATTTTCTTAACACGATATCTATTATTATATATTTAAACTTTCCATAAATATAATAAACAAGGTTGTATAGCTAGGGTTCCTTTAGTTTAGTTTAAAATATTTTAATGTCATGATATGTTATATGTACTCTATACAATAATAAAATTGTAAAATGAGTTATATGATATTTGTTTAATTTTTTTATATTAAAATTTTTAATATAATTATACATTTTTTTTTTGTAGATAAAGGTTTTATATATATATATATATATATAATTGACATTGAAGAGAATGATAACAAGTGAATAATTATTTATTTTATATTGAATGATGACAATTTTTTTATATAATGTTCATATTATAGTACACATGTCATATCGTTAGAGTATAGATTGATATAATGAGAGTTGTATAAATTGTACACATGTTATTTTTACATATTTTTTTTTTCAAATCTATATCTTTTAAATTATTTTTTTGTAAATTAAAAAGAAAAAGAACCATAAAAATTGTTTATTCAATACTTTATACCATTGAGAAAATTGAATTTTTGAATTTGATTACATATCCTTTGTGTTTATGGTACATAATAATTAATATATAATATTATTTTTCAAATTATTTATATTTATTGTACGTAGTAATTAGTGATATAGTACATAATAATTAATAATAGAGTACACAAAAGTCAATTATTCCCATCATTACATAATAAGTGGGGAAACATTTCAACCAATCATATTTGAGATAAATAGAAATAAATTTTATTTAAAAATAATAAATTTTATTTCATAATGTTAAACTTTGGATAGATTTTAAATTTTTTTAGCAAAAAAACTAATAACAAGTTAATGAAAAAATGAATACAAATATAATAAGTGTTTAAATGCTTCATAAGTTTTTGGTTAAGAGGAACAACATAGGAATGACTTAGTGTCCTTCCAAATCCTTTTAGATTATAATGCTTTCTGAATTGCATTTATAAATGGTTGTTATACTAAAAGAAATTCAAATTGTTTATTTCATATGATTTTCTTGTAATTTAATGATTTGGATTATTCTTCTTTTTTTTGCTTACAGAGGAATTGGCAACTGGAGCAGCCTCGCAACTCGCGTTACACAGGGTCGATTCTGACCGCTACCACTATAACCTCTGAGAAACTGTGTCCGCCCACCCCTCTCCACAGCTCCGAGTTAGTCTTGAGGAATTGAACTCGTGACCTTCAGTGTGGAGCCCGCCTTTCTAATGAACTTCACCGCATTGTGATTACCAAATCGCATACCCCGTGGGGCTAATGATTTGTATTATTCATTTAAATGGTTTAAAAATTATGATATATTGAAAAATATATAAATTTTGAAATAATTTTTTTATGAAAAAATATATTTAAAATTATAATTTTATTTATTTTTAAATGTTACATAAATATAATTAAATAGAATATTTAAAAATGTTAATTAAATTTAATTTTTATAGTTGTTAGAATAATTGTTATATTTTTATTTAAATTTAAATCATAAAATAATTTATTAATTTTTATTTTTACTTTTTTAATATATATTTAATTAGATTTTAATTTTAAAATATTTATTATTTTCATAGCTATTTTTATTTTGGAATAGGGTTTCCAAAATTTTAATTTTAATATCATTAATTAATAAGAGTTTAATTTTATGAAATATTTAATGCTTTTTTTATAGTATTTATGGATAAAGGATTGATAATTATTTCAAAGTAATTATGTCTTTTATGCTTTTTAATTTCATTAAAAAATGTTATAAAATTTGTTGGACACCTAATCCTCTATGAGTTGGTGTGGAATGTGAACAACCATCAGAGTCTAAGAGACCACTTGAAATATGAATTCAAGGGTCACACCAATGTACTATATATATGTATCATTGTGAATAATAGACGCAACTCAATGTTCTATCATTTATGATTGTTTACATTCCATGTGAGTATAACATGGTATCAGAGTTGTAGTTGAATTTCTGGCCTACTCTAATTTGAGCCACTTGTTTTGTGGACTCTTTAAATATCAGCTCTGCCTTCCTGTGTGTCAAAATTGCCATTATTATTCTTGTTGCACGTTGTCCCACTGCCTCTCTTAATTGTCAAGTTGTAGACCTGCACCATATTGTTTCAAAATTTATATCTCTACTTATCGCATTGTTTGTCGATTTCCTACCAGAAATAGTTGTTTACATTCCACACTATAAGCAGAAACGAGAGCGCAACAAAGAGAAAGGAAAGTGTCAGGAGGTTTACAACGGTCGTTGAACATCGCCAATGACATATTGTCTCTGAAAAAGATAGACCACAGTTTCTATGGTACAGTATTAGTAAAAACGGGTTTCAATCTTTAGTGCTCGGCTGGTGAATGCGACAAATACAACTGCCATTTTAGTCGATCATCGTTTCTATATTTTGCTAAAATTACGCAACCCAGAAATACTTCTTAATGGCAAATTTATTCTAGAATAAGTTATCTCTCAGGGTTGTTTTAGAAGTAGTTCCTTTTATCATAATTTGTTTTATCGCAAGCATATTAAAAAAAAACGGATTCTTTTAAATGTTTATTTCGAAGAGCGCAAAGATATGAGCAGGTTTTATTAGGTCATAGTTATGAGCCATCAACATAATTCTTGCAGGAAGTGTATGTGAGCACTAGGCATGAGAGAAACTATTGAGGTGTATTGATATAAACTGGAATGACTATACATTTGTGTTATGTGGCCCCTTCTTTATTTGTCATTTTCCAGATCAGATGCAGACCTGGTAAGCTCTAAAGGAATGGTACATTTGTGTTGTGTGGCCCCTCCTTTCTTTGTCATTTTGCAAATCAGATGTTGATCTGATAAGCTCTAAAGGAATGGTACATTTGTGTTGTGTGGCCCCTTCTTTCTTTGTCATTTTCTAGATCAGATGCAGACCTGGTAGGCTCTAAAGGAATGGTTGAAAAGCCTAATACGCCGATTTTCTCAAAGGGACTGCAGTCATGAAGATTCGGGTTTATTTTGGCAGCCAACCCATCCAGACATGAATCATCAAAAAATCTCAGAAGGAGACATGATTTGAAGCTGAGAAAGAGGTCCCACATCGAGATAATCCAAGAGAAATCAGGATGGGCCTTGGGACCTATGATGGGTTATGAGATCAATGCACGACAGAACACAATATTCTACAGGGTCTCTCTAGAGATATTTATTTGACGGGCGAGGAAAAGTAATTGGATTTCAAGGTTCTAATACTTGGAGGTTCCACCGAGATTCTTCCTCATAAACAGACTCTGTCTCTTGCTTCTATTGGGAAGCCAACATGCATACGAATATAAATACGAGTATCCATATCACCATTGTTGCCACTCATTTCATGGCCGTTGTGATGAAAGACGCAATTTATGAATTTGTCGACCTTCCTAAGTCAACGGTCACATAACAAATCAAAGAGAAAATTGAAATGTATATGCCAACCTTCCTCACATGATACATTGACAGCACAGAGTAGCCTCGACTTCATCACCCCGTTGCTCAAATCTAAAGCTCTCTGCAAATTTTCTCTCGGCCTTATTTTCTCGTGCAAAAAGTAAGGGCGATTACGTGGAGGAGAATAATTAGGTTGCGACTCTAACGAAGAAGCCAACTTCTCCATGGTGGGCTGCACTTTCTCTTCCACCGTTGTAAAACAATTATTTCTTCCTTCTGTCTGTACGTTTCCTATTCTCTTACAACAGTTCATTGAGATGAAAGCCTAGATTATCTCTGTTATTGTGCCCAAATTACCAACATTCATTTGACTCCAGAAATTCTATAACCTTTGCATTCTGTCCCTCAGCAGCACGCAGGTCAGCCAAGGCTAGCGCAGCTCCAAGATACCCAGGTTCCATGCGTAAGGTTGATTAATAGAACTTTCTTGCCTTATCTCTAGCTTCTAGATTGTTAACATAAGCATCATCTATCAAATCACAACTCTTATCATCTCACTTATCCCAGTAAATAACTAACACAACCCAAACTTTTGGCCTGTTAGGATCAATAGACAATAAGTCATTTAACAGTCTATTCAATTCAGAAAGGTATGCTTTTGTCTGTACCAGCATAACATACTTATCCATGACAGTTATATTGTACTGATCAATAGCTCGAACCTTTTCAAAGTTCAAGAGGGCTTCATCAATTTTTCCAATAATTGCTCTAGTCTTTGTTGTTTCGATCATTATGTGGAAATTGTGGTGTTGTGGCTTTTGATAAAATGATAGCCTCTAGTCACAACAACATGTTGATATCCATTACCAGCATAGAGATTCATCGCATTCACTAGTGACAAAGCCCAAAGGTATTGAGATTCTGAGTGCACTATGATTTACAAATTTGTGTCAGCCTTTTATGTTCCTTAGCCTTAAAAGGAGGGGATATATTTCAAACATTAGTTGATATATTGAAGCTGACATTCTTTGCTGAGTCTGATTCTTGAGATTGAAATATAGCAAGACTAGATGAGTTGTTAGAATTATTAAGCACTCTAATGTTGTCTACTATTGAAGAAACAGTAAGATTCAATAAATCTTTTCTTGTTGACATTAGAACATGCTTGCAAAATGCACAAGAAAAGATTGATTTTTTGTAGCTTGAATCTCAACTTCAGCAAGATGAGTTACAACAGAAAAGGCATCATTCTAAACTTGTTTTTGTTCATAACAATCCCCTATCTGACTTTGAAACAAGATCCTATCAGCATCCAACAAGTCATCAAGTCAATAATGTTGATTCAGATCAAGTGCTCATTTCAAAATCACATTTGCGAATAGATAAAGAAGTCTAGTCTGCACTTCCCAAGATGGTCATCATACCTTGGGAAGAGCTTGTCCATAACAAGCGCAAAACTGGTCTTGGATATGACAACTTGGTCATGTCCTTTCATATTCCAAATTACTCAAATTCCATCAAATTTCAGAGTGTTGGATTTCTTCTTGATGGTTCACCTTCACCTGTTCCACATTCTGCTCCTCCACATTCGCAGTCAAAAGTTCTTAAATGCCAACACTATGACTGATTTGTCCATATGAAAGATCATTATTTTGATCTTCATCCATGTAAGAACTGTCATAAAACCAATCATTCTTCAAACAAATGCTTAAAAAACAAGCTTACTGCAAGAACAAAGATTCATCCTGGATGGATCGCTTCTTGGCAATGGGCTTCAACATCCAAGAAGATATTTCAGTCATATGTATGAACTTGTTCTAAAGTATTGAACAGTATTGCAGTTGAGTTTTCTCCATCATCTGAGCTTGTATCTGACGGGCGGGGGGGGGGGGGGGAAATGATGGTCATCTACAACCTTCAAAGCCACATCAAGCGAGCCTGAACCACAACCTGCTATACCAGATTTAGAGTTGTAGCCAAAGACAAAGATGCCCCTGAACATGCCTTCGGTTGATGGTTAGCCTTAAACCATCTATACGGGTTGAGACATCACTTCAAATCATTAGGAACACTTCCTCTAGCAAAAGACTTCAGCTTCTTGCTAGTGTTGGAAGAGTTCCAGGAATTGCATTAAGCATTCCAGAGTTGGTGATCATTCTTAAACCATCACAGGTTGAGACCTTCCTTTTTAGATTGAGGTTCTCCCTTTTTATGTGGGGTGAGACCTCCCTTTCAAGGTTGAAGGTTTCCCTCTTCAAAACATTATGAGCACTTCCTCTGGCAGAAGACCTCGATTTCATGCCAAATTTGGAAGAGTTCTAGGAACTGCACTAAGTGTTCTAGTGTTGGTGGTCATCCTTAAACCACCCCCTTTATACCAACATTTCAGAGGGAACAATCAGCCTAGTGGTGTCATCGATACTTTTGCACATTTTTTATTACAACTCTCTTTTTGGACTCATACATACCCCTTCGGATTAAGGGGGAAAATGTTGGACACCTAATCCTCTATGAGTTGGTATGGAATGTGAATAGCCATCGGGGTCCAAGAGACCACTTGGAATATGGATCCAAAAGTCACACCAATGTACTATATATATGTATAATTGTGAATAATAGACACAACTCAATGTTCTATCATTTATGACTATTTTACATTCCATGTGAGTATAACAAAATTATAATAAAATTATATATACACACTATGAAATGAGTTATAATTTTTTGGACATGTGGTATTGATAAGCTATGATATTGGTGTTTTATTGTGCCAATAGGCGCTCTCCAACACAATATGGAAGAGATGTTGTTCTGTCTTGTTATATTATTTAAACATTTTGAATCAGTTAAATTACATAAAAATAAAATAAATAATAATCAAACTAGCTTATTCATCTTAACTTAGGATTTAGTGTGGATTTACTAAGCTCAGAGAAGGATCAAACCTCTTGAAGTGAAAACCTCTTTTAGAGTAAAAAGAGATTTGATCTCTCTTGACCTTAGTAGATTTAGAGTTAAGATGAATATAGGTTGGTATTATAACGAGTATAGATTCATCTTAACCATCGGTCTAGCATGCCCTGAGAGGGATAAAATTTCTTTAGATGTAAACCTCTTTTAAAATCTTGCACTTTAAAGTGCAAGATTTAAAAAAATGTTGCATCCCCTTGTCATCTCTTAATAGAACCCAATGAATTTCTAATGGGTTCCCTTGTGTATATATACAATGTGTAAATTTATATTTGTAAGCCCAAAAATTCTCTGATGGATTTCAGGGAAAATTGACAAAAAAATATATGTAAAGAAATGACTTAATGTAAAATAGTGAAACTACTTCACATAACCATCAAAACTTATTTTTTTCAATCACTTTATATGACATAAACATAATTGTTTATAAAATATTTTACATAACATGTGTATTGAGACATTTTATCTATTTTTTTTCCCATGGAAAAAGTCGTAATTTCTATTGATATAAAGAAATTACATTTTGTAGATGTAGATGCATATGCATATGGAGGTAGAGATGCCTGACGAGTCCATAAACTTTTGACCAAAAAGAAAGATGATTATGTCTCCACGCAGGGAGTCTGCTATTTACTATACTGTGTCTATGCTTGCTTGCTAACTAAGAGTGAGCAAGATCAAAATTATATTCGGCTTTTCGCAGAGAGAGAAAAAACTTTAAGTATCAAAATCTAGTTGTAACCAGTACCAAGTAAGTGAATATGTGAAATATATAAAAAATAATCAGAATAGATATGGGGCTTATAGCCCATTGACTTTGGGTTCCTCAAAGGGTCTGTGGTAATGCTGGTAGTAGGTCCCATCAATCTCTTCCTGTATCAACTAGTCATTTCCTTGTCTAAGCGTTGCCTCTTTGGATAGGTGATCTACCCTTGAGTTTTGCTCCCTGTAAATGTGTTGACAGGAAAAGGAGTAAAAAGATGATATCAATCTTTTAGCTTCTTCTAAAATATGCCTCAATGTAAATGCATTGCAGTGTGATGCATCATTCAACCAATTGCATACGATTTTAGAATCACCAAACAGCTGTAGGTGTCTGCATTGTTTTTCCAATGCAAAATGTATGATATGTTTTGTTGTGCATAGTTCAGTGAAATTATTAGTTCCCTTGCCTAAATTAATTTGGATCTTGAAGCAATGATTTTCATTAAGGTGAAGGATGGCTCCGCCCCCACATCCTGCCTCTTGCGTAGAGCCATCAAAGTATGCCCAGGGCTTAGATTTGTCAATGATTTCAGGTATGATGGTGCGCGAAGGGGTGTTGGAATCCTCTTCAGGAAGAAGGTTGAAATCTGCAGTGGTATGGAGCAAGATGGCAGGCTAATGGGGGGGTCCATGATTGAAGATAGAATGGTTTCGGGCAATCCATAATGACCAACAGACAAGAAGAGGCATGTTTTTGGATTTTCCATTGTGATTTTGACACCATGCATTCCAGGCATCCATAATATTGTGCCCATGCCAGTTTTTTAAGGAAGGATAGTAAGCGATGATGGATTTCCAATATTCCTTGGCAGTGGGGCAGTTTAGAAAAATATGATCTGTGCTTTCTTCATCATTGCGGCACAGGTGGCACCGAACGGGCCATGAAGCGATCTTTTCATCAAATTAGTCCCTGTAGGAATCTTGTCAAAAAGGATGTTCCACATCAGTAATCAAGAGCGGGGGGCCGCCTTAAGCTTCCAGAGTAATTTCCAAGTCGGAAGTATGTTCTGAGGCTTGTGAGGTTCCATTAGTCTAATATAACCCTGTTTCGGAGAATATACACCATGTTTGGCATAAGCCCAGATGATCTCATCCGGTCCTTCAGTGAGCCAGATGTGTGCCTGGGTGAGGGCATCCGTGTAGTCCTGCCAATCCTACTGCCACTAAACTGGGATGTACAATTCTCGAGCCGATTTCCATGCCTGCTGTAGGAAGGAGTTGTTATTGTCACCAATGTGTTTGATGTGGGTGATACCCCTGTTGTGTAAATGCCTTGTTAAGTCTGCTGGAAGTCTATGTGCATGGCCATAGCCTACCCATGGGTCCAAACCTATACGAACAACATTGCCTTCCTTGATACACCACGTAATTCCTTCACGCCGGAGGGTAGTGTACTGATGACTTCTTTCCATATATTGGATATGTTATTTCTCAATCCATGCTGCTGTCTAAAGCAGTCCATCATATTCATAGGCCAGATATACTTCACTTGAGCAACTCGGGACCAGAGACTGTTGGTGGTAATAAGCTGCCAGCCGAGCTTAGCCGCCAGTGCTTTGGAAAATAGATCAAGCCTCTTGATGCCCCATCCTCCCCATCTCTTGGGCTTTGCAATTGTGTCCCATTTGACCCAGGCGAAAAGCTTGCCCGGTTGATTACCCTTCCATAAGAATCTGCATCATATACTTTGTAGTCTGTTCAATATACCTTTCGGTATCCAAGCCAGGGTCATCCAGTAGACTGGAGTGACTTCTATCACTGCTTTGATGAGGATCAATCTGCCTGCACGAGATAGATATTTATGGTACCATACCTGAAGTCTCTTTTCCACTTTCGCAATGAGCCATGTCTAGTCCGCTATCCTATAATCGAGAGGCTTTAATCTAAAGCCCAGGTATTTTATACCGCCTGCCAGATTCAGAGAGGTGAATGGGAAGCACTGTGATGTATATATAATCTCATGCTGTGTGCAGCCAACCATAGTAATCATGGATTTATTGTCATTTATTAACATCCCAGCAGCCTGTTGAAAAAGATTGAAGATGTTCTGGAGGACTGTGGTGTTCCCAATACTGCCATTTAAAAAAATGAGAATGTCATCAACAAGCGATAGATGAGTGAGGAAAAAATTCTCAGATATCTTGATGCCTGTCAGTTGATTTCTATTGCGAGCAGATGTAATGGTCCTACTTAATCCTTCCATGATAAGTAAGAAAAGTAAGGGTGAGAGTGGACATCCCTTCCTGAGTCCTCTCTCCAAGCTGAAGAAAGATGTAGCTTCCCCATTAAGTAACACACTGTAAGATACATCTGTTATACAGCTCATAATCCATTTAATATATGCATAAGGAAATCCTAGGTGGGTCAGCAACAGTCTGATATAGAGCCAGTTTCTCTATCAAAGGCCTTTGAGAGGTCCACCTTCAGTATCATACCCTTCTACTTTTTTATCTGCATAGTGTGGAGGAGTTCCTGTGCTGTGGCAATGGCTTCATGAATCTGTCTGTGATGAAGGAAAGCAAACTGCTCAGATGATATGTGTCGAGAGAGGATAGGCTTCAGGCGATTAGCGATGATCTTTGCAATGATCTTATACAGACAGTTACAAAGGGAAATGGGACGAAAATCGTTGAAGGAGGAGGGATTGTCAGATTTCGGAATAAGGGCAATGAAGGTGGATTTGATGGCCGGGGATATTCTGCCACTCCTTCTGCAATTCTCCACAATCTTGAGTAGGTCATCCCCCAGGATTTCAAAAAAAGCTATGTAGAACTCAATGGTCCACCCATCTGGACCAGGGCTCTTGTCTTTCTTGAACCATTTTATAGTTGCCTCAAGCTCTTCCTTCGATACTTCCATCAATAGGTCCTTCGTGTCTTCCTATTGTACGAATCTGGGGAAGTGTTTAGCAACCCGCATGATTTCCATGATGTTCGCAGCTCTAGGCGCCTTATAGATGCTTCTGAAATGCTCAATGGCTAATCTAGCCAGATCCCTCTGAGATGATACTAAGTGTCCCTGATCATCGCGCAATTCCCAAATAGTGTTGATGGCTTTCCGACTATTGGCAAATTTATGAAAGAACTTAGTGTTGTCATCTCCTTCGGTGAGCCATATTGCCCTACTCCTGAGCCTCCAACTTTCTTCCCTTTCCTTCAGAATTTGGGAGCGCTTCATAATGTGGGAGGTGTAGAGTTCTTTACTCTCAGGTGTAGGGAAGGTGCCATTTGAGGTGTCCTCCTGTGCAGCAATGGCCCTCTCTGCCTCCCTCAGAGAGTTGTCATCATTCATACGCTTCTGGTGAGCCCAAATTTTAGAGATCCTCTTTAGTTCAGTCAATTTCCTGATAAAGCCTTCAGAATGATCTTCACTTTCCAGAATAGGGTTGGTCTGCCAGTAATTAGAGACCATCTGTATATACGAAGGATCTTTAAGCCAAGAGGCATTGAATTTGAAGGGGCTCCTGATCTTCTGATTCGCATCGGCCAATTCCAAAAATATTGGTCGATGATCTGAGATGCCTCCAGTACCAACCCATTGACGAATGCGAGGAAGACTGCTTAGGAATGCTTCCTTGATGAGAAATCTGTCAAGCCTTCTGGCAAGACTGTTGTCACCACTGTGATTACTAGTCCAAGTAAACTAAATCCTGGCAAATGGAATGTCCACCCACTAATGTTCCTCAAGTAGGGTAGAGATAGTATCAGATAAGCTATCTACTTGGGCCGAGTGACCCCAAGATTCACTGAATCCCAAAGAAAAGTTTAAGTCCCCTCCTAAAATGATGTTATCTGCCTGAAGAAGGTCTGAGTCCAGAAAATTTCTCCAAAAGTTTTCCCTGTCTACACAAGGGCCATAAACATTCATAATACGGATTTCCTTCTCAAGAGGGTGGGAAAAAATATCCATGCCGATGAAGCCCCTACCTCCCCAAATGTTCCTGATCTCCAAAGCTTTGTTACATATCCCAATAGCAGATCCCCCAGATCTCCCAGACGCGTCCAGAGCATGGAAGGTCCAATTAGATAGCCAGGAATTTAGTGTGTGAATGAGAGGTTCAACCAAACAGAGCGTTTCTTGTAAAAATATAATGTCCGTCTCAGACGAAGTGAGCAGTCTTCTGAGTGCTAGTTTTTTGGGCTGGCTAGCAAACCCTCTGCAGTTGAAAGATAGGATTTTCATGAGGGATGAGTCTGTGGGCCATTCCTAGCTCTAAGGGCCCTGAAAATGGTTTGTTGTCGCCCGAGGGCAACTTCTTCTCCCGCTGTGTGTCTGGCTTTAGTGAGACGTGAGGGTCAGCCTCTTGAGGTTTTGTGGGAGACAGGGGTAGCCTCGGGGTCTAGACCAATTGCATCATAGCTTCTTTCCTTCGATCTGGAACGGAGTTGGGTACCGGGGGGATGCAGAGGGGGAGGGGATGGAGAGGGAGGGAAGGGAGGAAGATGACAGGGATGGAATGCAGGGGGAGGTGGAGGGTGTGGGGAGGGAGCAGATAAGGGAGGAGGGAGGAGCAAGACCGAGGGATCTAAGAGTACCCTCGGGGGCCATGAGCGATGATAGTGGGGGAGATGTGCAAATGATTGAATGAGATGCAAAAACTTCTGATATGCCAGACACATGAGTGAGAGGAGGATGAAAGTAACATACCCGTCATCGAGTTGACCTCTTGAACAAGACCGGTGCATGCTGGCAGAGGAGGCGAAGGAGGGTCTGAAGCTAAGGGATCCTTGACCGCACCCGCTTTATCAGGGGTTCCCTGGGAATCCCCTACAGCCTTGTCGCGCTCCTCTGGTTCAATATCTTTATCTTGCCGAGAAGGGTTTCCCATGGGGTGCTCGGTCTCCAAGCCCTGTGCAGTGTCCCTGATCTTCTATAGGAGGGGACAATCCTTGTATAAATGCCCCACTTTGTGGCATCTGCGACAGCGATACGGAATGCCTTCATAGTCGATGATCTGTTTGCGGGATGTGTCCCTCCATTGGATAGTGATGTACTCTTGTAAGCCGCCCCTGTGTCCAGATTGATGAGGATCCGAGCATAAGCCATCATGCCTGTGAGCTGATAGGACTTATCATAATCCATATAGGAGCCTATCGCATTGCCAATCCGCCGGAAGATGTCTTCAGACCAGTATTGCAGGGGAAGGCCAGGGAGCCGAATCCAAACTAGTCCAATGCCTATTTTCTTTGTCTCGGGATCAAAAAGGGGCGTCCATCGCTTGAGGAGAACCGGGGCATGTTCAAAATGCCAATAAGAGGACAATACCCAATTGGTATGGTCGGCACGAGCAAATCTCAAAGCGAACCATCCCCTCACAAAAGTTTGCACGAAGGGAATGTCAACCAGATGGTGACCCCAAACCTTAGTAGCCCAGGTCTTCAAGCGGGCGGCCATGTAATTCCGTCCTCTGATGCGCCCAACCAGGACCCTGTCAGCGAAGTCCATAGTCTCTCCCCACTGAATGTCCTCTTCTAATTTGAGAAAGATATCATCCGCCTTGGACTTGTAACACTTGTACTTCTTCTTAGATCCCTGAGGAGGTGGCTGGGAATGAAACTGGCTCGGAGGAGGGCTAGAAATAGCCGGGGGAGAGTAAGGGTTAGATGAGGGAGGGTTAGGGATGCCCATAGAGACAGGGATGGAACCGACAAGTGGTGGAATGGCTGTAAAGCTGCCGGAGGGAGGGGCGATGGAGACTTGAGCGGTAAAACCGGCCGAAATTATGGGAATCGATGGGGGAAAAAATGGCCGAGTTAGTACTCTAGTCGAAGGGAGGTCCAAACCAAGGTTAGGGTTCAAACAGTTGGAAATGAAACCAAGGGTTGCTAGGGAGTGAGGCGGGGTAGAAAGCGATGGCTAGGTATGAGGGTCATCCAGAGGACCACAGGTTGTGTCTGTGACAGTTCCGGGAAGGAATATGAAGGATAATTCCCGCTGAGGCCAAAACTGTACATACCTTCTGATGTGGAGAAAGAGGAGCGCCAGATGGAAACCCCCTCCAGCGGGTCTTCAGTGTAATCAACGGCTTCAAGATCATCCATGACGACAGCTGCTTCTTGGAACAGCAGACACCTCAGATAGCAGGAATAATGGAGAGAAAAACAGTGCACAGGAAACGGATAGACTACAGCAGGTAACACAAACCGTCGACGGGTAGACAACCGGGAGATAACGAAACAGAATAACCCCCTCGAGGTCCCAGTAGGTCAACCAGAGCAAAGTAAGAAGGAAGGTGTTGGATGGGGCACGACAGCAAGCGACGAAGATGCAGGTTACCGATGGCCTGGCATGGTTACTGTGACCTGTAGTAGCCAGAAACCCTAACCCAAACCCTTAGACATTTTATCTATTAACTACATTATCTACATTAAAATGGTTTTTTTTATTAGTATATTTTTAAATATACCTTAATATTACTTAATCCTACATATTAAATTATTTTATTGATGAACAACATTGGTTTTTTTATGGTCTACCAAGCCCACAAATTAGCTAGGTTAGAATCCGCAAAAAAAAATCAAAAAATCATAATGTTGGAGTTTTTGAATCATTTTTTTATAGTGGAAATTGATTAAGCACCATCAAGAACCCCTGGGGCACCCAAAGCCATTTAGTTTGACAACTATAAGCCGTATTTTCAAAAGTTTATCCAGATTTTGTCATAATCTTGCCCAAATTTCCATTATTTTTTGGACTAATTTATTAATTTTTTAGACTATGTTTTTATTATTATTATTATGAATACCTTTAAATGTCACATGTTAATTTTATATTAAGAATTGAATGAATTAAATATCTCCTCTTATTATTCTTAAGAAGAAGTATCTAATACTTTTTTCTTTGGACATTGAATATTTTATTATGTACAACAATAAATATTTATTGTTAACATTTTTCTATATAATATTTATTCTAACATTTTTTCTATATATAAATATATATAGAGTTGAAATCAACATAAATTAACTAATAGATATTTAAATAGTTTATATAATATCATTTCCCAATATTTTTTAAAACATTAAAGTTTAAACATTTTACTCGTATTTTTATTATTTCTAATTATTTTGTCTTTTTTTAAAGTTGATATGAAATTATATTTTTAAATATTTTATTTATGACGAAGAGTGAGTGGAATATTTTTACCTCATTCTGTTGTAATATAAACAACATATGGATATACCATAGTGAGCTTATTTTTGTTTTATGATGCTTTTAATTAAAACTAACTAAACATGCATATCCATTTTTTTTGTTATAATTCACATTGCTTTTCTATTTAGAGAATATTTTACTTTTATTTGAAGAGGAACATGTTTCAACTCTATATTGAGCGTGGATTAAATGATATATATTAAATGCTTAATTTCCAATATGTATATGTGTGTGTGTGTGAGATGATGATGATGTTGCTCCTTATCGCCCAGTGAGAGATGTAAGAGGAATATATAAGAATATATGATTTCACAGGAACCAAGACATCCCATATTGACTACGAATAAAGTGACTCCCTAGGGCTGCCTCTTCCTCCAGCCTCATCAAAACATGCTTAACATGTCATTTTGGCGAGAGGGGGACTTAATATCCTTCTTAACCACTCAACCTTCCCTTACTTGACTACGTTAATTATAGTATTAATTAGTATGGGAGACTACGTTAATTATAATATTAATTAGTATGGGAGAGATGTTGTCAGCTAGTAGATTTATAAATAGTAAAATAATATTTTAAATTAACAATTTAAAAATAATAATAACAAAATAATTTAATGTGGGTCATGATTAAAGTATTCCAATTTGCACTTTAATTTTACATAATTTTATATAGAGATATACA
The DNA here is from genome assembly GCA_031772625.1 of Pinus tabuliformis. Classification (NCBI taxonomy): domain Eukaryota; kingdom Viridiplantae; phylum Streptophyta; class Pinopsida; order Pinales; family Pinaceae; genus Pinus; species Pinus tabuliformis. The sequence continues at coordinate 593,701,200 of CM062804.1, forward strand.
GTAACCTAAAGTAAAAAAACTATTTTCCCTTCTAGTAGAACTAAGAAATGTAATTTCTCTACTACTTAATACAAAGATGAATAAAAAAATTCAATTTACTTTTTAGTAAAAAAATGCTAATATAACTAAAAAAAATGCTAATATAATATTATTGATATTACATATGTGTAATTAGTCTACATTTAAATTATATATCATATTTAAAATATATACATTATTAATAAAAAATATTTTACTATCCACTATAAAACAATCCGAATCTTAAAAACTCCCAACAGACCTCGTTAGACTACGCGCTTTAAAATAATCCAAATCTTAAAAACCGCCAACAGAGCTCAGAAATAAGGCGTTTTAAATGCCCCTGATAAAACTTCGGTAAAGAGGACGATGGGCATTCAAGAGGATAACGTGGTAATAAAATTGTTGAAATGTCACTCCCGTAGAAAGGTAATTTGAGTTTCCGGTCCATGCAAAGTTGCAAGAGCTTCAGTGGCTGTGGCTGCATCATGGAAGTCAACCTCGCAATCGTCAGTGTTGTTGTTGCTGTTAAGTCGTATATCGATTGGATTGAAACGCTGGAAGAAAATTCTGAGCTCCTCTATCGTCACGCCAGGACGCAAACCAGTAACACGGAGTCTACTGGTTGGTGGGAAATTCAACCATTCCTCTTGCCTACGACACTCTTCTGGCAGGGGAATGAATGCATCTCTGCGCGTTCTTGTATCAATGCTGGTTCTCCTTGCCAGTTCCACCTGAATGCGACTTCCATACATAATAAAGCCCTAGAAAGTAAAAATTACCCAATCAATCAAGCAATTATTAGTAGTAAGCTCTGTATAATTAATGAGATTCAAAGATTTACTGACTTAATCTAAATTAGGTTGAGCAAGGTAAAGCCCTTGAATGTAAAAATTACCCAGTCAATCAAAAAATTATTACTATTAAACTCTCTATAATTAAGGAGATTCAAAGATTTACTGAATTACATCTAAATTAAGTTGAGCAAGTAAGCCCTAGAATGTAAAAATTACCCAATCAATCAAGCAATTATTAGTACTAAGCTCTGTATAATTAATGAGATTCAAAGATTTGCTGAATTAAATCTAAATTAAGTTGAGCAATGTAAAGCCCTAGAATGTAAAAATTACCCAGTCAATCAAACAAATATTAGTACTAAACTCTGTATAATTAATGAGATTCAAAGATATACTGACTTAATCTAAATTAGGTTGAGCAAGGTAAAGCCTAGAATGTAAAAATTGCCCAGTCAATCAAACAATTATTAGTACTAAACCCTGTATAATTAATGAGATTCAAAGATATACTGACTTAATCTAAATTAGGTTGAGCAAGGTAAAGCCCTAGAATGTAAAAATTACCCAGTCAATAAAAAAATTATTACTATTAAACTCTCTATAATTAAGGATATTCAAAGATTTACTGAATTACATCTAAATTAAGTTGAGCAAGTAAGCCCTAGAATGTAAAAATTACCCAATCAATCAAGCAATTATTAGTACTAAGCTCTGTATAATTAATGAGATTCAAAGATTTACTGACTTAAATCTAAATTAGGTTGAGCAATGTAAAGCCCTAGAATGTAAAAATTACCCAGTCAATCAAACAAATATTAGTACTAAACTCTGTATAATTAATGAGATTCAAAGATTTACTGAATTACATCTAAATTAAGTTGAGCAATGCAAGCCCTAGAATGTAAAAATTACCCAATCAATCGAGCAATTATTAGTACTAAGCTCTGTATAGTTAATGAGATTCAAAGATTTAACGACTTAAATCTAAATTAGGCTGAGCAATGTAAAGCCCTAGAATGTAAAAATTGCCCAGTCAATCAAACAATTATTAGTACTAAACTCTGTATAATTAATGAGATTCAAAGATTTACTGTATTACATCTAAATTAAGTTGAGCAATGTAAGCCCTAAAATGTAAAAATTACCCAATCAATCAAGCAATTATTAGTACTAAGCTCTGTATAATTAATGAGATTCAGAGATTTACGGACTTACATCTAAATTAAGATGTGCAATGTTGGCTTGTTGACAACTTTCCAATTCGATTAGAGAAGTACGCTTTTGATTACGGCCAGGGTCCATGAACATGATTTTGAGCACATTCCCATACAGAGTAAAAATATTGAACATTTGATGTTCAGTAGCATGCACAGGAATGCAGCACAGATGGAGCACAGGTGTCGAAAAGGGCGGCGGCATATCATTTCGTGGCGGTCGTCCATGATGCCTCGGCGCTGGATTATCAAGATCATTGTATGTTCTCTGTGGAAATCTTCCTCTACCTGGAACCGGGAATGGATTACCGAGATCATTGTAGGTTCTGCCTGGAAATCTTCCTCTACCTGGAATAGCAAGGGACATTCAGCATTATTATTTGTTGCATAGATTTTCTGCTTAACTAATTATAAAGGTTTACTGGATCCAATTCATATTGACAAAAAGGGAATTGTTTCATAGGTATTTACCAGGTCCTGCAGGTTGCAGAGCTGGTCGGCTTCCAAGGTCGTTTCGGTACTGCAGATATGATATTTTTGTCAGCCAAAAAAATTCATTTCATGAATTCAATGATGCAATATTTAAGGGTAAGACACATCATTCTTAGTTTTCTTGTTGGAATATGTTAATTATCACTAGATATCAGAGAGTTTATTATTACTAGTTATCAGACAGTGTTCAGTAGTTTGGTACAATGTAAATTTCGGAAATAACAATTAAGAATACGAATGTAATCTAAAAATAGCATAGGTGTAATTAGTATTTTAAAAATGATATTTTTTTTATTGATTCTGTATGTGTTTTTTGGTTTATTTAATATTGTATTATCAAGCAATTCAATAAGTCCGAGCTAGAGGGCCACATCTCTATTATTGTTGTGTGTGGTATTCTTATCATTATTTAGCTAATGTAGCAGTTTGGTTTCCTCTGTCCTTCCTAATTTTAGTCTTAGAATTTTTTTAGTCTGAATTCACCCGATGGAAGCATTTCCCTGAAATTTGACTTCTGTTGAATCTACAATCTTAAAAATTCCAACAAAGACCACAAACTTAAAAATCTAGTGAAAGTTTGTCTGTATATGGGCTTTTTCGGTGTTGTACAAGCCCATATGCAGGCATAATTCCATTGTAATCTGAGTTCTACAAAAGGAAGAACTCTGTCCTGGAGTTTGACTTTCGCTGGATCTACAAAAAAATCTGAAAACTTCTAACGAAGAACTCAAACTTGACCTTTTAAACTAACCCAAATGAAGCCTTTTGAAAAAACTTCTAACGAAGAACTCAAACTTGACCTTTTAAACTAACCCAAATGAAGCCTTTTGAAAATCGCATTTAAAGATGTTTTATAATGTAAGTCGTACTAAAACTCAAGTGAAATCATAATTTCATGGTAGTTTGAATTTCTCCGAAGCACTCTGCCCTGGGTTTTCGCCTTTCTGAAATCTACCAGAATCTTTAGAAATTCAAAATATGCCTACAATTTTGAATACTTGCCCAAGCTTTGTGTGTGGCAGGATTTCCATATAGCTAACTGAAATGAAATATTTTTGATATCCCTTATCGAGTCCACCACCTTACAGCTCTTCTATTCATAAACTTCGGAAAATAACCTAAAAAAATAAAAACAGTAAAAAGACAAATTACCTGTCCTCCATGTCTTACAGGATTCATCTGATTCACTCTTTCTGTCACAAAGATTTCGTTCATTCTATAATACAGAGAGTCTAATATGTCAGCATAATGATATCTTGAATATGTTGAGACGTTCTTTGACTTTTGGATTGAAAATTAAGCCTTACTCTGTTAATTCTATTATCATTTTGCCTCCACTTTGCGGAAAAATTCTTTTTCCTGAGAAGAAATATAAGTGAGGTATCAACAATATATTGCATTGGAATTTTAAACATTTTACTTTAATTATCAATATATGAATTGGAAATTTAAACATTTTACTTCAATTTATCAGTTGTATATGTTGGTTTTAGCCTAATATTAACTCCGATTTTTTAGGTTAATAGACTCCAGATTTATAGGGGATCAAATTTTCCTTGAGTTTAACAGATTGCAGATTCCCAAATATTCTGGAAAGTTGGTCAAAGTTTATTTGGGACAGATTTATAGGGGATCAAATTTTCCTTGAGTTTAACAGATTGCAGATTCCCAAATATTCTGGAAATTTGATCAAAGTTGATTTGGGTCATGTTTTTTCAGGAATCTGCAATCAACATCAGGATAGTTTCTAAAAATGATACAATTTCCTCCTAAATATTCAAATAGTTTGGAATTTAAACACCACCAGCCCGAGATTAAACACCAAAAATACCAATAAAACTCAAAAGGATAAACTCATACGTTCAGTCCGTGACATGCTCGATGAGCTTCATGAGTATCACTAAATTGAACCAAGGCTCGAAGAGTACAGAATTTTTCGTCTGCATAGAAAGAAAGTGAAAGTCATACAGAGATTGACAAAAAAATGAAAGCAAACAGATAATGGCAAAATTTGAATCACTGTCAATCATCCATTACCAAGAGGCTTTGGTCCCACCACCGCTATCATAAGCACCTGTCCATAACGTTGAAAATGACGACGAAGAGATGATATTGTGACACGCAGCTTCACATCCATTATGCTAACTTTTAAAACAGTTCCTTTTTGCTTCTGTTTAATGGAATAAATGAATATCAGGCGGTGTAATTTCTCTTTCTCTTTAAGCAGTAAATATGGTCTAAATTTTCAAAATATGAGCGGTGTAGAAATTTTCTGTGTCTGGGAAATTTAGACAATATGAGTAACTGTGAAAATTTCACTCTCAAAAAACAATAAAAAGTTTTGGTGGTGTTTATACCAGTATAAAACCAAATAATTACCTCACTCTTCTTCGTATTCTCTCCCACCAATATATCATGAAGCAAATTGGTCAGAACTCTTGTATCTCTCACCTTTTCAAGTTTTAATTCAGAGGGGTTTCTGAACATGTTTTAAGGTATATGTTATATATTTTCAATAAGGTAAAAATTTTGGAATCTGATGAGTGAAGTTACTCATCAATTGTTTGGCGATATTTTTGTACAATTCCAAAATATTCTTGAAATTTACAATCGAAATTATATTCCTAAAAAATACAACAAAAATAAGAATTTATTCGATTGATCCATCACAACTTTATCCAACTTACTGTGATAATATCTGCTGGTTGAGTGCTATGGCTCTCTCTGGGTTGTCCAACTCTACTAATGCCTTTTAACATATATAAGATATCATCAGTTTAAGATCTACCTTTAACACAGAATAATATTCAAAGACCTTACAAAAATGAAATTAACCATAAATACATGAATGATATTCAAAGACCTTACCAAAATGAAACTCACCTCTGCTCCTGAATCAGGTAACCTTTTTAGAAAATATTATTCAAAGACCTTACAGAAATGGAACTCACCTCTGCTCCTGAATCGGGTAGCTGTTTCCATGAATACTTCAGGACAAGACCATAGTTCCTGTGCAGTTGATTCAGAAATTCTTCCTGCAATTTAGTTATTGTTAACAGATGACTTGTTTGTTTCACTCCAATAGCCATTGCTTTTGTTGTTACCTTTTTTTATGGCTCAGAGAAAGAAAGAATGCACAATAATTTTGTCTGTACCTCTGTCATTTGGGGACTGATGCTAGTGACCCGGAGAATCTCGGGCGGGTGGGTAACTCGTGTGGCCATGTTGCTTTCCGACCCCCTAATGGCGTTCTCACCAACTTATATGCAGTCGCAAGATCGCGCCTTTCCTTCCCCGCTCGCATCTTTTCACATATGTGTCATTAAGTTGATAATCGTAAATTGATATGATATAACAGTGGATTTAAAATAAGTGTCAGCTGAAGTGGCTCTAAAATTAAAGAGAATTGAAACTAATATATGCGAATATGCTTTGAAGAAATAAATAATTAAATTTAAAGATTATTATTTTATAAAATAAGCCGTTTCCATATTGGATTTGTAAAATCATATTCGTCTATTCTGTATTGCATCTCAATCTGAAAAAATCAAATACTTATTACCTATGAATTTCCTGCATATATTTTTATTTTTTTTAAATAAAAGATTAAAGTTTAAGTCGTAATTGGGGTAGTGCTGAGTTTTACTTATTATGTATGGAATTATAATTAATTAGTATGAAAAAAATATATGGGAAATAGTTTTGTTTTGTTTTTTTTAACTTATATTATGCTTTAAAATGATTCGTAATTAATTAAAAAATTGTTTATTTTAATTTTTTTTAAATAATTTAAAAATTTAAAGTTTAAAAATACTTAATACAAATGAAACTTTATTTAAATAAAAATTGTAGCAGTTAATTTAAATCATTGTTAAAACATTTTTGCTATTAAGAAATCATATATTCAATTCTCTCAATGCTCAAAATCAAATTTCATAATTGAACTAACAAGAAATAATCCCTTTAAATAAATCTATATAATACAAATATTTACAAATTATTTTAAATAACAAATTTTATTTACATACAATAATATTAAATTCTAAAATATTACTAATAAAAACTAAATCAATATATTTATTATAAATACACTGTAACACACAAACATATAATATAGTAAAAACATTGTATATAAAAAAATTCAACTCTAACATAGATACATATCTATATACATTAATGCAATACCCTCAAATCAAACCTTGCTAGTAAATGCGAATCTCTGGTTAAGTATTTATCTGTCACGATGATAAAAATTCGAGGCATGTCTGATTGACGGTTTTTGGGGTACTAAAACTACAGTGGTTTTTACCAACCCACGAGGTCCATGCGATCCTTCACGAGGTAACTAGGTTACACCTTGCCCTGGAATTTATGGCTACCTGTACACAACTTCATATCACTTGTTCTCGGATTTTAATGTGACTGGCAGTAATCCCACTTTTCGCTCTAGCTAAGACAAGTGTTAGGCATCCTGTTTGTCAATCTGGATCGCACCATCCAACGATGATACTTGCTTTGGGATCATCCATCTACCCAACACTCGGGCTTCCCGCCGACGTTCTTTCTCATTTGCGTTTCGTGGTGGAGAGTCTTGCCGCTCTGCTTCTTGTCTGCTCCTGGTTTCGCTGCAGTTTTCATAGTCTGGCCTCCATGCCTTGTGGCAAGCCGCAGAGAGGTAACTCTGAGTCTTCATTATCTGCAAAAATGGTGTATGTCTTGAACCGTTCTCAGTTTGAGCCGAGGGCTATCTCAATGCAAGGAGTTAACACATTTCCATGCTGGTCAAGTGGGGCGCTCGGCTCTTCAAATTCTAGACTATGCGGCGATTGTTTTCCTCGACATGAACCATGCATTGATTATTTAGACTGTCGATTCATTTGGTTTTTACAAAGCCTTCTTCTACTCTATGCATCTCTAACCCCAGAATTCTATTTTGTGCAAATGTGAGACCCCTGTGCACAACTTGCAAAACTTAGGTAAGGGTTTATTCCTCTATTTGGTGTTAATACTGTCCTGAAGTCAGTTCATTATCCAGGTCATAATATTTGCCTATGGTGGTTGCAGCTATGACGCATTTTAAACTGAAAGGGGCTTGCCATTAAATATGATGGCTTGTCGACGAAGCTTACCCACAACTCTGCAATTGGTACAGGTTGGAGCTTACTCTCATGGCCCTTAATGGTTGGCCAATGCAGTCTAGGCAACTTACTCATGTCCAATTCTATGACTTAGAGTGTTAATTACAATGTAGTTGTAGTATTTTGTAGTGAGGTCGATAGGACTCGAAGATTGTAATGTCGGTTCCTTATATAATTAATTCCTTCCTTTTTTTACTGTTTGGAAGAGACCGAGAAGTGTCCTCTGATCTGAATTTAACCACTGGATAGGGGTTTGATGTTGCGGCTTTGTTCCGAATGCGTTCTAGACTAGGAATTTCTATGTTAATTAAAATTTTGGGTTTATTTTTGCTCATACTAGCCATATAGTATTAATTTAGTTCACTGCTCTTCTGCGTTGAACCCATGACATAACTTGATTGTAATTTTTTTGAGAAATGTTCTTCGCTTGAACTGAATTCAACAGAATATATTTATGTCAGAATTATTCATGAACTTTGTGGCGTTTTTTTATGTCAACCATCATTTCTATATGATTAGTTGCTTAACTTTGGGGTTTTGGTTGAGTGCCGAGGGTATATGAAGTGCATGATTTTTTCTCAGTTGTTATACCGGTTATGACATTCTTTTTCACTTTGTTTAAAAATGCTTTCTACATATATTTATGTTTAGTTTAACTAGAGTTCATGGTTTAGTTTAAGCAACTGGGGTACATGGCTATGGATGGGTTCTTTACAAACTCGTCCGCGGCTACAAACCCTAGGTATATGAAGAATCTGTAAAGAAATCATATATTCCACCGGAAACATATGGAATGGTTTGTTGAGTTAATTTCTTTCTTCAGTTAAGGAAATTCCTGTGTATGACAGAGGTCTGATATTTAGACCTATATGTTGTTGCATGATATGTTTACACTTTATATCATTTAATTATTTATTTTTAGTAGAAGACTGATAGGCATCGGTTTTACGGTTCATATACTTATGGATTTCCAGATTAAGTTGACATTCATCTATAATGCTATTTTTCTCATTAGTTAAGCATTGATTGTTAACTGACAGTTGTACCGTCCTCTAGATGTGTATCAATGTTTATTAGGAGACATGGATTATCTACTTGCTTTACTATTCTACCCAGAAATTAGTAATGATCATAATTTATACTAAATCATTTCCAAACTATCTACTTACAGTAAACAGGTCATTCACTATAACTATATTGTGTCAATTCACAGTAAACATTCAACTATTCTACTGATAATAATTACCATGATAGTATCACTTATCTATATTTCATTACGTATATGTTAAATAATCAGAAGGTCTCACCACCCAGCCTCAGAACTGGCAATTACGTCCAAGTTCCCCCTTCGAGCCCTTCCACTTCTTCCAATAAGGAACAGTTGGGTACCTTGGGCATCAGGACTCTGTCCAGCCTCAAGTCCCGTACCCCACAACTTGTTACCTCAACTTTCTTTCCCACTGGTTATGTTCGCCAGCTCAAGGAAGAATACAACACAATCCTCCTCTTTCCAAAGCCCCCCAGGGTTCTGCCCTCTTTTCCCTTTAAGGAAAAAAAATGTGAAGGAGCAGTTGTAACTATACTCAGAAGTTGGTTCAACTATTTCATGAGGCACAATACTTGCTAAGGTTTTGCAAATGGGGTAGCAAGCTAAGTGGGCTTGATTGTGGGGAAAACTCCACAGTTAAGCGCGCTTGAGCCAGAGGAGTTCTGGGATGGGTGACCTCCTGGGAAGTCCTGGTTACCGGGTGCAAGCCCCGGAAGTGATGATTGATGCTATGTGATTCGTTCTCCACATTTCACTAGTTTCAATCCCACTTCTTCACCCCTGTGAGCATCACCCGATGCAATGAGTGCTAAGTGAACTATTCAAAAATCATGAGAAATTAGTCAGTTACGACTACCTCTCATGGAAATGGTCATACGTTTGAATGACTTACTTAACGCAGTTGAATCCCAAAAATGATATCTAATATAATGCATTGCGTAAATCCCCCATACTTAAATTCAAAAAGAGTCAAGGGATCTCTACTTGAATGGTTCATGAGGCACAATACTTGCTAAGGTTTTGCAAATGGGGTAGCAAGCTAAGTGGGCTTGATTGTGGGGAAAACTCCACAGTTAAGCGCGCTTGAGCCAGAGGAGTTCTGGGATGGGTGACCTCCTGGGAAGTCCTGGTTACCGGGTGCAAGCCCCGGAAGTGATGATTGATGCTATGTGATTCGTTCTCCACATTTCACTAGTTTCAATCCCACTTCTTCACCCCTGTGAGCATCACCCGATGCAATGAGTGCTAAGTGAACTATTCAAAAATCATGAGAAATTAGTCAGTTACGACTACCTCTCATGGAAATGGTCATACGTTTGAATGACTTACTTAACGCAGTTGAATCCCAAAAATGATATCTAATATAATGCACTGCGTAAATCCCCCATACTTAAATTCAAAAAGAGTCAAGGGATCTCTACTTGAATGGTTCATGAGGCACAATACTTGCTAAGGTTTTGCAAATGGGGTAGCAAGCTAAGTGGGCTTGATTGTGAGGAAAACTCCACAGTTAAGCGCGCTTGAGCCAGAGGAGTTCTGGGATGGGTGACCTCCTGGGAAGTCCTGGTTACCGGGTGCAAGCCTCGGAAGTGATGATTGATGCTATGTGATTCGTTCTCCACATTTCACTAGTTTCAATCCCACTTCTTCACCCCTGTGAGCATCACCCGATGCAATGAGTGCTAAGTGAACTATTCAAAAATCATGAGAAATTAGTCAGTTACGACTACCTCTCATGGAAATGGTCATACGTTTGAATGACTTACTTAACGCAGTTGAATCCCAAAAATGATATCTAATATAATGCACTGCGTAAATCCCCCATACTTAAATTCAAAAAGAGTCAAGGGATCTCTACTTGAATGGTTCATGAGGCACAATACTTGCTAAGGTTTTGCAAATGGGGTAGCAAGCTAAGTGGGCTTGATTGTGGGGAAAACTCCACAGTTAAGCGCGCTTGAGCCAGAGGAGTTCTGGGATGGGTGACCTCCTGGGAAGTCCTGGTTACCGGGTGCAAGCCCCGGAAGTGATGATTGATGCTATGTGATTCATTCTCCACATTTCACTAGTTTCAATCCCACTTCTTCACCCCTGTGAGCATCACCCGATGCAATGAGTGCTAAGTGAACTATTCAAAAATCATGAGAAATTAGTCAGTTACGACTACCTCTCATGGAAATGGTCATACGTTTGAATGACTTACTTAACGCAGTTGAATCCCAAAAATGATATCTAATATAATGCACTGCGTAAATCCCCCATACTTATATTTCATTGATTCTTTTAATAATCTGGTCCAAAGTCTTTTAAATAATAATTAACAGTATTTGATTTCTCTGTTTTAAGCCCAATAGTTTTAATAGTTAAATAACATAAATGAAATTAAACTTGGTAAAAAACAACTCATGAAGTCTCGCTATATGTTATAGCTCCCTCCCCTTGAGAGGAACGTCGTCCATGGTGTTCTTTCTCTCTGCAAACGGTGCAGGATAAGCTTTTCGCATGGCCTCCTCTTCTTCCCAGGTAGCCTCATCCAGGCCAAAGTGCTTCCACTGCACTTTGACTTGGATGATGGCTCATCTCCGCAAGGTGGTTTCTCTCTGATCAAGGATACGAAGAGGCTCTGCCAGAAATTCTCCCTCTGGTTCTACCTGCGCATTGATATTATATTGTCAAAACATTTCAAAACACTAATCTTTTTATCATATTGCTTCCTATTTATCATTACCTGAATACTCACCTAGTTAATAATATCTCGAGGGTCATAAATATACTTTTTTAACAAGGACACATGAAAGACATTGTGTACTCAATGTGGCCTGGTAGTGCTAGTTTATATGCCACAGGCTCAATCCGTAAATTTGGAAAGGCCGACAGTACCGTGGTGCCAATTTTTCACAACCTTTCCACTGCAAGGTGCTCTTCTGAGGTTTCACCTTTAGATACACGTGATCACCCAGCTGGAATTCTTTATGAGTTCTCTTCCTATCTGCATACACTTTTTGCCTATCTTGTGTCGCCTTTAAGTTCTGGCGAACTTTCTTAACGGTAGCCTCCATTTTTGCTAGCATGTCGGGACCCAATGCTAATTTATTTTCCAGACTATTCCAATCTGTGGGTACCTGACACTTTCTCCTGTAAAGTACTTCGAAGGGACTCATATCCAAATATTTGTGATGCTCGTTATTGTAAGCGAATTCTACCAAGTGGAGGTAATCCTCCCATTTATGTGGTTGTTGCATTACAAACATGCGCAACATATCCTCCAGAACTTGATTTACTCACTCTGTCTGACCATCTGTCTGCGGATGATAAGCAGTACTAAAATGGATTTGGGTCCCCAGTCCTGCAAAGAGAGTTTTCCAAAAAGCGGATGTAAATTTTACATCCCTATCAGAGATCACCACTCGGGGTATCCCGTGTAGACGGAAGATTTCTCTCATAAATATGTCTGCAATCTCTACCGTTTTGTAGGTGGATTTTACAGGGATGAAATGAGCAGTCTTGCTCAGCTTGTCTACGACCACCATGATTGAGTCGTGTTGCTTTCTAGTACGAGGTAACCCCGTAATAAAATCTAGAGTTATGGTCTCCCATTTCCATTCTGGAATGGGTAGTGGTTGCAACAGACCCGTAGGATGCTGATGTTCTGCTTTCACCAATTGGCACTCTAAGCAGTTAGATAAATATTTAATCACATATTTTCGTAGACCGGGCCAAAAATAACTTTTCTTAATTGCAGAATACAATTTTTGGTATCATGGATGGGTAGCGTAAGGTTTCCTATGAAACTCATCTAGTAACATATGCTTCAGAGAAATCTAGTTGGGAATGTAGATTCGATTTCTAAATGTTAACATTTTATTAGAATTGATTGCATACTCACATTGCTTCCCTCTTTCTTGGGCTTCTGAATCTCATTGCCATAAGAATGCATATTCTGGATCCTTGATGGAAGCTTCTTGGATAATCCTTGGTAGGTTAGATTGTGCATTACTGAAATGTACTTCATAGATGCAATGTAAGTTTATGCTTAAAGCATCAAGTACCCAGTTTTCTTTTCCTTTGATGTGTTTTAATTCCAAATCAAATTCACTCAGGAATGCGGTCCATCTGGCCTGGCATGCATTTAAATTAGATTGATTAAAGAAATTTTTCAAACTGCTATGGTCAGTTAACAACAAAAATTTCTTTCCCAGAAGGTAATATTGCCACATTTTTAGTGCATGCACTACTGCGGTCAACTCCAAATCATAGTTAGAGTAACACTGTTCATAATCCTTCTGTTTTTGTGACTCATAAGCAATGACTTTTCCTTCCTGAGTTAGTACTCCACCGATGCCTTCTTTACTTGCATCGGTACATACTACAAAGGATTTTTCTGGATCCGCTACCTTTAGCACCAGAGCGGTTGTGAATAGTTGTTTTCGCTGCTCAAAGCTTTGTTGGTAATCCACTATCCAATGGAAAGCTCATCCCTTTTTCTGAAGTGAAGTAATTGGGAAGGCAATGTCCGAAAATTCGTTTATAAATTGGGGGTAATACCTTGCCAAGCCTAAGAAGGATCTTATGTCGGCCACATTTTTCATTGCAATCCATTCCATGATAGTTTTGATTTTCTCTGGATCCACTGTTATCCCTTCTGTTGATATAACATGGCCTAGGTACCGAATTTGATCTTTGTAAAAATTGCATTTGCTAAACTTTGCATACAATTGGTTTTCTCGCAAAATTTGTAGTACCTATTGAAAATGGCAACAAGAAATGCTAAAAATAGAAGTGCTAAAAATAGCACTGCTATAAATAGTTGTTCGGGTATCAGTGTTGGATACAGCAGCAAGGAATGAAAAATGTAAGTGTTATAAATAGTAGTCCGAGATAGATTCCTATTTTAGTTTGTCCTTGAACTAAAATAGAAAAGTAAAATTTGAATTTGATCTTAGCAGTTGTTTGTAAAATAATTAATTAATTCATCTTGAGTTAATTAGTTGTAGAAAATCAAACATGAAGTCTATGTGGGGACATGCAACACTTTCTCCATTAATTGAAGAATTTTATCCATCAGTTAAAGAGATAAGGATGAGTTGTAATATTGAGTTGTAATTAGTTGGCTCAGTTAATTGAGTCAAGTCCAGTTAGATTAATTCAAACATTTTGTTGAGTTAATTGTGAGTTCATTTAGTTAATGCTTGTATGCATGTAACTTTTTCTCTCCAGATAACTGAATATTCTCTCATAGATAACTCATGCATGTCAGTTCAGACAAAGACCCAGTTGAGATCAGAGGAGGGACAATGTACTATCAGTTGGATGGATTTTTCCTATAAAGGAAACTCACCCATGCTGAAGGAACTATCTCCTTTAGGTTTGTGCAGTTATTTTTGAGCCAAGTGAGTAATGTGAGGTGGGAATTCACACAAGTGGAAGCACTGGACCCTAGGAAAAATTGTGCAAGGAAATAGGAGGCTTGGAGGGCATAGGAGAAGGTTTGGAGAAGCCTTTGACTGTCTATGAGTAGCATTGTTTGATTGCAGAGAGAGCAAGATAGCTTGTGAGCTGATTCTTTTTGTAATCTGAACATTTTTCCACTTGTATGATAATACAAATATTATGGTTTTAGGCTGAGGCTTTCTCCAGGTTATTCTTCTATGTTATGTGTGATTGATTTCTCATTCTTAGTTATATGTGTTCTCATTGATCTTTCTCTATTCAATTAAACTTCCACAAAGTTTGTTGTAGAAGTAGATCTTGTATTTTGCTTTTCTCTATTGCATAATCTATTGATCTAAAGTGGGAATTTTCTACATGGTATCAGAGAAAAGGTGATCAAATATGTGAACAATATTTGAAGAAGAGAATTCGAAAATAAAAATAAAAATAAAAATAAATAAATAAAAATAAAAAATAAAAATATATATATAAATTGGGTGGCGAGTTTGCAGAGAATATTTGAAAGTTTTGTGCAAGTTTTTCATAAACAAATAGCATATCTAGATTCCTTGCGGAAAAATACCCAAATTCAAAAAAAAAATCCGCTGAATTGGAGTTCGAATGAGGGAGATATCGCTGATTTAAAATCAACTCTTTTTCTAGAAAATTTCGTGACGGCGGGAAAGATGAAACAGATTGGTGTGCTAGTCAAGAACTTGTACACACTTGAGGTACAAGATGCATGCAAAGCCTTGAGGAGCAAGGCAAAGGTCAGATACTTAGTGGTTGAGAGGGAGAATAAATTACCTTTCAACATGTAGTCACAGAAGAAGTCTCAGACAATTGTGGAGGAGCCACAATTGGAGAAGCATCTTCAGGAAGTTGTGGAGCAACCACAATTGGAGAAGCTGAGAAGAGACTGAGTGGAGGCATCCACTTATGCAGAGACCTTTAGTAGGGGGAAATTTCAAGCCAAGTGGGAAGAGGGATCACATGCAATGATACCTCCAGGTGTGAGGTGGGGCGATGTGAAGTGATTGTCCCATGAAGGCTGAAATAGGGGTAGGATCTTTGAGGTACCCAGCCTCTTAGATTATACCTTGCTACTGGAGCCCCGACAAGGAGTAGCAGAACTGGCTGAGTGGGTAGAGGCAAATGCAGGTGGAGCATCAGAGAGAGCTACAGTGCAGGAATCCCAAGACAGTGCAAATCTAGTAGGCTGCAACAATGCGAGAGGCACAGGAGTGGTTCACCAGTGCAGGATGACACAGAGAGATGTGCAATGGTTCGAGATGCATGGAGTGTTACAGCAGCTCAGAGGTCACAGAGGGAGCACTTGTCAGTGGCAGAGGAAGCTTCAACATTAGAGGATGTTTCTAACCCAACAGGGAGGTCAGTTGGGAGATTCTTTGTTTCTAGAGTCGCTGGAGCAACAACACTTGGGAGAAGTGTTGCATGTAGAACATTCCAAAGGTTCAGGATCGAGTTCGAGTTGAATGTCTTTCTTGTTGAGAGGGAGTGTTGAAAATGGCAACAAGAAATGCTAAAAATAACACCACTATAAATAGAAGTTCGGTTACTAGTGTTGGACATAGCAACAAGGAATGAAAAATGGAAGTGCTATAAATAACATTGCTATAAATAGCAGTTCGAGATAGATTCCTATTTTAGTTTGTCCCTGAACTAAAATAGAGAAGTAAAATTCAAATTTGATTTTAGCAGCTGTTTGTAAAATAATTAATTAATTCATCTTGAGTTAATTAGTTGTAGAAAACCAAACATGAAGTCTATGTGGGGACATGCAACAGTTTTTCCATTAATTGAGGAATTTATCCATCAGTTAAAGAGATAAGGATGAGTTGTAATATTGAATTGTAATTAGTTGGCTCAGTTAACTGAGTCAAGTCCAGTTAGATTAATTCAAACAGTTTGTTGAATTAATTGTGAGTTTAGTTAGTTAATGCTTGCATGCATGTAACTGTTGCTCTCCAGATAACTGAATATTCTCTCATAAATAACTCATGCATGTCAGTTCAGACAATGACCCAGTTGAGATCAGAGGAGGGACAGTGTACTATCAGTTGGATGGATTTTTCCTATAAAAGAAACTCATCCATGCTGAAGGAATTATCTCCTTCAAGTTTGTGCAGTTATTTCTAAGCCAAGTGAACAGTGTGAGGTGGGAATTCACACGAGTGGAAGCACTGGACCCCAGGAAAAACTACGCAAGGAAATAGGAGGCTTGGAGGGCAGAGAAGAAGGTTTGGAGAAGCCTTTGACTGTCTATGAGTAGCCTTGTTTGATTGCAGAGAGAGCAGGATAGCTTGTGAGCTGATTCTTTTTGTAATCTAAACATTTTTCCACTTGTATGATAATACAAAGATTGGGGTTTTAGGATGAGGCTTTCCCCAGGTTATTCTTCTATGTTATGTGTGATTGATTTCTCATTCTTAGTTATATGTGTTCTTATTGATCTTGCTTTATTCGATTAAGCTTCCACAAATTTTGTTGTAAAAGTAGATCTTGTATTTTGCTTTAGTCTATTGCATACTATTTTGATCTACAGTAGGAAATTTCTATAGTACCATTATCAAGCGTTGTTTGTGTTCCGCTTGATTTTTGGAGTATATTAGTATATCATCGATGAAAATCAATATAAAATTATCCATAAAGGGCTGGAAAATAACTTGCATTAGGCTCATGAACATGGATGGTGCATTGGTAAGGCCAAAAGGCAGTACCATGAACTCGTAATGTCTGTAATGAGTTCAGAATGCAATTTTACAAATGTCTTCATCCTTTATTGTGATTTGATGGTATCGGGACCTTAAGTCGATTTTCGAGAACACGCTAGCTCCATGTACTTGGTCAAATAAGTCATCGATGCGAGGTAGCGGGTATTTGTTCTTTATGGTCAGCGTATTAAGCTGACGATAGTCAATGCATAATCGTAGGGTTCCGTCATTTTTGTGTACAAATAGCACTAGGGCTCCCCAAAGGAGACACACTTGGGTGTATGTATCCTTTATCTAACAGCTCTTGCAGCTGCATTTTAAGTTCAGTCAATTCTGGAACACTCATACGATAAGGGGTTTTTGAAACAAGGGTTGCTCTGGGCATTAGTTCAATTGTAAAATCAATGTCTCGCCTTGGTGGCAATCCTGGAATAGATTCAGGAAATATGTCTAAGAAATCTTGGATTATAGGAATATTCTCTAAAGAGGTCATTTTATTTTTATCATTGTTGTACCCTACCTGAACAACATAAATTTGGCACCCTTTTCTTATACACTTTCTGAGTTGGTTGGCTGTAATAGGGCGCAACTTGATATTCTTCTTAATTCCTTGAATTTCCTTCCACTGTCCTAACTCGGTAAGATAACTTATGGAATTTTCTTTGCAATATACCAAGGACCAACGACCTTCTAACCAGTCCATCCCTATTAATACATCATATGAGCCTAGGGGAAGAATATTCAGATTGACCTGGATAGGCTGTCCTGAAACTATTATAGGGTAGTTTTATGTTTTGGCTGACACCTTTCTTTTGGTACCAGTAGCTAGTTGAACTAGCCATGATTGTTTGTATTTACTGCTTTGCAGTTGACATATTTATACCACCTTAGGACTAATATAACTCAGGCTAGTCCTTGGTCAAATAAAACAGAAACAGATTGGCCAACAATCATACCTTCACATTCGATCATAGTGGGCTGATATTCCTCCTGATGATCGTCCGACGCCGCATTAATCCTAGGCATGCTCCTTGCGATATCCCCTATCATAGAGGTTTCTTGCATGTTAGAAATTTGCTCAGTCCGAGCTTTTCGCAGGCAATTTCTGTAATAATATGCTTCTCCGCATCCCCAACATTGTAGTGGCGGTTTTGCTGGCTGTTCAGTAATAGTTCTGCTAATTCCTTTAGGTTGTCTATTCTCAGTGAATGTCTGAGTTCTGGGTGGGTTTCTTGCAAACTTTCCAAATGTCCTTTGCTGATTGTTTCTGTCGTGCATGTTTTTCTGATGTCTGTTTGGTGGAAAATTCCTCATTTTCTTGGCAGCGACTCCTTTATATCCTTCATTTTTCTGCTTCATCAGCTGATAACAGACGCGATCCTTCCAGACTACATCATCCATGGTTCTAGGATAGTCGAATTCTAATTTCTCCTTCATGAACTTGAGCAAACTACTAATAAACCATTGGATCTTAGCTTTTTCTTCTTGCATATATGGGACATAACGCAACAGGGAAGTAAAGCGTGCTACATATTCATCCATGGTTAAGGTTCCCAGTCTTAATTCATGGAACTCTTTTGCTTTTTTGTCATAATAATGTTCTGTTAAATATTTGTCTTTAAAGTGTTTCTGGAATTCTTGCCATGTTACTTGTTCTTCATCAATCTTCCTTATGATTTTAATTTCTTCCCACCAAAGGGTGGCTTTTCCTCGTAATTGGTAAACTGCCAGCCTTGCTTTAAGTTTTTTGGTATATTCATAAATCTAGAAGTATTTACCCATGTCTATCAGCCAAGCTTCCGCCACTTCTTCTGACTCTCCTTTGAACAGTGAGGGTCTAATTTTTTTGAGCTCACCTTGTAATTCTATCTTTATTATTTTTGGTTTTCTTTGGTTGAAAAGTTATCTGAACGCCCTTCATCTTCTTCTTTGTGACCCTCTATGGATTTTGCATGATCTTCCTCATTATGAGCAGTTGGGATCTTTTCCCTATTTTCTGTACTGGGATCTGTTCCTCTATGATTTTGCTTATCTAACAAACTTTTAAGAATATTCTCCTGCTCCTGTCTTAATTGCTCGTTTTCTGTTCTAAGATTCATCATTATTGCTCGAAGTTGCTATATTGTCTCGAGTAAGGCAGCGTTAGCCTGTCTCAAGTCTTCTCCTAATTGCCTCGATGATATGGGGCTCCTATGCATTGTATCCCTGATGCTAATTCACCTTCTGTGTTCACAATTAGCCAAAACTCAGTTTATTTGCTTCATATATATATAGGAACATCACGAATTAATTGACCCTTAGAACAACCCAGAGGTCTCAGTATGCGAGCCTAGGCTCTGATACCATTTGTAATACACACAAACATATAATATAGTAAAAACAACGTATAAAAACAAATTCAAATCTAACACAGATACATATCTATATACATTAATGCAATACCCTCAAATCAAACCTTGTTGGTAAATGCGAATCTTTGGTTAAGTATTTATCTGTCATGATGATACAAATTTGAGGCATGTCTGACTGATGGTTTTTGGGGTACTAAAACTACAGTGGTTTTTACCAACCCACGAGGTCTGTGCGATCCTTCACGAGGTAACTGGGTTACACCTTGCCCTGGAATTTATGGTTGCCTGTACGCGACTTCATATCACTTGTTCTCAGATTTTAATGCGACTGGCAGTAATCCCACTTTTCGCTCTGGCTGAGACAAGTGTTAGGCATCCTATCCATCAATCTGGATCGCACCATCCAACAGTGATACTTGCTTTGGGATCATCCAACTACCCAACACTTCGGCTTCTCGTCGGTGTTCTTACTCATTTGCATTTCGTGTTGGAGAGTCTTGCCACTCTGCTTCTCGTTTGCTCTTGGTTTCGCTGTAGTTTTCATAGTCTGACCTCCATGCCTTTTGGAAAGCCGTAGAGAGGTAACTCTGAGTCTTCATTATCTACAGAAATGGTGTATGTCTTGAACTGTTCTCAGTTTGAGCCGAGGGCTATCTTGATGCAAGGAGTTAACACATTTCCATGCTAGTCAGGTGGGGTGCTCGACTCTTCAAATTCTGGACTATGCGGTGGTTGTTTTCCTCGGCATGAACCAGGTACTGATTATGTAGATTGTCAATTCATTTAGTTTTTACAAAGCTTTCTTCTAATCTAGGCATCTCTAATCCCAGAGTTCTATTTCGTGCAGATGTGAGGCCCTTGTGCACAATTTGCAAAAATCAAGGGTTTATCCCTCTGTTTTGCATTTAATACCATCCTGAAGTAAGTTCATTATCCAGGTCATAATATTTGCCTATGGTGGTTGCAAGTATGATGCATTTTAAACTGAAAGGGGCTTGTTGTTAAATATGATGGCTTGTTGACGAAGCTTACCCACAACTCAACAACTGGTACAGTTTGGAGCTTACTCTCATGGCCCTTAATGGTTGGCTGATGCGGTCTAGGGAACTTACTCCTGTGCAATTCTATGAATTAGAGTGTTAATTACAATGTAGCTGTAGTATTTTGTAGCGAGGTCAATAGGACTTGCAGACTGTAATGTCGGTTCTTTATGTAATTAATTCCTTCCTTTTTTGATTGTTTGGAAGAGATCGAGAAGGGTCCCTCTGATCTTAATTTAACTACTGGACAGGGGTCTGATGTTGCGGCTTCGGCCCGAATGCGTTCTAGACTAGGAATTTCTATGTTAATTAAAATTTTGGGTTTATTTTTGCTCATACTAGCCATACAATATTAACTTAGTTCACTGCTCTTCTGCGTTGAACCCATGACAAAACTTTATTGTAATTTTTTTGAGAAATGTTCTTCTCTTGAACTGAATTCGACGGAATATATTTATGTCAAAATTATTCATGAAATTTGTGGCGTTTGTTTATGCAAACCCTCATTTATATACGATTAGTTGTTGAGCTTTGGGGTTTTGGTTAATTACCAAGGGTATATGCGGTGCATGATTTTTTTCTCAATGGTTATACTGATTATGACATTCTTTTTCTTTGTTTAAAAATGCTTTCTGCATACATTTATGTTTAGTATAACTAGAGTTCATGGTTTAGCTTAAGCAACCGGGGTACATGCCTATGGTTGGGTTCTTTATGAACTCGTCCATGGCTACAAATCCTAGGTATATGAAGAACCGTAAAGAAATCATATATTCCATCGAAAACATATTGAATGGTTTGCTGAGTTAATTTCTTTCTTCAGTTAAGGAAATTCCTGTGTATGACAGAGGTCTGACATTTAGAGCTATATGTTGATGCATGATATGTTTACACTTTATATCATTTAATTATTTATTTTTAGCAGAAGACTGATAGGCATCGGTTTTACGGTTCATATACTTATGGATTTCCATATTAAGTTGACATTCATCTATAATGTTATTTTGTTCATTAGTTAAGCATTGATTGTTAACTGACAGTTGTACCATCCTCTAGATGTGTATCAGTATCTATTAGGAAACATGCATTATCTACTTGCTTTACTATTCTACCCATAAATTAGTAATGATCATAATTTATACTAAATCATTTCCAAACTATCTACTTACAATAAACAAGTCATTCATTACAACTATATTGTGTCATTCACAATGAACATTCAACTATTCTACTGATAATAATTACCATGATAGTATCACTTATTTGTATTTCGTTACATATATGTTAAATAATCGGAAGGTCTCACCACCTAGCCTCACAACTGGCAATTACGTCCAAGTTCCGCCTCCGAATCCTTCCACTTCTGCCAATAAGGAACAACTGGGTACCTTGGGAATCAGGACTCTGTCCAACCTCAAGTCCCGTACCCCACAGCTTGTTACCTCAACTTTCTTTCCCACTGTTTATGTTCGACAACTCAAGGAAGGATACATCACAGTCCTCCTCTTTCCAAACCCCCCAAGGATTCTGCCCTCTTTTCCCTTTAAGGAAAAAGAAAGTGAAGGAGTAGTGGTAACTATACTTAGAAATTGGTTCAATTGTTTCTTTGATTATTTTAATAATCTGGTCCAAAGTCTTTTAAATAATAATTAACAATATTTGATTTGGCTATTTTAAACTCAATAATTTTAGTAGTTAAATAACATAAATAAAACTTAGTAAAAAAAAAACCCTCATAAAATCTCGTTGTATAAATAAACCTTTCGTGCTTCTTAATAAAAGCTAAATCAATACATATTAAAAACTTTTCCATATATTATAATATTTTCATGTTTCATAATAAAAAATAAATCAATATATCTATTATAAACTTTTCCTACTTTTTATTTTTTTATATAATTTTCCTACTTTTTATTTTTTTATATATACTTCTCAAGTAAGTATATAATTCCCTTAAAAAGTTCACAAACCAATATTATTTGGTGCTTATAGTCAGAATTATCTATTTATTAATTACTTAAATGCTTCTATTTATATTCAAGTTATCTTATTCTTACAAAATTATTAATTTATTAATTAATTAAACATCTTTATGCCATTTTATTATTAGAATTAAAATTATTAATTAATTAAAATTAATATAAATTTATTTTAATTTTGAATTTGAACAGAATTAATTTTTTTAATAGGAAAATCTCTTTTCAAATACAAAACTTAAGAGAAATATATTTTAAAAAAATTTATTCCTTTTAACACTTAATAAACTCTAAATTAAATACTAAATTTTTCCAAATATGTGTATGTTTTTTTTATAATAAAATATTAAAATTTAGATTGTAATCAGAGTAGGGTTGAATTTTATGTACAATATAGGGAATTAAAATTAAATATTATGAAAATGCATATTAGAGGTAGTTTCTAGGGTGATATCAAAGGATGTGATTTTGTTATAAATATTATTTTGGTTAAAATGTTTTTTTTAACAAGGTCGATTAATATCTTATATTCATTCAAAAAATGATGGCTGAAAGCCTTGATACAATACTTCTTCCTCTTAAGAGGAGGAGTCCAAAGCTAAATCCTCAAGACTTATAGTTCCTATTGATACATAAGCTAAGTTATATCCTATATATCTTATTACACTGTCTGCATAAACTCTAATAAATTGTTGCAGAAGATAGATTCATTTACATTTCATTAGATATTTATTGATAGGCAGAACCAACAAAATTGAGAAAACTGATTTATCTATAGAAAACACTCATTGATTCCTATTGAGATGAGGAAACTATCCTCTATGTTCTTGGTTGATAGATGTCTCTTCCTTCTAATTGAGTGTATTGCTATGGTTATTAGGGTTGGATGTGTCTGTAATCTTCTTCTCAACCATTTCGTGCAATAAGGATCATGCCCGATCAATGTGTCAGCATCGATTGTTGATCTTGTTGAGCTAATTTTTTTTATTGTAGTTGGTTGATAGTATAAAAGTACAATTTATGAGGAGCATATACCATTTCATTTATCTTGCATCTTTTTAACTTGGTCCAATTAATTTCTAAGAGTTTTACAATGAGGGCAATCAAGGCACGTTGCCATGGAGAATCAGAGGTACGAAGATGAGGGAAGGAGAGAAAATGAATGATGTGAAAGGGGAGAATGGGAGACAAGGCATTGAAAGAATGTTATAGATCTGATATGAAAATATAATATAAAATAAATAAACCCAAGAATAACAAGATATAAATAGATAGAAATGCTTCTTTTTATTGATCAAACCCTTAAGGTAGAGCAACACCATACATTCACTCCTTAAGGAAAGAGAACACTCCACAAGCCATATGCCTGTTCATACAATATTCCCTGACATCTCTCAATGGGGAGTCTCTAGCCTCTATATAGGCCTCATACATACAATACCATGGGTCATTACCATGGTTCCCTCAATACCATATATCTAATACCATGGGCCCATTACATTATTACTAACTACTTGTGGTCCCTTACATGATACGGGTTAACCACCTTATTTATAACTATGGCCCATCCCATTATTACATTATTCCCTTGGGTACCTCCGTTTGTACCCCATATTATCCCCCCTAGGTATATAAAAAAGAAGCATAAGAGACGATGGGCAATAGAGAAGAGAAAACATTGTGAAAGGAGGAGATGATCGAATTATAAACGTAATTCTAAGGATAAGAGGATCGAGTCACCAACTCGTGAACTTTGGAAATGATCACCAGAAAGGATGCTAAAAGTACATAAATCATACAAAGAGGAGACACAGTGATATGATGATGTGCATGATGGAGTCCACGTTGTCCTATGTAGATGCTTAGTGGATAAAGAACATGGATTCTTCTGATAGATTGAAAGGATAGATTTGGATTGGAAAAGACTAAATTCATGATGAGTCTTGATACAAATGAGATTTTATGGGATATTCTTGCTACTGACTTCATTGTTGACCCTGACTTCACCTTGAGATATGTAACATGCATTGTTAGCTAATATATCAACTTTACTATTATTTTCTCTAAAGACATGAAAATATGATACATTACCCAAATTTCTCATTTGATGTTGGATACGAATGACGATTTGCTTAAGATCAGCGTTGGAAGGTCTGGAAGTCTTTACCATATGTTGAATGAGGATAGCGAAATCCCCAATTACTATTTAGTTTCTGAGGTTGCATTCATGAAAGAGTTGAGATCCCAGAAGAAATGCATAGGCCTTAGCCCTGTTATTTGTTTCGCTTCCCAGACCCCATTCATAAGTAATTGATTCCTCGCTCTTGTGACCCATAATTAATTCCCCTTCTCTAGCATGGCCAAGGTTAATTTTGGATAACAGGCATGGTTAATTATGTTCTTTAAGTCAGGCACTGAATTCTTTCGCTTTTAATTTGACCTTCCAATTGATTGTAGTAATTTGATTTCTCTCTGGAGAATGAGTATTGGAGGAGAGTCTATCCAATACAAAGCTGAACCATAATTATTCATGAGGTTGCATAAGTTGAATGTTGATTTTACAGTTCCATTTAATGAGAATGGCCTTTGTGGATAGACTCCATATCTTGCCCATAATTTTCCTTATGTTTGGTTTTTTGTTTTCGAATACATACTTATTTATGGTGAGCCAAAGTTGCCAACATAGGAATCATGGAAGACTAGACCATAAGTGTTTAATCAGAGTCTTGTTTCTGAGGGAAATGGGATAGATGGATTTCCATTTAACAAATAACTCCGAAATGTTGAGATCAACATTTACCTGAATATGGAGACGGTTCACTAAAGTTTTCCAGCAACATTTTGAAAATTCACATGTTAAGAAAAGATGTTGAATAATTTCCTCATTTTTCAAACATAATGGATAGATTGAGGGACCTTGAATACCTCTCTTTTTCAAATTGCCTATTGTGAGAAATTTTCCTTTGAGAAATGTACATATAAAAAGCTTGATTTTAGGTAAGCTTTCATTTGTCCAAACAATTTTCCATAGAGGGAAAATAGGTTGTTGGTCCTGATCTCCCTGAAGTTTTTTGTATCCAATTTTAACTGTGTAATCCTTTCTAGTAAGGTTCCACTTGAAACCATCAAGTTGCCTGTAGTGAGTAGGAGCTTCTCCCTTGAGATATTGAAGAATAAGGTTCAATTTAGGGTTCAAATCTAGGGGAATAGTCATTCTTTTCTAACCTTTCCATGGATTGTCTTACTGATTCCAATATGATATTTGGTCAATGTTTGTTAGTCCTTTTCGAAGGAACCAAGTCTTGATGTGATGAAGGTCCGAAAATAAGAGAGACTAGTGTTTTGGAGAATTTTGTATCTACGGATAAATATTAATTCCCTAGATAAGTAGCCATATCTAGAACAACAGTTTAAAACACTTTACCCTTTTCCTATAAGCAATAGATAAGACAAATAAGATGAGAAGACCTACTTGTAGTTCCATTTTCCTCTTGTTTCATTTGTATCGATCCTGTTGCTCCTTCCCGTACTCAACATGGTTGAGAAGCACTTGTAAATATCAACAGAAGACAAAGAACCGATCAGAGAAAAAGATCTATTGAATACAAGTAAATGGAATCAGATACATTCACACATATAAGAATCATATAACAAGATAAGCATATGGGAAAAAGGTTCAAATACTTTATTGAATATAAGAATGAATTACAACCATTAATTCTGATTCGAAGTCACTCCTCCAACTTTGGTTCCATCCACATTACATCATAAGCGTGACATTCCGGCAGCATAACGACACTTACAATAGTCTCAATTCTCAAACTAACATTATCTCCTTACAATTCATCAAAGTATATCCCTTGAACACTTAGATGAGTGCTCAATTTATAGGAAGATGGAGGAGGTTTTGTCATCAATGAGGGTATTGAATGGCCTTCCAAACTTAGAGTTAGTTTCCATGGAGGAAGGGATGAGAAGATAGGAGGTTAATGGATCCTTAGCCTGTCCAATTTAGAGCTCGTAGGAGGGGATAAGAGGTGGGCTCCTTCTAGAATGATCTAGAACCAAGGAATATTCCCAGAACCGTATGCAAATTTCGCTCAATCTCACTCAGCGCAGGTCAAAGTGGGCCTAAGTGCTTTGCAGAGCACCCTTGCATGGGCCCAAGTGCTCTGCAGAGCACCCTTACATGGGCCTACCTGCACTGGTCCTTCAAGGAGTCATTTCAGGATGTCTTCAAGCCATGAAACTGTCTAGGAATGAGACATTCAAAAGGGTGACTTGTTTAGGGCATGTAGCAACTGAAATTAGGGTTTGATGAGCTCTAAAACACTGATTTGGATGATGGGAGTGATGTGCCCAAATGGATCTGTAACAGCTTCCCCCTAAATCATGAAGTCAAAAAATGCAAATGTCAAATGAAATGCTTTACGATGTGATGAGGAGGTTTCGAAGTGGGAGGTGACCTGCATCAATTACAATACATATATCATGATATTTTGATTTTTACATGAATTTTTGAGGGAAGACATACCCATGCTCAACATATAAACTTTCATTACATGTACATAGAAAATCGTCTACAGATATAGACCCATGATCAGAATGACTATCAATGTAAAGCCATTGTACATATGATCTAGTACTCCTGAAATTGCAATGAATGAAACTAGATCCAAGGTCTTTTATCTCATTCAATCGTTCACTCAAGTACGAGTCTAACCATGTGAATATGTGATCTGAAGTTGAACATGGGAAGACACCATCAGATTACCAGCTAATGATGTTAGCCATTAACAAACACGAGAGAAATCACCGATAATGATAATGATCCTCAAGGTATTGTAGTACATTTTGCATGGCGTGAATAGATGTTTTGATGTCGAACACCATACAAAGTATTTTGGTCGAAGGCCATTTATGTCAACCTATCGCCGGAAGCGAGAAACCTACCATTGATGTATGCAAGCCTCAAGGTACTGGAAGGGTGTTTCTAAGTTAACTTCTTGGATAATGAGCTGATGTCGACAAGAAGCGACTCATCGCAGGAGGGCCTTGATGTATCCCACATCAACGACACGAAACAAGTGTAATGATTTTGGAGACATAATTTGACTGATGACATAAGGTTTAGGAATGGCAGTCATGAAAATGAAGGTTTATGGTATTGCAAAGGATGAATTTTGACTGGATGACTTCTCTTGAACATGTCGGCGACACTGAAATGAATTGGTAGCATTGATCCAAAATAAAGTGATGGATGGTATGATAGACCAACGGTATGATAACCATCAAACTGATAACCCAACTCAAGTAGTCATGGTGATGAAGTGAAAGTGTCATGTTCAAGAGCGACCTGCGACCATAAAGTGGTTTACCCCTTTTTCCCATTTCCCCAGTGATTTTTGACCAGTACCTCTTTATTTTTAATCAAGCTTGAGGAGGATAACATATGATTTTTGTATAATTCCACCCTTCGGGTGAATCCATCGCTATGTGATGTTTTAACGAGTCTAGCAAAGGTGAAACTCGGTCTTGTCTAGATGGACAAGTTTGTCGCTATTTGATGTTTTAACGAGTTTAACGAAAAAGATAAATTGGTCCTTTTCATGTTTAGAGAGTTTGAAAAGGGACGAAAAGAAAACTCCACAAGTTATTTTTCATAGATTTGTCTCTCAAGTCCAAAAAAGCGTAAAACAATACAAGAAAGAACCTATTGACCATGTTCGATCAACGTATTCCTTTTTCGTAAATAATCTATCTCAGCCCGAAAAAGGGTTAAACTTATACTGAGTAGATGTCATCTCCAATCCGTTAACGAGCTAAAAAAGACAAGGGCTCGACAATCTTTTCATATTTTGAGACTCTGAAAAGAGCTTAAGGAGGACTCCATTTTGAGGAACGAGTGGTGTCCAGGATAGCAACTGGTTCTGGTGATGTTGGAACTTCTCAAAACATGTTGATTTATGTGAAGAGGCTGGCTAATAAGACCACTCATTGCAACTGTTCCTAAAAAAGGGCAGAACAACCAAGTGAAAGTGTATGATCGGCCAAGAAGATAGTGACGATGGAAGGAGAAAAACCAAGGCTCATCTAGTAGAAGAGGATGATAGAATGGCAATCACGAGGGTTAAAATGGAAATGGGTTCATTTTTAGACAAGCTTGAACCATAGGGAACAATGCTTGGATTCAGTTTCATGTTTACACAAGTTTGAAACAAAAAACTATGCTTGGATTTAGTTTCATTTTTACACAAGCTTAAAATGAAGAACTATGCTTGAATTTAGTTTCATTTTTACACAAGCTTGAAATGAAGAACTATGCTTGAGATTGGTTTACATACCCCCAAAATGATGAAAGGGAGAGTCTCCGGTAACCAGATGGAAGTCGCTGCAGTGAAGTAGGATGGTTATCCAACACCTTTTTGGCTTCGTCTAAATAGGGACAAAGGTGAATGGGGTGATTCCCTTCACATAACTTATAGGGAAACTTAACTTTACCACTAGGTGCATGCCCCCAAGATTCATTACATTCACCTAAGTAGACTACTCGTGGCTATTACGTGGATGAAATGAAGGTTCATTTACGAGATCAAGTGAAAGACTCAAATGAGATTTTACGAGATTTAATCAAAGACTCAAATTGGAACTTTGCTCCAGGGGACCTTGTTTCATTTTTTAATGAGCTTGACACAAGACAAGGAACTCTGCTCAGATTCCTTGTTTCATTTTTTAACGAGCTTGACTCAAGACAAGGAACTATGCTCATACTCCTTGTTTCATTTTTTAACGAGATTGACACAAGACAAGGAACTATGCTCATACCCTTTATTTCATTTTTTAACGAGGTTTTCAGAAGACCAGGAACTATCCTCATATCCTTGGTTTCATTTTTTTATGAGGTTAACACAAGACAAGGAAATATCCTCATGGGAGCTATTTCATTTTTTAATGAGGTTGACACAGTAAAAGAACTACCCTCATATTCCTTGTTTCATTTTTTAACGAGCTTGACACAAGATAAGGAACTATCCTCATATTCCTTGTTTCATTTTTTAACAAGCTTTACACAAGACAAGGAACTATCCTCAGATTCCTTGTTTCATTTTTTAACGAGCTTGACACAAGACAAGGAACTACGCTCAGATTCCTTGTTTCATTTTTTAATGATCTTGAAACAAGACAAGGAACTATGCTCTACGACCTATTTCATTTTTTAATGAGGTTGACACAGTAAAAGAACTATCCTCAGAGACCCTTTTTCATGACCCATAAGAGGTCATGACTTCCAAGAGGTTCTCATCAAATGGGAGAACAATGCTCTAGAAGGAGAGATCTGGTTCCAATGCCCCTGGTACATAATGTACAACACCACGGAATTGATCATCCATTGATGTAGGCATGGAACAGGTTGCCACATAATTAACCCGTGGCAGAGATTATACCATTGGTACAAAAGGACCACTTAGGGAAGATGGTTGACTGGAAGCCATATTTGGATCGGGAAATGAAAGCTGGTCAATGGTGACAATTTTTCCTTCATGCGGGAAATAAATCACTCGAAAGAGTGTTGAAACAATAGCTCCCATGTCATAAACATAGTCGCGCCCAAGAAGTAAATTGTAATCTAAAGGGCCTGGGAATACCATCACATTTAAATAAATGATTTTTCCTCCCAAAGTAATAGGCAATTGAGGAAGGATCCCTAATGATTGACTTGTTACTCTGTTAAAAGGCAACAGATTCTGGGTAACAGGCACAAGTGGCGACGAACCGAGTGCTTGCCAAGCATTAGAGGAAAGGATACTCATAGTCGATGCACCTTCATCTATAATAGAGCCAGATACAATCATATTACAAACCTGTACTATGATCTGGAAAGGCACATAAGAAGGAAGATGACATCCTACCAGTCGATTCCAATCAAAGGAAGTGACTAAACTACTTGGAGGGGGTACTGTAGAAATGGGAGAATTAACCCCTTGAGTTACGAGAATGGGAGGATTTTCCTCCTGTCAGGATGGAAGAGGAGGATTGCCCCCAAGCTCATTGGAATCTGAAGAAACAAAAAGAACCTGAGTGGTATCATATTCACTCTCTTCGGGAAAGGTACGATTAACTGAAGGTGAAATTGGGTCAACTTTTTCCTCGACGTATGATGGGTGAGGTGTAGACTCATTGGATTCACATTCAGAGAGAGTGGGTTTGACCGATGTTGATTTGGGTCAGTCACTTTATGAACTAGTGTAGGATTAAGGGAGAGTATCTTGTAACTAGATGGAAGTCATTGCGGAGAAGCAGGATGGTTATCCAACACTTTTTTGGCTTCATCCAGATAGGGACAAAGGTGAATGGGGTGATTCCCTTCACATAACCTATAGGGAACTTAACTTTACCCTTCTTTCCATGAACTTTACTACTACTAGTTGATGGTGTGTCACCAACATGATCTCTTGAAGTTGATGACACGCGATGATGTGAACGGGAAGACCATTCTTCTAAGATCTGAGGAATACTAGAACAATTTCAAAGAAGATGGTCTCCCGCACAAAGTTTGCATGGATATTGAACTTTGTGAGGTTTGATAGACGGTTTCTCATTAGATGTTGTATTCAAAGAAATGGTTGCTTGGTTGTCCCTCCACTGAATTTGCTTCTTCTTCTTCTTCTTCCCTTTCTTCTTCTTCTTATCCACTTGGTTACTAGTACCAATACTTTCATCAGGTGAAGAGGAAGAAGGGGAGGAAGAAACAACCAAGGAAGAAGGAAAAGGGTCAACTTTAGGATCAACTAGAGGTTGATTTTGTCTAGTTGGAGGTGTACTCAATTTCAGAGAAATCATGACATTTTGAACCAAGGAGGTTGAAAACAACCATACTAGCAAGCCAATGGTAAGACCCGGAAGGGACAATGTAGCCATATATGGAGCACCAATATTTCCAAGAGGAAAAGGACTAGGATTCCCATCAAAAGGAATTCCTTGATCGGTGGACTCTGGATTTGTTGCCATATGTCTCAACCTAAGATGAACTAAGGAGTGAGCATGGAGGATGCTATCTGTGGTCAATTAATTTTATTTTAATCAAATTAACATAACAAAACAAAAGACGGATAATCTAGGCAAAAGGTTTACCAAGCAACTGTAAACTGTAGAATACCTCCCGGAAAACCGAGAAGTACGGGAAGGAAATATCCTTGAATGATGTGTTCAGTGTATCACAGTGTACAAGGCGGCCGACTCGGTTACCTAAGGATGGATAACAACCTAGTGTTGTCCTCCCATATATACCTGAAAGTATGTGGAGGCCCAATTTGTATTAGCATTGTCTAATGCAAAACCGCACAGTGAGAGCATTCCCATATACTTTACGTACTATAACACCGCCCTATATACTCGAAGGTACGTGGATGAGCTACGATATACTCATGTACGTGGAATGAGATGTCACACTTGGGATGTATTGCAGACAAGTTAGCGACAACTGCTATGTTTTATGATACCGGAACACGTCTCTAGCCTAGACATATAAATGTTTTTAATTACGTGACAATGCTCCATTAGGTAAATTCAAATAAATTTTAAGTTGATCTTCTTTAGAATTTGCTTTTCAAGGTTCACCATGTGATGTATGTTTGCAATTCCTAAAATCCAACTAATATGATAAGCATTATTTTTATTCAATTGAATAATGAAAACCTTAGCTAGTAGGGATAGAGCAATCAAATCTTTGACAAAGAGCAAAGAGCACATCTAATGAAATTTCCCTAGCTATTCCTTTCAAGCATTCACAAACTACAATATGAATGATGCAAGTTTTAATTTTTGACTCCCTCAATGTTATGATGAACAAAAAGGAAACTAATGCATATACAATCAATCAATCTTTTTATAAGAACGAAGACTTTACGACAGTTCAGTTTCGAAGGAAAAGAAGACTTTTACAACACTTTCTTTCGAACAAAGATTAATCGACTATAATCTAACTTTGACGATGAATCGATAATGACAAAGAAATCATTTAAGAAACATTAATCAATCAAGTCAAAGTAGGGCTGGAAAGAGGAAATACAAGTTGATTTCAGAGACATACTACAACCATTGATCTTTTAGAAAGCATAAAAAAAAGGAAATTTGGAGAAAAAACCCAATCCAAGGGTGAAAATTTTCCCTAAGGTGGATCAGTGCAAGCCAAAGAGGGCCTAATTGCACTGCAGATCATTGTCTCTCACTCAAGGGTGCTCTGCAGAGCACTGTCCCCTGACCAAGCCTGCGCTGATTCCTAAGAGGCCACTCAAGAGTCATCTAACCTCAATTTTTTACCAAATAACACTTCAACAAGGCTGAAATACAATCAATGAAAGGAGGAAAGGTCTGCTAGAGTGTCCTAGGATGTGGATAAGCTACTTGGAACGATAATCATTCGCCAGTGGAGTCACCAATTTGTTTTGGAGAATTTGGTATCTACTGATAAATACTAATTCCCTAGATAAGTAGCCATATCTAGAACAACAATTTAAAGAACTTTAGCCTTTTCCTATAAGCAATAGATAAGACAAAGAAGATGAGAAGACCTACTTGTAGTTCCGCTTTCCTCTTGTTTCCTTTGTATCGATCATGTCGCTCCCTCCCGTACTTAACACGCTTGAGAAGTACCTGTAAACATCAACAAAAGACAAAGAACCAATCAAAGCAAAAGACTAATGAATACAAGTAAATGGAATCTGATACATTCACACATATAAGCATCATATAGCAAGATAAGCATATGGGAAAAATGTTCAAATACTTTATTGAATAGAAGAAGGAATTACAACCATCAAGTCTGATTCGAAGTCACTCCTCCAACTTTGGTTCCATCCACACACATCATAAGCATGAAATTTCGGCAGCATAATGACAGTTTCAATAGTCTCAATTCTCAAACTAACATTATCTCCTTATAATTCATCAAAGTCCAACCCTTGAACACTTAGATGAGTGCTCAATCTATAGGAAGATGGAGAAGGTTTTGTCATCAATGAGGGTATTGAATGGCCTTCCAAACTTAGAGTTAGTTTCCATGGGGGAAGGGATGAGAGGATAAGAGGTTAATGGATCCTTAGCCTATCCAATTTTAAGCTCATAAGAGGGGATAAGAGGTGGGCTCCTTCTAGAATGATCTAGAACCAAGGAATATTCCTAGAACCCTATGCAAATTTTGCTCAATCTCGCTCAGCGCAAGTCAAAGTGGGCCTAAGTTCTCTGCAGAACACGCTTGCATGGGCCTAAGTGCTCTGTAGAGCACCCTTACATGGGCCTACCTGCACTGGTCCTTCAAGGAGTCATTTCAGGATGTCTTTAGG
The DNA here is from genome assembly GCA_031772625.1 of Pinus tabuliformis. Taxonomy (NCBI): domain Eukaryota; kingdom Viridiplantae; phylum Streptophyta; class Pinopsida; order Pinales; family Pinaceae; genus Pinus; species Pinus tabuliformis. The sequence goes on from CM062804.1 coordinate 593,734,781, forward strand.
CCATGAAACTTTCTAGGAAGGAGGCATTCAAAAGGGTGACTTGTTTAGGGCATGTAGTAACTGAAATTAGGGTTTGATGAGCCCTAAAACACTGATCTAGATGATGGAAGTGATGTGCCCAAATGGATCTGTAACAACTAGGCTTACCCATTATGTTTTTGTCCCATATATTAATATCTTGCCCTCCCCTTGGAATTATAGACATATCAGCTTGGATGAGAGGCAATTTTTTTTTACAAAGCTTCTAGATTTGAGAACAAGGCCTGCTAGGGATCTGAGATTGAAGGAGTTGGCGACGAAGGGCATTTATGTATTTTTTCTCTAAGACCTAATTCCACCATGATGATTCCCTAATTATTAATCTCCATATATTTTTTTCTCCCAATGATAAGTTCATTAGTCCCGGTTGTCTTATGGCGATCCCCCCTTTTTCATAGGGTATAATCACCTTTTTCCAACTCATCAAGCTAATTCTTTTATTTTTATTTTCTTTTATGTCTTATCTCCTTGACATAGAAACCTCTGAATTATCAACTCAATTTGATTTTTTATTGTTGTTGGATCCTGCACTATTGTGAATTGATGTAAAGGCAGAGCTGAAAAAACTGATTTGATTAAAGTTACCCTGCTTGCTAAATTGAGCCATTGCATTCCCCATTGTTGGAATTTTTTCTTCATTTTGTCTATCACTTGTATCTAGACCTCTGGTTTCATTAGATTTTAGAAATTGGCATGCCTAGATATTTGAAAATTGACTAGTTTGCTTTAAAAGGAATGCCAAAAATATGAGAAATACATTGTGTAGTTCTGATTGGAGTGCTCCAGCGATATATGCTACTCTTTAGATTATTGAGAAGGTTTCCAGAGGCTTCCAAAAATTGATCTAAAATAGTTTTGAATCTTCTAGCGACAATACAAGAGGATCCTCCAATAAATAGCATATCATCGGCGAATTAAAAATGGTTCATGCTTTTAGTTCTTCTAATGTATTGAATTCTTGTGAGAAGTTTGCTTTGTCTCTCTTTCTCTAGCTTTTTGCTAAGGGTTTTAGCCATAATGAATAGGAAGGGCGATATTGGAAAACCTTGTCTAAGACCTCTAATGCTTTTTAAAAATTGACCAGGCCTCCCATTGATTAAAGGAGCAATCTAGGGCTTATGGATGCAAGCTCTAATGAGGTCAATGAAGCTATTGTTAAAACTCAATTTGTCTAGAACAACAAAAAGAAAGGAGTGTTTGACTATGTGAAACATATTTTCCATTTTTAGCTTCATGATGAATCCCCGGTCTTCTCGGGAAATGCTCGAATGAATGAATTCTTGGACTAAGAGAATTTTTTCTACAATTTTTCGATTAGGAACAAAACCCCCTTGATTTTCAAAGATTATGTGGGGAAGGAGACTTTTGAGACAATTTGCAAGAATATTGGTTATAATTTCATAGGAGACATTGCATAAAGAAATTGGTCTGAAGCGATTAAAGGAGGTGGGCCTAGATTCTTTTGGAATAAGAGAAAGAAAGGTGGAATTTGTATTACCTCCAATTTTTTGCTTGAATTGAAACCATCTAATCATCTTGAGAAGATCATTCTTGATGAGATCCCAAAATGTACGATAGAAGGCAATGGTAAATCCATCTGACACAGGTTCTTCATCGGGATTCATGCTCCATATTGTTCTTTGTAATTCCTCTTCCTCCATTGGTTTGAGTAAAGCTACATTGTCCTCCTATGAGACCATTTTTGGCGTTTCTCTTAAAAAATCCTCAAAATTATTTGGATTCGGGTTTGCAATTAACAATCTTTGGAAATGTTGATGTGCCTCTTTCTGAATTTTTGCTTGCACTTCAACTATTACATTTCTTCTCCATTAATCACTTCTATCCAGTTCTTTATTCTTCTGGCTTTAATTTGATTATGGAAAAATTTTGTATTCCTATCCCCGACTTCTAACCATACACTCCTAGATTTAATCCTCCAACTTTCTTCTTCTTTTTTGTTTGTTTGGTATAACTCCCAGTATAATTATTTTTCCTGAACTTGCAACTATTTGGTCTCTTCTTCATTCTCCAATTTAACCTGAACTTTCTCCAATTATCTTTGTAGCTCAATTTTTCTTTGCAATGATTCCTTGACGCATAATTTATCCCAATATTTGAGAGCTATTCTTGCCAGATTTAGCTTGGATTCCCATATGAACCCAAGTGATCCATTGGTTCTTGTTTTCCAAGTGGAATGCACCAATTTCCTTGCCTCTTTAATATCTAACCATTGAGGATATAAAAGAAAAGGAAGAGGTCCCAAATTAACACTCCCCCCGAATGTTAACGAGATTGGCTTATGATCATATGCAACAGTTGAAAGGATTTTTTAAGTCACTTATTATGTTCCTGTTGTGAGACTTACGTGGATTAGAAAAAAACTAATCTTTCCTTAATATTGCCAGGACTTGTCCTCTTGTTGCTCCAAGTGAATTTGTTGCTCTTTGGGAGAATTTCTAGCAGATTCCTCTCTTCTATAATGGATTCTGATTTATCTCTGCTTGGATCTGGGAGAAAGGAGCCCCCACGCTTTTCTCTTGTTAAAATTATGATACTGTAGTCATATTCCACTTTGGACAACTCATATGATGAAGATAATAATTGCAATAGATTCCTCTTTTCAAGAGGACCAAAATCAACCTAAAGATCACCTTATTTGGAAAAGCAAAAGTTGGTTTTTGAATTTATGTTCCCACTCATGTATATTGGATCAGGTCGGCCCTATGCATATGTACAATTGGACAGGTTGACCTCAACATCAACTGGACCCGCATGGAAGCCTATAAATAAAAGATACCTCAAGCTCCTTTGGACACATTGATCAAGCCATCTTATCTTCTCTTCTATTGTCTTGGTTTGCATAGGTCTGACGGAGAAAGTTTGTACAAGGGTTCGAAACTATAGGGTTGAAGCTTGCATGTATCTAGTGTTTATGTTTATCGGTCGCACACATGTAACTAAGTATTTTCGATCCCAGACGCATGCAGGTAACTGAGTAGTTTCGACCCCAGACGCATGCAGGTAACTAATTATTTTTGACCCCAAATGCACGTAGGTAACTGAGTATTTTCGACCCCAGATGCACACACAGAGTGGTCAAGGGTGCATCTGGGAGGTCTGAGTCACTCGCACATAAGCCTGAAGGGAGCGTCTAGGGTTTCTGAAGCAGATTGTGTAGTTTGGTCCCTAGTTGCACACACAGAGTGGTCAAGGGTGTGACTAGGTAGCCTCAGTCTCTCGCATAGTTTCCTAAAGGGTGCGGCTAGAGGTTTGACGCAGATATGAGTGTATTTGTCCCAAGTCGCACACATAAAGTTAAGCAGGGAGTGACCAAGATTGCCATAGCCGCTTGAATAACTCCTCCTCCATGAGAACGATACTAAAAGATGAAATTTTAGTATTCCGAAGACTCTGCTTAGTGACAACAATGTTAAATAGTTGACTATAGACTGTAACAGTACATTACAATGCTCAGAATCATGGTTTTGAGTCTAAACATGATTAGGTTCATTTCATGGCTGTCATAGTTGTTTTACTGACTATTTGCATAGACAAAGACATGGATCATTGTACTCTTTTTTGTTGAATCATTTGATGACGATCTAATAAGAAGAAGAATTTGCAAGGGTTTTCCACATAGTGGGTTTTGCCCTGGTCTCGAACCAATCCTGGTGTCTCTATGTGTGCATGTTTTTCTTCTATGGTTCCTTTATGTTCTGCTACCGCTGATGATAATGATGTTTTTCTTTCTACATAGTTGCATATGCTGATGAATAATGATGTAAATCTGAATAATGTAATGATGATATGGGGTGAACTTAATGTGTTAATGAAGAAATGCAATTATCTAAGCAAAGAACAATATAGCCCTTAGAAAAATTAACATCTCTTGCATTCATTACAAAGTTGAAGTCTCCTCCAATGATAACATCTTGGCTGCCTTCTGCTACTAACTGATCCACTAGTGATTGCCAACAAATATCCTTATCTCTATAGTGCAGAGGGGCATAAACATTATATATTGTTGTGGATTTCCCTGTATTTTTATTTGAGAATTCTGATTTGATCCAATGGTGGTTTTTTTTGGATTCTGTTTATTTCCATAATTATTTGATTCCACATAGTGCAAATCCCTCCAGATGCTCCTCTCACATTGATTGCAACTCAATCAATTTTTTTTATTCTTTGAATTATCACAATCATTTCTTGTTTAGATAGTTTGGTTTCTTGGATTAGAAACTTTTTTGGGAATTAAGATATACTTAGACCTTTGATTGCATTTACTTTACAAATGTGCCCAAGACCCCTACAATTTCATGAGACTAAATTCATTATTTATTATGAGATGGAACTGCATGGCCTTTTCCTTTCCCTATCTGGATTTGCATGTCCTTACTTCCTATTCCTGTATCGATGTAAGTATCCATTGGTTATTGGATCCCCATCGCCATATCCTTTTGAGCTGCTTCATCTCAAATTTCCTTATTTGTTTTCCTTCTATACTTTTTGGGGTTTTTAGATGCGACCAATGATTCCTTTGATTTGTTCCGAGTGATAATCCTTGCATAAGAGGTGGAATGGGGAGTAAGTGAGGGACTAGGATAGACTGGAAAGGGAGGATGGGGGTGGAGGTAGGGAGTTTAGAAGGAGGGGAGAAGGGGGACATGGAAAGGAAACAATAGGACACTGCTCCAGAATTGCTCCCTCTTCGTGCTCAGATGGAGGATCGACCTCGGTAAAGAGAGAGGAGAATGAATCACTGAGGAGGTATTGCAATACACCAGATTGCAGAGGAATAGAGGGGTTTGAAGGAAGTCCTTCATAAGGGATAGATCTAGATTGGGATGACCCTGCATGATTAAAATTTTTATTGGGATTCCCTGTATTCTTAAGTTTAATAGTTTCCTAATGTGCTTCTTGGTTTTCCACTGGATCTTATGCAACTCTTTTAGTGCATCTATTAGAAAAATGATTGTATTCATGACATACCTTGCATTTAAAGGGATGTCATTCATAGTCCAGTTGTTTGATTTGTGTCCAATTATCTACCTTGATCTTAACTGCCTCTGGGAGTCCCTTGCCTAGATCAACTAAAACACATATTCGAGTGCATGCATGCACATTTTCTCTTTGTTTTCTTATATTTACATACTTTTCGAATGCATTGCCAATTTCTTTGACAAAGTCATCTCCCCAACAATGTAGAGGGAGATGTGGGAGATGCACTCACACCGGAACAACGTTGGGAATGTCAAGTTTTGGATCAAAGTTCGACGTCCATCTATTTAAATATAAACCCCTTTCATCCATAAATTATGGACTGTTTCTGAAGATCAAATATCGTTCTTCCTTGGATTCGAAGTAGAATGTCAAAAAACCCCTTCCACAAAAGCGAATGGAGATATGTGTTGAGTCCCAAACTTGGATCTTCCCTATATACCTTTTCAACCTTCTTTTCCATCTATTTGATCCACCAAGCTGCCAAATCATTGCATATTAGTCTAAAAAGAGCTTATAAAATGGTTTCCTAACTATTTTTGTGACTGTTGTTTGATTTAGATTTTTGTTCAATCAGCTGCGGAAGCTTGTCACTTTCCGCAGCCAGCTCAAGTTTCCACAACCATTTTGTTAAAGACTATGTTACAGGTGTCCAATGGAGAATCCGGCCACATGGGCAAGCTGCAAATGACATGTACATGGAGCGTGTCCCTTGGTTCAGCCGAATCACTCACAAATAGCCATGGTCAAAGACGGTCAAAGGATTGGTCAAACCAAGAGTTTTGCGGTGGCACGACTTTGTTTTGCCCACGTGAAGTTTTGCGTGGAAAGATCCTCAATCTCCGGAGGTGTGCTAACACCTGTGGATCAATCCATGAACCAAATCGAGTAGCCACCACTCCATGGATTTATTTGTCATGATTACCATACCACTAGATCTCAGGCCGTGGAGATTTACGTGTCTGTTTGGCAGCGTAGAATCTAGGAATTAGTTATAGCATTTTCACTTATAAATAACGCGTTATCATACGCTTGATAGTTAGCTTTTACATGTAATCTTGACTGTGTTTACGAGCCCACTGTGTCGTGCTCTATTTCTATGTTTTTATTGCACTTTAATATATGAGAAGACAACATTCTTGAGTTCGATTTGTGACTTAGTATCGATTGGCCGAGGTTGTAGAGGGCCCCTGTACACCAAGGCTCTGTATCTACTATATAGTTTCTCGCTTTCTTTCATTATGTTACTGCTTTTATAATCAGTTGCTTGTATATATTTCCTGATATTTATACTAACTGTTGTTCATCTTTTCTTTTATGCTTTCTCATGGTTGCTAGCTGATCAGTATTTTTCTTTCAGGTTCTTGTAGGCAGCCCGGGCAAATTACATAGTTTTAATGACTAATGACATGAGATCATCTTGTCCTTTCTGTTGATTCATTTACTGAGTTTTAATTCCAGCATTGTCATTTTTTTCAGTTTTTCTTTTCTTATTTAATTTTCTGCAACTTAGATATCATATTACTCATCTGTTTATGATTTCCTTCCTATAACCAAGCGACTCAAATAGTGAGGAATCAGAATATTACTTGATGTAGTATGATTTAGTTTACTTTCCTGCAAGTTAGTGATTAAATTACTTATGTCATTTTCAGGAATTGAAAAATGAATGAGTAGTTAAATCTTAGTTTCATTTTATGCAATTTCATTTCCTGCAATTTAGATATCATATTACTCAACTTGTTTATGATTACTTCCTATAGCCGGAGCGAGTCAAAAAGTGAAGGGTCAGAATATGGGTTGAAGTATTGTGATTTAGTTTGCTTTGCTTTCAGTCTTTGAGTTGCTTTGAGTTCAGTTTTTATTTTCTTTTTATACAACAGTAAGGATACTGGACTTCATTGTCACTAGTTCACTATTTTGGTACATTTTTATTTTCTTTTGAGAATTGATTTCATCACAGCCAGTTTGAAACCTTCTTTTTGAGAACTTTAAAGTTTGGAAAATCATTGTAGAAATCACCATTACCATCCATACTCGACCTTCAATTTTTCCATCTCAAACTAGGGAATCCACAAAAGATAAACCCAAAAACAAACCAAAAACTCAAAAACGACAAAGAACTAAGAAATCGGTTATCTTGCATATACAGTGCACTTCACTTCAGCAATTTACGACTCCTGGATTGACAATTTAAATAGCAATTTAGGACACACTAAATTGACCAAACAATATGACCTTAGGTTTTTGCAGCCCAGTTTCGCTCAACCCATTTTTGAACAGTTTTTGGAGAAGGCCAGAGGCCATTGAATTGAAAAATCAAACCTCATTCTATGAAAGAGGGAGCGACTTTACGATGGATTGGAGTCAAATTGATTTCCGTGATTGCGTCCAATTTCTTGACAAGTTTGGAGATGGTGAGGTGCTCCTAGGGAGGCCCAAGATAACTGATGAGGCTCTTGAAAGCCTGTGTAGCAGGATCGAGTGGATGGGGGTGAGAGGGAGAATGACCTCCCTCCAGAGCTACTTCTGGGGAGCCATCATGCAAATCGATCAGAAGGAAGGCTTCAATGTAATGCAGTAGCCCATTGTAGCCTCAATCACAATAAGCATGGTTAAAACACTCTTTTAAGCAATACAAATAATTTAAAATTAATTTTAATTAATTAATTTTTTTCTCAAATAAAAAAATCAAGATAATGAAAACATTAAATAAAAACAAAAAATAAATTTAATTATAACTTGTTTTAAATAACAAATTTTATTTACATATAATTGGATAAATTCATTGAACTTTGATTCTGCCAAAATAGATCTATCTCTGTTTTTTATAATATTATTTATATTTATATAAATTTTACTATTTCAATATATAAAAATAGTCTTATTTTTAATTTGATTTAAATCCCGATAATATAAAAAACTCTCTATATATATATAACTTTTAGAGGGCTTTCCTTGTTCTCAATTATTGGGTGGAATCACTCTTCTTTCTAACTCATCCATATATGGTAACGAACAATGCAAAACCTAAAACTCTTCCCATTCAATTTTAAACAAATATGACACAACCATATATGATAACGAAAAATGCAAATCCTAAGGCTCTTCCCATTCAATTCTCGACATGGCACTCAAACAATTGTATGGCCATGAATTTATGTCATTTTTAAAAGAAAATTTTAACACCAAAGATGTTCAATCTCAATATAGTAATCAAATAATTATATGGCTACGACTCTCTCTCTGAAGCTTAAAATAAAAATTAAAACCTGGTATTACTAAAATGATGTTGAAAGTACCCAAAACAATTCATACATTATTTTTTCTTGTCAAACAAATTTCAAACATATGCATGGCTGTCTTATAATGACAAGATAAAACATAAAATATATTTATTTGTTAAGTTGTCCCTCACTACCCTTAGATTCATCCACTCTTGTCCTAAATCAACCAAGGGGTGCATATCTAAACTTAAATATACTATAAAGATTTGGATAAAGATGAAATACTATTTTGTGCCAGATAATTGACACATCTGTATCAGTGTCTTTGTGTATTGAGGTGGTATTGACAGTTTAGATGTATCATCACATCCAAAAGTACACCTAATATAACTCAACATACTTGAAAATAATTGAGAAACAAATAGTTAGGCTGTTTGGATTTTGGATGTAATTAGGAATTATATCATATTTCTTAGAAGGTTGTTATAATCTCCCTAACCAAATGCATTTGTATATTGTTTTTTTTATTCATTCAATGAGAAGGCAGCATTATGGAAGCCTTAGGGACTCCCCACCTGTGTGTGGTGGGTTCATTTGTCTGTTTGTCTTCATATATATATTTTTTAATTTGGTATCAGAGCCCATGGGTTGCTCTTTAGGGTTATGACACGAGTATCTTGTGTAAATTATTGTTGGATGGACTTTAGCTGTTGTTGAATATGTCTTTGTTGAAAAGGATGCCAGAGTGGGTGTAATGTTCAAGTTGAAGGGTGCATCAGAGATCAATAAATCACAGAGTGCATTGTATTGCAGAGATTGTCCAAGGAGATAAATCACCGAGTCCATTGTATTGTAGACATTATCGAAGGACACATTGCATTGTATTTCATAGATCATAAATATTGTAGGAAGAAGGTGCCCACACTAGAGGTTTTGAGGTGTTCATCTGTTATGGGAGTGACATTGAAAGAGTTGATCTGCGTGGGCGGAGTCGATATGCATGAGCCTAGTTGACTTGTGTTAGACGATGTGAAAGTGACTTGTTAGCCTTGTTGGCAAATGGCCCAAAAAATGGATCCAAATATGCCCCAAAGTCTCCAAATTTGCTTGAAATCATGCCAATGGATCCATATATGCTCTTGAAGTCTTCAAGATCCTCTTAAGGACCATTCAAAGTCAAAACCATCACATGCCAAGAGCCCTTGGAAGGGCGGAAATACACTATCGGGAGGCAAAAAACGCATTTAAATAGTCAAGAACCCAAATCGCAGGCTTAACAGTCCAAATGCATGACCGTCATTCGATCTGGCTGATCAACAGTCTAGATCTAATCGGTGGATCACAATCGGCAGGCAGGCAGTGGAAATCGGCGCAGACAGGAGGGGCATTGCGATTGCGATCAACGATGCAATGTGGACCATCGATCGAACACGCGCAGATCGACGGTCCAGATCGCATCGCAGTATCGCTATTAGGAAAACCAAGGGGTATGGCCTTTACATGTATGCGCGTGATGCGATAAGACCAGGACCCGATGAGTTTCAGAAGCAAAATGTATAATATTTCACGTCTGCCAAAACCCATTTTCAATGTATTTTGTGTGTTAATCAGCGGAGGTCCGATGCGATATGCTTCGCTCTCACATCTCCTGATACCTCTTGCCATCAGATCTCCGCCGTCCATCCATTCGATCCAATGGCATTCGCTCCTCTCGCTCTCATAGGCTGCCCGCGCATTAACTCGCGAGCACGGCGGTTTTCCTCCTGTCACATCCACCACGCATCGCCCGGTGACTCGTATCGCGAGCCCGCGTACGATTACCGCCTAAGCTCCAAAAGCGGTGCGATGATTCGGACTCGATGGTATTCTAAAGTATTATTTGATAATATTTTAAGTCCGGAGGGAGGCCTTTTTATGTATTTCCTGTGTTTTTTCAAGTATTTCAAGGAATAAAGGGAACAAAGGGAACAGGTCAAGTGTGACATGCGACAGTGACCCAAGGGCGGACCTGATAGAAAATTAAACCATACTTGAGGACTTTTGAAGTCTGAAATAGGCAGAAAAGGGCAGGATTTACAGTATTACAATGTTTTCTATGTAAAACAGAAAACGCTCATTGTTAAACATTTAAAGGGAAAACAGAAACCTGAATAGCCATTTCAAGAAAGAGACACAAGGATGGAAGGAGAAAGGCGACAGCACAGCACACGCAGTGCATCCCAAACTGACAAAGCAGTCATGGAGTAGCACAACGCAACATAACATGCACAACACATCCAAACAAAGAGAATGGTCATGGAGAAGATAGCGCAGCTTTCCCAAAACAAATAGAATTGATTATGGGGCATCTCTGGCACGAGAGAGCTCCCAGACAGTGCAGCAACTACCCAAAATATCTGAATGTGGTTATTCCTTTGTCAGAGGAGGAAAACCGTCGAGCCAGGGTTTCCGATTGAGGGAATCAAATAGTTAATGAGATAGGGGGACAGATAAAGACCTCTGAAGCCTCATGAGGTTTAGTATCATTGTAAAAGGCCTATAAAAGGTTGAAAACTAAATGTAATAGAGGTTAATGGTTGTTTTTTTGATGTAAGGCTCAAATTCTAGAGACTATAACTACTTTGGTACTTGCAACATCTGGTCTTCATTTTCAGCTAATACAAGCTTCTTTTGCCATTAATTGCTCACTTTCCACTTCTTCTCTGTTCTAGGTTGTGCTTGTAATGCATTTTTCATGTGCTTTTGATATTTAGCATTTGAGGGGCTGTCATCCCACCTCTGTGTTGAAGTCTAGTATGTATCATTGAATGTGTTATTCAGGTTTTTATTTACTTAATGCCAGAGAGTTGTCATCCTGTCTGTGTATTAAGAAATATATTTGGAGACCTCTTTACTGGTTGCAGCTGGCCATCACATGGTCTTGTGCATCTGCTGGTGTGGTCAGTGTTCTCCATGTTCACCCAATCCTCAAACTGTGAGTAATTGGTGGTCTAAAGCCTTGTAGTCTGGGGGTGTTCACCCATGTCTGGAGTTAAGCATATTAGAAGTGGTTATCTGGCTTGAACAAGCATCATTCCTTCCATTCATCCATTTCCAACATCATGTTGAGTTTGTAATGTTCCTGAGCATCTCCGAGATATAACCTAGGAGAGTTTCTTGGGGTGATAACATTAAATGGCGCCGTTGCCGGGGAGAGGAGATTGAAGCTCAGCTTCCCTGGGAGACGACACAGTTCCAATCTTTGATGATAGATAAGGTTTGGACACATATTCTGGTTGTAATCATCTATCTAGCGACTCCACTAGAGGAAGACCAACCTTTGGCGACTCCACGTTACAGTTATGGCGTAGTTTGTGAGGCATGCTCAGAGAAATCCTCAGAAATCACCAACTGACCTAGTGCTTGACCTTGAGAAGATTGTCAAGTCGAAGAAAGAATCGTAGAAAGGAGCATCAGGATCAGGTAAGCCTTAAAAATCCCATGTATCTCTGCTAGTGAAGAAATCAGCTTCAGAGATTCATAAAGCTCCTTATTCATTCATTTCCCTTTCAGATCTCAGTCGAAAGAAAGCATCCCATGTTGTCTATCATATTCCTCTGTCTCTGTCATCCATTTCATTGATCCATACTGCTTAGTATACCAGTATCCTTCCACCTACCTCAGTCATGGTAGGACAGCAAGCCCCTACAAAGATAAAAAGAATCGTGACTGCTAGGTATGGACCCTTGGTCTTTCCTGTCCCTTTGAATGCCACGCCCGCAGGAGATTATCAAGAATATATGCCTAATTTTACTAGTACAGAAGGAGTAATAGCTGAAGAGCATCTTGTGTCTTTTTATAGCTATGCTGATAATCTAGACATCAATGAAGATGATGTGTGGATGAGGGTTTTTGTCCAGAGCCTAGATGGGGAGGCAAGAAAATGGTTCAGAGAATTACCCCCTAGGTCTATAGCAGATATTGAGGTCTTAGATGATGTGTTCCTAAAGCATTGGGGGGATAATAAAGATCTGCTCTACTATTATACTGAATTTGGGAGCTTGCATAGGGAGAATGGTGAGCTGCTGTCCGATTTCAACAAGAGATTCAATCATTTGTACAACAGAATACCATATGAAGTCAAACCCACCCCTACTTCTGCTATGATCACTTATGCCAATGCCTTTGATTCTCATCTCTGTCTACTTTTAAGAGAAAGAATATGTACTTCTTTGGCTGATATGCAAGATGCAGCCCTGGAAGTAGAATCAAAAATCCTGGCTGCAGAAAGACTCGAAGGAGGTGCTGAAAGGAGAAGACAAGGGGGTGAGTCCTCATCATCCTCAGATCCTAAGATCGATAAATTGGCCAGGATGATAGAGGCATTAGCCTCTGAAGTTTCCAGATTAGAGGCCGAGCAGTATTCTGAGGAAGCAGGAGCTCCTTGTGCCTTTTCTCTTCCAAGTCCAAGTCTACATAGAGAAGCACAGGAGCAGTTGCACATTGTGCAGAAAAGCAAAGATGATAATGAAGACCAAAGGGTGAAGACCCTTTTTAAGAGTATAGTCACAAAACAACAAGCCTATCAGCAGAAGCAACAGGCAGCAGGTCCTACTATCCTCGAAGACCTTGAGCTTGAAGCTAGCCCATCTTCCCGTGACTATGCATATCTTCAAATTCTCCAGCCTGCAAATGTTCCCAACCCGGTGATCAAAAAGGGAGAAGAAAGCTCCCCATCATCTTATGTTTCTCTATCTATTCAAGAGACAATCCCTTACAGGTTCCTCCTAGACACTGAGGTAGGCCATGATTCAATGACCAAAGCTGATATTGATGATCTCAGTCTTGATATTCCAATGCCTGCCCAGGTGGCCTCCACATAGCTTAAAGGGGTAGTTTGTGAGACCACGGAGGAAGAGGATGCATAGTTTTGGGACTCCTCCTTGGATGTGGACTGTTCTAAGAAAGATGCAGGAGTAGAAGATGTCTTTGTGTCCTCCACACAAAAATACATTGGTTCGCCATTTATATTAATTTTGCAGGCCACAGATGACATAGAGAAGTACACAGCATTCATTGTTATTCAGCAGATGTACAAAGGCTCGCATGAAGAACATCCAAGGATGAGAGTATACAGAAAGGGGATGAAATTTAGATCATCTCTACTTGACAAGGTCAAATATCCTAAACTGTTTGAGGTAGATGATAAAATAAACCCAATTTTGCTGATCTATGATGAACGAGCCGAGAGGAGGAGAAAACAGTTTTGATGGTCCAGTAGATGGACAGTTTTTGAAGATTTATGTTGTATAAGGTTCTCAGGCCTTAATGATTGTAAGCATTTTCTTTTATAGGCTTTAGTGTAGACTTAATTAGACTCCATGTCCAATGGAATACTAGGCAATGTTTTTGTATGAAGGCATTGGTCTGCAGTTCTTGAGACCTCACAGGGATGATGTCATCCCCAAAAGGAGCCAGTGTTAGCCTTGTTGGAAAATGGCCAAAAAAATGGATCCAAATATGCCCCAAAGTCTCCAAATTTGCTTGAAATCATGCCAATGGATCCATATATGCTCTTGAAGTCTTCAAGATCCTCTTAAGGACCATTCAAAGTCAAAAACATCACATGCCAAGAGCCCTTGGAAGGGCGGAAATACACTATTGGGAGGAAAAAAACGCATTTAAACAGTCAAAAACCCAAATCACAGGCTTAACAGTCCAAATGCATGACCGTCGTTCAATCTGGCCGATCAACGGTCTAGATCTAATCGACGGATCGTAATCGGCAGGCAGGTAGTGGCAATCGGCACGGAAAGGAGGGGCATTGCGATTGCGATCAACGATTCAATGTGGACTGTCGATCGCGCACGCGCAGATCGATGGCCCAGATCGCATCGCAGTATTGCCATTAGGAAAACCAAGGGGCACAACATTTACATGTATGCGCACGATGTGATAAGACCCGGACCTGATGAGTTTTAGAAACAAAATGTATAATCTTTCACGTCTGCCAAAGCCCATTTTCAATGTATTTTGTGTGTTAATCGGTAGAGGTTCGATGCGATATGCTTCGCTCTCACATCTCCTGATACCTCCTGCTGTCAGATCTCCGCCATCCATCCATTCGATCCGACGACATTCGCTCCTCCCGCTCTCGTAGGCTGCCCACGCATTAACTCGCAAGCACGGTGGTTTTCCTCCCGTCACATCCGCCACGCGTTGCCCGGTGACTCGTATCACGAGCCCCTATATAATTACTGCCTAAGCTCTAAAAGCGGTGCGATGATGCGGACCCGACGGTATTCTAAAAGATTATTTGATAATATTTGAAGTCCGGAGAGAGGCCTTTTTATGTATTCCCCGTGTTTTTTCAAGTATTTCAAGGAATAAAGGGAACAAAGGGAACAGGCCAAGTGCGACATGCGACAGCGACCCAAGGGCGGACTCGATAGAAAATTAAACCATACTTGAGGACTTTCGAAGTCCTAAATATGCAGAAAAGGGCGAGATTTACAGTATTATTATTAAACATTTTAAAGGGAAAACAAAAACCCGAATAGCCATTTCAAGAAAGAGACAGAAGGCTGGAAGGGGAAAGGTAACAACACAGCACACACAGCGCATCCCAAACCGACAAAGAAGTCATGGAGCAGCATAGTACAACACAACATGCACAACACATCCAAACAAACATAATGGTCATGGAGCAGACAGCATAGCTTGCCCAAAACAAACAGAATCGATTATGGGGCATCTCTGGCATGAGAGAGCTCCCAGACAGCACAACAACTACCCAAAATATCTGAATGTGGTTATTCCTTTGTCAGAGGAGGAAAACCGTCGAGCCAGGCTTGCTGATTGAGGGAATCAAACAGTTAACGAGACAGGAAGACAGATCAAGATCTCTGAAGCCTCATAAGGCTTAGTATCATTGTAAAAGGCCTATAAAAGGTTGAAAACTAAATGTAATAGAGGTTTATGGTTGTTTTTTTTTATGGCTCAATTTTTTGACACTGTAACTACTTTGATACTTGCAGCATTTGGTCTTCATTTTCAGCTAATACAAGCTTCTTTTGTTGTTACTTGCTCACTTTCCACTTCTTCTCTGTTCTAGGCTGTGCCTGTAATGAATTTTTCATGTGATTTTGATATTTAGCATTTGAGGGGTTGTCATCCCACCTCTGTTTTGAAGTCTAATATGTATCATTGAATGTGTTATTCAGGTTTTTATTTACTTAATGCTAGAGAGCTGTCATCTTGTCTATGTATTAAGAAATAGATTTGCAGACCTCTTTACTGGTTGCAGCCGACCATCACATGGTATTTTGCATCTGCTGGTGTGGTTAGTATTCTCCATGTTCACCTAATCCTCAAACTGTGAGTAATTGGTGGTCTAAAGCCTTGTATTCTGGGGGTGTTCACCCATGTCTGGAGTTAAGCATAGTAGAAGTGGTTATCTGGATTGAACAAGCATCATTCCTTCCATTCATCCATTTCAAACATCATTTTGAGTTTGTAATGTTCCCGAGCATCTCCGAGATACAACCTAGGAGAGTTTCTTGGGGTGATAACATGACCAACGGAAAAATGTGGTGTTTGGACCACAAATCTTCTTTGAGTTTTGAGTGTTGGGCCACAGAGGGGTTGGTTAGTGCCAAAACACTGGGTAATCTAATATAGGAAG
This sequence comes from Pinus tabuliformis, assembly GCA_031772625.1. Taxonomy (NCBI): domain Eukaryota; kingdom Viridiplantae; phylum Streptophyta; class Pinopsida; order Pinales; family Pinaceae; genus Pinus; species Pinus tabuliformis. The sequence goes on from CM062804.1 coordinate 593,750,708, forward strand.
ATTTGTTGATCGTCGAAAGAGATCGATCCACAAACCAAAGCCACAGATAACGAAACTTGAATTTTGTCGAATAGAGGTTGTGTGCAACTTAGTGAGTTAGTGGACAATTTTGAGGCATGTGAACATCTAAGATTTGCCTAGAATATGTCAAGCATTGAAGAAAATTCATGATTGGTGTGATGGCACAATGTGGGTGAATCAACGGATGATCTGCAAGCTCAAGTGGTGCATTTTTTTTTGTTAGCGCTCCCTCTTGTAGAGTGTGAAATCCGCTGACAGGGGGAAAACTTACGTTTTGAAAATTCTTTCTTTGTAGCACTCCCTAAGATGAATTGGGAGGTGTGATGCCCCCAAAGATAGAGTTGAATTTGTCTCCATGATTTTTTTTATAAAGGAAGTTAACCCGTGGTAAAAGATATGTATTGAATATGTTTCGAATGATTTGTGAATGAGGGATGTATCTAAGAAGAAAGTGAAGAGGTGAAGGTAGTCTCTTGAGCAGCCATTTATGCTATCACTAGTAATGCAAAATATTCTTCAAGATATTTTTTATTAAATTTATGAAGAGGTTGGAACTAGTTCTAGAAAGGTGCTAATATATGGTTTTAATTCTTTAAGTTTTTTTTTTAAGTTTCTTTGAAAATATATATTTGGGGAAATTAATGGTGCTTGTGAAGTGAGAAACATGGTAATATTGTAGATTGGATTTACTGTCAAGATGACGAACCACTTGCAGAGACATACCTGAATGAGACCAATAAATTGGATGGCACCAGCTATGTTAATTGGAAATTCAAGCTACAAACATTGTTAGAAGGATATGGTGCTTGAACCGTCACAAAGGGAGAAGAAGCAAAACCTACGAAAGGCTCGACAATTGCATTAATTCAAGACTGGGAGAAGCGGGAGAACAAAGCAAAGGTATTATTAAGAATGTTTGTAAAAGATAATATAATGCCTTATATTGATGATTTTTAGACCTCTAATGCAACTTGAAATACATTGAAGGAGCTATATGAAACTAAAAATACAAATCAAATCCTCTTTCTGAAGAGTAATATCCTATATATTAAAATGGAAGAGAATGAATTTGTTAGTGCCTTTATTTCCAGAATTAAATATTTGAAAGATAAGTTAGGAGACATAGGAGAATCAATACCTATTATTGATCTTGTGACAATCACATTAAATGGAATGTCAGAGGACTATCAGATGTTTATTACAACTCTTGTAGTAACGGAAAGTGCCAAATTTTTAGGAATTGATAGGTATATTGAAGCAGGAAGAAGAGAGGCATCGGAACTTGAAGCCTCATAATCTAAATCTAGCACTTGTGCGAAGGAGAAGTTCTTCAAAGGGAAACAAGGAGGAGGAAGTAAAGGTGGAAATTCATCTCAGAAAAGGCCATTTCCAAAACCAAATCAAGATATGTCACCTATTAGAAATGATTCTGGATTGAAATGTTTTTATTATGGTAGAAGTGGGTACCTTACTAGAGACTGCTATAAGAAGAAAAGTTATGAAGCTAGGCATAATAAACACAAAATACATTCAGGACATTTTGCAGGAGAAGGCCTAACTTCTGATCTCAAAAATCTTAAGTTATTTATGTCTAATGTTGCGTTGTCTACTAAAATGGATGATGTTAATGCTTCATTTGTGAAATCTGTAGATTCAATTCACATGACATGTAATAATTACTGGTATGAGAAATTCAAGGAAATAAGCAATGGCAGAAACATCTACCTTGGAGAAAATTGTGCACATCACATCAAGGGATATGGTGATATTCTAGTGACTTTACCCAATGGTAGTGTCAAGCACATTCTTAATGTTATGTATGTGCCTGGGATCAAGAAGAATTTTATTTTTGGGTCCAAAATTATAGCTTAGAATTTGAAGGTTTAATTCTTCAACACACATTGCATAGTAAAGGACTTTTTGGATCACTACAAACCAATTGCTTTAGGAGTTAGGGTTGGAGGCTTGTACAAACTTTATGTCACCAACAAGAGTCATCAAGCACTGACTTCTACGGTTTTGTCAACAAAAGTTCTTTGGCATCAGAGGTATAGTCATATCCATTATCATGATTTGTTGTTGTAGCATAAATAAAGAATGGTTGAAGGACTCCCTATGTTAAAGAATGATTGTGCTGCTTGTGAAGGTTGTGCATTAGGAAAAATTCACAAACATGAAATCCCCTCTAATTCTGATAAGAGAAGAAGAGATGTATTAGAACTTGTGTGGACCCATGCAGACCAGATCCCTAGGAGGTACTTATTATTTTCTATTGTTTATTGATGATTTCACAAGGTACACTTAGGTGTACTTAAGAAAAATAGTGATGTCTTTGAGTATTTCAAAGAATTCAAAAACATGGCAGAGAGGCAAACATGGAAGCTCATAAAGATCCTCCATTGAAATCAAGGGGGAGTGTACAGATTGGGGAACTTCACCAAGTATTTCAAGGATCACAGAATAGTGCAAGAATTCATAGTAACCTACACTCCACAACAAAACGATGTTGTAGAAAGGAAAAACAGGACATTAGTGGAGTGTGCACGGAGTATGATCAAAGATAAGAACCTCTCAAATGATTTTTGGGAAGAAGCCATTAGTACTATTGTTTATTTAAATAACATAAGTCCAACAATGTATCTTGATCTTAAGACCCCATTCAAAGCCTTGTATGGTTTTAAACCAATAGTTTGCCATTTGAGGGTATTTGGGTGTAAGGCCTTTGCACATATTTCGAAGGAGAACAAAAAGAAACTTGATGCTAAAGGTATCAAATGTATTTTTGTAGGATATTGTTTAAAATTTAAAGCATGTAAAAGGTTTGATCCATCTACTCACAAAGTGTTGGAAATAATACTGAGAGGGGGGGTGAATCAATATTATCAAGTCAATTATTCTTCATTTCATAATCAGATTTTCATACACTACTTCAATTAGTGAAAACGGCATATATACGCAACTACAGTTAAGGAAACTCGCGTATAACTTGCATACTTATAATTTAATTTATTCTTTAGATGTTAATCATTAATCTGTGTGTCAGAACCATATAAATAGTAAACAAGAACAGTAAAACAGAACAAACAGTCACACACAAGAACACAAGATATAAGGTGGAAACCCAATGTGGGTGAAAACCACCTGCTGCAATTCGTCTCTATCTTCTTTCAATTAGAAACTTATTTTTACAATGTTTATGTACTGGTGCGGTCTTATACCTGTACACAAGCTTCTACCTACAGAAGGCTACAACCTTCTCTCGTTTTCCAGCTTCTCCTGGAAGGGAGCTACAATCCCCTTAGCTCTTGTACTAGCTGATGTACTAGTATGTAGGTGCTAACCTACAGAAGGCTACAACCTTCTCTTTTCTTCTAGGGACCACATTTCATAAATTTTCAGACTGGATCCATCAATAACATCAAGCAAACATCAAATACATCTGCATCAACCAATCTCCTTTGCTTCAATCAAAACTGAATCAAACAATTACTTCTCTGAATGTTGTAGCCAGAATATATTGACAGTAACCAGAAACCAATCCTGAACCCAGAATACTGCAGCAATAAATATAAGTAGCTAAAACATATTTCATGAGACGTACGCTACTTCACTATGTAGAACCTGCATGCATACGCTTCTGTATTAATGCTAGCCAGTGTGTATGCTGTTTTGACTTACTGAACCAGCGTGTATATGCGCCTCTCCTGCTTTGAACCTGCGTACAGATCTATAAAAGATAATATTACCCTTTTCATTTATTCAGACATTAGTAACACTCAGATCATCAGATTTATGGATCAAGTCATGCACCAAATATAACAGATCAAATCACACAAAGATACTTCTCTTCAAGCCTTAAGATCTTGACCCATCAATAGAACTTTTCCTTCTTCTTGTGCTCAGGTTCCTCCTTGATTCAGATCCAGCTATGCACCATATCCCAATGACCAGTATTCCAGATCTTTCTCTTCATAAGATATTCAATGCTTAAGTGAATGCCCGTGCCTAATGATATCCTTCCCCTTTTATAGTCTTAGGCCTTACTCAATACCATGGTCCAAAACCATAGAGAATCAATACCATGGACCCGATAGCTGGGTTCAACACATCGGATGAGATACCATGGTCCAAAACCATAGGTCCAACTACTAAGGCCTAAATACCATAGACCAAAAAATAAGTTTTCCCACATGTACGCACTTTTCCTTGCATGAAAGTGTGTGCATACGTATATGCGCCTTTTGATCGTCGATCCCACGTGTATACGCGACTTGGTTAAGAGGAACCTGCATATATCTCTTTTTCCTTCATTCTGAGAGCCTCAACTATGATCTGTCATTTGAGTGAGTTGCCATCAAGGAAAACACCTGTGTCATAGTGCCAAACATGTGTCATAATGCCAACAATCTCCCCCTTTGGACTTGATGGGAACCCCAAGTCACTCATAGTCATTCTCTCCCTTTGTCATCAAGGGCAAAGGGTTATGCTCCCCCTGAGTACATACTGAAATCTCTGCTCTGCTGTGCTGTCCACGCTCCCCCTGACTGTAGGCAAGGTCTGCAGGAAGATGTTCTACAAGAAGAAACATGAATTTATACATCATAAATGACCTTCCTATCACCAAAGACTCATACATAAATCCATCTCCCAACCAAGTGGGGATATACCAATATTGACTCATCCACCCAACCAAGTGGGAAAACCAACATAGGCCGTTACATGGCCTTGATAATACAAGAAATACATGACATAGAGACTAAATATCTAAGACAAGACTATGATAACTAAGCAGCATTTGTCCATCATTCAGACCGACAACCATGATCTCCCTTTGCACCCGTTCCTCCTGAACAAAAACAACTGTGAAATTGAACCAAGATCTTCTAAAATAATGCCAACAATGCATTATTAGAAGTATATGCTCCCCCTGAACCTATGCCAGATGGTCTCTTTCAGACCCATATCAAACTCTTTTCATCCTAAGTCTGGCCCCACTGTTTGTCTTCAAACCATAATATACGCGACTGTGTCCACAGAAACATGCGTATGTATGCGGGTACACTTCATGAAACTCGCGTACAACCACTGTTCTCTGACACAGATAATTTCAACAGCAAGATGATGCATTAACTACTCCTAGCTTCTGTCTGAGATATTCAAATGTCTCCCTGGGTAGTGATTTGGTGAATATATCAGCAACCTGTTCCTTGGAGGGAACATGTTCCAATTTGACCTTTTGTTCAAGCACTTGTTCCCAGAGAAAATGATATTTGATAGGTATGTGCTTGGTCTTCGAATGCATGACTAGATTCTTTGAAATACTGATTGCACTTGTATTATCACAAAAAATGGAGATAGGTGGAGTACAAGTGATTTGAATGTCTTGCAATGTTTGCATCATCCAAAGGAGTTGTGTGCAGCAAGATGCAGCAGCCACATATTCTACTTCAGATGTAGATAATGTAATTGAGCTTTGTTTCTTGCTTAACCAAGATATTAATCTGGAACCCATAAAGAATGCACCACCACTAGTTATTTTTCTGTCATCCACGCTTCTTGCCCAATTTGCATCTGTATATGCATGAAGTGTGAGATCTGTATCTCTAGGATACCATAAGCCATAATTTTTCTTACCTTGAAGATATTTAAAAATCCTCTTAGTTGCCTGAAGATGTGCTTCCTTTAGATTTTTCTGGAATCTTCCAACTATTCCCACTGCATGCATGATGTCTGGTCGAGTACCTATTAAATAGAGTAGACTACCAATCATGGATCTATAAGTTGGTTGATGTACTGCTGCTGATTCATCATTTGTGTTGAGGCTGCATCCTATTACCATAGGGGTACATATTGGTTTCAAATGCTCCATCCCATATTTCTTCAAGATCTGCTTGAGATACTTGGTTTGTGATAGAAAAATACCGTCTTTGTTTTGTTGGACTTGTAAACCAAGAAAATATGTGAGCTCACCAAGTAAGGACATTTCAAATTCTTTCTGCATCACCAAAGCAAAGTTTTGACTCATGGTTTCTTCATTGCTACCAAAGATGATATCATCAACATACACAAAAAGTATTAGCAATTTATCATTGTTGAATTGAGGCTTTTGTGATCCATATCAGGTTTATGAGAAATTCTTCGGCGCAAATCACAAGATAAATCATTTGTCGACGCGTTTCGAACCAACAAGTGTGGTTCATCGTCAGGACAAGTTGAAGAAACAGATCCAGCTTAGCATGTTAAATAGTCCGAGTAGAGACTCCAACAGCTATCTTGACTAACGGCTAATTTTGACTTTAGGACCTGAGTCAAGATTTAATTGAAGTTAGTTAAATTAAGTGAATAAATAAAATATAAAATAATTTAAAATTGTTAAAGGTTAGTTAGAAAGTTATTAAAAAATTATAATTTGTTTTTTAATGGGACTTAAATAATAAGTATAAAAGAAATATCTACAAAGGTTAGTTAGAAAAAAAAAATTGAAATATACATAAAAATAATAATTAATAAAATTTTTAATTACGAAAGTAATAAAAGGTAAAAAGATTTTATTTCATTTTAAATAAATAAATAAATAAATAAAATAATAAATCAATAAATAATAATAATAATAATAATAATAATAATAATAATGATGGAAATTAAATAAATTAATAAATTAAATAAATCAAGCGAGGGAAAAATAAAATAAAATAAAATAAATGAATAAATTAATTAAAATAAATAAAACAAGCGAGCGAAAAATAAAATAAAATGAAATAAAATAATAATAAATAAATAAAATAAATAATAGTAATAATAATAGTAATAATAATAATAATAATAATAATAATAATAATAATTGAATAAAATAAGCGAGCGAGAGGAAGGAAAAAACAAGGCGCCCAGGAAAAATGGTGAAATAAAAGGGGACCAATGAAAGCAAGAAAGGGCAAGACTAGGAAGAAAGGGTCGGGATCCAGCAGCTACTGATCTTCCAGCCGTCATCTCTATTGAGATTGCTCGGCCTTCTTTTAATTTCAATAGCTTCTCTGAATTTACGGTGATGGAACTGAGCAACCTTGGTAATAACCTTGGCCTCCTCAATACACACTTGATGCTTGGTCTTTTCCGCATGCTCTGCCAACGCTGAAGACTTGCTTCTTCCATGTCTTAGGTCCGCTGCATGTTCGCTAATCCTTTGATGGATGGAGCACCCTGTTTCCCCAATATAGGGGGTCCCACAAGAACAGGGGATCAAGTAGACACCCTTCATATCTTTAGGATCAATGGGATCTTTCACTGATCTGAGGGATTTGCGAATAGTTTTGAGGGGCCTCAAGGTTGAGGGAATATCATACTTCTTAAGAATCCGAGCAATCTTGTCAGTGGTTCCTTGGACATAGGGAAGATGGACCCCTAGCTGGCGCTCTTTGTGTTCTTTTTTGATTAACGAGCTTTTAGAGGGTTTTAAGAACGCCTTCTGACCCAGGTGCCTACTATAGCCATTCTCCATAAAGACATGAAGGAGATAGGATTTCTCTTTATCGAAGCTCTCCTTATCAGAAATCCTCAGGGATCGCGTAGCGAGTGTGTTAAGAACACCCAACTTTTGAGCAGGGAAATGATGGGAATCGGCATGAAGATACTGCTCAGTATGCGTTTTTTTCGGAATACTGAGTGGGAGAGAGAACCATCATTATTCTTCGATATAAGGATATCCAAGAAAGGGAGGCAACTGTTGACCTCTTTTTCCATAGTGAACTTAATGGCAGAGGACTGACAGTTGAGGTGGTTGAAGAAGAGATCTAGCTCCTTCGAGCCATGGGACCAGATGACATTAGTGTCATCTACATACCTTTTCCACAGCTTGGGAAGGAGACGAGCTGAGGCTAAAGCTCTGGCTTCGAAATCTTCCATAAAAATATTCGCAACAATAGGGGATAGGGGTGAGCCCATGGCAACACCACAGGTTTGTTCATAGAACTCACCCTCAAAACAGAAGAAAGTGGAAGTGAGACAGATCTCAACAAGATATGCAGTATCAGGATCTGTTAGGCGATAGATCACTGCCATGGCTTCCTTTATAGGGATACACGTATAAAGGGAGACCACATCAAAGCTCACGAGAATGTCTTCTGGGTCAAGCTTTATGTCCTTAAGCTCTTTAACGAAGGAAGCAGAGTCTTTAACGAAGGACTCTGTACGGCCAACCAGGGGTTTGAGCTTAAGGGCAAGGAACTTGGCTAGAAGGTAGGTCGGCCCACCAATGGTGTTGACAATAGGCCTCAGGGGGGTCCCTTCTTTATGAATCTTAGGCAGCCCATAAATCCTAGGGGTAATTGGACTGCTTTCAATGAGCTTATGGTAAAGAGAACTCATAGAGCTACAGGATTTGATGGCAAGAGCCACCGATTTGGAAATCTTTTTAAGAGGGTTCTTGGACAGTTTTCTATAACTGCCACTATTGTGAAGATGATCCAACATCTTCTGGCGGTAATCATCTTTGTTAAGGATGACCGTAGCCCCTCCTTTGTCAGCCCTCAGAACTACAATATCATTGTTCTGGTTTAAGGATTTAAGGGCGATGAATTCCTCATTGCTGAGGTTCTTCCTAGGGGGCTTAGCCTTTCTTAAGACCACCGCACAATCTTGCCTGATAGTGCATTTAATCTTATCAGGTAAACCTCTAATCCCAAACTCAACATCACAGATGATATCGTCAACAGGAATCTTCTTAGCGGCTAAGGCGAAATTTAAACCTTTCCCCAAGACTTTAAAAACCACAGAGAGGAAAACGAAACTAGAGAGGTTAATAACTTTATTATTACCATGAGCAGAAGGGGGAATTATACTAGAACAAGGATTATTTACCTTACTATGATTATCATTACTATTTTCTACTATGTTACTATTATCATTATTATTAAGAATATCATTATTACTACTATTATTAGTAATACCATTATGGCTATTAAACAAATTATTGTTATCAAGGATTGGTTAACTGGTAACTCTGGAGGTAAATTTGCTGCCCTAGCGCCCTGCAGTTCGGAGCATGCCTCTGCCTGTCCAGATCCAGTGTTGAACAGCCAGTCTTTTCTATGCTCCGGGGGTTATTCTTCTCCTGTTCTGCCATCATCTCCCAAGAGCATGGAACGGTCTTCTCCCCTCTTCGCAGAAAGGGATCTCAGTGTCTGTTCACCCGGCATTCTGGTGCATGCAAACGCTGGTCCTGATCGCACCCTCACAGAGATTGATCTAGCTGATATTTTTGTTTCTCATTCGGCTAGCTCGATCATGCTATCGCGGTTAGATAGTACCCTGGCCGGGTGCAGTTCTATCTCTGAGCGGAAGATGCAGCAACGGATGGACGGGTTCCTGGCCGTAGGCAGATCGGACTCTGTACATTCCTGTCCTGCAGCAAACCTCTCTCCCGTTGCGTGCCCCTCAGCCTCTTCGTGTGGTCAAAGCATGGTGGCTTCGGTTCCACATCGGTGCCCCAGTGCTGATACCCTTATCAATATGCCGCTTAAACTTTTTAATAATGGCATTAACATCGATTCTAATAATATAACTAATAATACATTTAACAGCCTCATCGATAAGGATACTATTAATAAAAATGGCATTAACAACGTATTTAATAATATAAGTAATAATACATTTAACGGCTTCAACGATAATGATACTATTAATAACACTCTATGTAATAAGAATAATATCGATGTTAACAATTTAAATAGCATGTCATTTAACCATAATAATTGTAACAATATTAATAAGAGTTGGTTTAATGATAATAATTTATATAATACGTATAATAATATTATTAATAATAATTATGATTCTAATGATACTCATAAATATGATGACATTTAACAATCTTAATAATTCAGGTAGAGACTTTAATAACAATAATTTGTTTAATAGCCATAATGGTATTACTAATAACAGTAGTAATAATGATATTCTTAATAATAATGATAATAGTAACATAGTAGAAATTAGTAATGATAATAATAGTAAGGCAAATAATCCTTGTTCTAGTATAATTCCCCCTTTTGCTCATGGTAATAATAAAGTTATTAACGTCTCTAGTTTCGTTTTCCCCTCTGTGGTTTTTAAAGTCTTGGGGAAAGGTTTAAATTTTGCCTTAGCCCCTAAGAAGATTCCTGTTGACGATATCATCTGTGATGTTGAGTTTGGGATTAGAGGTTTACCTGATAAGATTAAGGACACTATCAGGAAAGATTGTGTGGTGGTCTTAAGAAAGGTTAAGCCCCCTAGGAAGAACCTCAGCAATGAGGAATTCATCGCCCTTAAATCCTTAAACCAGAACAATGATATTGTAGTTCTGAGGGTTGACAAAGGAGGGGCTACGGTCATCCTTAACAAAGATGATTACTGCCAGAAGATGTTGGATCATCTTCACAATAGTGGCAGTTATAGAGAACTGTCCAAGAACCCTCTTAAGAAGATTTCCAAATCAGTGGCTCTTGCCATCAAATCCTGTAGCTCTACGAGTTGTCTTTACCATAAGCTCTTTGAAAGCAGTCCAATTACCCCTAGGATTTATGGGCTGCCTAAGATTCATAAAGAAGGGACCCCCCTGAGGCCTATTGTCAACACCATTGGTGGGCCGACCTACCTTCTAGCCAAGTTCCTTGCCCTTAAGCTCAAACCCCTAGTTGGTCGTACAAAGTCCTTCGTTAAAGACTCTGCTTCCTTCGTTAAAGAGCTTAAGAACATAAAGCTTGACCCAGAAGACATTCTCGTGAGCTTTGATGTGGTCTCCCTTTATACGTGTATCCCTATAAAGGAAGCCATGGCAGTGATCTATCGCCTAACAGATCCCGATACTGCGTATCTTGTTGAGATCTGTCTCACTTCCACTTTCTTCTGTTTTGAGGGTGAGTTCTATGAACAAACCTGTGGTGTTGCCATGGGCTCACCCCTATCCCCTATTGTTGCGAATCTTCTTATGGAAGATTTCGAAGCCAGAGCTTTAGCCTCAGCTCGTCTCCTTCCCAAGCTGTGGAAAAGGTATGTAGATGACACTAATGTCATCTGGTCCCATGGCTTGAAGGAGTTAGATCTCTTCTTCAACCACCTCAACTGTCAGTCCTCTGCCATTAAGTTCACTATGGAAAAGGAGGTCAACAGTTGCCTCCCTTTCTTGGATATCCTTATATCGAAGAATAATGATGGTTCTCTCTCCCATTCAGTATTCCAGAAAAAAACGCATACTGAGCAGTATCTTCATGTTGATTCCCATCATTTCCCTGCTCAAAAGTTGGGTGTTCTTAACACACTCGCTACGCGAGCCTTGAGGATTTCTGATAAGGAGAGCTTCGATAAAGAGAAATCCCATCTCCTTCATGTCTTTATGGAGAATGGCTATAGTAGGCGCCTGGGTCAGAAGGCGTTCTTAAAAGCCTCTAAAAGCTCGTTAATCAAAAAAGAACACAAAGAGCGACGGCTAGGGTTCCATCTTCCCTATGTCCAAGGAACCACTGACAAGATTGCTCGGATTCTTAAGAAGTATGATATTCCCTCAACCTTCAGGCCCCTCAAAACTATTCACAAATCCCTCAGATTAGTGAAAGATCCCATTGATCCTAAAGATATGAAGGGTGTCTACTTGATCCCCTATTCTTGTGGGACCCCCTATATTGGGGAAACAGGGCGCTCCATCCATCAAAGGATTATCGAACATGCAGCGGACCTAAGACATGGAAGAACCAAGTCTTCAGCGTTGGCAGAGCATGCGTAAAAGACCAAACATCAAGTGTGTATTGAGGAGGCCAAGGTTATTGCCAAGGTTGCTCAGTTCCATCACCGTAAATTCAGAGAAGCTATTGAAATTGAAAGAAGGCCGAGCAACCTCAATAGAGATGACGGCTGGAAGATCAGTAGCTGCTGGATCCCGGCCCTTTCTTCCTAGTCTTGCCCTTTCTTGCTTTCATTGGTTCCCCTTTATTTCGCCATTTTTCCTGGGCGCCTTGTTTTTTCCTTCCTCTCGCTCGCTTATTTTATTCAATTATTATTATTATTATTATTTATTTATTTATTTTATTTATTTATTATAATTTTATTTCATTTTATTTTATTTTTCGCTCGCTTGTTTTATTTATTTTAATTAATTTATTCATTTATTTTATTTTATTTTATTTTTCGCTCGCTTGATTTATTTAATTTCCATTATTATTATTATTATTATTTATTGATTTATTATTTTATTTATTTATTTATTTATTATTATTTTATTTATTATTATTATTATTATTATTTTAATTTTTTTATTTTTTTTTATTTTTAATTTTTAATTTTTTTTATATTTTTTTATTTTATTTATTTAATTAAATTAATTAATTATTTATTTGTTTATTTTTTTTGAATTTATTTATTTATTTAAAATGAAATAAAATCTTTTTACCTTTTATTACTTTCGTAATGAAAAAATTTATTCATTATTATTTTTATGTATATTTCAATTTTTTTCTAACTAACCTTTGTAGATATTTCTTTTATACTTATTATTTAAGTCCCATTAAAAAACAAATTATAATTTTTTAATAACCTTCTGACTAACCTTTAACAATTTTAAATTATTTTATATTTTATTTATTCACTTAATTTAACTAACTTCAATTAAATCTTGACTCTGGTCCTAAAGTCAAAATTAGCCGTTAGTCAAGATAGCCGTTGGAGTCTCTACTTAGACTATTTAACATGCTAAGCTGGATCTGTTTCTTCAACTTGCCCTGACGATGAACCACACTTGTTGTTTCGAAACGCGTTGACAAATGATTAATCTTGTGATTTGCGCCGAAGAATTTCTCAATTTATCATTATCAATTTTTATATATAGATTGCTATCTGTTGATCCTTTTGAAAAACCTTGTTGATGGAGGTATTTGTCCAACCGAAAATACCAAGCCCTTGGAGCCTGTTTAAGGCCATAGAGAGCCTTTTTGAGTCTCCATACAAGTTTTGGATCATTTCCAAGGATGAATCCATCTGTTTGCTCAATGTACACTTCTTCTTCTAAGTCTCCATTTAGAAAAGCAGATTTCACATCCACTTGATATACTTTGAACTCCTGAAAGCTAGAAAGAGCAAGGAACATTCTTATGGCATCAAGTCTAGCAATTGGTGAAAATGTTTCTTCAAAGTCTATGCCTTCTTGTTGAGCATACCCTTTACAAACAAGTCTGGCCTTGTTTTTAATAACATCTCCATTCTCATTCAGCGTGTTTTTGAATATCCATTTTGTCCCTATGACATTCTTATCATTTGGTCTAGGAACCAACTCCCAAGTGTTATTCTTTTCAATTTGCTCAAGTTCTTCATTCATGGCCTTGACCCAGCATTCATCTTTGCATGCTTCACTTACATTTTGTGGTTCAATGGAGAAGAGCAATGCTAGATAGCTTGAAGCTTCTGAAATTGTTCTTCTTGTTTGTACACTTGCCTCTTTCTACCCCAAAATTTGAGACTCTGGATGATTCTTCTGGACATACCTGGATGGAGTCTTTTTTTCTACCCTTATCTGTTCTTTTGGTGCCTCATAGGTTTCTTCTTCATCATAAGTCTGATTTGATGTTGAAGGATAGTCCTCATCATCTTCGAAATCTTCGGATTTTACCTGCCTTGGATTGTTTCCTTCTTCAACAACCACTACATCAATACTTTCAACAATTTTTCCAAGTCTTTTATTATAACACTTATATCCTTTGCTTTGGGGAGAGTAACCAAGGAGAATGCCTTCATTTGCTCTAGGTTCAAACTTGCCAATGTTTTCATCAATCCTTTTGATGTAACATTTGCTTCCAAAAATTTTGAAATATTTTACCGTAGGAGTCTTAACATACCAAAGTTCATGAGGAGTTTGAGTGTTTTTCACTCGAACATTTGTCTTGTTGAGAATAGTAACGAAAGCAAATGCAGCTTCACCCCAGAAGGTTGCAGGAGTTCCAAACTCATCAAGCATAGCATGAGCCATTTGTTGAACCGTTCTGTTCATCCTTTCTACTACTCCATTTTGCTGAGGAGTCCTTGCAGTAGAGAATTCCCTTCTTATTCCATGTTCTTTACAAAAATCGAAAAATTCATTTGAGGTAAATTCCCCTCCTCGATCAGACCTGAGGCATTTGATTCTACGATCTGATTCGTTCTCAACCAAGGCTTTGAATGCCTTGAACTTTTCAAAAGCTTCGTCTTTATTCCTCAAAAGTCCTATCCAACACATCCTAGAAAAGTCGTCAATGAACAATATGAAGTATTCTTCTCCTCAAGGTGACCTTTTCCTGGATGGACCACATACATTAGTATGGACAAGTTCAAGTGGCTTACTAGTTGATCCTTCCTTCTCAGGGAAATTAGTTCTGGTTTGCTTATCAAATTGACATGATTTGCATATTGTATTGTTTGGAATTTTGATGTCAGGGAGATCACGAACCGCCTGATATTTGCATGCTTTCCTTATCTAAGAGAAGCTTAGATGCCCCAATCTTCTATGCCATAGCCAGTGTTCATCATTCTTGCTTAGATAGCATTGTTGTTGTCCTCCCTTGAGTATGTATAAATTATTTGGAGTTCTTATGCCTTTGATCACTGTTTCTCTTGTATCAAGCTCACGAAAAATACATCCATTTGATCAAAATAGTACCTCATTTCCTTGATCACACATTTGACTGACACTCAATTGATTATGCTTTAAGCCATCAACATACATAACATTTCCATCTTTGACCTTTTCTTTCAAAAAAACATAACCTTTACCTTTTATGAGTGCAGGGGTGTCATTTCCAAATGAGACCTTCCTTTCCTTTTCTAAGGTACTATATGACTGAAGTTTTTCTTTATCACCTGTCATATGTTTCGAGCATCCACTGTCGATGTACCAGTGATTTTCCTTTCCTTCCGCATATAAGGCTATACCACATCTTCCTGGTTGTGGTTCTTTCTTTCTCCATGTTTTGGGACTCAATGAAGCTTGCTCCTTCTAAGTTGTTTGCCGAAACCTTCTCCTGCATTCAGAATCTTCATGACCGAAGTTGTTACAAATAGAACATTCTATTTCATTTTCAAGAGCAGAAAAGTTATTGTAGGTTCTTTTCATGATTCCAATCACACTGCTTTGATTTCATGCTTCTCTGGTCATGATGGTCTTGTAGCCAACACATTGAGCTACTTTGTGTCCAAAGTTATGACAAGTCCAAAGTTATGACAAGAGAAACATTGGCCATTGAAGAAATTCCTGTAGTTATCAAACCTATTGTCTAGGTGATTGTAGTTTCCATAGACATTCATTCCTGAGGCAAATTGAGAATGATTTACCTACGGTTGGTTGTAGCTTATGTTCATCTTTGATGTAGATTGCCCCCAATTTACTTGGTGGTCTCTGTTCATCCTTGAAGTAGATTGACCCCGATTTACCTGGTGATCTGCTTTATGCCTTTCCTGTCGATTGTCAACCTGTTCACTTCTCCTTGTTGCATCAAGATAACTTTTGGAGGTCGGTGGCTTCTGTGCTTGAGATGCTTCTTCAGAATATCCAAGACATGTCTTTATTAGAGGAGAATGATGCACTTTGATAATCTCGTCTAAAGTTTCAGATCCTTTAGCAAATCTAAGATTTAGAGCTTTTGTTTTCTCAATATATTATCTAAGTCCCACGATTTCACATTCTAACTTTTCATTGTGTTTTTCCCTTTTAGCAAGTTGGAATGTCAGAGTATCTATGATCATACTCTTTTCTTCTTAACATATTTTAAGTTTAGAAATTTCTTCATAGAGATCATCTCCATCTATAGCATCCAAGAAATCATCATCTTCAAAAGCCATCAATAGTCTATAATCATTACATTGCTCATCTTCATCACTAATTGAAAATCCATCACTGTCTTCATGTGTATAATAGCTCTTCTTACTTACATTATGTTTTCTGTTCCATCTAACTGGATCCTTACCTTTGTCAAGCTTATCTTTATGAGGACACTTGGCTGCATAGTGACCGACTCTTCCACAAGCAAAGCATTTGAAAGGTAACTTACCTCTGAATCTTCCAGAACCCTGTTGAAGGTTCTTGACAAAGTTTGATTCTTCCTCTCTTTGACATATGTCCTGACTCAATGTAATCTCCTTTTCCTGAAGCTTTGAATGTGGCTTCTCTCCTGTCTGATGGTCCCCCTTTTCTCCTTTTGAAAGCAGTTAGGATTCCGTGCAGCTGTGACATGGTAATGCTCTGTAGATCCTGCTTTTCTTCTATGGCAGAAACTTTTGATTCAAACTTAGAAGACAAATATCTTAACACCTTTTCAGCCAAAGTAACTTTTTTTATTTCTTCACCCAAGTTTTTCATACGATTAACAATCTCATCTATACGTAAGAAATAATTAGCCACACTTTCATCATTGTGCATTCTGAGATTTTCATATTGAATTCTGAGAGTTTGTAGTTTTTCACATTTTACCTGATCATCTCCTTCATAGCTCAGAACGATCTTGTCCCATATTTCTTTTGTAGTTTTGAGCTGCATAACCTTGACGAATTTTGATTGAGATAAACTCCCTAACAGAGTATTGACAGCCTTTGCATTTGTTTCATACTACTTCTTACCAGCCATATCTATAGGAGTTGTTGATCGAAATGTGTATCCTGCTTCCATGATATCCCAAACTTCTGTACCAAGAGATTGAAGATAAGTTGTGATTCTTACCTTCCAATAGATGAAGCTGCTCCCATCAAAGATTGGTGGCCTGATAGATGCCTCTTTTTCGTAGTTGCTCATGATGATAGATCTTCCTTCAAGCGATCAAGCTTCTTCTGAAGGACCTGCTCTAATTCCAATTGTTGGAAATAATATTGAGAGGGGGGGTGAATAAGTATTATCAAGTCAATTATTTTTCATTTCATAATCAGATTTGCATACGCTACTTCAGTTAGTGAAAACGGCGTATATACGCAACTGCAAGTAATGAAACTCGTCTATAACTTGCAGAATTATAATTTAATTTATTCTTCAGATGTTGATCATTAATCTATGTGTCAGAACCATATAAACAATAACCAGGAACAGTAAAACAGAACAGACAGTCACACACAAGAACACAAGATATAAGGTGGAAACCCAATGTGGGTGAAAACCACTTGTTGCAATTCGTCTCTATCTTCTTTCAATTAGAAACTTCTTTTTACAATGTTTTTGTATTGGTGCAGTCCTATACCAGTACGCAAGCTTCTACCTATAGAAGGCTACAACCTTCTCTCATTTTCCAGCTTCTCCTGGAAAGGAGCTACAACCCCCTTAGCTCTTGTACTAGCTGATGTACTAGTACATAGGTGCTAACCTACAGAAGGCTACAACCTTCTCTTTTCTTCCAAGGACCACGTTTCATAAATTTTCAGACTGGATCCATCAATAACATCAATCAAACATCAAATATATCTGCATCAACCAATCTCCTTTGCTTCAATCAAAATTGAATCAAACAATTAATTCTTTGAATGTTGTAACCAGAATATATTGACAGTAACCAGAAACCAATCCTGAACCCAGAATACTGCAGTAATAAACAAAAGTAGCTAAAACATATTTCATGAGACGTACGCTACTTCACTATGTAGAACCTGTGTGCATACGCTTTTGTATTAAGGCCAACCAGCGTATACGCTGTTTTGACTTACTGAACCAGCGTGTATACGCGCCTCTGCTGCTTTGAACCTGCGTACAAATCTATAAAAGATAATCTTACCCTTTTCAGTTATTCAGACATTAGTAATACCCAGATCATCAAATTTATAGATCAAGTCATGCGCCAAATATAACAGTTCAAATCACACAAAGATACTTCTCTTCAAGCCTTAAGATCTTGACCCATCAATAGAACTTTTCCTTCTTCTTGTGCTCAAGTTCCTCCTTGATTCAGATCCAGCTATGCACCATAACCCAATGACCAGTATTCCAGATCTTGCTCTTCATAAGATATTCAATGCTTAAGTGAATGCCCTTGCCTAATGATCTCCTTCCCCTTTTATAGTGTTAGGCCTTACTCAATACCATGGTCCAAAACCATAGAGAATCAATACCATGGACCCAATACCTAGGTTCAACACATCAGACGAGATACCATGGTCCAAAACCATAGGTCCAACTACCAAGGACTAAATACCATAGACCAAAAAATAAGTTTTCCCACATGTACGCGCTTTTCCTTGCATGAAAGTGCATGCATATGTATACGTGCCTTTTGATCGTCGATCTTGCATGTATACGCGACTTGGTTAAGAGGAACCTGTGTATATCTCTTTTTCCTTCATTCTGAGAGCCTGAACTGTGATCTTTCATTTGAGTGAGTTGCCATCAAGGACAACACCTATGTCATAGCGCCAAACCTGTGTCATAATGCCAACAATAAGTGTTTGCAAGTAGATATGTAATTGTCCATGAGTATAGAGAAGAAGGCAACAAGGACAATAATTATGAAAAGTGGCACATCCTTCCTGAAGTTGAAGAAAATATAGCAAAAGCAAAAGCAGAAGACAGTGAGAAACAAAAGCTTGGGGAAGAATCCAATGATATGGACATCACGAGTAGTCAGAGCTCACCCAAAGGTGGATAAATTCCTTCAGAGAACAGGGGTGAAGACAGTGAAGTACGAAGGAGATCTACTCAGCAGATTCACCTAGCTGAAAAATATAAGGACTATGCCTTTATGACTAGTGTATTGGATGTCGTAGAACCCATGAGTTTTATTGAAGCTAATGAACATGAAGAGTGGATAAAAGAAATGGAAGAAGAATATGAATCTATAATCAAAAATAAAACCAGGGAATTGACTCAATTGCCTCAAGGAAAAGAGTGCATAGGATGCCAATGCTTATACAAACCCAAGTTTAAAGCATATGAGAGTATAGATAAATATAAAGCTAGATTGATGAAAAAAGAGTACTCACAAAAAGAGGGCATTGATTATGCAGAAACATTTGCATCTATAGCAAAACTTAATGCTATTAGATTGTTAATTCCATTAGCTACAAAGTGCCATTGGAATTTGCACCAATTAGATGTAAAATTTTCCTTTTTGAATGGCGATTTAAAGGAGGAGGTGCATTTGACACAACCTAAAGGGTTTGTGAAAAAAGGGCAAGAACATTTAGTTTTCATATTAAAGAAAAAATTATATGGGCTGAAGCAGACACCTAGGTCATGGTATGAAAAGATAGATTCCTTCTTTCTTCAACTTGGTTTTATGAGGAATCAAAGCGATCGAAATATGTATATCAAGTTTGATGCTAAGCGACATGTAATACTGATTTATTTGTATGTTGGTGACCTAATTATTACAGGAAATTAAGTAAAACTAATTGATGGAATTAAGGAGAAGATGCCACAAGTATTTGAGATGAAAGATCTTGGTGAGTTACATTACTGTCTAGGTATTGAAGTGTTGAGAGATGCTGGCCAGACTTTTGTTTCTCAGGGTAAGTATGTCAGAGAAGTTCTTAAAAGGTTTTAAATGGATTAGTGCAAAGTTTCTTTTGTTCCAATGCAACATAATGTGAAACTTCATTTTGATGATGGCTCAAAGGAGGTATATGGTACGTTGTATAGACAATTGATGGGAAGCTTGCATTATCTTACTACAACCAAAATTGAATTAGCATACTCTGTTAGTGTGTTAAGTCAATTTATGGTGAGAGCTCTAGAAAGCCATTGGAAAGCAGCAAAAGGAGTACATAGGTATCTTAAAGGAACAATTGATTTTGGCCTTAATTATATTGATTCATTTTATGTTCAGCTAACAAGTTAGATTCATATTGGGTTGGTAATCCGGATGATAGGATATTTACTACAAGTTATGCATTCAGTTTTGGATCCAGGATTGTTTCATGGAGCAGCAAGAAGCAACCTATTGTATCTTTGTCATCCACAGAGGCAAAGATTAAAGCTTTTTGTCCAACAACTTATGAAGTTGTTTGGTTGAGGCGAGTTCTTCAATATGTTGGAGAAGAACAAAAAAACACTACAATGATCAAATGTGACAACCAAAGTTCGATCAAGTTGGAAAATAATCCAATTTTTCATGCAAGGACAAAACATGTTGATGCTCAATTTCATTTCATTAAAGAGAAGATACAGTGTAAAGAATTTTTTCTTGAATATTGTAATACTTGTGAAAATGTTGTTGATATTTTCACAAAGCCCCTTGGGAAGATAAAATTTGAATTGTTTAGGGAGATGTTAGGTGTGGAAATCAATCCTTTCTCCATTAAGGGGGGAAATTGAAAATAATGGAGAAACAAATAGTTAGGTTGTTTGGATTTTGGTTGTAATTAGGAATTAGACCCTATTTCTGAGGAGGTTGTTTCATCTCCCTAACTAAATGCATTTGTATGAGACATGTATTTTTCTTCTTCATTCAATGAGAAGGCATCGTTGTGGCAGCCTCAGGGGATCCCCACCTAAGTGTTGTTGGTTTCATTCATTAGTTTGTCTTCCTATTTTTTTTTTCCATTAACATGTGCCTCTCTTTTGTAGAGGGGGAAAATGCTTTACCTAGCAAAGGAATAGTATGCACATATTAGACTGAGAGCAGAAACATATATTTGTTACTCAATTCTCGTATCACCAGTAATTTGCACAAGAATATAATCCATTCTTAAGTGTCGGAAAAAGGTTTGAATCTCTTAGAATAATTTCTTTCCCAATAATCTTAGACATGAAATTAGTGGCATTGTGGCAGTCACTACACACACAAAGGTTTTTCATGATATGGATGGATTTCCTAGGCTTGTATCAATGATCCCCAAAGCAATGGCCAAATTCTTATTGTGACTATATCTATATATCTATATATATAGATATAATATTTGGTTTAGGTACATATCCTGCTTCCTTGATTTGCCCACACAAGGTTTCCAACGTCACATAAATGTGAAATGCATGAGTCTCTCCATTTACCTCAATAAAACTACATGATCTTGGTTGCTTCTTCACTTCTCTCTCTCTCATAATTTTCTTTAGCTTTGCTACACCGTCCTACCTCAACATAGATGTTTGACAACAATATATAATATCCATAATTGTTTGCTTCTAATTCAAAAATGTGTTTTCTTCTTGTTCAAACAATTTGTGGGCAGTGTCAACACTCCTGCATTTAGCATACATGTCTACGAAAGCATTAGCCACCATAACATTGTACATATCACCACTTGTTATGCATAGTTCTAGATTCCCATAACATAGATGCATCCACTGACAAAAAAAAAAAAATCATTGATCCACAACCTACAGAACCAAAAAGAAACATGGTACTTAACAGTCGCCAAAACTAACATAATTCACTGATTGATATGGAACTCATCTCATTTTAACCTCCCACATTCCTAATCTGTCCCTTGCTATCCAGGAGGACAAGAATGTAGGGAAAACAACATCCCAGAATCAATATGAAAAGAACAAAGCATCATTGGTCCACCGACAAAAATCTTCAAATTGACAGAAAGATACAAGAAACAAAATGCAGGACGTCATGCAAAACCAAAGGCATCTGAGTTGATGACTGATCCCATGACCAAGCACTCGTACTGAATCTGTCTGGGAAAAAATGAAATCCTACACTTGGAGAGCTGATTTGCGAGAGAATTCTGCTCCCAAAATATGTGGCAAAAAGATATAGATTGGAAACTTGCCTTCAAGGTAGAGATTTTCTCTAGCCAGTGGGATAGATATGGAACCTCAAGAGAGTATAGTCTCTTGGACCAATCAATGACCACTTTCAAATCCCCTGTGATAACAATCCCCTCCACAACGAGCCACGAGGTACATCTAAGGACCCCCTAAAAGCCAACACCTCCGCTCTATGCCCATACCACAAAACCAGAAAAAGTGGTAAGTCTAAGAAGGGAAAAAGGAGGTTATGGCACCACAACCGCAAACTCCACCAATAGAGGCGTTGTCAAAGTACCCTATAGGATAAATATTGTCAAGGGATTTATGGAACCAACAACGCTCGGTGCTACTAGCTTTTCGAGGGCCAATCTCCATGAAATAATACATAATGCTAAGGGTATTACTTCTCAAATATGCATGCATTTCAACAACCCCATATACCCTAGAAGATATAAAGAGGGATTTTTTTGTACTCCAGATGTCGAGAGGACCAACAACTTAGGAAAGATAAAGCAAAGGTTTTGTCCAAAAATAAATTAATCTTGAGGAATGATGTTAGCTTAATCTTGAGGAATGGTTAGAATTCTACTTATGTGTACCCAATTATTGGCTGGAACAAGGTAAGTAGATCCATGGTTATAACCATGAATCTGCTTACCTTATTCCAGAGCCAATAATTGGGTACACATAGGTAGAATGCTAACCAAGGTGATTGAGTTAGGTTTCATTCCATGGATTAGCATCTCATGGAAGAATGAAAATGATTCTTGATAGTTCCCATTCTTTATAGTTAACTGCTGTTGCAACAACAATGGAGGTGGAAGTTGGTGGCGGGTCGTAAAAATAGGAAGGATAAGAATTATAATGCAAATAAGGACAATTGTTGAAGCATGTGATTTTTGCATTTGTTGAAAGGAATTTCTTTCCAAAATGGAGATGAATGGAAAAGCAATGAATGATCCATTTACATAAATCAAGGTAGGAGGAGGAAGTGAACTACCATAAGACCGCCATTCTTCACACTAGTTTTTCTGCACCAGCATCAACTTCACTAGAAAATTTAATTTCCGTGTTCCCTGTGGTTATGAGGTATAACTTCCAAGTGTTTCTCCATGGGATATGCATGTGGAAAGGTTTTGGTGAACTGAATTCTTAATTTTCTCTTTGTGGTTCAAGTTTCACTTGCCAAAAATAGAGTGTTATTAAATAGTATGAAGAATCAGGGCGACATGGGTGGGGCTGAAATTTTGACCTTGATGGAAACCAAGAAACATTCTTTGCTCAGAGAGTTGGACTCTCATGTGATGATTGGTCTCATTTAGTTTATGGAATTTTGATTAGAATTGTTGGGTTTAATATTGGTTTGTGGTATGTAAAATTTATAATTTATTTTGAGTTTTGTTCTTTATATGTGAGGTGAGTTA
The DNA here is from genome assembly GCA_031772625.1 of Pinus tabuliformis. Lineage (NCBI taxonomy): Eukaryota > Viridiplantae > Streptophyta > Pinopsida > Pinales > Pinaceae > Pinus > Pinus tabuliformis. The sequence continues at coordinate 593,773,814 of CM062804.1, forward strand.
TCAACAAAGATGGTTTGAATGGATTTGTGAAATATGAGTCTTACTTCCTATGAGTTATCAACAAAGATGGTTCGAATGGATTTGTGAAATATGAGCATTACTTCCTATGCATGTTATTAGATTTTTTGTTTGATTTGGTTTCCTTGGGTTGCTTGTCGTGGTGGAGGTACTTGAGGTTTTTTCTTCGACTCTCTTTCTTCCTATTTTCATGATTCTTTGGAATCTAAATAGCCTTCTTGTGGAGGTAAAAATCTCTTTTCCACCTTGTCATTTCTCTAGACTAGCTATTGGGAGACATCTTCTATATTTTTATAGTCTGTATGCACTCAAATTTTGGTTTTGGGCTTTGTCCTTCAATGATTGATTCTAAGGGACAGGGATTGGGAAGGTAATTCCAAATACCTGGGCTTAGTGTTCTTGCTCATCATTCTTAGGACATTTTAGTTTCACTCTCATAATATTTTGGTATTGGTTATTTAGAGGGAAAATTTCAAAAACGTTTTCTAAGTTCTAGATGATCTATGCACTTGGCTTTGGTATTAGGATTTGTTCTTTAGTAATAAGATATGAAGGTTGGGGTTAGAGAAGATAATTCCCATCCCCTAGGTTAAGTCTCCTTGTTTAGCATTATCAATATTCTTTTGTTATTTCCATAGTATCTCTTGGTTTAGGGTATTTATTAGTTGGTTTACAGATACAAGTTATTTCTATGTTCTTCATTTGGTTTTGTTATCGATGGACATGCTAAAAATTTGAAGGATTTTATGAAAACATGAGGAGACACTAGAGGAATCTAGTTGATCTCTATTAGTGTCCATGAAATTGATAAGCATTGTGCATCATAGGATGAAAATTTAATGAATCTTCTAGTTCAACAAAGGTAAAGAATAGATGAGCCTAAATCAATGTGTGGTATGATGAGGAATTCAATCCTTACTTTGTGTAAGCCTACTCTTTCTCTATGGCCTTAAATCATTGTGTCTCAAACTCAATTTAGGGTGACTCAAATGAGGAATAGACTATATACTAGCCTAAATAAGCTATGGAAATGGACTAATGGACCTATCAACACTCTGTGAGAGGAAAAAAGGAAGTAGCTAGCTAACATGTTTTATTTAGTTATTATGTTATTTTAAGTGCAGGTATTTTCGGCATGTTTTATAAGCATTATATTCTGTTAATAGTTGGATTTCAGTAGTTTTAAACTTCATCAAAATTTAGTATAATAGAAGTAACAAATTTTCTTTAAATCAACAAAACAAACTTTATTGTAAATATTTCCTGTAGCCATGCTATGGCCCTTTTAAAAATAATATCTTCCACTTCTTGTTCAAAATAAAAATAAATAGTATGAATAAATGTATAAATATTGCTCAAATTGTAATTAAATGTAATATATGGTTTTATATATAGGATTAGAGATAAATGTTACTTGAAATCATGTGACCCAATTGTTAGTAGCATTGAGGATGATCAAAATGGACATTGGTTTTCTTGTGAATACCATTTAGGGTAAAAGTGCCTTTTGATCTTAGAGTAAGACTTACCACTGGGCGTAACGAATAAGACCACTGAGCACATTGGAGAGGAGGAACAAGTACGTTAGTTTTTGTAGCAGCCCCAACTTAATTGAAATAGGACCACTAAGCACATTAGAGAGGAGGAACAAGTACTTTATTATCTGTAGCAGTCCCAACTCAACTGGAATAGGATTGTTGAGCACATTGGGGAGGAGGAACAGGTACTTTCGTTTCTATAGCAGTACCAACTTGATTGAAATAGGATCGTTGAGCACATTGGATAGGAGGAACATGCACTTTAGTTTCTGTAGAAATCTCAACTCGACTGGAATAGGACCACTGAACACGTTGGATAGGAGGAACAAGTATTTTAGTTTCTATAACAAACCAAAATCAACTAGAATAGGACCACAAAGCTTATTGAAGTTGAGATTCGATTTTTCTAGGCTTTAAGCTAGCTAAACTCAAAAATATAATTTCTCTTGGCTAGGCTAGCTGAAGCTTATAAATACATTTGAGTAACAAAGTTAAGAAGGCATCCACTCACATTGTTAAATATCACCTTGCTTGAATGCATGAAGATTACCATATTGGACTGGACATTCCACCGATTGCAATGGTGGCACCCACTACAATGGTCTCATAGAGAGAGAGAGAGAGAGAGTGATGAACTATACAATGTAAATCACCATGGGACTCACTCCTCAAAAGATTCGGCATGGAATGCAACACCAACATCAAATGCATCATTGAGGCTCAATCAGAGAGTTTAAGGGTAGGTAGAGGAACCTTGATTGCAACTCCCCCGAGAAATGTACTAGAACCATGGACATTTGCAAGTAAAACTTCTGTCATTAGATTGAGGTGGAAAAATTCCATTGAACCCAGAGTGCAACTCCCGCCCCTCTCTCCTTGCTGACAGGGGGGAATTTTTGAGTTGTGGATTTTGACAGGCAATCACAACTATTAAATCAACGAGGATCTACATCAAGGTGGGGTATAGCCACCAAATTAAAAAGATATATATATATATATATATATATATATATATATATATATATATATATATATATATATATATATATATATATATATATATATATATATATATATATCTATATATATATATATATATCTATATATATGTATATGTATATGTATATGTATATGTATATAACTTGTGCTAGTGGGAGCCCGATGAGCATGTGGGCTTTCAGATCAAATAAGTTTGGGTCGTTGGATTTGGAAGGAACATAGACGTAGTAAAAGATGGAAAGTGGCACAGTTAATAACATGATGACATTAATTTAATACCAAAATGCATAGCATGGTGTAAATGTGGTGTGTTGTGAAAATTAACCGATAATTATTCACCATAACTAAGGTTATTAGGTTATCAATTCTCATTTTCTTGCATTTTGCACTCCTTATTGGATTGGTACAACCAAAGGAATTAGTTTTCAATCCCTAGTTTGAGCGAAACATGTAATCTTTCCAAAGCCTTATTGTAGTACATTAATAGTAGCCCACAAATTTTACATATTTAGAATGGTTATTGAACACCAAAATGAGGTTTTCATTAATATGCTAGCACAAATCTGCGACACCAATGTACAAAACATTGACATGCATGTCCTTAGAGCTCAATTAGAGATGAATGGCCAATTAGATAGCTCCAAAAGTTATTTGTTAAAAATTAGTTTACTCAGAGTTGCATTTCCAAGTGTTCATTTTGACCTTGATATAATTTTTCTTTTAGCTAGTCATTATGATTTGTCAACTTGATATATTGTTCATCCTATATATGGACATAGTTTCTTAGAAGTGTGCCGGGGAATTATGGAAAAAATGGTGAGGTTACCTGTGAAAGGAAATAATATTAGTGATAAATAATTGAACGAGGAATTTATAACTTGGGCTGAAGATGAAAATTGATATTTTTACAAAGTCTAGTTGAAAACCCTAGTCAAGTAGTGAAAATTGAATTACCAGTGGCTAGTAAGGTACTGAAGCCACAATTTAAGGTGATGGTCTCTTTGTTGAGTGTTATTTTAGGATATCACAATGACTTGGTTATGGATGAAGTTATCCTTATGTGCTTAAGGGAAATAATGACAAATCCCAATGAAATTAGGATTAATTTTCTAGGTTATCTAGCTCAAAGTATACATTTTCACCTCAGCACTATGCCATTTTTTTAATTTTTTAGATAGGTTACATATCTCATGCATCTAGTCATGTTTTTTTATTTGGAATATTTCATCAATAAAGGACTATTCTCAAGAATTAAATATGTGTAGGAAAGAGTGAAGGAAGTTGACAAGTGGACTGGAGTATTATACCTAGAGAGGATACAAGGAGGTTATCTCAAATTTGTAGATTGTTTCTTGTTTCACATTCAAGCAAAATTGCTTGATAAAGCCCCTAAAAGAATGCCAAAGGATTTCAGGAAGATTTTATAGTTAACAAAGGAAACCAGTATAGGGGACTGATATCTTTTTGAGAAGTACACTATCATAAGAATCTATGGTTTTGAAGGTCAACCCTACTGTCTGCCAAAATTTGTTACCCCACAACTTTTTGCTTTAGAATTAATAAAACAAAGGTTATATGTTGATGATATTCATTGTGTCTAAAAGTAAAAAGTCAATGATTGCAATGTTGTCTGAAATTTCATCTTCCATTATAGAAATCTTCTGCCTACTTTGCTCATATTCAGGGTTGAGGAAATCATGCTAAGGTGCCTTGTCTCCTAACGTTGACCAAAAAAGTGAGGTGTCATGAGGAATTTGGAGAGAAATTACTAACTAATCATGTATATTGATCACAATTATACTTTCGTGTTGGTATTAAAAGGCTCACACCTTCTAGGTGTCGCCGAGTCGAAAGTAAATTTCCATTACAGGGCATAGTTTCGCGGAGGGAGAAAAACTGTGATTGTGGACCCTGTTATCACTCCAGGAAACTCTCCGAGGTTGTAAATCAGAGATGCCTAGTAACATATAATTTTTAATATTGTTCTCTGAAATATTGGAATGAAAGATGGTGTGGATCAAGTCGGATAACCATTTCAGCTCTATTCACACTCAAGGCATGCATGAACACCCCTAATAACACAAGGCTTTAGACTGCTAATGCTTAATAGTTTGTAGATTTAATGGATAGATGGAGAACACTGACTATGCCAGCAGATTGCATACATGGACCTATACGAATGGCTAGCTATAGGCAGCAAATGAACTTACTGACTATACCGGCAGATGCATATATAATCACACATATAAATGGCTAGTCATAGGCAATAAAGAAGCTTGCAAATCTAATATATCAAAGCAGAGATAAGATGACAGTTATCTGGCCTCAAACACACAGAAAACCTGAACAAACTGTTCAAGTGCAAGCATAGAACAGAAGAGAAATGGACATTAAACATGTAGCAGCAAAAGAAGCTTGTGTTACTAAAGACTACAGATGAGAAGCTTGAGAAAACAGGGAAGGAATAATCTCCAAAATTTGAACCCCTGTTACATCTTGTTTTCAACTATTTATAGCTTGTTTACAATGGTCCTCAGCCTTTTGAGGCTTCAGGTGTCTTAATCTATCCTTCTGTCTTGTTTAATTGATTGATTCCCTTAATAGGTAGGCATAGCTCGGCAGTTTTCCTCTTCTGACAGAGAAATAACCATACTCAGATATTTTTGGCGGCCTGTTGTGATGCATAGGAGCTCCCTCGTGCCAAAGATGCCCCATTATGTTAGTTAGGATGATTGCTGCACTGGCAGGGCCGTTAATGCTCCATGATTTCATTTGATTTGGGTTGAGGCGTGTAGTGGCCCTTCCCCTTCCCTTTCTGGGTTCTGTTTGCCGGCCGTTGTCCCTCCGCCGAATCCTTCTTCTGGTATATAACATAACTGCACGGTTCCTTCAAGGATGGCTTGCCGCCTGAACCTGCAACGGAGTGGCTGCCGTTCTTATGAAATCCCTGCACCGGTCCCTTTTAGGCAATAGCTGTGAATGTTTCTTTTCTATTATTGTGTCTGTCTGGGTCATAAACAGCGAAAACGCTGCGACACTGCTAAATCCCGCCCATTTCTGTTTCACTTGGACTTCAAACATCCTCAAACATGGCATAACTTTCTATCGGGTCCGCCTTTCGGGTCACAGTCACATATCGTAGCCGGTCGATCCCTTGCTTTTCTTTATATTTGGAAATTCATGAACAATGCTGCAAAACATGAGGAAATCGACTTTGACGGACCTGAAAATATATGTATTTCACTTCCCGGACCCTTTCGGGTCCGGGCTTCATCGTTATCGGCATTCGCTAAGGCTTCCTGTGTATTTCCTTATACATTGACAATACACAAAATACAATGAAAATGGCCCCCGCGCGGACTTGAAATATTATTAAAAATCCTTTATAGTGTCATCGGGTCCATCCCATCGGATTGGAGGCATGCTATATGTAAAGGCCCCGCCCCTCAGAAGACGCCGATAGCGATATTCACCGCGGACCCGATAAGTTATCAAAAATAACTCATAACGCCATCGGGTCCGGCCCATAGGCGATTGCTGATATATGTTAAAGGCCCATCCCTTTGTTATCACCGATAGCGATACGCCGAAGTGATATCGGCGATCGCTCATCGGTAATGTATCATGTCGCTGCCTCTGCCTACTCCGACTTGCGATATGCCGACGCGACCTGGACCATTGATCGGTCAGATCCGACGGCTGAGGTTGATGCGGATTCATATGCCTGCAATCTTGGTTTTTATGTGATTTTTTGGGTATTTTCACCTTCCGATAGTGTAATTCTGCCCTCCAAAGGGCTTCCCTCTTGCAACCTCTTTGATCAGTGGGTAGCTTTTGTCATGTCTTGATGATTTGAACAGCAAACATGGATTTTGGGCATGACTATAAGCATATTTGCAGCCTTTGAGAGCTTTTTGAATCTATTTTTAATCCATTTGCATAGCAAAGCTAACACTGGCTCCTTCTGGGGATGAGATCCTCCCTGTGAGGTCTCAAGAACTGCAGATCAATGCCTTTCCTGTAGAAAACAAATTAGCCAAAATTTCCTAGTGTTCCATTGGGCATGGAGTCTACTTTGCTTATACTAAAACTGACAAAATAAAATATTTACAGTTTTAAGGCCTAAAGACCTTAAATCAAATAGCTTTTCAAAAACCGCCCATTTATTGGGCCATCAAAAACTGGTTCTCCCTCCATACTTTTCAGTATAAAGGTATTGTTCCCTTGAATCTGTGAAATGATGAAAGGGCCCGTCCAGAGAGCATCAAATTTCCCATGATTGCCTTTCTTTTCTTTAAATGCATCCCATTTCATAACCAAATCCCCAACCTGCAAGTTGTCTTTCTTTGCCTTCTTGTCAAAGACTTCCTTGATCCTCTGTTGATGTGCTGTAGCTTTTTCAATCAGCTGCTCTATGATCTGATATAATTCTGTTAAATCAGTGATTCTATTGGCCATAACGTCTTCTTCATTCTGCGCTATTTGGAGAAATTTTGCCACAGGAAGAGTAAGCTGAATTGGAAAAATAGCATCAGTACCGTATACCAGCTTAAAAGGAGAGCAACCTGTAGATCTTTTGATGGTCACTCTGTCTGCCCATAGTGCATATTTGAGCTTTTCATCCCAATTCTTCTTATTATCTTCTAACAGCTTCTTAATAATCCTGATCAGACTTTTGTTAGAGGATTCTGCTAGACCATTCCCTTGGGGGTAATAGGAGGTGGAATGAACAAGCTTAATGCCCATTGAATCACACATTTCCACCAACTCTTTTGCCTTGAAGGCTGTTGCATTATCTGTTATAAGCTTATGTGGGCAATAAAATCTGCTGAAAATGTTTTCTGATAAAAATTTGATTACCACATTATGATCAGCCTTCCTTGTTGGGATTGCTTCAATCCATTTTGTAAAATAATCAGTGGCAACTAATATCCACCTGTGCTGGCCACTGGAGTGCGGGTTGATTTCACCAATGAAATCCAAGCCCCACTGCTGAAAAGGTCCTTTTGCAATTATTGGCTTTAGGGGCAGGGATTTTAACTGCTGCTTTCCTTCAAATCTCTGGCACCTGTCACAAGTTTTAACAAAAGCAAATGCATCAGAAAATAAAGATGGCCAATAGTACCCAGCTCTGAGAATCTTTTGGGCTGTAGTTCTCCAATAATGATGTCCTCCACACATGCTGTTATGGAACTGCTGCATAACTTCTATTGACTGTTCTTTGTCCAGACATCTTAAAAGCACTCCAGATGGATCCTTCCAATAAAGCGAGCTATCATTGATGCAATATTTCATTTCCTTGAGCTTTAACGTTCTTGCTTGACTTTGAGAAAATTCTGAAGGCACTTCTAGCTTTAAAAGGAAATGAATTATTGCAGCATACCAACTACATGAAGCTAGGTTCTCGGCCACTGACTATCCTCTCTGCGATTCAGCTGTTTCGTGCTCTTCCATTAGACCATTTCCTTCTACATTGAACAAGAAATCGACGTCCAAAGATTTGCAATTTTCTTCAACCAACAGTTTGGCAAGCCCCTGACCTCTTACCAGCTTGGTAGGCTTCAGCTCTATTTTGAATTCTATCATTTTTGCAATCCATTTCGCTCTTTTTCCATCAGCATCAGGCTGCGTTAAGACATCCTTTATTGCAGCAGAAGGCACATATGCAACTATTTTGGAATGCAAGATGTATACTCTGAAAGCTTTCAAAGATTTGATAAGAGCGTATGCTTGTTTCTCAATAATATCATACCTTAGCTCAGCATCCCTTAAGGTTTTACTGAAAAATGCCCCCGGATGCTCTGAGCCTTCTTCATCTGCTTGCAATAAGACTATTGCAAGGGTGTCGTCAGAGGCAAAAGAAAATATGCGGAACTCCTTGCTATAATCTAGACTGATTAAAGTGGGGGCCTCCATAATTGCCCTTTTAATGGACTCAAATGACTTTCTCGCTACACCATTCCACTTGATCTCTGACCCCTTCTTCAACATAGAGGTAATATGCTTCACAAGTTCTGCAAAATTTGGGATAAATCTCCTTACAAAATTAATCTTGCCTAGAAAAGACTGGATGTCCTTCTTCGATCTCGGGACAGACAAGGTCTGTATTGCTTTTACTCTTTCTGGGTCAACTTGGACACCTGCAGCAGAAACAATATGTCCCAACAACTTGCCTTCTTCTAACGCAAACTGTGACTTCTTGGGATTTATTGAAATCCCAAACCTTCTGCACTTCAAAAACACTTTCTTCAAATGTTGCACATGGTCTTTATGGCTACTGGAGTATACTGTTATATCATCCAGGTAGATAAGGACAAATTTATCCTTTTCTCCCACAAATGCTATATCCATAGCTCTCTGAAAGGTGGCTCCAGCATTCATCAACCCAAAAGGCATCTTTGAATACATAAAGGTACCCCAAGGAGTGGTGAATGCAGTCTTCTCCTGATCATCCGGATGCACAACGACCTGCTTATAACCTGAAAAACCATCTATAAAAGACATTACTTTGGCACCTGAGACTTGCTGCAACAAATGCTCCATTTTTGGTAGAGGATAATTATCCTTTTTGGAACATTTATTTAGATTCCTGAAATCAACACATAGTCTGATTTCTCCACTCTTCTTCCTCACAACAACTAGATTGGCCACCCATTTAGAATATCTGAGAGGCACTATGATCTTAGCAGCCAACAACTTTTTAATTTCTTTCTCAACCAGAGGAAGGAGCATAGGATTCATTGGTCTCAGCTTCTGTTTGAAAGGAATAGTGTCTTTCTCAAGCAGAATTTTATGTTGAATTATATTTTCGTCATATGTCTTCAGATCGCTGTACTCCCAAGTGAACACATCAGCAAATTGCCTCATTAATTTGCAGTATTCAGCACTCTGGTCAGCAGATAGAATGGTGGATAGATTTATGAATTTGGGGTGACCTGAACCTCCTATATCATGTTTGCAAACTACAGTTTGATCTTCTTTTTGGGCAGCTTTGTAAGGCACATCATTGTGATCAAACAATCTCTCAAGAGGAATTAGACCCTTAGTAATATGGTTGCTAGGGAGTTGGACTATGCTATTCTTCCCAATCTTATTTCTAAGCTTGGACTTGGGATCTTCTAACAAAGCATCATTATTTTGGTCAATTTGCATTTCAGAAAACTCATCAATGACTTGAAGAAACCTATTTAGCTCATCATCATCATCAAAAACCCTCCAATGGTGGACATTATCAGGCACGGAGGGTCTATACTTCATTTGTATCTCATAAACTAGTTTGGGAGGCGATGGAGGTATAAACAAACTAGCTGAGACAGCAAGGGAGTCGGCAAGCTGATTTTGGGCTATAGGAATATATGAAATGCAGAAAAATTCAAAGAACTCTTTGGTTCTCCATACCTCATCTCTGTACGCTTTTAGCCTTGGGTGTTTTTCTTGGAATGTTTCAATCACTTGCTTATTTATCAGATCAGCATCTCCGAATACCTTCAGCTTCTTTATTCCTCTGTCTTTGGCGGGCATGAAGGCCCAACAACAGTGCTTCATATTCTGCTATGTTGTTTGTCACCTAAAAAACCAGCTTTAGAGACAATTGAACTGTTTCTTGTTGTGGAGACACTAGCACCACCCCTGCTCCTGCAGTCTCCTTGGTACATGCTCCATCAAAGAACATCTCCCAAATCTAACCTCCTATATTATGCTCAGCTTGAGTTGTTGGTTTCCTGATCTGCAATGCAACCTTCTGAGATTCTTCTATTTGGAGAATGCAAGCTCCAAAATCAGTGTCCACTGCATATATGGGATGGTTTGTAGGATTCTTCTCATCGCTAATGATATATGCCAGTTGTGCTTCTCTATATAACCTCCTGCTCTCTCCTCCGAACACTGGGACAGTTGCATAAGATAAATCGTTCTGCAATGTTCCACCTAGTCTCTTAATCCACCCTCTGGACAACAGCATGCCAAACTTAGGAGGGACATCTGCCACCACAATATCCATTATCATGCTCTTCATGGGCAGCTGGGTTAGGGAAATGGCTAAATCTTTAATCAATCCCAGGCATTTCATCTTCCTTGAATCAAACGAGAATAGGTCATGATATGGTATGGTAATGTCAAGGCCTAACTCTTCCATGACGGTTTTAGGCATCAGATTGTGACTAGCACCTGTATCTAGGAGGCAGTTGTGGAGAATTTTGTCATGAATGGTCAAGGAGACATAAAAATATGGGGAATTATCCTTAGCAGGTTCAGTCATTGGGCTTAGCACAACTGCAGACCTATCGTCTTGCAAATTGACAGAGTTAGTGGAGGTTCGTGTGATCTTTAGCTCGAGAGCCTCATGGATAGGCTTTCTAAACATCTCACTCTTCACCAATTCTGTCAGAGGCACAGTTATTTTTAACTTCTGAACTTCTGATTCGAAGCTAAAAGAGAGAGGTAGCTTGTCAGGAATTTTTACCTCTTGAACTGGTGCTTTGAGGGTGACTGGATCAACTGCTGGTCTTTTTTCTCTGCTATCCTGGGTCTCTGTTTGGACGGCAGCTTTTCGGGCAGGATTCTCCTTGATATTATTTGCATTTGACCTTAGATTATATCTTTTCTGCTCCCCAGTTTTCAGAACAGCCTCTCTGTCCCACCTTTGACTGTCTTGCTCCTGCAGCAAAGACTCTTTGTATGCAGCCAATGTCAAAAAGGAATCATTGCCTTTATCTTCCATACAGAGAATTTCATCCTCATCTTCAATCTGTTCCTCCTCCATGACCACATTCTGGAAAGGAGCCTTAACTTTTTGATCTTTGTTAGTTTCTTTACCCCTCTGAATGATTTGTGATTGTTCGTTGGCTCTTCTAAATGGATTCGGATTTCTTGGTGCAAATGTGCCTGGGAGCCTTGTCTTCCCAGGGTTCTGCTCAATCTCCAGCTTAGAAATTTTAGCAGACAGTGACTCGATCATTCTAGTCATTTTATCAAGTTTGGTATCTGAGGATGAAGCAGAAGAAGCCTCGCCTCTCTGCCTCCTTCTATCAGCGTGAATTTTGAGCTTTTCTGCAGCCATAATGTTAGATTCGACTTCTAGTGCCGCGTCCTGCATTTCAGCTAGGGTGGCACATCTTCTTTCTCTCAACAGCAAACAGAACTCAGAGTCAAAGGCACTGGTGTAGGCAAGTTTGGCAGAGGTGGGGGTAGGCTTTACCTCAGCTGGTATCTTACTATACATACGGTTGAATCTTTTATTAAAATCAAACAAGGATTCCCCATTTTCCCTCTTCAGGTTTCCAAACTCCGTATGATAGTATAGCAAGTCCTTTTTATCTCCCCAGTGTTTTAGGAACGTATCATCTAAAGCTTCGATATCTGCTATAGATCTTGGGGCTTGTTCTCTAAACCATTTCCTAGCCTCCCCATCTAGACTTTGGACAAAGACTCTCATCCACACATCATCTTCACTAATATCCAGATTATCAGCATAGCTATAAAATGACTCAAGGTGTTCTTCAGCAGTGACACCTTCAGCCCCAGTGAACTTGGGCATATACTTCTGATATTCTCCAGTGGGCATAGCATTCAAGGGAGTGGGCAGTATTAAAGGTCCATACCTGGCGGCTATGGTTCTTTCCATTTTGGTGGGTGCTTGTGGTCCTGCCATGTTTGGAATTTGTGGAAGGACACTAGCAGATGGGGCAGTAGGAAATAATGTAATGGATGGCAGAGATATTGGGATGTTTTGGACAGTATGGGCAACTTTCTTTGGACTGAGATTCAAAGGGGAACTAAATGGACAAGGAGCTTTATGAATCTCTGCAGGTACTTCTTCATTAGCAATACTAGGCTTTAAATCTTCAAACTGCATATCCTCAACTAAAAACTTCTCATGCAGAGACAAATAAGATTTCTGAGGCTTACCTGATTTTGATGCTTCCTTCTATGATGTTTTCTTTGGGTTAACAATCTCCTTAGGGTCAGGCACTGGGACAGCTGGAGACTTCTGCAGACTTCTTCTAGTATGCCTCACAAACTGAGCCAGAACTTCAAAGTGGAGTCGCCAAAGGATGGCCTTCCTCCAGTGGAGTCACCAGACAGATGATTACAACCAATGTCTATGTTCAAACCTTGTCTGTCATCAAAGCTTGAAGCTGTGTCGTCTCCCAGGGAAGCTGAGCTTCGATTCTCTTCTCCCCGGCAACGGCGCCAATTATGTTATCAATCTAGGAAACTCTCCGAGGTTGTAAATCAGAGATGCCTGGTAACATATAATTTTTAATATTGTTCTCTGAAATATTGGAATGAAAGATGGTGTGGATCAAGTCGGATAACCATTTCAGCTCTATTCACACTCAAGGCATGCATGAACACTCCTAATAACACAAGGCTTTAGACTGCTAATGCTTAATAGTTTGTAGATTTAATGGATAGATGGAGAACACTGACTATGCCAGCAGGTTGCATACATGGACCTATACGAATGGCTAGCTACAGGCAGCAAATGAACTTACTGACTATACCAGCAGACGCATATATAATCACATATATAAATGGCTAGCCATAGGCAATAAAGAAGCTTGCAAATCTAATATATCAAAGCAGAGATAAGATGACAGTTATCTGGCCTCAAACACACAGAAAACCTGAACAAACTGTTCAAGTGCAAGCATAGAACAGAAGAGAAATGGACATTAAACATGTAGCAGCAAAATAAGCTTGTGTTACTAAAGACTACAGATGAGAAGCTTGAGAAAATAGGGAAGGAATAATCTCCAAAAGTTCAACCCCTGTTACATCTTGTTTTCAGCTATTTATAGCTTGTTTACAATGGTCCTCAGCCTTTTGAGGCTTCAAGTGTCTTAATCTATCCTTCTGTCTTGTTTAACTGATTGATTCCCTTAATAGGTAGGCATAGCTCGGCAGTTTTCCTCTTCTAACAGAGAAATAACCATACTCAGATATTTTGGGTGGCCTGCTGTGATGCAAAGGAGCTCCCTTATGCCAAAGATGCCCCATTATGTTCGTTAGGATGACTGCTGCACTGGCAGGGCCATTAATGCTCCATGATTTCATTTGATTTGGGTTGAGGCGTGTAGTGGCCCTTCCTCTTCCCTTTCTGGGTTCTGTTTGCCGGCCACTGTCCCTCCGCCGAATCCTTCTTCTGGTATATAACATAACTGCACGGTTCCTTCAAGGATGGCTTGCCACCTGAACCTGCAACGGAGTGGCGGCCGTTCTTATGAAATCCCTGCACCGCTCCCTTTCAGGCAATAGCTGTGAATGTTTCTTTTCTGTTATTGTGTCTGTCTGGGTCATAAACAACGAAAACACTGCGACACTGCTAAATCCCGCCCATTTCTGTTTCACTTGGACTTCAAACATCCTCAAACATGGCATAACTTTCTATCGGGTCCGCCTTTCGGGTCACAGTCGCATATCGCAGCCGGTCGATCCCTTGCTTTTCTTTATATTTGGAAATTCATGAACAATGCTGCAAAACATGAGGAAATCGACTTTGACGGACCTAAAAATATATGTATTTCACTTCCCGGACCCTTTCGGGTCCGGGCTTCATCGTTATTGGCATTTGCTAAGGCTTCCTGTGTATTTCCTTATACATTGACAATACACAAAATACAATGAAAATGGCCCCCGCGCGGACTTGAAATATTATTAAAAATCCTTTATAGTGTCATCGGGTCCATCCCATCGGATCGGAGGCATGCTATATGTAAAGGCCCCGCCCCTCAGAAGACACCGATAGCGATATTCACCGCGGACTTGATAAGTTATCAAAAATAACTCATAACGCCGTCGGGTCCGGCCCATAGGCGATTGCTGATATATGTTAAAGGCCCATCCCTTTGTTATCGTCGATAGTGATACGCCGAAGTGATATCGGCGATCGCTCATCGGTAATGTATCATGTCGTTGCCTCTGCCTACTCCGACTTGCGATATGCCGACGCGACCTGGACCGTTGATCGGCTAGATCCGACGGCTGAGGTTGATGCGGATTCATATGCCTGCAATCTTGGTTTTTATGTGATTTTTTGGGTATTTTCACCTTCTGATAGTGTAATTCTGCCCTCCAAAGGGCTTCCCTCTTGCAACCTCTTTGATCAGTGGGCAACTTTTGTCATGTCTTGATGATTTGAATAGCAAACATGGATTTTGGGCATGACTATAAGCATATTTGCAGCCTTTGAGAGCTTTTTGAATCTATTTTTAATCCATTTGCATAGCAAAGCTAACAGACCCCCCCATCTCAGTGACATCACAGGCGTACCCCTTGCCCCTGTAATTCATGAGAAGAATGGAACCAAGCAAATGTCGATACTTCAAGAAACTTCTCCAAATCTACAACTTTGGACAAAGCCTCACACACACACACACACACACATATATATATATAGATATGAGTCCCTACTCATCAATGACTATGATTGACTCGCGAAGATCTATAGCCCAAAACAAGTGCCCCTCCCTGTTACATTAGCAGGGGGGTCGCACTTCAGGTTCCTACTTCGGGTTTCGCCTACCTCCACCAATAGCCCAGATCGATGCTACTGAAATCCATGGTTTGTGTGGCACACCCATATATATATATATATATATATATATATATATATATATATATATATATATACACATATATATATATATATATATATATATATATATATATATATATATATATATATATATATATATATATATATATATATATATATATATATATATATATATATATATATATATATATATATATATATATACATATAGATATATATATATATATATATATATATATATATATACATATATATATATATATATATACATATATATACATATACATATATATATATATATCTATATATATATATATAACTTTTAAAACTGGTGCCTCTGTTGTGAGTCCCTACTAGCCAATGCTGTGATCAACCAACCAAGATCTATAGCCCAAAATGAGTGCCCACCCTCGTGACATTAGTAGGGGGGGTCAAACATCGGGCTCCTACTTCGGTTTTCACTTACCTCCATCGATAGCCCAAATTGATGCTACTAAAATCCATGGATTGAGTAGGGGTACCCTGTGATGCCATATAGGAGGGGGAGGGGTTTCAATCGTGGTTCCCACTCCACTGGAACCTTGCACTGCAAACAATACTTGTTGGACTTGGCACATGGCACAGTCATGAGCACCTTACAAATATAAATGAATAAGATGATGTATCAACCTCTCAAAAGGAATGGATTTAACTGCATCCAAGGACCTAATAAATTGTAGGACTACCACCATTTCAATGATGTGGTGCCTCCTAATTGGGTATCAGGCCCTTTATGACTTGGGTATGTGAGAAAATATTTACATGATGCCTTTGAATACACTCAATGATCACGGTCTCACCTTTAATAAGAATATTCTATCTTTTTTTTCCCTAGATATGTTAGTCATTATCAAAATTAGATTGCAAACTTATTAGTATTGAACATTACTTTCTTTCTAAATACACTTTGCGAGCCTTTCAATTCAAACATGATCTTATTGTTTTATGAAATTCTCTATATGCTTGTAGTTTTTTTAAGCTAAATTAGAATTCAACTACTCTAGTAGTTTTTTATGATGATTTACCACACTTTATAACTTTTTTATTATTATAGAAATACTCTTAAAATTAAAAAATTTAATATATATGAAGTAGTTGTGCGGAAGTAGTTATGCAGTTGGGGATGTGTGTGGGATAAAGGTTATCCTGCACATGCCCCTCTTTTGGAAAACACCCTTTATTCAGCACACATCCCTGACTCCAATGTTAACCACTTCCTCCCTCTTGCTAGATCGATTGTTGAATCTCTCTATTTCCTTCCATAGGAAGGCAATGGATTGTGATGATTGCATAAAAGCATCAATCTGAATTTTCGCTCGTAAATATGTGTGGTTTGTGAGTGCATGTGAGGTTTAGATGTGAGTACCCATTATGACTATGAGAGGACTTGAATTTATTTTGACAAATTGGATGCATTGAACCTGTGAAGTCTGATAATGTAGGGGTGTTATAGACAATTTTGTGCCTTGCAGCATCAGGCATGAATTGTCAATAATCCAAGGGATCCAAAGTCCCTAAACATGATGTTCCTACCCCTAGAGGAACAAGGTCAGCAAACCAACAGCTCTCAGATCAATTCTCCACCTGAAAACACTCAAAAACAAGCAATCCTGAAATCAAAGCAGGTGCTCCACTAGGCTTCTGCGCTGAAACTCAACTCCTCCATGGTGTACCTGCGTTGCAAAGCAAGTGGAACAAAGGCCACCTGCGCTAAGCGAGATGGGACAAGTGGCACACTGAGTCATTGCTCTGGAATCTTCCAAAAATGACACTTGGATCAGGGATTTCGCCTTGTGATGAGTCAGAGGCTCTGTTTCTCCAAGTGGAAGCAAGGTTCTCCAAGTGGACTCAAGAACTGAAGATCAACTGAAGAGAGAGAGGACACAAGGCAGCTACACATCAGTTGCAAGCTGACTCATCCTTTCTCAATTCATCTATATATTGAGCTCTCTCCTATGAGCTCAGGGGGCTGGAATTTTGTGCAAAGTAATGATATGCTGTTGGTTTCACTATAGAGCTATTGGGTGATTGCTTGAAGGAGGTGAAGAGGAAAAATTCTTTCTGCTGGGAGGTGTTGCTGGATTGGGGCCTTCAATGGTTGTAACTCTCTCAGAACTTTACTTCTTCATTAATAAAAGCTATTGAGGTTCTTCTATATGCACTTGTTTCAATGATGTGTTGTGATAATTGTATATTTGATTTATGCTAATCCTTGAATCAGTTATGATTGCATGCTTCTTGTAGTTTCCTTCTTTGTTATTTTGCAGGATCTCATTGTAGCTGGGCCAGCAAAAGAGCAAGGAGCTGGGAGCAAGCAAGCAAAGAGAAGAGTTTGGATTCGACATTAAGCGCAAGGCAACGGTTAGTGCATTTCTTCATTCTCTCTTGCTTTCATAAAGAAGTAAACCTTAAGTAGTTTTCTTTACAGTTGTTGCTGAGGTACTATCACCCTTAGAGTGGGATAGGGTCATCCGAGTCGGATACTTTTCCCTACAACAAACTGGCGACTCCGCTGGGGATCGTATCTGTTTGATTGTTTGTAGTATTTTGCCATTCATTTCCTGAACAAAAGAGTACCAAATCGAAAAGCTTTTGACTATATCAAAAGCGAAGTAGAGGGCAGCTACTCTAGTTCATTTCTGAGCATGTTCATGATTTGAAGAGCTGATCTACAAGGATCCTTGTAAACTCTTAGTGATAGATTTTCACCTTCTTTGTCATCCCTTAGTGTGTGCTTGACTGATAGCTTCTGATTTGAGCAAAAACCGTGAATTTTTGAGAAAATTGTGACCCGGAAACTGAGAAAACACAACTTTCGTTTTCCAAAGCAGGTAGTACACAGGCTACCTGCTTTGCAACGCAGGTCCCGAAGGGGCTACCTGCGCTGAGAGCCAGACTGGCTGAGCAACACCTGCGTTGGCCCAATTTTGCCTTGTGCAGTTGGGGTTTCCTCCCTTTTTCTTCCCTGTTTTCACTATAGTTTTTGCAGCAAGTTGTCTTTCTTGTACCTATTCTGAAACCAACCTTACTTGCCATCATTCCGCCTCTGTTATATAACGAAATTGTACTTGTTCTTTTGTATTTCTTACATCATTTACAATTTCCCATAACGAAAGTGAACTAGTCTTGCTTTGGCCTCTTAGATCTGAACCTGTGTTAGGCATTTTGCTGGTCTAAAGAGTTAGCTTGTTTGCTGTCCATAGCTGAGTAGTCTTTTTTACTTTCGTCATTATGGTTTGATTTCATGTATTTCCTGTGATTAAACAAGTAAATCTTAAGGTGTCTTTTGATTTTGGACAAACTTGTTTGTTTTCGCTTGAAATCGAAATCAAAGTTATATAACAACTTTCTTTTTGTAATACATCAACATTAAGAAAGGGAAAAGAAAATACATGCATTGTGCATTTTGCATTTGACTGTTTGCATGACGATTTAGGAAATTTGCATTAGTGTGTGCTCTATGATCTGTGTGAAAAGATTTTCCTTTCTTCTCCTCAGTAGTTAAGATTTTCAAAGTTGAAAGATTGAAAAGTTTGCTTCTCATCTTAGACTGCATTCAGCAATTTGTTACATACATCTCGTGGTGATCCTTAAAGGCAAACTACTAAGCAAGATCAACATTAAAATAAATTCAATTTACATAACAACGCTTTGAAACATAACATAAACACATAGAGGTCTAGGTAGAGACGTGTTCCGGCGTCGTTAAACATAGTGACTGTCGATCTCTATGAAGGTGCGTGATTCCTCCTGAGAGTCGGTGGCACTAATACGGACTTGTGCTCCCACGTACCGTCGCGTATATATTGGGAGACCCCTATAGGAACAAAGCCTTTATCCATAGGAAGCCGTGTCGGCCGCCCTACTGATCGCGATGCAGTGAACACAGCATTCACGAAGATCGACCACCCGTACTGTAAAACGTATTTTGTGGTTTCGCGAAAAGTTTGGCACACCCTCTGCCTAGAACTCCAGAGAAGTTTCTTTTGGCCTTTTTCAAACTCTATAACTAAAAAGGTCCATCCGAGCATTTGTCACTTCGGGCTCGTTAAAACATCGAAGGAGACTAGAGTCATCTTTAGCTTTTTCTCGACTCTTAAAACATGAAAAAGCAAAGTTGTGTCTAAAGCGTCGTTAATAAAATTTATTTTAATCGGAACATAATCACCTGTTATTCCCACGTTGATCTTTCAGTTGAAAAGTATGGAGCCCACCAACCAAGGAAGTCACCTTGGCGGAAGTCCCAATCCCTTCTCCTCTTGGGGAGATGTTGGTGCGCCTCATATGGCCACATTGTCACTTCCAGGATTGACAATTGGCCTACCTGTATGGCTCTTTTCAACTAATGTAGTTCAAATCACCACTAATCCTGAGCGGTCGAATCAACAGTCAGACCAGTCTAGAGCTACCCACCAGCCTTCCACTTCTTACAATTCTTCCTCTGATCCTTCATCTTTGCGAGGTAGAGCCGGCAAAAGTCAGCCTCCCATGGAGAAGAAGGAAAAGAAGAAGAGAGAAAAGAAGCAGAAGGGGCCTATGGCGAAGGCGACTGGGGGAAAGCAAAAGACATCTGACAAAAATCCACACACTGCACCGACCGGGCCTAAATCGCCATGTGTCATTTGCAAAGGGACCCACTTCCACCATGACTGTCCTTGTATTCCCCGGATACTAAGGGACTGGTCCCCCAGGTTGCACAATCCGGTAGCATCAACCTCTGGTAGTCATGTTGATTGCAGTCCGTCAACTAGCGAGAGTGAAGGACGAAAAGGGAGACCAAGATCACCGTGTATGTTGTGTGAAGGCGATCACGCCATCCACCGATGTCCATTCTTAGATGAGGCGAAGAGAGTTTTGGAAGATCGTCCGGTATCACCGTTACGACTTCCTCCTGGATACCAAAAACTCGTGCCTAATCCCTCGATAGTTGAAAATCCAGCTGGCCCGCTCAAGTGGTCAGCTGAAGTGTCAGTCATTGAGAATGAACCTGCTGAATCCAGACCAGACGAAAGTCTAAAGGTCGAAACGGCAGTTGACCCGGTTCTCCCTTCAGAGGTTTCATCCTCAAATGACTCCGTCATTGAAGACCCATCTTCAAATGACACCCTCACTGAAGAGGATAAGGATGACACCGTCCATATTCTTTTCATCAACACAGACTCTGATGAGCATCAGGGCAATGCACCCATTCCTTTATCGCAGGAAGGAACATCGTCAGGGTCGTATCCGGCCGTGTATTCGGTTCCACCACCAAGCAACC
The DNA here is from genome assembly GCA_031772625.1 of Pinus tabuliformis. Classification (NCBI taxonomy): domain Eukaryota; kingdom Viridiplantae; phylum Streptophyta; class Pinopsida; order Pinales; family Pinaceae; genus Pinus; species Pinus tabuliformis. Next base: position 593,794,227 of record CM062804.1, read on the forward strand.
TAGTTGTATCCTTTGATTGGAATCAACTAGGCAGACCCCGGTTACCAGCCAGTATCCCATTCAGAATCATCGTCCAAATCTACAGAATGGTGATGGCTGGAACTATCATTGATGAAGGGGCATCTGTGAGTATCCTTTCCTCTATTGCTTGGAAAGCACTGGGTTCCCCGACGCTTTTACCTGAGATGAGAAATCTATCGGGTTTTGATAAAGGAACCAGTCGCCCGTTAGGGATTCTCCCCAATGTTCCAGTTACATTGAAGGGGAAGACAGTTCATATGAACGTCATGGTCGTCCAGGGACCCTTGGTTTATAACTTACTCCTTGGACGAGACTATATATATTGCATGGAGGCGATAGTGTCCTCACTCTTTAGAGTTATGTGTTTTCCGCACGAAGGAAGAATGGTCAAGCTCGTAGACCAACTTTCATTTCCAGGATCGCGCATCGCAAATAGTCAAATACCATCCCTTAACGGTTTATTCACTCAAGGAATGCCTCCACCCCCAGTTCTACTTCCCGATGAATGCGAGTGATTCGGAAAGATGTAACTGGGACCCAGGGGGCATGCACCCTGGCCTGCCTTGGGCAGAGAAAACCTTGGGTATAAAGTTAATTTCCGCAGAAGAATGGGACTAGTCCGTACCCCGTCCGAAGGAAGGAAGAGAGGGTTGTTCTAGGATAAAGTTCTTTTGTCAAAGTTATGTGAGCGAAATAATCGGCTCCCTTTGTCTAAAAAATAGGCTCTCCTGAGGAAGGAGATCCATTTGTGGCGGCAAGTAGCCACCATCTTTGAAGGCAAGCCTCACCCATTAAAACATATGTTTTAAAGGATAAGTAGGGGCAGCCTCCAAAGAAAGAGATGAAATTGCTGCAACAAGTAGTCACCATCCTTATCAACCTAATAATAGACATCACCGGGAAAAAGAGTTTAGTTTGCGGCAGCGAACAAAACCATTTTTCGGATAATAAGTAAGAGGCAAACCTCCCTCCGTAACGCCGATGTTTTATCTGTTGCGATCTTGCAAAAATCAAAAAGTGAACTGATGGGAAGACAAGTACCGTCGGCACCGAAAAATAACGAGAAGACAAGTATCGTTAAAAATATAGCAAGACGACAAGTAGAAAAACAGAGGTGGGACAGAGGAGGGGTAGCCTTGAAATTATACTTTATACCTGGGGGCATGCGAACCTTTTGGAGTGCAAGCATGGGACGACTTTTTATTTTTTAAATTTTTAGGTCCTCCCTTTAAACCTGTAGGTCTAACCCGTTAAACTCGTAGGATTAGCCGTTTCCAGCTTGCATAAAGAAAGGATGTGGGGCAAAAGTTAAAACTTGCCAAATAGGAGCATAGCTTCGTGAGATAAAGCTCCTTAAAAAATAGCTATCTCACCTGAGGCGTTTCTTGTATTAAGACTGGTATATACGAGCAATTTTGGCAAAGTTCATGCTCGTTAAAAAATAAACGCAAGATCCGAGCAGTTTTAGCACATAGTTCATGCTCGTTAAAAAATAAACATAAGTTGTGAGCAATCTTCCCCTAGAGTTCAAGCTCACCCAGAAAAAATGAACCGGTAAATAACCTTGGTAAATGTAACCTTTGACAGCCATATTAAAGCCCTTGGTCGTGTTCTTGCAGTCTCACCTCCATCCGTTCATTTGGCCAATCGTTCATCTCCATATGTTTGTTTACCCATTTTGAGGAACAGCTGCGAAGAGTGATTTCACTTAGCCATCCTTGTGACACTGCCGTGATTGGAAAATTCCAACATGTACCTGGAATCTGCTGCTATCCCCGTTCATCACTCGTTCCTCAAAAGACGAGTCTTCTTTGAGCTCTTTTCACTGACTCGTAAAAATATGAAAAGTTTGCCGAGTTTTGGCCTTCCAGCTCGTTAAACGACGGGAAGAGCTATCCCTCCTCTAGATTTTAATCTTTTTGGACCTGAGGGATTATTGCACAAAAAGATCGAGCGCTTGTTTTGTTCGGCTCGTTAAAGCAATCGAAAATTCATCCCTTCTGTATTGTTTTATACTTTTTCGGACTTAAGGGATTAGATGACGAAAAAGGAATTTTGGAGTTGACTTTATGTACCTTTTCAGACTCTCTAAAAATGAAAAGGACCGAGTTATCCTTGTCGTTAGACTCGTTAAATTCATTAAATAGCGACAAACTTGTCTTTAGACGAGAACGAGTTTCCCTATCGCTAGGCTCGTTAAAACATAGCGATGGGCTTGCCCGAAGGGCAGGTTATAGAACAAGCATATGTTATCCTCCTCAAGCTTGATAAAAATAAAGAGGTACTGGTCAGCAATGACTGGGGAAAAATTGGGAGAACCTCACAGCTTTAATGGTAGCAAGTCGCTCTTGAACATGACACTTTGTCCTCCGTATCACATCGGGTTGGGTTGTTTCATTCACCGGTCTCATCACCATGGTCCTCGCCACACCATCCACATTTGGGGTAATGCTACCAATCCATCACATCAGTGTCGTTATATGTTCAAGAGATGTTGTTCTGCAAAGAGTCAACCGTGTCCCATCCACTGCCATACATTGTCCTTCATCCATTTCATGACCGCCACCCTGAATCATACATCACAGTTTGTTTTCACCTCATCACAATCACTAGCTCCGTTCCGTGTCACTGATGTGGGATTCATTAAGGCCCTCCTTTGACGGATCGCTCCTTGTCGACATCAGCTCATTATCCAAGGAGTTGATCTAGGAACAACCCCTTCAGTACTTTGAAGCTTGCATGCCTCAATGGCAAGTTTCTCACTTCCGGCGACGGGTATACATCAATGACCTTCGACCAGAAGATTTTGCATGGTGGTCGACGCCAAGTCCTTTATTCCCACCATGTGAATTGTAATGTCGTACCTTGAGGGTCATCATCCTTATCGGTGATTCCTCTCGCGCTTGTTAAAGGTTTACATCATTGACCGGTAATCAAGCGATGTCTTTCCATGTTCGACTTCAAGAAATTCTCACATGGATCGACTTGTGCATCGAGTGAAGATCGGAAGAGATTGAAGACCCCGGATCTAGTTTCATCCATCCGGGCTGCGATATATATTCAGGATATAAAGACATTTAATATGTACATCATTACAGCAGATGATCATCCTTCTCAAAGGATGATAATTTCAGCAGAGAATTATCAGTCTATCATCAGACGATCGTCTGTGCTATGTACCAAAATGAATTTATAAAGCTGAGCATGGGAATTCCTCCTAGATCATGAAAAAGTATGAAAAATAATGTATTGTATTGTATCTTATTACAGGACACTTCTCAGCAGATTGAATGAACTTCGGATCCTCCTAATAAAGCATTTCACCCGATAAACGACCTCATACTTTAGGGGGCATCTGTTATAGACAATTTTGTGCCTTGCAGCATCAGGCATGAATTGTCAATAATCCAAGGGATCCAAAGTCCCTAAACATGATGTTCCTACCCCTAGAGGAACAAGGTCAGCAAACCAACAGCTCTCAGATCAGTTCTCCACCTGAAAACACTCAAAAACAAGCAATCCTGAAATCAAAGCAGGTGCTCCACTAGGCTTCTGCGCTGAAACTCAACTCCTCCATGGTGTACCTGCGTTGCAAAGCAAGTGGAACAAAGGCCACCTGCGCTGAGCGAGATGGGACAAGTGGCACACTGAGTCATTGCTCTGGAATCTTCCAAAAATGACACTTGGATCAGGGATTTCGCCTTGTGATGAGTCAGAGGCTCTGTTTCTCCAAGTGGAAGAAAGGTTCTCCAAGTGGACTCAAGAACTGAAGATCAACTGAAGAGAGAGAGGACACAAGGCAGCTACACATCAGTTGCAAGCTGACTCATCCTTTCTCAATTCATCTATATATTGAGCTCTCTCCTATGAGCTCAAGGGGCTGGAATTTTGTGCAAAGTAATGGATATGCTGTTGGTTTCACTATAGAGCTATTGGGTGATTGCTTGAAGGAGGTGAAGAGGAGAAATTCTTTCTGCTGGGAGGTGTTGCTGGATTGGGGCCTTCAATGGTTGTAACTCTCTCAGAACTTTACTTCTTCATTAATAAAAGCTATTGAGGTTCTTCTATATGCACTTGTTTCAATGATGTGTTGTGATAATTGTATATTTGATTTATGCTAATCCTTGAATCAGTTATGATTGCATGCTTCTTGTAGTTTCCTTCTTTGTTATTTTGCAGGATCTCATTGTAGCTGGGCCAGCAAAAGAGCAAGGAGCTGGGAGCAAGCAAGCAAAGAGAAGAGTTTGGATTCGACATTAAGCGCAAGGCAACGGTTAGTGCATTTCTTCATTCTCTCTTGCTTTCATAAAGAAGTAAACCTTAAGTAGTTTTCTTTACAGTTGTTGCTGAGGTACTATCACCCTTAGAGTGGGATAGGGTCATCCGAGTCGGATACTTTTCCCTACAACAAGGGGTTCCTTCGTTACACAAGTTTTACATTTGCATATGGCCACAATAAGTGGCTACTCCCCACAACTACATAGAACCTACCTCGATGTTGTTTGTAGAGAAATTTACATACTGATCACAATGAGTATTAAGAACATGTGATTTAGTTCCATCAATGGGTAATGGCATATTACACACAAAGAATGTTTCATCCAACATTGGTGCAACAAAATATCGAGAGTATTTCTCCCATGGATTGAACCACTAAGTTGATTGCAACTTGGCTAGATCACCTTCACATGACCTCTATGTTATTCATTCCTTATTTGAAATGATTATCTATTACAACTCAGGAAACATCTATTTGGCCTTAGTCTACTAGTAAATTAATTTGGCATTGATTTCTTGATGAGGGAAACATATTTACTTTACCATTTTGTTTTGGCTATGTCTTAATCTTTGTAGTGTTCTTCTTAGGGCCTTCTTCTCCCCCTGCATGTTTAATAACCTAACTCATAGATGTTTTTTTCATTTTCATTCGTGTTTTTTTTTTGTTAAGCTTGGCAGGTCCATTCCATTTTCTATTATATAGTAAACAAGTTTACACCACATAGATTAACCGAGTGACCTCAACTTGCCCCGAGGGCAAACCAAGTATTTTGGCCACCGGTCTGCATTATAAGCCAACCAAAAACATAATTGTTTCAGTCTTTCTAGCCAAGCTAGATATGTCTCTATCTCATGTCCAAATACTACATAAGGGTAAAAACTAACATATGCAACATGAAAATTAAAAGCTAACCGCATTACCCAAAATTATGCATGGGGGAGTCTATTCCTTCTGTTCCTCAGAGGCAGATGCGACGGGAGCAGGGTCTTCAGCAATAGCCCTTGGCATGCCATACAATCCTAGAATCTAGGGGATGTGGCAGCCAATCCTATCCATCCTGACATCCTGTTTGTGCAGCTGGAAATGAATTTTCTCCATGTCTTTCTTGTAATTCGACAGTCCCTGGACTGTCACTGCCATCCCCACAAAAATTTTCTCCATCGCCTTTCCAAGTAGACTCTTCATTAGGTAGTACAGGTAGAGTGTTTGTTTAAACTATGTGATTCTCCCTCTAGTATTCCTTGGATATGGAATAAGCGTTCTCCAATTGTCCAGCTCTTCCTCAGTCTCACTTTCTTTCTTTACCTCCTCTTCCCAATCTTCCAATAATTTTCGAATTCCCACATCTGTCCCATCACGGTATGTCGTTGTTGCCTCAACGATGAGGTGCTCTATAGATTTACAACCCTTGTGATCTTTCGATGTGCTCGGCCCCTTGTCTATCCGGGCAGTCAGGTCTGCCGCATCCGTGTCCTCTCGCTTCTCGAGCCATGACCTGTTTAGTAGAGCTTTAATGACACCCAGAAGAAGTTCGATTCTTCAAACTTTTCTTAACACACCGCCTTAGCCAAACATGAATTTCCTCTACTCTATACTTGTCTACATGTGTGCAGGGGAATCCCAAAGCCCACAAAGACTAGAGGGAGTGGGTCTCAGACTCTTACCCTAGGGCCCATCATTATACCCATCCCCCTTACTATGGATTATATATTGGTCATCCTGCTGCATCTCAGTTCGAGCCCACATGCCCTTCCTGAATCTGGCAGGACACTTGCATTGATTCTGTCTTCTTGCACGCTCAGCCTGTAGAGAGATGTCATGGCCTTGCTTGTCCCTTCGGTAAGTTTTCCACATAGGGTTCCTGACTTTGCCTACAGTGCCATATGGGTTCCATCTCTCCCAGTGGGTTCTTTGCGAACCACTACCATGGTTGAAGCCCCATCCCCCTTCCCTCAGTTCTTCCCTGCCTCTCTCTACAACTCCCAGCCCCCATGGAATTACAGTGCCTCTATCTCATGTCCCATTTGCCTTAAAAACTAAGCTTTGAATTGCATAGCCCCGCAACCCGCTTCCCCTCACTCGCAGCCATGGTTCTTGTCCAATTGGGAGAAAATATATATGCAAAATTAGGTCATGGCCTACAATTTCTGCCCCCATTACCGCCCAAAACATTGTATTCCCCATTGCGTTGGATGCTTTCCCCTCCCTTCCCCCCAGCAGAACCCCAACCAGAACATAGATTCAATACTAAGGCAGGGCCAAATTACATACCCAGATTCATGCATTTGTCTGCGACCAAGGTTCTGCTCTTGCTGCCGACCTTCCTCGTCTCTATATCGCCACGCTTCACCATAGCCTTTCTCACCTGCCCTACATGTCGAATAACCTTGCTTACTCCACCATCCTACCTTCATCCTTTCCTCACCACCTTTCCCACTTACCAAACATGCATTCATTCCAAAGGATACCGCACCCCCTGCCTTGAGCATGTGGGGGGCGGCGGTGATTATGGCCCGAGTACTACACATCTACACCTAGCTTGGCCTGAATGAAATGACCCACATCCCGATCAGTGGTCATTTTCATTCATGTTATCTATTTATAGAGATTATGGATTTCGTGATAATGTTTGAGGTTTGATAAGCCTCACTGATGTTGATTTTTAGCCATTAGCTCAACAATGTTCGTAAGTATCTCATCTTGCATTACAAAAAGCTTTCATGTACTTTGCTCATGTTCAGGGTTGAAGAAATTGTGTTGATGTACCTTGTCTATTGATACTGACTAAAAAAGTGGCATGTCTTGAGGCATTTGAAGAGAATTTGTGACAACTTTAGATAAACTTGAGGAATTCTAAACCAGAAAATAAGTAAAAACTTATTGCAAATTGGTTTATGGATCCATCGCATTCATAAATGTTTATAATCAACGTTTTGAACCAACCATTGTGGTACATCATCAAGATGAAACAAATTTACTCATCAAACGAGAACTATTACCTAAAAACGAGAACTTTAGCCCAAAAACCCCAACAAAACATGAAAAAGAAAAACCCAAAACCGAAAATTGTGTATGCGAGAACAATGTTTTTTTTAGGGTAAAATTTCAACTTTTTTTTTTTAAATGGAAGTAAAAACCGATTTTTCGTTTTTGAAAAAATGATGAAAAAACACCCTCAAAACAATAAGTGTTGAGGTTGGAACAACAAAAATAAATCGGGTTACAATTTTGACACTTTTAGCAATGGAATTAAAGATAAAATATCATGACTTTGAAAAACTGTAAAATTCCAACAATTTTCAAACATTGATGTTAAAGATAAAATATCATGTCTCAAAGCCTTATAATTCAAATAATTTCCATCCATGTTGTTAAATATATAATATCTTTACTCTAAAAGACCTTAAAATTGTAATTGTTTTCAACCATAGCTTTAAAAATAGAATATCATAACTCAGGAAAACCTTAAGATTTTGACAAATTTTCAACCGTGGAATTAAAAACCCTAAGTTTTTAACATATTTCAACCATGAAATTATGAACAAATTATATGACTAAAACAATTTTTTAAAATGAAAAAGTAAATGAAATATTCATTATTCCAATAATAATTTTTATTTTAAAGGCTAAAAGTATAGCTCTTTTCAAATCTTAGCCTAAGACAACTTATCCCATTGCAACAAAAACCTAAAAATCACCCATCAAAACGAAGTGTTCCCTTTTAATGAGGCATTAAAATTTCAGCATTTTTAAAAATATCTTATACCAACTGATAACAATAAATAATATCATGGCAATATCACTATATAATTTAAAAAAGCAACATTAATTTCTAATATTTCTTTACTTTTAATCAAAATATCAACTTTGTTAGATTGAATATAACATAAATTATTTTTGTAATTTGTTACTGTATTCACATTACATTGTAGATATTCTAAAGATATTAATTCTTCATAATTAAACCATATAATCCAACAAACATAGAAATGACTCATAACTTCGTGTAAGATCATATGTAAGTCAAAATATTTATTTCAAGTTACCATGCAAACAACATTTTCATAAAATGTCTTAGACATTTATTCAAAATCACTCATAGGTTTTGGCACACCATCAAAATCTACATCGTCAGATGAATGACTGGATGTAGATGAAGGTGACCCATATTCTTCTCTTTCATCAACTAGTGCCCCATGTGAGTCTACATGCATACCCACTATTTCAGGTTTCAAAAGTATTCTAGATCTACAACTAGGTTTAACAGACTCCCATCTCAACATTGTTTCTTCTTGTAGCAACTTATTCAAAATCTCTATGCTCCTAAAGCGAAGAGTTCATCTCATTAAATTGAAGTCATAAACAAGTATGTCAACATCCGACAATTTTAAGAGGTTTGTGCGGCGATGATTTATATTTGTACCCTTTTTTTCTCTTTTTGCCAATTTGTTTATCAACTACCATATTTGGCTTGTACACACCATTTAATGGGTGGGTATTTATGGCATACCAACGTACTTCAACAACTATAATATCTTCGTTTTCTTTAACAACCTTTATAACCTTGGCAACCCATAATGGATAGCTAAGTGGATCTCCATTTGCTAACACTACTATCATGCAACCCTCCTTAGCATAATGCACAGAACCCCTGTAAAGGCCTTCCATGGCTTCACATTGTGCACATGATATTCTAGAACCAATATAGATTTCTCTTTCCTCTACCTGTGGAGAATTAATAATACCTTGAGATTGTTGTTGTTCAACAATGTGTCTTTCCTCATGTTCATTTGGCATATTTTGTGGCCAAATAAATGGAATCTTCAAAAGTGTATCTTCATTTCTTGATGTTGAAATGATATCACTTTGATTATTGAAAAAAGACTCCCACCAAACTAAATCACCAACATTAAAGCACTCATATGTATCTCTAATACATCTTTTAATTTCTTCCAAGCATTCAAAATAATTTATATCTCTCTTATGCCTTCGTGCATTATGAAGTTCAACAATTGATTATAATAAAAATATATTTGATGCAAATATTGGATGATCTGGAATGAACTTCAAAAATTTTAAACTTGATGATGACCCCCATTCTGCAATAGTTGAATACTTCTTGCCCCGTAAAAGTGTTTTCCCATCAAATTTTTTGATACAAAATTCATTTTGGAAGCTAATGTCATTAAGTTGTTCAATGCATTTCTCCTCACCATGCGATCCAAAAATAAGCCTTCGCATGTCAATAGTTTCTTCCAACGCATGAAAACATATTCTGGAATGTATGATTTCTTAATACATTCAATTAATAATGGCAGACTCCCAACATCCTTCCTCCTTAATGTTACTGAAAAACGACTAAACATCTTATCAATATGGTCATGATTGTGCCCAAAAAGAAGGAAACCAACTTGTACCTTTTTAAAAATTCCCAATTTAACAAGCATGTTTAGATATCCAAAAACAACTTGATTTTTGTTTTCACGACTTGTGTTGTCTAATTGCGTATACAAAACTTTAATAAGAATACAAAATCAATGAGAAACCACATCATGGATTATAGTTATGGTCAGATTTGCATCATTATGAATATTTGGAGCTCTGAAGTAAACCCTTGGCAACATCTTCCTATTAAAGACCATACAATAAACCAAATGAAACTGAATAAAATTTTCCTCCTATAAATTTTTTGGTGTGCAGACAAAATGTGGCAGAAGTGTTTTCTTTTGGTCCATATTATCAATTATCAAACCCAAATATTTATTTGGATTATCATAGCACTTATTTCGATGCTTAAAATTTTTTGTCTTTCACTTATTTGCTGTTTGTGATGCTCTTGAAGTGCTTTGACAATGGAATCTACACATAAAATAAAAGAAGCCTATTAATAAATATATTTTCATAGTTGATAACTATCCAATTTTAATAAATAATGTTATGAATGCATAGCTCTTTCTACCCCTTGACATTTACATAGCGCATGTACTGCAAACCCCCATCCTTGTCTTCCTAGGAATACGAACATTGTTGAATTCATTCTTCCATATCCTTGTAAAATATGAATATGTAATAAAATTTCCATCTCCTTCAACACCTTCTTCATATTCTCTATATAAGTTGTAGATTTCTCGTCTTGAGAAATTATCTGGAATATGTATTGTGTCTTTATTTGGCATACACTCTCCATGCTTTAAAAAGAAGTATTTCATCCATGACATTGCAGTATTTGCTATTGGCACAACCTCTCGTCTATAACGCACTTCTGAATAAAATGTGGAAACTTTTTCCATTCTTTCTTGGATTCTTGACAAATGAAAATTACCAATTGAATGCAACATTTTGAAAGTCTTTCTACATAGCAATACATTCCCAATATGATAATCATAACCTGCTAGTGTAGATTGCATGCAACCCACTAAATTTGAATTTTGCATGCTTTTATTCATTGACAAATATCTATTCCTTTGCTTCAAAGAAAACTTGAAATCCATATGTTTCAAGCAATCCTTTCGAAAACATTTACTTGAAATCATAGCACTGATAGAACTTCTACTTGTGGGGTATTCTCTCCTAAGCCTTATATAACTGGAATATTTTGGATTGATATGAAAATTCTTACTCTTACTCCTAGAGAAAATATTTTCTTGCAACGTCTCCATAATTTCATTATCCTCTGTAGAAGGATTTCCGTCATCATTAAGAGGAATAGTATCCTCATTATGATCATCCTGAACATCGTTAGGAAATCCATCACCATCATTGCTTGGAAACTGGTGGGATAGTTGCAGGTGTTAAGGATAGTCGTTCAAAATTAGCAACGATTCCTTCAAGTTCGGGTGGAACTTTTTCTTGGGTTTCCTTTGGAGTATCAGTCATCAACCTCCAAATTTAGTTATTTTCCTAAAATAGCAGAACTGTTTTATTTATCTGATATATGGAAAAACTTCAATTACCATGGAACCAAAAAGGAAATAAAACCATAATTCATAACCTTATTATGTCTACCATTACACAAACCTTTAGCGCATTAAATACCCGCCATCGATCTCATTCCTCAATCCAACGGTTATCACGTCACCTGCTCATCAACTAGCTTGGACGATCCTCACCGTCGATCAATCTCGCTTGATCCAACGGCTATCACATAATATCGTGTGGATTCTTGCACAAACGATATCAGGTTGAGGGCAGGCGGGAAAAGTAGTTTTCTCGTGCTACGTGTCAACCCTTCAGGCTAATTGCGTGAATTCATAAAATACCACTTAACACCTTTTAACCATGTGAGATATTGCTTACACCTACGAAGAACGCTCTACTATTCTGATTAACATATGTGCTTGTTGGCACACGATGACCATTAGATCTTTTGGATCTGTCCGATCAAATGATTTAGATGATCTCCTGGGTTTCTCGCGAATTTATCAGGTTTCCTTATGAGAATTAGTGCTTCTGCCAAGTTTAGTCTGTCTCTAAATTATTTAAATACATAGTGAGTGAAGATTTAGATGCGACAACACAAGATTATACAAACTCAACAAACTTAGAAATATTTCGAAGGAAATTAAAACCTCCAGGATTTGACCATTCATTCACAGAGATACAGAGAAATTCCAAATTTTACATTCTAATCTTCTTCAGCCAAAATCTGTCAAAATCCTATTCTACTAATTCAAAACTTACATAAGTACCTGTACATACAACAATCAGATCCTCAATCAATGGATCAAATCTGTCTAATCCTAGATAATATTTAATCTGCATGATATTCTCCTCAAGGATGTCAACTAAGCCTAAATACTTGAATTAATTACAAGATAATTCAAATCCTTGAATTCTAGCTCAAATCCTATCTAGAAAGCTTTGTCAAGTGACAGCTAAAGGATCCCACTCCTTTGCTTGTAAACTTTTTTTTTGTATTTTTGGAATAATATTTGAAGTCTTTTGTCTTCAAGCCTCATGCTCTTGCATCAGACTCATGAGCATAAAATTCTTCATGGGCTCCTATCCATGAGCTCTTCTACAGAATTTCCCAATTTCTCTTAGCATGGAATCTGTCATCCAGGTAGCATCAACAATTGGTTGATCCTTCCACTTGATCAAATATTGAAAATACTCCTGTCCTCTTGTCTTTTTAAACAATCTCTTGTCTAAAGTCTTTTCTGGCTACAATCCCTTTGCTGTAGGTAATTTTTTTACCCAATCAACCTCTTGTTCTTCTTTATCCTCTATTGTATCATCTGAATTTCTGTTTTCATACCTGTACAAATCAGCAACATTGAAAATTGGAGATATTCCAATGTCAAGGGGTAAATCAATTTCATAAGGATTTGCAGAAAATTTCCTCAAGACTCTACATGGTCCAATTTTCTTAAATTTTAACTTGTTATACTCCCTTTTTGGAAATCTTTCCTTCCTCAGGTGTGCTAAAACCAAATATCCAACCTTAAAATTAACTTCTCTCTTCTTCAAATCGGTTATGCTCTTGTACTTTATGTTAATATCCTGCAACTTTTGTTTTACTTGTTCATGTATTGCTTGAATCTCTGAAGAATAATCTTCTCCTTTAGCACTTCTCATTTTAGCTTTTCCCAAGTCTTTCAATTCAGACACCCCTCTTTGGTGCATACCATAAACTATATGGAATGGACTCTGCCCTGTACTCCTGTTAGGAGAATCATTTTAAGCATATTTAGCCTGTGCCAAAATTTGATCCCACGGTTTTGGATGTTCACCTGCAATACTTCTCAGAAGATTACTTAAGCTTTTTTTACAACTTTAGTCTGTCCATCAGTCTGAGGATGATAAGCTGAACTGAAACTCAGTTTAGTACCAATTTTCTTCCTTAAGGTCCTCCAGAAATGACCAACAAATCTGTTGTCTTTCTCTAAAACAACACTCTTAGGTAACCCATGCAACCTTACAATCTCCTTAAAAACAGATTAGCAATGTGAGTAGCATCATTGGTTTTATAACATGGAATAAAATGTGCCATTTTAGAAAATTTGTCAACCACAACATAAATTGAATCATTTCCTCTTTGAGTTTTCGGTAAACCCAAAACAAAATCCATACTTACCATATCCCAAGGTCTATCTAGAATAGGTAATGGAACATACAAACCTGTGTTTTGGCTCCTTCCCTTTGCATACTGATAGACTTTCCAATTTTTTACATACTTCTCCACTTCAGATCTCATCTTCGGCCAGAAATAAAACCGATTCAACTGCTTATAAGTATTTCTTGCACCAAAATGTCCTCCAAGTCCACCACTATGTTTCTCCTTGATTAAATTTTCCCTCATAGAGAAATTTGGTATGCACATCTGATTTATTTTAAACAACAGTGCTTCTTGCAAGAAAAAATCCAGCCACTTACTTCTGTCTAACAAAACAAGATTTTTACAAGCCTCAAATGCCTCTTTAAAATCTAAATCTTTCTCATATAACTCTTTAAGAAAATCAAAACCCAACACTTGAATTTGACTTTCCTGAACTAGAATACTTTTTTTGCTTAAGGCATCTGCTACTTTGTTTGATTGGCTAGTTATATGTTTTAATAAAAAATTAAAACCTTGAAGATATTCTACCCATTTTGCATGTTTCTGATTAAGCTTTGGCTATTGCATAATGTACTATAATGCATGATTGTCTGAATAAAGTATAAACTCCTTAAACATCAAGTATCTCCACTTCTTCAATGACTGTACAACTGCATAAAATTCCTTATCATAAGAAGAATATTTCTTCTTTGATTCATTCAGTTTTTCACTGAAATAAGCTAGAGGTCTGTCCTCCTGACTTAAAACTGCGCTAATAGCTTCTCCACTAGCATCACATTTCAATTGGCAAGGTTTATTAAAATCAGGCAAAATTAAAATAGGTTTTTCAGTGATTTTTCTTTTTAGCAGCTGGAAGTTATTTTCTGCTTCAATGATCCATTTAAATGGTTGTTTATCCTTCTTTATACTGTCAATAATAGAAGCATTGGTCTTGCTAAAACTCCTTATGAATTTTCTATAAAAACTAGCAAGACCATGGAAACTTCTTACCTCAAAAACACTTTTCGGTGAAGGCCACTCTATGATTACCTTTATCTTCTCTGGATCCATCTTTAATCCTTCAGCAGAAACAACAAAACCCAAATACACCAACTCTTCCTTCATGAATGAACATTTCTTTAAATTTAGTAGTAACTTTTCTTGTTGTAGCTTCTGTAAGACATAATTCAAATGTCTCATATGTTCCTCTCTAGATCTGTTGTAAACTAATACATCATCTAGATATACTATTACAATTTACCAATAAATTCTTTTAGCACTTCATTCATAAGCCTCATAAATGTAATAGGAGAATTTGATAACCCAAAAGGCATCACCATCCATTCATATAGTCCTTTGTTTGTTTTAAAAGCAGTTTTCCATTCATCTCCTTTTCTAATCCTTATTTGATGATAACCACTTTTTAAAAAATATCTTGCTCCACTTAAACAATCCATCAAATCTTCAATTCTAGGTAAAGAAAATCTGTACCTGATTGTTATTTTGTTGATTTATCTTGAATCAGTGCAGATTCTCCAACCTCCATCTTTCTTTGGCCTCAACGCTGTTGGCACTGCACAAGGAATCAAACTCTATTTAATCAGTCCTTTATCTAACAATTCCTGAACCTCTTTTCTGATTTCTTCATTTATGTGGGAGTCATCCTGTAAGCTACTTTATTTGGGAGATTTTCCCTTGGAATCAAATCTATATGATGACTAGTTTTTCTAATGGGTGGTGACTCATTAGGCAAATCATCTACAATAATATCACAATAATTTTCCATCATCTCTTGAATTTCAATTGGCAAATCAGAAATCTTAGTGGAAGTAATTATTACCTTGCGTTTGCAAATCAATGCAATTTTTACCCCGCTCTCTTCAATCTGCTGCAAATATTCTTTTCCACTGATTAATAGAGTCTTTGGATAAGATTTTCTTGATGCATCCTCTTCTTCCATAGGCAACAATGTATGATTGACACCATCTTTACCAAATTTGTACGTGTTCTTTTTCCCATCATGCATAGCTCCTCTGTCATATTGTCAAGGTCTACCCTGCAATATGTGACACACATCCATAGGCATCACATCACACAGAATTTTGTCTTTGTATCTGCCCAACTGCAACTCCACTTCACACTGTTCCTTCACTAACAGCTGATGTCCCTTTTGAAGCCATGACACCTTGTAAGGTGTTGGATGCTTCTTTGTCTTTATTTTCAACTTTTCCACCACTTCTGTAGAGACCAAAATTTCGGTGCTGCCACTATCAATTACCATTGACAACATTTTCCTTGAACCTTATGCATAGTCCTGAACAAGGTCTTTCTCTGTGCTGGTTCAACAACTTCCTTTGTTGGCTTTAACAAAACTTTTTAACTACCAAAGATTCCCCTTTCTCTGGTACGTTTTCTTCTTCTTGCACCTTTGCTGCTTCCACTTCAGTCTGAGCAACAATTACATTTCTCTTATTTGTCCCTACATTTTCTAGGCACTCATAGGCTCTGTGTCCCAACTTGTTACATCTCTAACATCTGATTTCTCTTCCTCTGCCTCTACCTCCTCTTCCTCTGAAAAAAATCCTTCTGCCACTTGCATCACCTTTTGTGGGTGTATGTTGATTCGAGCTATTGCTAGCTCCATCTCTAGGTGTTGTAGATCTTCCTCTACCACCTTGACTTCCTCTTCCTCGAAAAGTACCTATACTTCTAGTAGATTGCTTCCTCATGAGTTTTTCTTCAGCCTTCAATACCATTTGATACGCCTCTTCTACTATTTTAGGAGACAACACACTTATCTCATCTTGGATCTCAATTATGAGACCATTTATATATCTTGCAACCTTCTCTTCTATATCTTGAATTTGTTCAGCTCTTATGCTCACTTTGTAAAATTTCTCTGTGTATTATTTCACTGTCAAAGACCTCTGTCTAAGATTCTACATCTGTCTAAATAATGACTGTTGATAATCACCTGGAAAAAACTTACCTCTCAACTTCGCCACCATCCTGTTCCAAATTTTAATTAGTTGCTTACCAAGTCTCCTTCTTTCTGCCTGCACTCCATCCCACCAATGTGCTGCATGTCCTTTCAATTTTGTGACAACAAATGTCACATTCTTTCCTTCTTCCATTTCTTCATAATCAAAGAATTTATCCATGTCATTAATCCAGTCTATCAACTCCTCAAGGTTTAATTCTCTTGTATAAACTGAAACCTCAAGTCTGGGTTTACATGTGGATCCCAACACTGATTTAAAGAATCTCATTTCAGGAGTAACTTCTGCAGGCTTCTCTTCTTCTACAGCTTCAACTTTAGGCTCACTGGCATCTCCAGCATCTACATCTCTTTGATTTCCCATTTCCACAGCTTCTAATCTAGCTTGCATTTGTTGCATAGCTTCCAACACTTCAACATTTGCAATTGGTATTCCTCTTCTTTGACCAGCACCACGTCTTCCTCCTGTTATCACTCAGGTTTTTCCCCAAAGTTGTAAGAAAGGGAATACTACCGAGGTAACCATAGACCAATCTTTTAGATACAGAATCTAGCCAATCTGTATCCAGAGAGGGCTCTCTCTTTATGATTTAGCTTTGTTTTTTGAAAGGTATTAGGCTAGTTACTAAGTTCAAGGGTTTTTTTTTGGGTTTGGGTGGTGAGATTCAATAGAGCAGTGAGGTAAAACAGAACAGTTCAGTCCATTGGGCATGATGGAGTCAAAGAAACAGGCTTTCTGGATTTGGTTTCTTAACAGAGGATGGCTTCACAGAGCAAGGTAGTCAAACAGGGAACAAATGAAGGATTGAAAGTAGATGGAATGGGATCAAATGGGTGAAGGGTAGTTAAGAATCCTTCAACATATTGAAAGAGGGAAAATGGATGATTACTGATAAGGAGCAGTTAAGAATTCCTTAGCAAATAAACAACATGAAAGAATCAGGAAACAGGAGCAATTAAGAATTCACTGTTTATTCTAATTCGGAAGAAAACACAGAGAATAATAAAGACTGAATACAAAGTGCAGTTAAGCAAATTCTGAAATTAACCTTTTTCTTTATCATTCAGATTATGAAACACAGATGATATAATAAACTAGAAAACTTGTAAAACACGAGATATACGGGACTTATTAATCTGGAGGTTGATTCAAGAATTCTGTGATAAGTTTTCTGCTTCAATTCTTCATCCAGTAGGGTCAGTCAACAGTTGGTTCCAACAACTTTGTATTTCAAAATATTCAGTATTACAACACAATATAAGAAATTCACACACCATAGACCTCCTCATTTCTCTAATCTAGGGGGTATTTATACAACAAAATATGTACAACCTATATCTCATCACAATTGTGAGATAATATCTAGTTTAACCTAAAATAATTTACAAGTGGAATATAAACAACTAACTGATGTTGTGCTGGAGGCAGGCCTTTAGGGTTCGGCTTGTAGCTGTCTTCTGTAGTAGATGTGCACCGACTGCTTGTCTTAACTGTGTATTACTTCTGATGTGATTTTCTTCAACGCCGCCCTGATACTCTTTAACTCTGCACTTACAATCTTTATTGCTGATCTGCTTTGCCTTTAACTATGCTCTGATACTCTTTGACTTATTTTGTGATTTGCCTTTAATGTTGATCTGATAAAACTGCTAACGTGTCCTCGGATCATCTTTCCTTTGGCAATTTGTGTCTTCTGAAGGTCTACTGTTTTAAGGTAGCAAATATCCCTGTTCATTCCTTTATTTCTTTTTCCGCGAGTTTGGAAGTCCCTCAGTGTTGTTTTGAACTGAATTAAAGAGGAAGAAAACTGTAATTGGCAGCTCGGTTGAGGCCGTGAGCTCGATGATGGAGCCTTTCTGGTCTGGTGATAATTAAAAACTGGAACTCTGAACCCCGAAGTTTCAAATACCTGGAGCTCTGTATGCCGAAAAACATAACAAAAAATGACTTTTTTACCCTTTATTCGACAAAATGAAGCTTGTCGAGATTTTTTGGTTTTAATGGGCGAGTGACATAAGCAGTACGGATGACATCAGCGGGGGGTACGGGACAGGTGACGTGGCGTTGACGTCAGCGGATGACGTCAGCAAGGGGATGGTGGATGGTGGTAAGCAGTTTTGCCCGCACCACTTTTGGGGCTGGGCGGTATTGATCGGAGGGCGAGCGAACAAACGGGATGACTGATGCGTGAAGGGTGTACGGTGGCAAAACCACTGGTTCCCCGCGGGTTAAACATCAACCGAAAGGTGGGTTGCGAAATGATCGTCGACTGTTGGATGTGGCGATGGAGATCTGATGGTGGATGGGCAGGGAAAAATGGCGGGACGTTAATGCGTGGGCCCGACATAAATAAAAAATGTTTTTTAATGGTATCGAGGTGGTTTTCATTGGTCTGCGGGGTTAGGTTATTAATTAACCCAGGCGGTTAATTAATTCCTTATGAGAGCGGTGGAAGGTTATTAACGAGTTCCAAAGAAACCTGTTAATCCCTTTTAAATGATGTTTATATGGTTATAATTAACCGGGGGTGGGAATATTAAAATATCGGGGTTTTTGTTATATATACATAATACGGGATAGGGTAATAATGACTTTACATGGGATTTATATATAATAATAAAAGTTAAAAATTAATATGATTTATGAAATGGGAAGCGCTAAGTGATAAACTTAGGCTTAGGGTGAAAAGGGGTTTTTACAAGGAGTTTTTTCCAATTTCCTAAGTAAAAAGGGTTTTACTTAGGCGATGTTTATGAAATGAGATGAGATGGAGTGGCTTTTTAGGGATATTAAGAACAGATCCTTAATATTGGAGGGGGGAAATTAGTAAGTGATTGGGGAAAAAGATGAAGGGAAATTAGTTATGAAATCTGCCTCGCTTGAGCTGCTCCAAGAGTAATGTCTTCCATAGCATTTTGTGATAGAAGTGTTAGTTAACACATTTTTTAGAGACAAAACCTATCACAAGTCTCATTCTGCAACACCAATCTACCTACCCTGCCTACTTTGCCTAGCATTTTTTCTTCTCTTTACTTGGGTGCACTTGGACTAGCAAACCCTCATCAGCTTTTCTTTTCTTTTCTTTTCCATGGTAAGCCTACCTAAGTCTGCACTTATTACATCCAAGGGCTTAGATTAAACAGTTGAGCTCCTTTGCTTCTCTACCTATCTACTTATCTGCCAAGATTAAACAGTTTGGTCAGATTTTATTCTCTATCTCTAAAACAAGAAATTCAAACATGAACTGGCCAAGATTAAGCTGTTTGGCCATTCAACAATTATGGCATGAATTTGACAAGTTGCACACAATGCTCTATTTACAGAAAATAAAAAATTAGTGGCATTTGGACTTGCACACTTTCCTGGTCTTTCTTTATTTGGGGTTCATTTCTTCTCATTTTTTCTTTTGACCATTTTATTCTTTTTGCCCTTTGATTTTTATTTTAGGGCATACCCTCTTTACATTTTTTAATTTTTTGATTTTTTGATAATATGGAAACCTTTACAACAAGGAAATGATGAGCATATTATAGAGCTCATCAAGTCAATCATGAAATACGACACCTATTGGTATAGGAGTATAACAGTGGCTCCACTTGGGGATAGCTTTCCTTGGTGGAAAGTCAAGAACAGCAGGTCAGATAGCCTTCTGCATAACTTGGACCGTGTTCTAAAATCTTCCTTTGATGGTTGCTTTATTTTATATATGACAACACAATTGTGAAGCTTAGGGCCTTCTCTTCGGGCTTCAAGTGTAGCAAGTTACTATCTAGTCCAAACTATGACATTATTAAGGATGTAGTATGTACATGTTAAAGTCAAAATTCATCAAAAAATTGAATCAAAGTAATGTTTCAGCATTCGACCATTCACTGGTCCTTCTTGTGTTACTGTACCGTCCAGGCTCTTCAGAAAGTAAGTATTGCTACCTTGCAATGCCTAGATGATAAATGGCCCTTTCCACAGGAAGTCAAACTTCCCATGTTTTCATTTGTCTTCTCTCCTAGAATCCCACCTTAGAAATTTGTCTCCAATGTAGAAGTCTTTTTCTTTGGTCCTTTTATCAAATATTTTCTTGAGTTTTTCTTGTAACACTTGGGATCTTTGGTGCACTTCTTCTCTAGTCTGCTGCAAATGGATGGTCTGATTTATTCTCCTTTGAATGCCATTGGGTTCCACTTGAGCTTCTTGTAGCAATTTTATCACAGGAAGTCCTAAATATGAAGGGAACACAGCCTCCATGCCATAAACCAACTCATAAGGGCTAGTTCCAATAGATCTCTTTGTAGTATGTTTGTCTTCCCATAGTGCATTTGTAAGCTTTTTGTGCCAGTTTTTCTTGTTCTATTCCAATAGTTTCTTAATAATATTGATCAGGCTTTTATTGGAAGACTCAGCTAGACCATTACCTTGAGGGTAATAAGCTATGGAATGGCCTAAAGTGATATGGTATTTGCTACAGAAATTTATCAGTTTCTTAGACTTGAAGGCAGCAGCATTGTCGGTTATGATCTTTTTAGGATAACCAAACCTAGACAAGATATTGGTCTCTAAGAATCCTATAATCAGTGTATCATTGGCTTGTCTAGCAGGAATGGCTTCTATCCATTTGGTGAAATAGTCAGTGGCAGTAAGAATCCATTTATGTTGGCCAGAAGAGGGAGGATGGATTTCTCCAATGAAGTCCAAACCCCATTGTTGACAAGGTTTTTCAGTGGAAATTGGTCTCAAGGGCAAGGGAAACAGTTTCCTTTTGCCTTCAAAAATTTGGCATTTGTGGCAAGCAGTGACAAACTTCTTTACATCAGTGAACAAGGTTGGCCAGTAAAATCCAGCTCTTAGGATTTTGTCTGCAGTTGATTTCCAGTACAAGTCTCCACCGCAGTCCTCTGCATGAAATTCGTTGAGAACTTTGTCAGCTTCTTCTTTTATTAAATAATTCAATAGAATACATTCATGATTTTTCCAAAAAAGAGCATTATCTAAAATACAGAATTTTGAAGCTTTCATCTTTAAAAACCTTTTCTTTGTTCTAGATAACCCTGGAGGACACTGCAGGTTTAATAATACATGAATTATATCAGCATACCAAGGTGATTCTAAGAAGGCCTGGCTGATTTGTGGAGTCGCCATCTCCTGTTTGTTATCCAGTTCGCTAATATCCAGGGCTTGAAAGTTTGTTTCAGTCATGAATTTAGCCAATCCCTGTCTTTTTATCAGTTTTGTAGGTTTTATTTCAATGTCATACTCCAATATTTTATCTATCCATTTACCTCGTTTGCCTTCAATTCCATCCTGAGTCAGGATGTCTTTGACAACAACATTTGGCACATAAGCTATTACATGGGAATACAGTATGTAGACTCTGAAGTCTTGAATGGCTTTCACAAGTGCATAAGCCTGTTTTTCCATGATTTTGTATTTCATAGGTGCATCTCTAAGTGCTTTACTAAAAAAGGCTATGGGTTTTTCACATCCTTGATCATCTTTTTGCAGTAAAACAACTGCTATAGTGTGTTCTGATGCAAATGAGAAAATTATGAAGTCTCTGTCAAACTTTGGACTTGTGAGGACTGGTGTTTTGGTCAAAGCCATTTTAATTTCTTCAAATGCTTGCTTGGCTTCTTCTATCCATTTAACCTTTGAATCCCTTTTTAACATATTATTCAGCAATCTAATTAATTCCACCAGATTAGATATGAATCTTCTCAAAAATTTAATCTTTGAAGTTCTTTGACATTTCTGGGGTGGGGTATTTGCAGAATAGCTTCTATTCTGGCTGGATCAATTCTGATGCCATATTTGGAGATGATATGGCCTAAGAGTTCGCCTTCTTCTAGACCAAACAAAGATTTTTTAGGATTTAATGAAATACCATACTCTCTGCATTTTAAAAACACTTGTCTCAAATGATCTAAATGTTGCTGATTTGATCTAGAAAACACAGTGAGGTCATCTAGATATACAACCAGAAAATTGTGAATCTCTTTTGCAAAATTTATGTGCATTGCTCGTTGAAAGGTTGCCCCTACATTCTTAAGTCTGAAAGACATTTTAAAATATTTGAATGTACCCCATGGTTTTGTAAATGTAGTTTTTTCTTGGTCATTAGGAAGAGCCAGAATCTGATTAAAACCTGAAAACCCATCCAAAAGTGAAATCCTGGAAGCGCCTACTACCCTTTGTAAAATATGATCCATCTTAGGTAAAGGGTAATTTTCCTTTAAAGAAACTTTGTTTACATTCCTTAAGTAAACACATAATTTGATTCTCATGTTTTCTTCCTGGTAGGCACTAAATTAGATACCCACTCTGAAAATCAAATTGGAGCGATTATCCCTGCATCATGCATTCGTTTGATTTCTTTTTCAATTAAAGGAAGTAGTACAAAGTTGATTCTTCTAAGCTTTTGTTTGAATAATTTTTTATTTTCCTTGAGGGATATTGTATGTTGAATTACAGAGGTGTCATAATATTTCAGGTCTTCATAGCTGCAGACAAAAACATGCTGGAATTCTTTGATCAATTCAACATACTTAAGTTTTTGATCAGGGGGCAAAGATTTGGACAATTTTACCATGTTTGGATTATGTTCAGTTCCAATGCTATAGTCTTCAATGTCTGCTTTTGGAGGTTCCATTTGAGGTTTCTTTGGAATATCGTTGAAATCAAAGAGATCTTCCAAAGGAGTTAATCCTTTGGGCAAATGATTGTCTTTCAAATTGATAATTTCAGATTCTTCTTCAATAATCTCATCAACATCTGTTTCTTTAAGATCTTGTATTTCCTCTTTGGTAAATTTTGTTGGATGAAGCATTTGAGTTGCATTTTCTGCTGAAATGTCTGTTTCTATCTGATTTGTATCAAACTCGCTAACCATATCTCCATCTACGTTAGTGCTGGAAAATTCCTCTTCTAGGGTCAAAAAATTGTTGATCTGATTATCATTGTCAAACACTTGCTAGTTCTTAACATTATCAAGTATGGCTGGCCTGTGTCTAATTTCTGCTGTGAATTGATGATTTGGTTCACATGGCAATTTACAGTTGCTGGCAAACATTGCTAAGCTATGAGCTTGCAAGTTATGTTTTCTCGGGATTGTGGCAAGCTGAGTTTCCAGAAATGTATTAAGGATCTCTATAATTGTTCCTCTGTATTCTCTCAATCTGGGATCATTTGTCAAGAAGTTCCCTTTTATCTGTTGAATGATTAAATCAGAATCTCCTAGGACTGACACTCTAGTTGCTCCCAATTTCTTGACCAGTTTAAGACCTAGTAGCAGAGCTTCATATTCAGCCATATTATTAGTGCATCTAAAGATTAACCTGTAGGCATGGCCTTCAGCATGATTGTTTTCAAGATTGTGCATCTAGACTCCTGCTCCAGCTCCTAATTTGTTCACAGAACCATCAAATTCTAAGTACCACATGATTTCATGTTTATGATTTGTATATGGAGTTTTAGGGATTTGTTTGATAGGGAGATCTGGTTTTTTAGTTCCTTCTGGTTTATCTGATGTTTCATGATTTTCATAAATTTCTTGGATTCAGACACTAGACCTTTGATCTGCAATTTTTTCTGTTTTATCTGTTAAACCTTTCATTTCATGTGAGGGATCAATTTCAGCATTGTAAAGGATAAAAGAATCCATATTAGAATGTATTGAGTAGATAGGGAAATTTTGAGGTTTCTCTTGACTAGTTACTACATACTTCATTAAGGTTTCTCTGTACAGCCTCTTAGGTTGACCAAACACTGAAATAGTGGTGTAAGACATGTCTAATTGTAGAGATCCTTGAAGCTTTGCACCCCAAGATCTAGACAATAACATACCATACTTTGGTGGAATATCAGCTACTACTATGTCCATTAAGATGGTTTTGGCAGGATATTGGACAAGTGACACACATAAGTCTTTGATTAAACCCAAACATTTGAACTGACTTGAATCAAAAGAGAAAAGGTCTTTATATGGTCTGGTGATATCAAGATCAAGTTTCTCCATTACAGATTTAGGCATTAAGTTATGAGAGGCACTAGAATCAAACATGGCATTATGAAGTATTTTATCATGTATGTTTAAACCCACATAGAAAGGCAAAATTTCTCCCTCTGCTATTTTTCCATTTACTTCAGGGCCAAATATCGATTCAGGCTGGTCATCAAAAACGTTTACTGAATCTTCCTTGACAAAAATTTTGAACGATCTGCTGATTTGACTTCTGTAGACATCATGTTTAGCTAATTCTGATAATGGAACAACTATCTTTAATTTGCCTAATTCTGTCTCAAAATTGAAAGGTTTTTCGATCTGAGTTTTTGTATTTCGGAAAACTGAATTTTCTGCGTTTTTCTCTTCTTCAAGACTGGGATTATGGGCTGAAATTTTTTCCAAATCAAGTTTTGGAGGTTCTCCTTCTTTTTCTTTAACATGAATAGCAGTGGAAGGTTATCTGTTGGGTGACTGATTGTCTGATACATCTTCCACAATTGGATTAGCAGGGTTAGGATCTGTTTTAGAAAAAATATGTACAGGGGGGTTACTGACCTTACCTTTGTTAGGCTACTTGGTATCTTTTTGTTTACTAATTTCAGGGATATCTATTCTTCTGCTCCTCAGATTATATTGTTTGTGGACTTCATAAATGGCTGTGTCATATCCCTCCCTAAAGTCAAATGATTCACTTGACTGAGTTTAGAATTGTTTTAGGCTGTGAGCTTCTTGATCCTCTTGGGTCAAGAAAACTTGTTGTTCATTGTTGAGTCCCATCAGATTAATTTGAGTGTCTTCTGTTGGTTCATCAGAAGTTGAGGCTTCAACATAATTTTCTTGAAATGGGGGCGTAATGTTTTGGTCAGGCCCTGTCTTTCTAGTGTTAGGATTTTGGTTTTTCCTGAAATTTGGATTTCTTCCAGTATTGCTTGGTTGACCATCCCAAGGGGATTTTCTCTCGATTGTTTCAACTCTACTCCAAGTTTGTCCATTCCTTTAATAATGGCATCTAATTTCTGTTCAAAGGCAAAAGGTTTTCTTTGAAAGGTGTTCTCCTTTCAGCTCTAGCTCTAGACCGTTTAGATATTAGGTTGGCCTCAACATTGACAACTATGATCTGCATCTCTTCTAAGTTTCAAAGAGCTCTTTCCCTAAGTTGGTATGCCATATCGGAATCAAATGCATCAGGGAATTTAATCAAGGCCAAATCTGGAGGAGGTCTAAGATTCTGAGGAATATCATTGTAGACATTATTAAATCTGGTACAGTAGTCTTGGATAGTTTCTTGTGTACCTCTTCTTAGGTTTTCATATTCTGATAAAATGTGGAGAGGATATTTCTTCTTTTCCCATTTGTTCAAGAAGGTCTGATAAAGAGCTTGTGGGTCATTGATACTGTTTGCAGGGAGGGCTCTAAACCAGGTTCTAACATCTCCAGTTAAACTTTGAACAAATACTTTCATTCTAACATCATCATCATCAATCTCATAACTTTCAAAATAGTTGGTCATTTTCTTGGTATGTTGTTGAGTTGTGTAAGTGCCAGTACCTTCAAAAGAGGGGATTTTACTTTGATAGGCTTGGGGCATATCCCCTGTATTTGCAGGTAAGTTTAGGGGAGTATATCGGTTTTCCATGGTTGCAGAAACAGATGTGACAACTGGAGGAGTAGGGATAACAATGGAAATGAGTGTTGTAGGTGGAGGAGTGGAAAGGGTAGTTGGAGGTGCTGATGGTGAACTTGGAGAAGCTGCAGTAATCACAGAAAGGTTTGGTGTTCTTCCAGAGGTAAGCTCAGATTGAATGGAGTTCTGCAAATGTTTGTCAAGGTGTGAACTAGCAGAATTTTCTTGGCTCTCTTGTCTTCTAACAATCCTAGAAATCAGATTAGGATTTTCAAACACAAGTGGAGGATTAGGATCAGGATTTGATCTGGTGTAATGAATCTTTTCTGAAGCTAGTTTCTAGGGTTTTTTTATTTTATTTTATTTTATTTTCTTGAAATATTTTTGACAATACAACTTTTACAGTCTCTTCTAGGAGGTTTTAGATGTGGGAGTTTTGAACATTCCTAAAGATTTTTTTGAAAAAAGGAACTAATCAAGTATTTGGAACTAGGTGTTCACTACATAAACTAGACCGGAGATAGACTGAAGCATCATTCATTTACTTCTACAATTGCAAAGCAAAAGCATTTCAAAGGCTACCTGGATAACTTCAGGCTCCATCTGTAGTTTATGCAGAAAACAGTAGTAACAAACAATTATTCAGATCCCCAGTCGAGTCACCAATGATGTTATCACTCAGGTTTTTCCCCAAAGTTGTAAGAAAGGGAATACTGCCGAGGTATCCACAACCAATCTTTTAGATACAGAATCTAGCCAATCTATATCCAGAGAGGGCTCTCTCTTTATGATTTAGCTTTGTTTTTTGAAAGGTATTAGGCTAGTTACTAAGTTCAAGGGTTTTGTTTTGGGTTTGGGTGGTGAGATTCAATAGTGCAGTGAGGTAAAACAGAACAGTTCAGTCCATTGGGCATGATGGAGTCAAAGAAACAGGTTTTCTGGATTTGGTTTCTTAACAGAGGATGGCTTCCCAAAGCAAGGTAGTCAAACAGAGAACAAATGAAGGATTGAAAGCAGGTGGAATGGGATCAAATCGGTGAAGGGCAGTTAAGAATCCTTCAACATATTGAAAGAGGGAAAATGGATGATTACTGATAAGGAGCAGTTGAGAATTCCTTAACAAATAAACAACATGAAAGAATTAGGAAACATGAGCAATTAAGAATTCATTGTTTATTCTAATTCGGAAGAAAACACAAGAATAATAAACACTGAATACAAAGTGAAGTTAAGCAAAATCTGAAATTAACCTTTTTCTTTATCATTCAGATTATGAAACACAGATGATATAATAAATCAGAAAACTTGTAAAACACGAGATATAGGGGACTAATTGATCCGGAGGTTGATTCAAGAATTTTGTGACAAGTCCTTTGCTTCAATTCTTCATCGAGTAGGGTCAGAGAATAGTTGGTTCCAACAACTTTGTATTTCAAAATATTCAGTATTACAGCACAGTCTAAGAAATTCACACACCATAGACCTCCTCATTTCTCTAATTGAGGGGGTATTTATACAACAAAATATGTACAACCTATATTTCATCACAGCTTTGAGATAATATCTTGTTTAACCTAAAATAATTTACAAGTGGAATAGAAACAACTAACTGATGTTCTGCTGGAGGTAGGCCTTTAGGGTTCGGCTTGCAGCTGTCTTCTGTAGTAGCTGTGCGCTGACTGCTTGTCTTAACTGTTTATTACTTCTGATGTGATTTTCTTCAACGCCTCCCTGATACTCTTTAACTCTGCACTGACAGTCTTTATTGCTGATCTGCTTTGTCTTTAATTCTGCTCTGATACTCTTTGACTTATTTTGTGATTTGCCTTTAATGCCGATCTAATAACACTGCTAACGTGTCCTCGGATCATCTTTCCTCTGGCAATTTGTGTCTTCTAAAGGTCTACTATTTTAAGGTAGTAAATATCCCTGTTCATTCCTTTATTTCTTTTTCCGCGAGTTTGGAAGTCCCTCGGTGTTGTTTCGAACTAAATTAAAGAGGAAGAAAACTGTAATTGGTAGCTCGGTTGAGGCCGCGAGCTCGATGATGGAGCCTTTCTGGTTTGGTGATAGTTAAAAATTGGAACTCTAAACCCCGAAGTTTCAAATACCTAGAGCTCTGTATGCCGAAAAACATAACAAAAAATGACTTTTTTACCCTTTATTCAACAAAATGAAGCTTGGCGAGATTTTTTGGTTTTAATGGGCGAGTGACGTAAGCAGTACGGATGATGTCAGCAGGGGGTACGGGATAGGTGACATGGCGGTGACGTCAGCGGATGATGTCAGCAAGGGGACGGTGGATGGTGGTAAGAAGTTTTGCCTGCACCGCTTTTGGGGCTGGGCAGTATTGATCGGAGGGCGAGCGAACAAACGGGATGAGCGACGCGTGGCGGGTGTACGACAGCAAAACCGCCAGTTCCCCACAGGTTAAACATCAGCCGAAAGGTGGGTTGCGAAATGACCGTCAACCGTCGGATGTGGCGATGGATATCTGATGCTGGACGGGCAGGGAAAAATGGCGGGAAGTTAATGCGCGGGCTCAAGATAAATAAACAATGTTTTTTAATGGTATCGAGGTGGTTTTCATTGGTTTGCAGGGTTAGGTTATTAATTAACCCAGGCGGTTAATTAACTCCTTCTGAGCGCGACAAAAGGTTATTAACGGGTTCCAAAGAAACCTGTTAATCCCTTTTAAATGATGTTTATATGGTTATAATTAACAGGGGGCAGGAATATTAAAATATTGGGGTTTTTGTTATATATACATAATACGGGATAGGGTATTAATGACTTTACATGGGATTTATATATAATAATAAAATTTAAAAATTAATATGATTTATGAAATGGGAAGCACTAAGTGATAAACTTAGGCTTAGGGTGAAAAAGGGTTTTTACAAGGAGTTTTTTGCCAATTTCCTAAGTAAAAAGGGTTTTACTTAGGTGATGTTTATGAAATGAGATGAGATGGAGTGGCTTTTTAGGGATATTAGGAACAAATTCTTAATATTGGAGGGGAGAAATTAGTAAGTGATTGGGGATATTAGTAATTAGGAACAAATTAGTAATGGATATTAGTAAGTGATTAGGAACAAATTAGCTGCTCCAAGAGTAATGCCTGCCATAGCATTTTGTGATAGAAGTGTCAGTTAACACATTTTTTAGAGACAAAACCTATCACAAGTCTCATTCTGCAACACCAGTCTACCTACTCTGCCTACTTTTTCTAGCATTTTTTCTTCTCTTTACTTGGGTGCACTTGGACTAGCAAACCCTCATTAGCTTTTCTTTTCTTTTCTTTTCCATGGTAAGCCTACCTAAGTCTGCACTTATTACATCCAAGGGCTCAGTTTAAACAGTTGAGCTCCTTTGCTTCTCTACCTATCTACTTATTTGCCAAGATTAAACAGTTTGGTCAGATTTTATTCTCTATCTCTAAAACAGGAAATTCAAACATGAAATGGCCAAGATTAAGTTGTTTGGCCATTCAACAATTGTGGCATGAATTTGACAAGTTGCACACAATGCTTTATTTATAGAAAATAAAAAAGTAGTGGCATTTGGACTTGCACACTTTCCTGGTCTTTCTTTATTTGGGGTTCATTTCTTCTCATCTTTTCTTTTGACCATTTTATTCTTTTTTCCCTTTGATTTTTCTTTTAGGGCATACCCTCTTTACATTTTTTAATTTTTTGATTTTTTGATAATATGGAAACCTTTACAGCAACGAAAGGATGAACATATCACAGAGCTCATCAAGTCAATCATGAAATATGACACCTATTGGTATAGGAGTATAACACCTCCAACTCTGAAAGCCATGTTGGATTTCTTTTTATGATCTTTGAGATCCTGATCAGTGTCAGTAGGCTTCTCTGATACCACTAATGGTGGGCTGGTTGCAGGTTTTAAGGATAGTCATTCAAAACTAGCAACGATTCCTTCAAGTTCAGGTGAACTTCTTCTCGGGTTTCCTTTGGAGTATCAGTCCTCAACCTCCAAATTTAGTTATTCTGCTAAAATAGCAGATCTGTTTTATTTACCCGATATATGGCAAAACTTCAATTACCACAGAACTAAAAAATAAATAAAACCCCAATTCATAACCTTATCGCATCTGCCATTCCACAAACCTTTAGCGCATTAAATCCCCACCATCGATCTCATTCCTCAATCCAACGGTTATCACGTCACCACTTGCCAACTAGCTTGGCCGATCCCCACCATCGATTAATCCTGCTTGATCCAACGGCTATCACGTAATCTCACGTGGATTCTTGCATGACCGATATCAGGTCGAGGGCATGTGAGAAAAGTACTTTTCTCGTGCTACGTGTCAACCCTTCAGGTTAATCGCGCGAATTCACAAAATACCACTTACCACCTTTTAACCACGCGAGATACTGCTTACACCTACGAAGACTGCTCTACTATTCTGATTAATGTCTACGCTTGTTGGCACGTGATGACCATTAGATCTCTTGGATCTGTCCGATCAGATGATTTAGATCTTCTCCTGGGTTTCTCGCAAATTTATCAGGTTTCCTTACGAGACTTAGCACTTCCGCCAAGTTTAGTCTGTCTCTAAATTATTTAAATACACAGTGAGTGAAGATTTAGATGCGACAACACAAGATTATACAAACTCAAAAAACTCAAAAATATTCCGAAGGAAATTAAAGCCTTCATGATTTGACCATTCATGCACAGTATTCACAGAGATACAGAGCAATTCCAAATTTTACATTTCAATCTTCTTCAGTCAAAATCTAGCCAAAATGTGTCAAAATCATATTCTACTAATTCAAAACTTACATAAGTATCTGTACATACAACAATCAGATACTCAATTAATGGATCGAATCTATCTAATCCTTGATAATATCTAATCTACATGATATTCTCCTCAAGAATCTCAACTAAGCCTAAATACTTGAATTAATTACAAGATAAGTCAAATCCTTGAATTCTAGCTCAAATCCTATCTAGAAATCTTTGTAAAGTGATAGCTAAAGAATCCCACTCCTTTGCTTGTAAACATTTTTTGTATTTTTGGAATAAGATTTGAAATCTTTTGTCTTCAAGCCTCATGCTCCTGCATCGAAGGATATTCATTACCATCCTCACTCGAAGGAAATTCTTCACTACTAACATTTGCACTTTTGAAATCCTAACTTGGATGAAATTCTTCACCATCTTCATCTGTGCCTTTGAAATCCTCCCATGGAGGATTCAATTCATCGTCACCATGAGTTCCTTTGAAAAATTCACTTAGAGAAAATGCATTATTTACATCTATGCCTCTAAAATTATCATTTGCAAGAAACTCTTCATCCTCCCCTTCATAATTGGTGCTCTGTTCATCCTTAGGAATAGGACTAAGTGGAAAATATGATTCTCTATTCATAGTTAAATTATCATTTGCAGGAAATTCTTCATCCTCCCCTTCATTAGTGGTGGTCTCATAATCCTTAGGATTAGGACTACGTGGAAACTTTGAATTTCTATTTAATGAAAATTCTTCATCCCCCCTTCGTCAGTGGTGCTCTCATAATCCTTAGGATTAGGACTAAGTGAAAACTTTGAATCTCTATTTACTGGAAATTCTTCATCCTCCCCCTCCCCTTCCTCAATGGGGCTCTCATAATCCTTAGGATTAGAACTGTGTGGAAAATTTATATTGTTTTTAAATAAAATTTATATTGTTAATTTTTTTTAATTGTTTAATTAATATATGTGTTATTTTAATATATATATATATATATATATATATATATATATATAATGAGGAAGATGACATCAAATAAGGTCTCTGTGATTGTTTCTGGAACAATGACGCAATTACATCATCTAAAGTTACAGTTAGATGCTCTATGAATACTGTTGAACATAATGGAAATGAGAAACATCGTAAAAGTCAAGCAACTGACCTGTCAAGTATATTCAAGATGATTTATGAATGGAGGAATTCACAAGAAATAAATAAAACAAAATTTGCATGGCATGTTAAAGATATTGAAAGCGATGATAGTACACATATCTATCTATATTGTGGTATGATTAAATTTGGTGAAGCATATGAGGTGATGGGCAGAGTACGAAACATATGTTTGGTGCCGAATGCCGATACTGTTCATGTTCTTGCAAAATTGCCCAAGATACATGAAAATGTTATATATCGTCTCTCAAAGGTCAAGTATGACATATATGAAGAATCTACACAGTTGTGTGAAGAAATCATAGCCAACATTTCAAATAACATTGTAAGTATGCTTATTTATATTTATGTGTTATGCATTATTGTAAAGATCATTAAATTTTTTATAAATTATTGATCATTGACATATTGTATTTTGTTTGATAGGATTTTGTTGAGAGTATTTCAATCATGTTGGAGGGTATTTATTATCTAGAGCCAAATATTATGAATGTGATCAACAATTTCCACACAGAGACAAAAGAAGAAAGGAGAAGGAAGCAAAGAGAAATAACTCATGACATTGCAATAGTACATACAGGGGATCAACAAAGAATCCCTAAGGTGGGTCAATCTAGTAAAGCTAAACATGTTGCTTTTGAAGATGTGGAAACTGAAGCTGAAGCTAAAAAATATGTTACCATTAGTGAGGAGGAGATTAGAACTGTTGTTCAAAAGGAGAAAAGAAATAAAACACCAAAAAGAAAAATGGCCACGAATGTCTCTCTTCCAGTTGATGATGAGGAGATTGTTTATCTAGAAGAAGATATGTTAACCAGTAAGAAGAAGAAATCAAAATTTGGTCAATCTGTAAAAATCATGGGCAACAATGAAGATCAAAGTGAAAGCTCTAAAGGTAGCAGAGAAATCATAACACCAGGTGCTGATTTAGAGGATGGCATTATTAAAACAAAACAAAATGTCATTTGAGATCACTTGATGAAGAATAAATTAATTAATGGTGGAAAAACATTTCAACTTAATGTCAGCCAATTCTATAAGCCAAATGAAGGATAATCTCAATATCAAATTAGAAAGGCACATCATCTACATGTCCATAATTTGAAAACATTGTTAATGTACAATCCATATGCACATGTGTTGGATTATGTGGGTCTTGTTGATCCAAATCAAGTTCCCAACAAAGAGGCATTTGAGAGGACATGATGTTTTGAAAAAAATATTATGTAATTGGAAGGAACCATTCAGCAGAGGCCAAAAGACAATTGATCGAGGAATATCCCAATAACTCTATTTTTGAAACAGTGAAATACATCATTTACACTGGTTTAACAGAAGCAAAGTTATTAGCATGGGATCATAATTCAGATAATGATTATAAAATGTCTATGACTTTCATCAAAATGGTCATATTTATTCATAATGAATTTGATGAAAAATGTGGCAGGGATAGGAAAAAAGTAAGTCTAAGCTTTTAGAAGGAATGTTGTATGGAAACAGGTTATCAAATTGAGGAAAAAACCAATTCAAAAGGTGGAAAAGTAACTTTTAAATTTATTTAGAGGCATGGATAACATTTTCAAGTTGGCATTAAGAACTAGGGAGATATGGGAATTGATTGATGAAATTTTCAACATGTGGGAGAATATTTCGATAAAAAATCAGAAGGCTAAAAAGTCTAAACCCATAATATGTACCAACAGTAAGACAAGTCTTAAAATGAAACAACTTCCAGATGATATGAATATCACACCTTAGATAACATTGCAAGAGTGAATGATGACAAACAAGTCAAATCAATACTATGTCATGTGAAGTCAGGTGAATTCTCATTGGATGAAATGTGCTCGGAATTTCAAAAGTAAGTTTGTTGAATTAATTTTATTTTTTCTTGGATTATAATTTTCTTTTAAATATAACATATTATTGTTGGTAGTTTGTTATACATATCACTATATTAAAATTTTTACTTTATTTATTCAGTCATAAGATTTATATGAAAATACAAGAACATATGGTTAAAATGTTGAATGAAGAGAGTTGAGATAATGTTGTACACAACTATCCAGAATCAAGTTCTACAACAACACTTAAAGATTTTTATCTTGATTTGTATCTTGCATTCATATGTAAACTATTTTTATTTTATTACTTATACATATGTTTGTTTATTTCATTAAATATGTCAAAGAAGGATGTTGATGGAGTACCAAATACTTTCAAAAGATTTATTGAAAAAAATGTTGGAAAGGTCAAGAAAGCAGCGTCTTAGGAATGTTGAACTTGATCATACTCTTACTCATTTCATTTAGAATGGGATCAACACTATCCAATATCAAATAATACAAGGTGATTGTGAAAACATTGCAAAACTCATACCTAACAGGGAATATGCCCTCGTTATTGCAAACATTCCTCATGGTTTCAATTTCTTAGACATTGGATATGATAGTGAGCCTTATACTTATTAAGTTGATGGGCATGGACTCCCCCCAAGGCATGTTTTGGGGCTCAAAGCCTAAGTTTTGATCGAATTTTGTTGTAAATCTCCACGAATTACGGGCGCGAGGCATGAAAGTATGATAGAGTCACAAGGTTGTCTGCCCTAGTTTTGTAATGTAATGTCGGCTAGATAGACTAAACCATGGGATTGTATAAATAGAGCGAGGCTCTAAGTGTAAAAGAGAATAAGGGAATAAAAGATGAGCATGAGAAGTCTAAGGGATTGAGTCACAGTGTGAAGTGTGTCTTTGGGTCATAGAGTAGGAGAAGGCTCTGTAGCTGAGGGCGCAGAGTCCTAGTAGTCCGCAGCTGAGTGTGCGGACCCCTGCAGCTGAGTGCGCAGGGTGAGTTGAGTCTGTAACCATGGAAAGAATCAATAAAGAGAAGTTTGGTTATAATTTTGTGTATCTGTTCTTGGGTTAATGCATGATTGATATAACTTGCAATTATACTGTTTATTTACTGCGCACACTTGTATGAATGTTTTATGTTTTTAAGTATAACCTAAAGCACTCAAGTAGGCAAAGATAATTAACTAACATTGGAATATAATGAAGGTCTTGGGCAATAGTGCAAAATGCAGCACATCCCCTAGATAGGGCTGCACGAGAGTAGTGTATCAGGTCACGAGGAATGGGAAGGCACGTGAAAGCAACCTGCGTGTAAGGAGAAACCGCGGACCATTCGAACCCATCAGACATCTCCAAGGTGCAGAAACCTGGTTCTAGCACCCTCCCATACTACTTCGGGTGAGACCTCAGCTCGCGCTCCTTGGACCATTGTCGAAAGGGCTAGTAGTGCCAGGATTTGTTTGGTTAACTAACTCTGAACCTTCATTAGGCCCCAATAAGCCAACAAATGGTTCCATTGCTGGGACTGGGATCTGCATAAAGATGTCTAATGTCGTAGCACTGGAATCTGACAATGAAAGGAATTAAGGAGTGGTTGGACAATAAGATTCACTAGTTCGTGGCGCAAGAAAACAGGAATCTGCGATTATCAAAGGAAGAGTGGTTAGATTGCTACTTATACACAGAGATCCATGAAATTTTCTTTGCATCCTTCCCCACTAAGTTGTACAAGTGAATTGCAAAGCTAGCAGATAGCCAAGGAAGGCGTAAACTAGACAAACCTATTGTGTGGACTCCAGAGTTGGTACGGAGACTGGGAGCATCGGAGGACAGTATCGCACGCGCTGTTGGTCACTGGCTGGATCGAATCATCGGAGGATTCATCACCAAATTCATGGTAGATACTTTAGTCAGCTATAGTGAGGCAGAATGATGCTTTCTCAAGGGACCGCGAGGTAAGTATGTTAAATCTTTGAACACTTGGATTAAAATGTTATTGTGTGAAAAGCGAGTTATACGAATTGATTGATGTTTAGGGCCATGTGGAGTGGGAGAATATATAGAAATGAAGGTAGCACAATACTAGAAACTAGCCCCTTGATTTCACCTCTACGTGGAGGCAAAGAAGAACCAGCAAAGGTTTCACCAAGAAGTGCGATCAATCTGATAAAGTAGAGAATTCCACACATACCACCCCCACCCACACCACCACCAGTTTCACCATCTTCACCCCCGACTTCACCCATACCACCTCCGCCACCACTGCGAAGCAGTATGGCCAGTGCGATAAAGCTACCAGTGTTCAAGGGAGTAGGGAATGAAGATCCAGACCAATTTTGGTTCGTCGTAAAAGTGGTATGGGAAGCACAGGGTGTCACAAACGATAATAAAAAGAAGGAAATGTTGGTCAGCACTCTCCAGGATCGTGCACTGACCTGGTACATTAAGCATTCCAGTGACAATCCGAATGCGGGGATAGCGGATATCTAAGCTGCGCTAAACAAGGAATTTAGCAGAAAAAAATCAGAGGCACAGTCGATCATTGGATTCAAGGAAATCACAATGCTACCAGGAAAAACCCCGTGGGAGCTGGATCAAAGATTGAAGTGCACAATTCATGAAGTGAACATGACACTAATAGATGGGCAACATTTTGAATGGTTTGTGGCATCATTAACACCGCATTTACATAACACGTTGTCGCAACAAAGGCTAACAACTCAAGCTGAAGCTTTGGAGGTCATGATGAGATTGCACAAGACTCCGATATAAGATCCAAACCTAGGAGTCCAACAGATTCACGCGTAGCTAAAAAAATTGTGCCTTGAGATGCAGAGTTTGAAACAAGACAGGACGGTTCGTCCAGAAGTGCGCGACGAGGTATGGTGCGTAAAATGCAAGGGCTAGGGGCATGACAAGGACCACTACCCGGTGTTCGCAAATTACCTTGTGGGAGGAGGACCAACGCCAATAATACCAGAGGCACAAGTAGGACCAAGCACGACACCTGCATTGTAGTTCGCGATTTGTTAGATAGGAGGGAAGCATGCTACAAATAACTGCCATCTATTACAAAAGTATATGCAAAGTTCCCAGTAGTCGTTCTGCAATTTCTGCAGGTCAGTAGGCCATGATGAGCACACCTGTAGAAGTTATGAATTGATGATGGATTGGACTCCTACCTACAAATTTCAGGCCAAAACACGGGCACTTGATAAAAACACAGGAATGGCATGCAACGGATTTCAGGGGCATGGATGAGACCGAGGAGGGATGGGACTAGGAAGAGGTCACGGCCAACTGATATGTTACAATTGTGGAGGGCCAGGACATTATGCCCGCAACTTTACGAATCCAATGCGACCATCATGCTTGTATTGTACATTATTTGATCATGAGATAGAGGATTTTCCAACACTGACAGCGAGGCTACGCAATAAAGGAGCACTCCAACCTCCCCCTACTCAGAACCAACAAATGATGAGGTCTGATCTGCGCGAGGAAGAACATAATGTAAATATTGTGCTCTGAAGTGATATTACGACGGGGGATGACAAGGGCAAGCAGCCCGAAGAAAGTACCTGGGTTCGCAAGGCTCCAACGAAGGAACCTGAATTTGATCTGGATCACACTAAAGAGGCATTCATGGAAGCTAAGAGGAGCTTCACGGATGCCTCCACTTTAGGAAGTAAGGACAGACTGGAACCAGAAATGGACCCATTGATTCTCACTACCTTCTTAGAGACATGCATGAAGTTGTTGTGTGACAACAAAGTTGTGAAGGGGCTGCAAGAATTCATAACTAGATGTGTTGGGACTGCGCCAGGAGAATCGCGCATAGTCCGGAAGCTCGGGAAGCACATGACACGAACATGAAGGGAGATGAGATTGACCGCACAGATCGGGTAATATGAGATGGATCAAGTGATTCTGGATCTAGGATTGGATGTGAACGTCGTGCAAAAGCAGACATGGGAGCGCATGGGCAGGCTTGTGCTGGAATGGTCTCCTATCCAACTGCGAATGGCGAACCAGCAAAAGATCCTACCTATGGGAAGATTGCAGGGAATTATAGTAGACATCGAAGGAGCGAGCGTGCTAGTAGATTTCAAAGTGATAGATATTGTTGATGAAAACAATCCCTATCCCGCGTTACTGGGAATAGATTGGGCCACTGACATGAATGGAGTGATAAATCTAAAGAAGCACAAGATGATTTTTGAGAAAAAGTCACTGCGCGTAGTGGTACCTTTAGACCTTGCAAAAGGATCGCGCTACACAGAACTAGTGCATGACAATGACAGCGATGACGATCTGGACTGCATCTACAAGATAACCACACAAGAGCAAGACTGGGTAAATCCCACTGCGGATGGCCGAATCTCTTGGGAGCGCGAAATCTCCTGCACATCAGATTCTGATGAAGAGATAGAATGATGGCAGAACCGGTTACACGAGGTAACCACGCTCAACTATAACATGACGATAAGGTCATTGCGCTGCATAGCAACAGAGGCAAGAGACCTACCTAGGTATGATGGGTTAAGCGAGGTGGAGGAGTTCCTGAACAAATTTGAAAAATAAGTGCCGAAACAATAGCATTTTGACGCTCCGAAATGTGTACTGTGTGCTACGCCTGCAAGGTGGTGGGGTATGCACGAGCAGAGTTTTGAGGATTGGCGCAAATGCAGAAGGATGATGCACCTACGATTTGGGAAGCCTCAGATGAGGTTAAAAGACAAGTATGACGGATGGGATGATCCACGAGCACACCTCGCAAAGTGGACAAATGTCTATGGGAAAGAACCCCAACCTGAGTGGGTGCACATGCTCTATCATACCCTAGATATTATACCCATGAATTGGTATATAGAAATAGAGCTCCGCCATGGCAGGAACGAATGGGATATCTTGCACGAAGGATTCCTATTAACCTTCACATTTGAGGATCGCTGGTGGGATACTATTGATGATGCATTGCAAGCAGTAAAAGCAACTATCTTTACAATACCCCAGAAGCCAATGGAAGTGCTTCAGACTGAATGGGCGACCCAGCTGAATTGTGTGCTAGAGTGTTACATTATAAACATTAAGGAAGATGACGAAGATCCACACAAAGTTAACATTCCAGAAACTGAATTTTATCGCAAGGTTCAAGGGCCATTGATTGAAGACCCTAATATTACCATGCCGATAAAAACAAAGCAGGTAAACATTGGTACAGAGGTGGAACCAAAGTATGCAATGCTCGACGACTACTGGGATGATGCCATGGTGGATAAGGTTGCTGAGTTACTTCATGAGTACCAAGACTTATTCCCAACCAAGATCACAAACTTAAAGGGGATCGTTGGAGATTTAGGGATGATGAAGATCATCCTAAAACCAGACGTGAAACCGGTTAATTAGAGGCCTTACCGCTTGAATCCTAAGTACAAGGAAAAGGTTCGTGTAGAACTAGACAAAATGCTAGCAGCCAGAATCATTGAGCCAGTGCAAGAATTCGATTGGGTAAGCCCTATGGTAGTACATGAGAAGAAGCAGAAGGGCGAGATAAGACTATGTGTGGACCTTAGGAAATTGCATGACTCTTGTGTGCACGACCCATTCCCAACTTTGTTCACAGACAAAGTCTTGGAAAATGTCGGCGGGCAAGAAGCCTATTAGTTTATTGATGGGTTCTCAGGGTAACACCAAATCAAAATCGCACTGGAAGATAGGAGCAAGAACACCTTCGCGAGTGAGTGGGGATGCTTTCAATACATCATTATGTTTTCTAGGTTAAAAAATACATTGGCCATCTTTTCGCGCATAGTTGTTGCAGCATTCAAAGAGTATATCCACAAATTCTTGGAGGTTTATCTGGATGATTGGACTGTATTTGGATTGGTTAAGCACCACGTAGCGAGCTTACGCTTGATACTGGATACTTGTCAATGACACCAAATTGCGTTGAACCTTAAGAAGTGTACATTCCTCGTTCCCTTTGGGAACCTACTAGGACATGTGGTTTGCAAACAGGGACTAATGGCAGACCTTGTGAAAATTACAGTAATTCTAAATTTGGAAGCACTGCGAAGTGTTAAACAGCTGCACACTACCTTGGGACATACAGGGTACTACAGGAAGTTCATCAAGAGCTACGCCCAGATCACTGCGCCAATGGAGAAACTATTGAAAAAAGATGTCACGTTCTGCTGGAATGATGATTGCATGAAGAGCCTGGATGTACTAAAAGAGAAATTGGTCTCCGCTCCAATCCTGGTCTTCCCAAAATGGGATGTGGAGTTTCATGTCCATGTTGATACATCATGTATAGCGCTAGGAGCGGTGCTCACACAAGAGGGCGGAGAAGGCTTGGATCACCCTATCGTGTTTGCACGTCGCAAGCTGTCCAGAGTAGAAAAGAACTACTCCACAACCGAGTGCGAGGGGTTGGCTATGGTATACACACTCCAAAAATACTGGCACTATTTGCTTGGATGACATTTCAAGATGTATACAGACCATTCCGCGCTAAAATACTTGGTCAATAAGCCTGTGTTGGCGGGGCACATATGTAGGTGGCTCTTATTGTTCCAAGAATATAATTTTGAGGTTGTGGTAAAGCCTGGACGCCTGAACGCAGCGATGGATCACTTGTCACGTATTGAGATGGGTGAGGAACCTACCAGTTTGGAGGAAGGATTACCTGATCCGCATC
Source organism: Pinus tabuliformis (assembly GCA_031772625.1). Lineage (NCBI taxonomy): Eukaryota > Viridiplantae > Streptophyta > Pinopsida > Pinales > Pinaceae > Pinus > Pinus tabuliformis. Next base: position 593,834,677 of record CM062804.1, read on the forward strand.
TCTTTGCTGTGCGTGTCGCGGATGGACAATTTGAAGATATAATCCACTTTATGACAACAAGGACTACACCGAAGGAATGCTCCATCCAATAGAAGAAGGAATTGGTGGTGCACGTGGTGGATATTTCTGTCATTTCGGGGCACTTATACAAAATGGGAAATGATGAGATACTGCAAAGCACGTACCTGAATTTGAATGAAGTCAGCTCCTCACAGAAGTACATGGGGGTGTTGTAGGAGGACAATATGCAAGATGAGCGACCACACAAAAGATTCTCCGCGCAGGGTTGTGGTGGCTGACCCTTCATTAGGATTCAAAGGCACACTGTAAGGCCTGCGATATATGTCAAAGGACTGGTAAACCATAACGGAGGGACAAGATGCCTTTGAATCCACAAATGATGCTGCAGCCCTTCGAAAAGTGGGTAATCAACTTTGTAGGACCCATAAAACCCCAGGGAAAAATGGGTGCGAGCTACATCATCACTGCGACGGAGTACCTAACTCGTTGGGTGGAAGCGTAGTCGGTCAAAGACTGCACGACTGCCATGACTGTGAAATTTTTATTTGAACACGTGTTGACTCAATTTGGCTACCCGAAAATCTTAATGAGTGATCGCGGTACACATTTCCTGAACGAAACCATCAGTGAACTCACAGAAGAGTTCCAGGTGTATCATTAGGAAAGCACACCGTACCACCCACAAGCCAACGACACAGTAGAAGCATTCAAAAAATACTGGAGACGGTGCTAACCAAAGTATACAACGCGCAGTGAAGCGATTAGGACCTGCGCGTACCCGCAGTACTATGGGATTATAGGACAACGTGCAAGAAACTAACAAGACAAACACTTTTCCAATTAGTTTATGGCATGGAAGTTGTCATGCCAATGGATTATATTGTACCTAGTCTGTGCATAGCAACGCTCATAGGTATGACAGACCATGACACCCTGGAAGAAAGGTTCGGGCAGTTGGAAGAACTTGAGGAGGAACTGTTCCTAGCCGATTTTCATCAATAGGTGCAAAAGCAACATGAGAAGGCCTAACACGATTGCCATATTAAGTTGCACAACTTCAAGATAAATTATTTAGTGCTACTGTATGATAGTAAGTTTGATAAATTCCCGAGAAAGTTCAAAATGCATTGGCTGGGACCATACATTGTTAAAGAGGTCACAGATGGAGGCACGGTACAACTAGTCAAACTAAATGGAGAACCTTTCCCAGGTAAACAGAATGGCAGCCACTTGAAGCCCTACATGGGTGACCCGGTTATCTGACTAGCCAACAGAAGCAGAGAACTATTCTTCATGCTCCAAGGATTCAGAAAACTGTGTGGGACTATAAACAAATGCAAGGGATACTGGCACAGATGCAGAGAAGCAATTCAGATACAGAAATCTCGGAACAACGTATGCAGCAGATCCAGCAAGTAGTAGCTCATTGCACTGCTGACCTCCACGCAGTTGCAGGGACTCCGCGCAAATATCATCACGCCAACAGAGTGACTTGATGGCGAGTCACGATGTTTGTGTTGGGGGTTTGCTGGGCATGGAATTCCCCAAGGCATGTTTTTGGGCTCAAAGGCCAAGTTTTGACCAAATTTTGTTGTAAAGCTTCATGAATTGCGGGCGTGGGGCGTGAAAGTATGATAGAGTCATAGGGTTGTCCGCCCTAGTTTTGTAATGTAATGTCGGTTGGATAGACCTACCCATGGTCCACGGAGCATGGGATTGTATAAATAGAGTGAGGCTCTAAGTGTAAAAGAGAATAAGGGAATAAAGGATGAGCATGAGAAGTATAATGGATTGAGTCACAGTGTGAAGTGTGTCTTTGGGTCATAGAGTAGGAGAACGCTCTGCAGCTGAGTGCGCAAAGGCCTAGTAGTCCGCAGCTGAGTGCGCGGACCCCTGCAGCTGAGTGTGTAGGGTGAGTTGAGTCTATAACCGTGTGTCGCTAGAGAGTTTAGACTCCTAGGGAGGTCAGTGTGCGAAGCCTGGAATAGATTTAGGGTTTTGTAATTCTAGGAAGGGTGAAGCGCTTTATCATTTCAAGGATTGTCTTGTGGATGACCTGGTTGGAACCTGCAATTTTCAACACAAAATACATGTATAAGATTATATCATCACTGAGGTAGGCATTCCCATACTCAGATTCAAAACTTTAACTAATGGACTAACTATTCTGATACAGGAATGATCTTGCAGTACATCATTTTTATAGACTTTTGTAGACACAGTATGGACGCAGCCATCTGTTTATGATTAGTCTACATAGATAATGAATACAAAACTCCTCGCAGCCTGGATGGTAGAAACTAGATCCAGGGTCTTCACTTCTACTTCCCGAATTGGTACGATTCTAGCCATGTGATTAAATGATTCGATGTCGAACATGTTAGAAACCACTTGATTACCAGTCGATGATGCAAACTGTTAACAAGCGTGAGAGAAACCACCAGTAATGTCAATGGTTCTCAAAGTACCAAGCACAACCCGTGAAATGTGAATAGATGTTTTGATGTCGAACACTTCACGGAATCCTTTGATCGAAAGTCAATGATGTAAACTGACGTCAAAGGCGAGAAACCTGCCATTGATGCATGCAGACTTCAAGGTGCTGTCGATTCCTAAGTCATCTTTCTAGATAATGTGTCGATGTCGATAGAAAGCGACCCGTTGCAGGCAAGCCCGCAACACGAAATCATTGTTCAAGTTGAAGAAATGTTGCTGTAAGGACTGACTCAGGGATGGTCAAATGGATGACAAGTATTTTGCAGATGAAAGTTTTTGCTTGCAGACCTCTTGAACACATAACGACACGACAGATGGCTTGGTGACGAATAACTCAAAGTTAATCCCCGGAACCCGGTTAAAGACTTTCAAAGTAGTTTGGTCAACTGTGAGGTAAAAGATTTCCCAACCCAGGTGAATGAAAAGTGTCGTGTTCAAGAGTGGTAATAAAGTTTCTTTTGAGACAAAAGGTGACAAACAGGTTCATTCTTCTCTCTTTTCCCCCACCATTTCTGGCAAGTACCTCTTTATTTTCAACAAGCTTGAGGAAGATAACATATGCTTGATTATAAGCTCATCCTTCGGACAAGTCCAACCTAGTTTAAATTCGAACCCTAGGAAGGAGTGGTTCGTTCCTGTTTGTAATTGAACAGGTCCTTTACTGTAAAAGTTTAACGAGCCCAGTATAGGAGAAACTCGGCGTTTTTCATTTTTAGAGAGTCTGAAAAAACAAAAGGAGACTCCACGTTGAACTTTTTCGTATATTTGTGTCCCTCAAGCCCGAAAAAGTATAAAATAATACCTGGGGGAACCGCTTGATCTTGCGACCAAGGAGTACTTTCATAATAGTGTCGTTGACCTGAAAAGTAAAAAGCGATCAAGGACACGTCGTTTTATTTCCTTATCGAGTTCGAAACGACAAAAACCCGGCAATCTTTTCCTGATTTTGCGGTCAGAAAAGAGCTAAAAGGGGACCGTCTTTTAATTCCGTTTTAACGAGTGTAAAAGAAACGCTCGGCGATCTTTTCATTTTTTAGGAGTCAGAAAAGGGCTTAAAAGATGACTCTAATATTTTATTTGTGAAAAAATTACAATTTCCCTCGAAATCCCTTTGTCCTGCACAAAAGCGACACATTACTCATACCTGTTTAAAATAGGCAAAAATACATCGAAAAACATCTTTTCATGGTAAAAAATGAACTAATTCATCCAAAAAACCTATAAAAAGACCTTTTACCATGTCATTTTTACCGTTTGACTTTGGAGGTTGAAAAAGGAGCTTTTGACAAGAAACTTCCCGTGGTCGCTGCGGAAAATCTGACCGTCGGAATCGAACGCCGTCTCATCCAGGTATTTTACGCATCCTACTCTGCATTTCTATCCGTTTAGAATCAATTTTTAGGTCTTAGTTTCATTTTTTTTGGGGGGGTTTTGGTTTTGGAATGCGCCTCTCGGCGGACGCGGGTGCCCTTCGGGTGACCTGCGTCCCCCGACTTTTTCTCATACGGGAAAACGGTCGGAAGACGCAGCCCGCCTTCAGGCCAGCTGCGTCCGGGCGCCCTGTGCTACAAAGCCGGGGTGCGTCTTCCGAGAAGTGCGCATTTCAAAACCCCAACTCCCTCAAAAAACCACCAAAAATTCCCAAATCAATTTCTAATTGCTATTTTTGATATGCAGGGCATTAATCATGTTAGACTGGAGAGAAAGAGAGCATGTAGAGGAAGATGAAGCTGCAATAAATCACCAACCTTCTCTGGATGCCCTAAGAGCATGCGGATTATACAAATATTGGACCATACCGGGCATGAGGGGCCAGGTAAGATTCTTGGAATGGCTGGTTGAGCGATGGAACGTTCAAGAACAATGCTTTTACATAGGAGGGCACCAGCTCGAGATAGAGCCCTCGGATGTATACTTTCTCACTGGCTTGCCAAACAGAGGCGAGCAACTCAATCTTGCGGGGACTAGGCCGGGTGGCCAACCCCTTGATAGTCTCCGCGAGGATTGGTGCACACGTGGGGCTCACCATTCAAAAGGCATAGAGATAAAACACATCACTTTACCGGAACTCAAAGTCATAGCGTTCACGGTTACCAGAATTTGCGGCGCGGCCGCTTTACACATTGCTTCCGGATCCCAAATGCGGATGGCAATTGACTGTTACCAAGGCACCATTTTCAACTGGTGTGAAGCTGTGTCGGCTCATATGAAGAGCCAACTGACCAAGGCAAAGAACGGACGACTAAAGACTTTTGGATATGGGCCTATAGTCGTGAGCTTTGCCTTGGAGAGAGTTCCAATGTTGATCCCTCAGCAACTCACTGTTGATATCTTGGGTCCTCGGGAGCCAAAGCTGATACGATGGGTTGCGGTGATGGCCCGGCATCCTGACGAGGGCGCGGCAGTGGTTCGATTCTCAGATAGTTACTTTCACTGGTTAGAGGACCAGGTTTTTTCGATACAGGACTTTCCGTATGCCGGAATGGATTTCAGAGGTGATCCGGACATGGTTCTTCCACAGGGAGAACAATGGGACGACAGAGGTACTTTTATTTTCACAAGTTTTCTAATTATGTATTTTTTATTTTTCATATATATCGTCTCAAAACTAACAGTAAAACTTTCAAAATGCAGATGTTGGTCCACAGCGTCCAGCCAACCTCCGGCCTTTTGATAGACTACATCCAGCTGCACCGGTACCGGCCCCACAGGACGCGGCTGCAGACGTACTAGCTGAGTTGGAGCATGATCTAGAGCGTCTCACGGCAGACATACCTGAGACTACTATGGACGACATTCCTATCAGGCTTCAGCGTTTTGTAGTCGCGGTCCCTGGACCGTTTAGGAGATTTTTGCGTAAGGTAGCCCGCGCAGTGGTGTCATACAGAGAGCACCACCAGTGATTGACTAGTCACTTTTGTAGTCACATGTGACATTTTTGACTTTTTGTACTATCATTTTGCCGATCATAAGGTGTTTTCAACCTATGATCGAAGACGATGTATATATTTTTTGACACACTTCTATCTATATATATCACTATTACCGGCTTATCTTGTTTAACATATGTGATGAAATGTTTTTTTAAATTTACTTGCATGATTATCGTAAATGTCTGTCCAACATTCGAGAAGCAATTGCATCTGCTAATGTATTCAAAGACCTTGGAATATGTTGATATTCAATGTAATCAAATTCACGTTCCAAGAGACGCACTCTCAAAAACAACCTTAATAACACAGGATTCCTAATGGCATAAACTCTATTAAGCTGTAATACAACAAGTTCAGAATCTAACCTCACTGTCAAACGTCGAATTCCAAATGAAATAGATTCGGATAATAATTCAATCACTGCACTGTATTCTGCAATGTTGTTCGTTGTTTGACCGAGGCTTACCCCATGCATAGAAACTAACTCGTCAGAGGGCGAATAGATAACCCAAGCTGCGGAAGAGATGTTCCGTGTACTACGACAAGCACCATCAGCAAATCCAATATATGTTTGGAGAGGCGTCGACATCTGCAATATCAAGAGTAAAACCAAGATAAGCCAGAATAACGACGAAAAACCACACTCTCTAAGCTAAGCACACTGACTAAACTAACACACTTGCTAGCTAGAAAGAAAATCTAACCTATCTAAAAAATTTCTCCATTCCCTTCATTTAAGCATAATACCTCTTTAGGTAAAGTCCATTTCTGGGTTTACCCAAAGAGTCCCCATCAAAGTCAACTAGCTCATAAGCCCCTTTTGCTAGCTTTCGCTTTACAATGTAGGGCCCATGCCACATGGGAACGAATTTTCCGGCACCTAGCTTATCGTTAGCTTGATCATATAATAGTACTAGGTCTCCTTCCGAAAAACTTCGAGGGGTTACATTTCTATCATACTGAGCTTTCATTCGTTTCGCGTGAGTCTCGATTGCCAATGTAGCGTCACGTCGAGTCTCATCTAATTTAGCCAAGTACAATAAACGTGTCTCCTCTTCGGAAGTAGCTGGAAGTAATTCGACAGCCATTTGAAGTGATGGGATTTCGCATTCAATGGGTAACACAGCTTCTAAGCCATAAACTAGCTGGAAAGGAGTGAACCCTGTTGAATTTTTCACTGAGGTTCGGTATGCCCATAGCGCTGAAAATAACATGTTATGCCAATTCGACCGATGAACACCAATGGTTCGTCGGATCATGGTAACTAGAACTTTGTTGATGGACTCAACCAAACCGTTGGCTTGCGGATAATAAGGAGTAGAGCTATCGTGGCGCAAACCAAGCTGGCTTGTAAGCTCAGTCATCATGACATTTCGAAAATGGCTCCCATGGTCAGTAATGATTGCTTGTGGGACACCAAACCTAGTTATGATATGATTGAATACGAAAACTGCAGCTGTTTTGCCGCTTGCGTCGAATGTAGGCATCGCCTCGGCCCACTTAGTAAAATAATCAACCGCAAGGATGATATACGCATGCCCCCCGGCCGAGTGAGGGTTACAAGTAATAAAGTCGATACCCCATTTGGCGAATGGACCAACGGCAATTATAGGGTGGAGAGGAGCAGGTGGAGCGCGCATCTTGCGATCAAACACTTGACAGTTGTGGCATTTCCTGACTGCAATGATACAATCTTTAAACATAGACGGCCAGAAATAACCAGCGCGCAACACCTTCTGAGCTGTGGCATACCCAGACATATGACCGCCACATGCTCCAGAGTGACAATCATTCAAAACCCTCTCAGCCTCTTCGTGAGTTAAACAACGTCGAAAAACTAAGTCTGCCCCCCGGCGATAAAGTGTATCTCCAATAATTTTGTATGGCTGGGATTGAAACCGAATTTTTCGACGTTCCGCTTTGGAAGCTTCAGGCCGAAAGGTTTGGGTTTGGAGATAAATGATTATATCCCCGTACCACGGATCTAAAGTACTGATAAGAAACAAAGATTCGTCCGCAATGGACTCCTCTGCCACAGTCTCTGTGTCAGCACTCGGGAAATCACACATCAATTCCGCAAAAACTAAGGATTTCTTAGACTTGGACTTCTCGAACTCCAAGTCGAACTCTTGCAGGATAACAATCCATTTAGAGTACTTGCCCCCTAGCAGTTGTTTTGTCAAAATATAAATCATAGGGTTGCAATCCGAAATAACTGTAGTTTTGCGGAGAAGAATGTAGTGACGGAAACGCTGGACAGCTTGAACGGCTGCCAGGGCCAATTTCTCCACATGCGAATATTTTAGCTCAGTTGGATTCAAGGTCCTACTAAGATAATATATCACATGCTCCGCTCCGAATTCATCTTCTTGAACTAACACCATTCCAATGGTGGAATGCGAAGCTGCGAGGTATAAGAAGTAGTCTTGGTTGTAGTTGGGAGGATGCAATAACGGTGCATGGGTCAACGCGTGTTTAAGTGCATCAAAAGATTGTTGGGCAATCTCGTCCCAAAAGAATTGTGCATTCTGTTTCAACAACCGTGTAAAACCTTTAGTGACCTCGGCGTAGTTTGGGATGAATCGGCGTAAAAAGTTCGCTTTCCCTTGCAAACTTTGGAGTTGGCGCAAACTCGAAGGAGGAGGCAATTTGATGATAGCCTCGACTTTCGAGGGATCGACGCGAATGCCGGCTTTTGAAACAACAAATCCCAGCAATCGACCTGTTTCTATACAGAAAACACACTTGTGGGGATTCAACCGAATTCGATAATGCCTACACCTCATAAAGATTGCTCGTAGGTGGACAAGGTGATCAGCTCGATGTAAAGAATGAGCAGGCAAATCATCGAGATAGGGTTGCACAATGTGCTTGATATCATGAAATGCATAAGACATCGCCCGTTGAAAAGTGGCCCCGCATTCTTAAGCCCAAAAGGTAACTTGCAATAAGCAAATGTCCCCCATGGACAAATGAATGCCGTTTTTGGTTGGTCGGCAGGTAGAATATTGATTTGATTATAGCCCGAAAAACCATCCATGAAGGAAAACATTTCACTTCCGGCACAATCATCAATAATTTGATCGATATAAGGCGTAGGATAGTTGTCTTTTGGACAAGCTCGATTTATATCCCTATAGTCGATACAGATTCTTATTGTTCCTTGTTTCTTGTTGACCGGAACAATATTCGATACCCAATCCGTTAACGGGATCGGATAAATGAAACCTGCTTTCAACAGCTTTTCGACTTCTGCTTTAATCGCAGCCGCTTTTCGAGGGTGAATTTGACGCAACCGTTGCCGGACGGGTTTAGCATCCGGGTAGGTCTTTATTTCATGAATAACAATGGCAGGATCAATTCCCGGCATTTCCTCGTAAGACCAGGCAAACACGTCGCGGAATTCTTGGAATAGGGCCTTGTAAGTTTGGATTTCTTCTTCAGTACATGCGGCACCTATATGAATGTTTTCCTCGATTCCGGGCTTCACTGAAATATCAATGGGAATAGTACGAGAAATATTCCCTAAATTCAACTCTGAATCAGAATGTTTCGTTGGATCCTGAGCGTCTTTGACATATTCAGCGGTAAAGATAGATGAAAAATCATTTTCAAATGCATCATCCTTAGGTAAAAACGAAGATCTGTGATGGAGATCTTCCCATGGTAGATCGTCTACACTTAGGATTTCGCGAAGTTGTTCGTCAGATGACACGACTTCGGGAAACGTTATCCGTTCTAAGGGTGAGGTGAAAAGTGACTCTTCACTGACCACATTCATTTGGTCGACTTCGGTTGAATGAAAATCAGTAAAAGACATGAGAGCTTCATAAGCAATTTCATATGGACTCAAAGGCATAACATCACCGAGTGAGTCTATCTCAGAGTCAGATGGGACGAACCAAGGATCATCATAAATAATGTTTTCTGATGTAATCATATGAATGGTTGCAAATGAAGGATCTGCGTTGAGTGGAGGGAGAGGAAAAGTTCCCAGTAAACCGGAATCCTTAACTAAACCTACACCAACGTCCCTATAAGGGATTGTCGTTTTACCAACATGCTGGATACTCTCTGAAGAGGCTGGGTCGGATGAAAAGTATGTCAGCTGATCAATAGTCACGATCTTACCGTTATGTGGAAACTTAATTACTCTGAAGACCGATGAAACGACCGCTGTCATAGCATATGACCAACTTCGACCCAAAAGAAGGTTGTAGTCTAGAGGGGCATCAACCACTTCCACATCCAGACTAACGGTTTTACCTTCAACCCCTATAGGCAATTCTTGTAGAATACCAAACGGACGGAACCCACGGCCATCAAAGGCCTTAAGGATGGTGGGGGATTGGTTCAACGAAGGAGAACCAAGCGATCTCCAACATTGAATCGACATAATACACGTAGAAGCTCCCTCATCAATCACAGTCCGATGAATAGGCCTGTTTTTTACTATCACTGGAATTTGGAAAGCCATTTGATGGGGGAGACGTGGTGTACTATTTTCTAGATCAAAGATCATTAGGTTCGGGTCCTGAACATCGACAGCTCCGATAGCCGACAAAAGCAATTTCCGTTGTGCTGGGCATGATTGCAGCACTTCGAGTGCCGACATTGCTGAAGGTGAAACAGCTAAGTCCTCAACAATGTTGTAATTCTGGGCTGCTCTCGCATGTGGATTGAAAGCAGACCTTCGAAGTACACCCTTGGCGGGCGGCTTAATCACTAAGTCTGGGTTAGGTTTTTCGATCTGTAGTGGATCGGAACCAGGAGCTGAGGTTGATGGGTTAGAGTGAGAAGATTCTGCTTCCTTGCCATCAACAGGAGCCTTACTACCATAATCTTGCGATCGAGTCGCAATCCTCACATGAGACATCATCAAAATGGGTTCTTCACTGGCATTCGAAGAAGAACCTATCATCTTATTCTCCTGCTCTGGAAATGGATTCTTTAACACAGCAGGAGTGGGAGAACCTTTGACTATTTTTACAACCTCGGCCCGATGAGGGCAATCTCTCGTAAAATGATCCTCTTCACAAATAAGACAAGGATATCGAGGTTTGCGTTTTTCGTCATTGGTTTCCGACTTTTCAGTTTTCTCCTTTGGAGCCTTGTCTGCTTTAGCCTTCTTCTTTCCTTTCTTCTTTCCACCGTTTTTTGATTTGGCCGTAGATGACTCTACAGCGTGAATGTCGGCGGTAAGTTCAGGAGGAGAAGACTCTCCTGTCGGAGAATCAGGCAAAGTGATTATTGGAGTATTGGAGGCCTTGGAAGACTTCTTCTTACTCTTCGTAGTCACGATACCAATCATACCATCAGCGGCATGAGATCCCGAAGGAGCAGCAGCGATTTGATTCGACTTTGGAAGATCCGGAATCTTCTCGTGTAACGTACCCGACTGAGTGTAAACTAAGTCAAGGTATTGTGCCTGAGCAATGACTTGCTCCTCAGTAACTACTCCGGCCTTAGCGACATCTTCAGTAATCTTCGGTAATAATGATTTGACAAACCATTCAGCTAAGATTTGGTCCGGGATAAAAACTTTCACTAATCTCCTTCGACGTCTCCACTCATGAATGTGATCAGAAATATACGTGGACGTCGATTGTTTTAGTGAAGTTAATAACTCCGTGCCGTTATCGTATCTGACCGGCAACTGAAAGTGAGTTAAGAACGAGGTAGCTAACTGGCTAAAGTTGTAAAAAGAGGCCCGTGGTAACTCAATGTACCACTTGGCCGCGAGACCAATGAGTGTACGCTGGAAAAGACGTAAGCGGATGGAATCATCTGAGATAGAATTCGAAGCACACCAGAGGTGGTAAGTCATCACATGATTGGACGGATCCTCTCCAGACTTACCTTCGAACTTGGGTATATCACTGGGCAACTTATTTGGCATTGGCGGCCAGAACTGAAGATATTGAATTGGATCGTTCGTTAGGCGCGTCAAGTCGGGTAAATCCAAAGTTGCAATAAACGGTAACTGCCGGTTAGGATCTCTAAAACTCTGGGTCACAATACCAGCCCCAGGAGGAGGATATCCAGGATAACTAGGAACAGGAGTCGCATTTGGGATATTATATCCTCCTGGAAAACCAGGATTAACCGGACCGTACTGGGGTTGTTGAGGTTGTTGATAAGTGTACCCAGGATACGGTTGATACTGGTAAACCGGTTGTTGGACAGCTTGCCCAGGTTGGTACTGTCCCTGGTACGGAGGTTGAACAAATTGAGGTTGAGTAGTCACAACCGTACTTATACCAGGCTGACCTACAGGCATCTGGACCGTGGTTTGAATCGTAGATCCAGACAACGGTAAAGATGTCTGAGGTGTGGTAACAGGGATAGTAGAAACTAGAGCCGTCGATACTCCAGAAGTAAGTATGGTAGATGTAGCGATAGTTGCAGCAGCCGTTTGAGATGGAGTACTAGGTGCAATTGACGGCTGAGTAACTACCGAAGCTACAGAAGTTTGAACATTTGGCTGGACAGGTTGCGGTTGCTGGGTTGGACCAGAAACTACGGGTTGTCCAGCTTGAGGAAGCATCTGTACACTTGGCTGCAACACCTGTTGACCCTGTGAGGGATCCCACACTAACATTCCAGGGTACTGACCCGTAACAGGTTGAGGGTACTGAGATCCATAACCAGATTGAGGGTAGGATTGATAATTGTAAGGTGCAGTTCCCATACTTGGAACATATGACTGACCTTGAGGCGGTTGATAACCTTGACTTGAGTATTGACCTTGAGGTAAATACTGATACTGGGGTTGACCTTGACCTTGAGGTTGGTACCCTTGAGGTTGATAACTTTGGGGTTGATACCCTTGAGGTTGCCATCCTTGAGGTTGATATTGATACTGAGGTTGACCTTGGGGTACATATTGAGGCTGAGGTTGACCTTGAGGTAAGTATTGCACCATAGGTACATACTGACTTTGAGGTTGCCCCCCAGACACGATTTGTGTACCTTGAGGTTGCCCCCCAGGCGTTAACTGCGGTTGCCCCCCAGGCGGTAATTGGCCACCTTGAGGTTGGGAAACGGGAACTGAACCTGACATCATGTAAATGTCTCCTACACCCAATGGTATATTACCACTGTTTCCAGCAAATAACCCATGATCAATGGGTTGAGGAGATGCCCCCGCAAAGGTACCAGAAAGTGACTGATACCCAGTGGGAACAGAAGGACTGCCGTGTAAAAAAGATTCAGGACTTTGTGTAAACACGGACAACTGACCAGACATATTTACAGGAGTATGAATACCTCCAGGTGGAAAAGGAGTACGAGGTGTGGAAAAACCGACTGAGTTGTCTAAAAAATTGGTTAACGCAAGGTACCAAGAAGTACTTCTAGGAGGACTGTAAAAGATGGATTCACGCTCCCTTAGATCAATAGTTAGTTGACCTTCAAGGTGAGAGACACCTATATCTTCTTCTAGAGCAAGTTCTTCTATAGCAATCAAACCAGAAGGTAGATTTTCGGTGATAATTCTTTCTATTCTCGGTGAATCAGGGACACTAGAAGTTGGAGTAACAGGTTCGGAAATTTCAGGTTCTTCGCCTGTTTCACTGGCAGATGAAAAACTACCAGCAAGCTCGGAAACTGTAACAGTTTCGGGATTGTAACCTGTTTCTAAACTTTGGTAATCTGGATGGACTACCAAGGAAGATTCTCCTTCTTCAGGTGAACCTACTCTACTGTCACTAGGAGGAGTCACAAGGACCTTTAACCCTTCTAAATTACCCGGGTCGTCTCGAGGAGGGGATCCCCTAAGTCTACGGGATCTTCTCAACAATTCGGCCACAGAAACAACTTCAGGAGACTGGCCCTGAAGTCTACGGGACTGTCTCGGTAATTCTGCCACAATTAAAGATTTTTAACTACAACACACGAAAACAAAGTAAAAATTTCAAATCAAACCACCTAAAGTCTTCTAAAGAAGCAAACAAATTTGAAGCACACGCCTAAATAATCTAGAGCGTCAAAGCACACACAAACAGTAGTCTTCCGGACCAAAAGCGCTAGTTGGTGATTAGGCCCAACCTCGCAGGATTCAGTACAGAAATGGCTGGTGGAACAGTTACCCCGGCAACCTGCTTAATGAATAGACCGGCACAAGTTCCTCCACTTTAACCGTCTCGAAGTGAAGTGAACCCCCCGGAAAATCCAAGTGAGTATAACCGACGTCTGCTCCAGGTACAGTGGGACCTTCCCTCCACCGTCACCTCGGTAGAACCCTAAAGATTATGGTCACTAAAGTTACCAATCACAACAATTACACCTGGGGGAACAGTCTAAACTCCGACAGCACGCAAGGGCAGAGTAACAAGCTCAATCCCCTTACCGGCTCCTTGACAATAATCCAAGGTTTACCGATAAGTGACCCCTGGCTCCTCGACAATGGTTAATCCGAGGTTTACCGTTTGTAATACGTACTGTCTGGCGTCGTTCCCAACGAGGGAGGAATGATCCCCTCACTGGTTCGGACACGAGCTTGTGCTTCTCCTTTAAGAGGAGCTTTCCCAGAGTATAACTGAAACAATTGGATTTAATCTACTCAAGATAAACTATCTGTTTGGTTTTGTAGTCTTGGAGAGTTAAGTACTCACCTACTCCAAGACCCTAGCCTAAGCTATGTTGGTGTTTCAGAGCCCTAGAAAAATAAAAATTACTAGATTGATTTTAATTTAAGCGTTACTTTTAAGGTTGTTTCTTAAGTCAAAAGGTGATGGAAGTGAAACCAGTGGTGTGTTGACTCGACTCGAAACCACTACAAAATGCACCTAGGATGATTTACCCACTACTTTACTTTTTCGATGAATTGCTTAACTAAAAAGTTGAGAGAATGCAATCTTTATAAAAGCAACTTCTTAATTGAAGACAATCAAAGAAACAATTCGTTTGTCTTTTCCAAGCATAAAAAACATGACCGCTCTTTACATGCACGAAAAAACTCTTTTTCTCTTTCAAAAACAAAAAGCTACTAGAAACAAGACTTTTAAAGAAGATGTTTTTGTATTTTTCTTTTAATAAAGCAAATAAATCTAGTATAACCAAAAATCAATCTTAACAACTATTAAAATCTATGAAAATGCACTCATAAGCAAACTAAAAGGTAAATTTACTCTAAGCAATCTTAACGAGGCCAAAACCAACAATGATTATTCTAAGGTGTTTTACTTGATCACAATCAAATCAAGGACTAGCTTATTGCAGAACCAACAAATAGTCAAAACAAAACTCTAATCTTTTTGTTCTTTTGTAAAATGGAAATCAACACTTTATAAACAAGTAATTCGAAATTTGACCCAAAACAACTTAAATGGCAAGCTGCTCACACAAGGAGACTTTACGACAGGCCCGACTTCTAAGAAGGCTAACTAACCAGAGAGATCTAAGGCTGGACAACTTTCTACCGTCAAAGTCACTACAGGACCTATTGAAAAATCAAACCCTAGGCCTAAACTTCGTTGAAATCCACTAAAACACTCAAAGCTCACAAAACAAGTTCGGGTGAAAATTCTTGACAGGGTACTAAAGGATCTGGGTAGAAAACACTAAGAAAAATCAAAATCTAAAAGCAATTAAAGCAAAAAATGGAATTTTCCTAAATTTTACAGGAAGACGCAGGCAACCCGTTATAACAGGTGCGGGCCCGCTCTGTGCAAACGGCAACAGCGCGTCCAAAGACGCACTGTGCAGTACTCAGAGGGTGCGTCCTTCTGGAAAAGTTGAGAAAAACCAAATCTAACTAAATCTAAAGCTAAACCACCCAAATACTAATTCTCACAGTCAAAAACCAGAAAATAAAAGTGATTTTCACAGAGCAAAGTTCACACAAAGGAAAAGACTCTCTCATTAATGGATTCCCCAGTGGAGTCGCCAATTTGTCGTGGCGGAAAAAGTCGTTTGTGCAGACACAACTGACCTCCCTAGGAGTCTAAACTCTCTAGCGACAAACAAGACAAAATGGAGTGATCTTTCTCTAAATATACCTTTTAAAACATGAAAACTACAAGTGTTTAGGCTTACCTTATTCCAAAACGCGGTTGTTGTAGTCCGTCCTTGCCGATCCGGATGAGCTCCTCCTTCAAGTCAATTCCTGCAACCACAAACAATCAAACAATTACCAAGCACTTGCATTTCATATAATAAAACATATATTCAACATGCAGACTAAGGAACACATGAAATAACTCATTAACACAAGCTATTGAGAAAAATAAACCAGTTTGTATTAATAACGAAACAAAGAAACTCTTACAACCTGGCCTTGGTGTTGTGCAAGTTCCTCCCAGGGTCCATCAAGGGTTTTCCTCTACTTTGACAAAGCTCACCCACTTCCAAGTAGAATCAAGCAAAGACAATCTCTCCTCACAAGGTTCTAAATGGGAGTCCTAATTCCTGCAGCATTTACCCAAAGAAAATGTATAGCTCCAACCTCTCCTCCCTCTGGCTCAATGTCTTTATTT
This sequence comes from Pinus tabuliformis, assembly GCA_031772625.1. NCBI lineage: Eukaryota > Viridiplantae > Streptophyta > Pinopsida > Pinales > Pinaceae > Pinus > Pinus tabuliformis. The sequence goes on from CM062804.1 coordinate 593,850,605, forward strand.
ATAGTGCTGTAAAGAGGTTATTCAGGTCCACCATCAATGGGATAATCCCCCTCTTTGGGTGGGATAGCTCCCTTATTGATGGGATAAGTTCCCCCTTAATAGAGATACATGAACCAACTGGAGGCGCATCCAATTCATCAAACCGACCTCTAGAAAGTTCTAGAAGTAACCACAAGTAACTTTTTTAAGATGAAACTCGCGCATTTTGCCTTTTACAGAAGGACGCACCTGTCCCTTAACATACAGAGCGTCCAAGGACGCACCTTTTGTGAACATGGTCAGCGTCCCCGCAGGTAAGGCTAGAGATAACCTGCGACCCCAGAGATAAACATATTTTTTACAAGACTTTCTCTCTTCTTTGAGTTTGAGATGGATAACAGAGGCATAAGACTTGCCTAAGAGGGTAGCATGACTGTTGATTTGAGCCATACTAACTGTAAGTAGTCAAGGTGACATTTTTTAGTGTAACACCGTGGAAAGAATCAATAAAGAGAAGTTTGGTTATAATTCTGTGTATCTGTTCTTGGGTTAATGCATGATTGATATAACTTGCAATTATACTATGTATTTACTGCGTGCACCTGTATGAATGTTTTATGTTGTTAAGTATAACCTAAAGCACTCAAGTAGGCAAAGATAATTAACTAACATTGGAATATAAGCAACGTCTTAGGCAATAGTGAAAAACGCGGCACAACCCCTGGATAGGGTTGCACGAGGGCAATGTATCAGGTCGTGAGGATTGGGAAGACGCGCAAAAGCAACCTGCATGTAAGGAGAAACCACATACCAGTCGAACCCATCAGACATCTCCACGGTGCGAAAACCTGGTTCTAGCACCCTCCCATACTACTTCGCGTGAGACCTCAGTCCGAGCTCCACAGACTGTTGCCGAAAGGGCCAGTAGTACCGGGAATTGTTTGGTTAACTGACTCTGAACCTAGGTCTAGCCCCAACAAGCCAACACAAGATTTTAATAAAGTGGTTACATGCTTTCAAGAAGTCACAACATCACCACTTTGGAGATTTGTGACATTTTATTCAGACACACAATTTGCAATGTTATTAACAAGCTTCAAGGGAAGAACAAACTCAAGGTGCAACTTAAATGGTAAGACATTGAAATTGTATGTTTGATTAATGTTAAAAAAAAATTGTTTAGGCACAAGTTAATTGAAATTTTACTGTGTCATGTTACAGACAAAAGTAAAATCTTATTTCTTCTAGAAATCAAATATTATAAGTGATTGTGAGTTCATCCCTGCTAAATGTTAGACAAAAGATTATAGTTATAATTCTATTCTTCGTAATCGAGTAGATGGAAAGAGTCACAGTCAAGTACTGGTTCATGATGTTGTCGTAACAAAACTAACATATGAGGATAAAGATGCAAAATGAGAGATAGTTAACATTTATCAAAAACCACAAGCATTGATTAACTATATTATATTTATGTTCAAATAAAGAAGATTGGGTTTTGGATATATTCTCAGGTTCAAGTAAGTTTTATTGTATAAAACTGAATTTTAATATTTTCCTTTTTAGTTTTTATGTGTTTATACTAATTTTCTTAATTATTTCTTTTGTGCTTCATGATTAAGTACAACACTAGCATGTTGCCTGCAAAAAGGAAAAAATTGCATTGCCATTGAAAAAAACCCACTACAATGCAATTTTATTCAACAAATAATTAATGCTATTCAATTCTTCCAAATGCAATGTAAGAAGTTGGTTTCAAGAAATAATATTTTAATGAATCACGTGTGGCAAAAAAGGTAAGGGAATCTCAACCACCATTATATGGATTGATTGGAAAAAGATGCTTTGGGAGATTTGCAGACCTGAAAGATCCATTAGAAGAGGAAAATGACCAAACTAAAGCATAAAATATTGTTGAAGAAGACAATAATGAAGCTCTAGAAGATGATAAACATGGATTGTATGATATTGTTGATGAAATTTAAGTTATGCTTGCAAATCAAACTCAATTTTGAGAGCTATTCATTAGATTTACTTGTAATGTTTTGACTTTGAGATTTTATGAGAAGAATGAGTACTTTATTATTGTTTTTGTTTTTTAATAGAGTCGGTTACTAGTTTCCTATTCCAAAAACAAAAAGGGAAGCATGCTCCCGTTACATCAAGTCAAAATGGATAGAGGCATCCTAGAAGAAAAACAGAGGGAAAATAGTCCCTATCTTCCATGCCATTCCCCCTTTGATTATGATAATACCAATTGCACTTTCCTTATAAATACATACAAGCTGATTCAACAGAAATTTACACTTACATAACATAGAAAACTACTAGTGGAAGGACTTTGCAGAAAGGAGTGGAATGAATAATTAGCAACTAATTTTTGTTGACTGAAGGCTCCTGCTGAGAATGAGGCCAGTTCTTGTTGCTTTAGTAGTTAGAATTTTATCTCGTCTGATTGATTAGTAAACTCTTCAGGTAGTTGATAGTGTTCTCCATGTGCTTGCACTTGTGTTTTAGTGCTACAATTTCTTTCCTCTACTTGTCCAGTTGCCTCTTGAGGAAAGAATTCTCAGACTTGGCCTCAAATTTTAGATCCTTGACCGTATCTCTTATTTGATCGATCATGTACTTGTTTACTCTGCAAACTGCACAACTCTCACACTTTGGAACATTTTCCAGCGAATTCCATTCCATTATTATTGGGGGAAGTGAGCAACCACTCCAGAAGGGAAATACAAGGGCAAGAGGAAGCAGAGAGGAGGGACGGAAACTTCCACAAGGGGTACCTATAGAGATTGATAGCTGAAAATGAGAGGAATAGAAAGATTCAAAGACTAAAAAGTCTCTCTTAAGAGTCAATGGATTAAGCCAAGAAACTAATAAGCCAGGGAGAGGATCACAAGGGAGAGGAGCTGCGTGAAAGAGAGGAGTTGCAAGAGGGAGAGGATGTGCTCATTCGCCAAAGGTGCACAGTAGAAATGATAGTAAATTTGAGAACAACTTCTGAGACGATGAGGATAGAATATGAGGTCGGAGAAGGATAATCCCATGGACAAGAAGACGACGGAGAGGAAAATAAGTGAAGAGATGAGAACAATCGAAGGGAGGGGATGGATATATAGTTGTGCGGAGGGCCACTTCAATTTAAAAAAATTGTGCATTTCACGGGAAGCATGAATAGCTACTATTCTCTTGGAAGACGAATTCTTACAATGCTTTACGTTCATGGAGATTTTCCTGATTTTCCTGTGATTCTATGTTCTTGCTTTTCATGCTGAAACGAATGTTTCCCACCTTGATGTACTTTACTTGAGTGTGATTTTCTGCATATGGTGGCTTGAGGCCCTATGGAATTGGTTTTTGGGCACTCTCATTGTCTATTCTATATTCTCCCATAGGACGAGAAGCTACAAGATTAGCCTTCTTGTCAACAACACAATTATTTTCTCTGAGAATGTGCTTGAAAGTGACTTCTCCAAGATGTTGCAATTTTTTTCCACCCTTTTGGTTATTTGACTCATAGCCTTGTTCTTGAGGCTTCTTATATCCACCACCAAATTAATAATTATTGTAGAATCACCCATTATGACTGGGTTCTTCATTCCTCACTGCCTTAAGATTTCCAATCCCAAGAGGAGGTCGTATGCTTCTACTTTGTTGTTGGATAATTCTCCTAATCCACATTCATAAGTGATGGGGTTTATCCCTCCTGGATCGAAAATAAGTCCTCCTGCTCCAGCCTTTCCTGGGTTAGACTTAGAAGCCCCATCAAACAATAAGCAGAGTCTTTTTATATTTTCTGACCATGTTTTGAAATCCTCCTTTTTAACTCTGATTTTCCAATTCTGAATGTTGATAGGAGATTTACTAATGTTTATTTTTTGGCTTTCTCATCGCAAATTCGATCCAGTTTCTTTCCTCGTGCTACATGTAATTGGCATCTATTTCTTTAGGTCCTTTGGAATTGATAAATTATGTTGTCATGCTCGAGGTTTTAGCCAAAATCCTTGTACTTGGAGAGTGATCTTTAAAGATCCTCTGATTTCTTGCTAACCAGATTTTCCAACACATGAAAGAGGGTAAACTCATCCAATATCTTTTAATTTTTTCTTTATTTTTAAAATTATATGGACACTTTTTTTTCCAAGTTGTTAGAAGCTCATTCAGAGGCAACGATTGTTGAGAAAAAACTTCCAGGGGTCTTACTAGCAATAGCCAACAGTCTCGAGCAAAAGGACATCCTACAAAAAGATGTTGTATGATTTCTTCACTGATCTGACACTTTGCACAGCGAGAAGGGCCATCATGACATTTATTTTTAAGGTTATCAGTTGTTAGTATTTTGCCTTTGAGGAGAGTCCACATGAATACTTTGATTTTTGGCAGGCTTTCTATTTTCCATGCCTCCCTCCGGTAATCCCAATCATGATTTTCAAGCTGATGTAAAGTGGCATATCCAGATTTGATTGAATAGTCCCCTCCATCCGGATCCCATCGGAGAGAATATTTTGTGTCCTGGATCAATGGTGCGATGCCCTTAAGAAGTGAAGTTAAAGTCTGCCATTGAGGGACAAGGCATTGGGGAAGGTTTTGGATCCTCCAATCATCCCAATCCCCACCTCTCTAGAGAGAGATATCTTCCAGAGTTCTTATTCCTTTTGGTTTCGTCCACCTTCTTAGATCATAAAGGTTTTGTTGAAGGGATATAGGTTGATTTCCCATTATTCTGTCCTTCCAAATTCTAGTAAATTTACCATTCCCAGGGATCTTGGATGAATTCTCTTGATGAGGGAGATGGTTTTTTTAATCAAACTCCAGACCTGGGAGCAGGGCCTTATTGGGGAACCTTTTTCCAGTAAAAGTATTCTATTGTGGTTCATGTATTTTTCTTCCAAGATTTGCTTCCACCAACTACTCTCTCTAGTTATAAATCTCCATGTTATTTTTTCTCCCAGTGCCAAATTCATTATCCCAGGAAGTCTTATGGCCAAACCTCTTTTTTCATAAGGTTGTGTCACTTGATCCCATTTCACCAGGCTTAATTTCTTTGTTTCTACTTTACCTCCTTGTCATAGGAACCCCTTGATTATTAGCTCAATTTGTTTATGTATACTTGTCAGAGCTAGTATTATTGCATACTGGTATATTGGGAGAGTTGTGAGTAGTGCCTTGATTAATACCACACTTCCTGCCATGTTAATCCAATTCATTCCCAAATTTTGCACCTTTTTTTTCATTTTCTCTATGTACTTATTCCATATCTCGGTCTTCAGATTTTCTTTGGAGATAGGGAGGCCAAGATAATGGAAATGGCTCCATTTTTATTGGAATGGAATTTCCAAAATTTGTGAATTTTTTTGGAGAGAGCGAAGAGTGTTCCAACCAAAGATTCTACATTTTTGATTATTTAGAAGTCATCCAGAGGCTTCCATAAATATGTTAAGAACCTTTTTTATTCTTCTTGCAATAATGCAACAGGTCCCTCCCATGACCAAAGTGTCGTCTGCGAATAGATGGTAGTTTATCCTTTTTTACTTCTGGAGAGATTGATAGCCCTGTGATAGCCCGATCTTGTCAACATTTCTCTAGATTTCAGCTCAGAGTGTCCGCCATAATGATATATAGAAAGAGGGAGAAAGGGAAGCCTTGTCGAAGACCCCTTGAACTTTGAAAAAATTCACTTGGTCTCCCATTGACCAAGGGTGCAATCCAAGGTCCTGCAATGCAAGATTTTATTATATCAACTACCTTTTTTGAGAATCCAAATTTCTAGAGAACATCTGAAAGGAAGCCTAGATTGACCCTGTCAAAAGAATTTTCCATGTCAAGCTTGATGACCATTCCTTTTTCATTTTTCAAAAGGCTAGAGTGCAATGCTTCCCGTACTATTAGAATATTGTCAAGAATTTGTCTCCTTGGGACAAATCCCCCTTAGTTTTCTGAGATTATTTCTGGAAGAACTATTTTTATTCTATTTTCCAGAATCTTTGTAATGATTTTGTAGGAGGAGTGAGAAATAGGCATGAACCAGCTGAATGTATTTTCATTCCACTCTTTTTTAACCAGGGCGAGAAAGGAGGAATTTGTGAAACCTCTAACCTTGCATTTCCCAAAAACATTTCTAATCATTCTTATCAAATATATTTTGATGATGTTCCAGTTGTTTTTATAGAGAGATATGGGGAACCCATCCGGTCCCCAGGGCCTTATCCAGATGTAAATCCCAAACCACATCAACAACTTCCTTTTCTTCAACTTCTTTTCTAAATTCGTTGTTTTCTCCGTCGCAGAACGTTTTTGGGATATGTTATATAAATTCTTCATACTCATTATTTGTTGCCGAGGATGATAACATATTTTTATAGTATCTAAATGCCTCCTTCTTTCTTTCTTCTTTCCCTCTAATATCTTTACTTTCATTATCCTTAATGATCTCTATTTGGTTTTGGATGCTCCTTATTCTAGCAGTATTATGGAAGAAAGTTGTATTCTTGTCTCCTGCTTTAAGCCATAGGCTTCGAGATTTTAGTCGCCACTCCTCTTCTTCCATTCTGTTTTTCGTGTATAATTCCCAATACACTTTTTTTTCCTGCCATAAACTCTCTTGCATTTCCTCTTGCTAATCTTTTTCCACCTGAATTCTCTCTATTTTTCTGTTATTTCTGTCTTCCTTTTTTGTGTTTCTATTTTTTTGTTCCTTGCCCAATGTTTCATCTCTTTCCTCAGGGATTTAATTTTAGATTCCCAGACATAGCTTGGGGATCCAATAATTTTATTTTCCCATACCTCTGCAATAATCTTTTTGACTTCTTCATCGTCGTTCCAGGTGGAACTAAATCTGAAAGGAATTGGACCAAGGTTCCCCAACATCCCTAGTGAAAGCACCGTTGGTTTGTGATCCGATGCAATGTTGTGGATGATTTTTTATTTTATCTCACTGAAGGAGGTGGCAATTTTGTCTTGAATTAGGAATCTGTACAGCCTTTCCTTTATATTATTTTTACCAATTCTTTTGTTGCTCCAAGTATACTTCCCATTGTTAGGAGGCATGTCCATTAAATTGCATGTTCCCATAATTGATTCTACCATTTCCCTTGATGGATCAACATAATATTTCCCCCCAAACTTCTCCTTTGCGTTCAAAACCAAGTTGAGATCTCCTCATAGAAATATGCCTCTATTTTGAACCTGCAAGAGATAAATTTTTAACGTGATATGGCAGGCTTCCTTGTCCCTATAGTGGTTAGGGGCATATATATTTATAATGCAATATATCTCTTTTGAATTTTTGTTTTTCAAGTTTGTTTTTATCTAATGCCGCTCTTTCTTGGTTGACTTAGCTCCCTGTTCTCTATTTTCCATAGTGTACATATTTTTCCTGAAGCTCCAATCGCTGGGATTAATGTTCCTTGATAGATTTTTGTTTTTTGGGTCATTGTTTCCATTTCCTTTTCATTTATCTTTGTCTCCTGGATCATAAATATATCAGGCTTCTCTGATGTTATTAAGTCTTTCATTGCCTTAAATTTTGGCATACTTCCCATCCCTATGCAATTCCAAGAGACTATATTCATTATCACTTTGGGATGAGGGTAGAGGGACCTTTACCTCTGTTAGGATGAGCATTTTTCTAAGAAAATTTCCAGTGGTTGTTGGGTGCCCAATGCCATTTCCTTTGCCGCAACTTCAACTCTGATTTCTCTGTTGGATTTCCTACTAGCCTTTTTAGGGTGGTCGAGGGAGGAGAGGAGATCTTTAGAGAGGGTTCGAGTGATAATTCGGTTGAAAGACGGGGGAGGAGGGCTAAGGAAGAGGATGGGAGAAGAAGGGGAGAGAATAGAGGGGAAGGGAAGGAGAGGAGGGGAGGATGGAGGGGAAGGGAAGGAGAGGAGGGGAGATGGAGGGAAGGAAGGAGGATCAAGTTCCAAAAGAGAGCCAAATGGCTTGGATGCCAAAAGGCCCAATGAGGGGGGGATTGATGAAGGTAATAAAGATGAGGAGGGAGAGGGAGGATCTTTATTAGGAATAGGAAAAGTAGGAGAGGAGGAGGGGGAGAGGAGAGGAAGATTCGAAGAAGGAAGGAGGGAGGTAGAAGCATGTTGAGAAGAGGATTTGTTAGCTGAATTTTTCTTCTTGACTTGCTCCCATTTTGTTTCTTGGTTTTATGTTTCTTCTATTTCCTGTTTTTTAACACATCTATTAGAAAATGAACATATTCGTGACATACCTTGCATTTGAAAGGAATTTTCTCATAATCCAGCTATTGAATTTGAACCCAACTGTCAACTTTGATCTTGACTGCTTCCAGTAGTCCTTCCCTCAGGTCAACTTCCACACATATTCTTGCGCATGCGTGCATGTTTTCCTTTGGCTCACTTTTTTCGATATATTTCTCACTTGGATTTCCTATTGCTTTAACGAAGTCATCTCCCTAGCAGTGAAGAGGAAGATGGGGAAGTCTCACCCACACTAGCACTACATTCAGCATATCCAACTATGGATCGAAGTCCAAGGTCCATCTATTGAGATAAAGCCCTCTTGAATCCATGAAATACAATGCATTTCTGAATATTAAGTCATTGTCCTCTTTGGTTTCAAAGTGGAAATTGAAGTAACCTCTTCCAGAAAACCTGATCGAGATTTTCCCCATAATAGAGGAGGTCCGGTTTATTTCTGCCCATTTGAGAACTGATCGGGGAGAAGGCAAGAGTCCAATAAACTGTCCAACCAATCCTCGCTTAGAGAGAGATAGAGCAGCACGAAGAGGAAGGTTGGGAGGGATGATTATTTTCGGTATTTCATCGATCTTCTTTACAAACTTGGATATTGAAGGTCTAGCTCGTGATGGACCAAGAGAGGATATAAGATAGGTAAAGGCTTCTACATTTTCACACAGCTGAGTTGAAGCTTTAGGAATGGTAGCAGGGAGTGAATCACGCACAGAAGGGGGATCCACATGGGCCATCGCAGGCCAGAAGCAAGGCAGCTTGCCCTGGGAGCCGAGGGAGGAAGGCGCGCTCAGATTTTGAAATCGCCAAGGTGGGAGCAACACAATGCTTCAACTCGCTCGATAGGTGTTTGATGTTATGTAGTACTTCATTATTGTTGCTATATGTTTAATATTTGTATTATCTTATTTTTACTTTAATTTTATGTGAACCATTATTTTTTGTAAAAAAACCGTGATTACTATTAATTTTTAACATAAAATTCATACAAAAAAAATGTTATTTTAAAAGATTTTTTGTTAAGATTTTCCCATAAAAATTAATTATTTGACATGTCATTTTTAACAAAAAGTCTCAAAATGTGTATTTTTTTCATTATATTTATATTGAAAATGTGTATTTTTTTGTCAAATATTTAAAATTATTGTTTTTTAAGTGACAATTATTTGATGTACATTGAAATATTAATAAATATTGCATAAACATATAAAAAATACTAACTTTAAATATCGACCATTTTTTTATTTTTTAACTATGAGAAAAAATGAAGATTTCATTAGAAAAAAAAATGAAAAGAAAAATAAAAAAACACAAATACATAAATACAATTAAAAACAAATATCTAAAGGAAGAAGAAGATATTAGAAATTTAAAGTGTCAAAAATAAACTCTGTAGAGAAAAATGGTTGATGTTGCATCGACACTTTTCAAAGTCAACATGAAAATAACTCACATTTAAAAAAAATGTTCGTACTTGATACATAAGAAAATCTAAAGTGCCAAAAATATACTCTAAAAAAAGTGTATTATGAATAACTACTTTTCAAAATCAAGGGATTTTTTTGCTACCTCAAAAAAACAAGTAATCAGTAATTTTCTCGTTTGATTGATAACTATGTTATGGTAGAGAGAAAAACAAAATGTAACTTCAATATGTGCATTTTAATGAATCAAAATTATATGAAAACAAATGGATCACCTAGATTTACATTAGTTTATTTAAACTAGCCATCCTCAATAGAATCGAGATATGATTTTTACAATGACATTGTAGCAGTGTAAATTCTTATTAACTTGAATGCAACAACTTTGAGAAAATAATAGATAATGAAAAAATCAAGCTACCATATCCCTTATCTATATTTGATGGATCACTCTAAACCCAAGATCAAAAATTGAATAGTTATCTTCAATCATCTATGGAAACAACCGATAAACATAAGCATTCATCGATGCCATAATAAAACATAAATTGGCAACTATTGTTAACTAAGATGAACCTCTCTTAAACGACTTTCCTTCTAGTAGTTTAGAATTCATATTCAAAACCAATTTTAGTCTCCAATGTTGTTGTCAAAAAATAAAAATATATTAAAGCATAGCTACTATTGATTTTTATTCGTAGATATTAAATTTCTTATTTTTAGAAGTAATTCTATAAAAAAAAACTGCTAGAGTAGTTGAATTCTAATTTAGCTTTAAAAAACTACAGGGATATAGAGAATGCCAAAGAACAACAAGACTTTGTTTGATTCGAAGTGTTCACAAAGTGTATTTACAAAGAAAGTAATGTTTAATACTGATAATTTTGCAACACAATTTTGATAATGACTAACAACTTTAGGGCATAAAAAGATCATATATTCTTATTAATAATGAGAAGTGATCACTAAGTGTATTCTAATCATTACGTAAATATTTTCCTTAAATTACATCGTTAGAAGACAAGTTATTCCTTAAATTACATTGTTAGAAGACAAGTTATTCGAGCCAGGGTAATAAATTTAGATTAATCATATGATGAATTTTGTTGACCATGGGGTTTAACTGGGGAGCAATATCATATCACATGGATTTATATAAGGGGATATTTATTGAGGAAAAAATGACATAATATATTAGGGGTAGAAGATTTGTGTATTGGAAAGTATAAAAAATGGAGCCCAAAGTTAATGAAAAAATATAAAGGGGTATAAAAAATGTTAATGAAAAAATCGATACCTACAATATCTAGTGAAAGTAGGGGTTTTTAAATTGGGAAAGTGTATTGGGTTCGTATTGATAGGGGGTTAAATAATATGATTTTTAGAGGTATTTTCCAATATGTAGTCAAATTAAGGGTATTGTTTAATATACCACGAATGCACGTGATATGTCAGAGGTTCATTGAGTGAAGCCTCCATGTTGTTAACAAAGAACCCTATTAGGAATAAGTTGAAAATTCTAACCCTAAAAGGAGAATTATGTTACCATTTATTTTCAAATCACATAAACTTAAATTGCAAAGCAATATAGTAATAATAGTGATAATTTCGATGATGCTCGGATAGTACGCTTAGAGTAAAGGAAGTTGTCCTTTGGGGGTCATCTTGAGTCCTCCTTCCCTTATCTCTTTATTTTCTTCCCTTCTTTCTCTCTTATGAAATGCGTACATGGGTATGTAAAAAAATCTAGTTGTTGGGACCCATTCTTTGTGTTCTCTTTCTATATTTTCCTCCCTACGTTTCGCTTATGGGAGAATGTTAGAGTTCCAAAAAATATTTAAACTTGTAAGCCTATGTAGCGATCTTATCAACTGCATTGTTAGTCTTATCCTTATCTATTGAGTCATCAGTCTAGTATCCTTATCTATTGAGTCATCAATCTTATCTTCTAGCTATCACTAGAAGCCTTTATTGTTGCTATAAATTAGGCTCATGTATAGCTCATTTTCTCAAATAATGAAGTGTGTTTTCCCTTTATTCTTCTGTGTATGATCTCTTGGTAGAAAGATTGTTTAACTTTATAGTTTGATCCTTAAATATTTTAATATTCTTTCATCCTCAGTAGAAATTATTTAGTCACATCAATTATATTATCCAATAAATATATATATATATATATATATATATATATATATATAAAAAAATAAATTATATTGCAAAAACTTTACATTATCTCACAAAATCGAAAGATTAATGCAAAAACTTTGGATTATCTCACAAAAATCGAAAGATTAATACATAGTCAGATACCTTTTAACTGCAACGCAAAAACCATAATCCCTACTAAAGGACTAATACAAACTAAATCAATATATGTATTAAAACCATTTCCTTTTTTGTTTTTGTTATATATACTTCTCAAGTACATATATGTAACTCCTAAACTTCACAAACCAAGATTATTTTGTGGTAAGGGTGAGAACTATTAATTGGATGCTTCCGCTTATATTTAAGTTCTTTTATTCTTACGGCAAAAATTATTAATTTATTAATTACTTGTAAGGTATTATGGTTTGAAATAAAACTATTAATTTATTAATTATTTAAATTAATATGGGTTTACTTTAAATTTAAATTTATTAAATAAATAAAAAAAAAATTAATTCTAAAAAAATTAAATGTAAAATTAAAAAAAAAATACATTTTAAAAAATTCTAATTACTCTAAACACTTACCAACTCTAAATTAAATACTAAATTTGAATACATTTTAATTAAATAATTTAAATATGAAATTCTAAAATGTAAATTATGTATGTATATATATATATATATATAAACTTAGATTGTAGTGGGAGTAATGCTGAAATTTGTGTATATTATATGGAATTAAAATTAATATTATGAAAAAACATGTTAGAAATAGTTTTTATGATGATATCAAAACATGTGATTTTTTTTTGTTCATATTACCTTGGTTAAAAGACTCTTAAAGCCAGAATTATAATTGAAAATAGTTTTTAATTAATTCAATTTTTTCCAAATTAAAAAATCAATCAATTAATTAATTTAAAATTTAAAAATATTTAATAATAAAAATATTAAATTTAACTATAAATTATTTTAAATAACAAATTTTATTTAGGGTAGATTTATTGTAGTTTGGATAAATTTTACCATTTCAATATGTAGAAATATTTTTATTTTTAATTTTATTAAAACACTGATAATAAACGAACCGAAAGTTTGGAAAGATTACGGGAGCAGGCTAGGGTTCATGGGTGCGTTTGCGGGCTAGGGTTAGTAGACGGCGCAGCACTCCGGAGTTGCAGGCGGAAATCGCGGGGCAGAAGTCGAAGAGAGGCACGGCAGGCGGATTGAGCAAGGTAATCTCGAAGCAGAAACGAATTAAGTGATAAGTTTTCAGCAGAGAAACGAGGTTAAACATTAAAAGTGTTAGAGCTGAGTAGGAAATGGAAAATCGGCAGGGGAGGGGAGAGATCCCCTCCTATAAAAATGTTGTAGCAGGTGAAACCAGTGCAAGCGGAATGTAGCGTAACCAGAAGGAAAACTACGCACCAGTGATGGGTAACCTATGGCAAAAGAGGATGGGTGGGAAATGACTTCCAAGGGCACAAAAACAACCTAGATATGTCATTCCCTGCAACAAACTTGAAGAATATAACTGCTACATGAAGGACCATGCACTGATATGCAAGTTCGTAGGGTATTGGCCAACTGAGAAAGAATTATACAGGTGGATTTATCAAAGGTGGAGACCAAAAGGTCATATAGATCTGAAACTGGGAGCAAAAGGGTTTTTTACAGCCATCTTCGCGAATCTGGAGGACAAGGATAGGGTTTTTGAGGAAGGACCGTATTTCATGAACAATGCGGGCCTGTTTATGAAATACTGGGAAGAACGATATAACCCTGAAAAAGAAAAAATGCTAGCCGCCCCAATCTGGGTTAGATTGTTTGGCTTACCAGTGGAATTTTGGGATCCTGAAATACTAGAGGGGATTGGGAAAACAATTGGGGGCTTTGTCAAAATAGCAGAAGCAACAAAACGAGGCAAATATACATCATATGCAAGGCTCTGTGTATACATGAATATAGCAGAACCCCTTCCGGAATATATTGAGCTGGAATATCATGATGAAATCTGGCAACAGCCAATAGACTATGAACATATTCCGTTCAGGTGCCGAAAGTGCCATGAGTACGGCCATCTATATAGACAATGTCCTTTGAATAAGGAGGAAGGGTTAAATAGAAATCAAGAGGAACATAAAAGAGACTTAGAAAAAATGGAAGAGGCAGATAGGGACTTTCAACAGGTTACAAGAAGGAAGAAACAAGGCAAAGAGGGCTCCAAAACTCAGACACAAGAAAAGCCCCTTAATACAGCGAGTCAAAACAAGTTTCAAATCCTCCAAGACAAAAACGAGGATTATGAAGTAAACCTGGAGGATGATGAAGATCTTGGAAATACGCCAATGGAAATAGTTAAATAAACTAAGGGAAAAGAAACAAATACGGGGAAAGCAGTTGAAGAACGGGCTGCGAGAAAGTCAGAAACAGTAACAATCCAAACCCAGATGGAAGTGGAAAGTCAGACGGAAAATGAGGTGGAGGAGGAAAAAATCATGAAACAGTTAATTCAGGAATGGAAAAACCTGGATAGCAGATTCATACCAGAGAAGCAGAAACAACTGTACAAAGAAGCATTTCAAAAGTACAAGGAAAAAAAAGGGGAGAATATGGATAAACAGATAACCATAGGAAATGAACAGGAGAATGGTCAGATGGGAATGGACGGCTCTGGCAAAAACAACAGGAAAAGAGGTCGAAAAACGTTGAGTGAAGCCATTCAGACTGTGGGAGAAACGCTGATAAACTCAGGTAAAGTGATACCTCTGTCAGAGGTATTCTTCCCCTCCTATCAAAAGTTTTAAATGATTATCATCAGCTGGAATATTAGGGGTTTGAATAGTAAAGGAAAATAGAGGTATATGAAAGAGAAATTGAAAAAGGACAAGCCGAGTATTATGATTCTTCAGGAAACGAAAATTACAGTGCAGCAGTTGGAAGGAATAATCGACAAAAATAAGCTTCAATACGAAGTTATGGGGCAAGATGCTATTGGATCTGCGGGAGGAATTGCAATTTTGTGGAACCCAAACGACATCATCCTAGAAGGCTGGACCAGTATGACCAGAATCCTTACAGGCATTGGTAGAATAGTAGGAACGAAAGAAAAGGTAGTCATCTCAGGGGTTTACGGCCCACATTCCCCAGGAGAAAAAGAAAGCTTTATAAAAAACATGAAAGTAATCCGTAGAATTTATCCAGAGGCTGCATGGGTTATAGGAGGCGATTTTAACTTAATCCGATCCCTAGAGGAGAAAAAAGGAGGGATAAGAAAGTCAGATCAATTCATGGATATGTTTAATGATATGATAGATGATTTAAGACTAGTAGACATTCAAACTATCAATGGGGTCTGCACCTGGAACAATAGGAGGGGAGGCAAGAATCAAATAGCATCGAGACTTGATCGCTTCCTAGTATCAGAAGCTATTATGAACAAGGACGTTTTCGTTGAAGCGAAGATCATGCCATCTCTTGGATCTGACCATTGGCCTATCAGACTAGAGGTGGATATTAAAAGAAATCGTGGA
The DNA here is from genome assembly GCA_031772625.1 of Pinus tabuliformis. Classification (NCBI taxonomy): domain Eukaryota; kingdom Viridiplantae; phylum Streptophyta; class Pinopsida; order Pinales; family Pinaceae; genus Pinus; species Pinus tabuliformis. The sequence goes on from CM062804.1 coordinate 593,865,919, forward strand.
AGGAGACCCTTCATTTGAAGCTTTTTGGTTAAGGGACCCGGGATTCATAAAGAAAATGGAAGAATGGTGGACGCAAAGTACAGTTCAGGGTAAAGGAAAGATGCATACATTCCAACTGAAACTTAAGGAGTTGAAAGGGCGAATCAAGAAATGGAATAAGGAGGAATTCAGAAACATTATGGAAGACAAACAAAAACTAGAGGGAGAAATGGAATCACTGCAACAAAAGATAATAACAGAAGGTAGGTCAGAGGAGAGCATTAGAGAAGAAGGGATAATTCTTGGAAAATTAGAGGAAAGGCGAAAGTAAGAAGAAATTCTATGGAGGCAGAAATCAAGAATAAAATGGTTAAGGGAAGGGGAAAGGAACACAAAATTCTTTCATCAGGCAATGATTCAACACAGACAAAGAAACATGATATTATCCATCAAAGAACAGAATGGTGAAAGAGTAGTGGAGCAAGAAGGAATCGAGCAAGTGTTGGTGGAACATCATAAAAATATCCTTGCAGAGCCTCTAGTTGACAGATCGGAAGCAATAAAGGAAATATGTTCGGCCATTCCTTGTTTAGTTACAAAAGACCAAAATAAGGCTCTGATGAGAGCTGCCAACTTAGAGGAAATAGAAGAAGTTGTGAAATCCATGAAAAAAGGTACAGCTCCAGGTCCAGATGGCTTCACGATTGAATTCTACCAAGCGGGATGGCATTTTCTGGGAAGAGAAATCCTAGAATTGATAGAAGAATCTCCGATGAACCAGAAGGTATGGCCTGCCATTAACTCTACCTTCTATGCTCTGATTCCTAATAATGATAATTTAGAAGATGCCAACGGCTTTAGACCCATAGCATTGTGTAATGTTATTTACAAGATAATAACAACCTTGATCGCCAAAAGACTGAAACCCTTGCTGGACAAGTTAATATCTACTGAACAAACGGGTTTTGTAGAAGGTAGACAAATCCTGGATGGCCTTGTAGTAACCCAAGAAGTTATCCACTCTTTAAAAATGAAAAAACAAAAGGGCATGATGATTAAATTAGATCTGTCGAAAGCTTATGACAGACTGAATTGGAAATATTTGGAAGAAGTCCTGGAAAATTTTGGCTTTAGCAGGAGATGGGTAAAGTGGATTCATAGTCTAATTTCAACTCCGAACTTCTCCATTCTTGTTAATGGAACCCCCTCAAAAACCTTTAATGCGTCTAGAGGAATTAGACAGGGAGACCCATTATCTCCGTTTCTTTTCATATTGGCAGCAGAAGGCCTTGGTAGATATATTAAAAAAGAACGGGCAGCGAACAAAATCAAGGGTTTGCAGCTTTGGGGTAATAATTTGCCCTTAACCCATCAGCAATTCGTTGATGATATTATGCTATTTGGGGAACCAATTGTAAAATAAGTGAGACAGCTGAAGAGGATTTTGGACCTATTTTCTAAAGCTTCTGGACTGGAAATTAATAGAGACAAATCCTGTGTTTTTATATTTAATACTATGGAACAGATTAAAACTCATCTTACAAGAATGATGGGCTTTAAGCGAGGAGAGCTGCCTATGAAATACCTAGGGAATTTATTGGACTTCACATCCAAAAAATTGACAAATTGGCAAGGAGTCTTGGACAAATTGAGAAACAGAGTGGCGAACTCGGCTTTTAGAACTTTAAACATGGCAGGAAGGGTAGTATTGGTGAAATCAGTACTCCAAGCTATTCCCATATATCCTCTGTCGATAATGGCGGCCCCTTTAGGAGTCTGTTGAAAGATTAGAGAGATCATAAGAAAGTTTATCTGGGGAGGGGCGAATCAACAGAAAAAATGGGCCCTAGTTTCTTGGAATCACCTAACAGAGAGGAAGGAAAAAGGAGGATTGGGTTTACGCGACCCGGAAAAACTCAACAAAGTGTTAGGAGCGAAGCTCTGGTGGCGATGGTTAAGAGAGGGTAACGACCTGTGGAAAGCCATTTGGAGACTCAAATACAATATGCCTGACACAATAGTTGACATTTTAAGACAGAGAGAAACCCCCAAGGGTTCAACAATCTGGGATCTAGCTCGTCAGAACAGAGATATAGTAGAAAACCATACATTCTGGGAGATTCGAGGCGGAGAGGAAGCCAACTTCTGGGATGACAAATGGCAGCAGAAGGAAAAAATGAACAAAATTCAGACGGTCCAACAGCTTCAGGAAAGAGTAGAGGGAAATCGAAAATGTGTCAAAGACTATTGGAAAGATAATGAATTGGACGGAATCTGGAGAAAATGGATAGAACCAGTTGAATGGGACGGGGAGCTAAATCAAGAACAACAAGAAGCTTATATGAAAGAGGTGGATTCCAGGAAAATTAGAGCTCGTACAGGAAGGGACATTCTTAGATGGGGGAACTCCATGAAAGGATCTTTCACCATCAAAGAGGCATACTACTTAGCGGACAAACAGGCTATAAATGAGGAGAATCTCGAATGGAAGATTATTTGGGGAAGCAACTTGTGGCCGAAAGTATCACTATTCATATGGCTGGCAACTAAGAAAAAGATTCTAACTTGGGACAAAATTCAAAAAAAAGGCTTCAGTGGACCCTCAAGATGCTGTCTCTGTAAAATCGAAGAGGAGACCCGAAATCACCTCCTAATTAATTGCTTGTTCGCTAAGAAACTATGGATGGATACAAGAAGGATATTCGGCAAATCTGAGATAGTTCCCAGAGACATTAACGCAATAATTTTCCAATGGAATAAAGAGAAATTCCAATGTAAAGTTGTTACCAGAGCTTGGGATCATATTGCAGGCTTCGTGCTATGGATGATATGGAAAGAAAGGAACCGTCGATTATTCCAGAACAAAATAAAGGATTCGGAAATGATATGGAGACGAGCGGTCAATCTAATGAGGGAAACAATCTTGGTGGAGAAATGGGACGTGGAGGACTGGAAGGCTAATCAAACTGAGGAGATGATCCTGAACAATTTAAACTTAAAATATGAGATGGTGTATCATAAGCAGGACATTAGACATAATGCGCGAATCCAAAATTCAGATAAATTTATTTATCCCAGAGATAACTTCATCAAATTAAACTTTGATGGAGCATCGAAAGGGAATCCTGGCAATGCTAGTTTTGGTGGCATATTCCGCGATAGTCAGAAGCAGGTAAGGTGGATTTACGGTGATTGGGGCGGAGAAATGACGAATAATGAGGCTGAATTTTGGGCGATCCACCAGGGGTTGCGAATTGAAATCCGAAATGGTTATACAAACTTGGAAATAGTTGGTGACTCCCAGATCGTGATTGAAATGTTGAAGAAGCTTAGCAATGGAAGAGATTGGGAACGAATTACAAGCAGTTGGAGAACTGCCGGAATTGTCCAAGAGATAGTGGATCTGTTAAAAGGGATATAATACAAACTGGTTAATCATGTTAGGAGGAATGGGAACCGCGCGGCCGACTTCCTAGCAAACTGGGGTTGTAAAGGATGAGGCAGCATTGTAGACAACCAATGGAAAGCGGTGTGTGACAGCAGAGACTGGGCAGACTTGGCAAAGATTATAAATGAAGATCATGATCAGGCAACGAGCGAGAACGCCAGGATTAATGAGCTGGATAGGTGAGCGGGTCTGGAGATCTCGGTTAATGAATGCAGGTCAGTATGGACAGAGGATTGATATGATGGCAATGCACAATGCAGTACATCAGTGGCGTGCGTGGAAAGCATCTCAGGATCACCCCCATTGTGATATAATTAATGCGCGCGATCAGAGAGGATGGTGGAGCGGCATGTCAGATCTACATACGGAAAATGATAAACATGGTATGATGGCCAGAAGAGGCATCATCCCGGATAATAAACGGCGGCAATTCCGCGCCGATTTAGTGGCATACTTCGAGGGCGGAAAGTTGATAAGTACCCAGATGGGCAAGGAAAGGCAGCAGATTAGTTTTTCCCCAATTCAGCGAGCAGAGGTCAGAACAGCAGTGAGACAGCGAGACAGGAGAGTTTTTAGCCGGCACCAAAGCATACCCCGTGGCATAATTGGAGATAGCATGGAAACCAGGATGAAAACCAGGGTGGCAGAGGAGCTGAATAGTGCAGCTGACAAGAGCAGGGACCGGAAAGGCAAGGCAGTAGCAATAGAGGAGTTCCCGGCCGAGATTTTTGAGATTGCGGAAGAGTCTGAGGAGGAAGAACCCCGATGCGAAGCAAACAGGAAGTTTAACGCACAAGGCAGATTAGCAGGAGGTGGGAGCTAGCAATCAAAAGAGGATCAGCCAGCTCCGCAGATGGAGCGCGTAAGAAGATATGGCATGAGAAGAAGTGATAGGGGAACGGGAAGTAGGGTGGATACGGGCGGTAAGAGAGGTCGGGGGCAGAGTAGGAAGGAAGGCGAGAAAGGCGAGAACACCAAGCAGGAAGCGGGACCAGCCAAAAAAACGAGGAGGTCGATGGAACAGAAAATTCATCGGGCGGAGAGAGCCTATCAGCAGAATACAAATCCAGAGGTTAGAAGAATTATGCAACACTTGGAGGAGGAGTCTCTTCAAGGCCAATCTGATGAAGAAATGGAGGACTGGGAATTCTTGCTGCATGACCCAGGCAACACCAGGGGCAGAATGTCTCTGTTCAAACAATCTCTCCACATTTACTGGGTAATGAAAAGGTTATTGGCAAAAGCATTAGAGCAAGTTGCTACTGAGATGGTGGAGATGGCGCAGGGAGGCCCTGAATTGCGTAGGGAACTGAGGTTCATTCACATTGCTTTAGAGAGGCAAGAGAAGAAACTGGATGAATTACAACAGCTACTGAAGGGAGAACATCAGGGAGCAGACGGAGGAGCAAACCAGCAACCTGCAACTGAAGATGTCTGAGAAAAGATATGTATAGGAAAGCTCATAGTCTTGTTAACTATAGTTTTTTGCATGTTCTAGATAAGGAAATATATTTCATGCAGACCAGTAGGATTAGAAGTTCTCAGGACTGTCTAGTCCATCTTGCTAGGATAATCAGACTTTGGGCTTTTTATTTTTGGTCGGCCATTAAAAACTTTAGATGGCTTAATTACTCGGTTTCCCCATGAGGGCGAGTTAATATGTTTTTGATACTATGTTCTGTTTTATTTTCTATCCAGTAATAGAAAGAGTACCACCTTAGCTTACAAAAAAAAAACACTGATAATAAACATAAGTATATATTTTATAATTATTTCAATTTTTTTTTTTTTTTTTTTTTTTCTCTGAATATGTTTAATTCTATTATCTTACAAAGCAAAAATACAAAATAGAGTACAATGGGCAAGGCTATGAGAATTTGCCTGTCAGCTCTTGCCTTGCCCTGTTAACAGCTCCAAAATTGAAAGGAGTCAAAATTGGAATTGTAGCTGGACATTGCCGACACAATTACATAACATAAAAGGACTGAAACACCGGGGCGATGGATTGACCCAAACAAAGACAAACACGAACAAAGACAAACAGACATGTGGACACCGACCAAAGACACCTGAACCATTACTGGTTACACCTGAACATTTACGTTCGACACATTGACTGATATATTGCCGCCACATAGCCGAGAAACACAACGAGATCGCAACAAAAGAACAGAGAATACCGGGGCGCATTCAATCTTCCTCAGTAGTCTGGGGTGCCTCTACAATTTGACACCAAAAACGGAGCGCGTCCTCTGAATCTGAAAGCTGGATGACCGCATCTGGGCTTCCCTCACGAACTGGCCTGCTCGGACCGGCAAAGTCAGCGTGCGTAGAAGGGCCAGCTTCCAGTTCACGGTTGATAGCAGGGCGCTCAAGCTCCAGCACGCGGTCATGCCCAGGCGCCATCCAACTTGGCCCAGGATCACTACCATAATTCGTCCAGCCCTTTCCAGCTCCGACCGGAAGGCACGCAATGGGGGAATTCTCCCTACTGGAGCGCTGCCCTTCCGGCAGAGGCTCGACCTCCACATTCTGCGTGGCTCCAGGCTCAACAGCAATCGAGACAACCAAAGTGGAATTAGCTTGCGGGCAGGGGAGCCTATACCTGAGCATGGGGAGCTCCCGCTGCCCCTCTTCAGAATTCGGGCTGCTGCCATGCTGCCCCCTCTCTTCTTCAATGCTTCCCTGGAGTCTTTGTGGTCGCGAAGTAACCTCGAGGGAGGAAGAGGGCGAGTAATAATCATCCTGCGGGAGAGCCCTACCTTGAATTCCCCCTCTTCGGGTGCCCATTCGCGGTCTTGCTCTTGACATGACTGCGCCCTTTCCTACACAGGCACTCTGAATTTCAACAGCGGACAGAACTGTTACCAGCCCCAAGAACATACAACAGCGCCAAGGTCCGACTCCCACGCCCAGAATCAACACACGCTGCACGAACCCACACCAGCTCCAGGTATCAACACCAGACTTGCAAACCGACGGCACTGCTCTCAAATTCTCCTTCCCAATGCCTTCTGAGCGGAGCAGGGTCTCATTGCTCGGCTCCCTCATACTCTCCTGCACTACCATCCTGCCCAGCTTTAACCTCATCACCACCCCGAAGTCCAACACCTTCCCGCGAGCCGAATGTACAGGCATTAATGCCTTCCTTCCTCTGCCTTCAAGCGTAATAAAGCCCCGCAACGCGTGGTACATCCGGCCTCCGTGAGCATGCCACCTGCCCACATGATGGCTCGTGCCATTCACTGATCCCCTATGCACCCGCATCCGGGATGTTGAAATCCTTCTTCGCCAGAGAGATGCAGTCATTGTTGAGCTTGTCATCTTCTGAGTTTTCCAGAGAGCCTACAAAGTAAGGTATACACTGGGAAGCACCTCGGTTGGCTAATCTATCAGCAACCTTGTTCGCTGTTCTTCGAACATGCTTAAAAGTTATACTTTGGGGAGTATGTAGCATGTCCTCCATTAATTCCATCCTGCTTAATAGTCTCCAGCTTGTGGCGACCTTGATCGCAGATGTTCCTGCCTGGATTCTTTGGTCCGTACTAATAAGGATTAAGGAGTCTCCTTCTACTTCCAAAGGGAAGTAATTATTCTGCTCTGCAAGGCATAAGCCTCTCCATAGGCCTTCTAATTCAGCTACATTATTCGTATCTTTACCCAACGAGCCATAGAAAATCTGAAGTATTTCCCCTGTGTGATTTCGGAAGAGTCCTCCATACCCTGCGAGCCCCGGGTTACCTTTGGCTGCCCCATCGAAGTTTAACTTGAATGTAGCAAAAGCTGGAGGAGACCAGCTAGAAGGCGAGGCGCTGCTGTTGGATGATCGGGTGCCTTCTTTCTTTAACACTGAGAGGTTTATGTTCCAATTCTTTAGGATCAGGCATTCTAAAGGGGAATCTGGCATGTCCTCATCTGTCCAGGATTTGAGGGCCAGAGTTTCTTGCAGCTGTTTGATGAGGATTAACCATAATGTTTCAGTGGGCCGGGAGGAGTTGTTGAAGATTCTGTGATTTCTTTCTTTCCATAGAATCCAGTATATGAATCCTGGTAAGAGTCTCCACAGAAAATTGAGAAGCTGACTTTTGAAAGGAGAGGGAGCCCAATTCCTTAGGTTTTCAGCTATGTCTTCTGTTCTGGCCTCTGATCTCATGTTACAGCTCTCAAATTTCCTCCAAATTTGCTCAGCGAGCGGGCAGGTTTCCATGAGATGTCCAATTGTCTCAAAATTAATGCTGCAGTTCGGGCATCTAGAAGGCCCCACGAATCCACGCTTAATCAAGTTGTCCCTGGTGAGCACTCTTCTCTTGCTGAGCAGCCATAAGAAGGTGGAGATTTTGGGCCAAATTCCTGGTTGCCATATCTTTTCCCAGATCCGGTCCTTGTGGAGCTGGTCTCCAGTGTATCTGAGCTGATGGGCTTCTTTGGTAGTAAATGTGCCTTTATGCTGATGGCCCCATCTTAGGCGATCCTGTAGAGCGGAGTAACGAATTTTCCTAAATGATAATTCTCACTCTATGTCCTCATATGTCTCTCCTTGCCAATTACTTTGCCAGAGAACGGCTTTCTTCCAGGTTCTGAAGTCGGTGTTTGCCGAAGGTTGCCAAAATTGATTGACTTGCGTGAGGTGTGCCTGCTTCATTTGTTCTTGCCAGAGAGGCCTGTGAAAAATTGTGGCCAGCTTGGGGAGCTGCTGCCACGAGTCCTCCCAAAATCTTGTTGTAGTACCTGAGTGAATCTCCCAGAAGCTATGCTCTTGAATGAATTTGCTGTGAGGTTTGGCCGCGTTCCACATGGGTGATCCCTGAGTTGTGGAGTTGATTCTGATTAAGTCCTTCCATTGGCTACCTGGTGCATATTTTGCTTGCCAAAGTTTGGCCCATGGTACGTTGGGCTTAGTGATCCAATTCCACCACATGCGCGCACCCATAGTATTATTGCTCTGCAAAGGGTCTCGCAATCCCAGGCCCCCTTCAGATTTTGGTTTGCAGACATCTTTCCAGTTTACGAGCGCCCATTTTCTGTTCAAGCCTGAAGACCCCCAGAGGAAATTTCGCTGGATATTACGAATATATTTAAGAACCCATTTGGGCGCAGCCAATAAAGAAAAAAGGTACAGAGGCATTGCTTGGAGGACCGATTTGATCAGGACAAGCCGGCTGGCGATGTTTAGAGCTCGGAAGGTCCAAAGGGAGAGTTTGGATTCAAGCTTATCAAGAAGAGACTGCCAGGAGGAATGTTTCATGGCCGCAGCAGCCAGGGGAGCCCCTAAGTAAGTCGACGGAAGCTTGGCAATGGTAAACTGCAAAATTCGAGCTATGTTCCTTTGAGTGGAGAGGGGAGTGTTAAAGAAATATAGCTGGGATTTCGACGCATTGATGGAGGTACCTGACGCTTTAGAGAATATGGAAAGCAGAGACTTGAAGACGGAGGCTTCTTGTGAGGATGGGTGGCCAAAGAGCATGGTGTCGTCGACAAATTGTTGGTGGGATTGGGGAGGAAGGCCATGAACAGAGATACCTTTGAGCATTTGAGAAGCGACCACTGCCTTTAACAGTCTGCCTAGCCCCTCTGCCATAAGGACGAAGAGGAAAGGCGACAGGGGATCCCCTTGTCTTATACCCCTTGAAGGCCTAAAAGGATGTGATGGAGAACCATTTAACAGAACAGAAATGCTGGGGGAGGAGATTAAATTGTAAATCCATCTTGTCCATGTATGACTGAAGCCAAAAGCTATGAGCACTTTTTGAATATAATTCCAACTGAGCTTGTCAAATGCTTTGGAGAGATCTAGTTTTAGAAGCATACCTGGTTTTTTTAGAATCTTTAGAGAGTGAATCACCTCATTTGATAAGACGATGCCATCCATGATCTGCCTCCCTTCAACATAACCTGTTTGTTCTGGTGAAATGAGCAAGGGTAGGAGAGGTTTTAGCCGATTTGCAATAACCTTAGAGATAAGCTTGTATATGACGTTGCATAAAGCAATGGGTCGAAAGCTTTCCGGCTTGCTTGGTTCCGCACATTTGGGAACTAGAGCTATGAAAGTGGTATTGAGGGCTGGCAGAATCCAGTGCATGCTTCTTGATTCTTCCACCAACTCCCATACTTCTTCTTTAATTAACTCCCAGAATTCATGGTAGAAATTGGCAGTAAAGCCATCCGGCCCCGGGGCTTTGCCATCCTTGAGCTGGTTCATCGCTTCTTCAATTTCTTTCAGGGAGGTGGGCTGAAGTAATTTGTTATTGTGCTCATCTGTTATTATTCTGGGAATATGCTGTGTGATGGCTCTGATTTCGGCGTCCCTATTTCCTTCCGGCTCTTTGAGGATGTCTTGAAAGTAATGTGTAAATTCCTTTTCCATGTCTTCATGGGCTTCAACTCGCTCTCCTTGTTGGTTGTTGATGAATGTGATGTTGTTATACATGCGCCTTTGTATAGCTGTTCTATGGAAAAATTTTGTATTCTTTTCGCCCTCTTTCAGCCAGTTGATTCGAGATTTCTGTCGCCAAAGTATTTCTTCTTGCCTTCTCCGTTCTTCTAATCTATTCCAGAGAATTTGCTCATGTTGGGATTGCTCCTCCATGCGTCCGTCTTTAATGATGTTTTGCTGTAGAGCTTCCATTTGCTTCTCCAATCTTTGTCGATCCTCCTGAATGTTGCCAAATTGAGTTTTATTCCAGTTCTTGAGAACTTGCTTTAGGTTTTTTAGCTTTAGCTGGAATTGATACATTTTGGCTCCTTCGGATGGCCTGTAAGACTTCCATGCCTCCTCTACAACCTGTCTGAACTTTGCATTTGTGAACCAAAACGCTTCAAAGCGGAAGGGCCTATTACATCTTGTATCGGGCCGAGACCAATGAAGCTCGATGGGCCAATGGTCCGAACCTCCATGGGGTAGAATTGAAGCATTGAAGTCTCCTCCTAGATGGATTGCGTTGTCTGAGAGGAGGAACCTGTCCAGCCGAGAGGCAATATGGTTGGTCCCAGTACGCTTATTAGTCCAGGTGAACATCCCATTGGAGGTCGGAATATCCATTAAGTGGTTGTCCTGAATAAAGTCGTTGAGACCTTTGCTGTCGTTTTCTAGTCTTGTTCTTCCCCCTGTTTTCTCCTCCAGAGACTGAATGATGTTGAAGTCGCCTCCACTAATCCAGAGTGGGAATTGTCTGTGCTCATTTAAACTAGAAATCGTGTTTAGCAGATCTAATTTTTGCTGAATGCTTTGTGGAAAATAAACATTGGAAAGGTGCCCGTGGATGTTGGTTCCAATGAGATGAAAGGAGGCTTGAATGAGAAAATGGGTGGCATGGAAGTCGTAAAGATTGAGAATCTGAGGATTCCACAGAATAGAAAGACCTCCAGAAGCCCCTGAAGAGTCTACTGACATTGAGCTGCTACCAGCCCATATCTTATTTCTTACTTTATCCATGGCTAATGTGCTATTTTTTGTTTCTTGAAGAAAAACTATAGAGGGTTTTTCTTGTTGTATCAAGTTCTTGATCATCCTAATTTTTGAGGGGCTGTTGAGCCCTCTCACATTCCAGGAGATGAGCTTCATGGTAAATGGGATGCAGGTTTGTAAAACTTGGTCAGCTTAGGGAATCGTCCTGATTCCATAAGCAATTCCCCTACTGCAATGGTCCTCTGCAAGTCAGTTTTGCGCCCTCTCTTCTTGTTTTCTTTGAGACTCTTTTTGATATCCCATGGACTTCCTCCCTGTATACCTAAATGCTTGTTGTGCTGTACCTTGGCAAGGAATCCTTCCAGCCGCTCTATTTGCCAGGGAGGAATAGTATTGTATTCCTTTTGCTTGCAGGCTGCTTCAAGTTTGAAAATGTCTAATCCCTCGAGGATGATATTCTCCGGATCCTGTTCCATGCTGCTCGGGGCATTTTGTTCTTCGTCCGCTGTAGTGTTTTGTAAGCTGAGTGCTAATGCTGCATCCATATCCATGTCAGATGCTAGTTGTGAGGGATCTAATTTGGATTTCCCTTTGTCAGCGAATGTATCATTGGTATCTGAAACTGCCTTTGGAATAACATCAGAGGAAGAAAGGGGAGGTTGAACAGCGCTGGGATTAACTGGGGGCTTAGGATCATGGAGTTTAAGGGATGAAGATGGCTGAGAATCAGAGTCGAAAGGCTCTCCACTGGAAGGATCTTGATTTGCAAGAGGCGAGAACTTGTTCCTAGAGTCTAATCTGGTGGATGTATCAGGGGCCGCCTGATTCTTCTTAGAATGCCGGCGGCGGTTAGGGATGAAGGTGAAACCTTCCGAGTCAGTCTGAGTTTCTGAAGTGAAGGCTTTGGTTTGATGATTAAGAGGGCAATCCCTAAACAGGTGACCATGTGCATGGCACTTGCGGCAGCGAAAAGGAATGTGCTCATAATCAAGGGTTTGTTTCCATTCAAAATCTTCATGAAAGAGACTTACCGATTCTGCCAGTGTCTTGGCAAGGTGCATCTTGACACAGATCCGTGCATAGGAAGTATATTTTCGCTTCTTTGTTTCTTCAGCAACTTTAATGAAAGTTCCCAATCGGTTTCCAATGTCTGCAAGCGTTTCTTCCTTCCAATATTCCACAGGGAGCCCGTACATTCTGATCCATACTGGAGCCCAACTGAAATCTTCTTTGTTTGGGTCAAATCGTGGCTTCCATTCTGTGAGGTACAGTCCTGAAGAGTTGAAAAAATATGGGCCTCCCTCAAATACCTTTGTTTTGTCCTCCAGGCAGTTAAATATGGCTGTGAAGAAGCCTTTTGGACCCAGTTGCAGTGTGACTTGGCCCTTTGGTTTCCACTTTGATTCAATCCAACCATTCAGGGCTCTTTCTGTCGGCCAGAAGCCCAAGAATTTGCCTATCAGTGCATGGTCCTGCATGTACTGTATTTCGCCATTGATTCGATGGCTAGGCAGTTCTATCCTGATGCGCTCCGTCGACTTGGGAATGCATGTGGCCGAGGACGCCTTTGGCTGTGACGAAGAGGCGTTTTGCCCCTTTTCATTTGCTGGGTCGGTGGCTGCAGTCTGATCTGCAGGAATCTCCAGATCAGAGGTCTTCGGTACTTCGTGCTCATTCTCACTGTTCTTGTCAGGAGGAGTCAGCGGCATGCTGTTCTTTTTTCCACCGGCGGCAGAGTCATTCGAAGGAGGGGGGGCAGAGCCCACCCCTCCTGCGGACGGCACCATGGAAAGCCTGCAAATAGCAGACTAACGGCTTAACGATCTCTGTCAAAGGCGAGCAGGTAGTAGGGTTCAGAGATGGCGGCAGGCGCTCAGGCATCCGTAGGGTTGCAGAGCGATTCTCTCGATCCCGTGTGGAGATTCTTTTGTGATAGTTAGTTATTTCAATTTATTTTTTAATGTGATATGCATAACATTAATTATATGTATAACTTAGAAAAAAAATTATTGAAAATTTTTATATACTAATTAAATTTAAATATAAAGTTTTGAAATATAATAATTATGAATATGAATTATTATTATTTAAATTTATTTTAATGTGATATGTATATTATATTTTTTCTTTTGAAAAAATACAATATAACAAATTGAATTGAATCAATTTATAAATTGTTATTATTTTTAATTGATCCAACATTATGTTTTATTATTATTATTTTTGATTTAATATTTCTTTTAATAGACATTACAAGAATGTTTACACTTATTTATAACCACTACAACATTTCCCCAATATTGAACCAACATTTAAATATTTAGACTTTTTTTAGAGAAGAGAAATCATTATTTTCATTAAGAAAGAGGAGTATGAGTATATATCTATATATATATATATATATATATATATATATATATATATATATATATATATATATATATGACCCAAGAAACCTCAAAGATATGGACAAAAACAATGTCAACAACAACATCGATCACAAAATTAATTGGAAAGGACCAATAACGGACATGACAAGAACAATTATAAACTTTGTGCAACGTGGACAAAATTACTGAAAAAGATAGTAACCTAGATAGTTTGGAACATTAATTCCTGGTTACAACCAAAAATAACCAATTTAGACAAAAATAAATTGTTCAAGAGCTAACAAAAATGACATAACTTCTTGACATATCAAAATATGTGAGCCAACTGAAGATCATTGTAATTGTAAGCTCCCCTTCTCAATAGTTGTAAGCCTCTTTGTTCTTCAAATAAAATATGCCCTTCCTACACCTGTAGATATTTTTTGGACATATAGTTTGCATGCTTGTTCCATTCCCTCAAAATGTCGTGGAAGAATAGATTATGAAAGAAACCCTTAAGAATTTGAATATGGTTCATCCAGTTCTTGAGAGTGAGAACCTTCAAATTTCCCTTCCCCATTAGCCAGTCCATCGCACACCTAGAATCTCCATAAATATGAAAGGAGACAATGTTCAATGATGCTGCAAAATATAAGAGGGCCCAAACTGCAGAAACCTTTCCTTTGGTATTAGAACCTGAACCAGTATTCAACCTGATCTGATAAGACACATTTCTAGGGAGGAAAATGATAACATCCCCTCTACATACACCTAACCGGTATGCACCATCGATGAAACCTACATATGCAGATAGAGGATTGGGAGGGAAGCATAAGGGGAAAATGAGAGGAGGCCTCAAAGGCTTGACATAATTAGAGAAGAAACCCATAATTTGAGGCATGATGCTAAAGATCTCAACGCGACTGCCTTCAAAGGTATTTTTATTCCATACTTTCTAGATGCCCCAAGTGATTAATATGGGCAGGGCTTTATAATTTCCCATGTTGTGCTCCCACTAGAGAAGGAAATGGTCAGTAGGAGACACTAGACCAAGGTCCAAAATAGTAAATAATTTGAGGGCTGCAATACAGATTGCCATGGAAAAACCACATAGAAAAAACAAGTGATTGATAGATTCAGAGTCCCTTGAACGAAGGATACATATATTTGGCCAAGATAATCCTTTGCACATTAGAAGGTCCCATGTTTGTGTCTAATTCTCCAAATCCAACCAAATGAAGCATTTCAGTTTTGGAGCAATAAAACAGTCCTAGATATTCTTATACCACCAATTAACCCTTGGTATAGAAGAATCTATTGATATATCATTATAGGCATGACAAGCAGTTATTTGCCTACATGAGGTGTTCTAATCCCAAGTAATAGAATCATCCGCCTCTAATAATATTAGACCTTTGAGAATAAGATTCTTAACAAAGTTGTCCCAATCATCTACAAAAGGACCATGTAGACCTAATTTGGAAGCACATTTCCACTTGCCTATAAAACACTGCAGCGAGGAAGACACAAAAGCATGACACAATCTAGAAACACCCCACATATTGAGATAAGAGACGAGCTCTGGATATAATTGGTAGAAGGAAAATACCCCATTAAAAGGATCAATCCCCAACTTGACCTTCTTTCCATTACCAAACTTTCACATCATCCATTTAGTGATCCAAGTAGTAGTGGCCACTAGACCCCTCTAGATGTTCAATCCAACACTATATTTGAGAGTCTTAAAAGACCAAAGTAATTTCAAAACATAATTTTTATTTATTAAGTATTTATCCAAATTAATGTTGCTCCATATGTCATCCCCTGTGATGGCCTTACAGATACTCTTCACGGCCAATGCAAGACAGAACCAGTGGTGGTTCTGTTGTAGCAGCTACAACCACCCTCCAAAATTTTGCATATGCTTTGATTTCGGAGCCTTCCATGCTATCCACAGGAGCTTATCTTGCATTGATTTAGGTTCTCATGTTATGACTGAGACTTATCTTTTTCCATTTGGTCTTTTTTTCGCTTGTTTCCACACTTAACTGATCTTTCTAAGTCACAACTCAATCTCCCAACTTGGTCTCACAACAGTCCTAGGCTTACCTCCAGAAATTGCGTAATTCTTGAGGGAAAGCAACCTTGATCCCGGGAATTGCACAATTCAGACTGGCAATCATCCTTGAGCTAAAAAATTGTGCACTTATGGAAGGAAACCCAACACTGAGCCTAGAAACTGTGTAATCCTTCACTAAGCTCATCAATTACACAATGCACTGAACTTGAAAGTTGCCCAGTTCCCCAGAATTGCACTATCTTTCCCGACAGCATGCATGGCAAGTTTCCCCATAAAAGAAATAAATCTAAAAAGAAAAAAACATCCCTAAAAAATGGGGATCTATTTTTAATATCCTGAAGGAGACACTTCCGTTATTTTTAGAAACTTCCGTCGAGTGTCATTTTTCCCTTGATTTTAGGCATGCGCATCATAAATCCTATTTTTCTCAAATCTATATAATTGACACCTCTAGAGATCATTTACGCATTCGATATTGGATCTCTAGCATTCTTGAGGAGATGAAGGAACCTTCGTTGGAGTTGTCGTCGCTTTTCTAGGTGAGTTTTGCTTTTATCACCTTTTGCCATTTTTTTGTCTCTTTTTATCATTTTGCTTGTGTGAGTGGTTTTTTTCTTGTTTCTCTTCATGGTTTTTTGTGTTTCAACATATTTTAGCTTGTATAAGTGTTGTTCCAGTTTTTTGTTTTCCTTTCATAAGTGTCGCATCGGTTTTCTTGTTTTGTACTGATGGTCATCGTTTCAATGACCCTCCTCGCATATTTGTTTTTCCTTCCATTTGTTGTGTTTCTTCTCTTGATTCACATTGATCCATCTATAATTAGTCATATCCACACTCAAGCTCACATCATCACTTAGATCTTCTTGTTTCCCACACCTTCAGTGAACATACATGCACTTTCCTAGGCTAGTTTTTACCTTGCTAAGCTAGGCACTGCACAATCCTAAGGTTCAACCTAAGAGACTGGCCTTTGAGAAATTGGGCACTGTGGGTGATTCCCATAATCACCCACCACTATTTTGCGGACTAGAGGGTGATTCTGGGAATCACGCCTACCCTGGCCTGCGACCCCTTGGCTGCTGGGCGGGGTGGCAAGCTGATTTTATTTATTGTTTTTTAATGTGTTATATATATATATATATATATATATATATATATATATATATATATATATATATATATATATATATATATATATATATATATATATATATATATGTTTTTTTTCTTATTTTTTATGTTTGAATTTTCATCATTTTATGAGTTATTTTAGGTTTTTTTTTTCTTTCTTATACAATTTTTATATATTAGATATTTTTTAATTAAATTCTTACGTAACAAATATTTAAAAAAAAATGTGCATACTTAAGACATAAAAAAATAAAGTGTCAAAAATATGCCCCCCCATAAAAAAGTTGATGCTTTTCAAAATCCGCATGAAAATCAACAACATTGAAAAAAAGTATCCATACTTAATATATTAGAAAATTTAAAGTGTCTAAAATAAACCCATAAAAAGGGGTTGATGCTGCATCAATACTTTTCAAAATTGGCATGAAAGTCACTAACATTTAAAAAAATGTTCAAATAAAATTTAAAGTATCAAAAATTTGCTCCCAAAAAAAGGTGTATTTTGAATAGACACTTTTCAAAATCGTATGATATTTTTCTACCTCTAAAAAAGTGAGATCTTGATTTAGTTGTCGTTTGATTGGTCACTGTGTTTTCCCAAAAGATTTCCATTATGACGCTTGAACTTTAATAGCCTACTAAGTGATTCCACCATTATAATTTATAGCAAGGGAAAATAGGGCAACCTTGCCTTAATCCTCTACATGTTGTAAATAAATCAAGGAACCACCCATTTATAAGAGGAGAAATCCAAGGATTGTTGATACATGAAGAGAAATAACATATGAACTTGAAACAAAAACAAAATCTATGTAGGATTTCAAATAGGAAAGAATATTTTACCTAATCAAAATCATTTTCCATATTTATCTTAATAAGCATAACTCTTTCTCCTTTAGAGTAACTAGAGTGAATTAATTCCTAGACCAAAATGATTTTGTCCACAATTTAGGGATAAGAGCAAGAAATGATGATTTTTTTTATCCTTCTATCTAATAAGACTTGTGAACATTTTGAATAGTATTAATGATATCAAACTTGATAGTGTTCTAGCATTCCCTATAAGAATGTATTGTAATCCATTTGGACTAGGGGCCTTGCTTAGATAAAGATCCCAAATAGCCTTTCAATTTCTTCTTCAGAAGCTTCCCAAATGAGGAGATTGTTTTCCTTGAGAGAGATCAAAAAAGGGATTTTTTCCAACATGGATACTCTAACTTACAACTCAACTCCAAACTTTTCTGAGTAGACATCAATAAAATGAGAGAGGGTAGACACCTTTATCTCTTCAAAATATTTAATCAATTCCCTGCCAGAGAAATAAGTCTCTTTTACATTATTTTTCTAAAGCCAACCTCTTGCTTTCTTGTGAACCAACACCATGTTATTACACTTGTAACTAGCCATGGACTTCTTGATTTAATCCTCTATTTCACTTCTTCAACTCAAAGGGATTTATAGTATTTGTGAAAGGTATCCTCCTCCTTAAATAAAAATTCTTGCATGAACTACTCTTGTTCTAATATAGCTTGGATATTTTCTAATTTATCCTTACTTTCTTGAATTTCTAATTCAGAAGGGGAGCAAGAAGAATTGTATCATTCCTTATGAGAAATTTTACCTACTTTCATTTTCTATTCCCAAATATAGATAAGAAAGCTAACAATCCAAGTGCTCCATGAATTTTTATCATGCCCAAGACAACCTTGTTATGAATCTATACAATATTAAACTTGAATAGAATGGGATCATAGTATATATTTTCTTAAGTTGAAAAAGAATAGGTCTATGGTTAAAATAAAACTCATAGATAATTCTAGAAGATTCCATGAAGGAACTCTCTAAAAATGAATCATGAACCAAGAATACATCCAATTTAGTGGTTATATGACCTAGACCAAGTTGCTTATTTGTCCAATTGATTCTTCCTCTAGTGGGCATGATATCAACAAGATCCCAAAAAGTTAATAGGTCTTCCATTCGATCCCTAAGGGGGTCTCTGACTATGATCCCCCATTTTTTTGTTTTTGACTAAGAGTGGTGCTAAAATTTCTAGCCACATTATTGTGAACCTAATCATGCATCCCTCTTAATGTTGAAATATTGTCCCAATAGTCCACTTCCCATAATATGAAGAGGACATATACACATTCACTATATTAAATACCTCACTCGTATGCTAATGTGTGTGGATTTTGAATATCCAATGTTGTGATTGTTGACTATAGTTTAATTGGAAAATATAATTATTCCACACTATAAAAAAGGCTCTAGAGACCCCTCTTGTACATACTACCTAACCTTCACTATTTTTCCAAAGATGTGTTCACTTATTTAGGGATTTATCTACTCTATCCTGGTCCCTTGGAATAGAAAACTAAGGGTTTTTAAATTAATCAAATCTATCATTATTTTTAATTGTACTTGTTATCCAATCACATTAGGGGAATTTTGAGGTCTAAAATAAGCCTCATAAGGAGACTATTAAAATAATATTTAAAATAATAAATAAGAGTTATTAATTTTTAACGAAAAGAAAGAATATATGCTTCTAATCATATTTTTGACATGTATCCTTATATGTTTACTTAAATGTCAAGTGTAGGAATTTGTTGATGTGGAATAGTGCCTACACTTGACATTTAAGTTAGCCTATAAGGAGATAAGTTGAAAATATGATTAAAAAAAGTAGTTTCTTCTTTTCCCACTAAAAATATTTATCCTTCAAGATGACATCAACACCTTGAATCTTATTGGTCACGTTAAAGTGGATTTTATTAGTACATTTTTTACAACCATTTTTTACCTCAAAAATTCCCCTAATGCCTACAATTCCCAGAGACAATATTCATCATTTATAGGAAGATTTTTTATTCCCACCTTAAAGTGGATTTAGGTCAACTTGTTTCCTTATGATTCTTCTGTTTTTTTAAATAGTTTGCCAATGGTGGTCTATTGACCTAACTCTTTCTCTTTTTATGTCATTTCTTCTCTCTCTTTTTTATGTGGCTCTATACAACCCATTTTTGAGATGTTCTTTTTGTGACATACTCTTCATTGTCCTCATCAAACCTCATATCCTCTTCATTATGGAAACACCATGCACAAAAATAGTAAGGATATTTATTTGGAGAATGCAAAAATTCCTTTTCATGATCAAGGATTTTTCTTTCCACTATTGTTGACAACACAAAATATGGACTTTCTTCTAAATTTGGGTAATAATGGGGGATCATGAATGATCTGTTGTAGAACCCATTCTATTGTTTCAGCACAAGGAAGCACAGGGATATGGGAAACCACTTTATAAATCTTGGACCTTTTCATGTTGATAGATACATCTTTGTCTTCTTCTCCTTTTGGAATTTCTTTTCTAATAAACTCCCTAAATATCTCAAGACATAATAGAGATATCAATTTGTCTATATAACAAGTTATGTCTTTAAGAACTGGCACTTTAATTTTGGGATTGTCTACCACTCCTTCAATGTTGCTCTCAATTGCTTCTCTTGCTAGCACTTTCCTCATTACTAGTGCCATGAATTTAGTATATAAAGGTATACTGACACACTACAAGTCTAATGCCCCTGAAAGCTCAAATATATTCATTACAAATAGAAGATATTAGCTCAAAAAACCTTAATCTTCTTATTATTGTGTGTTATATATTTTCCTAGAAAAATATGCACACTAGAATATCTAGTCACAGTCACACTTTTAAGGGATAGGGTGTGGCTTGATCACAATTATGGTTCTCAGCAACGAAAGGATAAAAAAATGGGATTAGTGGCTAGGTTTTGTGGGCGCACTAGTGAGGAGGATGGAGAACATGATAATCACAATCACACTTTTTTTTTAAACTTGGGAGATAAGGATATGAGCTAGGATGGACTTGCGTGATAAGGGAAGAAGTGAAACGCTAATCGCATTCAGGTTTCGCTAGCATAGAGGGTGACTTTAGGATGAATGAATAGGAAGCGTAGGTGTGATAGTTAAGGTTAGAAGGCTAGTGCTAATCACATTTAGATTTTGCAAGGGTAACGAAGAAATGGTGATTTGTTAAATTGTGCGAGCATGACAAGTAAGAGTAGAGGATTGGCATTAGTAAGAATAAAAATGATAGGGAGGATTCGATGGGAGCTAATCCATGTAATTATGATGGCTATGTCAATCGCAATTAGGTGTTATAAGCCTATAATGTAAAGGAAATGGATTGATACTTTTAAAGTACACGAGTGTGATACTAGGTAAAATGTATTAGGAATTTGCAAAGACAATTAACAAAGGGGAGGATAAGTTGTAGGTTGTGTGAGAGTGATAATAAGGGTTTTTTGGAATCTCTTGGAGTAAACAATAGACCAAGGAAGATTGCAATAAGAGTTTATAGATGATGAGGGTCGAAACATTTTCCTTACTAAGACGTGATTATGCAATTTGGAAATTAGGGTTTGGCTTGGCAAGTGCAAGGGAATTGTTTGAAAATAAAACACCAGTGCCATGCATATATACGTTAACATATTATGAGAATATTAAACACCATGGGAAACGAAATATCACACACAAAATGACAAAGATTGCATACACCAAAAGTACTACACACATCGCAAAATTCAAAAGGAGGGACGATGCCTACCTTGATCAATCGCTTGGGCGTAGTCGCGGTAGACAACAGTAGCTGAGAACTCTATTCAATAAATATACGCGTAGATATTTGAACTCAAAGACACAATGAAATGAACCATGGTTGAATTTATTTTATATATTTCTTCCACATGTGTGAGGGTAGATGAAATAAAGCATGGTTTTGTTTTGAAGTGTGATAAGGTCTAAGATAGTGTGATGAGTTCTTTAGTGCAAGCTTACCACTGAAGGATGCAATTGCGATTTAGTTTACAAGGTGCACTATGATTAGGAGATGTGACTATGATTTATCAAGACAAATTGCAATCATTCTTTTGCTAGGAAAAAGACTTAAAAATTTTGAGAATTTGATACCAAGGGCTCCAACATTTTAAGATGTCAAAAAATTTGGGGGCCTATTATAGCAGCTACAACACTTCCCAAATATATCTCTTCTTATCTTGAGTACATGTGTGTTCTTGATATTCTTGGTATGATGTAGTCTCTTCTTGAATGTGTGTAATCTAGAAGATTACAACAAGAATCAATCTCAAAAATGGTAGAAACAAATGGAGGAGGTCACCCCATCCTATGGCCAAATCTAAGAAAACTTGATGGGCACCCAAATTGCTAGGGTTTCAAAGAATAAAGTGTCCTTGATTACCTTTCATAAGAATTTTTTCCAATGTTGTGTACTCTTACAACAAATTACTGGTGTTGTAAGTTGGAGCAAGAGAGGGAGCTTAGAAATTTGAAATGGATTTCTCGTATTCACAACGTTAGGGAAATAAATCATTCTCAAGTTGCATATGATACCTTATTACTGGAGAGCGCATTAGTAATTGTAGTGGTAAGGTTTAAGAAGTTATTGGAACAATATATGGATGCATTAGGTCAGAAGATCAACAAAGTCAAGACACTAGTAGAAAATGGTGAAATTAGTGACTAAGTGATTAAAAAAGTTAGTCACCACAACTTTTTCAAGTGAAATACTACCAAAAATTAGAAATATTAAGAGACCCAACTAAAAACGACTAACATAAATGACTAATTTAGTCTCGAGTTAAAATATATGACTAGCTAATAAGTAATACTATTGAAAATGACTAACGTGAATGACTAATTTAGTCTAGGAACAAAAATATCACTACATTACAAGAACTACAATAATATGAATTAGTTGTTTATGTTAGTCATTTTAATTGTGTCACTTCAACAATCTAAACTTACAAGTGATAGGGGATTCAAAGGCTTTTATAGAGTGGATGAAAGGTTATACTTCCTTATACACTTCTTTATTGGATCAGAGGATGATTAGAATTATGGAGCTTATTAGAATCTTTAGGATTATATCATTTGATCACATTCTCAAGGAATTAAATTCAAAGGTTAACAAATTATCAAAAATGGGAGTGGGCCAACACCTCCTTTTGCAACATGACATGATCACCTAGCCTGGGCCACACCTGCCCTTAACATGACCATATTTTTACCTACAGAGTTTCAAATCGGTGACCTTAACACCACAAAATGCCTTAACAATACACCCTGTCATCATTTATTTTATGCCCCATGGACATAAATTACCACTATGTTATTTTAGATAATTACTTCTATTACATGACTTATAAATTTTAATTAAAAATAATTTGTTCAATACCATAATCTCCCCTCCCTACTTTAATCCATCGTATATTAAAAGCCTTAATTACACCAAAGGTGTCCCTTTTTTAAATTGGTCAAGCTAAGCATTGTCTAGTGCCCTTTTCATCTCCACTTGACATTTGTCCTGATGTACCCATGACATTTGTCTGTTTCTCATGATTGCCATTTTAATCAACTGAATTTTGTTGTTGAGGACTGTTGGGAGACTTGCTCATGCCTATCGAACAAATTCTTGGTATATCTAGTTTATTGATTGTTGGATATACTCTTGTTGTTATAGTAGTAGTTTCTAGTTTGACCACAAATTATTGCTCCAACAAATTATGGATTTAGCACGGTAAGAATAATGGAATAAGAGAAAAATTATGTAAAACTATGAAAAACAACAATCATCCACAAACATTATACAACTCTTTAAAAACTTTCTAACAAACTTGAAAATATAAAAAATAAGTATGATAAAAAAAAATATCATAATTTTTTATTATTAAAAAATAATTCTTTATGTTAAAATATTTTACACAATTTATTTAAAAAATGTGTATTTCTTTTAAATACTTGAATCTCTAAATGACCTATTGGATTGCCTAGTTAAAACAAAACACCATTAATATTTAAAAGTAAAATTTATACATATTTTGCATAATCAATATTTATTTCTACAAAAATACAATAACTCTAATCCAATTTCATTTGTAATATATTATCATATCCAATCTCATTTAAAAATATTATCATAACATAATATATTAAAAGTTAAATATTTTTTAAATTCTTAAAAACTTATAATTATATTATATTCCCCCACCACCTCCAAAGCTTCCATAGGTCCTATGCCCACTATTAAAATAACCCAAGACCTTTGTTTTACGGATTCTACATAGTGTCCAATATGGAAGGATGAATTTGAAGTGGGCACCGAAGTCTTTTTACAGATTCTACATAGTGTGCAGTATGGAAGGATGAATTTGAAGTAGGCATCGAAGTAAGGCAAATGCCCTGTAAAAAAATGTACCATTCTATTTGCATTCTTCTGTGGCTTGAACAACATAATCATTTTCCAGTTTATCGATATGAGATGCCAATAGATGACGTGGAGTGTGAGAAGGCTTGCTCCCGTGGGCAAAGATCTCATTGGGTTCGAATTCTGGTGGCACATCAAATGGGCAAGGTGGAAATATTGATGGGTTTTCTTCACAGGGTATTTTGGGAACATCAAATAACAACATTAATAATGAATCTTTTGGGCCTCAAATGATTTGTGGCAACATCATGGTCAGTACCGGTAGTATTTCCCCAAATCAACGAGAAGCTTCTGGTGGTGGTGCTATTGTTATATTTCCTATCCACAAAGTAGCTAATGTCATTGGTAGCGGTAGAGGGACAAGCAAGAACTTCGAGGTCTCTCTTGCAGGGCCATTCAGGGCTTCCTTTTGAGCAACTCAACAAGCTCAAGCTGAAACAAGCTTTGGTCCTATTGAAGCCCTAAAAATCGGGTCGACAACAAGGGGGATACCCACCCGGTCTGGACCTTGGTTGGCAGCTCCTTATCCGTTTGGTATAGCGGGTCCGACTGGGGATAATGGGATCAGTTTCCCAATTTAAGGGTGTGTGTGTGTGTAGAGTTGGATGATGCTGATCTAAGAGTACTTAAAGCTAATTTAATTCAAACTTCTAAACTAACTCTATGCTATTGTAATCTAATGAGAAACAACACATCTAATCTACGCTAACCCGGGATGCATTTCTTCTATTATGCGATCTAAAAAGATTTCGAACAATAACTGGTAATAAAGATCATTCAGCTATCATAAGAATAGAAATCAATTAAGATAAACCACTTTGCATAAAAAGTTAAGCAAAACAGTTGTGAACAGCATATCGCATAATAAGTTATTCATATATCAAACACAAATAAATGACTCCACCGTACAGAAGTGCCAAATGGTAACCCATACATTCATGCAGTAACATATAAACAACTGAAAATTGTATATCACTTTAAGAATATAAGCAGAAATGGTCAAGAGATAAAAGTACCATTTATGACTAATCCTACTGATAAGCTTCAAGCAAAAACGATTTATCTCTACTTGTTCTAACATCTACTAAGAGTACAAAAGTGCAACATCAGTAGCAGACATCAAATGCAAATATTAATAAATCTCGATCCATCCATTCATCAAAACCTCCTCTGAGGGTGTAGAAGTGCATGTTCCGAGGACAAGTTTTTGACAAATTTCTGGACCCTTCTCTAAATGCATGAGAAGGGTTAAAATACTACTTCCTAATTCTAATAATAGTGTTTTTACAAAATTTAGGATGCGGTTTTCAAATGACCGTCCTTTTTCTAATCTAATTAAAAAGAAAAAACAACATTCTAAAATAAGGCTACTTCTGAATTTGGTCTTTAAAGCTGCAAGTGTTCATCATGGGCTTGAGGAGAGTCGGCTGACTGATTTCTGCGCTGAGCTGGGCTGCGAAAACAACATCTATGAGAGCTGGCACTAATTTTTCGGCCGCGTTTGTGATGCATTTCACAGTCATCCATTGACTATGCGGCTTGACCAAGTATGCCCAGTAACATTCCCAATTCAAACTGTTTAATGCTTGGATCGCTTTTCCCTTTGCCTGTGCCTTCTGCTTCCAGTTGTAGCTTATTTGGTAGGTACCCCGGGGTGGTCTCTGTGATTAAATTGGCCCTGTGTAAATTCTCATTTACACAGTCGATAAGAATGCTTGCTTGTGTAGCCGCTGTCTTCGCTGCTCGCTCCGCCTGCCTGATTTGATCGTCCCATTTATTAAAGATCAATTCTGATCCAGGTGGATATTGGTGGCCACATGCCAAGTCCACCTGGACCCCCACCATTGTCTTTCTCAGCATTTTCAGTTTCCTTAATTGTAGCACAATTTACTATTTTTAGCAGTTTTTCGGGTCCTGAACTTCCGGAGCCGTTTTGAGGCCCTAAACGACGTTTTTTGGGGAATCCAGGGGCAACATGGGTCCATGAAATGGACCGATGTTGCCTGTTCCAACAATGGTAGTACTCGGATAGATCTTCCTAACGAGCTATTGTATGCGTCAAACGGAGATCATATGCCAAAGTTACGACCCCGGGAAGTTGATGTACCAATTTACCCCAAACGGGGCCCACAGTTTGGCGTTTCATCTCCTAGGGTTAGGTTTTGGAATGTTAAGGGTTTTTCCATTGTTTCTCAACAATAAATAGGCCTTCGAGCCTCATTGTAACATAGTTCAGAGGCATGTAGCCATCACATCTCTTCTCAGGGATAAGCTACCATCGCCCCAGCTGGTCTATTTCCATTTCTGGTTGTAAGCATATTTCAGTATTTTACATTAATGAAATGAAGTATTATTTCCGCTGCATCTTTGTGTATATGGTTATCTCTATAATTTGTTGCGTTCCTGTTTAAATCTGGATCAGTGGTATCAGAGCGGTCTGCTTTTTCTCTGTTTTTCTTTGCATGTCCCCAACAAGGTCGGGATATAAGGAGTTAGGGCTGGAACTGGTTGAACCTTTGCAAGACCAGCCTCGCAAATCCCGACGGCCTCCCATGGCGGACGAGAAGAAAGACGAGGGGGCAGGAGATCCCATCAAAATCTTGCTCTAAGAAGCCCTCGAGCGACAACGGAACGCGATGATGGACAGCTTTGCCCAGATCCTTCAGCGGCTACCCAGAAGCGACGCATCGGCTTCCAGCAGCTACTCTGGAAACGCCACACCCTTTAAGGTACAAGTTAATTTTGAAATCCCCATATTCGAGGGTCAGATAGACGCAGATGCCATAGGTAAATGGTTAAATCTGCTAGAGGGTTATTTTTCTGTTCATGAATTTTCGAGTCGGGAAAAGATTGTTTTTGCTCTCCTCAAAGCAGCCCCCCACGTCAAGGATTGGTGGGAAACCTACTGCGAGCAGAAGGGTGAAAGTACTGGCTCACTATTTTCAGCCGCACCCACCTGGGATTCGTTCCGGGATGTCGTCAAGGAGCAGTACTACCCTGTTGGAAGCTATGAGGACGAATACATAAAGTGGACCACGCTGCGGCAGGGAAGGGACCAAGACGTGCCGGAGTTCACCAATCTTTTCCATACCCTTCGCACAAAGTTGGGTATCAAGGATTCAGAGCAACATTTGATACTCAAATACTGTGGCTGCCTGCACAAGTACATCCAGGAAGAAATACAATTCCTAAACATCCCCTCGCTCGGCGCAACATACCGATATGCCGTCAAGGTCGAGCAGAAGTTTAAACAAAAGAAGCGAGACTTTGGATCTGCGAATCCAAAGCAGGGGAAAGGTGCCCCGAAACCACAGAAAAAAGGACAAAGCCAAGGCGGGACAGCCCAAGACAACCAGCCGAAGCTGCAAGCAAAGAACAGCGTCGCGAAGCCGAGAAAGGACACTGGAAAATGGTGCGAGTTCCATAAGAGCTCCACTCACAACACAAGTGAGTGTCGGGCCAAGCAGTCACTGGTGGCTGAGCTAAAGGTTTCAGAATCAGATGCATGTTCCGACTCTGAGTCAGAACCCGATAAGGGGTATGAAAAAGGGAAGCAGATCATTGATGCGGATCCCAGCGCCACTGTTGCTACCGCAAAGATCCAGAAAAATGAACCCGAAGATCCAGAGGAGGAGGAGCGTCTCTTCCACTCTCAGATGTGGGTAAAGGGCTCCCCAATACAGTTCATTGTTGATAGCGGGAGTCAAAAGAACCTCATTTCGGCAGAGGTCATGAAGCGGTTGGGCTTACCGACCACAGCACATCCACAACCATACACCATTGGGTGGCTTCACCAAGGACGAGATCTTCGTGTGAGCCAGCAGTGTCGCCTTCCATACAACATCAAGCCCTTCACGGATGAGGTATTGTGTGACATTGCTCCCCTTGAAGTTTGTGATGTATTACTAGGACAACCATACTTGTGGAAGCGACATGCTGTGTATGAATCAAGGCCCCGTGCTGTTATTATTACATTTGGAAATAAGTTGTTTAGGATACCAGAGGTAGCACCACCTACCGCCATCTCTTTGATTACTGCAAAACAATGCAGTAAGATCATTTCCAAAACCAGGAAATTTGTTTTCCTGATGATACGCCCTCAAGGAAAGAAGAAGACAGTGATCGCGACCTCCAGACGGGGTCCCTCTGCACGACAACTACAGATGGACAAGATTGTGGAGGAGTACAAGGACATCTTCACCTCCCCGGCAGGGGTTCCTCTGCATTGTCAAGTCAAGCACTCCATCGATCTGACCCCAGGTGCGCCGCTACCCAATGGACCAATTTATCGGCGCTCCGTTCTGGAGAACAATGAAATCAAGAGGCAGATTCAGGAGCTCCTGCAGAAAGGTCACATCCGTCCGAGTTCATCGCCCTGTGGGAGCCCGATCGTGTTGGTACAGAAGAAGGATGGGACGTGGAGACTCTGTATTGACTATCGGGCGCTGAACAAGATCACTGTCCGTAATAGGTACCCGATCTCGCGGATTGATGACCTCCTAGACCAACTAAAGGGGGCGAAATATTTCAGCAAGATCGATCTGAAGTCAAGATATCACCAGGTACCAATCGAACCCTCTGATGTGTGGAAGACTGCCTTCAAATCCAAGGAGGGCCTCTTCGAATGGTTGGTCATGCCTTTCGGATTGACGAATGCTCCTGCAACCTTTATGAGGCTAATGGATGACATCTTGCGGCCATTCACCAACTCCTTTGTAGTAGTATACTTGGATGACATTCTGATCTTCAGCCAGAGTTGGGAAGAGCACCTCCACCACATCCGACAGGTTCTCCAAACACTGCGGCAACACAAGCTATGTGCCAATTTGGAGAAATGCACTTTTGGCATGACCCAGGTTCAGTATCTGGGATACATCATTGATGAACAGGGGGTGCATGTCGATCCAGCCAAGATCCAAGTCATTCGGGATTGGCCCTCTCCAACCACTCTAACAGAGCTCCGCAGCTTTCTAGGTCTTGCCAACTTCTACCGCAGGTTTGTGTTGGGGTTTTCTCATATTTCTTGGCCCTTGAGTCAGGTCACCAAGGGAGGGGCGAAAGAAAAATTCTTTTGGTTTGAATCTCAACAGAAGGCCTTCATGGAGTTGAAGGATCGCCTCTGCACGGCACTAGTGCTCACGTTACCAGATTTACAACAACCATTTGAGGTTGAGACAAATGCCTCTGACTATGCTATTGGGGCAGTCCTTACTCAACATGGACACCCAGTGGCATATCACAGTGAAACACTTTCAGACACAGTCCGGAAGTACCCCACTTATGATAAAGAGATGTATTCCATTGTACAGGCCTGCCGACAATGGAAGCATTACATTTTGGGGAAGGAAACGGTCATCCACACAGACCACCGACCCCTGCAATTCATACAGACCCAAGGGAAATTGCAGAATGATCGCCATCAGAAGTGGTCTACATACCTGCAACAGTTCCACTTGAATATCAAGTATAAGAAGGGCAACACCAATAATGTTGCATATTGCCTCAGTCGACCACCGATCATAGCGTTAACCACCGTGCTCAACTCTTGTGGGCACGAGACTTCTGATTGGCCACTTCTCTACAAAAGCGACCCAAAATTCGGCCACACATACCAGACACTCTTGGAGGGTCGGCGTGTTGCAGATTTTCACCTCCAGGATGCCCTATTATGCCACCTCGGTCACCTTTGTGTTCCTTCAAGCGAGCGTGCCAAGATGATTTTGGAAGCACACTACAGTCGGGCTGCTGGGCATTTCGGGGTCAAGAAAACAGTGGCAGTACTGCAAAATTATTTCTATTGGCCGAATATTCAACAGGATGTTGGGAAGTACATCAGATCATGTACTGCCTGTGCCATTGCCAAACCGACCATTAAGAAGCACGGCCTCTATACCCCGTTGCCTACCCCTAGTCGACCTTGGGAATCCATCTCCATGGATTACATGTCAGGCCTTCCTTCCACTAAGCATGGAAATGACTGTGTTTTTGTGGTCGTCGACAGGTTCTCGAAGATGGCCATTATGGTGGCCTGCAAGAAGAATATCATAGCAGAAGCCACTGCTAAACTCTTCTTTGAACGAGTGTGGGTGCACTTTGGGATCCCACAGTCTATCATCTCAGATCGGGACAGTCGGTTTCTCAGCACATTTTGGTCCAGTCTCTGGTCAATGTTGGACACCAAACTCACGAAGTCCATAGCCTTCCATCCTCAAACTGATGGCCAGACAGAGGTTGTCAATAGGATGATTGTGCACATTCTGCGCATGTATAACTCAAAGCATCCACGCACATGGGACGAGAGCCTCCCCTATGTTCAACACAGCTACAATCGAGCTCTTCACAGCTCCACTAGCCATAGCCCTTTTCAGGTGGGTTTGGGATTCCAGCCACTATGCCCCATTGATGTGGCCATGCCACTTGCAGCTACTCACATGAATTCAGCTCATGTCCAGTCCGAAACAGATAAGGCCACCAGCTTCATTGAGCGCATCCAACATATTCGCCAATAGGTCCATGACATTCTTGAGAAATCAAATGCCAAGTACAAGCAGCGACATGATCAACATCGGGTGCCACACAAGTTTCAGGTGGGTGACAAAGTCTGGTTGCATTTGCAAAAGGAACGCCTTACTGGAGCCTATCGGAAATTGAGACCACTCCGATATGGTCCTTACACCATTACTAAGGCTATGGGAGACAATGCATTTGAGCTCAGCATTCCCCCATTCCTTGGCCTGCACCTAGTGTTCAATGTGGACCGCCTTCGGCCATACTTTCCACCATTGCTAGACACATACGACATTGTAGAACAGCTCAAACCCACAGAATTAAATCCAGATTGCATGGAACAAGCTACAACTGATCGGATCATGGACACACAGATCAAGAACACTCGCCAACAGAATATCCAACTGTGTCGAGTTGTCAAAGCAGGCCAACTCCTTCAGCAGGGCAAGTGGCTCACCAGGGAACAGGTTCAGCAAAAGTTTCCTCATCTCATGGAGGAGATCAACACAATGGGGACCATTGCTTCCTAAGGGGGGAGGAATGATCTAGGTGGATATTGGTGGCCACCTGCCAAGTCCACCTGGACCCCCACCATTGTCTTTCTCAGCATTTTCAGTTTCCTTAATTGTAGCACAATTTACTATTTTTAGCAGTTTTTCAGGTCCTGAACTTCCGGAGCCATTTTGAGGCCCTAAATGACGTTTTTTGGGGAATCCAGGGAGTACTCGGATAGATCTTCCTAACAAGCTATTGTATGCGTCAAACGAAGATCATATGCCAAAGTTACGACCCCGGGAAGTTGATGTACCAATTTACCCCAAACGGGGCCCACAGTTTGGCGTTTCATCTCCTAGGGTTAGGTTTTGGAATGTTAAGGGTTTTTCCATTGTTTCTCAACAATAAATAGGCCTTCGAGCCTCATTGTAACACAGTTCAGAGGCATGTAGCCATCACATCTCTTCTCAGGGATAAGCTACCATCGCCCCAGCTGGTCTATTTCCATTTCTGGTTGTAAGCATATTTCAGTATTTTCCATTAATGAAATGAAGTATTATTTCCGCTGCATCTTTGTGTATATGGTTATCTCTGTAATTTGTTGCGTTCCTGTTTAAATCCAGATCAAATTCTTTATGATTTTCGTTTATTCTGGGTGCACCTGATCTTTTCCCTTCATCTTCATCCTGCCAAGTTAAGTATTCCGTCACTCGTCTGTCACTCTGATCATAGTCACTCTGCAAGTCTACCACTTGATTGGTGATTTTATCGCTCAGCTCGCAATAGTGACTCCACTGTGATATTTTACGTCCCAACTCTTCCTGTTGCTACAGTAGTTGCTCATTTAAGCCAATAGATTCAGAAGTAAATTCCGCCAGCTTAGGCTCGTCTTTATGCATTTCCTGTAAGGTTTGCAATTGTTTTCCTTTCTCGTCTAGACTTCTTTGATAGCCTATCTGCATCTGCTAAAAGTCTTCCTGCAGCTTCTCGAGCTGTTTGGAAGCTTCAATATTAGCATTGGCTTGTTGCAACTGTCGTTGTAGTAGCTGTATTTGATCTTCTTCTTCTTTCAACAGTTGTTGAACTTCCGATGCCTTGTCAATAGTTGCAGAAGCATATGCTCCTGCAATCTGAGACAACTTAGTGAGATTTTCAGTCGGGTTATTGTTGGGGTTTTTCCATAAGACGTCCAAATCTTTAGCATCTTGTGACAGTGTATTATCTAGTTTTCTTTTCTTCCTCTGTCTCCTTACAACTGCTTTATGTTGGGGACTATAGAATACATCTAGTGGGGGAATTTCTTCTACATTAAGTAGAAGCTCAGAAAGTGGAGCGATAGGAATGTGCTCCGTTTCTGTGACACTGCTGACTATGGTCGAAACCACTTCTTGCGCTACCTGTGTATTGTTCACAGGTGTTTTCGGGGCTTGCCCTTCAAGATTGATCAGTTCATTGAAGGTTTCCCATTCTTTGTCCAGTTCTGTTGTGACGAGTGGTGCTTCGATGACAGGAGGGGGGACATCTCTTGGCGGGGAGGCGATAACTTGTTGTTGCGACATTGCACTTGACTGAGCTGTATCTTTAGTTGTTTCTTCGTTTTTTCCTTGGTCGCTTCCAGACCCTTTAGGATGTTCAGGTACTCCTTGCGCAGTGTTGGATTTAGATCTGGAAGTGCTAGAGTTTCCACTAAGGCTAATGCTTGGAGTTGGTTCTCTGGCAGGCAGTTACAGCTTCTCTAGAGGAACACTGGCCAGCGTTCTTTCCCTGTATAACATGAATCTTTGGAGGTCATCTGGAGACAACCTCGACCGAGCTTCCCGCAAAATTTCTTGGAGTGAGCTTCTACTCTGAAACAAATCATCAAACAAATCTTTCTTTCCAACGAATACTTTTATTTTGACGTTCGTTGTGAAATCTTGGGCAACATAATTTGGGTCAAATGGCCTTGCTGGGAATTTAAATAATTGTAGACACGTCACATTTTCCACTTCGGTGAAAGCGTGTCCTACATCAAACAATGAGAAGGTCCCACAAGCTACAGGAAATTGAGGCCATATGGCCTTTTTTGTCCTTTAGGTCTTTGGTCAGGCCACCTTCTGAACAGGTTTGATAAGCAATTTCTCGAGCCAAAAGTTTATAGGGGATATATAGAGGTAGGACATGTGGAGGTACAGTGCTTCCAAACACTCTAATATAGGTAAACCATTCTTCCCCGAACCATCTTGCGATGGGGATGATGTCTATTTGTGCCTCGGGTGAGCACCTCGGGGGGTCTTCATCATACATTATTCTATACAAGGGCAAGATAAGCCCGTGGCAAATCTGGTAGAAGTGTGGGACGAACTGAGAATCCCATAACATATTATGATAAACATGGATAGGTAATGGGTCCTGGGTAGTCCATTTCCAACCCATAGTGGGAAATTTAGACACATAACAAATAGAATCCATAACATATGCAGACAGATAAAAAGGAGGATAGATCCTTTGAGACAAGGATCTTTTAGACCGGTAATTGATAACAGCCGTGTATAGATTATCAGAAAGGATCTTGGCCCAATCCATAATATCGGCGTTTGTGGCAGCATCAATTAATGGTAGCCATTCAGACGAAAACTTATTGATATCCGGCATCCCAAACAATCTACAAAGCATGGCCGCAGCAAAACAATACGGAGAGGTGAGGGAACCAGTGCTGTACATACCATTTTTGTCCTTTTTGAGCGGCTCCTCTTTTCTGGACCAATATTTGGTGGTCTCTGCTAGGTTTGGGTTCTCTGCCACAAATTTCTTAACGAATTGTGCATTGTAAGTCGCCTGCGGTTCAGGAAGATGATACATAAGCTTCAAATCTTGCGCAGCGAATGATCCGATGAGCCTGTGTCCTTGAACCTTGAATTGTCTGTTGTTCATCTCTGCATTTTCAAGTATCCACTTGATCATATCCGTATATGGTATAATTTTGGGTCTTGCTGCTATCCTGTGAAGAAATGAACATGCTAGCTCCTCTAAGGACGCCTCGGAAGAGCGTTGTGAGCCTGTGACAGCAGCAACCTTCATTATTCTAGGGTTTTCCTCCTCAAGCAGCCTGTACATGCTTTCCCATGTCAATATCCGTGCATCTCTGTTACAGGCTGTGTCTGTATACAAAGGCGCCATCTCCTTCATCTTTTCCTTCGCCTCAGAGCTTTGAGCTTTATTTTTCTTTCCCATTTCTTCCTGCGTTTGGCTTTGAATTGTCTTAGCTCTTCGTTCCTGCAGATTACGAGTGAAATGGAAATGACTGATCCAGAAAGGTGATGGGAGAGTTTTAAATGCAACAGATGTATCAAATATGCCACCTTACGTGAAGTAATTCTCTACAAAGGCATGCGTCTTTACTTCATTTAATAACTGACAACTAATTCATTTACTATCATTAAAAGCGCATGATTTCGAGTCAGATTATGGTAAGTGGCTTTTCTTTGAATGGCGTGCCCGAAGGATTCGTAATGAAGTGATTTATGATTTGCTTACGTAACCTCGCATATCGCGCCATCGCAAATCGCACCATCATAGATCGCGAGAACGTAATATCGCAGCGATCGCAACATCGCAGGTCGCAGAAGTTTGATGTTTGCCAAATCTTGCCAGCTCATTTCTGCGATATGCGATCTTGCGATTGGTGTTATCGCAGATCGGTAAATCTTTAAGTTTTTCCTTATGAGTATTACTTTGTTGCGATGCGATGTTATGCTTAACACGAAGGTCTTGCGCATACTGATATTATAGAGAAATGGAGGCATTTCCTATCTTTTTTGCAACGCGACTTTAAAGATTTTTTCCTTATCATAGACTTAGGTTTAAAATATTCAAAAGACCTACCTAAGCTTATGATGGTAACCTTATTTTGAGGAAAGGAAACTATTGTTCTTCCTAAAAATTAACTAAGGGTCCCCATTCATTTAGTATTTTGGTCAAAACTTAAATGAACAAAGGGGGGTTGTTTCCGGCCACAACAATTGGCGATTCACTTGGGAGAACCAGTTATCTCTGATCTTCTATTGACGTTTTTCAAACTTCTGAAACAAAAATTTTCTCAGAAAACTTAAACTTTATTATAAAAAGATAAAGCATATCATACTTCAAACTGTCAATGATATTTTGTTTCAACCTATTTCTATTTTAATTACTTGTATCCTCAGCTTGTCCTTGCATTTATATCAACCATTACTTGGTCTTGTAAAAAATAAAATAAAGTCTCCCCTGTGTAGCAGCCTTTTAAATATGCTCTTTTTTCGTAGGTAGAGCCTCTGCTGCCAGCAGGCGTCCATAGCCTCGACAGGGTTACCTATTACCCAGTAATGATCCTTTATCATGCTTAAGGCGATCTACAACCTTCGAAGAAAAACCCAGATTGACACTTTTTCCTTTTTTATCCCCAAAGAACAATGTCTTGGTTTGGTAGCCAAATTATGACACAGTCATTCACTTGATTTACACTTTTGCTGAACAAGCTGGCTCGTGATGAGACCCTTGTCTTTTTATTTCAACAATCTTGAGTCGTTGCCCTATTTTGGTGGACAGTATTGGCAAAGTCAGCAAGTTATAATATCTGTGATCATGATAAGCCGGCTCGTGATGAGACCTCTTATTCTTTGAGATATAGTGTTTCTTGGATTGTCTCTCTGAATGCTGTGATTTTCTCTAACAGGGAGGATATCATTGCTTTCCTTAAGAAAGCTCTGGACGACAATAATAGAGTTTTTTGGAAATGGTTGTTTCTACAAGGAATATTTATTTTGTTATTGATACTTTTCATTGTACTGATATAAAACAATTTCTTCACTAAGATTACTTTTGTAAAGTTTTTGGAAGTTGACACTAGTATCGTATCTGGTTTAAAGTTTTTAACTATATCTATTAATAATAAAGATCAAGTTTCTAAAAGATTTGCTATTTACACAAGCAGAAGTTCAAAACCTGACAGAGAAATGGTGTCTTTAGTAAATGTCAAATGCTGTTAACCATAGCAAATTTTATTATGGGGAAAAATATTTAACGAAATGAGAGGCAGACATTCCCTAGGATTATGTACAGAATAGGGATAATCTCTTTTCTTATTTTACCTACCAATTATTAAAAGTAAACCTAAAACCTAATAACCTAGCTAAATTACTCCTACTCCTATTCTAACTATATACAGAAAATTAACTAGGTGAAATGATATTTCCAGTGGAACCATCTTTTCATTTTTATTCCTACCTGAGTGTAACTTTCAAACATTAGCGTTAAGAACAAAACTTTTCCTAGACTGTTAATGTTGGATGTGGAATAAGAATGTGTAACTTCAGTTGGAATTCTGTCTGATATCTCTTTCTCATGAAAACTTCTTTCCAACTGGACACCTATTGGATCATAAAAATCAGGATGAATTTTTGTTATGGATTGATGATCTCGTAATAGGAAAGATGACAAGCCAGGCTGTGAATATGATTTTTCAGTTTCAATGGCTTGTAACCTACTGTGCGTTAAAGTTGAGCTTTTAGCGATTTCGTGTAAAAGGAAAGTTTCCATATATAAATCACTAAATAAATCAATGCAGAATAGATGGAAATTCCTGGAAAGATTCTTATCAATTGGTGTGAATTGCCGACAAGTTTTGAAAGGTACTTTCCTTCGTTGGTGATGTTTTGGATGCCAAAGAAGTTTTTTAAGAAAGTCTGATATTGATTGATCTTGAAATTGAAAAGGTTCTATACTTCCTTGACACAGTTTAGCTTTCCAAAATGGTATCACGTCTTTCGAATGTTCCTTGATAAGATGCTCAACATGCCATAGTAATCTATCAAAAGTGTGAAAATTTAAAACACAATCCGATTTTGTACAAAATGAGTGCAAGTGAGAAAGAAAGAAATGATTATCTGTGCAAATAATGTTACAGCACAACTTGGATTGAATTGGAATATCTTGCTTTTCACAAGAACTGGCCAGAATTATGGGATCCGAGCAATTTCGAATTCCATCTTGTGAATCAGTAGACAAGTTATGATTGTGAACAGGGAGAGGGGTTTCCTCATGATATGAATCATAGATCGGGGTATTGTCTTGGATAGTAAAATCATGCAAATGATCTTTTACTTTGAAATGAGGATTGACTGATATGATTCCTGAATTAGAATATCTCTCATTATCTGAGTTTTGTTGAGTTACTTGGGATAAATCAACAACATCATCGTTGTCAGAGTAACTATCATAAATGATTTTACAGGTTTCCCTAGATTTCTCTTTTTCGTCATATATTTTCAGACAAGAAAGGTCAAGTGGTTCTTGTTTGAAAATAGTGAAAGGATGTTTTATTGCTGTCTTTTTATCTTGAAAACCTAATGATGACTCATTTGAATAATCCTCTGTGCTCTTTGAGATATCTTTAATATAGAGAGGGGAAAAATTATCATCACTAAAAACATCAGGATAAAGAGAAAAATGCGATTCTGGAACAATGCATTTGAAAATATCATCATGGAAAAATATTTGTTCATCAGATTCATCATCGACATCGGGCTTTAGATCATACCTTTGTGTACTGATACTTTTTGAAAGAGAAATAGTTTGTTGTTCTAACCTTGGCATCTGCATTCGTTGATTTGCAACGATATTATCTGACCTTGTATCAAAGTCATCTCCTGGTTCCAAGGTAGGATTTCCTCCAGCATTCTCGCTTTTGTCTTCTTGCATTAGAGCATGCATGACTCCTAGGCTTTGGGGACTTTCTTCATCATGGCTGATTTGTGTATTCAACTTGGAATCCTCATTCACATTAGAAGAAAATGAGACAAAACTTGAACTAATTTCTGCTTGATCGGACATAGGAGGCAGGGAATACTTAGCGTAATCCGAAGATTCTTCATCCATGAGTTCACTTTCGAGATCATACTTTAGACAATTAAGATGAAATCGCATATTAAAATCCCTAACATATTCATCTTGTTTCCGTAGATAATCAATTTCATCATATACCTGGTCATAGTCATAACAATCAAATTCAAAAATGAAAGTCTTGACGAATTGGTCCCAGCTGTGAATTGATGCAACTGGGAGGGTTCTGCACCATTTTCTAGCTTCCGCCGTGAATGTAAGAGTAAAAATTCTGCATAAAACGCCTTCATCAATTCTCTGAATATCAGAACTTGAAACTTTTTGAATAAATTGAAGAGCATGATTAAAAGCAAAAGAATTATTCTTACCATTGAATTTTACCTGAGACAAGAGTCTTACCACTTCTGGTGGAGTGTTGGAAGAGGTAGGAACATGGATACAACTCCAAATAGGAAGTTTGTGAGCGCCATCCTGATTCAAATGTTACAATTGAAAATCATTCCAACAGACACTATGTTCAGGCCCTCCTTCTAGCGCCAAATATGTTGAAGCCCCGAAAATCGGGTTGACAACAAGGGGGATACCCACCTGGTCTGGACCTTGGTTGGCAGCTCCTTATCCGTTTGGTATAGCGGGTCCGATTAGGGATCATGGGACCAGTTTCCCAATTTAAGGGTGTGTGTGTGTGTAGAGTTGGATGATGCTGATCTAAGAGTACTTAAAGCTAATTTAATTCAAACTTCTAAACTAACTCTATGCTATTGTAATCTAATGAGAAACAACACATCTAATCTACGCTAACCCGGGATGAATTTCTTCTATTATGCGATCTAAAGAGATTTTGAACAATAACTGGTAATAAAGATCATTCAGCTATCATAAGAATAGAAATCAATTAAGATAAACCACTTTGCATAAAAAGTTAAGCAAAACAGTTGTGAACAACATATCGCATAATAAGTTATTCATATATCAAACACAAATAAATGACTCCACCGTACAGAAGTGCCAAATGGTAACCCATACATTCATGTAGTAACATATAAACAACTGAAAACTGTATATCACTTTAAGAATATAAGCAGAAATGGTCAAGAGATAAAAGTACCATTTATGACTAATCCTACTCATAAGCTTCAAGAAAAACGATTTATCTCTACTTGTTCTAACATCTACTAAGAGTACAAAAGTGCAACATCAGTAGCAGACATCAAATGCAAACATTAATAAATCTCGATCCATCCATTCATCAAAACCTCCTCTGAGGGTGCAGAAGTACATGTTCCGAGGACAAGTTTTTGACAAATTTCTGGACCCTTCTCTAAATGCATGAGAAGGGTTAAAATACTACTTCCTAATTCTAATAATAGTGTTTTTACAAAATTTAGGATGCGGTTTTCAAATGACCGTCCTTTTTCTAATCTAATTAAAAAGAAAAAAACAACATTCTAAAATAAGGCTACTTCTGAATTTGGTCTTTAAAGCTGCAAGTGTTCAAAATGGGCTTGAGGAGAGTCGG
This sequence comes from Pinus tabuliformis, assembly GCA_031772625.1. NCBI lineage: Eukaryota > Viridiplantae > Streptophyta > Pinopsida > Pinales > Pinaceae > Pinus > Pinus tabuliformis. Next base: position 593,905,019 of record CM062804.1, read on the forward strand.
CTAACTGACTTCTGCGCTGAGCTAGGCTGCGAAAACAGCATCTATGAGAGCTGACACTACTTTTTCGGCCACGTTTGTGATGCATTTCACAGTCATCCATTGACTATGCGGCTTGACCAAGTATGCCCAGTAACATTCCCAATTCAAATTGTTTAATGCTTGGATCGCTTTTCCCTTTGCCTGCGCCTTCTGCTTCCAGTTGTAGCTTATTTGGTAGGTACCCCGGGGTGGTCTCTGCGATTAAATTGGCCCTGTGTAAATTCTCATTTACACAGTCGATAAGAATGCTTGCTTGTGTAGCCGTTGTCTCCGCTGCTCGCTCCGCCTGCCTGATTTGATCATCCCATTTATTAAAGAGCAATTCTTTATGATTTTCGTTTATTCTGGGTGCACCTGCTCTTTTCCCTTCATCTTCATCCTGCCAAGTTAAGTATTCCGTCACTCGTCTGTCACTCTGATCATAGTCACTCCGCAAGTCTACCACTTGATTGGTGATTTTATCGCTCAGCTCGCAATAGTGACTCCACTGTGATATTTTACGTCCCAACTCTTCCTGTTGCTGCAGTAGTTGCTCATTTAAGCCAATAGATTCGGAAGTAAATTCCGCCAGCTTAGGCTCGTATTTATGCATTTCCTGCAAGGTTTGCAATTGTTTTCCTTTCTCGTCTAGACTTCTTTGATAGCCTATCTGCATCTGCTGAAAGTCTTCCTGCAGCTTCTCGAGCTGTTTGGAAGCTTCAATATTAGCATTGGCTTGTTGCAACTGTCATTGTAGTAGCTGTATTTGATCTTCTTGTTCTTTCAACAGTTGTTGAACTTCCGATGCCTTGTCAATAGTTGCAGAAGCATATGCTCCTGCAATCTGAGACAACTTAGTGAGATTTTCAGTCGGGTTATTGTTGGGGTTTTTCCATAAGACGTCCAAATGTTCAGCATCTTGTGACAGTGTATTATCTAGTTTTCTTTTCTTCCTCTGTCTCCTTACAACTGCTTTATGTTGGGGACTATAGAATACATCCAGTGGGGGAATTTCTTCTACATTAAGTAGAAGCTCAGAAAGTGGAGCGATAGGAATGTGCTCCGTTTCTGTGACACTGTTGACTATGGTCGAAACCACTTCTTGCGCTACCTGTGTATTGTTCACAGGTGTTTTCGGGGCTTGCCCTTCAATATTGATCAGTTCATTGAAGGTTTCCCATTCTTTGTCCAGGTCTGTTGTGACGAGTGGTGCTTCGATGACAGGAGGGGGGACATCTCTTGGCGAGGGAGGGGATAACTTGCTGTTGCGACATTGCACTTGACTGAGCTGTATCTTTAGTTGTTTCTTCATTTTTTCCTTGGTCGCTTCCAGACCCTTTAGGATGTTCAGGTACTCCTTACGCAGTGTTGGATTTAGATCTGGAAGTGCTAGAGTTTCCACTGAGGCTAATGCTTGGAGTTGGTTCTCTGGCAGGCAGCCGCAGCTTCTCTAGAGGAACACTGGCCAGCCTTCTTTCCCTGTATAACATGAATCTTTGGAGGTCATCTGGAGACAACCTCGACCGAGCTTCCCGCAAAATTTCTTGGAGTGAGCTTCTACTCTGAAACAAATCATCAAACAAATCTTTCTTTCCAACGAATACTTTTATTTTGACGTTCGTTGTGAAATCTTGGGCAACATCATTTGGGTCAAATGGCCTTACTGGGAATTTAAATAATTGTAGACATGTCACATTTTCCACTTCGGTGAAAGCGTGTCCTACATCGAACAATGAGAATGCCCCACAAGCTACAAGAAATTGAGGCCATATGGCCTTCTTTTTGTCCTTTAGGTCTTTGGTCAGGCCGCCTTCTGAACAGGTTTGATAAGCAATTTCCCGAGCCAAAAGTTTATCGGGGATATATAGAGGTAGGACATGTGGAGGTACAGTGCTTCCAAACACTCTAATATAGGTAAACCATTCTTCCCCGAACCATCTTGCGATGGGGATGATGTCTATTTGTGCCTCAGGTGAGCACCTCGGGGGGTCTTCATCATACATTATTCTATACAAGGGCAAGATAAGCCCGTGGCAAATCTGGTAGAAGTGTGGGACGAACTGAGAATCCCATAACATCTTATGATAAACATGGATAGGTAATGGGTCCTGGGTAGTCCATTTCCAACCCATAGTGGGAAATTTAGACACATTACAAATAGAATCCATAACATATGCAGACAGATAAAAAGGAGGAGAGATCCTTTGAGACAAGGATCTTTTAGACCGGTAATTGATAACAGCCGTGTATAGATTATCAGAAAGGATCTTGGCCCAATCCATAATATCGGCGTTTGTGGCAACATCAATTAATGGTAGCCATTCAGACGAAAACTTATTGATATCTGGCATCCCAAACAATCTACAAAGCATGGCCGCAGCAAAACAATACGGAGAGGTGAGGGAACCAGTGCTGTACATACCATTTTTGTCCTTTTTGAGCGGCTCCTCTTTTCTGGACCAATCTTTGGTGGTCTCTGCTAGGTTTGGGTTCTCTGCCACAAATTTCTTAACGAACTATGCATTGTAAGTCACCTGCGGTTCAGGAAGATGATACATAAGCTTCAAATCTTGCGCAGCGAATGATCCGATGAGCCCGTGTCCTTGAACCTTGAATTGTCTGTTGTTCATCTCTGCATTGTCAAGTATTCACTTGATCATATCCGTATATGGTAGAATTTTGGGTCTTGCTGCTATCCTGTGAAGAAATGAACATGCTAGCTCCTCTAAGGACGCCTCGGAAGAGCGTTGTGAGCCCGCGACAGCAGCAACCTTCATTATTCTAGGATTTTCCTCCTCAAGCAGCCTGTACATGCTTTCCCATGTCGATATCCCTGCGTCTCTATTACAGGTTGTGTCTGTATACAAAGGCGCCATCTCCTTCGTCTTTTCCTTCGCCTCAGAGCTTTGAGCTTTATTTTTCTTTCCCATTTCTTCCTGCGTTTGGCTTTGAATCGTCTTAGCTCTTCGTTCCTGCAGATTACGAGTGAAATGGAAATGACTGATCCAGAAAGGTGATGGGAGAGTTTTAAATGCAACAGATGTATCAAATATGCCACCTTACGTGAAGTAATTCTCTACAAAGGCACGCGTCTTTACTTCATTTAATAACTGACAACTAATTCATTTACTATCATTAAAAGCGCATGATTTCGAGTCAGATTATGGTAAGTGGCTTTTCTTTGAATGGCGTGCCCGAAGGATTCGTAATGAAGTGATTTATGATTTGCTTACGTAACCTCGCATATCGCGCCATCGCAAATCGCACCATCGCAAATCGCGAGAACGTAATATCGCAGCGATCGCAACATCGCAGGTCGCAAAAGTTTGATGTTTGCCAAATCTTGCCAGCTCATTTCTGCGATATGCGATCTTGCGATCGGTGTTATCGCAGATCGGTAAATCTTTAAGTTTTTCCTTATGAGTATTACTTTGTTGCGATGCGATGTTATGCTTAACACGAAGGTCTTGTGCATACTGATATTATAGAGAAATGGAGGCATTTCCTATCTTTTTTGCAACGCGACTTTAAAGATTTTTTCCTTATCATAGACTTAGGTTTAAAATATTCAAAAAACCTACCTAAGCTTATGATGGTAACCTTATTTTGAGGAAAGGAAACTATTGTTCTTCCTAAAAATTAACTAAGGGTCCCCATTCATTTAGTATTTTGGTCAAAACTTAAATGAACAAAGGGGGGTTGTTGCCGGCCACAACAGGTCCTACAAATAGTGGAAAGACTATTTCTAGCAAACCAGACGAGGGAATTGATGTTCAGGGGAACAAAGCTATTGTGAGGGAAGAGGATGACAGTGATACTCTTATGTCTGAAGCAAGAGAGGGAGACTTGGACTGATGGTTTGTAACTTATATCAAGCAACTGCAGCTAGCTAGAGTTTATATTTTTTAAAGGTATGATTTTTAGGTCATTCAACAATTCCATGTAAAGCATGAAATAAGGACTAGTTCAAATATTTTCATGTTCCCACACTGAATTTTTTTTTTTTTTTTTAGTGTGGTTCATGAACACCTTGGTCAGTGAGTGGTTGCTACGTCCACAGAAAAATCTAGGCTATTCGCCCCTCGGCCTACTGGCAAGACCTAACCCCAAGGACTTCGGGCAGAATCGACCCTGTGACCTCCTGATGGCGAGGCACAGTTTTTGACCAACTGAGCTAACCCTTGGGGCTACCCACACTGAAAATTTATTTACATCTTGGGAAACTTCATTCGTCACCTTAGTTTTCATTAATTTGGAGTACTACTACTATATTGAATAGGTTGCATTGATGATCAACAGATCAAGCTATTTTCCAATGAATGATGGTAATTCCATACTGTTAAGAGATTTTAAGGTAATTTTTAGGAAAATTTTACGTGTCATTAGATCAATGCATCTTTCTTTGCAAAACTTTTGAAGCACAGAGAATTACAATAAAAACAACATATTGTTCTGAATGTGGCAATATAATTTAGTCATGAGAAATGATAATAGCAAATGATAGCAACAAAATGGTGATAATTCTTTGATTTCAGTTCAAAATCTAGTTTGGTTAAACTTTCCAATATTAGAAATTGAATGTAAGCACCTATGCTACTTAGATGATCCCACACACTAGGTTCATCTTAAGAAGTTGTTCTTTTGATAAATGGAATGAACTATTACTTCTTGCAACCTGGTTCAATCATATCTATAATTATTTTATGGAATATGAATTACTTTCTGAAGATTCTCTGTCAATATCAATTAGAAAAAATGAAATAAATATTTTATGGGAATGTAGCAAGATGGAATCTCATCATATGGATCGTTGAACTCCAAGACTTTAACATAAATATCTGTTCAGGTAAGCATTCTTCTGCAAAATTTAGTTTCCAAGGACTCACTTAGAATTATAATGTGTGTATGAAAGATCTTATATGGAACTACACTTCAACATAGCTTGTGGTGTTTGGGGAAGTCAGACTTTCAAATACCTTCTTAATAAGGTCAACTCCAATAGAACACAAGCCTTTACCCTCATGTACAACTAGATACTGAATGATCCATTATACTCCCAAACATTCTTAGTTGTTGTTAAATGATGGATTATTATTTCCTCCTGTTAAATTCTACAACAATTTAAAAGAGGCATCTGCTCTGATAACCTTTCTTATCTCTTGAAGAACACGTTTAGAGGCACAAGGATTCTCCAACCGAATATAAGGCATGCACTGAAATATGCATTCAAGGGATGGAGGATCCTTCCTTGGGATAGCCATCTCTTTTGTATGGGTTGAATCCTCGACTCTTTTTTTCTCTGCTATCACTTCCTAGTTATTTTTACTTTGTTTCGGATAGGCATTCCTAGAGATTTGAAACCTCTCGAAGCCTTATTTAAATGGATCTCCTAGATTTGCAAGGTTCTCTCCTAATAGTGGAGATGACTTCAGGCATAGATAGTGGGATTTTTTATCAGTCAAATCCATCCTTCTTTTATAAGGACAACGTTTAGCCTTTGTTTGCAGATTTTCTAAAAGGAGAATTGTGCCATCAACAAAGAGTTGATGAGAGATATACTTGATCTCGAAAGTGAGGAAACGCTTAAGTTCTGTAAATTAGAGCAAAGATGTAAAGTTATGTCAGTCTCCTCTAGAGGGTTGTAATTGGAGTCTCCCCTATCTGGTTGCACCTAAGGAACAAAATGCCAAATATAATTCAAAGATATTTCGTATCTAGAAATTATGATTCTTATTGAAATATGATATATTTTTTTCTAAATTTTTCATTTTTTGAGAAAATTGATCAATAAAGAATCACCCGGCATAAAGAACTAATATGATTGTCCACTCGTCTTTCTTATTATAGTTCCTTTATAGGTTATTTTTGCACAATCAGGCATCAAATTGTTTCTTGATCTGCTAACTTTATCTCCCAAAAATGTATTAGAGAAATAAGATATTTGGAATATGTCAGATTGGAGACCAAAGAAGATCTATGTCAGAGAGCTAAGGATGAGACTGAGAAAGTTGGGCATGCTCAGGAAATATTTTTTATCAATAGAATCCAAGTTAAGTTAAGCGAAGCACTTGTAGGGTATATAATACCCAACATTAGTGTGTTATGTATTATTTTGATTGATTGATTTTTATTATAGTTTGCTATGCTTTTATCAGTTATGTCTTTATATAAAACTAACCTTTGGTAACAAAGAAGAGTTAAATTGGTGTTGAGTTCAACTGATAGGATTGAACTTGTGAAATTTGTGTGCAAATGGCATCATCCCTTATCCATGGTGTGTCAAATGCTTTGACAGAAAAACTTTCAGGTGCAGAAAACTACAGTATGTGGGCAGACACCATGATGTTGGAAAATGTAACTAGGTTCAGTCTTCATTTAATGTATTTGAGTCATCATGTAATGTACTTTTCAAAGGAATAAAGAAAATAATTTTTATTATTATTATTGTGACTTATTAAAGCCTAGAAGTCATGCATTTGGGTGGAAATTCAAGCAATGGTTGTGCTTCTCAAGAAGAAAATCACATGGGAATAAATGCAATCAAACTTGAGATTCGAGGTATCAAGGTGCATTGGGTCCATTTGCAGTGGACTAAATAAATAATTTCGATGCATATAATTTTTCTAGAGTCACGATGATGCCTGTCACCAATAGGCATATGCTATTGGATTGCATGCTTTGAGCAGTAGTAGGGGGAGGAGGAATGGAGGAATTGGGCGGGATACATATAATGTGAATTTTAGGCAAAAATGGCATGTTCTATTCTTTAGAGAAATTTTACTTCAATTTCTTTACTAGCCCAGTATCAATATTCAAATTAGAAATCACATCAACATGATAGTAAAATGCAGATAGAACATAAACATAAGCAGTAGAAGACAAGCCAAGACAAGAGGAGACAAGATGTGGCACCAGCAAGGGATAAACCCCAATGTGAGGAAACCCTTAATAAAATGTTCTTTTAGTCTTCAATAGTTCAGAACAAAGAGATAATACAATTTACAAATCTGATAATTTATAATAGTAGCAAAAGAGCCCTAATCAGAAAAGTCAACACTGGTCAATAGGGAAGATTTGACTCTCAACAAATCAGTGAACTTCAGCCTCCAAACAGCAAGATAAAACAACCCTCAAAATAGTCAAATTCAGCCTAGTCAAAGTCTGGCCAAACAGTCGACCTGCAGTCAGCCCTAGTTGCAGTCAATGTTGGTCAACAGTCAACATTTATCCTCGATTTTTGTGCCTAGAAATGCGGCCTGCACAAATAGAGATAGCCCTCACAAAAACGTAGTCTAAGGAGGTCAACGCATGCTAGTCAATGCTTGGTCTAACTGTCCAGAAATTCAGTCTCTTGAAATTTCAGCCTCCTGAAATTTTTCTCTCCTGAAATTTTGCTCTCCTGAAATTTTGGCCTCCTGGAATTTCACTCTCCTGAAATTTTGGCCTCTTGAAATTTCGGACGTGTAAAGAGAGAGAGGCCTAGAAATCCGTACCCAATCAATGAGGAGACAGAGAGAAGTGTGAAGATGAGTGTGTCCAAATGAGGCTAAGTCACCTTCTATTTATATGCAATGTTGAAGATGAATAAACGTGACTGTTGGGCTTCTGAGCCTACATAAGTTTGTTGGCCTACCTTGACAATTTGACCATAATCAAAATAAATTCATAACTTCATTTGTACATGTCATAATCAGATGATCTTTAGATCAATCCTACACCTCTTAGAGAGAGGAATCCAAGAAAAATATCAGTTGCCATAAATAAGATGACCCATGTGGAGTTTGGCCCTAGTTTCCAATTTTAACACTCCCTCTCAACTAGGAAGAACTCCATCTGCTAATCCATTTGCCAATCTGTACTATCTCTGCCATCAATGCATTGCTCTGCTATGTTGAACTATGATGAAGAAGACGTGATTGAGAATGTATCATACCATTCTTTACTGACCCGAAGCCAGTCCCAATCAAAGGAGAGTGTGTCATACCATTCTTACTGACTTGAAGTGAGTTCCAATCAAAAGAGAGTGTCACATACCACTCTTACTAACCTGAAGTCAATTCCAATTGATCCCAGATCAATATTGGTCATCCTAGCATAGGGAGTACAGTAGTACACAATGCTTCCATTGGTAGTACTATGGTCCCTATCCTCATTTCCCTACTCATTGGCCAGATGAGAGGTACTTTCCATGAGTCCTAGACTGCATGGGTAGGATGTATTAGTAGGAGAAGGATGAACCACTCATCCTGCCTACATGTTTCCAAGGGGTATCACAGGGGAAGGCTGAACCACTCACCTTGTACACAACAAACCACTAGGGGAAGGTTGAAACATTAACCTTATTTCTCCAAGAAGTACCCCAAGCCCCTCGGAGCTCCTAGAGCTCAATTTCCATTTGATATAGGACCCTCATAAGAGGGTCTCTTCACGACTCTAAGTCGTTCTCGGAAGACCAAGAATTTGACCTTCCCTAGGGGTTTTGTTAGAATATTAGCGACCTCCTCATCAGTCCCAATGTGATGGAGCCTTATTTCTCCTTGTTAGACCATATCCCTGATAGAGTGGTACCTGATATCTATATGCTTGGAGCGATCATGAAACACGTGATTCTCTGATAATCGGATCCCACTCTGGTTGTCGCAGAGGATCACGGTGGTATCCAACACATGTCCAAACAACTCACTGAAGATCTTCCTCAACTAGACAACTTCACTGGAGGCCATACTAGCAGTTATGTATTAGGCCTTGGCAGTGCTCAAGGCAATTAATTTTTGCTTCCTACTCATCCAAGACATCAAAGCAGAACCCAAAGAAAAATAGCATCTAGAAGTGCTGTTGTGATCCACCACATTGCTAGCCCAATCAACATCCAGAATTCGCTTGCGATCCACCACGCATGCTAGTCAATGCTTGGTCTAACTGTCCAGAAATTCAGTCTCTTGAAATTTCAGCCTCCTGAAATTTTTCTCTCCTGAAATTTTGCTCTCTTGAAATTTTGGCCTCCTGGAATTTCACTCTCCTGAAATTTTGGCCTCTTGAAGTTTCGGACGTGTAAAGAGAGAGAGGCCTAGAAATCCATACCCAATCAATGAGGAGACAGAGAGAAGTGTGAAGATGAGTGTGTCCAAATGAGGCTAAGTCACCTTCTATTTATATGCAATGTTGAAGATGAATAAACGTGACTGTTGGGCTTCTGAGCCTACATAAGTTTGTTGGCCTACCTTGACAATTTGACCATAATCAAAATAAATTCATAACTTCATTTGTACATGTCATAATCAGATGATCTTTAGATCAATCCTACACCTCTTAGAGAGAGGAATCCAAGAAAAATATCAGTTGCCATAAATAAGATGACCCATGTGGAGTTTGGCCCTAGTTTCCAATTTTAACACTCCCTCTCAACTAGGAAGAACTCCATCTGCTAATCCATCTGCCAATCTGTACTATCTCTGCCATCAATGCATTGCTCTGCTATGTTGAACTATGATGAAGAAGACGTGATTGAGAATGTATCATACCATTCTTTACTGACCGAGCCAGTCCCAATCAAAGGAGAGTGTGTCATACCATTCTTACTGACTTGAAGTGAGTTCCAATCAAAAGAGAGTGTCACATACCACTCTTACTAACCTGAAGTCAATTCCAATTGATCCCAGATCAATATTGGTCATCCTAGCATAGGGAGTACAGTAGTACACAATGCTTCCATTGGTAGTACTATGGTCCCTATCCTCATTTCCCTACTCATTGGCCAGATGAGAGGTACTTTCCATGAGTCCTAGACTGCATGGGTAGGATGTATTAGTAGGAGAAGGATGAACCACTCATCCTGCCTACATGTTTCCAAGGGGTATCACAAGGGAAGGCTGAACCACTCACCTTGTACACAACGAACCACTAGGGAAGGTTGAAACATTAACCTTATTTCTCCAAGAAGTACCCAAGCCCTCGGAGCTCCTAGAGCTCAATTTCCATTTGATAGGACCCTCATAAGAGGGTCTCTTCACGACTCTAAGTCGTTCTCGGAAGACCAAGAATTTGACCTTCCCCAGGGGCTTTGTTAGAATATTAGCGACCTCCTCATCAGTCCCAATGTGATGGAGCCTTATTTCTCCTTGTTATACCATATCCCTGATAGAGTGGTACCTGATATCTATATGCTTGGAGCGATCATGAAACACGTGATTCTCTGATAATCAAATCCCACTCTGGTTGTCACAGAGGATCACGGTGGTATCCAACACATGTCCAAACAACTCACTGAAGATCTTCCTCAACTAGACAACTTCACTGGAGGCCATACTAGCAGTTATGTATTAGGCCTTGGCAGTGCTCAAGGCAATTGATTTTTGCTTCCTACTCATCCAAGACATCAAAGCAGAACCCAAAGAAAAATAGCATCTAGAAGTGTTGTTGTGATCCACCACATTGCTAGCCCAATCAACATCCAGAATTCGCTTGCGATCCACCACGCATGCTAGTCAATGCTTGATCTAACTGTCCAGAAATTCAATCTCTTGAAATTTCAGCCTCCTGAAATTTTTCTCTCCTGAAATTTTGCTCTCCTGAAATTTTGGCCTCCTGGAATTTCACTCTCCTGAAATTTTGGCCTCTTGAAATTTCGGACGTGTAAAGAGAGAGAGGCCTAGAAATCCGTACCCAATCAATGAGGAGACAGAGAGAAGTGTGAAGATGAGTGTGTCCAAATGAGGCTAAGTCACCTTCTATTTATATGCAATGTTGAAGATGAATAAACGTGACTGTTGGGCTTCTGAGCCTACATAAGTTTGTTGGCCTACCTTGACAATTTGACCATAATCAAAATAAATTCATAACTTCATTTGTACATGTCATAATCAGATGATCTTTAGATCAATCCTACACCTCTTAGAGAGAGGAATCAAGAAAAATATCAGTTGCCATAAATAAGATGACCCATGTGGAGTTTGGCCCTAGTTTCCAATTTTTAACACTCCCTCTCAACTAGGAAGAACTCCATCTGCTAATCCATCTGCCAATCTGTACTATCTCTGCCATCAATGCATTGCTCTGCTATGTTGAACTATGATGAAGAAGACGTGATTGAGAATGTATCATACCATTCTTTACTGACCCGAAGCCAGTCCCAATCAAAGGAGAGTGTGTCATACCATTCTTACTGACTTGAAGTGAGTTCCAATCAAAAGAGAGTGTCACATACCACTCTTACTAACCTGAAGTCAATTCCAATTGATCCCAGATCAATATTGGTCATCCTAGCATAGGGAGTACAGTAGTACACAATGCTTCCATTGGTAGTACTATGGTCCCTATCCTCATTTCCCTACTCATTGGCCAGATGAGAGGTACTTTCCATGAGTCCTAGACTGCATGGGTAGGATGTATTAGTAGGAGAAGGATGAACCACTCATCCTACCTACATGTTTCCAAGGGGTATCACAGGGGAAGGCTGAACCACTCACCTTGTACACAACGAACCACTAGGGGAAGGTTGAAACATTAACCTTATTTCTCCAAGAAGTACCCCAAGCCCCTCGGAGCTCCTAGAGCTCAATTTCCATTTGATATAGGACCCTCATAAGAGGGTCTCTTCACGACTCTAAGTCGTTCTCGGAAGACCAAGAATTTGACCTTCCCCAGGGGCTTTGTTAGAATATTAGCGACCTCCTCATCAGTCCCAATGTGATGGAGCCTTATTTCTCCTTGTTATACCATATCCCTGATAGAGTGGTACCTGATATCTATATGCTTGGAGCGATCATGAAACACGTGATTCTCTGATAATCGGATCCCACTCTGGTTGTCGCAGAGGATCATGGTGGTATCCAACACATGTCCAAACAACTCACTGAAGATCTTCCTCAACTAGACAACTTCACTGGAGGCCATACTAGCAGTTATGTATTAGGCCTTGGCAGTGCTCAAGGCAATTGATTTTTGCTTCCTACTCATCCAAGACATCAAAGCAGAACCCAAAGAAAAATAGCATCTAGAAGTGCTGTTGTGATCCACCACATTGCTAGCCCAATCAACATCCAGAATTCGCTTGCGATCCACCACACTGCCAACCTAATCAACATTAGAATAACCATGTAGCCTCACATCTCCAATAGTGTTTCTCATTCCATGAGTGATTTTTCCCCAAAGATATCTTAGAAGATTCTTGGCACCAATCCAACGTATATGATGAGGTTCAACCATATATTGGCTCAATGTGTTAATTGCAAAACATATGTTCAGATGGGAGTTCACCAAGAACATCAGTGTTGCTATGAGTTGATGATACTCAGAAGAATTTCCCAATTTAGGTCCAGCAACACTACCACACAACTTCTTAAAGTTAAGTTCCATCGGAGTAGTCATAGGCTTTCAATCCACCATCCCAAATATTTCCAATATCTTCACAACATATTTTCCTTGAGAGAGAAAAATTTCACCTGGCTTTTCCTAGACCTCCAATCCTAGGAAATAGTGCATCGGTCCTAGGTCCTTCATCTCAAATTCATAATCCAACTCCCTCTTACATTTGTGAATCAAAGGGTCTGCACTTCCATCAACTCCATGCTTGATTTTGTAGAGCCACTTAGAGGTGACAACCGATTTGTCCTAGGTTCTAGGGACCACATCCCAGAAATCATTCTTCATAATTAACTCATATTATTCATTCATAGCATCCTTCCATACTTGATTCTTCACGTATTATTCGAATGATGAAGGATCATTTTGAATGATAGTGCTCATGGTGGTCAAATATCCTTGGTACCCGTTTGGCTTCTTGCTTTCACGGAAAGTCCCCCTTGGTGCAATGTGTATATTTTCATCTTCGAGAGTCTCCCTAAGCCATGAGGGTCTCATTTTGGAGGAAGAAGGCTCATGAGGGAGTGGATCAATAGGATCCATAGGTTCATCAACACCAGGCATCGTTTCGTCCTCTTTTTCACCCTGATTTCATGTGTCAACTTCTTTTTCCTTCCTTAGGATAGGAAGGCTATTGATCTTCCTAAGGGCCATATCTTCATCGAACATGACATCATGAATTATCTCAACTTCCTTTTGACCAGGCACATAAATTTTATATCCCTTATAATTTTCACTATAGCCCACAAAGATTCATTTCCTCCGAGATGCACCCAATTTGCTTCTTTTCTCTTTCGGCACATGAAAATATAAGGGACTTCCAAAAATTCTAAAATGAGAGACATTAGGTTTCTTAGAAGTGAACATTTCTTCGGGAGTCTTGGAGTCCAATTCTTGATGAGGGCATCGGTTTTGAACATACATAGCGGTATTTGCAACTTTAGCCCATAGGAACTTCAGAAGGCCTTGATCATGAGGCATAGCACGAACTGCTTCTACAATAGAGTAATTCTTCCTTTCAGCCACACCATTCTGCTCAGGAGTGTATGGCGTTGTAGTCTTCCTCTTAATTCCAGATTCTTTGCAATAATCTTGAAATTCATTGGATTCATACTCGGTCCCATTATTAGTCCTCAATATCTTGATTTTCTTCTCAGATTGGTTTTCAATCAAGGCTTTGAAGTGTTGAAACCAGGTGAACACTTCATCCTTCTTCTTCAAGAAGTACATCTAGGTCTTGCGAGAATAATCATTCGTAAAGGTGAGATAATATAAGTATCCTACCAAAGAGTTTACTGGCATCATACCAGATATGTCGGAGTGGATCAATTGCAATACATATGTGGTCTTGCTATTACTTGAGGGGAATGGTCCCCTTGTAAGTTTTTCTTCAACATATCCCGGACATACACCTTCATGCTCTACTTTGAACTCGGGCATACCTATCACCATCTATCTCACATCGAATAGGGCCTTATAATGAAGATGGGAAAACCTATGTTGCCATAATTCAGATTGTAGAGATGTGTTGCAAGACATGGCTCCTAATGGACTTCCTCCAACTTGATACAAAGTGTCAACCCTGAACCAAATAGTAAAAGCATCTTTAAAATTTATTTTCCAAATGCATACCTTTCCATCGATGAATGCCACCTTGAATCCTTTGTCCTCCATGGATGAAATGGACACCAGATTCTTCTTGAGATCAAGTACATATAGTACTTCTTGTAAAGCAACAATGTTACCTTGATTCAATTGAAGGGTAACATTCCGTACTCCCTTCATAGGATAGGTGGCATCGTCTCCAAGGATGATATCTAATTTTGTCTCCTTTTCTATCAGATTAGAGAGGGCTTCCTTGTATTCGGTGAAGTGCCTTGAGGCACCATTATCAATAAGTCAATTTCCCAAAGTGACCGGAGGAGAGGCAGTGAAGAGGGCCAATATAAAATAGTACTCTTTTTGCTTATAGTTAATAACATTTGATTCTTCATACCCGAAGTTCCTTGATTTCTTGGAGAGTCAACCATTTCCTTAATGTCTCACGTTCCTTTTTCCTTTGCCATTAGACCTTCCATTCCTTTGATCGTTGTTGTTGAAGTTTCCCCTGGAATGTTTATGATCATCATCATGCAATGTTTCCCTTTCATAGTGGCAAAACTTATTGAAAACAAAGCACCTGCCCTTCTTTCCTCCCTTAGATCTAGGTTTTCAATGGAAATGGCCTTTAGACCCTGCATTATTTATCTTTTTTGGCATGAGTGAAGAATGCAGTGGGGTTGCTTATGTTAGAAGTCATTTCTCGCTCCACCATTCTTGTTTCTTCCTGAATGCATCTCGACATCAATTCTTCAAACCCTGTAATTCTATCATTGTTGAGTATAGTGGTTCTAAATACATACCACTGAAGTGGGAATCCTCCAAGGGTGTTGAGAGTAAGTTCCTTGTCAGGAATGATTTCTCCAATCGAGAGTAGATCATTCTTGATCTCAGTAATCCTCAAGAAATTGGATTGAATATCCTCGTCCTTTCCCTTCTTAATATCCTTCAACTTATTCTTGAGAAATAGAATTTGATTAGCATCACTAACCCTGAACATGCCGACCAACCTGTCGTAGATCTCCTTGGAGGACTTCAATTAAGAGATGTAGGCCACCAGATGCTTGTAAATGGAATCCCTTATAATCTTCTTTTCTTTGACTTCAACCCTATTGTACTTGGTCTTCACAGTAGTCGGTGCATTTGAAGGAGGTTCAGGGATTTTACCCTGCACATAGTCCATCACTTCTTTTTCTTCCAAGGTCAAATCAAGAGACATCCTCCATCCATGATAGTAAAATTTATGATGGAGCTTGTCTTCAACCGGGAAGTAGGATGAGGAACCTGTTGAACCTTTTCTCTTTGTCCAACTATCTTTGGTGATTTCTCTTTCACTCTTGCTTGGGCTTTGTCTTCACCTTAGCTCTAATACCATGTTAATTTTAGGAACCAATAGTATGCTCTATTCTTTAGAGAAATTTTACTTCAATTTATTTATTAGCCCAGTATCAATATTTAGATTAGCAATCAAATCAACATGATAGTAAAATGCAGATAGAACATAAACATAAATAGCAGTAGACAAGCCAAGACAAGAGGACACCAGATGTGGCACTAGCCAGGTACAAACCCCAATGTGGGGAAACCCTTGATCAAATCTTCTTTTAGTCTTCAATAGTTCAGCACAAAGATAATATAATTTACAAATCTGATAATTTATAACAGCAACAAAAGAGCCCTAACCAAAAAATTCAACGCTGGTCAACAGGGAAGATTTGACCCTCATAAAATCGGTCAACTTTATTCAACTTCAGCCTCAAAACAAAAAGATAAAATAACCCTCAAATAGCCCACCTGCGGTCAGCCCTAGCTGCAGTCAACGATCAAAATTTAGCCTCGATTTCTGTGCCAAGAAATGCGGCCTGACCAAACAGAGATAGCCCTCACAAAAATGCAGTCAAAGGAGGTCAACACATTTTGTTCAACGCTTGGTCAAACTATCCAGAAATTCAGTCTCCTGAAATTTCGGCCTCCTGAAATTTCACTCTCTTGAAATTTCAGCCTCCTGAAATTTCGCTCTCCAGAAATTTTGAACGCGTGGAGAGAGAGAGACCAGAAATCTATACCCAATCAATGAGGAGAGAGAGAGAAGTGTCAAGATGATGGTGTCCAAATGAGGCTAAGTCACCTTCTATTTATATGCAACATTGAGGATGAATAGACGTAATTTTTTGGTTTCTGAGCCTACATACGTTTGTTGGCCGACCTTGACAATTTGACCATAATCAAAATAAATTCATAACTTCATTTGTAAATGTCAAAATCAAATGATCTTTAGATCAATCCTACACCTCTCAGAGAGAGGAATCCAAGAAAAATATCAGCTATCATAAATAAGATGACCCATGTGGAGTTTGGCCCTAGTTTCCAACTTTAAAAGATAATGATTTCATCTAGAAGAGAAGGGAAAAATTACTGGTGTCATCATTGCCAAAGGAGTATCAGAATTTATGTGTGGGAGGAGGGCCTAATTTTCCCCCATTGCAATGGAGGCTTTTTCAATCAAACTGAGAGACCAACACTAAATTTTGGGTACCACCAATATACACCTGGGGGAGGGCAAGGAAAGGAGCAAGGGGGATTGTAATTCGAGCCATGGTAAGCTGGACTAAGTCCTGCCAGGGGTATTTCTACAAATCTTACAACTAATCATGGCATAACCCAAATGATGGAATCCCTTGTTACTTTCTTCCAACATGAGAATGATGATGACAACAACAACAATAGTAATACCAAAGATGAGGAGCGAAGAGCGAGAAGAGGAAGGGTACTAATTTGTATGGATCCTGGTGGGTTCAATCCTATAATGTTTACTCATGGTCAAATTATGCGGAATTTGATGGGTTTTGGTGGGGGGAATTTGAAATTATTTGTTGATGATAGCACAGGGGAGTAGCCCACCGGATTACCTGGTAAATTTGGGGATTATTTCCTTGGGCTTCGTTTGGATAAGCTTATACAACAACTAGGAGAAAATGACCACAACAGATATGGTATACCTCCCGCCTCGAAATCTTCCATAGGAAAAATTCCCACCACCAAAATTACCCAAGACCTTCTTGTTATCGATTCTACAAAGTGTGCAGTATGCAAGGATGAATTTGAAGTGGGCACCGAAGTAAGATAGATTCCATGTAAACACATGTACCATTATTTTTGCATTCTTCTATGGCTTGAACACCATAATGTTTTTCCAATTTGTCGATATGAGATGCCCACAGATGACGTGGAGTATGAGCATGCTCTCTCTCATGGGAAAAGCTCTCCTTGGGTTCAGAATTCTGGTGGCACATCAGATGGGAAAGGTGGAAATATTTATGGGTTGTCTTCATGCAATACAATGGGAACATAAAATAATAGTAATAATGAACCTTTTGGGCCTAGAATGAGTTATGGCAATACCATGGTTGGTACTAGCAGTATTTCCCCAAACCAATGAGAAGCTTCTGGTGGTGGTGTTGTTGTTCTATTTCCTGCCCACGAAGCAGCTAATGTAAATGGCAGTGGCAGAGGGATAAGCAGGAAATTCGAGGTCTCTCTTGCAGGGCCATTCAGGGCTTCCTTTTCAACAACTCAACAAGCTCAAGCTGAAACAAGCTCTGATCCTACAAACAGTGGAGAGATTGTTTCTAGCAGACCAGATGAGGGAAATGATTTTCAGGGGAACAACTTAGCTATTGTGAGGGCAGAGGATGATATTGATACTCTTATGTATGAATAAAGAGAGGGAGACTTGGATTGATGGTTTGTAACTTATGTCATGCAACTGCGGCTATCTAGAGTTCAAATTTTTTAAAGGTATGATTTTCAGGTCATTAAACATAAGTAATCATTTTGAAAGGGACATTATAGTCCTTCCTTCTCAAGATTGTTTTCACTCAAGCAATCTAGAACCTACATATCAATACCAAAATCTCGAATATGTTTGTAGAATGCTCCAACACAATTGAACCTAGCATCATTGTCACACTTTGACATACCATAAAGCAATCCACTATGATTGAAATCATCCCTCATAAAAATCCATGGATCCCAAGACCACATTGGGATACTGACATTTCTATTACCTGAACTTCAGCGCAATATTTGTTTCATTTCTCTACAACCTAATATTGTACCCACCTTGAAAAAATAAATTATAAATCCTACAAGTTATGAATTCACATTTCAAAGGAGAAAGCATCCCCTCCTAAGGTGATGTATAAAATCCCTTATGCCAAACATCCTTCCCATCCTAAGGGAAACCAAACTTCTGTTCTAGAAAGAGTCCTATTGTAGGTAGCCATTGCCCTAGTTGTTATCGATAGATTGGATCCATTGTCAACCCTATAACTTTACCATCAACAGGACCACCCATTATAACCACAAGTTCCTCACTGAAATTAGCAAAGGCTAATGTTTTTGTAGTTCCACCAAGTTTATTATCCTCAAAATCAGATAGCATGGTTTCATTTTTCAATACAAAAAGCAATGTATTAGCATATATAATTCCCAAATCATACAAAGAATATAAGAATTTGTTCCCTATAGTTTTGAACATGTGTTGAAAAACAAGCCTCTTTGGACCAACAACATTATATGGGAAAATTGAGAAGATAATGGCATTACAACAACACTCAGTTGTACAAGCAACTATAATGGTACAAGATTTTTAACCAATTCCCCATAGTAGGGATCAACTGAGTGTACAAGCAACTGTAGTGGTACAGGATTTGATAACTAACTCCCCACAATGGAGATCAATAGAGCAACATACCACCAAACAATAATTCTAGTCACATAGCCAACAATAATATCTAAAACAAGATATCCATAGGGTTCTGGCACATACCAAACATTCCCATCTTTTCAATCAAAAATTGGAAATGAACTCCACCAAAGTAGAGAGAAAATGCAATAGGAAAAAATAGTGGAATAATGTAATCCATGAGTGACCTAAGCAAATTTTGACCAAAGAATTTGTCAGAGATAGTGAAAATTGGCCATGTTAAAACAAAAATTACTTCTCACCAAATGTCAAAATGCTCCCATCAAGTCCTGTATACAAGTAGACAAGTAACTGTAGCATAAAAGGTGATTTCTCCCCAATGGCTCACCCATTCCTCTTTAGAAGCCTATCAATGTTAGGCCTATTATTAGTTAATGAGTCTTTCCAATTGCCTTTGGCAATAATAAGCCAACAAGAGAGCTTGTAACAAACATAAGCATTGCTTGGAAAGAATGTGAATACCAGTTCATAAATAAATTTGACACTATAAATATCAATAAAGAAAACATTGCAAGTACAATTACTACTAAAATTCACCCCACTACATGCAACACCATACCTTTAAAGATACACCAAAGACCTGTGAGCTAGGAGAGACACATGAAATTGGAAGACATGGAAAATACAAGAGCAAGAAGAATAAAGATCATAGGCAAAACATGTAATATCCTGGATATTTTCTTTGAATAAATAACCATAAACCATGAAAGATAGTTGAAGAAAATTGGCTGATCCTCTTGGGTGATATTTTATGCAACCATGAGATCAACTCTTTCGTAAGCATTTCTTAACTAGAAGGAACTTGAAAGTGCTTTCAATAAGCTGATTAAGTTCTCCCCTCAAACCTGTATGCTTCTAGGCAAAAGTTTATCCAGCTTGTCATATCTAGTGTGATAGAAATAGCCTCTACTGATGAATGTAATATCTAATCCTGGGATATCCCATAGTCCTCGACAAATATTTGATAGTTTGTTTCTCCATTATCCATACGAAAAATATCTTGTGCTGCACTATGCACCATAAATTGTTGACTTGGTG
This sequence comes from Pinus tabuliformis, assembly GCA_031772625.1. NCBI lineage: Eukaryota > Viridiplantae > Streptophyta > Pinopsida > Pinales > Pinaceae > Pinus > Pinus tabuliformis. The sequence continues at coordinate 593,924,802 of CM062804.1, forward strand.
TAGAACAAAGAAGGCCATGATCCAGGACCGGATTCACAAACTAAATCAAGTACTCCTATGCCAAATGCTTCCAAATTTATAAACGCTCTGATTATTTCCTTCCATTTATGTGTCTTCATAAATCCATGAGATGCCAACAGAAAATCTCTTCTGCACCATCAAAAAGGAAAATAATTGGATGAGGTCACACCTGACCAAAATCGATAATGAGACATAACACTCCCAACATGGATGCTGCAGATGAGCCACAGTCACCAGCTCCTGGAGAACCCAATGGATTGTCAAAATGATTGTTGATGAGAATAGTTGGATATCAATGGTAGTGGTAGAGGGACAAGTAGGAACTTCGAAGTCTCCCTTGCGGGGCCATTCAAGGCTTCCTTTTAAACAACTCAACAAGCTCAAGCTGAAACAAGCTTCGGTCCTACAAACAATGGAGAGACGGTTTCTAGCAGTCTAGACAAGGGAAATGATGTTCAGGGGAACAACTTAGCTACTGCGAGGGCAGAGGATGATGGTGATACTCTTATGTCTGAAGCAAGAGAGGGAGACTTGGACTGATGGTTTGTAACTTATATCACGCAACTGTGGCTAGCTAGAGTTCAACTTTTTTGAAGGTATGATTTTTAGGTCATTCAACAATTCCATGTAAAGCATGAAATAAGAACTAGTTCAGACATTTTCTTCTTCCCATACTGAAAAGTTATTTACAGCTTGGGAAATTTTATTCATCGCCTTAGTTTTCATTATTTTGGAATACTACTACTACTGTGAATAGGTTGCGATGATGATCAACAAATCAAGTTATTTTTCAATGAATGATGCTCATTCTCTATTGTTAAGGGATTTTAAGTTAATTTCTAGGCAAATTTTGCATGCCATTAGATCAATGCATCTTTCTTTGCAAAACTTTTGAAGCACGAAGAATTACAATCAAAACAACATATTGTTCTGAATGTGGCAATATAATTCAGTCATGAGAAATGACAATAGAAAATGACAACAATAAAACGATGATAATTCTTTGATTTCAATTCAGAATCTAGTTTGGCTAAAATTTCCAATATCATAAATTGAATGTAATCATCTCTGCTACTTAGATGGTCACACACACCAATTCTAAGCATGAAAGTTTTCCATGCATCCTTAAGAAGTTGTTATTTTGATCAATGGAATGAACTATGACTTCTTGCAACCTGGTTCAATCATCTCTATAATTCTTTTATGGAATATGAATTACTTTCTTAAGATTGTTTGTCAATATCAATTAGAAAAAATGAAAATAAATATTTGATGGGAATGTAGCAAGATGGAATCTCATCATATGAATCATTGAACTCCAAGCCTTTAACATAAATATCTGTTCAGGTAAGTATTCTTCTAAAAAATTTAGATTCCAGGGACTCACTTAGAATTATAATGTGTATATGAAAAATCTTATATGGAACTACACTCCGACACAACTTGTGGTGTTTGGGGAAGTTAGAATTTCAAGTACCTTCTTCCTAACCTCAACTCCAATAGAACACAAGCCTTTACCCTCATGTACAATTAGATACTGAATGGTCCATTATACTCCCAAACATTCTTAGTTGTTGTTAAATGATGGATTACTATTTCCTCCTTTTAAATTCTACACCAGTTTAAAAGGGTCATCTTCTCTGATAACCTTTCTTATCTCTTGAAGAACACGTTTAGAGGTACAAGGATTCTCCAACAGAAGATAAGGCATGTATTGAAAGATGCATTCAAGAGATGGAGAATCCTTCCCTGGTATAGCCATCTCTTTTGTAAGGTTTGAGTCCTTGACTCTTTTTTTCTCTACTATCGCTTCCCAATTATTTTTACTTTGTTTTGGATAAGCATTCCTAGAGATCTGAAAGCTCCCAAAGCCTTATTTAAATGGATCTCCTAGATTTGGAAGGTTCTCTCCTAGCAATGGAGATGATTTCAGGCATATATAGTGGCATTTTTATCAGCCAACTCCAACATGCTTTTATAAGGACACCGTTTAGCGTTTGTTTACATATTTTGGCTAAGGAGAATTGTGCCATCAGCAAAAAGTTGATGAGAGATGTACTTGATCTCGAAAGTGAGGAAAATCTTAAGTTTTGTAAATTAGAGAAAAAAATGTAAATTTATGTGAGTCTCCTCTAGAGGGTTGTAATTGGAGTCTCCCTGAGCGGATTACACCTAAGGACCAAAATGAAAATCTCATCCAATGATCTTGTGTGTCTAGAAACATTAATTCTTATTGAAATGTGATATTGTTTTTCTAAATTTTACATTTGTTGAGAAAATTGATCAACAAAGAATCACCTGGCACAAAGAACTAATGTGATTTTCCACTCATCTTTCTTATTCTAGTTTCTTTATAGGTTATTTTTTCACAATCAGGCATCAAACTATTTCTTGATCTGCTAACTTTATCTCACAAAATTGTATTAGAGCAACAAGATATTTTGAATCTGTGAGACTATAGACCAAAGAAGATTTGTGTCAGAGAGCTAAGGATGATACCGAGAAAGTTTGGCATGCTCAAGAAATAGTTTTTATCAATAGAAGTTATGTTTAGTTAAGCGAAGCGCTTGTAGGGTATATGATGCCCAACATTAGTGTGTTATGTATTCTTTTGACAGGGTATACATATTATTTTGACAATATTTATAAAAACTCGCTATAACTATTAGAAATTTAAATAAGAGTATCTTTAATCACTTTTCAAAAGATCTAAAAGGGAGCTACCCTTTTTGGACCAAAATCAAGGCTTCACCTTTTCATACAACTTGACGGGGTTGGATGAGGTTCCCTCCAATGTAGGAGTTTGTTTCTTGGCTATAACTAGAACTTGTTGGTTTGTTTCTTTGCATAGAACCACTATTTCCAAATTAAGCAGTGTTGCACACTGCATCAAATTTCTTATATATTAAGTTCAATTCCTTTATGATGGCCTACTATTGCTCTCCCTTTTCCTCTACAACATGTACAACAAGGGCTTTGTTAATCATATACACTTCTATCATTCAGAAAACTTGTGTGTCTCTAGACTAGGAGTCTAGAACTTGGTGGGCTCCAGTATTGCAGCAATAATGCTGAACTCCTGGGACTCCCTTCTTTACTTTTGTCAACCCGGTAGTTCATAACAAACTTGGAAGCGATGGTGCTATATGCACAAGTACTAGCTTTTTACGTAGCTGTCATTGGATCAGCTGGCACAAGTCCGCTAGGAGCTTAAGCCAACTTCTATGAGCTCTGAGAAGAAGCTTTTAATGGTGATGGATGAAAGCTAACTCAAAGGAAGCTAGTCTACTTGCAGAAATAAGTTGAAAGTGAAAAAGGAATGCAAACCCTAGCAAACCCTAGTTCTACAGACTAACCCTACCGGTGCAAGGAAAAAGATGAAAGCAGCGGAAATGGATTCCATTGACTTCTAGAAATGTAGAATGCATGTGACTAAGCTACTCTTGCAGTGAAATCTGAAAAGGAATGTCTTTTTGTATTTTTGAGTAATCTTGTAGAATTATTTTGCATGTGCTTAATTGTTCTGACTGTGCAGAGGTTGATTGATGGAAGGAAATGGTGAGGGCACTTGCAGGAGGTTGGGAAGGTGAGAAGAGGGCCTAAGGGATCCCTAACACCCTTCTAGAGAGTTTCACAGTGATCGGATCTCGAAAAACCGCTCTCGTGATCTTCTACTGGAACTCTGCAGGGGTTCTACATGATGTTCTATAGGATGTTCCAAAAGGAGATTTTGGAGGGTTGATGGTGGAAGAAAGGTGGAGAAGTGGAAATGGAGGTTGGATGAGGGTGTGAAGAGGTTTAGAACCTGGCAGGTGAAGCTGAGAAGTGATGAGGATGGTTGGATTTGTTCAAGGAGGGGTAGAGCAATGTTGCACAAAAATATGGAAATTAGGTCAAAGTGAGAAAGTGTGGTAAACGAACAGCAAGAATCTAGGTTAGAGGATGGAACAGGTTGTGATGATGGAGGAAGGGTAAGCAGGAAGTTTTCTCAGGTGGTCTGCACACTACTTCTTGAAACTGACCAAACAAAGATCATGCAAACCAAGTATCTAGCTATTCTAACCTAATTTGACCTAGGAACTAGCAACCATGATGAACAGAAATCCCTTGGTAGAAAATCATGTGAAACAACTTATGAAAACCAAGCAAGAATGAATTTAAGCATGTAATCACATCTGGTATCAACTTTTACAAATGAGAAACTAACACTAGCAATTGCATGAAGAAGCAAGAACAGTTTTTTTGTGGCAGCAAGGACACCGTGGTCTCAACTCATGGTCCCGAGGAGGGAGAGGTGAGATCCAAGGTTGCTTGATGGCCTTTTTTGAAGATATTTTCTGCTATCAACCTATCACATCACTCTAAAACATGAAAGCTTTTTCAATCATCAAAACTGACCTAGATAACCAAGCAAGATTTTAATCTACTAACGGAAACTATTTTATGAAGATAGTAAAGGAAAACATATAACAGTACATGGAGGAGGTCCTAGCACTTGGGTTGGACCCAACCCCAAGAGCAACAGGCTCCTAAAAGAAGCTCAGAACTGATGGAACATAAAACTGGTTTCCATTACTCAAAAAACAACCATGTCCAAAATGTGTTACAGCAGAAGCTCCAAAATGGGCTCAGAAATAAAGCAGCACTATAGTGCAAAATACAAATGTTCAACAAGTAACCTACAAAGGCTGGAAACCTTCCTACTTATGCACTACGAGGACCTCCAGTAGTCCTCCTTAATTCAAGGGACTTGGCTGCTCAAAACTACAGTACTCAACCACTCCATAAAAGTTGCTCGACTGCCTTTGGAAATCGACTTTGGTGGGCTGCTGAACTCCGAGCTGATGGTGGAGAACTCAAGGAAGGGGTCATTTAGTGCAGGAGACACCCTTCCTATGAATCCTCAGCCTTTTCCCCTCGTATTTTGTTGTCAAATGGTCCATAAATGCTTGACCTTGGTCCAAAAGTTGTCCAAAAATTTGCAGCAAACATGTATTAGCCTTCATGGTCAAGTGACTATTCTCATTCATTCAATTAACATAAACATACTTCAAAAGCATACATAAACTATGAACAATGGTGGATAAATGGAGAACAATAGGAAAAATGAGCCCAATAAGTTACCCATTTTTGGGGCTCATCATCACCCCCCTGCTAAATGGGTTGCTCATCCTTTGAGCAACTAATCTAGCTCATCATCCTTGATAGCTTTGACTGCCTCCCTCACGTCCCAGACCTCCGAGGTGATGTCTTCTTCCCGGTCATGAAATCCTACTTTTCTTTCTACTTCCTCCCACTGCCTGTTTTCCTCTTCTTCCCTGACTCCTTCCAGCAATCCTAAAAGCAAGGGAGGACTGAACTTTAGGCTGATCCAATTGGCCTGCAGATTTTTCATTGACTCTTTATAGAGGGGTACCCTTGCCAAGGCTTCCCTCATCTTGGTTGGGGAGTGGTATTCTCTTATTTTCAAACTGTGGGGCTGTGTGTTCCACCTCCTTGTGCAAACATGAATGCAGTTATGCCCCAACAGTGTTTCCATGTCCTCAAAGTGGGCAATAGCTTGAGCTTGTCGTTCAATGTAATCTGGTAAAACCTGAGGGTTGTTGGCCAGGTGCTGATGGGCATGTATTAAAGCTGATGTATCCTTTGGTTCTATCCATATCATGAGTGGTTCACTCAGCTCCTTGTTCATAATATCTTGAATCTCTGCTGCCCTCTTTTCCTCATGATTTAACCAGGAGGCCATGGCCATAAGTTGCACATCTCCCAATGTAGCATTGGGGTCCCAAAGAGTCATGTTTGGAAAGGCCAAGTTGTGTAAATAGAATTCGAATAACTTAGCCTTATCCTCTGCTGAGCTGTTGTCACACAAGGTCATGAATTGATGGTAGCTTTGAAATGGAATGGTGCCCCTTTGGGCCAAGGTGTTAATCTGGAACTGCAACCATTGATCTTTAAGATATAAGGCATATGACTTGTCAGGTGCCTACACTACAAGGCCTCTACTGTCGAGCTGGCCATGTAGGCCAGTTGGGCTTCCTTTTCTTGTACCTATTTCTTTAGAGAATGTATTTCCTCAGCTATCTGTGACTCCTTCTCCTGTAGTTGTTTTGTTAGCGCCTCAACCTCAGCCTGCAGCCTATCCACTTTTTGTTGTTCATCAGAGGTTTCTTTGTTTGTTGAAGGCTTTTCCTGTTGCTGTTGTCCTCCTAGAATGGAGAGCCTGTCGTCCTTATGAATTCCCTGTAGCCGTAGCTGCTGTTTCAGCAGCTCGTTCTCTTCCTGTAGTTTGGCCCTCTAACTGCTTTCCACATGCTTCACCATGGCCAATTCTCTCCTTGAGTCCTTGAGTTTTTCTTCTAGGGGGCCTATGTCTGCCACACCCTTGGACTTGGCAATCCTCATCCAAGTGTGTGTCCTAATTCTTTCTTCTTCCAGTGCAAAGAAGAGTGGCACCACAAATTTCTGGGGAATTATTTTCCCGGCTTCTAACAGGTTATAGTATGAGTCAAAGCTGGGCTGAGGGCTTGGTTCCAATATTTCCTCTGTCTTTTCTTCCTCCTGTGATTGTTTGGCCGCCTTTTCCTCCAATTTCTCGGTCGCTTTTAGCTTAGCCCGAGTTTCCTATAGAGATTTCTCAGCTTCCTGTAGAGTCGTCTTTGAGTCCATTGTCTTCATTCTCTCTCTCTAGGTGGAAGTTTTTGGGCTTCCTCGTTCATAGGTGACGGATATCTTTGAAGGAGACCCTTCTTTTGGATTAGGTATTGTGTCCTCAATGATAATTGGCTCCTTTGATTGTGGCTGGGGTCTGCCTACTTTGATCCGTGTGCTCCTTCTTACTTTAAAGTACATGGAGGTTTGCCTCTTTTGCTTCCCTTTCTGTTTTGGAGGTGTTTTTAAGGCGGCAAGCACAGCTGTTGCCTCTCTTGCCAATATTTCAGGTGATTTCCCCCTTTGCTGTTCTTTTTCCATGCTTCCTGTAGAAGTCCCTGTGTCAACTATTTCTGCCTGTATTGCGGCCATTTCAGGATCTGTCTTTCCCTTTTTTTTTGGTGTGACTGCTTTGGCTATGACAGCCTTCACTTGGGATGTTTCTGCCTTCTCTGCTCTCCTCTGCAGTCTCTTTTCCCTTAGGGTTTGTGTTGTTGTTCCTTGCTCTATTTTAGGCTCAACAATTTGGCCCTCTCCCCCTTTTTCTTTATGTCCTTGTTGTGCTTGAATGTCTTGTGTTCCTTCATCATTGGTTTTCTTACCTTCTTCAGCGTGTTCTCCCTCCTCACTGCTGGATGAGGTGATGTCTTCGGCCAGGATTCCAATATCGTCATCCCGGGACATGTTTCGGAAGATTTCCCAAGATATGGGGACAGTGTAGGTATGCAGGGCATCTTCCACTAATAGCTTAATGAGCCCATGATGGGCCAACTGATCTGGGGTCCCTTCATTCAATTTTGTACCACATTCAATTAGTGACTGAAGAAGAAAATAGGGAATGCTCAGCTTCTGGGCTGGAGGTGAATCAATCCCATGCCTTAGTTCACACAGCAACCTGAAATGGTATCCATAGACAATGCTAAACCTCCCCTCACATGTAATGTACTTCATAATTTGAAAACTGACCTCACTCCAGAGAGGAGGCAAGCTAGTTCTTCTAACCCCATTTTTGTCTTCTACAGGATGTTCCTCTGGTAGGAAGAATGTTTTCTTGACAACCTAGCCCAAAGACCTCTCTTCTTTGCTCCAAGGGAGACCTAATGGCAGACCAGTAACATGACTGATGAGCTCAGGGGTAAGTTCTAGGGTCAATCCCCTAAAACTTACTGTGGCCTGTGTCTTTGATTGAGGTCTCAAGGACATCAAAAATTCCTTTGTTATCTCCTTGGCATGACCCCGAATTCTATCAAAAAATTTCATCCAATTGGCCCGAGTGAAAATATCCACCACCTCAGGATGCTCGTGCAGTTTGCTAGTGTCTGAGGGTTCTTTCCTTATGAATCCCCCTAGCATGGTGAGAGTGTTTTTCTTTTTGCTTTGATCAGAAAAAGGAATGCTGGTTATGGCTTTCCCTCTTAACTCAAGAAGGGATTTCTCAGGTATCAATATTAATTAACAGCTATTCCCTGGTTTTCAAAACTGTTGTTGCCCAGAACATGGCTGCCTGTTTATGAAAGGGAGAGTTTTGTTTCTACAGACAGAGTACAGAGCTCAATTTTTCCTTCCCAGCACATATACAGATATTCAAATTCAAAATTTCATACACAGGCTGACCTCCACAGTTGCATATCTTTCTACAGGAGAATTTAAAAAAAAATAGGAACATGGAGGAGAATTTGGATGCAAAAACAACTGAGAAACCTAGTGCAACACACAGGCAAATGTTTTCTTCCAATCCCCAGGCAGATTTTTCTCTGGTTCCCCACTCTGATATCATTCAATTCACCACCTTTTCAAATCACACCATGCATAAAGAGTTTTCGAGCCTACCTCCCTTGGAGCTCCAAATTCAATGAAGAAAAATCCTAAGTTTCCTTGCTCCGAAAGGCTGTGCAGGGTTTCCTGTAGAACCCTTCCTGTAGAAGACTCCCCGATTCCTGTAGAATATCTTTGTGCCTCTGCACGAGCCCGATACGTGGGAGATTCTTGGAAACAGGTAGAAAAACTGGTGGTGGGTGACTGGTTAACAGTTTCTGGAGCAGAGGACGCGTACTCCAGTCGAGGACATTGCAAGTGAAAATGAACAGAGGGTGGTGTGAGTTTCAGCCAAGCATCTTTTAACTGCGGCATAATTCGTGGCAAGGGGGTGAGGTGGCCGGACCGAACCGTTGATCCAACATCACGGCCATAATTTCTCTGCGTGTCTTTGGCCGCCATCACCTCCCCTCTGCTGTTAACTGCCGCCACCACTGCCAGTCCCAATGATTTCTCCCTGGGTGGACACTCCACATGTGTTGGCTGCACATCTCGTCAAAAATTTGAATGTAACTGAGCTTGTTTGGATCCCACGAGGCGATGTTAACTGGCCACTGATCCCATTCTATCCAACCACTTCCATAGGTATGCAGCTTTTTAAAATATAGTTTATATAATTGATGAAGGAGTTTAGACACTTACCTGCATGGTCACAGCCGTGTTATGTAGATTTCAGGTCTCTGAACCATTTCTTCGTTTGCTGCTGCTTCCTGCACGTGTTTTGGAACCCAATCCTTCAGTCGTTGACGCTGCATGCACGTGTTTCGTAATTCATTCCATTGGTTGTTGTCGCTGCATGCTCAGGTGTTGCTTGGTTTCGACTGTTGATGATGTTTCCGCATTCAATACAAGCTCTTTGCATGTCTCCTTTGATGTTTTTCGGTTGTCCTCGTCTCCAAAGTGTGTCTTCCAGAGGGATCAGCTACTACAGGATTCCTGTAGCTGCGTCTCCTCCTGGGATGCAAGCTAAACGAGCAGGGCTATACTGTTGACGAGGGATTTAGCTGATGAGAAGTCCAGATGGGGATTTGACAGGTAGCGAGAGTGAAACACCACTGCTAGATTTGTCACTCAGAGTTCTTGCTGGCAGTATGAGGAAAACAGGGTTTTTTTATTATATTTTGTTTTTTACTGTGCAGGCATAAATAACGGAATGGGTGCAATGGAGGTGTGAAGAGATGAATCAGGGTGATGTATGGTGATGGATGTAAACAGGGGTGGTTGCAGGCTTAATAAGCATATTCCAACCTTCGAATTCCCTCCCATGATCAATTTTTGCCTGTCTGGAGGTTCTACAAGATCTTCCTGTAGAAGATATAGAACTTCCTGTAGAAGGTGAAATATTAGCCTGAATGCGATCAAATCCTAGGAAAGGGGAGTGGTCATGGAGGAGGTGTGTGTGAGGGATGTTTGTAGTCTGGTGTTGACCTCTATCCTTGTTTTGTGCGCCCCCCCGAACCTGCAATGTCTTCCCTGCAACCTGTAATTATTCAACATAAATTAGGCCTGTTTCCTTTTTTTTCTTTTTCTTTTTCTTTTTTTAGGTGAGACGGCTGGGGTGCCTCCAGGAGGTTTTCACCCTCACTGTCTGCCCTGGGCGCCTCTAAGAGGTTTTCACCCAAGGATCTTTTTATTCTTTTCTATTTTTTTTTTTCTTTTTTTCTCTCTTTTTTTTTTTTGATGATCAAGGTGTGGGTGGAGTAGAGACAAGGCCCTGCTCCACTACCAGCACTGACTTATCCAGAGTTTCAATGAACTCCTGCTTGGAAAGGGGCTTCCTGTATATTTTCAATCGGTGCCCGTTGATGAGCATGGGGATGGCTTCTTCATCAATGGTCCTGATAAGGACTAAACCATTGTCGTTGCATTTCTCCACTGCATATGGTCCCAACCACCTTGTCCTTAGATTCCCCTTGAAATCCTTGTATCTTGAGTCATATAACAGTGCCCAATCTCCTGGCTAAAATTGCTTTTCATTAAGGTGCTGGTCATGCCATATCTTTCTCTGGAGTTGAACTACTTCTAAGTGGAGGAGGGCCTGCATTCTTTGTTCATCTAATTCATTCAGTTGTAGTAACCTTTCTTGTTGCGCATGGCTGAGATCCAGGTTCAGCTAAGCTGCCAACCTTAATTTGTTTTACTCAAAATCTATGGACAATAGAGCCTTCTTCCCGTAGACTAGCTCATAAGGTGTGAAAGATGTTGTGGTTTTCCAAGTGGTGTTGTAGGCCCAGGTGGCCTCAACCAAGTGGTCTGCCCAATCCTTTCTGCTGCTGCTTACCACCTTAGTCAAAATTTATTCTAGAGCCCTATTAGTGACTTCCACATGCCCATTTTCTTGCGGATGATAAGGGGTGGAAGTTATGTGCTTGATCTTGTGAAGAGCGAGTAGGTCTTCAATCAGGTTAGAGGTGAACTGACTTCCTTGACCTGTGACTAATTCTCTTGGGTAGCCAAATTTGTAGAAGATATTTTCCCTTAAAAACTCAGCCACTTTTTCTTTTGTCGCTGCCTTGATTGCCTTTGTTTCTACCCACTTTGTCAGGTAGTCTGTGCACACAATGATGTAAGACTTTTGCTTTGAAGGAGGGTTGATAGGACCCACAAAATCCATGCCCCACTTCTCAAATGGCTCGAAATTCACTTGAGGTTGGAGGGGCATTTCATCCCTCAGAGTCGGTTTCCCCATCCTTTGACATTGGTCACATTAGCTGATGTATCTTCTGACATCTTGATGAAGAGTGGGCCAATAGTATCCTGCCTGTAGAATTTTGAAGGCAGTCCTTTTTGCTGCGAAGTGGCCTCCACATGGTCCATCGTGACAAGTTAGGAGAATGTCAAAAAATTCCTCCTCCCTAACACAATGCCTCAGGATCTGATCTGGACCAAGTTTGAACAAGTTGCCCCCAATCCAAGTAAAGGGGGCGCTTTTCCTCACAATTCTGCTCTTTTCTTTCGAGGATAGGTGTGGAGGGAACTGTGTTGAGACCAAGTAGTTCGCTATATTAGCAAACCATGGAGAGAGTACTGAAATAGCAAACAGGTGTTCATCTGGCATCTGGTCATCCACCGTCCCTTCTTCATCTACAGGCAAATCTAATCTAGACAGAAAATCATCAACGACATTTTCCCTTCCTAGCTTGTCAACAATGGTTAAGTCAAATTGCTGCAATAAAAGTAACCATATAATGATACGAGCATTCACATCAGGTTTATTCATCAAATACCTTATCGCATCATGATTAGTGTGTACAAATGTTTGATAACCAATGATGTAGTGTCTGAACTTATTTAGGGAATGGACTACAGCTAGGAGCTCTTTCTCGGTCACAATATAGTTTAATTCTGCCTTGGACAGGTTTTTGGTGACAAAGTATATGGCATATGGTAGCTTCTCTTCAATTTGTCCTAAGGCTACCCCTATGGCTTTGTTCGAGGCATCTGTGTGGATGTGGAAAGGTCGGGCCCAGTTTGGACCTCTTAGGATTGGGGCAATGACCAGTTTATCTTTTAACTCATCCAGAACCTCTTGGCAGTTGTCAGTCCATTTAAATTCAACATCTTTCCCCAAAAGACCAAACAATGGCGAGGCTAGCTTACTAAAGTCTTTGATGAATCTTCTATAGTATCCTGCTAAGCCTAGAAAACTCCGAACATCTCTTACCTTCTGAGGAGGTGGAACCTTTTGGATAATAGCAATTTTGTTAGGATCCACCTGTAATCCTTGCTGAGAGATTGTATGGCCTAGCACGGTCCCTTCAGTCATCAGGAATTCACATTTTTCAGGACTGAGGGACAAGTTCATCTCAATACACTTGGTTAAAACTTTTCCCAGGTTAGTCAATGCTTCTTGGAAGCTGGACCCATAAGGAGTAAAGTCATCCATGTAGATTTCTACCGAATCATGAACCAGCTCAGCAAATATGCTCAGTACTGCTCTCTGGAAAGTGGCAGGAGCGTTGCATAGCCCAAAGGGAAGGACCCGGTAGGCAAAGGTTCCCCATGGACAAGTGAAGGTGGTCTTATCTTGGTCTTCCGGGCTAATTTGGATCTGATTATACCCGCTGAACCCATCTAGGAAAGAAAAGAACTTCTTCCCTGCCAGCCCATCTAGCACTTGATCTATGAAAGGCAAAGGGAAATGGTCCTTCTTGGTGGCTTTGTTAAGTTCTCGATAATCTACACAGATTCTCCACTTCCCATTTTTCTTGGGCACAAGCACCAGAGGAGAAACCCATTCGCTGTCCGAGATGGGGTAGATGAATCCTGCATCCAACAACTTTTACAATTCTTCTTTAACGATGTCCTTAAGGGCTGGATTCATTCTCCTCTGAGGCTGCTGGACTGGTTTACAATCCTCTTTAATGTAAATGTGATGGGTACAAACCGACGGATGGACTCCTTTCATTTCCTTATAGCTCCAAGCGAAAGCCTCCAAATGGCGGTTCAATAAGCTACATAGTTCCTTCTCCTGAGAGGGAGATAAGGATGAGATGATCTTCAAGGTTCCTTCATGGACAAATTCCACATTCTTAACTCTGGGAGAGGTCGGATCAGCCACACGGAGGTCCACTAAAGCGCGGGATTGGGTACTTTCCACCAACTTCTCTAATGGCAGCACACCGGGAGGTGGATTTTGAATCAACTTCTCAATTAGGTCGTCCTCGGTTTGAGGACCTCCCCGGGTGGCTTCCATTGTGCACACTGGTGTAGAGTAGACTTCATCCTCATCTTCCTCCTCCAACCAGAGAGGTAAGTCATGTTCTAGCAGAGGTTGGGCAGGAGGGTATAGGACTAGCTGTTTGGACATAGGCCCATTCTTGATGGTCATGCTCCCAGCTCGACAACTGATGTAAGCATCCACAGTAGCTAACCAAGGCATTCCCAAAATGAGGGGGTATCCAGTGAGTTTTGCTTGATTGAAGGACCAAAAAGTCCGCAGGGTACTCCCAAGAATCCATAGAGACCAGGACATCCTCCACAATCCCTTCGGGAGTCACGGTGGAGCGGTCTGCTAACTGAAGTACTGTTGAGGTCTTTCTTAAGGAACTCTGGAGGTTGAGTTTGAGCATAGTTTCCCTGGTCATCACATTGATGGAAGCCCCTATATTGATCAGGGTATGGGGGATTATGGTGCCATTGATGTGGACATCTACTACAGGACTCCCAGGATCCAAATATTTTGGACAGATTATTTGCCCCAACATCAGATTGGACAGTTGTCCTATGACATTAATAGTTAGGGCATCTCTCTTGCACCTGACTGGGTGCCTGAAACACTTCTCCTTGATCAATTTGTTGTAGATTGGTACATCTTTTATGGCCTAGAGAAGTGGGATTTTCACACACAACTGTTTAAGTTCTCCCAGAAGTTCAGTCTTCTCTAGGTTTGGTTGCGTGGCTACTGTTAGTCTCTCAGGAAAGGGTGGAATGGCTTTGGGTTCACTTTCCTGTTTCCCTTCCTCATCCTCCAAGGGAGGAGGGTGGCGATCTGGAAGGACCTTTCCAGATCGTAGGTTGATTTCCTAAATCTCCACAACATAGGTAGGGCATGTTGTCTCTCCAGTGTATACCTGCTGGGCCTATCTATTGTTGGGGTTTGGGTTCGGTTGAGCAGGAATATGGGGTTGTCTTGGAGGAGCAAGAGGTAATGGTTGTGGTTGAGCAGGAGGTGGAGGCAAAATAGCGGGAGGAGAGTTGTATTGGGGCCTCCACCCTGGTTGAGGTGCATTCCACTGAGGTTGTGGCTGAACATGAGAGTGAAACGAATGAGCAGCAGGTTGAGTATGGTATTGAGATGGATAAGACCAAGGAGGAGGTGCGAACCAGGAAGGATGAGCAGGGGGGCCCCAAGAAGGCATGTGAGCGGATTGGTTGGGGTGGTAATAAGTTTGGGATGTTCGTTGCATCCCCTGCTGGTAAGGTCTGGATCCATGCAGCCTCCTTTCGTTAAGGAAGTAGAATGGCTCAGTGGCCCCTTTAGCCCCTTGGTACATGGCTTTAAGTCCGGGTAAGGTTGGGCACTAGTTTGTGGGGTGGTCTTCCTCACAAACGAAACATACCTCCACTGAGTGCAATGGACACATTCTTAGGATGCTTCCTTGTACACCTGGGACAAAAGATGGCCAAAGCCTTCTCAACTTCCTCTTTCTTCTGTTGGATTCAGAAGGTATCCAGTTGCATGGCAATGGTCTGTCTCATCTCACTTTTGAGGTCTTCCATCTGATTTGCAAACTCATGCTTGGAGAAGGTGGCACTAGCTGAAATTGGATTCCCCCTACCTCTTTTTCGGGTTGCCCTAGAGTGCTTTCTAAACACAGTCTTTATGTCCTCATAAGGTAGTTGGTAGATGTTTCCTCCAGCTAGCAGATGGAGGGTATCTAGAAGGTCTTAGGGGACTCCTTGGAGTAGGACTAGCTTCAGAGATTCGGGGTCCAGTGTGCACCTGGCCCTTTTATAACTAAGTTGGAACCTTTCTTCATAGTCTTCTAAAGACTCATCACTTCCCATGGTCATCCGAAAGATCTCTCCCTTCGTTTCCTTTGCCCTACAGTAGTCACGGTATTTGTTGTTAAAGGCTTGCTGCATTTGAGCCCAAGTTGTGATACTGTTTCCAGGTAACCCCATGAACCAGCATAGTGCTGCATCCTTGAGGGTAGAGGGAAAGAGTCTCAACTTTTGCAAGTCTTTTGCATAGTCATAAGTTCGACAAAGGACAACAAAATCAAACAGGAAGGTATCAGGGTCTTAAGTGGTCAATCCATGGAAATGAGGTAAGGCTGAGGGACTTATGTTTTTGATTTTCATGTCCCCGTTGGTCTCTCGAATGGGAAAGGCACCTTCTATTCTCTCCTCATCTTCTCTACCGTTTCTGTTTTCAGCCATGGTCTCAAGAGGAATGTTTTCTTGCTCTTCTTTTGTTATAGGATCTTCGTATATCTCTGGAGGTTCACCTATAGGTTCTTCTGGATCATTGCCACTGAATAAGAGAGAAGGGTGACTCAGCGATGTGGTGGGGGTGTTGGGTAATAATTTCCCTGTATTGTCTTCTGTTCCTACGAGGCATGAAATGGAATATTTTTGGTGGAGTTTTGGCGTTTTTTCTGCTTGTACCTGCAAAAATGAAAGTGATTGAACTGCAACTAAGTAAAATATATCTTGCTGAAATGAAAATGCGGAATTGAAATGAAAGCAGGAAAGGACTAATCTATTTTGCTGAAATGAAATTGCAGGAATGAAATGCTAGGCTATGATTGCAGAATTGAAATTGCGGAATTGAAATGCTAATCTACACTTGCAGAATTGAAATTACAGAATTGAAATGCTAATCTATGAAGGCGGGAAATATCTAATCTACGCTTTCTGAAATGAAATGAAAGCAAGAAATGTCTAATCTACTTTTGCGAAAATGAAATTGCAGAAAGGAAATCAAACAACTATTCTACTCTTGCTGAAATAAACTACTTAGCAGAAGATTGAAGTAGAAAGTAGAAGAAAAGCAGCAATCACAAATACTCTGACGCTTCCCCGGCAACGGCGCCAAAAAGATGGTGGGCTCCAGTATTGTAGTAATAATGCTGCAACTCCTGGGACTCCCTTCTTTACTTTTATCGACCCAGTAGTTCGTAACAAACTTGGAAGCGACGGTGCTTTATGCACAAGTACTAGCTCTTGCCGCAGCTGTCACTGGATCAGCTGGCACAAGTCTTCTAGGAGCTTAAGCCAACTTCTATGAGCTCTAAGAATAAGCTTTTAATGGTGATGGATGAAATCTAACTCAAAGGAAGCTAGTCTACTTGCAGAAAGAAGCTGAAAGTGAAAAAGGAATGAAAACCCTAGCAAACCCTAGTTCTACAGACTAAACCTACTGGTGCAAGGAAAAAGATGAAAGCAGCATAAATGGATGCCATTGACTTCTAGAAATGTAGAATGCATGTGAATAATCTACTCTTGCAATGAAATCTGAAAAGGAATGTCTTTTTGTATTTTTGAGTAATCTTGTAGAATTATTATGCATGTGCTTAACTGTTTTGACTGTGTAGAGGTAGATTGATGGAAGGAAATGGTTAGGGCACTTGTAGGAGGTTGGGAATGTGAGAAGAGGGCCTAAGGGGTCCCTAACACCCTTCCAGAGAGTTTCACAATGATCGGATCTCGAAAAACCGCTCTCATGATCTTCTACAGGAAGTCTGCAGGGGTTCTACAGGATGTTCCGAAAGGAGATTTTGGAGGGTTTATGGTGGAAGAAAGGTGGAGAAGTGGAAATTGAGGTTGGATGAGGGTGTGAAGAGGTTTAGAACCTAGTAGGTGAAGCTAAGAAGTGATGAGGATGGTTGGATTTGTTCAAGGAGGGGTAGAGCAATGTTGCACAAAAATATGGAAATTAGGTCAAAGTGAGAAAGTGTGGTAAACGAACAACAAGAATTTGAGTTAGAGGATGGAACAGGTTGTGCTGATGGAGGAAGGGTAAGCAGGGAGTTTTCTCAAGTGTTCTGCACACTACTTGAACTGACCAAATAAAGATCATGCAAACCAAGTATTTAGCTATTCTAACCTAATTTGACCTAGGAACTAGCAACCATGATGAACAGAAATCCCTTGGTAGAAAATCATGTGAAACAACTTATGAAAACCAAGCAAGAATGAATTTAAGCATGTAATCACATCTGGTATCAACTTTTACAAATGAGAAACTAACACTAGCAATTGCATGAAGAAGCAAGAACAGTGTTTTTGTGGCAGCAAGGACACCGTGGTCTCAACTCATGGTCCCGAGGAGGGAGAGGTGAGATCCAAGGTTGCTTGATGGCCTTTTTTGAAGATCTTTTCTGCTATCAGCCTATCACATCACTCTGAAACATGAAATATTTTTCAATCATCAAAAATGACCTAGATAACCAAGCAAGATTTTAATCTACTAACAGAAACTATTTTATGAAGACAATAAAGAAAAACATATAACAGTACATGGAGGAGGTCTTGGAACTTGGGTTGGGCCCAATTCCAAGAGCTACAGGCTCCTAAAAGAAGCTCAAAACTGATGCAACATAAAACTGGTTTCCATTACTCAAAAAACAACCATGTCCAAAATGTGTTACAGCAAAAGCTCCAAAATGGGCTCAGAAATAAAGCAGAACTATAGTGTGAAATACAAATGTTCAACAAGTAACCTACGAAGGCTGAAAGCCTTCCTACTTATGCACTACGAGGACCTCTAGCAGTCCTCCTTAATTCAAGGGACTTGGCTGCTCAAAACTACAGTACTCAACCACTCCATAAAAGCTGCTCGACTGGCTTTGGAAATCAACTTTGGTGGGTTGCTGAACTCCAAGCTGATGGTGGAAAACTATAGGAAGGGGTCATTTAGTGTAGGAGACACCCTTCCTATGAATCCTCAACCTTGTCCCCTCATATTTGGCTATCAAATGGTCCATAAATGCTTGACCTTGGTCCAAAAGTTGTCCAAAAATCTGTAGCAAACACGTATTAGCCTTCATTGTTGGCATTATGAGACAAGTATTGTCCTTGATGGCAAATCACACTGATAACAAATCATAGTGCAGAAGGATAGCAGCAAGGAATTGATGATCAGTCTACAAGTATGAAGAAAAATATATACACGCTGGTTCACTATATACCAAGTCGCGTATACAAGCAGGTTCACTATATACCAAGTCGCGTATACGCAGGTTCGCTATATACCAAGTCGTGTGTACACGCTGGTTGGCTTCAGTAAAAGCGCGTGTATGTGGAAAACTTATCTTTGGTCCACGGCGGTTATTCCTTGGAAGTTGTGCCTATGGTTTTGGACCTTGGTGTCTCGACGGACTTGTTGATCCCTAGTTTTGAAGATGATGGTATTGGATTTCTATGGTTTTGGCCCTTGGTATTGAACAAGGCCTAAGGCTATATAAGGAGAAGGAAATCATTAGGCAAGGGTATCTGAAATGTCTTGAATATCTGATGAAGTATTAGATCCAGTATGCAGGTTATTGGTTGATGATGTATTGCTTGATCTGAGCTAAGGAGAGATCTCATCGGTTGATGGAGAACAAGATCTAAGGAGAGATCGGGATCAAATGGTCTGAAATGAACTATCTTTATATAGTTGATTATGCGTATTTCTAGATCTGCATACTGACGCAATGTTATGTTCTGGGTATAACTGATGTCTGGTACAGCTGCAAGTTATGAAAAATTATTTTTAGATCTGTACGCAGGTTGTCTTCGGTAAAACCGCGTGTATACGCGGGTTGCCTTCATTGAAGTAGCGTATATCTTTTGGAGCTTGATTTTTGGGTTGCAGCTGGGTCTGACTGTTATTGCAGAGTTCTGTAGTCTGCTTTGTGTTCTGGTGACTGGGTTTGACAGGGTTTCAGTGGTTCAGTTATTGTTGGTTGTTTGTAATCTGCTATGAAAGTTAAATGAATTGTGGTCTTCAGATTGTAATGTTGTGCTTCAGGAGTATCCAGTCTGAAAATTGATGAAAAGTGGTACCTGAAGGAAAGAAGATTGTAGGCCAATACCTACTTACTAGTATCTTAGCTAGTACAAGAGCAAAGGGGGTTGGAGCTCCCTTCCAAGGAAGTTTGGAGAACGAGAGAAGGTTGAAGCCTTCTGCAGGTTGTAGCCTGCGTACTGGTATAAGGCTGCACCAGTACAAAAGATTGTAAACTGAAGTTCTTATTAAAGAAAGATAGAGACGACTTGCAGCAGGTGGTTTTCACCCACATTGGGTTTCCACCTTATATCATGGTGTTCATGTGTGTGGATTTTGTGTGATGATCTGTTCTGTTATACTGCATCTGTTTACTCTTAATATGATGAATAATGTCCTGATGCAGTAAACTGAAGATAAACTAACTGAATTATAAGATTTATGGTTATACGCTGGTTTCTCTAGACACAATAGCGTGTACACGCTGGTTCACTTAATTGAAGTAGCGTATATGTTTCTGAGCATTGAAAACGTTTTATTGATCTGATAATACTGATTCACCCCCCCTCTCAGTATTATTTCCAACATTCATGGTCAAGTGACTATTCTCATTCATTCAATTAACATAAACATACTTCAAATGCATACACAAACTATGAAGAATGGTGGATAAATGGAGAACAATAGGCAAAATGAGCCCAATAAGTTACCCATTTTTGGGGCTCATCAGAACTTGAACTAGATATCTCAAAGGTGGGTGTCTCCCTCCTCTTAGTCCTAATTTCCTTCTCCATTCTAGCTATTTCTTGCTTGATGCCTTTGGGAAATCAACTATGTCAGTTCCTTGCTACTTGCATAGCCTCAACTTGAGCCCGGTGATTCTTTGGTTTGGCTTTCTATGGTGGTATGCCATTTAACTCTTTCCATACATTATATGCATTTCCTTAAACAAATATCATAATGGAAAGTAACCCTTAAAATAGGAACACCCAAAAAATAGTTAGAAGCTAATTAACTCATGACAAACAAAAAACATATTGCCATAGTATTTAGCTTGAACTCTCAAGGAAATAACCAGAACATATTCATATAATATTGATTAGTTTTCTTGCCATCCTATGGTATTTTTTTTCTTCTCAATAGAGATCTCACCATGCTTGCTTATGCTTTAGCTAAAAAGATAAGGTTGGGCTTGCATGACAAAATTGAAGGTTCCTTCAACACCATAAAAAGATGGAGTCCCATGAGGGTTAATGATCTTTACAGGGAGTTTTCCTTTCAGACCTCTTAAATACTGCTAATTAAACATAATTACATTCCATATCAAGATAATTTTGTACTGTGAAGTGTATCCTATCATAGATAGTCATGTTTACTAACAAATGGTTGAATTTTAAGTAGGAGGAACTTACTATTGTGGATTCCTTATCTAGCTTTGCAACAGGATAAATATCCATCTTCAATGAGTAAAACTCTGTAATTATACTTTTTAGCTAAACTAGGACCATGAATGTGAATAGATATTGATAGTGAATGAACATCTCTAAGGAGATGTGTGAATGATACCAAGTCAATAGAGGTAATGGGAGATGACCTCCTTGGGTAGACAACAATGTCATTATCAACTTATTTTGGAGTGATAGTGGTGATTTAGTTTTGATTTCTTACAAAAGGATGTCACATGGAAAAATATATTAGAGACAATGGCATTACCACCCAAAGACAGGTCTTTCACAGATGTATTTGTGACATAAAGAGGCATAATTCCACACAATTAAGTCACTTTTTTCTAATATGGTTGACTAAATGATTTTTTTGGGTCTAGTTATTGCTTGTGAAGCTTATCATTCATTTCATCTATCTTCTTCTTAAGTCATTTTTTCATGTGTGACTCTTATTTTTCATCTAGACCATCCTTTCTCCTACCTCTGCTATTGCTTTCTTGTCTTGGGATACCACCTCAGTTATAGATGTTGCACCTAGCTTGGATTCATTGGGGTCACCTCAATTGTAGTTTCTCTGATTTCTGTGGTAGGTTTCTTCCCAAAGTCACTATTTTATGTAGCTATTGATGTCTTTCTTCAAAGCCTTATCAAGACCTAACTTGTGTAATTGCTCCAATTCATGGGAAAAAAGGACTTTTTCCTTGTCTTTTTCATAGGATATGGCTTCCCAGAATTAGCCATTTTAGACATAGGCTTCTTCTTCCATCCCCCATTTTTTTTATACTTCTCCCTACTCCATTCTAATAGAGTTCCAATAAATCTAGGAGAAATAGTGTTAACTTTACTTCATCAAGGAAGACAAAAATATTCTAGATGGAAAACTATAGAGTTATAATTTCATCCTCCTATTACATCTTCTGGGTGACAGGGAGGTCGAATTAAGGAGCTTTATCATTCTAAGATTTTGATATAGCAGAAATCACATCTCTTCAATTTTTGGCCTCGATGAATATCCTTTAGAGTCTAGATATTTGGATCCCATCTTTTGAAATCATTTTTTCAAATTTGAAAAGCCAAGTAAACATTTTATCCCCATGGTGGGTTTTATGCTTGGATTTACTAATTAATTTTTGGTGACATTTATCATCCAAACTATTTATTCTTCAATATATATGTGTACTTGTCATTCTAGATTTAAATTCTCTTCCAATTTTTTCTCTTAGGTCACCTCCCAACCTCAATTTTCCTTCAAATTGAGAGTTTAAATACTCTTAGATCTCTGTTCTTAAAACTGGAGATTTTTTATTCTCTATTCTCTGTTCTTTGTTCTATTCTTAGATTTTTTACTTTAATTCCAAACTCTGGAGGACCACAAATGTCTCTCATAGTTCAACTTCATACCAACATCAATGACATGATTGCATTCTTCAGCTACTTCTCCATAACCTCTAAGTAGGGCCCTACATCTCTACAATGTACCCATAATTTGTTTTACTCCTTTAATTGATCCAACATTATGGTAGGTTGGTTCTGCCATCTACCACTATGAAGGTGCTAAGAGGAAGTTTTCATCGTTCTCCTGGAGCTCATACTTATATAGAAGAATGAGGGTGGATCAAAGTTCTCCATGAGATGATACCTATTTCTTATAGGCTTTGGTAATAAATTATGGATCGTGAGAACACATAGGGTGGTATGTAATTTTTAATTTGCAAACCCTTCAACTCTCTTACCTCAAGTGAGATTCACCTGATTTGGGATAATAAAATTTTAAAAATTAACGGTAGCTTCATCCTCTCCTAAAAGTTTGAGGAGTGAGGGACCGATGGATGGAGTTGATAATTCATGGCTTAAGATGAATTGGAGAGGATGACCAGATGGATCTTCCACCAATGCCTCTTGAATGATTTTTATCATCTCTAATAATTTTAAGGTTCTCCCTATCAATGGCTTTATTAAGTATCCAATCTACAATTTTATTGGTTTACCTTCTACTATGGCCAAAAGATATGCTCATCCTGGCCTTACCTTGTTCAAGTTAGGTTATCCTATTTTTTATAAACTAATCACTTTAGTTTCCCATCGATTTTCCTACCAGAATGTCAATGAGTAATTTGGAGCCCCATTCAACCTCTATTGAATAGATTCTATTCCTGATGCAAAGTTGAATCCTTTCTTTCGAATCTCCAGCCTTTTTATATAAAAATGGTTATGCCACAACATCCTTAGTAGTATGTCCTTTCAGGGATAGTGCTAAAGCTTATTTGATGTAATGTTTACTATGTACTTTTAGAGAGATGGAAATTGTATCACGTCCACCTTAGTTGCACTGAGAAAGAGCTAAGGTCCATGCTAATAGCCTAGACATAGGTGGGCATTATAGTCTTTGTATGTCCATGTGGTGGGACATTAAATATTGACAATGCATTGATGACATGAATATGACATTCACACACACCCATTTATATTTGGGTTTGATATTGATCTAGGGGTTCTTAAGCTTGAGGATCCATCGAATGCACACAAATCACTGAGTTCTGAAATATATAAATAGGGGATATGCAACTTCAAGACTCACAAACTGGGAAGTGCATCTTAGACCCAAGTCTATATAGATTTGTACTCGATGCAGGGGTATTAGAGCATTGAGCATTACAAGTTATTGATGTTAACAATAGAAGTTGAAGAAAAATGAAGGTAAATTATGAAGGTTTATAAGATTGAAATGGGAGTTAGATTTCACTAGTTTTAAGAAGGGAAAAACCTTATCCTTCACATGGCATATCCAACAACAATTGTTCCACCAACAATAGAAGATTTGGTGGCTAAATTTGTCAACAACAAAGGAAGACCATAGGTGGTATCAAGCAATACAAAATGCAGATAGCAGTACCATTAGATTATTGGTATTCCTTAAAGAGGACTGGCATGATTACCTCAACAGTGATGATTTCACTCATTTATATGATGCCATCAAGTGATACTATATGACTTCATGAATCCATAATACTTCTAAGTGGTGAATAGGTCCAATGCAGCAGGGAAGACCTAATTCCATTCATAAGAAAAATATCGGCAACACCTTGCAAATGAGTCTGCAAATAATCAATATGATTTTTTAGCGAGAAATATTCCTAACACAATATTCCATGAACCAAGCGCTGGATTACTTATTCAACAGAAATCATTTTTTCCACGTAGACATCAGTGTCAACGATAAGCAAAATATTTATGAAGTCAGACTAGGAAGTGGGAAAACGTATACTAGAACATTGCATAGACATGAAACATTTAGAAAAAGGCACAATAATACGAGGTACCATTCTAAAAATAAAACTAAAATTAAAACAAATAATTTTAAAAAAATGTGATTTGAGATGTCCAAAACTATTAGAAACAATGCACATTTGTGGCATCAGAAGGCACCTCTTTGGGTAGCAGAGGTGGAGGTGTGATGTGAAGAAATATTCTAATGTTTGAGGTACTGTTGTGGCCAGCAACAACCCCCCTTATTATTTAGTGTTATCACTAACACTAAATAAGTGGGGACCCTTATTCAAAAATTTAAAAAAATCGATTAATGCTTGTATTTCCTTTTCCAATAAAAATTACTATCATAAACTTAGGAGAATACCCTCAAAAATCTAAAAAGACTTAAGTTTTATGATAAGTTAGAATAAAATCACTCCTTAAACACGTCGCATCGCAAAAAGGGTAATGAATGCCTTCCTACAAGCGGAATTCTAAAAGTGCGAAATCGTGATGCGAAATCACGCATCAAAAAACCCTCATCACATCGCATGCCTTAAACATCACCTATGCTAAAATGCCTTAAAATGCTGATATGTGATGGCACATCTCGCGAATCACATTTCGTAGAAAACAAATTGACGGATGATTTCCATTTCGCAAATCTGCAGGGCCCATTGTTCGAGAAAGTTTTTTCATGAAACCGAGGCCCAGTTATGCGCATTAATGTTAATTAATGAGTTAGTTGGTAATCATTAATAAAATATGGTTTTGATCTTATCAAGGAGCCAGTTCATGTAAGGTGGTATATTTTATATGTTTTCCACATTTAAAGCTTTCCCGTCGCCCTTTTCTTATCATCGTTCTCACCTCATTTGTAAACTGCAGGAGCGAAGAGCCAAGAAGTATACAGAGCAGAGTTCAAGATGTTATGGGAAAGAAGGGTAAAGCTCCCAGTTCTGAAGATAAAGAGATGACTCCCTTGTACACAGACACCACCAGTAACAAAGACGCCGGTATTACTACTTGGGAAGGCATGTATAGTTTACTTGAGGAAGAAGATCCCAAGGTAATGGAGGTTACGGCTTTGGCAGGCTCACACGGGTCTTCTGAGGCATCTATTACAGATCTAGAATGTTCATTCTTGCACAGGATAGCGGCGAGGCCCAAAATTCTCCTGTATACGGACATGGTTAAATGGATACTAGATAGTGTTGACATCACGTATAGAGAATTCAAAGCTTATAACTAAGAACGTATAAGTCGTTCTTTATACAAAATTTAAGCTTTATATCCTCTAACAAAAAGCGCACAAGAGGCGAAAATCACACCAGGGAAGCCCAGATCATGAAATAGAGGCAGTTTCTGATGCGTGATTAGCGCCTAGCACTAATCGCGCATCACCAGGCAAAACCCCTCGAGATGGAAAGCCTCAAATTGCTCAGTCGCCTGTAGGCTCGGAAATTTTTAGGAAGAAAGTGCTAAAGATGGAAGGTAAAACTAAAACTCAAAACCAATGGAATTTATCTTGAAAAAAGTATGTAAATATCTACCAAATGTACAACATCTACAAGCAAGCTGGAGACAGAAGGCTCAAGAAAAGGCAGAGTCAATCAAAAGGTTAACCAAGTTGAATTGGGATTCTTATTGGGCGTACTTGGTAAAACCACATGGCCAATGTATGACTCTCAAATGTATCATTAATTCTGCCGAGAAGATGGTGTCAGCTCTTACCGAATCCATTTTCGCAAGACAACTAAAGTCGTAAGTCGGCCAGCCAACTCTCCTCAAGAAAATGCTGAATGCTTGTGACTTCAAGGAACAGATACATAGATAGTTAGCTATTAGTTTTAGTTTTAGATTCAGTTTTATTTTTAATTTTTCTTTATTTTTTCCTGAAATGAGGACGATCATTTAAACCGCATCCTACATTTTTGTAATAAATTATTTTTAGAATTAGTTAGTAGTATTTAAACCCTTCTCATGCATTTAGAGAAGGGTCCTAAAATTTATCAAAAACTTGTCCTCAGAACATGCACTTTTGCACCCTCCGAGGAGGTTTTGATGAATGAATGGAACAAGATTTATTGATATCTGCATTTAATATCTACTACTCATGTTTCACTTTTGTACTCTTAGTGGATGTTGAATTAAGAAGAGATAGATCATTATTGTTGGAGCTCATGAGTAGAACTAGTTATAAATGGTACTTTTATCTCTTAACTGTTTCTGCTTATGTGTTATGGTGATATTCATGTTCAGTTATTTATATATGAATGCTTAAATGCTTGAGTTATCATTTGGCACTTTTGTACGGTGATAGCTATTTATTTATGCTTAATATATGAGTAGCTTATTATGCGATATGTTTTTCACAACTGTTTCGTCTAACTTTTTATATGAAATGGTTTATCTTTATTGAATTCTTTTCTCATAGCAGTTGAATGATATTTATTACCATTTGTTATTAGAAATCATTTTAGAGCGCATAACAGAAATATTACATCTCGGGTTAGTTTAGAATTATATATTTCTGTTTATTAGAATACAATTGCATGTTGTTAGATTAGATTTAGAATAAAAAGCATTTTACTTAGGAATCATTAGGAAAGAAATATCAATTCTCAACACACACACACACATATATTGGGAAATTGGTCCCATATCCCCAGTCGGACCCACTATACCAAACAGAAAAGGAGCTGCTAACCAAGGTCCGGACCGGGTGGGTATCCCCCTTATTGTAGACTTGATTTTCGAGGCTTCAATAGGTACATAGAACATGTAGAGGCTCAAAATTCTCTAGACATTGAAAAGGGTGAGATATTGGGTCTCTTCTCATCCTTCCTGTTAGGGAGATTGGCAAATACCATTGAGACTAGTTTAATGATGTTGAATCATACATCAGTTTCGTAGGTTCTTAGAGCACCAGAGGGATAAATTCCATACAGTTCCACAACAAGGTGCTCCTTACATGTTTGGCTACATCCCAATCCCATAGGAGTGGCCAGAGACCTATTCATAGTTTCTTCCTCTTGACCACAAATGCTAGGAGTATC
The DNA here is from genome assembly GCA_031772625.1 of Pinus tabuliformis. Taxonomy (NCBI): domain Eukaryota; kingdom Viridiplantae; phylum Streptophyta; class Pinopsida; order Pinales; family Pinaceae; genus Pinus; species Pinus tabuliformis. The sequence continues at coordinate 593,951,480 of CM062804.1, forward strand.
CCTTTCTCATACATCCCCCCTAGGATCATATGGTTGGATCCAACGTTGGCCCCAAGGCACTTTGACAGTGCACCTATACCCAGTTCACCTTCCTTGCCATCAATCATTAGACTCAGGAGCCCCTGAGATATCTAGCTCCATTGCAAGACCTTGCCATCTCACTCATTCATTCCTTTTTAGCAGGTCATTGAGTATTTTGTATTATACAACAGTCTCTTATATACGTGTTGCAACAACATTACTAATAATTTCTTTATCTCTACATGTAAATTTTTGCATTTTTGCTAGGATATGCACTTGCACTCCTACATTTTAGTCATATTTACTACACTCTTCTTTAGTTCCATTGACCTAGCTTTGTGATTATCAGTAAGAAATTAATAAATTTACTTACAAGGTTTAGTGACAACAATTGCAGGTATAATTTAAATGCCCAACAGTGGTGTTGCATGTAGGGATATGCAAGTTAGCAGTGTCCAAACTATCCCTAAGTTTGGTAGTGTGCATTAAGAACCCAAAATAGTGGTGTGAATTTGAGAATGGAGCAGCTGGAATGTTTTGGATGCTCTCAAAACCATTAGTGGGAATTTCAAAACATTCCATTACTTCTTTGAAGCCCATGGGTATGGGTCCCCTTAAACCTGTGAGTAGTTCTTATGTAATCATGGTTGTAAATTTGTAATCCACAATCTGCTTGCATTTTGTAGGAAGTACAATAAATACATCCAATTATAAATTTATTTTTCCACTGTTTCCTTAATTTAGGCCCTCCAATTGTAGGGATGCTAGTATTAAAATTTAATTAGATATGATAGACATCATTTTCCATGCATGTGTGGAATGATTTCATAATTTCCTTACATACATTCTACCTGTGGATATATAGGTCAATTTCTACACTTGGTCATGAGTTCATATGTTAGTGTGTCACTCTCTTAGACAGGGAAAAATTTAAGGATGGAAGTTTATTTTAAAGTTTAGAAACCTTGGCGAATATCACTAGTACATATATTCAATTTGTAAAATGTTTGGAAATGTGTTAGTAAAATTATTCAAATTTCTAATAATTTTATCTAGTGTCTATATAAAATTTTGGCCATTTTTAAGGTAAAAAAAATTATACTATAAAATTTGGTCGAATAATTTTTAGCAAAATGGAAATTAATGAATCCTTTTTTTGGAAAAAGCATGGAAAATTAGCCCACTTGTGAATATTAGCCCCTAAACATTTCCCTGCTCTTAGATCTCTTTATATTGTATCATGTGGATTATGCATTGAGGACAATGTTTTGAACGAGACATCTCTAAGGATGTGTGATCCTCTCCCACATTGTCTAAATGTTTCTTGCCTTAAAATGGGATGTTTGGGAGACATCTTATGATGGCTTTGGGGACTTATCTCAAATCCTCTAGATGGTTCTTTCCAAAAACAAGGAGTTTTTAGAGATCTGTTGGATGGTTTTGAGGACATTTGAATACCCACTATCGAAACTAGTGCCCATTTGGTTCCAATTTTCAAATAAAAATATTCACCAAGTTGTTCTACATTCAAACTTGGACAAAGGTTATCTATGCATTGCATACTTGAATATTATGTAGTATGCTTTTGTAATGAGGGAATTTCCTTCACAGTTTTGACTCCCATGTTCGGTAGGTTTTTGTATCCTATATCAACTCTTTCTTTTGAGAGGGTTATAATATCTATGTAGACAAGATATTTAAGATATATTATCTAAGACTTGTTACTTTATTGATTTACATTAGATCTATTATCTATGGCAGTTACTTTTATTGACTTATATTATACAACTATGTTCTAAAATCTTTGTTTTTAATTTTTATATTTCTTTAAAATTTTATTTTATTTTAAATATTTTTGGTTGTCCCATTGAAATTTTGGGTTAACTTCTAGCCATCCTTGAAACCATTCCCCTCGCCCCTATCCCTGAAACACCATGCAAAATAGCCCAATTTGTTCACAAGTTGTAGGATTTTGTATGTAGTGTATTAATTTCTTCAAAAATTAGAGATTTGCCCCATTTTTCCACTTATCATTTGAAAGTTGACATCATTTTACTTTCCTCCCTTGATTTTCTCCTTCGGTTCACCATGAAGAATTGCTTTAGTTACTAATTTACCTTGCATCTTCCTTACCCCTTGATTTTCCATTCATTCATTTTTTCAAAGTTATAAAGTATAATAAAATGGATATGGAATTGTATCTCGAGTTCTATTAAAACTACCATCTTATTTTCTGAATTTTCCATTTTCACTTAAGACCTTCAATAAATGGGAGCGAACCTCAATACAATATGTAGGATCAAACTTTGAGGCTTCATGAAAATGAACCAATTATTTGTTCTTTATATTTCTTGGAGTTTGATGGATTGGGACAATGGTTGACCATGTTTCTATGCTTTGCCATTTAAGTTGTTTGTTTCTCCCGTTGTTCCCATGCATTCATTTTTCCAAAGTTATAAAGGATATGAAATTTGTACCTTGGATGCTATTATAACTGCCATCTTATTTTTTGAGTTTTCCATTTTCACATAAGACCTTCAATAAATTTAAGCACATCTCAATGCAATATGTAGGATCAAACTTTGGTGCTTTGTGAAAATGTTCCAATTATTTATTCTTTATATTTCTTGAATTTTAATGGATTGGGTCATAATATTGGACCATGTTTCGATGCTTTTCTATTTGTCTGTTTGATCAACTATAGTAGAATACTGAAACTATAAGTTGTTATATGTTTTCTAGAGAGTTACCTTAGGATTGAATTTTTTTAATCAAATTGCTTAAGATGGTAGTTAGCTTGCTCAACATAAAATTGATTCATATGGTGTTGATGTATAGGGAGATGTTATGTACCTATTCCTTGAGACAAATAATGCTATCACAATGTCAAGATACATTGGTGTGGGAAAAAACATTAATCAAGAGCCACTTGGAAACATTTAGGCATTACTTTAGATGAAGAGTTTCATATTTCATATCCTTGTGTTATTCACTATGATAAGTAGGTGAGGAAATATATCTCTTATTAATGTGATTTCGTAAACATATGTTTGGAAGTGAAGGATGTTTCACTAGGGTTATTTTTTAATTAGAACTAAAAGTTGACTTCTTCAAATCTAGGTAACCTCTATACAATTGTGATCTCACTTTAAGTATAAGATTCTTATTAATACATGCATTTCTTACAACCTTTGTCCGCATTTTCTCTTCTATGATTTTGATATTTACACGCTCAATGATCCAATATCTAAATGGGTGGGACCTGTACTCTCCTTAGGGTATGTATAGGTCATCTAATGGGGTTTTACCATTCACCCTCCCCATTGTGATCATGGAAAATTCCCAGGTTATGGCGATTGCAATATAGAGTTCTCAAAGTGGTCGGTGTGAACCTCATAAGCCATGATGAGAACATGGGTGTGTAATAAACACATAATTATTTTCAAGAATTGAGTCTCGCGAACTTCGAATCAAAATCAATTTTCACTTTTAAAATTTCATCTTGTCAAATATAAATGAGACAAGTTGTTTAACAAATGGTTTTGTGAAAATTTGGAGCGACATTTCGATTAATTGGTAAACTTTTATAGCAGAAAATTGTGATGCGGTGAAAGAACAAATGCATTCCTTGGGATTTTGGTTAATGCATCTTTGCTTTGTACAAAAGGTTGTTAATATTGAAATAATGTTTCTGGAACCTAGAAAGATCAACATTTTTTTTTCTTGTTTTAAATTTGTTAGTTTGAAATCATGTGCATTTCTCCCTTTGTCATCCTCTTCAAGGTACGCTTTAAAATAGAAACACTTTTTAGTAACAACAACTTAATGATGTTTAGGAGCATTAGTATTAAAAAAATGGTAATAAGGGTGTGTTATAGCGGTTACAACCACCCTCCAAAATTTTTCCTTAGCCTATTTTGGATCCTCCCTACCAACCTTACACAGCATTTTGTCTTGCTTCGTCAAGTACTCAATCTTCAGTGTTTTCCTCGCACAAAGGCAACCTGTCAATCAAAGTTGATCCATTCCTCTCACAGGCTATTCACCCAGACTTGGTCCAGTTGTAAGCTAAGCAGTTTCCCCTTGAAAATATGACATTTTTGGAGGGCATCCAGCCTTCCCTCCAGGAATTGCGCAATCCTCTCTGACATCCTGTTGGGCTCCAAGATTGTGCAATCCTACCAGCCAACCCTCCGAGCAGGATTTGTGCAAATTTTCCCTATAGCGAGCTGTTCAGCCCAGGATTTGCACAAATATGCGTAGTTGTCAACTGCTTTGCCTAGAAATTGTGCAAATCTTCGGGGCAGCCAGCCCAGCTCCCAGCGAGAAATGTGCATTTTTCTCCAGTAGTCGAGTAGTCTCTTACATGCATGGCTGAGTTGACCGATTCCCTCTGAGACTGAGCAAAACAAACTTGCATGCATGGGCTGCTTCTCCCAAGGTTGCATGCAAAGGCATCCCTTATTTTAGGGATCTATGTTTAGCATTTGGAGGTTACATGCAAGGAGCAATTCCGAAACCTCCCACTAAGTGTCGCATCCCCTAGATTTGTGGCATGCATGTCACAACCTCGATGTTATCAAAACTCATCAACCAGACACTATAGAGCTCATTCCTCACATCAACCTTGTAGCTTTGACATCCCACATCACATCTAGGATTAGTCGGCACATTCAACTCAGTTGTTTTGGGGTAAGCCAGCTTCCCATGCCTTGTGCTACATTTCTGTCGTTTTTTGCATTTTCACTTGTGGGAGTAATGTTTGCTTGATTTCTTTGAACGCTTGCTATCATTTACATATATACTAGCTTATCCTAGCTCTGTTTTAGTTTTCGTTGCTATCTCACTACCGTTGCATGCATGAAATTGTTTTGCACGGATGTTTTCCCAACTAGCGAACTGCCTCACCCACATGCATGTTGATATGTTTGTTGAATTTTCCATTCATGTTTTACATGCACTGTTAATCACTCTTGCTATCACTTAGTGTCTCCATACATTCACTGACTTGCTTTCAGTTTCCCGTCGGCGAGTTAGGCCAACCTTGGCCCGGGCCTTGCCTTCACCAAGGCTGCATTGCGCAATCTGGGGAGGGAAGGCTCACATTCCTCTCCATATTTGCACATTCCTTCCCAGCACTAGCCTCTTGGACTGTTTTGCGCATTTTTGGAGGAAAGTGGCTTTTTGGCCCAAGAAATTATGCAAATTTGTCCCTAGGCCAACAGTCCTTCCCAGCTGGAATTGTGCATTGCGCAATCCCAAAAGTCAGCAGCCAGACTGGATTGTGCATTACGTAGTTCCAGTAGTTAGCTAGTCTCCCAATAGCCCATACTATGCCTTGAGTAGTCTTGGCAGTCGGTCTCCTGATCTCCCGGCCAAAATTGCGCAACCTTCATGATCATTTACCCAGGTATGTTGCAAGTCAGTTCTCATGTTCATTTTGGTTTTCAACTAACAGATTGCTTGCTATCAGTGTTTCCATGTCTCCAAGTATCGCAGGTGTTCATCTACCTCTCAGCAATATAGGTACAATGGTTTCTAGGAGAGTAGAGCCGAAGACACCGTTCAAAACATGCTTGGGGATGCAGTCGATCAAGTGTCTATGAGCTTGCGTACTCACGAATACATCAAGTTGTTCGTAGAAAAGGACATCAAACAACATCATCAAAACAAGCAGCATCATGAACAACAGTTGAAGGCAGCATACCGAATGCAGCGAACGCAATGAATGAAGCATTGCAAGAGGAATGTTGTTGATAACACAGAGGCGGAACAAGGTTGCAAGCTCAAGCAGGTCCATTGATGATGAAAGAAACTTGGAGACTCTAGCTATGAAGTGACGGCGCGACATGAAGATTGCGCGAAGGCAGAAGATGGAACAAATAAGGAGTTGCATGTGCTGAAGTAGCAACTCAAGAAGAACACAAAGCTACACAGACAGACGAATGAGTTGCAATAGGAATAGGAACAGTAGTGGGCGCAACATGCACTCAAGGATGAAACTGCGCCCGTACAAGTTAAGGATCCATCCTAGCAGCTGACACATAGCAAACATGGTGAGTAGTGTTGTTGATTGCATGCAAGGGATTCAACAACATGCATGTCATTGAGCGCACACATGCAACCCAACCCATTCAACACACTCACCATGGCGAAGACAAGAAGCAAGTCTAACTAGGTTTGAACATGTACTTTGGCAAGTTGATACGCATGACCACCAGCACACACTTGAAGATCAGCACAGACACTATGCATCAGTGTGTTTCCGGTTCAACCATACCCAAGAAGACCATTGGCATGTTAGCAGACGAGTTGGATGAAGGGGCCAAACCAATGCACTGGTTGCAACAGAGGCATAGTTTGCTTCAGCAAGATGTCACCATGAGGTGCATGCACACCATCACGGATGACCAAGCTTGGCATCAGCTCACCACCTTCACCATCACAAGCATGTCAAAGAGTTGGTCTCATCACAATGGACCAAGTGTCAGTGGTGTCTTTCAAGGCTTGTTCAAGCCTTGTTGTCTCACATGAGTACATGTGCATTGTAATGTTAAGTCATGTCAAGTGTAAGTCAAGTGTCAATGGTTAGATGTAACAGTCATAGAGTAGGTGAAGAGTCATGAGGGTAGTTGAATTGTCACAAAGGGGAATGTCAAGGGTCACCCCACCCTTTGCTATAAATAGTCCCTCATAACTCATTGTAAGGGCTTTTGGTCAGCCAAGCTTCTATTAAGACAATCTTGAAGAAAGCTTGGACAGTATTGTAACGTGCCTTGGCTTCTCCACTGCATGGAGCTAGTACATCTCTTTGGAGTAGCAGACGGATGTGGTTGTAACGTTTCACTAATGGGGCTAGTAGGTTTACATGGATTTATTGTATGATTGGAACTTACACTTTATATAATAAGAGCCAACACATTTTCATGCATATGTTTTTATTGTAGTTGGACTGCTCCAGTTGATTTAATGATATGTGTTGTTTAACTTATGTACTTGTGTATGAACTAATTCACATGCAGTTGTATGAATCTTGTTGCAAATGTGTTGTATATGTCGTTAATGCTATCACCGTCCATGTCGACTGCTCTGCCAGACACCAGACAGACCTTTCACATGAACCTTGTTGTAACAACTGTTGCACTCGTTCAGACTGATCTGTGAGTGTTGCACATGTTATCTTACCTTGTATGTTGTGACTACCACATTTAAGTGGATTGCTTCGCCAAAAGTTGTGTATGTACTTTTGTGTTGTGTGTTCCTAGCTGAGGTGGGACTGATCCCTTTCAACCTGGAACTCACCTTCACCCTTTTCTCCCCCCTTATGTGTTAGAACCTCTCATACATCTTCCTTGACTCACTGCAGCAGTCACAGTCAAGGCATTACCTTATGACCCACTGCTGGGACTCCTACACCAAACGGTCTAAGGTCTAATTGGGACTTCTTACGGGGGTGATCCCCTTCACATGTTGGTTGGTCCAGCACCATCAACATTTCTGGTGCTAGAAGGAGGTCCTGATGACAAGTTGTGTCCTCTCATCCAGTTTTGAACCTTTCATATCTTTCATGGAGTCTTGCACTCTACTTCCACCGAGGTGTTTTTCGAATCATGAATATGTCTCCATCTTAGGGAAGCTTTTCGATCTCTTATCCACTCACACGTATGATGGTGAAGGTGAAGTGGTCTAGCCTCAGCACTTACATAACTTTCTTTTCATGATTTATGAGGAATATGAGTTTTATGATGAACAGGTCCGTTTGCTGCTTGCACACACACTTTGTGAATCTCCATTTTGTTGGTTGCCCTGCCTACCAGCTCACACCATGCACTCATTTGAGCACTTATGTGATCTCATTAAAGACATGTTCTATCATTTTTATCCAGACTACCTTATCCGGAAACTGCTATAGTAACGGAGGTCTCCACATGCATCAGTTATTGATTTTTGGCAGCGCTTCCATGACTTGTAGTTTCAAGCTCCGAAGAGCCAGATGAAATTTGCTTATCTTTGGGACCGATTCAAGTATTGCCTTAAGAAATTTGCCTATCCCAAGAGGAATCTTGATATCAAGCCTTGCTCAACATTCTTCATTGATGGAACTGCGTAATCTCATGTGGGAGCAGGCACTGTCTCAACTGACTATTCACCTCCCTCTCATTCAGCACCACTACTGCCCAGTGATGTTGAGGATCATGCTCACACACCTGTTCATCCTTCACACTCTCCGAACATCACTCCACTCGATTTTCACGCAGATTTGGTTGTGAGTCCTTCGAGTTCTCATATGCATTCTTTTATTCAACCTTCGTCTTCACAATCAGGTGTTCTTCTGGATGATGTTGTCTTGTGTTCATCCATTCCGGACTTTCCACTTGTTTTGAACAAGGAAAAACCCACTAACGGAGTTGGTGTTGCACAACCAACATGCGCTGTCATTCATGAAGAGTATGAGTGGGAGCTTGAACATCAACACTTAGCGAAGGATGACTCCCTTTTTTCTGAGTCCCCTCCGTTCTTTCCTAACCTCTTTGGTGAACCTACCATCCATGATTTTGCCTATGCATCTTCATCCACGGATGCACCCATTGTTAATCACTTATAGGACTCACCAGATGTTACTCCACCATTCGAAAATGGAGAGGATAAGTTACTCATTGAAAATCCATTTGATCCTTCATCTTTCTTTTCCAGAAACACAGAGGATGAGTTTTTTCGCTTTTCATCTACCCCTCTGTGTGATTCATCCAACCATGAGGATGCTGACCAACATCCTGAATTTTCTGATCTTGGTTGTCGTGATCCCTTCACTTCATCATCTGATCACGATGTTGATTCACTCATTCTTAATTCGTCTATGTCACTGGTCTATGAAGATCCATCTGTCAACGAAGACAAAACCACACACATCATCGAGGCACTTCAACCCGAGCTGATGGTTATGTCAGGCCCTCGCTAACCTGAGGTTGGTTTCGCTTTTGATCAGGAAATTTTTCAAACACTCAAGGCTCCTCATCACTCATTTGTATGCACTCAAGATCAATCTAACCCTCAGATCTTACTTCCTCCACTCGAACTACGCGATCCCATTTCTCATGCATTGGAGGAGTCTTACATTGCAAGCACTCATGCGCGACATAAGTTATCTTTGTTTCTTTCGTTTGCTTGCTTGTCATAGTAAAGAGTGTGCTTATGCTTCAAAGTTCCATGTAGTGTCACACAACACCATGATAAGTCCGTGGACTACCCGTCATGCACATGCACTTACTTATGTCCCATGGGCACTTTGAATCACGAAGTGTGGTTGTCTTCATTGTTATATCTTTCTTGCTTGCTAGTTCACACAACTGGGTTGCTCACGGACCAGGCCTTCACCAACATGGGTCTACAAATGCACCGATGGTTGCATTGGCAGTATCACTTCACGTGATCAAGACCATGTACCGTTAGTGTAGGAGTAGGAGTAGTGTTTGCTTTCAATTGTTTGCTTGCATGCTTGTCTGCTTACGTGCTTGGTTTGCTTGTTTGTTTGCTTGCTTGTTTGTTTACTTTCTTTGCTTTCATTTTTGCTTCCGCTCTTGCTTTTCTTTGTTGATTGTTAGTTTGTTCACTTGTTTCATTCATAGGTTAGTTTTGCATGAAACCATATGTGACTCTTGAAGAGAGCTGGGTAAAGTACAAGAGGGCTTGTACAACTATCACTACTTGGTTATTTGTCATCTTGCCTCTGTATGATGAGATCTTGTTACTTTTAGTCCATGATACATTGAAGGAAAATACGCTCTGTTCGAAGTGAACCTTGGTGTAAACACAACGCTTGCGTGCTAACTAGTGTCACCTTCTCTAGTCAATTGTTTTTGGATTAACCCTTGTCATCCCAGTCAAGTAGAGTAAGGTAAGGGGGAAAACCTGAACGTGCACATCAAAGATACAATAAACTACTTCTATGTTGGAACAACCTCTTATGCTCTCAATAAGTTGGGATCTCTCTTCCGCCTCTAAAATGAATAAGTGCTATGCACATTGAAAAATGAAAAAAATGAAAAGTCAAAAATTCAAAACAAAAAATGAATAAGGAAAAATAAGAGAAAGGCTTCCAGTGTAGGGAGGTGATGCAAGTAACTTCGCCGGGGTACTGACCAAGCTCGCTAGCAGTGGAGCCATGCTTGTGTTCCTATGTGACTCCACAGGGGTACTGTCCAGGCCTACTGGCAGTGGAGCAACACCGGAGATGAAACTATGACTCTGACAACTATACTACTTGTGCACCTATGTACCCCTCAACCCCAATCGAAACAATTGTGTTGCCTTGGCTTAAAATGTTTGTAAATCGACCAAGGATTTGGTAGATGCTACATCTTACAATCAAGATAGTGTGAAACCAAGACGAGCTGAGAACTGAACAATACTTCTGGAGGTGTTAGACTTGCTTCTCATGAACAAGGTCTATACAAAGAGTTGGAGTTCTACCAGTGTGTTGCCAAGTGTTGTAGTGGCTACAACCACCCTCCAAAATTTTTCCTTAGCCCATTTTGGAGCTTCACTACCAACCTTACACAACACTTTGTCTTGTTTCGTCAAGTACTCAAGCTTCATTGTTTTCCTCACACAAAGGCAGCCTTTCGATCACAGTTGATCCATTACCCTCACATGTTGTTCACCCAGACTTGGTCTAGCTACAGGTTGAGCAACTTCCCTTTGAAAATTGTGCATTTTTGGAGGGAAACTAGCCTTCCCTCCAGGAATTGTGCAATCCTCTCTAACAGTCTGTCGGGCTCCAGGATTGTGCAATCCTACCAGCCAACCCTCCCAGCAAGATTTACGCAAATTTGCCCCGTTGCAGGTTGTTCAACCCAGGATTTGCACAAATCTGGGAAGCATTCAGCTACTCTACCTAGAAGTTGCAATAATCTCCTGGGCAGCTAGCCCAGCTCCCAGCCAGAAATGCGCATTTTTCTCCAGCAATCGAGCAGTCCCTTGCATGTGTAGCTGAGTTGACTGATTCCCTCCGGGACTCAGAAAAAAAGACTTGCATCCATGGGCTACTTATCCCAAGGTAGCATGCAAAACAATCCCTTGTTTCAGGGATCTATGTTTAGCAGTTGGAGGTTACATGCAAGGAGCAATTCCGAAAACTCCCAGGAAGTGTCACTTCTCATAGATTCGTGGCATGTGCGTCACAACCTTGATGTTATCAAAAATCATCAAACGGACACTACAGAGCTCATTCCTCACATCAACCTTTCAGATCTGACATCCCACACCACATCTAGGAGCAGTTGGCACATTCAACTCAGTTGTTTTGGGGTAAGCCTGCTTCCCATGCCTTGTGCTGCATTTCTGTCTCTTTTTTTGTTTTCTCTTGTGGGAGTATTGTTTACTTGATTTCTATGAATGATTTTTGTTGTTTACATATATATTAGCTTTTCAAAGCTCTGTTTCAGTTTTCTTGCTATCTCACTACTGTCGCATGCATGAAATTGTTTTGCATGGATGTTCGCCCAACCGGCGAATTGCCTCACCCACATGCATGTTGATCTATTTGTTGAATCGTTCATTCATGTTTTTCATGCACTTTTAATTACTCCTACTATCACTTAGTTTCACCATGCATTCACTGACTTACTTACTTTCAGTTGCCTGTCAGCGAGTCAGGCCAACCTTAGCCCGGGCTCTACCTTCACCAAGGCTGCATTATGCAATATGGGGAGGGAAGGCTCACCTTCCTCTCCATATTTGCGCATTCCTGCCCACCACTGGCCACCTGGACTGTTTTGCACATTTTGGAGGATATTGGTTGCTTTTCCCAAGAAATAGCGCAAATTTGTCCCTGGGCCATCAGTCCTTCCTAGTGGGAATTGCGCATTACGCAATCCCAGCAGTCAGCAACCAAACTAGGTTGTGCATTATGTAGTTCCAACAGTCATCTAGTCTCCCAGCAACCTAGACTATGCCTTGAGTAGTTTTGGTAGTCAGTCTCTCAACCTCTCGGCTGAAATTGTGAAACCTTCATGATTATTTACCCAGGTATGTTGCAAGTCAGTTCTCATGTTCATTTTGGTTTTCAACTGACAGATTTCTTGCTATGAGTGTTGCCATGTCTCGAGGTATCGCAGGTGTTCATCTCCCTCTCAGCAGTACAGGTACAATGGTTTCCAGGAGAGCAGATCTGAAGACACCATTCAGAGCATGCTTGGGGATGCAGTCGATCAATTGTCTATGAGCTTGCCTACTCACAAAGACATCAAGTTCTTCGTAGACAAGGACATCAACCAGCAGCATCATAAAAAGAAACATCATGAACAACAGTTGAAGGCAGCATATCAAATGCAGCGAATGTAAGAAGAATGTTGTTGACAACACAGAGGCAGAACAAGGTTGCAAGCTCAAGTAGGTCCATTGATGATGAAAGCAACTTGGAGACTCCGACTATGAAGTGATGGCGTGACATGAAGATCACGCGAAGGCAAAATATGGAACAAAGAAGGAGTTGCATGTGTTGAAGAAACAACTCAGGAAGAACACGAAGCTACACAGACAGACAAATGAGTTACAACAGGAACAGGAATAGCAGTGGGCACAACATGCACTCATGGATGAAACTACGCCCATACAAGTTAAGGATCCATCCTTGCAACTGACACAGAGCAGACATGGTGAGTAGTGTTGTTGATCACATGCAATGGATTCAACAACATGCATGTTATTGAGCGCACGCATGCAACCCAACCCATTCAACACACTCACCAAGGTGAAGACAAGAAGCAAGTCCAACTGGGGATGATCATGTACTTCGGCAAGTTGATGCGCATGACCACCAGCACACACTTGAAGATAAGCACAGACACTATGCATCAGTGTGTTGTCGGTTCAACCATACCCAAGAAGACCATGTGCATGTTAGTAGATGAGTTGGATGAAGGGACCGAACCAATGCACCAGTTGCAACAAAGGCAAGAGTTCACTTTAGCAAGATGTCACCATGAGGTGCATGCACTCCATCACGGACAACCAAGCTTGGCATCAGTTCACCACCTTCACCATCACAAGCATGTCAAAGATTTGGTCTCATCATAGCGAACCGAGTGTAAGTGATGTCTTGTAGAGCTTTCTCAAACCACGTTGTCTCACATGAGTACATGTGCATTGCAATGTTAAGTCATGTCAAGTGTAAGTCAAGTGTCAATGGTTGGATGTAATAGTCATAGAGTAGGTGAAGAGTCATGAGGGTAGTTGAACTGTCATAAAGGGGAATGTCAAGGGTCACCCCACCCTTTGATATAAATAGTCCCTCATAGCTCTTGTAAGGGCTTTTGGTCAGCCAAGCTCCTATTAAGACTATCTTGATGAAAGCTTGGACATTCTTGTAACGCATCTTGGCTTCTCCTCTGCACGGAGCTAGTACATCTCTTTGGAGGAGCAAGCGGATGTGGCTGTAACATTTCATTGATGGGGCTAGCAGGTTTACATAGATGTATTGTATGATTGGAACTTACACTTTATATAATAAGAGCCCACACATTTTCATGCATATGTTGTTATTGTAGTTGGACTGCTCTGATTTCTTTAATGATATGTGTTGTTTAACTTATGTACTTCTCTCTAAACTGATTCACATGCAATTATATGAATCTTATTGCAAATGTGTTGTATATGTTTTTAACGTTGTCACCATCCATGTCGACTGCTCTATCAGACACCAGACAAACCTTTCACATGAACCTTGATGTAACAACCGTTGCACTCATTCGAACTGATCCATGAGTGTTGTACGTGTTATCTTACCTTGTATGTTGTGACTATCGCATCCGAGTGAATTGCTCTGTCGGAAGCTGTGTATGTCCTTTTTTGTTGTGTGTTCTTAACTGAGTTAGGACTGATCCCGTTCAACCTGGAACTCACCTTCACCCTTATCTCCCCCCTTATGTGTTAGAACCTCTCATACATCTTCCTTGACTCACTGCAGCAGTCACACCCTTGCTACTGAAAGATTTATCTTACTTGCCTCTATGCGACATCGCGGTCAAGGCATTACCTTACGACCCACTGTTGGGACTCCTACACCAAACAGTCTGAGGTCTAATTGGGACTTCTTACCGGGGAGATCCCCTTGACATGTTGGCAGGTCCAGCATTGTCAATAGGGTGGCATTTTTCTTGTGTAAGTATTGAGATTTGTTTTTAGTTTCTGGCTTACTTTTTCCTTATGAAAATATATCAGGTTTCTTAATTTTCATTCCTTTTTCTCATTATGTCGTCGTTTTCATCTATTTCAATTTTATAGATATTTTTCTGCACACTTTCCTCTTACACCATTGTTTTGTATATGTAGATATACATGATTCCGGAGAGTATCCAGAAAGAGGATCTTCATCTTTACTGGGCATTGAATTTTCCTCTTGAGTGGAGAATGGAGAAGGTTCTTCTTAAGAAGTTGCTTGTAGAAAATTTATCGATCCACTGTAATGAAAATTATTGGCTTTTTGGATTATATGTTAGTCATTTTGGTGCAATAAAAAATGGAGAGCCGGAACTTTGGTATGTTAATTCACCACTTGGCCCTTAAAAACGTGTAATTTAGTTTGCATGATTATGCCTAAGATTTTTCTTGGAGGTTGAGTACTAAGTTCCTAAGGTGTTCTTTTCTACAATGATGTTTTATTTTCTTTCTTTATACAGGTCATCTAGCCACATGGTGGCCACTATTTCCCAACTAAAGGAAACTTGTTCAAGTTTCTAATAGGGATTCCTATGGTTTTTAATGTTGTGATTATTTCACCTCATGGTTATTTTGGACAAACAAATGTTTTAGGAATGTTATACCAGACACCGGTGGACAAGTAAACAATTCTTTTATAATTTCAATGTCCATTCCATGATATCCTCTCTTTATTGTTTGATCGTATTTTGAATGTTTATTTTGATTTCTCTTGTCTTTTAATTATGAAATTGAAAATACTTGGTATCATGTCTATTTAAAAAAACAACCAAAGTTTGAAGATGAAATTAGTATTACACTTAATTGATTGAAATCCTTTTAGTTGTTTTCCGTTAAAATATTTTCATGGCTATTAGAAAAGTTTAATTTCATGTTGTTATTTGAGCACAAGTTGTTTATATACTTGACCAAGTTCATGTGCTAGAAAATTAAATGTTAATGTTGCGAATAAAATGACAAGGATTAGACATCACACCTCATATTATTTGTTTTCACAAATTATCTATAGCCTGAGCTTTTTAGCATGTAACTTAGTTGACATGATTGTGCCTAATATTTCCCTGAAGGTTGAATACTAAGTTACTAAGGTGTTATTTTCTAGGATGACGTTTTACTTTTTATGTTTATATAGGTCATCTGGCCACATAGTGGCCATTATCGCCCAACTAAAGAAAACTTGTTCAGGTTTCTTGCTTTTATGGGGAAAAATGGCTTTGACATTGCTGATGTTGAGGTATATGTCGTATAAATCCTTTATAGTCTACTTTAGTTTATATTCTAGTGTTCATCGTCTTTCATGTCTTATACTCTACATTGTATCTTATTTTGTTTTCAGAAAAGGAACTCAGTATTGATGGTAAGAAGCAAGAATTGAAGAAAGAGGAGAACAATAACACTGGAACGACAAATGAAAAAAGAGAGAGAAGATAATCAGTCTAGTGATACCCTTAGATCCAATATCCTGCATAAGGCACACACATGGAAACTGATGGTCAAGTATTTAAAATTGGTGAATTCACCTGCAATGCCTTGGCAACACAATGATAATGTTATGAAGTGATGAAACAATATTTCATGTGTAAATTGTAGTCCAACCAATATTAAGTTGGAAACTCATATTGTAATACTTAACATTTCATATAATATAATTTTTATGGTTAAAATTATTTATAGTTGCATTTGATATTGTTTAGTATTGTAATTATCATACGTAACTTTGTGTGACATTATATGGCATTTTTTAATTTGGTTGCAAAGTCATATTAATTAATTTATGTTGATTAATAATGAACACATAAAATCAAATCTAAAACTACTAAATCAGTAGTTTATATCAATTAATGATAAACACAAGGAAAATTAATATACGACTAGATTACTCATTTATAATGATTATTAATAAAAGTAAATGAAAAGAATATAAACTACTAAATTAGTTGTTTATATAATGAATATGAAACTATGGAGAAAAGATAAATGACTACTACAAATGATAAATTTGTGATTACAAATAATGACTAAATTTTGCATATATACGACTATTAGTAGCTAATTTACAGTATCTTATAACACAACCGAAATTTAGTCATATTTGTTTGGTCATTAGTTGGTTTCAAGTGATGACTAAATTTTGCATATATATGACTATTAGTAGCTAATTTACAGTATCTTATAACATGCCCAACATTTTGGTCATATTTCTTTGGTTATTAATTGGTTTTCTAGGGTGATCATATAGTAATATATGTTGTTGTATATTTGGTCACTAATTATGGCGATCAATGACTAAATTAATGACCAGATATATGACTAAATATACTACTATATGATAAAATTGAGACAACCAAGTAATGACTAAGCTAAAAACGACTAAAAGTTGGTCACGTTATAAACTTATAAGATACTGTAAATTAGCTATTATTGGTCACGACTGAAAAATGATCGTTTATATGCAATTTTTAGTCGTTTTCTTAGTAACTAGTTAGCCATTTTGTACTAGTGAGAGTAAAATTTATCAATGGAATGTCTCTCCTCAACTTCTTAAAATAATCACTTGGGTTCCAGCATTCTCAAGATTGGGTTCATGGACTTCCTTTAAGTATCTCAAGATTTTGATAGCTTTAAAGCAACCCAAGGAAGTATAATGACATGATATTCCTACAAAATTAAAAACAAATGAAAAATTAGGATTCCAATGGTTGAACCCAATTAGGAATGTGACTCTAAGAAAACTCATATTGACCTCACTTTAGTTGTATCAAGGAACATCCCTTACAACATCGGTTGTAGTCATGCAATGAATAGGGAGAGAAATAAGAAAATTTCTCTAGCGAGGAAAATCCAACTCAAAAAATATCCATTTAGTATATTGGAATACAGTTAGAACTCTTCTAGAAAAAGGATTGGATATAAAAGACCCATCCTTAATGAACTTGGCCCTTGGTGCAACAATCCTTTGAAGGCTTGTTTTTGAAAAAAAGAAATGGTGGATATTGGATTTCCTAAAGAAATAAATCAAAGTTAGAAGACAACAAAGCCTATATTCTCCCCTTTCAAATACATGTAGAACTCTAATTTGGTGATTATGAAATGTGGTTTCCCCAATCATTAAAAGTGGTTCATCTTGGGTTCTAGACAATGGGAAACAATTTCAATTATGAAATGATAAAATTATAGGACAACTTCCATTACATTAAAAACAAATATTTCACAAAACCAAGGAATGGTTGATTACTAATGAGATTCAAAATTACTATGAGATATCAAACTAGAAACCAATTGAGAATGGAAAGTTGATAAGACATAGATCAATTCTTATCTAGAACAACTCAAGGATTAATAGGACCGCTTAATACAATTCCTTGGAGGGATGACTCTATTAAGAAAATTGTCTCTAGACTTCATGGGATGGGGTTCAAAAGGAGATGCATATAGAATAAAGGAGACACCTAGAAGCTCTCAAAATTGACTCTATGAACAAGAATAATTATTTGGAAGAAAATTTGATGGGGAGATTGTATTCCTAAATTTTAGATGTTTTATTGGATGACGATTCATGATCAAACTCCAAGAGTAGCAAGTCTTAAGAAAAAGAAGAATTGAAGGTTCGTCTATATTTCTGTTGTACTTGTTTCTCGTAGGAAATTCTTGGCCGCAAAAACTGTGCCGAGAAACCAAATCACCTAGACTTTAGGTTAAAGTTGGCCTTTGAACCAAAGGAGGCTCCCTCAATTGTTACAAGGCTTTATTTAACGTTGTTCATTGTCATTGGACACCAGCCTATGAAGCACAATGGCCATATTTATGATTTATTTTGGGTGATTGATAATGATTGTCCAATCTCTGTTTATGAATAAATCCCTCTCTTGCAGAGTCCTTGGTCAAAGTGCCAACATCCAATTTGACAGAATAACATGATTTTTTTAAATAATTTAACATAAGAATATAAGGGAATTCATGATAATTAGGAAATCATATTGAATACTTAATTAGCCAGATAGAGTGGATGTGTGTACAAGATTTCTAAAGCCAAACAAAACACATTCAAAAGATGACATAAGGTAATAATTAACAAATGTAAAGGAATTAACCAAAAAACCAGTCTAGTTAATTAATCTCCTTAAATGATTATAACTTTGCAGGGGATTTAGAGAGATTGACACTCAATCTATTCTTACCAAGATATTATATAGTACTTTTAACATGTTCAAAAATAAGATATGAAAGCACTAGAAAAACAGATGAGGAACACAATTTTTGTTAGGAACTAGAGCTAGAATACTTCAATTAGGATTTCTATAATAAAAGATTTACAATAGTGACAGGGTTTTGGCATCAAAAGCTAACCCCTTGAACATTACAAATAAAACAGTATATTGAATAAATCTCTCCTAAACTGTTACAATATTTCTAGAATAAAATCTTGAACAATAACTAAAAATAAAATAATATCTCTAATTTCTTCTGGAAACTTTAAACTGTTTACAAGTTTTGTGCCTTGAAATATGAAATTGGTTCACTAGTGCCAATGTTCTGCTTTTGTTTGTTGAAACCCAAAATATGCTCAGCTTATTCCATGAGTTGAATTTTAGTTGTAGCATGTATTAGATTACTTGAAATATGTTTGGTTGTTGCATCGAATTGTTGAGCTGCTTGAGTCAAATTCCTTAGAATTGAATTTGAAATGCTCTGCCACTTGTCATAGGTCTTAAGAATAGAGAATGTAATCCTATGCCTGTTGATTTTCTGCCTTGGTACTCTGAAGCTATTGAATACTCCCTTGTTCTTTCTCCCTCGATTTTTTTCAAAATTTTGGTGCAAAATTTGAGTGGGATAGCTTGATCGAGATATTTGAATTGCTTTCAGCACTCCACAACAACGCAATTGTTGTAATACAAGTCCTTGCTTAAAGACACCTAGAAGTTTTAATCAATTTAGTTTGATACACCGAATGAAATGAGGTGTAGTGTTTTCCAATTTCTGCATCAACCTAAAAAATTTCCCCTTGGAAGTATGTCGTTTCAAGTCAGGGGGCTGTGAAATTCACCATAGATTGCCACATATACAAAGATGGTTTCTTCAAAACCACTTTTTGGACCCCCCCCCCTCTTTGTTAAACTTTAGAAAACACTAGGGTCCAAACATGAATGATGGACGTTGATTTATGAGCCTTAGCCCTCAGGGCTTAGGTAGAAACTATATAATCAGGGCCATGGGACTTAGGACCAAAACCTTTTTGGGGCTTAAGCCCTTTGGTTAGAAAAGGGGGTCGATTTTTCGAAGTATAGCATTATAATAGTCCTTTGAAATAATACTTGGAGACTTAGTGGAAAAGGGGGGCGATTCTTTAGAAATATTAAGTCATAGGACAACATAATATGTGTTTAGGCCTTTATAATGTCGGGACTTTGCAATCGGAAATTTTATAACGTAGCACTTGGTTGCACCCCTAGGACTTGTAATCGCTGATCACCTTCCTTGTTTGGCCCTAATCCTTTGGCTCTTCACATGACCACAATTAGGCCCGAATATCATAGCTCCTTTTCCCGGAAATTTGCAATTGGAACTTTTAAAGTATCACAAGTTACAAAACGCCAATTGTGATTGTTGATTACCTTTTGCATGTGGCCCTTGTTCCTATGACTCTTCATGTGCCCATGTCCAACCCTCTTATCGAAGCCCCTCTCCTGGAGGTTTCACTCCGATGCAAAACAAGCCTCAACCTCCAATCATCAATATGCAATTGCTACGTCATCACTGCCACATGTCAGCATGTGATTGGTGACACGTGTCACCCATTTTTTGCCCCTTCTAGCCCTTGAAAATGTTGAATCCACCTACCACTTGTCTATCGTACAGCTATGTTATTGCTGACATCATCCTCCACATGGCCCTTATTAGATCCAATCATTGATTGCCACGCGTTCCTTTGGGAAGAGAGAGAAAAGACCCAACTTTGCTCTGTTTTGTGATGAACTTCCTTTATAATTTTCTTTCGGCGTTTCCTGGGACTTTAACATTCGAGGCCTATTTCCCATCAATTTAAAACTTCAATGCAACATTCTCCAATAATGTGATATGTGATTCCCCTTTATACATCTGATCACCGATTTCCAATTGTCTTAGGCCTCCAATTGCCGGGATCCGAAACTCAACACTTAGCATTTCTCCTTTGTTTTTTTTTTATTTTGAAGAGTGAACTTCAACTTGTTCTATCTTTTGATCCAGGAGTTCATTTGGGGAGTTCTATATATTGTTGGAAAGCTAATTTAGACTAATTTCCAATGGAGAAGATCTGATGAAGCTCTGAGTCCTTCTTATGCTTAAAAAATGACCTCAAAATTCCTTGTATTATTTATTCAAATTTCCAAAGAAAATTTATATAAGCTTGAGGATTTAGCCAGGAGGTAGATTGGCTAAAATTAAAAATGTGTGTAACTTTTAAGGTGTCAAAATAAGTTACAACATCGGCTCCAACTGAGGACTTCTTCCCCTTGTGGCACGCAGAGAACCTAGTAGACTAGCTGCCTTGAACCTATTGGGCATGGAGTTAGTCAATAAACATGTAATCTGCAAATCTGAAACCATATTGCTTGCACTAATCCAGACTATTTCACACTGAAATATGAAAACTGAAAATTGTTGAAGTGAAACAACTGAAATTGCAAGTGGAAATAAGTACAACAATTATTAATTCATTGGGCTATGGAGTCAATTAGTGAATCAACAATAAATTTACTTCTTTCAATCCCCTACAAGTCATTGCACTCAACCAAACAAAACTTCACACTGCAAACATGAAATACAAGCTGAAACAACTGCTGAACTACAACATTAATCAATAAAATGCAAACTCACTGATCTACTACACACCAAAACTGAATGAACTACTAGATACTGAATCTGAGAATCAAACTAAAACAATCTCGCACACCTCTATCTAACTAAGCTAAAAATTCTCACTGTTAGGGGTTCTCAAATTTCTAGTGTAACCATGTGGGAAGTGGAATAACTAGCAGATCACTTTGTATACAGCTGAAGATGTAAAAAATATTTACAATATGAAAGAAAAACTCCATAGGTAACTTGATGAGGCTCATCAATAGGTAAACTATATGGGTCACAATGCTACTCTCTAGCTTATTAAATTGAATTTTCTCACATTTATTTACAAATTTTGTTATATTTTTCTTATTGAGAAGAGTAAAGGTGAGTTACTATGTCATGTGGCCTAATGTGTGTTAAATTCAAGAATTGTAGCAGTTTTGGGTTGACTTAAGTGTAGGAATTCAGAGAAGGAAAGCAAGAGAGATTTTAGGAGTTGGTCTCCCTCCTTAACTCCTCAAATCATTCAAAGATTCCTCCACTTTATCACATCAACTCGGTGTCTCTAACAGCCAAGAAAGTCGAGTTCATTGGCAGCCAAGCCAGTGACAATCAAGGAAGAGTTATTCTCGAGTTAGGGAGAAAGGTATCCCTATTTTCTAGGGAGTTGTTGGTAGCTCCAGTTTTGTATAAATAAGAGAGCCAAGGGACTTATTAGGATTTGATTTTTTGTTGTAGCCAAGAGGCCATTTGAGCTGAAACATTTTGATTGTTATTGTTATGATGTACTTGAAATTTGTATGATAATCCAACACTAAGTTGACTCAGAGGGTTGAAGCTCTTGGGTTAGGGCCCAATCCTAGCAGCAAAAGTTCCTCTTTTGTAGCTATATTCTTAGCCTAGAATGATAGTTAATAGTTGAATTTTATTTATGTCTTTCTTTTAGCTTTGCAAGTTACTTAAATTGTTGCTTACCCTTGTTTCCATTAGTCTAAAGAGGTCGATTAGTGTTGCATTTTAGTGAAGGAAATTATACCAAAAAATCTTGTGACATTGGCCCCTATCTCATCTCCCTCATGGGATCATGATTAGAGGACCCCACTCTCACAACCCCAAAAATAGAGGTTGTCTTTTGTTTATTTCATAAATTAAGCTTCATTCTTAGCTAGATAACTTTTTATAATTTCTTGGAAGCATCTGCAGTTTTTATCTTGTTTTCTTAAGGTTTTTGTAGCTTAAGAGGCAATTCATGTCATAGTTCTAGTCCTTAACAGTAGATATATCAAATTTCTCAAATTCAACTCATCTTTTCCATGTGGACATATAGTGATTTATAAATGAAAAGAGAAATAGGTTTTATTTCAAAGATTTTTGATTTGCAGGAAGGGAACTCTCCAACCAGCTTCAACTAGGTATTCTCCACCTTCTGTCGAGGCATACCTTTCCATAGTCTAAACTGTTATTTTCTAGCCACTGTGAGCAAGCTAACTTAGGCAAATCCAACCTCCTTGGGGTGTTGGGCTTGGCCTTGGGCGATGTTAACCTTCCCTACTCCTTCTACCATTGTCATGCAACCCTCCAATGCCTCATCTCACTATTCTTACCTTCCAAAACCTCTCAGCTAACTTCCTGTAGCAGTTCAAGACATCCTGTAGCAGAGCAGGACATCCTGTAGTAGCCTGTTTTGACCCTGTTTTGACCTAAAATGGTAGGATAGCATAGTATAGGTGTAGATTAGCCCCTTAGCTTGGAATCCATGACCAGAAGTTCCACCTAGACCATCCTTCCCATTCCTTTCCCTCTTGCAAGATTAGATAGCATTAACTTTTATATTTCTAAAGTTAGAAATTAAGACTTTTTCTACAAGTGTGAATGAGATAGTTAATGCATGCATGTTTGAATTTTGAGATGATATAGTAACTTTATATTCTCAAGTAGTCCTAATAGATAGATGATCAATTGCAATATTAGCTTAGTGTCCTTATTGCAAGTAATTTGTGTCATTTCATAGCTAGATGATTTATGGCATTTCATAGCATTTACCATTTGGAAGCTTTCATATCCTAAATAGACAAGAATTTACTTTCCCTGCACTAGAACTAGATTTGCATTCACTATCAGTAGTCATACTACCTTTAGTTCAATAGAGGACTGGCTTGGAACCCTAATGGTCAACTGCCCCAGTTGAGAAGTGACATTAGTAGAATGATGCATCTGATGTGTATATAGCACTGTCGCCTCCAAGTTTGTACGAAACCCCGGGTTGATAAAGTAAAGTTGGTAGCTCTATGAGTTGCAACAATCTTGCTGCAATAATGAGGTTCATCACTTTTTGGTGTCGTTGCGGGGGAGGTGTCTAGGTAGATGTAGTTTCTACTTTTCTTTCTAATTTGCATTCAGTAAGTAGATGTTATTATGTTTTCCTTTTTTTTATAATTAATTCTGGAAAAAAACAAATTTAAAAAAAAAATCATGCCTCGTAGGAGTAGAGAC
This sequence comes from Pinus tabuliformis, assembly GCA_031772625.1. Lineage (NCBI taxonomy): Eukaryota > Viridiplantae > Streptophyta > Pinopsida > Pinales > Pinaceae > Pinus > Pinus tabuliformis. Next base: position 593,975,036 of record CM062804.1, read on the forward strand.
AATTTACGGAAATTCTTGCCAAATACCCACACACCATCAAACAATCAACCTTCCCTCTCTTCATTGAATGTCAACTTCCCTCTCTGACTATAGGGGAATTAGAGGACCCATTAGGTGAACAACCAAAGATCTTTGAAGAGTTTATTGGGGAAGAAGAAGAAGAAACCATTCCACACACTTACATCATGGATGAAAACATAAATGAGGATTTTATTCCCATTATAGAGACTAATGGAGATGATAGGATGAAAAACATAAGCCTCTCTTCCCTTCCCCACTTCCATGGCTTAACCTCAGAGGACCCTGATAGCTTTTTGTTTGAGTTTGTTGTCATCTACAGAACTCATGATTATACCTCTGACGATCAGAAGTTGAAGTTGTTCCCATCCACCCTTAAGGATGAATCCCTGTGCTGGTTCATGAGTTTACCTGGAGACATCATCACTGCATAGGCTCAAATGCAGCAAGCCTTCAACAACAAGTACAAGGACTATTGTAGGTCTAAAAACACCAAAGAGGAAATCTTTAGAATGACCTTGGGACATGATGAATCCTTGGAAGATTATGAGGAAAGGTTCCAACTCAGTTACAAAGGGTCCAGATGCATCCTTGATCCTGAATCACTCAAGTTAGTCCTTCTTATAGGAATCAGGGAGGACATTCTGGAAACCCTAAACATGTTGTCTGGAGGGGACATTTATCAGCTATCTTATGATGATATTAATATAGTTTTCAAAAACCATTCTAGGCTGCCAGAAAGAAGGGTAGGGCTAGTCAATCTTTGGACAGTTCCTCTTCCTCCAACACATCTATCAAGAGTGAAATTGGAAACATGTTGGAAGACTTTAAAAGTGAGATGTTGCACACCCTTTCTCTGCAAATGGACAGCACCATGCAAATCAAGAGGAAGGAAGTCGAGAGAGCCTTGGCTATCTTTTTCCCTAGGTGCACTAGAAGGCACCCCAGAAATGAATGTCCATTATATGTTATAGAGGCATGCTTGGTCTATGAGGAAATTCATTCCACAGATAAGTGCCCTTCTCTGCCTGGATTGAAGTTTGTATACCAAGGGGCTGAAGGTGGGGTTGAACAACTCAGTTATATCAATCAAAGGAGGCCTGAAGGACCTCAACCATACCAACATGGCATGCAAGGGGCATTCTATTCCTATTACAATCCCAATCAGAATGCATCCCATCCCCCTTGGTGTTCTCCTGCTCATCCTTCATGGTCCACACATTCTCCTTAGCTTTATGCACCTAAATACCCTTCCCACCCTTCTAATCAGTCATTTTATCCATGTGCTCCCCCACATCCTCAGTGGAACACCCCAACACAAGGTTGGAGGCCTCCATTCAACTAACCTCTAGCCTTACTACCTCCACCTCCATCTCAACCATAGCTCCTTCATCCTGCTCCACCTAAGTAACCTCATGCTTTCTTAACCAAATCTGAAACCGAATAATAAACAAGCACAAAAAGTATATAGTGGAGAGACATCATACCCTGCGTATGTTGTGGAAATTGAAGAAATCAACCTCAGGTCTGGAAGAGTGCTTCCAGATAACCAACCTCCATCTCCACCTGAGGAGCTTGAAGAGGAAAAGGAAGAGAGTGTTCTTAAATCCAATCCACCTCCTTTTGTTGAAATATTGATCCATCCTAGTTAGCACACCCCAAAAGAGACTAAACTCCTGGGAGAATTCAAAAACTTGTGTGTTAAAATCCCACTCCTCCAAGCCATCAAGGACGACCCCATATACAACAAGCTAATCAAATAGAAATGCTTCAAACATCCTGGGAGGAGAAAGAAAGACACCCCTACCATTAATGGCATTAGAAAATTCTCTGACTTAATGCCAGGGAGAGTGATTTTCCCAAAGTATCTAGACCTTGGAAGTCATGTGGTAGATGTACACATTGATGGCAGCATTGTTCCCCACACCTTGATTGATCTTGGGGATGCCATCAATGTGATGACCAAGGATACCATGCTCAAACTAAATCTCCAAGGATCCTTAAAACATACCACAACAATATTGCAACTTGCAAACAGATCCACAGTATCCCTCGAGGGAGTTGTTGAGGATGTGATGGTCTCTATTAATTCTTGGGAGTACCCTGTTGACTTCTTAGTTCTCTAGCCTAATACCAAATTCAATTTTTATCCTCTCATCCTTGGAAAACCATGGCTAGCCACTGTTGATGCTTACATAAGTTGCAGAGCTGGGAACATGACCATTAAGAATGGGCATTTATCCAAACAGTTGGTCTTGTACCCTCCTGCTCAACCATCCGTAGAGCATCACTTAAACTTATGGTTGGAAGAGGAGGAGGAAGATGAAGTATACCATACGACATCCTACCCAATATGTACCCTATATGCTATTATAGGAGGGGAACCTGATGAAGATGACCTCATTGATCAAATCCTCCAGAATCAACCCCCAACACCATGCCTCTTGATGAGCTGGTGAAGAAATCTGAAGATAACTGTTGGAATAATTTGTGCCTAGTGTTAGTGTTAGTGCCTTCACACTGCCATCAGTGATCAAAATTTACTCTTTTGCATTTCATACTAGGAGTCCCATTCTGATGAGTTGCATTCCACTAGGTCATGGATCTACTGATGGTAGGGTTCATTTCAGTTTTTCCCTCATGATATGTACTTGTTGACCTCCTTTCATACCTTTTTGTCATGATTCATGCTCATTTTCAGTTCATTTCATCAATTACATAGGGTTTCAGTATCATTAGGTCTTAGGGTTTTCACCATGGTCAAAATTCAGTGATTATTGCTAATAATGGTCAGCAAAGACATGAGGAGGTCAATAATGAATCAGAAAGTCATAATTTGTTCATTTGTAAGCAATTTGTAAGCTTAATGAAGTTCTCACCTTAAAACGAGTTTTGAGGTGAAAACAGAGCATTTGTATGTTATATTTAAATTTGATGCAATTTTATTGTTCTCATATGTAATAATGGTCCCATGCTGCTCCTGGACATCTGGTGATGTTTCCAAAGTACTGCCACTGGAAAAAGTCAAAAGAGTTTAAGCATCAGTCCACCTATTAAAGCAAAGAAACCAAGCATCAAAAATCAGAGTATTTGAAAGAATAGATAGACATTATAAAAGTGGGTTTTATCAACAAAAAATAAAAAAGTGAAAGCTATAAAGAAATCCATCCTTCTATTTGTCATTTCATTTTGTTAGAGTTCAAAGTGCCAAAAGGAGAGTCAAGGAGCGATTTCAAGAAAAATTAGGCAAAAACAAGTAAGTTGTTTTGTTTTTGGGACAAAATTGACCGGCGCTGCACTTTTAAGGAGGGCGTTGCACATCTGAGTTGGCGCTGCACACCTAGCAATGATTTCCTTTGTAAATTTGCACAGGCGCTGCACTTTCAAAGTGGCGCTGCACACCTATGTGAGGTGCTACGCACCTGCCCAGCCAAGTTTCAAATCAATCAAAATGATCCAAAACTCTCAAATTCACCTCAAAATCTTCAAATTTCTCTCTCTTTCAAGTAATTACACTTGTCATAGCCTATGAATCAAAGATTTTGTTTACCAAGTTTTGGTGTTGTGCATTCTTAATATCAAACCCTAGCTTCTAGGGTGAAACCCTAGTTTTCTTCATTTCACAAAGTATTTTACAAACCCTATCTACTTGCCATTATTCCCTAAACTAAACCCCATTCCCATTTACATACTTCATAAATCCCATTCCCCTCATACATTTTCCCCATTCCCACTTACACTCTCCCCAAACCCTACAAACCCTATTCACATCACTAAACCCTACCCACTCTCCTAAAATCCCATTCACACTCCCTAAACCCTATTTGCACATCATACTCTCACATACTCCTCCCTACACTCTGACCACTCCATTCCTCCACCCTGTTTTCACTATATTATTCACTATTGTCCATATATAATCACATGTGTTCATAGCCACAAAAAAATCAAAGGCAAAGAGAAGATGCATGAGGTTGATATAGATGATGAACAAGAAAGATAATTTCAACTAGAAGAGCATGATGATGAGCCACAACACCAGACTCATCATGGAGTAGAGGTCAATGATCTTGAAAGTCAAACTGAAACTTCAGCCCAAAACATGTTTTTGCAGGAGAAGGATGCTCACATTCAGATGCTGATGGATAGCTTGGCAAGGTCTAGATATATTGTCACATATCTAGAGTAAGAGAACAAACAGTTGGAGGATAAGCAAGGTGTAATGGAACTTGAAATGTTGAAACTGAAAAGGCAAAGTGACAAAAAGCATCCCGTCACTTTGACTCCCATTGAGCAAGAGATTGAACATGACCGAGAAACTTGGCTTGAGAGGTTCAACTTGCATCTTGAAGGACTGATCAACAAGGCTAACAGGGACAATAGAATGCTCTGTAACATGTCATATCATTATATGACGTGAAACAAAATTTGCAATATGAGAATCAGGAAGCTTAAGGCTAGGTTGAGAAAGGCCTTAGAGAGCAAAAAAGAGCAAGACAAATTGAAAATCTTGGTTGAAGCCTCCCTATCCCACTAAAGTATTTGATGATGGTTCCTTGTGCCAAATTTGGGAAAATTTTGCATTTTTCAAATTTTAATTTTCAAACACAGAAAAATGGACCAGATGCGCAGCGCCACCAGCACTGTGCTTTTCCCTAGAGCATCTGATGGAGGAAAAGTTTACATTTTTGGATTCATCATGACAAGAGCATCCACCCCATAAAATTTTAGAAGTTTTGGAGCAAAACTGGCCCACCAAAAGGTCCAAAAAGTACTAAACAATGACCATTCTACCTCTTTTTGGACACACAGAAGCTGCATTGGGAGATTCCATTTTTGAGGGCCAAATGACCTCCAAATGAAAAAATTGAAGTTGTTCAGAACTAGACTAGAAGACCTTTCCAATGAGATATCTTAGGCTCATTTTGGCTAAGGGGAAAAAGTGGGTGGAAAGCAGCACTGCATTTTTGCCCAGTGGCGCTACGCTTTTGGCCAGTTTGCCAGAAATTCAAATTTTCGCATGTTTTCATTGTAATTTTGATTTCTCACTCCTCATGGGTGATTTCAATGATGTAATTAATGACTTGGCATGTAAATGTAATGGTGAAATAGTCTTAGAGTTTAGATTCATTAAGTTGAAGTGGTTTTGGGGTCAATGAATCAGTTTCCATGCTTATAGAGGCAAGTTGTTCCATTGCCTATATTCCTGGTCCCTGTTTGGAAATGGTTGTAACAGTCGCTTTTCTCATGGATTCGACCCCTGAAGGTCAGGATGAGTTTTTTTATGCCTATATTATATATTTTCTTAGTCATTTGGTGAAGTTAAACTCTCTTGGATGCTCTGAGCTATATTGTACCTCTTTATCAGCAGTTTGGAAAGGAAATTAACCAGGATTTGCAGCTATTTTTATGGGATACTTGTGGTATGGTGATTTTGCATAGTTTTTTCTTTTTTTATCAGTTTTTCTCATGTTTTATGTGTGCCAAAATCTAATTCATGGCTTCTACCTGAATGATATCAAGATAGATAGGTGGAATTCATTGTTTACAGTGCTCTGCCTTGGGAAGCCATTCAGTTTTTTTATGTTTTCTACTATTTGAGAAGGATACATGATCTTTTCATGCCCTCCTCAGCTCCTCACCAGTCTAAGATCTCTCATCTCACTCAATTTCAGGTGCCAAAGCACCTACCTACCTCGCCCCATTGAACACCTTGCATCCTGACTTGATTTCCGAGACCCAAAACAGCCTGGCTCCATTTGATCCAGCAACAAAACCAACACAATCAATCAAAAACCCTAGAGCTACTATACCCAGACTAAAATCCATATCTGATCCAGTCATTTTGACTGAGATCCATAGGGAGAGAGCCCTCTCCCGACCTGGTAGGGCTAGCTACCAGGTTAAGCTTGGTTTGTGGTTACCCTGGAATTGCCTCCCTTCAGCCTGAGGTCAATCTAGGCTCTAATATAGTGGCGACCATACTGGGGAACATAGTTTTATGTTCCTCAGTAAAATGTATCAAGTTTAGATTTAATTGTTGATGGTGGACAACGATCAAACACCGGAAGGCTGAAATCATTCACCTGGCGACTCTAAATCAGTATCGAGATCAGATCCAAGGACTTCACTGGAGGACGAACCTGACCAACAAAAACATGAAAGGAAAATATGGAAAGATCAGGTATTCAAGTTGAAATTTCATCCAAGGCATAATTATGTTCTTTGTTATAAATTATTTCTTCTCATTTCCCGAGAACGTCAAGAAGGCTTTACGAAGTATATTGTATTTGAGAAAAGATCCTAGACCTGCATTTGATTCTTCCGTTTGAAGATTGTGAATATAAATGTTCGCATGCCTTTGATCTTGATCAAGACCCTTCTTCTGAATCTTATGATGATCGTCTTCAAACTGATGAGCCTCAAGAGACTAAGACTAATTCTACACCTTCTGTACATATTCCTATACCTTGTAAAATTCCGGATAGGTACAAGCCTCTGATTTTACCTCCTATATCCCATGCTTTCCATAAAAATCATTACCTATATCTACCAAGATCTGATGGTGATTGTGACAACATCACTACTGAGAGACATGTATTGAATTTTGAGTCTTTTCTCGACCTTTTTGAAATTGATGAAGAGGATGTTAGTATTAGGCTTTTTGCTCTTTCTTTGCAAGGAAAAGTCAAGAGTTGGTTCAAAACCCTGCCTGATGTGAGAATCTCAGATTTCTAACAGTTCGTCAAAGTTTTCCTCGAAAAGTGGGTGGTCAGACAGAACCCTTTCTTGATTTTAGAAGAGTATAAACCACTAAATGGATAGCCAGGGGAGACAGTACAACAGTTTTCTGCCAGATTTAACCAAGTTTATTGTTCGATGCATGTTAATATAAGACCTCCTCCTGGTTCTGCTCTCTTGCACTACCCGGATGCCTTTGATCCGAAAATGGAGTTTCAACTGAGACAAAGGAACCTTGCAACACTTGAAGAGATGCAAAACAGTGCAGTAGATGTAGAGGCTAATCTACTAATCAGAAGGGAAAATGTGAAGGAAGAAGAGATAAAGAACATAGATCCAAAGGAATCGACATCTTTATAGGTAAAGCTCGACATTTTGGTAAGTGCAGTGGAAGAGATGTTGCAAAAGATCACCACAAGGAATGAGTATGATGTTCAAGACCATGGCTCGCTAATTGAAGAAGAACAAGTGGTTGATCCAAAACATTTTGTTTCTTATCCCAGTTGTCATAGATCTGATAATGATTGTTTTATAGATCAACTTGGAGAAGAGAGATCTATTGATATGATGTGTATGCTTGATGATGTGTTTTATACTGATGATTTGCCTTAGTTTGATCAGTATGATGATGATTATGTTCTCCAAACAAAAGCTAGTCTTACAGACAAATAAGCAGCTAGTTTGTGGCAGGAGGAAGTTCACTTTCAACAGTTCGAATACAGTGATCAGCCAATGCATATCATCTATGGAAGTGAGGAGGAAAGTGCAGAAAAGTTTGAAGTAAGTGAAGGATCTTTGCCTTTTTGTTTTACTTCATTTCAGTTCATCAAAGACAACTTTCATGCAATCAAGAATCAACCGTCGATAAGTTTTGATCTTGACCATCTAGAGGGCAATGAAATCCTTGCTCAAGACTTCTCTATCTAGATTTGCAACCCCTGAATGCCATTGATTGTCAAGTTGTAGATGAAGACTTGGAAGCTGGAACATATGATCAAATGATGCAAGATGATTCTGTACCATTGTGTTTTGAATCATTTTAGTTTTTGAAGGGAAATTTGCATAGTATATCTTCAAATGGGCAGCCTACAGAAAATCATGCAATCTCATTAGAACCAATAGAAAATGGGTTGCAAAAGTCCTTTCAAGTTTTTCACGATCCAATAGCTGATGTGTTGGATGATGTCTGCAGTCAAAGTCCTTCTTCATTAGCAAATTATGAGCTTGACAAAAGTATTGATACAAACTTGATTCGGCAGTCGGTTTCTTTGTCATTTTCAGCAAGAGTCTTGTCACAAATCTTAGATGAAAGTTTGCATTCAAGGTATGAGGAGAAGAAAAGTAATCCATTGGATGAGATAATCCCCAGTGCACATGAATTTAAAGATCCTTATGCAGTACTTTTGGAGTCAGATAGAGAATCCATATTATTCAACAAATCTGTTCACAAATTTTCATGGGAGTTGCATTTCAGTAGTTCTCTCTTCTTGCTCGTAAACAAGCACTTGCAGAGAGTTCAAATAACAGCTAGAATTCTTACTTGGTTGCATTGGTTGTTTCATTTCACTTGATCATGTAATGAATGAAATACTTAAAGTAGGTTTTACTGAATAAGCTCCACTTCGTGCGTCTTTTCCAGTTTGTTAGTTGTGCTTTAGTATCGACACAGTTTTTAGTTGAGTAAAAGTCAGTTTGTGTCGTCAAGTCGTCAGTTTTCAGTCATGCATTTTAGTAGTTTTTGACTCCATGCCCAATGGATAAGGCTACTAGGTCTACAACGTTCTTGGCACCTCCAAGGAGTTATCATCCCCATTGGAGCCAATGTTAGTGTCAGTGTCTTCACACTACCATCCATGATCAAAATTTACTCTTTTGCATTTCATACTAGGAGTCCCATTCTAATGAGTTGCATTACATTAGCTCATGGATATACTGATGATAGGGTTCATTTCAGTTTTTCCCTCATGATATGTACTTGCTGACCTCCTTTCATACCTTTTTTTCATGATTCATGCTCATTTTCAGTTCATTTCATCAATTACATAGGGTTTCAATATCATTAGGTCTTAGGGTTTTCACCATGGTCAAAATTTAGTGATTATTGCTAATAATGGTCAGCAAAGACATGAGGAGGTCAATAATGAATCAGAAAGTCATAATTTGTTCATTTGTCAGCAATTTGTAAGCTTAATGAAGTTCTCACCTCAAAACTAGTTTTGAGGTGAAAACAGAGCATTTGTATGTTATCTTTAAATTTGATGTAATTTTATTGTTCTCATATGTAATAATGGTCCCATGCTGCTCCTGGCCATCTGGTGATGTTGCCAAAGTACTGCCACTGCAAAAAGTCAAAAGATTTTGAGCATCAGTCCACCTATCAAAGCAGAGAAACCAAGCATCAAAAAATTGAGTATTTGAAAGAATAGATAGACATTATAAAGGTGGGTTTTATCAACAAAAAATCAAAAAGTGAAAGCTATAAAGAAAGTGATCCTTCTATGTGTCATTTCATTGTGTTAGAGTTCAAAGTGCCAAAAGGAGAGTCAAGGAGCGATTTCAAGCAAAATTAGGCAAAAAAAGTAAGTTGCTGCATTTTTGGGACAAAATTGATCGGTGTTGCGCTTTTGAGGAGTGCGTTGCGCACTTGGCAGTGTTTTCCTTTGTAAATTTGCACAGGTGTTGTGCTTTCAAAGTGGCACTGTGCACCTGTGTGAGGCACTGCGCACCTACCCAGCCAAGTTTCAAATCAATCAAAACAATCCAAAACTCTCGAATTCACCTCAAAATATCAATTGCTCTCTCTTTCAAGTAAGTACATTTGTCATAGCCTATGAATCAAATATTTTGTTGACCAAGTTTTGGTGTTGTGCATTCTTAATATCAAACCCTAGCTTCTAAGGTGAAACCCTAGTTTTCTTCATTTCACAAAGTATTTTACAAACCCTATCTACTTTGCATTATTCCCTAAACTAAACCCCATTCCCATTTATATATTTCCTAAATCCCATTCCCCTCCTACATTTTCCCAATTCCCACTTACACTCTCCCCAAACCCTACAAACCCTATTCACATCACTAAACCCTACCCACTCTCCTAAAATCCCATTCACACTCCCTAAACCCTATTTTCACATCATACTCTCACATACTCCTCCATACACTCTGACCACTCAATTCCTCCACCCTGTTTTCACTGTATTATTCACTATTGTCCATATATAACCACAAGTGTTCACAACCACAAAAAATCAAAGGCAAAGAGAAGATGCACAAGGATGATATAGATGATGAACAAGAAAGAGAATTTCAACTAGAGGAGCATGATGATGAGCCATAACACCAGACTCATCATGGAGTAGAGGTCATTGATCTTGAAAGTCAAACTGAAACTTTAGCTCAAAACACGTTTTTGAGGGAGAAGGATGCTCACATTCAGATGCTGATGGATAGCTTGGCAAGGTCTAGATATATTGTCACATATATAGAGTAAGAGAAGAAACAGTTGGAGGATAAGCAGGGCCTAATGTAACTTGAAATGTTGAAACTGAAAAGGCAAAGTGACAAAAAGAATCCTGTCACTTTGACTCCCATTGAGCAAGAGATTGAACATGACCGAGAAACTTGGCTTGAGAGGGTCAACTTTCATCTTGAAGGACTGATCAACAAAGCCAACAGGGACAATAGAATGCTCCGGCACATGTCATATTATTATATGACTCGAAACAAAATTTGCAATATGAGAATTAGGAAGCTTAAGGCTAGGTTGAGAAAGGCCTTAGAGAGCAAGAAAGATCAATACAAACATAAAATCTTGTTGAAGCCTCCCAATCCCATAAAAGCAGAGTATGATGGTGCCTTGTGCCAAATTTCGGAAAATTTTGCATTTTTCAAATTTTAATTTTCAAACACAGAAAATTGGCGCTGCACTTTTCCCTGGAGCATCTGATGGAGGAAAATTTTATATTTTCGGATTCAACATTATGAGAGCATCCACCCCATAAAATTTCAAAAGTTTTGGAGCAAAACTGGCCCACCAAAAGGTCCAAAAAGTACTAAAAAATGACCTTTCTGCCTTTTTTTGGACACACAGAAGCTGCCTTGGGAGATTCCCGTTTTGAGGGGTCAAATGAACTCCAAATGAAAATATTCAAGTTGTTCCAAAACTTGGACTGGAAGACCTTTCCAATGAGATATATTGGGATCAATGTGGCAAAGGGGAAGGCCTCCAAAAGTGGGTGGAAAGTGGCGCTGTGTTTTTGACCAATGGGGTTGCACTTTTGGCCAGTTTGCCAGAAATTCAAATTTTCGCCTGTTTTCATTGTAATTTTGATTTCTCACTCCTCATGGGTGATTTCAATGATGTAATTAATGACTTGGCATGTAAATGTAATGGTGAAATTGTCTTAGAGAGTAGATTCATTAAGTTGAAGTGGTTTTGGGGTCAATGAATCAATTTCCATGCTTATAGAGGCAAGTTGTTCCACTGCCTATATTCCTGGTCCCTGTTTGGAAATGGTTGTAATAGCCCCTTTTCTCATGGATTCGACCCCTGAAGGTCAGGATGAGTTTTTTTATGCCTATATTATGTATTTTCTTAGTCGTTTGGTGAAGTTGGACTCTCTTGGATGCTCTGAGCTATATTGTACACCTTTATCAATAGTTTGGCAAGGAAATAAACCAGGATTTGTAGCTATTTTTATGAGATACTTGTGGTATCGTGTTTTTGAATAGTTTTTTCTTCTATTATTAGTTTTTCTCATGTTTTATGTGTGACACGATCTAATTCATTTCTTCTAGCTTAATGATATCAAGATAGATAGGTGGAATTCATTGATTACAGTGCTCTGCCTTGGGAAGCCATTCAGTTTTTGATGTTTTCTGTTGTTTGAGAAGGATACATGATATTTGCATGCCCTCCTCAGCTCCTCACCAATATAAGATCTCTCATCTCACTCAATTTCAAGTGCAAAAGCACCTACTGACCTCACCCCATAGAACACTTTTCATCCTAACTTGATTTCCCGGACCCAAAACTGCCTGGCTCCATTTGATGCAGCAACAAAACCAACAAAATAAATCAAAAACCCTAGAGCTACTATACCTAGCCTAAAATCCATATATGCTCCAGTAATTTTGACTGAAATTCATAAGGAGAGAGCCCCCTCCCAACCTGGTAGGGCTAGCTACCAGGTTAAGCTTGGTTTGTGGTTACCCTGGAACTGCCTCCATTTAGCCTGAGGTCAATCTAGGCTCTAACATAGTGGCGACCATACTGGGGAACGTAGTTTTATGTTCCTCAGTAAAATGTATCAAGTTTAGATCTGATTTTTGATGGTGGACAACTATCAGACATCGGAAGGCTGAAATCATTCACCTGGCAACTCTAAATCAGTATTGAGATTAGATCCAAGGACTCCATTGGAGGATGAACCTGACCAACAAAAACATGAAAGGACAATATGGAACGATAAGGTATTCAAGTTGGAATTTCATCCAAGACATTATGTTCTTTGTTATAAATTATTTCTTCTCATTTCCCGAGAATGTCAAGAAGGCTTTACGAAGTATATTGTATTTGAGAAAAGATCCTAGACCTGCATTTGATTCTTTCCCTTTGAAGATTGTGAATACAAAATGTTCGCATGCCTTTGATCTTGATCAAGACCCTTCTTCTGAATCTTATGATGATCGTCTTCAAACTGATGAGCCTCAAGAGACCAAGACTGATTCTACACCTTCTGTACATATTCCTATACCTTGTAAAATTCCGGATGGATACAAGCCTCTGATTTTACCTCCTATATCCCATGCTTTCCCTAAAAATCATTACCTATATCTACCAAGATTTGATGGTGATTGTGACAACATCACTGTTGAGAGAGATGTATTGAATTTTGATTCTTTTCTTGACCTTTTTGAAATTGATGAAGAGGATGTCAGTATTAGGATTTTTGCTCTTTCTTTGCAAGGAAAATTCAAGAGTTGGTTCAAAACCCTGCTTGATGCGAGCATCTCAGATTTCCAGCAGTTCGTCAAAGTTTTCCTCGAAAAGTGGGTGGTCAGACAAAACCCTTTCTTGATTTTAGAAGAGTATAACCAGCTAAAAAGACAGCCAGGGGAGACAGTACAATAGTTTTCTGCCAAATTTAACCAAGTTTATTGTTCGATGCCTATTAATATAAGACCTCCTCCTAGATCTGCTCTATTGCACTACCCGGATGCCTTTGATCCAGAAATGGAGTTTCAACTGAGAGAAAGGAACCTTGCAACACTTGAAGAGATGTAAAACAATGCAGTAGACGTAGAGGCTAATCTACTGATCAGAAGGGCAATGTTGAAGGAAGAATAGATGAAGAACATAGATCCATAGGAATTGACATATTTAGAGGTAAAGCTCGACATTTTGGTAAGTGCAGTGGAAGAGATGATGCAAAATATCAAAACAAGGAATGAGTATGATGTTCAAGACCATGGCTCATTGATTGAAGAAGAACAAGTGGCTGATCCAAAATATTTTCTTTCTTATCCCAGTTGTCATAGATCTGATAATGATTGTTTTATAGATCAACTTGGAGAAGAGAGATCTATTGATATGACATGTATGCTTGATGATGTGTTTTATACTGATGATTTGCCTTAGTTTGATCAGTATGATGATGATTATGTTCTCCAAACAGAAGCTAGTCTTGCAGACAAATCAGCAGTCGGTTTGTAGAAGGAGGAAGTTCACTTTTAGCAGCTTGAATACAGTGATCAGCCGATGCATATCATCTATGTAAGTGAGGAGGAAAGTGCAGAAAATTTTGAAGTAAGTGAAGGATCTTTGCCTTTTTGTTTTACATCATTTCAGTTCATCAAAGACAACTTTCATGCAATCAGGAATGAACCGTCGATAAGTTTTGATCTTGACCATCTAGAGGGCAATGAAATCCTTGTTCAAGAGTTCTCATATCTAGATTTTCAGCCTCTGAATGCCATTAATTGTCAAGTTGTAGATGAAGACTTGGAAGCTGGAACATATGATCAAATGATGCAAGATGATTCTGTACCATTTTTTTTTGAGTCATTTCAGTTTTTGAAGGGAAATTTGCATAGTATATCTTCAAATGAGCAGCCTATAGAAAATCATGCAATATCATTAGAACCAATAGAAAATGGGTTGCAACAGTCCTTTCAAGTTTTTCACGATCGAAAAGCTAATGTGTTGGATGATGTCTGCAGTCAAATTCCTTCTTCATTAGCTAACTATGATCTTGAAAAAAGTATTGATACAAACTTGATCCGACAGCCAGTTTCTTTGTCATTTTCAACAGGAGTCTCGTCACAAAGCTTAGATGAAAGTTTTCACTCATGGTATGAGGAGAAGAAAAGTAATCCATTGGATGAGCTAAGCCCCAATGCACATGAATTTCAAGATCCTTATGCAGTATTTTTGGAGTTGGATAGAGAATCCATATTATTCAAAGAATCTGTTCACAGATTTTCATGGGAGTTGCATTTCAGTAGTTCTCTCTTCTTGCTCGTAAACAATCACTTGAATAGAATTCAAATAATAACTAGAATGCTTACTTGGTTGCATTGGTTGTTTCATTTCACTTGATCAGGTGATGAATGAAATAGTTAGAGTAGGTTTTACTAAATAAGCTCCACTTCGCGCATCTTTTCCAGTTTGTTAGTTGTCTTTTAGGATTGAGTCAGTTTTTAGTTGAGTAAAATTCAGTTTGTGTCGTCAAGTCATCAGTTTTCAGTCATGCATTTCAGTTTTAGTTTTTGACTCCATGCCCAATGGACAAAGCTACAAGGTTTATGGTGTTCTTGGCACCTCTAAGGAGCTACCATCCCCATTGGATCCAATGTTAGTGTCAGTGTCTTCACACTGCCATCAGTGATCAAAATTTACTCTTTTGCATTTCATACTAGGAGTCCCGTTCTGATGAGTTGCATTCCATTAGGTCATGGATCTACTGATGGTAGGGCTCATTTCAGTTTTTCCCTCATGATGTGTACTTGCTGACCTCCTTTCATACCTTTTTGTCATGATTCATGCTCATTTTCAGTTCATTTCATCAATTACATAGGGTTTCAGTCTCATTAGGTCTTAGGGTTTTCACATTGGTCAAAATTCAGTGATTATTGCTAATAATGGTTAGCAAAGACATGAGGAGGTCAATAATGAATCAAAAATTCATAATTTGTTAACTTGTAAGCAATTTGTAAGCTTAATGAAGTTCTCGCCTCAAAACTAGTTTTGAGGTGAAAACAAAGCATTTGTATGTTATCTTTAAAATTGATGTAATTTTATTGTTCTCATATGTAATAATGGTCCCATGCTGCTCCTGGACATTTGGTGATGTTGCCAAAGTACTTCCACTGCAAAAAGTCAAAAGATTTTGAGCATCAGTCCACCTACCAAAGCAAAGAAACCAAGCATCAAAAAATAGAGTACTTGAAAGAATAGATAGACATTATAAAAGTGGGCTTTATCAACAAAAAATAAAAAAGTGAAAGCTATAAAGAAAGCCATCCTTCTATGTGTCATTTCATTGTGTTAGAGTTCAAAGTGCCAAAAGGAGAGTCAAGGAGTGATTTCAAGCAAAATTAGGCAAAATAAGTAAGCTGCTGCGTTTTTGGGACAAAATTGATCGGTGCTGCGCTTTTGAGGAGGGAATTGTGCATTTGAGTTGTCGTTGCGCACATGGCAGTGTTTTCCTTCTTAAATTTGCACAGGTGTTGCACTTTCAAAGTTCCATTGCGCACTTGTGTGAGGCACTGCGCACCTGCCTAGCCAAGTTTCAAATCAATCAAAACGATCCAAAACTCTCAAATTCACCTCAAAATCTTTGATTTCTCTCTCTTTCAGGTAAGTACACTTGTCATAGCCTGTGAATCAAAGATTTTGTTTACCAATTTTTGGTGTTGTACATTCTTAATATCAAACCCTAACTTCTAGGGTGAAACCCTAGCTTCTAGGGTGAAACCCTAGTTTTCTTCATTTCAAAAAGTATTTTACAAACCCTATCTACTTTCCATTATTGCCTAAACCAAACCCCATTCCCATTTACATATTTCCTAAATCCCATTCCCCTCATACATTTTCCCCATTCCCACTTACACTCTCCCCAAACACTACAAACCCTATTCACATCACTAAATCCTACCCACTCTCCTAAAATCCCATTCACACTCCCTAAACCCTATTTGCACATCATACTCTCACATACTCCTCCCTACACTCTGACCACTCCATTCCTCCACCCTGTTTTCACTATATTATTCACTATTGTCCATATATAACCATAAGTGTTCACAGCCACAAAAAAAGCAAAGGCAAAGTGAAGATGCACGAGGATGATATAGATGATGAACAAGAAAGAGAATTTCAGCTAGAAGAGCACGATGATGAGCCACAGCACCAGACTCATCATGGAGTAGAGGTCATTGATCTTGAAAGTCAAACTAAAACTTCAGCCCACATTCAGATGGTGATGGATAGCTTGGCAAGGGCTAGATATATTGTCACATATCTAGAGCAAGAGAACAAACAGTTGGAGGATAGGCAGGGCCTAGTGGAACTTGAAATGTTGAAACTAAAAAGGAAAAGTGACAAAAAGCATCTTGTCACTTTGACTCCCATTGAGAAAGAGATTGAACATGATCAGAAAACTTGGCTTGAGAGGGTCAACTTGCATCTTGAAGGACTGATCAACAAGGCCAACAGGGACAATAGAATGCTTCGGCACATGTCATATCATTATATGACTCGAAACAAAATTTGCAATATGAGAATCATGGAGCTTAAGGCTAGGTAGAGAAAGGTCATAGAGAGCAAAAAAGAGAAATACAAATTGAAAATCTTGGCTGAATCCTTCCTAGCCCATCAAAGCAGTTGATGATGGTGGCTTGTCCCAAATTTGGGCAAATTTTGGGAAAATTTTGCATTTTTCAAATTTTAATTTTCAAACACAGAAAATTGGCGCTACGCTTTTCCTTGGAGAATCTGATATATTTTTGGATTTAGCGTGATGAGAGCATCCACCCCAGAAAATTTCAAAATTTTTGGAGCAAAACTGGCCCACTAAAAGGTCCAAAAAGTAGTTAAAAAATGACCTTTCTGCCTATTTTTGGACACACAGAAGATGCCTTGGGAAATTCCATTTTTCAAGGGGCAAATGACCTCCAAATGAAAAAAGTCAAGTTGTTCTAGAAAATAGACTAGAATACCTTTCCAATGAGCTATATTGGGCTCAATTTGGCTAAGGTAAAGGCCTCCAAAAGTGGGTGAAAAGTGGCATTGCGTTTTTGGCCAGTGGCACTGCGCTTTTGGCTAGTTTGCCAGAAATTCAAATTTTCGCCTGTTTTCACTGTAATTTTGATTTCTCACTCCTCATGGGTGATTTAAATGATGTAATTAATGACTTGGCATGTATGTAATGTTGAAATGGACTTATAGAGTACATTCATTAAGTTGAAATGGTTTTGGGGTCAACGAATGAGTTTCCATTCTTATACAGGAAAATTGTTCCACTGCCTATATTCCTAGTCCCTGTTTGGAAATGGTTGTAACAGCCCATTTTCTCATGGATTCAACCCCTAAAGGTTAGTATGAGTATTTTTATGCCTATATTATGTATTTTCTTAGTCATTTGGTGAAGTTGGACTCTCTTGGATGCTCTAAGCTATATTGTACACCTTTATCAGTAGTTTGGCAAGGAAATAAACCAGGATTTGCAGTTATTTTTATGGGATACTTGTGGTATGGTGTTTTTGCATATTTTTTTCTTATGTTATTATTTTTTCTCATGTTTTATGTGTGCCACAATCTAATTCATTGCTTCTAGCTGAATGATATCAAGATAGATAGGTGGAATTCATTGTTTACAATGCTCTGCCTTGGGAAGCCATTCAGATTTTAATGTTTTCTACTATTTGAGAAGGATACATTATCTTTGCATGCCCTCCTCAGCTCCTCACTAGTCTAATATCTCTCATCTCACTCAATTTCAAGTGCCAAATCACCTACCTACCTCGCCCCATAGAACACCCTGCATCCTGACTTGATTTCCTGGACCCAAAACTACCTAGCTCCATTTGATCCAGCAACAAAATCAATCAAAAACCATAGAGCTACTATACCTAGCCTAAAATATATATCTGATCTAGTAATTTTGACTGAGATCCATAAGGAGATAGCCCTATCTCGACTTGGTAGGGCTAGCTACCAGGTTAAGCTTGGTTTGTGGTTACCGTGGAATTGCCTCCCTTCAGCCTGAGGTCAACCTAGTCTCTAACATAGTGGTTACCATACTGGGGAATGTAGTTTTATGTTCCTCAGTAAAATGTATCAAGTTTAGATCTGATTGTTGATGGTGGACAACGATCAGACACCAAAAGGCTAAAATCATTCACCTGGCGAGTCTAAATCAGTATCGAGATCAGGTCCAAGGACTCCACTAGAGGATGAACTTGACCAGCAAAAACATGAAAGGACAATATGGAAAGATCAGGTATTCAAGTTGGAATTTCATC
Source organism: Pinus tabuliformis (assembly GCA_031772625.1). NCBI lineage: Eukaryota > Viridiplantae > Streptophyta > Pinopsida > Pinales > Pinaceae > Pinus > Pinus tabuliformis. The sequence continues at coordinate 593,993,321 of CM062804.1, forward strand.
CAAGACATTATGTTCTTTGTTATAAATTATTTCTTCTTGTTTCCTGAGAACGTCAAAAAGGCTTTATGAAGTATATTGTATTTGAGAAAAGATCCTATACCTGCATTTGATTCTTTCCCTTTGAATATTGTGAATACAAAATGTTCACATGCCTTTGATCTTGATCAAGACCCTTCTTCTGAATCTTATGATGATCGTCTTCAAACTGATGAGCCTCAATAGACCAAGACTGATTCTACACCTTCTGTACATATTCATATACCTTGTAAAATTATGGATAGGTACAAGCCTCTGATTTTACCTCCTATATCCATACTTTCGCTAAAAATCATTACCTATATCTACCAAGATTTGATGGTGAATGTGACAACATCACTGCTCAGAGACATGTATTGAATTTTGAGTCTTTTCTCGACCTTTTTGAAATTGATGAAGAGGATGTCAATATTAGGCTTTTTTCTCTTTCTTTGCAAGGAAAAGTCAAGAGTTGGTTCAAAACCCTGCCTGCTACGAGCATCTCATATTTCCAGCAGTTCGTCAAAGTTTTCCTCGACAAGTGGGTGGTCAGACAGAACCCTTTCTTGATTCTAGAAGAGTATAACCACCTAAAAGGACAGCCAGGGGAGACAGTACAACAGTTTGCTGCCAAATTTAACCAAGTTTATTGTTCAATTCTTGTTAATATAAGACCTCCTCCTGGATCCACTCTCTTGCACTACCCAGATGCCTTTGATCCGAAAATGGAGTTTCAGATGAGAGAAAGGAACCTTGCAACACTTGAAGAGATGCAAAACAGTGCAGTAGATGTAGAGGCTAATCTACTAATCAGAAGGGCAAAGTTGAAGGAAGAAGAGATGAAGAACATAGATCCAGAGGAATTAACATCTTTAGAGGTAAAGCTCGACATTTTGGTAAGTGCAGTGGAAGAGATGATGCAAAAGATCACCACAAGGAATGAGTATGATGTTCAAGACCATGGCTTGCTAATTGAAGAAGAACAAGTGGCTGATCCAAAACATTTTCTTTCTTATCCCAATTGTCATAGATCTAATAATGATTGTTTTATAGATCAACTTGGAGAAGAGAGATCTGTTGATATGACATGTATGCTTGATGATGTGTTTTATACTAATGATTTGCATCAATTTGATTAGTATGATGATGATTATGTTCTCCAAACAAAAGATAGTCTTATAGACAAATCAGCAGTCGCTTTGTGGAAGGAGGAAGTTCGATTTCAACAGCTCGAATATAGTGATCAGCCGATGCATATCATCTATGGAAGTGAGGAGGAAAGTGTAGCAAATTTTGAAGTAAGTGAAGGATCTTTGCCTTTTTGTTTTACTTCATTTCAGTTCATCAGAGACAACTTCCATGCAATCAAGAATCAACCGTCAATAAGTTTTTATCTTGACCATCTAGAGGGCAATGAAATCCTTGTTCAAGACTTCTCATATCTATATTTGTAGCCCCCGATTGATTGTCAAGTTGTAGATGAAGACTTGGAAGCTGGAACATATGATCAAATGATACAAGATGATTCTGTACCATTCTATTTTGAATCATTTCAGTTTTTGAAGGGAAATTTGCATAGTATATCTTCAAATGAGCAGCCTATATAAAATCATGCAATATCATTAGAACCAATAGAAAATGGGTTGCAACAGTCCTTTCAAGTTTTTCACAATCCAATAGCTAATGCATTGTATGATGTCTGCAGTCAAAGTCCTTCTTCATTAGCTAACTATGAGCTTGAAAAAAGTATTGATAAAAACTTGATCCGGCAACTAGTTTCTTTGTCATTTTCAGCAGGAGTCTTGTCACAAAGCTTAGATGAAAGTTTACATTCATGGTATGAGGAGAAGAAAAGTAATCCATTGGATGAGATAAGCCCCAGTGCACATGAATTTCAAGATCCTGATGCAGTATTTTTGGAGTCAAATAGAGAATCCATATTATTCAATGGGTTTGTTCACAAATTTTCATGGGAGTTGCATTTCAGTAGTTCTCTCTTCTTGCTCGTAAACAAGCACTTGTGAAGAATTCAAATAACAGCCAGAATGCTTAATTGGTTGCATTGGTTGTTTCATTTCACTTGATCAGGTGATGAATGAAATAGTTAGAGTAGGTTTTACTAAATAAGCTCCACTTCACGCATCTTTTCCAGTTTGTTAGTTGTGTTTTAGTATCGAGTTAGTTTTTAGTTGAGTAAAATTCAGTTTGTGTCGTCAAGTCCTTAGTTTTCAGTCATGCATTTCAGTTTGATTTTTTGACTCCATGCACAATGGATAAGGCTACTAGGTCTATGGTGTTCTTGGCACCTCCAAGGAGCTATCATCCGCATTGGAGCTAATGTTAGTGTACTAGTCTTCATACTACCATCAGTGATCAAAATTTACTCTTTTGCATTTCATACTAGGAGTCCCATTCTGATGAGTTGCATTCCATTAGGTCATGGATCTACTGATGGTAGGGTTCATTTCAGTTTTTCCCTCATGATATGTCTTGCTGACCTCCTTTCATACCTTTTTGTCATGATTCATGCTCATTTTCAGTTCATTTCATCAATTACATAGGGTTTCAATCTCATTAGGTCTCAGGGTTTTCACCATGGTCAAAATTCAGTGATTATTGCTAATAATGGTCAGCAAAGACATGAGGAGGTCAATAATGAATTAGAAAGTCATAATTTGTTAATTTGTAAGCTTAATGAAGTTCTCACCTCAAAACTAGTTTTGAGTTGAAAACAGAGCATTTGTATGTTATCTTTAAATTTGATGTAATTTTATTGTTCTCATATGTAATAATGGTCCCATGCTGCTCCTGGACATCTAGTGATGTTTCCAAAGTATTTCCACTACAAAAAGTCAAAAGAGTTTGAGCATCAGTCCACCTACCAAAGCAGAGAAACCAAGCATCAAAAAACAAAGTATTTGAAAGAATAGATAGACATTATAAAAGTGGGTTTTATCAACAAAAAATCAAAAAGTGAAAGCTATAAAGAAAGTCATCCTTCTATGTGTCATTTCATTGTGTTAGATTTCAAAGTGCCAAAAGGAGAGTCAAGGAGCGATTTCAAGAAAAATTAGGCAAAAACAAGTAAGTTGTTGCATTTTTGGGACAAAATTGGTCGGCGCTGCGCTTTTGAGGAGGGCATTGCGCACCTGAGTTGGCACTGCACACCTGGTAGTGTTTTCCTTTGTAAATTTGCACAGTCGCTATGCACCTGCCCAGCCAAGTTTCAAATCAATCAAAACAATCCAAAACTCTTGAATTCACCTCAAAATCTTCAATTGCTCTCTCTTTCAAACAAGTACACTTGTCATAGCCTGTGAATCAAAGATTTTGTTTACCAAGTTTTGGTGTTGTGCATTCTTAATATCAAACCCTAGCTTCTAGGGTGAAACCCTAGTTTTCTTCATTTCAAAAAGTATTTTACAAACCCTATCTACTTGCCATTATTCCCTAAACTAAACCCCATTCCCATTTACATATTTCCTAAATCCCATTCCCCTCATACATTTTCCCCATTCCCACTTACACTCTCCCTAAACTCTACAAACCCTATTCACATCACTAAACCCTACCCACTCTCCTAAAATCACATTCATACTCCCTAAACCCTATTTTCACATCATACTCTCACATACTCCTCCCTACACTCTGACCACTCCATTCCTCCACCCTGTTTTCACTATATTATTCACTATTGTCCATATATAACCACAAGTGTTCACAGCCACAAAAAAGAAAAGGCAAAGAGGAGATGCATGAGGATGATATAGATGATGAACAAGAAAGAGAATTTCAGCTAGAAGAGCATGATGATGAGCCACAACACCAGACTCATCATGGAGTAGAGGTCATTGATCTTGAAATTCAAACTAAAACTTTAGCTCAAAACATGTTTTTGAAGGAGAAGGATGCCCACATTTGGATGGTGATGGATAGCTTGGCAAGGGCTAGATATATTGTCACATATCTAGAGCAAGAGAAGAAACAGTTGGAGGATAAGTAGGGCCTAATGGAACTTGAAATGATGAAACTGAAAAGGCAAAGTGACAAAAAGCATCCTGTCACTTTGACTCCCATTGAGCAAGAGATTGTACATGACCGAGAAACTTAGCTTGAGAGGATCAAATTGCATCTTGAAGGATTGATCAACAAGGCCAACAGGGACAATAGAATGCTCCGGCACATGTCATATCATTATATGACTCGAAACAAAATTTGCAATATGAGAATCAGGAAGCTTAAGGCTAGGTTGAGAAAGGCCTTAGAGAGAAAAAAGGAGAAAGACAAAGTTAAAATCTTGGCCGAAGCCTCCCTAGCCCATCAAAGCAGTTGATTATGGTGCCTTATGCCAAATTTGGGCAAATTTTGTGAAAATTTTGCATTTTTCAAATTTTAATTTTCAAACACAGAAAATTAGCGTTGCGCTTTTCCTTGGAGCATTTGATGGAGGAAGAGTTTATATTTTTGGATTCAGCATGTTGAGATCATCCACCCTAGAACATTTCAGAATTTTTGGAGCAAAACTGACCCACCAAAAGGTCCAAAAAGTACTCAAAGATGAACTTTCTGCTTATTTTTGGACACACTGAAGCTGCCTTGGGAAATTCCAATGTTGAGGGGGAAAATGACCACCAAATGAAAAACCTCAACTTGTTCCAGAAAATACACTAGAAGACCTTCCCAATGAGCTATCTTGGGCTCAATTTCGCTAAGGGGAAGGCCTCGAAACGTGGGTGGAAAGCGGCACTGCGCTTTTGGCCAGTTTGCCAGAAATTCAAATTTTTGCCTGTTTTCACTGTAATTTTGATTTCTCACTCCTCATGGGTGATTTCAATGATGTAATTAATGAATTGGCATGTAAATTTAATGGTGAAATGGTATTAGATAGTATATTCATTAAGTTGAAGTGGTTTTGGGGTCAATGAATCAGTTTCCATGCTTATAGAGGCAAGTTGTTCCACTGCTTATATTCCTGGTCCCTGTTTGGAAATGGTTGTAACAACCCCTTTTCTCATGGATTCTGTTGGATACCTATACCAATAGGTTTCATATTTCATGATTGGCAAGAGAAAGGCCAAATATGCTCTGCTTTGGTATCCCAAAGATCCCATATTTCCTAGAAAGCAAGAGGTGGGTAAAGTGTTTCAAGTATTGAGGACCTTATTTCAATTTTGTGGATGATTCAACAGTCTAATCTGGATCATGCCATGTGTTCAATTTTGAGTTATAGAATAGAGAAAGAAGTCTGTCCAAACTGTTTAATCTTGGCAGACAAGTAGTTTAGGTAGAGAAGCAAAGGTTCCCAACAGCTCAATCTGGGACCTTGGAAGAGATAAGGGTAGAAGTAGATAGAAAAGAAAAAAGAAAAAGCCAAAGAAAAGAAAAGGCAAGTAAGGGTTTGCAAGTCCAAATGCACCCTCTATGAAGAAACAAAAAATGCTAGGGAAATAGCTGGGTAGGCAGTTGTGGTTGCAGAAAGGGTATTTTCACCATTACACATATGTCAACAGGTGTTTTGCCAAGGCAAAATCTATCAATAGAAAAAGTGGTTAATTCCATCATATTACAGCAAGGAGCATGACTAACTTCCCTCTTCCCCTTTATTCCATTACTAACACTCCCTTTCTTTCAGCTGAGGTTTATGAAGAGAGATCATGGTTTTATGGTGGTTCTAGTTCATTCAGAATCCACATTTCTTGTCTAAGATCTTTTCATTTTGATCTACTCTCAAAACCAAGTCAATTTCAGATAAACTCAGTAAAATCCCTTTCATTTGTTCCCTTCATTCATATTAACCTCTAATTTTACTATATAGCTCCCCTATTTTACCCCTTCCCCTAATAATAATAACACTAAGGTGTATAAAGCCCCAAATCTTATATATACTCCCTCCCCTTGGCATTATAGTCATATGGTCTTCAAAAGGGACCAAAGTGACATCTGGTCACTTTGGTGAACCTGTCCCATCCCATTCCCCCTTGCTGCAAGTCAAACTGCTCCTCAAATCACCATTTGCATTGGAAAACCCTTACAAAACCCTATTCCGCCTTCAAATCCTTTGCAAACATTACCAAAGTTAAAAAACCCGCCTCTGGCGCATTTCCAAAGGGTTAGCGCATAATTGGTTAAATGAAAAAATCATTCCAAAAACCAACAAAAAACCCATAAAACCTAAAGTTCCCCGCCCGCATATAACCCGAGCACCTCCATACTCCGCCCACCGTCGGATCAAGGCCTGAAGATCTGACGATCCACGTCAATATCGGAGCGGCTCCCACTGCTGTACTTTACCGCCCGAGATGCTGACGTTGCGTCACGTCAGGGCCTCTCCACGCGTCAAGCACTGAGGTATCTCGGAGCCGGGCCTGACAACTTCTGCGCCGTACCCAAACCGCCCCGAGAAACCGTAGCGGTCAGCTTTAAACGTAACCGCTACGGTCCTAACTGCCACCTATTTTCCGTTAATTCATCGCCACGTCGCGTCCGCCCGTACTTACCTCTGCCATTCGTCCACCTGTCCGCTGACGTGGTTGCCACCTCATCGCCCCTTGGACCAATAATCTACTGCCACGTCACCCGACGACGTCAGCTGACGTCACCTCACCGTGACCCACCAATGACGTCATGCTGACGTCATCACTAAAAAGCGCCAAAATGGTAAAAAACCCATATTTACCCAAAAAAGCCGTGTTTTTTCCCACTTTCGCTCCTGTCGCTATTGTTCTCCCTGCATGACCGTTTACGTTCGAATTTCCGCCAACCTGTTGATTTAGCCCAGGCGACCTCCTCAGCAGCAAACGTGCACACCTGCTCGACCTCTGCTCGCCAATTTACAGGTGCCCCTCTCCTACAAAAAGCAACTTGGAGCAGCTGCTACATCATCAACAGCACAGCAGCAAACTGCCGAGAAAGCACCACAGACAGCAAGCAGAGATAAAGGGAAGCAGGTGGAACAGCCACCTCCATTGACAGAAGAACAAATGGACACTTTGCCACAGGCAGCAAGAAGAGATGGAGCAACAGGCTCAGACAGTGGTGCCTCCTAGAGCAGAAACCACTGTTGATACCTCGGTCCTCCAAACCCCACAAAAGGAGGACTTCACCAGGAAAAGGGATAGAGAGACTCCCCTGACTTCATCCATTAATCGGGGAGAGAAAAGACAAAGACTAAATGACTCCCAAGAGGATGACATAGCAGTGAGGCAAGCAATGGGCATGGGCCCACCCAGTGGAGAAGTTTCAGCCAGTTCATCTCAGCATGAACATGATAGAACTATAAGAGGAGAGGTCAGCTCCTCCAGCCAGCACAGAGAGGGACAGTCAAGCATCAAGCAGCAATTTATTGACATTAAGAGGAGGAGTGATCCTATTAAAATACGGTTGTACGATCATTTGCTGAACCTGGCTCCTACAAATCAGCAAAGACTCATGTCTGCCTTTGATGTAAGTGAAGGCAAGATGATCATGAGTCACTTCATGCCCACAACACTGCACCCTCAATCTACCTCGGATTACCTAAGAACCAACATGGAGGTGCTGGCCAAAGACATACACCCTATGGATAAGATTGAATTACATAAACAAACTGGTGAGATGGTGTATGCCTCCTTGGCAGGTGAGACATTGGAGAACTACAAATTGAAGAGCAGCCTTGATAATACAGCCTCTCAGCTGGAATTGGAGAGAGCATCATCACAAGCCAAGGACAACCGGATCAAGTCCTTGGAAGAGGTAATTATCGAAATAGGACATGATCCTAAAGATGTTAAGGGTATCCAAGAACTCCTGAAGATAAGGGATGCAGACATGGCGGCTTTAAGAAAGAAAATCAAGCTCCCAGCTACCATCCATCCACAAACAGATGAGGTTGCCCAGCAAAGGCAGGAAAAGGATACTACAGACCTGCTGGTATCCCTGTACAAGGAGCTGGTTCGAACTCAAGACCAGCTAGGACAATCAGAAGCTGCAAAGGCAGCACTACAAACAGCAATGAAGCAAAGAGAAGAGGGCCAACCCTCCCAGCCTCCTCCTGTGATAATTAATCTTGAGGAAGTCCCTCCAACAACTACTCCTCCTCCTCAGCAAACGGGAACTACAGCACCATCTACAGCAACGACTACACCAACACCAGGACAGACTCCCAGTCTGGATATGCAGAAGCTACAAGCTGAGATCCAAATTCTTGAATCCCAAATGAAAGAGCTTGATGAAGTCAAGAAGACTTTGGCCAAGGTGAATGAAAAATTTGACAAAAGCAAGCAGAATGAAGCAACAAAGGAGAGAGAGATAAAAGCTCTAAAAAAGAGAATAGCTGAACTAGAAAAAGAGCTTGCACTAGAGAAGGTAACAGCAGAACTAAAGGCAGTCCTCTGGAGTAACATCGGTCGATCCATCACCAATCAGTGGCAGTACATTGAGACTATGGATGAGCAAATAGCACTCATCACCAAGGCAAACAAGGAAATACACAGAGCAAGAGCAAGCCTTGGCCACATGCCAGATGCTGCCAGCAGAATGGTCAATGTTTTAAATAACAAAACTAGCTCTCAACTAGCTGCCATGGGAATTACTAACAGGACTGAAACAATCTCAGTAGTTAAACGAGTCCTGACACTAAGAAACCTAGTTGGAACACTGGAGAGGAGAACACAGGACATGCAGACTGAAATCAACAAATTCCTGGACAGATTCCTGGCATTACAGAACAGAGGCCTCCCCAGCATTTTAAGCAGTGTAGGAAGACTGCTCACCCTAGAAAATTACAACAAAAGGATTGATGCCTATGCGGTAGCACAAATTGCAAAACAGCCCAGTACATCAGCAGACACAGGGCCAGCATCGGGGCAGAATCTGTATGATAGGGTGGATAATCTGTTTTTTATTATGAATGAAATTGATCATCTGTTTGATACACCACCGAATTTCTTTAAGTATACTGAGGCAGATGAGACTATGGGGGGAATCATAAGACACCAATTGCCCACACAGGAAGAGTGGAGGAATCTGACACAGGTAATCTTATCAGGTCCGAACCCGTGAGGTTGGTTTTTTCTCCAGCACATGAGCAGTCATACGCAGGCACAATTTTGATGAATAAAATCTACAAGGAAGAGGCAGAAGCTGAGCCAACTCAGCAGAGCTATTCTCTCACCACTGCAGCAGTCACAATCACAGGTGACAAACACAGCATACAGCACACAAGCCATAAAGTCGGGTTCTCCAGCATTCAATCAAAATATCTCAACCGACTCAGCAGATCCCAAAGGCCAAAATATCTTCTGACAGAACATTAAAGCGCCTTTATTTTGTATTCAATGCTGTAATAAATTTCTGATAATAATATCTCAAAGTTGGTAAGAACATTAAGTCTGAGATAACTCAGGACTCAGATATTTTTAAACAATCGCAAGTATATATTGGCCCCTCATAGAAGCTTAAGGGGTTGTTGTAATTTTCCTTTGAAGAGCTCTCACTTGCTGTAAAAATTCTCAGAGAAATAATACAAAGGGAGAATGGAATTTCCAAAGCGTGGTGTATTTGGTGCGTTGTGATGAATGGTGAATGTTGCAGGATTCCAGAGTGTTTCATAAAACAATAAGTTTTCTCAAATCTCTGTATTACATGTTTTTCGAGTCTTTTGTTCTCTTTTATTGTTCAGATGTTTTACACTTAATAGCGAAGTAGAAGAATGGTTCCAGGACTTAATCCATGATTACCCTGAACTCAAACTGAGCTATTATCCATGTTTTCCTCAGATACAGTAACAGAAGTGTAATTCTTAGTTGCTGCACTTTGAAACTATATCTTTCGCTGTGATAGACATTCCCAGGGATTCAAGTTTGCCCCTGTGACATCTGTCTTTTCTCATAACCAGTTTGGTGGAAACAGTTAAAAATGAGTGAAAATTCTTGAATGCTTTCATTGTTTGTCTTACCTGTTTCTTGTTATTAATCAAAATTTGTTCTATGAAGCATCCAAATGGCCCTGTAAGTTTCACCGGTTCATCTCAAAGTTTCTAGACACCTACTGCTACAGACTCCATTGCCCAATGATACTTGACTCTCTGAATATTACATCACAAGAGATCTGAAGGAAATTCTTCAACCAAAACATAAAAAAAACCTGTGCATAATAGCTAGCCTAAAACCCTATCATAAACAGTTACAAATCATAAAGAGAGAGCCCTCTCTGATCACAGTTTGGCTAGAAACAGTGATCCAAAGATTGGTTAGTGGTTACCCCGGCCGTATTCCCTTGGGAGTCATAGGGAACAACCTGGGTGTTAACATAATTGGCGACTCCACTGGGGAATTCTTAAAAGTTTTTTAGATACTATCTATCTTCCAAAGCTACCATCAAGCCTGAAACTAGCCAAGAGGCCTTAGAACTGTTTCTGTAAACACAGGGACAGCTTTAGGGAAGAGCTAACTAGGGAATCTTCATCCTAGCTTTGAAACATATATAGTCATTCCAGAATTCTTACCTAGTCCTTGTACATATAAACCCTCCTGTATAAAGTTCTAAAAGAATACGTAGAAGCTGGCTCCCAAAAGAAACCCAAGGCACACTAGAGCAAACCCTGACCCTGATCAACCCATCATTGTTGATAACCCAAATATCATTCCAAAGAACATAAGGAGACAGCAAAAGCAGGAGAAGCCTGCTGATTCAGATATAAGTTCAGACCAACCTATCCTCATTCCTACTCCTTGCAAAGTCCTTTTTCGGTCCACCCCTAGTTCCCCTAGTTCATCATCAACACCTCAAAGCCCTCCTCTCCCATCTTCACCATCTGCACATACTCTTTCAACCAGTTTCCCGCTTGTTACCCATCCTATTAACCCTGTTACACCTGTAATCCCAGCTGTCCCATTTGTTCCTATTAACCCTATAAACCCCATAAACATGGCTAACAGATATGCACCTCTGCAGATACCAGCCAATGCACCGGCTCTACCTCAAGACTACCAAACCAAAATCTCATTTTTTGACTCCCATGGCCCTTTGACAGCTGTCCAGCATGCTAAGAAGATGCAAGACCACTTTGAGACCTATGAAATAGATGATGACAGTGTCAGGATGAGAATTTTTGTTCAAAGCTTAACCGGGGATGTCAGAACTTGGTTTAGATCCCTGAATGCAAATTCCATTGCAACCCCTGAGGTCCTGTACCAAGAGTTTACCAACAGATGGGAGAAGAAGAAAGATCCTCTACACATACTCGGTGAATATAACACTATCAAAAGAGGTCCCCAAGAAACAGTCTTGGAATATTGTGCTAGGTTTAACAATGTATATAATGCTATCCCCCAGAACTTAAGGCCCCCTCCTGATTTGGCCCTGTATAACTTCCCTGACGGTTTTGACTCTGATATGGCCTATCAGCTGAAAGAAAGAGATCCTCCAACCCTTGCAGAAGCTCAAAGAGTTGCAGTCACTGTAGAGGCCAACCTAATTGCTAAGAGAAACAGGGCAAAGCTGGAAAAGAAGGCTGGTTTGAGAGAAGAGCCCTCAGGCTTTGATCAAAAGTTGGATGCAATACTAAACAGCATGAAGAGACTGGGTGAAAGAGTGGAATCAGTTGAAAGAAAGTCATCATGGGAGGCACCACAAAGCAATCCTCCTAGAAACCCAAATTTTAGGAGAACGCAGAACCCAAACATAGGAAAAACAAGTGCAGACCAAGATATCAGACCCCCTTTTCAAGAAAACTATGCAGAAACTTCCTCGGCCAATCAGCTCAGTGAAGATCCTGAAATCAACTTAATGGGTCTGGATGGTAAAAGCCATGTTTTCTTAACACAAGAAGACCATGAGGAGGATGAAAGCAAAACATTCCAAACAAAATCAGGAGAATCCTTTGACTTTAAACAAGGGTATGACACTGCTGTCTATGAAGTCCATAAACAATACAAACTAAGGAGTCGGACTGTAAATGTAAATCAGCCTGAAAAGGTAAAGGAGAAACAGCAATCTAAAGAAACCTTAGTCACTGAACCTAATGACAAAACTAACTTGCCTACAAAGGAAGTAGTGGTTGAAGAAGTCACTGAATTACTCTCCCCACTACAACAGCCCACGGCAACCTCATCCTCCCACCCAAATCCGAACATTACCCCTCAAGACATGGGTATGAGGGGCAGGTTCCAAAATCAAGATGAAATCCAACAAGAAGATTTAATGAACAGAGAAAGGACTGCTATCCGTGACTCTAAAATCCAAATTGACAAACCCTTTGACCTAGGAGCAGAGATTGGCAAGTTAAAGATAGCAATTCCCCTTTCAGAGCTAGCCAAGCATGACATATATAAGCAACAGATCAAAAAATCCCTTCAGCTCACCAACAGCAAAGATGATGTAAATGTGCTAGATGACACTCCAAAATTACTGTTTGGCCCAGAGGTAGATGGAAAAACAGTAGTCACAGGGGTTTTACCTTTTTATGTCAGCCTGCATGTTCATGATAAAATACTGCATAATGCAATGTTTGACTCAGGTGCCTCTCACAACCTTATGCCAAAAGCTGTCATGGAAATATTAAACTTGGATATAACAAGACCATACAAAGACCTGTTTTCTTTTGATTCTAGTCAAGTCAAATGTTTGGGCCTAATAAAAGATTTATGTGTGTCCCTGGTTCAATTTCCCAACAAAACCATATTAATGGATGTTGTAGTTGCTGATATCCCACCCAAATACGGGATGCTCTTATCAAGATCATGGGGAGCCAAACTCCAAGGCTCCCTGCAATTAGATATGTCATATGCAACCATCTCTGTATTTGGGCAACCAAAAAGACTTTACAGGGAAACACTCATGAAGTATATGGTCAGCAGTGAAGAAAAGCCTCAAAATTTTCCAATATATGCTGTCCATTCGGACATAGACTCCTTCATCCTCTTCAATGACAGCGCAAGCCTCTCAAACAATGACATTAAGACTGAAACACTCATACAAGAACAAAACATTGATCAAACAAGTAGCACCTGCCAAACTTCAATCAGCCCAACAATACACATTAACCCTCCTCTAGTTGTCAAAGATTGTCAAACAAATGATGAAATTATCCTAGGAAACAAATGGGAAAAGAAACCTCAACTCATGCTCACATTGCCATCCCATGAACAGAATGTTCAATCTCCTATTCAGCAAGATATTCTGTGGGTTCTAGAATTTGATGGCTCAGTTAACAAGTTAGGGGCAGGAGCTGGAGTATGGATACATAACAAAGAGAAAGGCTATGCAGAAGGCAGGGCTTACAGATTGAAGTTTAGATGCTCTAACAACATGGCAAAATATGAAGCTCTGCTGTTGGGCCTAAAGCTAGCAAAATCACTACAGGCTCCTAAACTCTCCATCATGGGAGACTCTGATCTGGTAATTCAACAAGTGAAAGGAAATTTTGTTACCAATGACAAAAGATTGAGGTCCTATAGGTCTGCTGTAATTGAAATACTAGAGACCTTCTCCGAGTTTGTTATCACAAAAATTCCAAGGGGCCACAATCTCCATGCACACAGCTTGGCAACATTTGCCAGCACCTTCAAATTCCCATTAGAACCCAACAATTGTTTCACGGCAGAGGTCAAATATAGGCCTTCTATTCCAAACAATGTCAAAGAGTGGCAAGTATTTGAGAATGACATGCAAATAAACAACTTTTTAACCTTGCAACAAGAGTTTACAGGATTAAATATTGACCTTGAGACAGCAAGTCAATCACAAATATCTGATGGAGCAAGTCCATCACAATTACAGTTTCAACAGTCTGCCCACCCAATGTCACCTAGAACAGCCAAACAATTACTCAGTCCAACCATTTTCAACAAAGAAAACATTCAGCAAATTCACCAAATTGACTGTGAAGAGGTGAGCAACGCTGAAGATGAAATCATACAACTCAAAGACAATCTCCTTCCAGCAGGCCTTACCCCACTAGAGGACATTTTTGACTCAAATGATGTCCCCAGGAAACCAAAGATGCAGCCATTAGATGCAACAATTGAAGAATGTAACATTGGTACCACTGACAAGCCTAAAATAATAAAGCTATCTGCTGCTTTGCCCCCTGATCAAAAACCCAAATATATTGATCTCTTTAAAGAGTTCCAAGATGTCTTTGCTTGGGGTTATCAGGATCTAAAGTCATACGATACCTCTGTTATCCAGCATACCATTCCCCTCAAGCCTAATCAAAAACCATTCAAACAGAAATTGAGAAGAATCAATCCTGTGCTCCTTCCTTCCATTGAAAAAGAATTACAGAAAATGTTCAAAGCTGGTATCATAGCACCAATCAGGTTTTCTGAGTGGATTTCAAATTTGGTCCCTACAAGAAAGAAAACTGGTGAGATTAGACTTTGTGTAGACTTAAGGAATTTGAACCAAGTGTCACTCAAAGACAACTACCCCTTACCCAAAATGGATCACATTCTTCAAAGAGTAGTAGGAGCTTCAAGGATATCATTGCTGGATGGTTTCTCAGGTTTCAATCAAATCCTGGTACACCCTGATGATCAAGACAAAACTGCATTTACTACCCCATGGGGCACTTTCAAGTATGTGAAAATGCCCTTTGGATTGAAAAATGCAGGGGCAACATTTCAGAGAGCAATGGACATTGCTTTTGCAAAAGAGATTCATGACTTCTTGGTCATTTACTTAGATGATCTAACACCCTTTTCAAAATCTGACCAAGAACACTTGAAACATTTAAGACAGATCTTCATAACATGCAGGAAATATGGTATTTCCTTAAACCCCAAGAAGTCATTATTTGGCTTGGAAGAAGGGAAACTTCTAGGGCATATTATTTCAAAAAATGGCATAAGAATTGATCCAGATAGGATACAAGCTATCCTACAAATGCCTCACCCAAGGAATGTCAAGGAGCTGCAAGGATTCTTAGGAAAAATCAACTTTTTAAGAAGGTTTATCCCAAATTTAGCAGAATTAATCAGATTACTAAACAATATGCTAAAGAAAGATTCAAAGGTCAAATGGACTGTTGAAACAAAACAAGCTTTCGAAAGTATAAAATTGGCCTTGACTCAAACCCCAGTGTTAACTAATCCTCAGTTTGACAGAGACTTTATTATTTTCTCATTTGCCTCCCAGCATACTATTGTTGCTGTATTATTGCAGAAAGATAACCAAGGGAATGAAAAGCCCATTGCTTTTTTCAGCAGAGCTCTTAGAGATGCCCCCCTAAAGTATCAAATAATGGAAAAACAAGCATATGCTTTGATCAAGGCTATTAAAGACTTTAGGATTTACATCCTTTACTCCCATGTTGTGGCTTATGTACCAAGTCCTATTGTCAAAGACATTCTCACCCAAGAAAACTTAGAGGGCGGGAGAGGAAAATGGATTGCCAATATACTAGAATTTGACATTGAAATAAAGCCTACAAAGCTGATAAAAGGACAAGGTTTGGCCAAGTTAATGACAGAAGCAAATTTCCAAGCCTTAGACATTAACCAACTGGACAGTGAAACAGAGCTGGCGACTCCAAAGATCAATGTAGCCTTTGAACAATCTCCTTGGTACTCTGATATCTGTTATGTGTTACAAAACCTGTGTGCTCCCCCAGGACTGTCCAGAACTAAGTGTAGGTTCCTAAAAATGAAAACATCTAGATTTTGTGTGATGGATGAAAATCTACTGTGGAAAAACCATGAAGGTATTTTGCTGCACTGTCTAATAGAGAATGAAACTAACAATATCATGCAAGACTTCCATGCTGGAGACTGTGGTGGACATTTGTACTGGAAGTCCACTGTGGACAAGATATTGAGGGCTGGTTATTACTGGCCTACTATGTTCTCTGATGTTAAGAAATTTACAACCTCATGCCACAAATGCCAACTGTTTGAAGGCAAAAGACAGTTGCTGCCACTTCCTTTGAAGCCTATTGCAACAGAGAGACCTTTCCAACAATGGGGCTTGGATTTCATTAGGGAAATTCATCCCTCATCTTCAGGGCAACACAGATGGATTCTAACAGCAACAGACTACTTCACCAAGTGGATTGAAGCTGCCCCATGCAGACAAGCAAATGATTCAGTAATCATTCAGTTTTTGGAAAACAATATACTGGCTAGATTTGGCTGCCCAGACAAGATAATAACAGACAATGCTGCTGCCTTCAAATCCAAGAAGATGGTGAACTTCTGCCATAAATTTCACATTACTTTGGGCCATTCTACAGCTTACTATCCTCAAGGAAATGGCCTTGCTGAATCATCAAACAAAAGTTTGATAAATATCATAAAGAAAGTGCTGGAAGAGAACAAAAAGAACTGGCATAAGAAACTAGTAAATGCCTTATGGGCAGACAGACTAACAACTAAAAGATCAATTGGGACCAGCCCATATGAGTTAGTCTATGGATTAGAGGCCAGATTTCCTTCATCACTAGGAGTGCCGGTTATGAAACTTCTGCAAGAAAGCCAAGCAGAGCCAAATGACATGCAAAGAAGGATTAACCAGATAATTTGTTTACAGCAGACCAGAGAACAAGTTTTCAGCAGAGTGCAGATACTACAAGAGAAACTGAAAAGGGCTTTTGATAGAAGAACCAAAGCAGAAGATTTCAATGTGGGGGACAAAGTTTTAAAGTGGGATGCAAGAAGAGAAGAGAAAGGGAAACATGGAAAGTTTGACTCTTTATGGAAAGGACCATTTGCTGTCCAAGCAGTACAAGGTAACAACACTTATTTCCTCAAAAGTCTTACTGAAACTGACTTGGATGAAGGTCCTGTTAATGGCAGGATGCTGAAGCACTACTTTGACTATTCCCCATGAGTAGAACCTAAGGATTCTTTGTATATATGCAGATGTACATATTGTTTTCTGTTTTAGATTGTAAAAAGCAGTTTTCCCAAGTGATTTACCAAGCAGTAAAAGGCAAATAGAATCAGAGGTCTTCCAAAAGAGAAACACACTATTTTGACACATTCATGCAGCAGATTTCAAAGACAAAGATGGGCAGTCAAGGAACAAGGCAATCTGACCTGCTGTTCTTGGTCTTTCAAAAGAAAAACCATCCCCATGTGGAGCCACTGTTGGATACCTATACCAATAGGTTTCATATTTCATGATTGGCAAGAGAAAGGCCAAATATGCTCTGCTTTGGTATCCCAAAGATCCCATATTTCCTAGAAAGCAAGAGGTGGGTAAAGTGTTTCAAGTATTGAGGACCTTATTTCAATTTTGTGGATGATTCAACAGTCTAATCTGGATCATGCCATGTGTTCAATTTTGAGTTATAGAATAGAGAAAGAAGTCTGTCCAAACTGTTTAATCTTGGCAGACAAGTAGTTTAGGTAGAGAAGCAAAGGTTCCCAACAGCTCAATCTGGGACCTTGGAAGAGATAAGGGTAGAAGTAGATAGAAAAGAAAAAAGAAAAAGCCAAAGAAAAGAAAAGGCAAGTAAGGGTTTGCAAGTCCAAATGCACCCTCTATGAAGAAACAAAAAATGCTAGGGAAATAGCTGGGTAGGCAGTTGTGGTTGCAGAAAGGGTATTTTCACCATTACACATATGTCAACAGGTGTTTTGCCAAGGCAAAATCTATCAATAGAAAAAGTGGTTAATTCCATCATATTACAGCAAGGAGCATGACTAACTTCCCTCTTCCCCTTTATTCCATTACTAACACTCCCTTTCTTTCAGCTGAGGTTTATGAAGAGAGATCATGGTTTTATGGTGGTTCTAGTTCATTCAGAATCCACATTTCTTGTCTAAGATCTTTTCATTTTGATCTACTCTCAAAACCAAGTCAATTTCAGATAAACTCAGTAAAATCCCTTTCATTTGTTCCCTTCATTCATATTAACCTCTAATTTTACTATATAGCTCCCCTATTTTACCCCTTCCCCTAATAATAATAACACTAAGGTGTATAAAGCCCCAAATCTTATATATACTCCCTCCCCTTGGCATTATAGTCATATGGTCTTCAAAAGGGACCAAAGTGACATCTGGTCACTTTGGTGAACCTGTCCCATCCCATTCCCCCTTGATGCAAGTCAAACTGCTCCTCAAATCACCATTTGCATTGGAAAACCCTTACAAAACCCTATTCCGCCTTCAAATCCTTTGCAAACATTACCAAAGTTAAAAAACCCGCCTCTGGCGCATTTCCAAAGGGTTAGCGCATAATTGGTTAAATGAAAAAATCATTCCAAAAACCAACAAAAAACCCATAAAACCTAAAGTTCCCCGCCCGCATATAACCCGAGCACCTCCATACTCCGCCCACCGTCGGATCAAGGCCTGAAGATCTGACGATCCACGTCAATATCGGAGCGGCTCCCACTGCTGTACTTTACCGCCCGAGATGCTGACGTTGCATCACGTCAGGGCCTCTCCACGCGTCAAGCACTGAGGTATCTCGGAGTCGGGCCTGACAACTTCTGCGCCGTACCCAAACCGCCCCGAGAAACCGTAGCGGTTAGCTTTAACCGTAACCGCTACGGTCCTAACTGCCACCTATTTTCCGTTAATTCATCGCCACGTCACGTCCGCTCGTACTCACCTCTGCCATTCGTCCACCTGTCCGCTGACGTGGTTGCCACCTCATCGCCCCTTGGACCAATAATCTACTGCCACGTCACCCGACGACGTCAGCTGACGTCACCTCACCGTGACCCACCAATGACGTCATGCTGACGTCATCACTAAAAAGCGCCAAAATGGTAAAAAACCCATATTTACCCAAAAAAGCCGTGTTTTTTCCCACTTTCGCTCTTGTCGCTATTGTTCTCCCTGCATGACCGTTTACGTTCAAATTTCTGCCAACCTTTTGATTTAGCCCAGGCGACCTCCTCAGCAGCAAACGTGCACACCTGCTCGACCTCTGCTCGCCAATTTACAGGTGCCCCTCTCCTACAAAAAGCAACTTGGAGCAGCTGCTACATCATCAACAGCACAGCAGCAAACTGCCGAGAAAGCACCACAGACAGCAAGCAGAGATAAAGGGAAGCAGGTGGAACAGCCACCTCCATTGACAGAAGAACAAATGGACACTTTGCCACAGGCAGCAAGAAGAGATGGAGCAACAGGCTCAGACAGTGGTGCCTCCTAGAGCAGAAACCACTGTTGATACCTCGGTCCTCCAAACCCCACAAAAGGAGGACTTCACCAGGAAAAGGGATAGAGAGACTCCCCTGACTTCATCCATTAATCGGGGAGAGAAAAGACAAAGACTAAATGACTCCCAAGAGGATGACATAGCAGTGAGGCAAGCAATGGGCATGGGCCCACCCAGTGGAGAAGTTTCAGCCAGTTCATCTCAGCATGAACATGATAGAACTATAAGAGGAGAGGTCAGCTCCTCCAGCCAGCACAGAGAGGGACAGTCAAGCATCAAGCAGCAATTTATTGACATTAAGAGGAGGAGTGATCCTATTAAAATACGGCTGTACGATCATTTGCTGAACCTGGCTCCTACAAATCAGCAAAGACTCATGTCTGCCTTTGATGTAAGTGAAGGCAAGATGATCATGAGTCACTTCATGCCCACAACACTGCACCCTCAATCTACCTCGGATTACCTAAGAACCAACATGGAGGTGCTGGCCAAAGACATACACCCTATGGATAAGATTGAATTACATAAACAAACTGGTGAGATGGTGTATGCCTCCTTGGCAGGTGAGACATTGGAGAACTACAAATTGAAGAGCAGCCTTGATAATACAGCCTCTCAGCTGGAATTGGAGAGAGCATCATCACAAGCCAAGGACAACCGGATCAAGTCCTTGGAAGAGGTAATTATCGAAATAGGACATGATCCTAAAGATGTTAAGGGTATCCAAGAACTCCTGAAGATAAGGGATGCAGACATGGTGGCTTTAAGAAAGAAAATCAAGCTCCCAGCTACCATCCATCCACAAACAGATGAGGTTGCCCAGCAAAGGCAGGAAAAGGATACTACAGACCTGCTGGTATCCCTGTACAAGGAGCTGGTTCGAACTCAAGACCAGCTAGGACAATCAGAAGCTGCAAAGGCAGCACTACAAACAGCAATGAAGCAAAGAGAAGAGGGCCAACCCTCCCAGCCTCCTCCTGTGATAATTAATCTTGAGGAAGTCCCTCCAACAACTACTCCTCCTCCTCAGCAAACGGGAACTACAGCACCATCTACAGCAACGACTACACCAACACCAGGACAGACTCCCAGTCTGGATATGCAGAAGCTACAAGCTGAGATCCAAATTCTTGAATCCCAAATGAAAGAGCTTGATGAAGTCAAGAAGACTTTGGCCAAGGTGAATGAAAAATTTGACAAAAGCAAGCAGAATGAAGCAACAAAGGAGAGAGAGATAAAAGCTCTAAAAAAGAGAATAGCTGAACTAGAAAAAGAGCTTGCACTAGAGAAGGTAACAGCAGAACTAAAGGCAGTCCTCTGGAGTAACATCGGTCGATCCATCACCAATCAGTGGCAGTACATTGAGACTATGGATGAGCAAATAGCACTCATCACCAAGGCAAACAAGGAAATACACAGAGCAAGAGCAAGCCTTGGCCACATGCCAGATGCTGCCAGCAGAATGGTCAATGTTTTAAATAACAAAACTAGCTCTCAACTAGCTGCCATGGGAATTACTAACAGGACTGAAACAATCTCAGTAGTTAAACGAGTCCTGACACTAAGAAACCTAGTTGGAACACTGGAGAGGAGAACACAGGACATGCAGACTGAAATCAACAAATTCCTGGACAGATTCCTGGCATTACAGAACAGAGGCCTCCCCAGCATTTTAAGCAGTGTAGGAAGACTGCTCACCCTAGAAAATTACAACAAAAGGATTGATGCCTATGCGGTAGCACAAATTGCAAAACAGCCCAGTACATCAGCAGACACAGGGCCAGCATCGGGGCAGAATCTGTATGATAGGGTGGATAATCTGTTTTTTATTATGAATGAAATTGATCATCTGTTTGATACACCACCGAATTTCTTTAAGTATACTGAGGCAGATGAGACTATGGGGGAATCATAAGACACCAATTGCCCACACAGGAAGAGTGGAGGAATCTGACACAGGTAATCTTATCAGGTCCGAACCCGTGAGGTTGGTTTTTTCTCCAGCACATGAGCAGTCATACGCAGGCACAATTTTGATGAATAAAATCTACAAGGAAGAGGCAGAAGCTGAGCCAACTCAGCAGAGCTATTCTCTCACCACTGCAGCAGTCACAATCACAGGTGACAAACACAGCATACAGCACACAAGCCATAAAGTCAGGTTCTCCAGCATTCAATCAAAATATCTCAACCGACTCAGCAGATCCCAAAGGCCAAAATATCTTCTGACAGAACATTAAAGCGCCTTTATTTTGTATTCAATGCTGTAATAAATTTCTGATAATAATATCTCAAAGTTGGTAAGAACATTAAGTCTGAGATAACTCAGGACTCAGATATTTTTAAACAATCGCAAGTATATATTGGCCCCTCATAGAAGCTTAAGGGGTTGTTGTAATTTTCCTTTGAAGAGCTCTCACTTGCTGTAAAAATTCTCAGAGAAATAATACAAAGGGAGAATGGAATTTCCAAAGCGTGGTGTATTTGGTGCGTTGTGATGAATGGTGAATGTTGCAGGATTCCAGAGTGTTTCATAAAACAATAAGTTTTCTCAAATCTCTGTATTACATGTTTTTCGAGTCTTTTGTTCTCTTTTATTGTTCAGATGTTTTACACTTAATAGCGAAGTAGAAGAATGGTTCCAGGACTTAATCCATGATTACCCTGAACTCAAACTGAGCTATTATCCATGTTTTCCTCAGATACAGTAACAGAAGTGTAATTCTTAGTTGCTGCACTTTGAAACTATATCTTTCGCTGTGATAGACATTCCCAGGGATTCAAGTTTGCCCCTGTGACATCTGTCTTTTCTCATAACCAGTTTGGTGGAAACAGTTAAAAATGAGTGAAAATTCTTGAATGCTTTCATTGTTTGTCTTACCTGTTTCTTGTTACTAATCAAAATTTGTTCTATGAAGCATCCAAATGGCCCTGTAAGTTTCACCGGTTCATCTCAAAGTTTCTAGACACCTACTGCTACAGACTCCATTGCCCAATGATACTTGACTCTCTGAATATTACATCACAAGAGATCTGAAGGAAATTCTTCAACCAAAACATAAACAAAACCTGTGCATAATAGCTAGCCTAAAACCCTATCATAAACAGTTACAAATCATAAAGAGAGAGCCCTCTCTGATCACAGTTTGGCTAGAAACAGTGATCCAAAGATTGGTTAGTGGTTACCCCGGCCGTATTCCCTTGGGAGTCATAGGGAACAACCTGGGTGTTAACAGATTCGACCCTTGAAGGTTAGGATGAGTTTTTTTATGCCTATATTATGTATTTTCTTAGTCATTTGGTGAAGTTGGACTCTCTTGGATGCTATGAGCTATATTGTACACCTTTATCAGTAGTTTGGCTCGGAAATAAACCACAATTTGTAGCTATTTTTATGGGATACTTGTGGTATGGTGTTTTTGCATAATTTTTTATTTTTCTAACAGTTTTTCTCATGTTTTATGTGTGCCACAATCTAATTCATTTCTTCTAGTTGAATGATATCAAGATAGATAGGTGGAATTCATTGTTTACAGTGCTCTGCCTTGGGAAGCCATTCAGTTTTTGATGTTTTCTACTATTTGAGAAGGATACATGATCTTTCCATGCCCTCCTCAGCTGCTAACCATTCTAATATCTCTCATCTCACTCAATTTCAAGTGTCAAAGAACCTACCTACCTCGCCCCATAGAACACCGTACATATTGACTTAATTCCCCAGACCCAAAAATGCCTGGCTCCATTTGATCCAGCAACAAAACCAACAAAATCAATCAAAAACCCTAGAGCTACTATACCTAGCCTAAAATCCATATTTGATCCAATCATTTTGACTGATATCCATAAAGAGAGAGCCCTCTCTCGACCTAGTAGGTCTAGCTACCGGATTTAGCTTGGTTTGTGGTTACCCTGGAATTGCCTCCCTTCAGCCTGAGGTCAATCTAGGCTTTAACATAGTGGCAACCATATTGGGGAATGTAGTTTTATGTTCCTCAGTAAAATGTATCAAGTTTAGATATGATTGTAGATGGTGGAAAATGATCAGACACCGAAAGGCTGAAATCATTCACCTGGCGACTCTAAATCAGTATCGAGATCAGATCCAAGGACTCCACTGGAGGATGAACCTGACCAACAAAAACATAAAAGGACAATATGGAAAGTTCAAGTATTCAAGTTGGAATTTCATCCAAGACATTATTTTCTTTGTTATAAATTATTTCTTCTCATTTCCCGAGAACGTCAAAAAGGCTTTACGAAGTATATTGTATTTGAGAAAAGATCCTAGACCTGCATTTGATTCTTTCCCTTTGAAGATTGTGAATACAAAATGTTTGCATGCCTTTGATCTTGATCAAGACCCTTCTTCTAAATCTTATGATGACCGTCTTCAAATTGATGAACCTCAAGAGACCAAGACTGATTCTACACCTTTTGTACATATTCATATACCTTGTAAAATTTTGGATAGTTACAAGCCTCCGATTTTACCTCCTATATACCATGCTTTCCCTAAAAATCATTACCTATATCTACCAAGATTTGATGGTGACTGTGACCACATCACTGCTGAGAGACAAGTATTGAATTTTGAGTCTTTTCTCGACCTTTTTGAAATTGATGAAGAGGTTGTTAGTATTAGGATTTTTGCTCTTTCTTTGCAAGGAAAAGTCGAGAGTTGGTTCAAAACCCTGCTTGATGCAAGCATCTCATATTTCCAGCAGTTCGTCAAAGTTTTCCTCGACAAGTGGGTGGTCAGACAGAACCCTTTCTTGATTCTAGAAGAGTATAAATAGCTGAAAAGACAGCCAGGGGAGACAGTACAACAGTTTTCTTCTAGATTTAACCAAGTTTATTGTTCGTTGCCTGTTAATATAAGACCTCCTCCTGGATCCACTCTCTTGCACTACCCAGATACCTTTGATCCAGAAATGGAGTTTCAGCTAAGAGAAAGGAACCTTGCAACACTTGAATAGATGCAAAACAGTGCAGTAGATGTAGAGGCTAATCTACTGATCAGAAGGGAAAAGTTGAAGGAAGAAGAGATGAAGAACATAGATCCATAGGAATCGATATCTTTAGAGGTAAAGCTTGACATTTTGGTAAGTACAGTGGAAGAGATGATGCAAAAGATCACCACAAGGAATGAGCATAATACTCATTCCTTGTAGGAATGAGCATAATACTCATTCCTTGTAGGAATGAGTATGATGCTCAAGACCATGGCTTAAGAGCATGATTTTCTATAGGCAGTCGGTTTCTTTGTAATTTTCAGTAGGAGTCTCGTCACAAAGCTTAGATGAAAGTTTGCATTCATGGTATGAGGAGAAGAAAAGTAATCCATTAGATGAGCTAAGCCCCAGTGCACATGAATTTCAAGATCCTTGTGCAATATTTTTGAAGTTGGATAGAGAATCCATATTATTCAACGGATTTGTTCACAAATTTTCATGGGAGTTGCGTTTCAGTAGTTCTCTCTTCTTGCTCGTAAACAAGCACTTGTGAAGAATTCAAATAACAGCCAAAATGCTTACTTGGTTGCATTGGTTGTTTCATTTCACTTGATCAGGTGATGAATGAAACAGTTAGAGTAGGTTTTACTAAAATAGCTCCACCTCGCTTGTCTTTTCCGGTTATTAGTTGTGTTTTAGTATCGAGTCAGTTTTTAGTTGAGTAAAAGTCAATTTGTGTTGTCAAGTTGTCAGTTTTCAGTCATGCATTTTTGTTTGAGTTTTTGACTCCATGCCCAATAGATAAGGCTACTAGGTCTATGGTGTTCTTAGCACCTCCAAGGAGCTACCATCCCCATTGGAGCCAATGTTAGTGTCAGTGTCTTCACACTACCATCAGTGATCAAAATTTACTCTTTTGCATTTCATACTAGGAGTTCCATTCTAATGAGTTGCATTCCATTAGGTCATGAATCTGTTGATGGTAGGGTTCATTTCAGTTTTTCCCTCATGATATGTACTTGCTGACCTCCTTTCATACCTTTTTGTCATGATTCATGCTCATTTTCAGTTCATTTCATCAATTACATAGGGTTTCAGTCTCATTAGGTCTTAGGGTTTTCACCATGGTCAAAATTCAGTGGGTATTGTTAATAATGGTCAGCAAAGAAATGAGGAGGTCAATAATGAATCAGAAATTCATAATTTGTTAATTTGTAAGCTTAATGAAGTTCTCACCTCAAAACTAGTTTTGAGGTGAAAACAGAGCATTTGTATGTTATCTTTAAATTTGATGTAATTTTATTGTTCTCATATGTAATAATGGTCCCATGCTACTCCTGGACATCTGGTGATGTTGCCAAAGTACTGCCACTGCAAAAAGTCAAAAGAGTTTGAGCATCAGTCCACCTATCAAAGCAGAGAAACCAAGCATCAAAAAACTGAGTATTTGAAAGAATAGATAGACATTATAAAAATGGGTTTTATCAACAAAAAATCAAAAAGTGAAACCTATAAAGAAAGCCATCCTTCTATGTGTCATTTCATTATGTTAGAGTTCAAAGTGCCAAAAGGAGAGTCAAGGAGCGATTTCAAGCAAAATTAGGCAAAAACAAGTAAGCTCCTGCGTTTTTGGGACAAAATTTACCAGTGTTGCGCTTTTGAGGAGGGCGCTGCTCATCTAAGTTGGCATTGCGCACCTGGCAGTGTTTTTCTTTGTAAATTTCCACAAGTGTTGCGCTTTCAAAGTGGCGTTGCGCACCTGTGTGAGGCGTTGCGCACCTGCCTAGCCAAGTTTCAAATCAATCAAAACGATCCAAAACTGTCGAATTCACCTCAAAATCTTCAATTGCTCTCTCTTTCAAGTACACTTGTCATAGCCTGTGAATCAAAGATTTTGTTCACCAAGTTTTGGTGTTGTGAATTCTTAATATCAAACCCTAGCTTCTAGGGTGAAACCCTAGTTTTCTTCATTTCACAAAGTATTTTACAAAACCTATCTACTTGCCATTATTCCCTAAACTAAACCCCATTCCCATTTACATATTTCCTAAATACCATTCCCCTCATACATTTTCCTCATTCCCACTTACACTCTCCCCAAACACTACAAACCCTATTCACATCACTAAACCCTACCCACTCTCCTAAAATCACATTCATACTCCCTAAACCCTATTTGCACACCATACTCTCACATACTCCGCCCTACACTCTGACCACTCCATTCCTCAACCCTGATTTCACTATATTATTCACTATTTTCCATATATAACCACAAGTGTTCACAGCAACAAAAAAGAAAAGGCAAAGAGAAGATGCACGAGGATGATATAGATGATGAACAAGAAAGATAATGTCAGCTAGAAGAGCATGATGATGAGCCACAACACCAGACTCATCATGGAGTAGAGGTCATTGATCTTGAAAGTCAAACTGAAACTTCAGCTCAAAACATGTTTTTGAAGGAGAAGGATGCCCACATTCGGATGTTGATGTATAGCTTGGCAAGAGCTAGATATATTGTCACATATCTATAGCAAGAGAACAAACAGTTGGAGGATAAGCAGGGCGTAATGGAACTTGAAATGTTGAAACTGAAAAGGCAAAGTGACAAAAAGCATCCCGTCACTTTGACTCCCATTGAGCAAGAGATTGAACATGACCGAGAAACTTGGCTTGAGAGGGTCAACTTCCATCTTGAAGGACTGATCAACAAGGCCAACAGGGACAATAGAATGCTCTGGCTAGGTTGAGAAAGGCCTTAGAGAGCAACAAAGAGCAAGACAAATTGAAAATATTCACTGAAGCCTCCCTAGCCCATCAAAGTAGTTGATGATGGTGCCTTGTGCCAAATTTGGGCAAATCTTGGGAAAATTTTGCATTTTTCATATTTTAATTTTCAAACACAAAAAATTGGCCCAGACGATTTTCCCTGGAGCATCTGATGGAGGAAAAGTTTATAATTTTGGATTTAGAATGATGAGAGCATCCACCCCAAAAAATTTCAGAATTTTTGGAGCAAAATTGGCCCACCAAAAGTCCAAAAAGTACTAAAAACAATGACCTTTTTGCCTCTTTTTGGACACATAGAAGTTGCCTTGGGCGATTCCAGTTTTGAGGGGGCAAATGACCTCCAAATGAAAAAATTCAAGTTGTTCCAGAAACCATACTAGAAGACCTTTCCAATGAGCTATCTTGGGCTCAATTTTGCTAAGGGGAAGGCCTCAAAAAGTGGGTGGAAATCGGCACTACGTTTTTGGCCAGTGGCACTGCGCTTTTGGCCAGTTTGTCAGAAATTCAAAATTTCGCCTGTTTTCACTGTAATTTTGGTTTCTCACTCCTCATGGGTGATTTCAATGATGTAATTAATGACTTGGCATGTAAATGTAATGGTGAAATGGTCTTAGAGAGTAGATTCATTAAGTTGAAGTGGTTTTGGGGTCAATGAATCAGTTTCCATGCTTATAGAGGCAAGTTGTTCCACTGCCTATATTCCTGGTCCCTATTTGGAAATAGTTGTAACAACCCATTTTCTCATGGATTCGACCCCTGAAGGTCAAGATGAGTTTTTTTATGCCTATATTATGTATTTTCTTAGTCATTTGGTGAAGTTAGACTCTCTTGGATGCTCTGAGCTATATTGTACACTTTTATCAACAGTTTGTCAAGGAAATAAACCAGGATTTGCAACTATTTTTATGGGATACTTGTGGTATGGTGTTCTTGCATAGTTTTTTCTTATTTTATTATTTTTTCTCATGTTTTATGTGCGCCACAATCTAATTCATTGCTTCTAGTTGAATGATATCAAGATAGATAGGTGGAATTCATTGTTTACAGTGCTCTTCCTTGGGAAGCCATTCAGTTTTTTATGTTTTCTACTGTTTGAGAAGGATACATGATATTTGCATGCCCTCCTCAACTCCTCACCAGTCTAATATCTCTCATCTCACTCAATTTCAAGTTCCAAAGCACCTACCTACCTCACCCCATAGGACACCCTGCATCCTGACTTGATTTCCTGGACCCAAAACTGCCTGGCTCCATTTGATCTAGCAACAAAACCAACAAAATCAATCAAAAACCTAGAGCTACTATACCTAGTCTAAAATCCATATCTGATCTAGTCATTTTGACTAAGATCCATAAGGAGAGTGCCCTGTCCCGACCTGGTAGTGCAAGCTACCAGGTTAAGCTTGGTTTGTGGTTACCCTGGAATTGCCTCCCTTCAGCCTGAGGTCAATCTAGGCTCTAGAACCTAGTTGTCTCAAGTCCTATTTATGTAAAAATGGTAGAATTTGGTCCCTATAAAACTTTGAAAATAAACCCCTCTCTCAACACATCAGGAAGAGAAGTTGTGAAACATGCTGAGAGAGCACCTGGATGCCTTTGCCTGGAGCTATAAGGAAATGAAGGGAGTGCACCCTTCGGTGTGTACTCATCACATCTACATCAAGGAAGGTTGCAAACTAGTGCACCAACCTCAGAGGAGAATGAACCCAACCCTCAAATACATAGTCAAATAAGAACTGCAAAATTTGTTAGATGCAGGTTCATTTACCCCATGTCAGATAGTGACTGGGTGTCTCCTATAGTTTTGGTCCCAAAGAAGAATGGAAAGTGGAGGATCTGTGTGGATTATAGAGAACAAAGCCACTAAAAAGGAACATTTCCCTCTACTTTTCATTGATCAAATCTTGGATGGTCTTGCAGGGAAGAAGTTCTTATCTTTCTTGGATGGATTCAATGGTTATAATCAGATCCAGATCAGCCTAGAGGACCAAGAGAAAACCACCTTCACTCATCTTTGGGGTACCTTTTCTTATAAGGTCCTTCCTTTTGGATTATTTAATGCCCCTGCCACTTTTCAAAGGGCAGTGATGAGCATCTTTGCTGAGCTAGTCCATGGATCTATAGAAATCTATATGGATGATTTCACTCACTATGGGTGTGACTTCCTGGAGGCTCTCTATAACTTTGGGAAAGTATTAAATAAGTGCATTGAAATGAACCTATCACTTAGTCCCAATTAGTGTGTATTCTTAATGAATGCAAGGACTGTTTTGGGTCATGCAATATCCCAGGAAGGACTAAAAGTGGACCCGAATAAAATTTCCATCATAAAAAGGGTCCCTACTCCTAAAAAGAAGAGGGATGTCAGGATTTTCTTGGGATTTGTTGGATATTATAGGAGATTTATCAAATACTTCAGCAAAGTAGCCTCACCATTGTTTGGATTGCTAGCCAAGGACTTTGAATTTTGTTGGTCAGAAAGTTGCCAAGAGGCCTTAGAAATCTTGAAGGACAAGTTGACTACTACATCCATACTCAGAGGCCCAAATTGGGCTATTCCTTTCCACATCTATTTTGATGCATTTGAAAAAGATATAGGAGCATATCTAGGCCATATAGATAACAATTTTCCTTATGTCACTTACTTCATTAGAAAAAAGAATTCCAAGGCTAAATTGAACTACACTGTGACTAAAAAGGAACTCCTAGTTATTGTCCATTCCTTGAAAAAATTCAAACACTACATCATTGATTATCAAACCTTTGTGTGTAATAACCATGCTACTATCAAATACTTAATTAACAAGCCTGATGTGAATGCTATTAGTATTATATGGTTGATTTTATTACAGAAGTTTGATTTAACTATCATTGATAAGCCAGGTAGAGAAAATATAGTTGCAGATTTTTTTTTAGAGTTGCTTTGCCTGTAGGTGAGGAAGGAATGGTTGATGATCAGCTGCCATATGAGAATTTATTTTCTATTTCAGTTCTCTCTCCATGGTTTTCTAACATAGCCAACTACCTAGTTGCTGCAAAGTTCCCTCCAAATGTGTCATCGGGGAGAAGAGTAGAATTGTAAGGAAGAGCGCCCCATTCACTTGAATTGGGGGCAATCTCTTCAAGATGGGCCCATATAAAATTTTAATGAGGTGTGTCACGGAGGAGGAATTCTTTGACATCCTTCTACCTTGTCATGATGGGCCTTGTGGAGGTCACTTTGTAGCCAAGAGGACAACCTTCAAGATATTGCAAGTTGGCTACTACTAGCCCACTCTCCACCAAGATGCAAGAAGATATACCAGTCGATGTGATCATTGTCAAAGGATGGGAAAACCTACTCCCAAGCATGAAATTCCCTTGCAACCTTAGGTGACTCTAAAGCCATTTGACAAGTGGGGCATGGATTTCATTGGGCCAATTAATCCACCATCAGAGCAGAGAAAGTACATAATTGTAGGCACTAATTAGCAAGACAAAGGGGTTGAGAGGGAAAGTTGTCAAGGTAGAAACATAGGATCTACAAGTGGATGAGTTTTGAAGGGAGAATGTATTAGGGAGTCTGATTACCCTAGAGAACTTGTGTCGAGATTTTGGAGGCATTCACATCAATCCAAGAAATTTGTTGAGGATATGATATGAAGTCAATGGAGTAAGGTTCCTAAATCATGATCATCAAGTTTGAGATAAGTATTGTCAGAAAATAGCATGGTTGAATAATCACAAGTTTTGAGTATCAAAAATTTTGTTATAGATAGTGGAGGTTGTATAAACAAAAGACAACATTTTCACCCCTTATGACTTGGTCTATGGAAAGAAGGCTATGCTCTCCATTGAGTTTGAGTACAACACCTTGAGAATGGAAGCACCGCCAGATTTGGATGTTACAAAGGCACAGCAAGAGAGGTGGCTCTAGTTGAATGGTTTGGATGAATTCAAGATGCAGGCCCTCCTACACATTGAAGTTATCCAAGTACAGAGAAAGGTTTGTGACGAGCCTTGGTATTGCAGCAAGAATGTTGCAACTCCCAGGGCTACCAGCTTTACTTATCAACCCGAGGTTCGTACAAAATTGGAGGTGAGATTGTTATATGCACAAGTAGAAGTGAAGGTACTACCTATTGTCATTGCTAATCTGGCAAGAGACCCCAAGGGTTCCAAGCCAGACTTCTATAGGGTCAGAAGAAGTTTGATTTTGATGGAAGAAGAGCAAATCTATTCTAAGGGAGAGCTACTCTACTGAAGTAATGAAGAAAACAATCATGTAATGCTAAACTCACACTAAACCCTAGCTAACCAATTAAACAACTATGTTAAGTAGAATTACTAGATCAATCACTAATCTAATGCTAATTCTCTATGTTACAGAAGTAAAAGCATCAAAACTAGACTAAGGGGTAAGCAAAGGAAACTAAGCTAAGTCTGTGTTTAAGCAGAAGAGCAATCGGAGATCAAAATTGGTCAAAAGAGGACGTAATGAGCAACAATGCATAAGGGTCGTTGGATCAGGCAGGGGAAAGGTAAATGAATGGATGAGATCAGATCGCAGGAGGGTACGTAGATAGATGGGTGAACAAGGTTAACTAACAGGATGAACGGCTGAGATTATATCGCGAAGGCTAAGTCAAGAGATGGACGGGCAGGATTAATCAGCAGATGGACAGCAGAGATTAGACCGCAGGCAAGAGAAACGTGCGGAAATGGTAGCGGATTTGCAGAGGTGGTAAGCTGTATATCGCGCACCCTCAAAGTTGTAAGCAGTGTTCTAAAATTTTGCACGATTAGCCTCCCCAGGCGACACGTAGCATGGGGAAACCACTTTTCTCGCGTGCTCTCAGCTCAATAATAGTCGTGCAAGTGTCCACACAAGATTGCGCGACAGCCGTTGGATCAGGCGGGGCTGATCAATGGTAGAGATCGGCCAAGCTAGTTGGTGATCAGGTGAACCAACAGTTGTCGGATCAAGACAAGGCAGATTGACGGTGGGGATTTAAAGTGCATAAAGTTAGTGCTGAAAATGAATTGGTCAGTGATTGGTTGAGTTTTGTTGTGTAAGGTAATCTACGAGTAAAAACCGTTTAAACGTGAATTAATTGCTTCTGCTTGAGTATTTCATGCTGAGGGAGAATGAAAGGGATATGAGGGAGATCGAATGATAGGAAGAGTGTGAAGGAGAAGATGATCATGAAAGGAATAGAGTACAATGTAATGAACCCAATGACTACGTTAAACAACAAACTCCCTGTGAAAACCAAAACCCTGTGTTTTTTGGGTTGTTGCAAGGTTTCTTTCTCACGTCATGGTCCCAGAGGGAGGAGGTGAGGTCGAGACACCTGTGGGAAACCTTGTGGATCTTTTCTTTGCTAACCTACTAATTGAATGAAAGCATAAACGAAGCAAACTGAAACACAACTAATCTACTCTACACTACTGTAATCAGACTGCAAGTACTTAAACAAATAAACAGTTAAACAATAACCTATGTAATGGAAATGTAGCTACTTAAACAAATAACCAGTTAAACCATGAATCATCTACTCTATACTGTGGTGATGCAAATGAACTACTTAAGAAAATGAACAAGAAACCATGAATATGTACTATTTTTGTAATGAAAATGCTTCTAATTAAGCAAATGAATAGAAAATAGGAATATATGCTAGCATAACAATACAATAAAGAGGAGCTTTGGCTGCTAGGGTCAGGCCCTAACCCAAGAGCTTCAGCCCTCTGAGTTAACTCAATGCTGGCTCAAAACAAAACTCATCTTCATTATGAAAACCATGGATTACAAAGAAAACTGTCACAAGTCTTTTCAGCTCAGAAATAAAGCAGAGTTTTTGCAAGCCAAGTTCGAATCCTACTGAGGTCCTAAGCCTCTCTATTTATACATTTGAAGTCTGCAACGACTTCCTTCAAAATTAGAGAGGCGCAGCTCCCAATTCAATGATAAACGCGTGCTTTCCCTTTCACTAGCACGACTGCCTTCTAGTAGGGAGGCGTGGCTCCCAACTCAAGATAAACTCATACTTTCACTTGCTTGGCTACCTTCTAGTACACCTGATTTGGTTTTTTTCACCTTCACTTGCTTGGCCTTTTGTACTTTCAGCTGATGGAGGGACATTTGAATGGAGGGGCAGTAAATGAGGAGGATTTACCTCCTATAATTCCTCTCCCTTGTCCTATTCGATTCTTTACCAAGGTATTTACCATAGTTCCTTGCTTTCATCTTTTATTCCCGCATTACATGCACATTAAACCACAAAGAAAAATATCCAACTCTACTTATCTCGTAAACAAAATGTAATCAAAAGTATGCAATAAGTTGTGAGAACAGTTGGTTTGACTAAGCTAGGAGGTGAATTAAGGTCAATTAAGGCCCATATAATTACTCAATGATGAGGCTCATCATCACCCCCCTACTGAAAGTGTTGCTCATCCTCTGAGCAACTTAGTGGCTTTGGTAGCCTCTCTGACATCTCATGCTTCTGTTGTGGTCTCTACTT
The DNA here is from genome assembly GCA_031772625.1 of Pinus tabuliformis. Taxonomy (NCBI): domain Eukaryota; kingdom Viridiplantae; phylum Streptophyta; class Pinopsida; order Pinales; family Pinaceae; genus Pinus; species Pinus tabuliformis. The sequence continues at coordinate 594,026,682 of CM062804.1, forward strand.
CTTGTTTATAGAAGCCTGCTTTCCTTTCTACTTCTTCCCACTGATATTCTCTAATCTTCAAGCTATGTGGCAGTGTTTTCCATTTCCTTATGCAGGCATGTATATTATCATTTCTTAGCAGCCTAATCATGTCCTCAAAATGTGAAATTGCTTTCCCTTGAGTAGCAAGATATCGAGGTGCCAGCTGAGGATTATTCACAATTAGATTATGGGTGTTGATTAGGGCCATGGGATTTGATTGTTCAGCTACTTCTTTGTCCATGAAGCCACTTAGCTCTTTTGTTTCTTGCTGCTCTTTCTTGTTCTGAAATGTAGAGGGGTTTGCCTCCTTCTTTTCCTTTTTTTGCTTGACTGGTGTGCTGAGAGTAGTGATGGAAGTTGTTGCCTTCTACTTAGGGACCTCTAGAGACACCCTAGGTGACTCCTCCTTTTGTTCTTCCTCTTCTGTGTCAATTCCTACTTCCTCTCTGATTTTTTCTTTCTCATCTCCATCAGTTTCTTGCTTTGTCTCCTCCTTTCTTTCAATGCCTTATTTCTTTTCTATTTAAACATCATCTTCTATATTAGTTCCTTCTTCATCCATATCATCCTCATCTAACTTTGTATCTTCTTCTTCTTGTTTTGCCTCCTCCTTACTGACAGAAGGACTAACATCATAGATGAGGGTTTTGATGTTATCCTCTGCTGGTAAGTCTCAGAAGACTAACCATGTTATAGGGATCTTGAGGTTTTGGAGGGCATCCTCAATGAGGATTCTAGTCAACCCATGGTGAACTAACTGTTGGGAATTTCCTGTCTTTTCTTTGCTGCTGGAGTCCAGGAGTGATTGTATCAGAAAATAGAGTATGCTGAGCCTTTGGTGAATAGGGGTTTCTACCCCAAATCTCAATTCTTCAAGCTCTCTAAAATGGTAGTCATAAACGACATTGTATCTACCCTCACATGAGATATACTTGATGAGCATCTTGCTTGTGAGGCTTGAGGAGGAAATAAGAAAATTCTTTGAAAAAAAACAGAGTTTCCTATGTATGTAATCCACTAGCTTTCTAGAGGAAACTGGCCACCTTTTTACTTACAAACCAACTGCCTCTTAACCTTTACAACTTTTGATCAAATGATGCATATGAGTGAGTGAGTAGGATACTTACATGTGGCCTTAATTCCACGCTTCAGTTGTCAAAGATCAAAGGTGCTGCTAATGGTCGTTCTTCTTCCTCCTCTGTTGTTCGCTAATGGTTTCTTGACTACAAATCTGATGTTGTTGAATGGACAGAGGGAGTAGGAGTGTGTGTGGATACAGGGATGATGGTAATGGATGAGGTGACGGGTTAGATCATGTCTAGAATGAATTTTGGGGACCTAACCAATCTACAAGTCAAGGGATCCTGTAAAAAATAGAATTTTCACCTGAATTGGAGTAATGAAGAGGAAAACAATGGAATTTATGGAGGGATGCACGGTAAGGAGTGGAGGAGATGAACATATGTGAGGCAGGGTTCCCTTTGGATCTTCTCTTTGCTCTCTGATTGTCTTTCTCATCCTCCTGCAAATACAAATCTTTCTCTTATATATATATATATATATATATATATATATATATATATATATATATATATATATATATATATATATCTATAATATATATATACTATATATACATGCATATATATATACATATATATATACATATATATATACATATATATATACATATATATATATATATATATATATATATATATATACATATACATATATATATATATATATATATATATATATTTTAAACACCTGGGCTGCCTCAGAGAGGTTTTCACCCTAGACATTTTCCTTGGGTGCCTCAAGGAAGGTTTTCACCTAGGGATCTTCTTTTTCTTTCCATTTTCCTCATCCTTGGGCCGCCTCATGGAGGTTTTCAACCCAAAGATGGCACTCAAGCGCCTCATGGAGGTTTTCACCTAAATCCTTATTTTGTTTTCTTTCTTTTTCAGTGACCTAATGAGGGAGGAGTTGAAACTTGCTCCACCATCATCACTGTCTTATTGATACTGTCAATGAACTCTTGTTTAGATAAAGGCCTCTTGTATATTTTCAATCTATGTCCATTAACTAGTAATGGAATGGCTTCTTCATCTATAGTTCTGATCTGCACTGAACCATTGTCATGGTATCTTTCCACCACATAAGGTCCGAGCCATATTGTTCTTAGATTTCCCTTGAAGTATGTATACCTGGAGCCATATAACAATCCCCAGTCTCCTTCTTGAAATTGTTTCTCCTTAATATGCTTGTCATGCCAAATTTTCCTCTAAAGCTGAACTATCTCTGTATGGAGGAGGGCCTGCATTCTGAATTCATCCAAGCCATTCAAATGGAACAATCTCTCTTTATGTGCATGACTGAGATCCAAATATAGTTGGGTTGCCATCCTCAATGTATTATATTCAAATTCAATGGACAGCAAAGCCTTTTTCCCATAGACCAGCTCATAGGGTGTAAATCTAGTGGTGGTCTTCCATGTCATATTATAGGCCCAGGTGGCCTCAACTAGTCTTTCTACCCAATCCTTTCTCCTGTTGTTCACTACCTTGGTTAGGATGTTCTCCAGTGCTCTATTGGTCACCTTCACTTGCCCATTAGCTTGTGGATGATAAGGAGTGGAGGCCTTATTCTTGATTTTGTGATGCTTGAGCAACTCTTCAATCATGTTGGAGGTAAACCGGTTGCCTTGGTCTGTGACTAGCTCTCTAGGGTACCCAAATTTGTAGAATATATTCTCCCTTAGGAACTCAGCCACCTTCTCTTCTATTGCTTCCTTAATTGCCTTGGTTTCAGCCCACTTAGTCAAGCAATCAGTGCACACAATAATGTGTTTTTTTTGCTTTGAAGGAGGATTGATATGCCCAATGAAGTCCATGGCCCACTTGCAAAATGGCTCAAAAGTCACTTGAGGTTGTAGGGGTAATTCATCTCTTGGAGTAGGCCTTCCCATCATCTGGCACCGATCACAGTGACTAATGTACTTTTTCACATCCTGATGAAGAGTTGGCCAATAATAGCCTGCTTGCATCACTTTGAATGTTGTCCTCTTTGCTGCAAAGTGACCTCCACAAGGCCCATTGTGACAAGTCAAAAGGATGTCAAAAACTTCCTCTTCCCTGACACACCTTCTCAAGATCTGATATGGGCCAAGTTTGAATAGATTTCCCCCAATCCAAGTGAAGGGGGCACTTTTCCTAATTATCTTTCTCTTTTCTCTGGAGGGCAGGTTTGGTGGGAATTGTGTTGATACCAAATAGTTTGCTATATCAGCAAACCATTGGGAGAGCACTGAAATAGAAAACAAATGCTTGTATGGTAACTGGTCATCCACCATTCCTTATTCACCTGAAGGCAGATTCATCCTACATAGAAATTCAACAACAACATTCTCTTTACCAGGCTTATCAACAATAGTTAGATCAAACCGTTGTAATAAAAGTAACCATCTTATGATTCTAGCATTTACATCTGGTTTGTTCATTAAATATTTAATTGCATCATGATCAGTATGCACAAATTTCTGATAGCTTGTAATTTAATGCCTAAACTTGTTCAATGAATGCATAATAGCCAGGAGTTCTTTTTCGGTCACATTATAATTTAACTTAGCCTTTGACAAGATTTTATTGGTAAAATAGACGGCGTAGGAAATTTCTCCTCTACCTAACCTAAGGCTGCTCCTATGGCTTTTTGTGAGGCATCAACATGAATATGAAAAGGGAGGGCCCAATTTGGGCCTCTGAGAATTGGTGTAGTGGTTAACTTCCCCTTTAGAATGTCTAAGGCCTCTTGATAGCTCTTTGACCATATAAATTCAAAATCTTTGGCCAACAACCCAAAAAAAGGAGAGGCCAACTTGCCGAAGTCCTTTATGAACCTTCTGTAGTATCTAGCTAACCCTAATAAACTCCTGACATCTCTCTGCTTTTGTAGAGGTGGTACCCTTTGGATGATGGCTATTTTATTTGGGTCCACCTACAGTCCTTGCTGAGATATGGAATGACCTGGCACAGAACCTTCAATCATTAAGAATTCACATTTTTCTGGACTGAGAGATAGGTTCATTTCAATGCATTTGCGTAATACTTTTAGGTTAGTCAGGGCTTCTTGGAAATCATAGCCATAAGGTGTAAAATCATCCATATAGATTTCCACAACATCATGTACTAATTCAGAAAAAATACTCAAGACTGCTCTCTAGAAAGTGGCAGGAGCATTGCATAGGCCAAAAGGAAGGACCCTATAGGCAAAAGTACCCCAAGGATAGGTGAATGTGGTCTTATCTTGGTCTTCTGGGTAGATTTGGATTTGGTTGTACCCACTGAATCCATCTAGGAAAGAAAAGAACTTCTTCCCTGCCAGGCCATCTAGCACTTGGTCAATGAAGGGTAGGGGAAAATGATCCTTCTTTGTGGCTTTGTTCAACTCCCTATAATCAACACAAATCCTCCACTTACCATTTTTCTTGGGAACTAACACTAAAGGAGAGACCCACTCACTGTCAGAGATAGGGTAAATGAACCCTGCATCTAATAGTTTTTGTAGTTCTTCTTTGACTATGTCTTTAAGGGTTGGATTCTTTCTCCTTTGTGGTTACCTGGATGGCTTGCAACCTTCCTTGATGTATATGTGGTGAGTACACACATAGGGGTGCACTCCCTTCATTTCCTTGTAGCTCCAAGTGAAGGCTTCTAGGTTTTCTTTCAACATATTGCGTAGCTTTTCCTCTTCAAGAGCAGGCAAAGATGGGTTGATTTTCAACGTTTTATCTGGGCCAAATTCTATGGTTTTGACTCAGAGTGGGTTGGAATTGGCCAAGCATATGTCAATTTTATGATTGTTCAATGTTTCCTTTACTTCTTCTTATAATGGTAATGAACTAGGAGTTGGACTTTGGAGTAGGTGTTCAATCAAGTCATCCTCCTCTTGTTGTCCTCCTCCTATGATTGCTTCCAAAGCATAAAGTTGGGAAAAATAAATCTCATCTTCTTCCTCCTCCTCCAACCATAAAGGTAAATCATGTTCTAGGGAGGGTTGAGCAAGAGGGTATAAGACTAACTATTTGGACATATGCCCATTCTTGATGGTCATATTCCCAGCTCTGCAACTAATGTAGGCATCAGTAAGCCTAGCCCTGCAACTAATGAGAGGGTAACCAGTAAGCCTAGCCCTAGGCTGGAGAACTAGGAAATCTGAAGGGTACTCCCAAGAGTCAATGGAGACCATCACATCCTCCACAATTCCCTTAGGGGTGACTGTGGAACGGTCTGAAAGTTTCATAATTGTTATGGCCTTCCTTAATGACCCTTGGAGGTTAAGCTTGAGCATGGTGTCCTTGTTCATCACATTAATAGGAGCCCCAAGATCAATCAGATTGTGTGGGACAATGGTTCCATTAATGTGCACATCTACTACAAGGCTTCCAGGGTCTAAGTATTTTGGGCATATTACCTACCCCAACATTAAGTCAGATAACTTCCCAATGAAATTAATGGTAGGGCATCCCTTTTTATTCTTCCTAGATGCTTGAAGCACTTCTCCTTAATCAACTTATTGTAGATAGGAACATCTTTGATTGCCTGGAGAAGGGGGATCTTTACACATAGATTCTTCAATTCTCCCAGAAGTTCAGTTTCTTCTGGGGTAGGCTGGAGTGGTTGGGATAATCTTTCAGGAAAGGGTGGATTTGCTTTAAGGTTGCTTTCCTCTCTTTCTTCCTCAACCTCCCTATGTGGAGAGGGAGGTTGGTTATCTGGGAGAATTCTCCCAGATCTTAGGTTGATCTCCTAGATTTATATAGCATAAGCTGGGTATGATGTGTCTCCATTGTATCCTTGTTGAACCTGCTTATTGTTTGGGTTTGGATTTGGTTGGGTAGGCATCTGGGGTTTCTTAGGTGGACCAAAGTGTAGGAGTTGTGGTTGTGTAGGTGGTGGAGGCAATAGGGTTGGAACATTGTTGAATTAGGGCCTCCACCCCTGGGGTGGGGTATTCCACTGATGTTGTGGCTGAATGTAAGGTTGAAATGACTGGCTGGTTGGCTAGGAATGATACTGAGGTGCATAGGACCAAGGGGGGGTGTAGACTAGGAAGGATGAGCAGGGGGTCCCCAAGAAGGTATAGTTGTGGTTTGTTTGGGTCTGTAATATGCATGGGATGATCCTTGCATACCCTGTTGGTATGGTCTAAGCCCAAGAGGTCTTTTGGTTGATGTAGAAAATCTGCTCAATGACCCCTTCAGCTCCTTGATATACAGATTTGAGTCTAAGTAAAGAAGGGCACTTGTCTGTGGAGTGGTTTTCTTCGCAGACTAAGCAAATCGCAATAGAGTTCAATGGGCATTCATTCCTAGGATGTCTCCTGGTGCATCTAGGACAAAATATGGCCAAGGCTCTCTTTGCTTCCTCTTCCTTCCTTTTGATAAGCATGGTATCCAATTGCAAGGCAAGGGTTTGCAGCATTTTACTTTTGAAGTCCTCCATCATATTTCCAATTTCACCCTTGATGGATAGTTGGAAGATGATGTATCGGCCATAGCTTGACTACTCCTACCCTTTTTCTTGGTTTCCCTAGAATGGTTTCTAAAGACAGTCTTGATATCCTCATAGGGTAGTTGGTAGATATCTCCTCATGCTAACAAATGAAATGTATCTAGGATATCCTCCCTTACTCCTCTAAGCAGGACCAGCTTCAGTGACTCAGGGTCAAGTGTGCACCTGGCCCTTTTGTAACTGAGCTGGAATATTTCTTCATAGTCTTCTAAGGATTCATCTTGGCATATGGTCATCCTGAATATATATTCTTTAGTGTCCTTTGACCTACAGTAGTCCCTATATTTGTTGTTAAAGGCATGATGCATCTGAGCCCAAGTTATGATGCTATCTCCATATAAACCCATGAACCAACGCAATGGTGCATCCTTGAGGGTAGATGGAAACAGTTTTAACTTTGTCTCATCCTCTATATAGTCATAGGTTCAGCATATAACAATAAACTCAAATAGGAAAACGTCAGGGTCCTCTGTGGTCAAGCCATGGAAATGAGGTAGAGCAGAAGGGCTTATATTCTTCATTTTAGTTTCCCCATTGGTTTCCCTAATGGGGAAGCCACCCTCAATTCTCTCTCTATCTCCTATCTCATCTTGGCTTTTAGCCATTGGTTTAGTAGGAATGGGTTCTTCCTCTTCTTCTTCCCCTATAGGTTCTTCAAATATTCCAGGTTTCTCACCTAAAGGTTCTTCCAATTCACAGTCACCGAAGAAGAGAGGAAGTTGACTATTGGATGTAGTGGGGGTATTTGGCAAGAGTTTTCCTGAATTATCCCTATTCCTACGAGGCATGAAAGGAAATGTTTTTGGGTTGGTTTTTGTAAGATTTTCTTTAAATTTGGAAAGTACTCTGCAGAAAGGAAATTGTTGACTAAATGAAAAACTACTAACAAAATGGAAACTACTTGCAGAATGAAATTGTTGATTGAATGGAAAGACTTCTAACAAAAAGAAAACTACATGCAAAATCAAATTTCTTAATTGAATGAAAAACTACTAACAAAAAGGAAACTACTTGCTGAATTGAAATTATTGATTGCAGAATAGAAAGGAAAGTAGATAAATGATAAACGAAAGAAAGAAACTAGATTACTTTTGCAGAAATAAACTAATGGAAGATAATTGGAGACTAGAAGTAGAAGAAACGAAATTTAGAGACTAGAAATAGAAGAAGGAGCAATAATTCACATCCCACTCTGAAACCTCCTCCGCAACGACGCCAAAAAGTGATGAGCCTAGGTATTGTAGCAAGAATGCTGCAACTCCCAGGGCTACCATCTTTACTTATCAACTCGGGGTTCGTACAAAGATGTAGGTGACAGTGCTATATGAACAAGTAGAAGTGAAGGTACTGCCTGTTGTCATTGCTCATCTGGCAAGAGACCCTAGGGGTTCCAAGCCAGACTTCTATAGGTTCAAAAGAAGTTTGATTTTGATGGAAGAAGAGAAAATATATTATAAGGGAGAGCTACTCTACTGCAGTAATGAAGAAAACAATCATGTAATGCTAAACTCACACTAGACCCTAGATAACTAATTAAACAACTATGCTAAGCAAAATTACTAGATCAATCACTACTATAATGCTAATTCTCTAAGTTACAGAAGTAAAATCATCAAAACTAGAATAAGGAGTAAGCAAAGGAAACTAAGCTAAGTCTATGTTTAAGCAGAAGAGAAGTCAAAGATCAAAATTGGTCAAAAGAGGACGAAATAAGCAACAGTGCATAAGGGTCGTTGGATCAGGCAGGTGAAAGGTAAATTAACGACTAAGATCAGATCGTAGGAGGGTACGTAGATAGATGGGCGAATAGGGTTAACTAACAGGATGAACGGCTGAGATTATATCACGGAGGCTAAGTCAAGAGATGGATGGACAAGATTAATCGGCAAATGGATGGTGGGGATTAGACCACGGGCAAGAGAAACATGCGAAAATGGTAGTGGGTTTGTGGAGATGGTAAGTTGTATATTGCGCACCCTCGAAGCTGTAAGCAGTTTTCTAAAATTTTGCGCGATTAGCCTCCCCGGGGACACGTAGCATGGCGAAACCACTTTTCTCGCATGCTCTTGGTTAGATAACTGTCGTGCAAGCTTCCGCACGAGATTGAGTGACAACCGTTGGATCAGGCAGGGCTGATAAATGGTGGAGAACGGCCAATCTAGTTGGCAATCGGGTGAAGCGACAGCCATTAGATCAAGACAAGGTAGATCAACAGTGGGGATTTAAAGTGCATAAATTTAGCATTAAAAATTAATTGGGCAATGATTGGTTTGGTTTTGCTGGGTAAGATAATCTACGGTTAAGAACCGTTTAAATGTGAATTAACTGCTTCCACCTAAATATTTCATGCTGAGGGAGAATGAAAGGGATATGAGGGAGATTGAATGACAGGAAGAGAGTGAAGGAGCAGATGATCATGAAAGTAATAGTGTAATAATGTAATGAACCCAATGACTATGTTAAACAACAAACTACCTCTGAAAACCAAAACCCTATGTTCTTGGGGCTGCTGCAGGGTTCTTCCTCACGTCATGGTCCCAGAGGGAGGAGGTGAGGCCGAGACACCTGTGGGCAACCTTGTGGATTTTTTCTTTGTTAACTTGCTAATTGAATGAAAGCATAAATGAAGCAAACTGAAACACAACTAATCTACTCTACACTACTGTAATGAGACTGCAAATAATTAAACAAATAAATAGTTAAACAATAAACCTCTGTAATGGAAATGCAGCTACTTAAACAAATAACCAGTTAAATCATGAATCATCTACTCTATATTGTGGTGATGCAAATGAAATATTTAAGCAAATGAACAGGAAACCATGAATCTTTACTACTGTTGTAATGAAAATGCATCTAATTAAGAAAATGAACAGAAAACAGGAATCTATGCTAGCATAAAAATACAATAAACAGGAGCTTTGGCTGCTAGGGTCAGGCCCTAACCCGAGAGCTTCAGCCCTCTGAGTTAACTCAATGCTAGCTCAAAACAAAACTCATCTTCATTATCAAAACCATGGATTACATAGCAAACTATCACAAGTCTTTTCAGCTCAGAAATAAAGCAAAGTTTTTACAATCCAAGTTCGAATCCTACTGAGGTCCTAAGCCTCTCTATTTATACATTTGAAGTCTCTAACAACTTCCTTCAAAATTAGGGAGGCACAACTCCCAATTCAATGATAAACTCGTGCTTTCCCTTTCACTAGCTCGGTTGCCTTCTAGTAGGGAGGCTTGGCTCCCAACTCAAGATAAAATCATACTTTCACTTGCTTGGTTGCCTTCTAGTACACCTGATTTGGTTGTTTTCACCTTCACTTGCTTGGTTGTTTGTACTTTCAGCAGATGGAGGGACATTTGAATGGAGGGGCAGTAAATGAAGAGGATTTACCTCCTGCAATTCCTCTCCCTTGTCCCATTCGACTTTTTACCAAGGTATTTACCATAGTTCCTTGCTTTCATCTTGTATTCCTGCATTACATTCATATTAGACCACAAAGCAAAATATCCAACTCTACTTATCTCATAAACAAAATATAATCAAAAGTATGCAATAAGTTGTGAGAATAGTTGGCTTGACTAAGCTAGGAGGTGAATTAAGGTCAATTAAGGCCCATATAATTGCTCAATGATGAGACTCATCAATTTGTCATGACAAGAACATCAAAGACAAGGTTTTTTAAGAAGGGAATTGGGCTCTGCTATATGACTCCAGGTTCAAGGACTTCAAAGGAAAATTGATGACAAGGCGGTTAGGCCCATACCTGATAGAGAAGTGCCATGACAATGGGGTTGTTCAAATTAGGACCATTGATGAGGAAGGTATTCCCTTTCTTGTCAATGGATATAGATTGAAATCTTACAAAAGACCTTTGTCCAGGGAGGAGTTCATCAGCACCATTAGTAAGGAGGTAAATGTGATTGGAAGTGTCCTAGCTTCCAAGTCACACAATTCTTGAAAACTGTTTTTTTATTTGTGAAAAAAGAAAAAATAAAAACAAAAAGAGGCCTGGATGAAAACCTCTATGAGGCATTTGAGGCCAATTCTTGGGTTGAAAATCTCCTTGAGGCATCCCAGGAGTAAGAAAAGAAAAAAATAAAAATAATAAAAAAATATCCTTGGGTGAAAACCTCCCTTGAGGCGCCTAGGGTAGGCAGGCAGGTTGAAAACCTCTCTTGAGGCAGCTTGTGTGTCTTTCAAAAAAAACAAAAAGAATACCATGGCAGGGAACTCAAACCTGTCCACTAATAAATTATGTGATTTTGCAGTTTTTGAAGGCAGTGAAAGATGCAGAGCTATAGGGACAGCATGCCAAGTTTCATTCCATTTCTCCCTCCATCAACTCCATCTCATCCATGCCAACCATGTCCCTACCACTCATATCCATTTTCAGGCATCAAAAATCAATTTTTTTCATTTTCATGGCTTACTACAGGATGTCTTGTAGCTGTTACAGGAAGATCCTGTAGCACTACAGGATGTCCTGAAATGCTATAGGAGAGGGGACCCTATAATAAAATCATCATGCATGCCTATTCTAGGCTTATGAGGGACCTTACACTTCATCAAACCACTCACCCATCATCTATGCATTCTTGGTCCAAATCACCATACTCATACCTAGCTTTGTCTCATTTAAGAAAAAACACAAGAAAAAGTCCAAAATATAATGAAAAAAAATCAGAGTACATGTCCTCCCTTGCCTCAACCATTCATTACTCCATCAGATCTCTTCCAACATCCTCCAACCCCTACACCAATACCCAACATCCCTCTAATAAAAAATCATTGTAAAAGGAAGAAAAGAGGTAGCTACAGGATCTCCTGTAGCATCTATAGGATCTCCTGTAGTAGTATGTTCCATTACTACAATCAACCTGAGACTTCATTTTTCTTCCCAACTAGAGCAAGGATGATTACCATCATCTATAAACACCTTGTTTCTCTTAGCCAGGCTCCATAGCAGCAGCAACAACAAAGAGATATCAAGCACATGCACACATGAACAGACCAGCAGTCAGTTATACAAGAAGGAATAAATACATAAGAAGAGAGCAAAGGAGCACTTCCCTAAGCACCAGCACAAAATTCAAATACTCCAACATGCATCGATCAGAAAAATGTAGGCATAGGTATGGAAACTTACCCAGCTCTTCCCTAAATATGATATAATGGAAAATGTATAAATGTCAAAGAAAGGTCTTTTTATAAGCTAGAGGTGGCCAATTAACTTGGCCACTTTCAACTCGTGATCAAAAAGTGAACTCTCAAACAACATGCCATGTTAGAGTGTCACATCAATGGGAATTAGTTAGAAATGTGGTAGAATCAGTTAAGGGGGAGTGGGTGATGATTACGAGGAGCAAGTGAATGATCACCAACAGTGGGCCAACGGTCCCAATTAGGAAATCTCTACCACTTCCAGCCAGCGTAACGCTCTGAGCCTCGATAATAAATAACATAAACCCAAAAATTTCATGCAATTTTTTACTCATTTCGAGATCAAAGAGATAGGGACAGGCTCAGGAAGCCATCGAAAATTCAAACGCTACTCTGGCTACCCTATGGGAGACAACTATAGGAAACACATAATCCTATAGGAAGCTACATGAAGCACTGGAATTCCACAGGAAGTTTGCAAGGGGGTGCCTAGGGTCAACGTGGTCATCAATTGGCATAATCCAAAGCATTATAGTGAGAAGTAAGTGGCCCATATCTCCTTGTCCATGCTTTGATAATTTATAAACTCTGCACTCTTTTAGTAATTACAGTCAACTTGGGAATTAGACATAGTTTGGGACTATATAAGAAAATTTATGTGGCTATAAGGAGTTGTATAAATTGCATTCATCCACTAAAAATGTAGGCTCTTAGCCACCCTCAAATCCATACTAAAGCTATCCTACAAAACCTCTTACACTTAGCTAAAACAGCTAAAACCATATAATAAAATGCAAGGGGGATTCAATAGAATAGAACCCATAGATACATCAAGAATTCACCTTCATCCCCCTTGTGGTAGATATCTTCAGGAGGTATCATTGGTTAGGATTCTTTGAGTTGCTTAAGGGATACGATGATGATATAAATTATGAGTTTTCCATGGCACTAAACCCTCAAGAAATAACAAGTGCTACCACTATGGTGAGAGGGTTATCCATTATGATTAACCCTGATGTGATCAGCATAGTTACAACACTTCCTCTAGGGGTTCAATTGAGAGAGGAGGACAAGGCTAACATCACATTTGCTAATAAAATTTTCTTCCTAAATGATGAAAATCCAATTGAAGACAAAAATGGGTTCAGAAGGGAGATCCTTCCCTATCCCTGGGATGAAGTGGGCTACCACATCCTTAAGTACATTTCTTCTGAAGGGATACTAATTGTAATTTATGGCTACCAATTTAGACGCCTCCATGAGTTGAGATTCAGAGCCTGAGTACCCATAAACCAAAGGCTCAGTGTGCCTCATTTCCTTTTACAGTCCATTATAGACATGCGTCAAAAGGTGAAAGATGGAAAACACTAGCATTTAGAACATCATGGTCTCATCAAGCTAATAATGGAAGATACCTTAAGCCAATTGAGTATTCATGTTCTTTGGTCCACTTTTATGGATATGACAAAGAAGCCTTCCTTGAAACCCAAGCCCTTGAATATGGTGGGAGACCAACCTCTAGTGCTGAAGACGAAGAGGAAGGAGAAGAGGAGGAAGAATGAGAAGAAGACGAAGAAGACAAAGAAGAAGAGGCCGACAAAACAGAGGAAGAAGAAAAGAAAGAAGGAGAGGAGCAGCAGAAGGAAAATACAAACCCTTAGAAAAATATTGCACTTGAAGAAGAGGAGATATCCCTAAGATTATCTCCTGAAACCACTGAAAAGGAGGTAGTTTCTACCTTGGCTTCCTCGAGCACACCCATCAATTCCAAGATGAAAAGGGAGTGGCATATTCCCCTCTATTTCAAAACAATAAGAAGCACTAGGATTAAGTAGGGGAAGCCACAAACACCAATAAAACCCCCCATCATAATTGAAGAATCACCAAGCAAGCAGGAGGAGATAGAGTCCATGGGAATGAAGGTTGAGAAAGTCGCATCACCAAAAGCAACCCCAAAGGCTACCATCACCTATGTGAGGAAGCCTGTCACTAGGTCAACATCATCTAAGCAAGCGAAGGCACATGTAACCCTCCAACATAAAGGAAAAGGCATGCTACAGGATCCCCAAATAGTGTTACAGGAAACACTGGTAGCGCTACAAGAAAGACAGAAAGAGCCACAGGAAGAGCACCAGGGGTACAAAGAAGGAAAGGAATAAAAACCACAAGTATATGAGGGGGTAGCTTCTCCAAATACATTTGAGGGAGATTTTCTAGAGTTGCAGGAGCCTAGCCCATAACTAAATATGAGCTCCTACTACAAGTTCATTGAGTGAGGCAGAGTGATACCACAAAAATTTTCAATCCCTTTCTTCTTTGAACTTGAAAAATAAAGAGGAAGGACACATTTATGGATGCAAATTTCTAAGTCAAAGAAAGTAGAAGATGTGGGCCATATGGAAGAAAAAATTCTAAAGATGGGTAAGGAGTTGAGTGAATTGATAGATAGAGAGTACACCATAAGAACACAGTTTCAAGAAGAAAACACATGGCTGAGGAGGAAAAGAGAGCCAATTGGCCACCATGGAAAGCCTCTCCCTCGAGGCACTTCAGTGCAGGCTGCCATCTAAATCATATGCACTATACCTCAAATATCAATGGATGCAATTTCAAATTAAGACATTGGCACAACAGGGGACCATGCCATTCCAAGATTATAGGCAATTTATCGAGCTATGTGATAAGAGCACGAGTCCAAATTATTTGAATTCTTCCTGCACAACATTTCCTTGACAAAATTGAATGTGTGGGACCCCAATGCAAAGTTGGGGGACTTGCAGTTGATGGCCCTTGCATCATGGATGAGTCATGAGGAGGCCAAGGCTAAGGAGGTGAAGAGAATAGTAGAAAAATAGGAAAGAGAGCCCTTCTACATCAAAGAAGGACAAATAAATTATGTGGTTGTTATTAGTAACCACAACATCATTTCCAATGATGCTCAACTTGCACCAACATACCTAGCTACCCGAGAACGTGTCATCTCCCATTTTGAGAACACTTTAAGATTGTTGGGTACTGGGAGCCAACAAACATGCCAAAGGATATGGAATAACCTGCCACACAGTCTTCGGATCAGGGAGTACCACTCTCCTAAGAGATTGAGAAATTCATTGCAAAGGACACCCTTGTATGATAAGGCCATGCAAAGAATGAAGATCAATTGGATTGGAATAAATCTCAGTCCACCTTTGTTGTTGGGTTTGCTAGAAGGTAGGAAGGAAGAAGAGGAAAGAAAGCAATGGGAAGAGATAGAGAAAAATGCAAGGTTCTATCCTAAAGAAGAGACACCATCCACAAAAGCATAGGATGTCAGAGAGGCCACCAAGGCTATGAAAGATATGGATATAGATGACTAGGTTGTTGAGAGGATGAAAAATAATTTCAGTAAAGGGGTGAAGATGAGGCTCATTAATAGGTAAACTATATAGGTCACAATGCCACTCTCCAACTTATTAAATTGAATTTTCTCACATTTATTTACATATTTTGTTATATCTTTCTTAGTGAGAAGAGTAAAGGTGAGTTACTATGTCATGTGGCCCAATGTGTGTTAAATGTAGGAATTGGAGCAGTTTTGGATTGACTCAAGTGCAGGAATTCAGAGTAGGCAAGCAAGAGATATTTTAGGAGTTGGTCTCCCTCCTTAACTCCTCAAATCATTTCAATATTTCTCCACTTTATCTCATCAGCTCAGTGTCTCTGACATCCAAACAAGCTGAGTTCATTGGTAGCCAAGCCAGTGAGAATCACAGAAGAGTTATTCTCGAGTTAGGGAGCCAAATATCCCTATTTTCTAGGGAGTTCTTGGTAGCTCCAGTTTTTTATAAATAAGAGAGTGATCCAGATTTAAACAGGAATGCAATAGATTACAGATATAACCATAAATACAGAGATGTAGCAGAAATAATACTTCATTTCATTTAATGTAAAATACTGAAGTATTCTTACAAACAGAAATGGAAATACACCAGCTAGGGTGATGGTAGCTTATCTCTAAGAAGAGATGTGGCGGCTACATGCCTCTGAACTGTGTTACAATGAGGCTCGAAGGCCTATTTATTGTTGAAAAACAATGGAAAACCCTTAACATCCCAAAACCTAACCCTAGAAGAAGAAACGCCAGATTGTGGGCCCCGTTTTGGGTAAGTTGGTACATCAACTTCCCGGGTTTGTAACTTTGGCACCCGATATTCGTTTGACGCGTAAAATAGCTCGTTACAAAGATCTATCTGAGCACTAAAACTTTGGGAAGAGCAACACCAGTCCATGGACCCATTTTGCTCCCATATTTCCCAAAAAACGTAGTTTAGGGCCTCAAAATGGCTCCGAAAGTTCAGGACCCGAAAAACTGCTAAAAATAGTAAATTGTGCTACAATTACGAAAAAATGAAAAACTGAAAGAGACAGTTGTGGGGGTCCAAATGGGATAGGTGGGTGGCCACCAACATCCACCTAGATCAGAGAGCCAAAGGACTCATTAGGATTTGATTTTTTGTTGTAGCCAAGAGGCCATATGAGCTGAAACATTTTGACTGTTATTGTTATGACATACTTGACATTTTTATGATAATGAGGAATTATGTTTTGATCCAACACTGAGTTGACTTGGAGGGATGAAGCTCTTGGGTTAGGACCAAACCCTAGCAGTAGAAGTTCCTCTTTTTTAGTTGTATTCTTAGCCTAGAATGATAGTTAGTTGTTGATGATTATTTATGTCTTTATGTTAGCTTAGAAAGTTACTATTGTGGGGGTCCAAATGGGATAGGTGGGTGGCCACCAACATCAACCTTGATCATTCCTCCCCCCTTAGGAAGCAATGGTCCCCATTGTGTTGATTTCCTCCATCTGTTGAACTTGGTCCCTCGTGATTTGTTCTACAATCTCGGATGTGTCTAGTAATAGTGGGAAGCATGGTCGAGGGCGGTACACATTGAACACTTGGTGCAGGTGAAGGAATGGACGAATGTTGTGCTCCAAAGCATTATTTCCCACCGCCTTAGTAATGGTGTAAGGACCATGTCGGCATAGTCGGAGCTTCTAATGGGCTCTTGTAAGGTGTTCTTTCTGTAGAAGCAACCAGACTTTGTTGCCCACCTGAAGCTTGTGTGGTACCCTTGTGGGTGAGGAGAAGTTGTTCCTATGTTCTGTCATGACCGTATTCCTTTGCTGTTGCTGCTGCATGGAGGAACCCTTCACGGGGGTCATGGATGTGGTGATGATATTCCCCTTACTTTGGGAGCAAATCAGACAGAAAATGAATTTCCTAGTCTGGAAGATGAGCTTGTTGCCTTTCTTAGTAGAGATCAAAGAGGTGGTGGTAGGTGGGGCTACCTCCAGTATCCTGTATAACAAATTATCCAAAGAAATAATTACAGTGTGAGGCCTTGACTCATACACAGCATGTCGCCTCCACAAGTATGGCTAGCCTAATAATACATCTCAAACATCCAGAGGTGTAACATCACACAATACCTTGTCTATGAAGGGCTTGATGCTCTAGGGAAGGCGACACTGCTGGCAAACTTTGAGATCTCGTCCTTCATGAAGCCACCCGATATTGTACAGTTGTGGGTGTGGTGTAGTTGATAGGCCCAACTGCTTCATGACCTCTGCTGAAATGAGGTTTTTTTGGCTGCCACTGTCGATAATGAATTGCAGCTACGAACCCTTCACCCACATTTGTGAGTGGAGAAGGCGTTCCCCTCCTCTGGATCTTTGGGCCATTCTTCTAGATCTTGGCGGTGGCAACAGTGACGATGGGCTCTGCATCAATGATCTGCTTCCCTTTACCACTCCCCTTGTTGGGTTCTGACTCAAGGTCGAAACATGCATTTGATTCTGAAGCCTTCAACTCGGCCACCAGCGACTGCTTGGTCCGACACTCACTTGTGTTATGAGTGGGACTCTTGTGGAACTCACACCACTTTCCTATGTCCTTCTTCGACTTCGTGGTGTTTTTCTTGTCTTGCAGCTTCGATCGGTTGACTTGGGTCACCCCACCTTGGCTTTGCCCTTTGGTCTTTAGATTTGCAGATCCAAAGTCTCGCTTCTTCTATTTCAACTTTTGCTCTATTTTGATAGTGTATCAGTACGTCGTGCCGAGTGAGGATATGTTTAGGAACTCCATATCTTCCTGGATGTATCTGTGTAGGCAGTCACAGTATTTGAGTACCAAATGCAGCTCAGAGTCCTTGATACCCAACTGTGTGCAAAGTGTATGAAAAATGTTTGTGAACTCTGGCACATCTTGGTCCCTTCCCTGCCACAGTGTGGTCCATTTTATGTATTTTTCCTCATAGCTTTTAAAAGGGTAATATTGCTCCTTGTTGGCATCCTAGAATGAATCCCAAGTGGGTGCGGCTGAAAATAATGAGCTCGTACTTTCATTCTTCTGCTCGTAGTAGGTTTCCCACTAGTCCTTGACGTGAGGGGCTACTTTGAGAAGAGAGAAAACAATCTTTTCCCGACTCGAAAATTCATGAACAGAAAAATACCCATCTAGCATATTTAACCATTTATCTATGGTGTCTGTGTCTATTTGACCCTCAAAGATGGGAATTTAAAAATTAACTTGTACCTTAAATGGTGTGGCGTTTCCAGAGTAGCTGTTGGAAGCTAATGCGTCGCCTCTTGGTAACCGCTGAAGGATATGCGCAAAGTTGTCCATCATTGCATTCCTTTGCTGCTCAAGGGCTTCTTCGAGCAAGATTTTGATAGGATCTCCTGCCCCCTCGTCTTTCTTTTCATTCGCCATGGGAGGCCATCGGGATTTGCGAGGCTGGTCTTGCAAAGGTTTGACTCATTCAAGCCCTAACTCCTTATATCCCGACCTCGTTGGGGACATGCAAACAAAAACAAAGAAAAAGCAGACCACTCTGATACCACTGATCCGGATTTAAACAAGAACACAACAAATTACAGATATAACCATAAATACAGAGATGCAGCGGAAATAATACTTCATTTCATTCAATGTAAAATACTAAAATATGCTTACAAACAGAAATGGAAATACACCAGCTAGGGCGATGGTAGTTTATCTCTGAGAAGACATGTGGCGGCTACATGCCTCTGAACTGTGTTACAATGAGGATCTAAGGCCTATTTATTGTTGAGAAATAATGAAAAACCCTTAACATCCCAAAACCTAACACTAGAAGATGAAACACCAAATTGTGGGCCCTGTTTTGGGTAAGTTGGTACATCAACTTCCCAGGGTCGTAACTTTGGCACCCGATCTTTGTTTGACGTGACGCATACAATAGCTTGTTAGAAAGATCTATCTGAGCACAACAACCTTGGAAAGAGCAACATTAGGCCATGGAACCACGTTGCTCCCAGATTTCCCAAAAAATGTCGTTTAGGGCCTCAAAACAGCTCTGGAAGTTCAGGACCCGAAAAACTACTAAAAATAGTAAATTGTGCTACAATTACGAAAACTGAAAGAGACAGTTGTGGGGGTCCAAATGGGATAGGTGGTTGGCCACCAACATCCACCTAGATCAAAGAGCCAAAGGACTCATTAGGATTTGATTTTTTGTTGTAGCCAAGAGGCCATATGAGCTGAAACATTTTGACTGTTATTGTTATGAAGTACTTGAAATTTTTATGATAATGAGAAATTATGTCTTGATCCAACACTGAGTTGACTCAGAGGGATGAAGCTCTTGGGTTAGGGCCCAACCCTCGCAGTATAAGTTCCTCTTTTGTAGTTGTATTCTTAGCCTAGAATGATAGTTCGCTGCTGAAGTTTATTTATGTCTTTATGTTAACTTAGCAAGTTACTTAAATTGTGGGGGTCCAAATTGGATAGGTGAGTGGCCACCAACATCCCCCTGTATCATTCCTCCCCCCTTAGGAAGCAATGGTCCTCATTGCATTGAGTTCCTCCATCTACTGAACTTGGTCCCTGGTGAGTTGTTCTGCAATATCGGATGTGTCCAGTAATGGTGGGAAGCATGGTCGAGGGCGATACACATTGAACACTTGGTGAAGGTGAAGGAATGGAGGAATGCTATGCTCCAAAGCATTATTTCCCACGGCCTTAGTAATGGTGTAAGGACCATGTCAGCGTGGTTAGAAATTCTGATAGGATCTTGTAAGGCGTTATTTTTGCAGATGCAACCAAACTTTGTTGCCCACCTAAAGCTTGTGTGGTACCCCTATGGGTGAGGAGAAGTTGTTCCTGTGTTTTGTCGTGACCGTATTCCTTTGTTGCTGCTGCTGCGTGGAGGAACCCTTCGCAATGGTCATGGATGTGGTGATGATCTTCCCCTTACTTTGGGAGCGAATCAGACAGAAAATGAATTTCCTAGTCTGGGAGATGAGCTTGTTGCCTTACTTAGTAGAGATCAAAGAGGTGGCGGTAGGTGGGGCTACCTTCGGTATCCTTTATAATGAATTATCCAAAGAAATAATGACAGTGCAAGGCCTAGACTCATACACAGCATGTCGCCTCCACAAGTATGGCTGGCCTAATAATACATCACAAACATCCAGAGGTGTAATATCACACAATACCTTGTCTGTGAAGGGCTTGATGTTGTAGGGAAGGTGGCACTGCCGGCGAACATTGAGATCTCGTCCTTCATGAAGCCACCCAATACTGTATAGTTGCTTGTGTGGTGTAGTCGATAGGCCCAACCGCTTCATGACCTCTACTGAAATGAGGTTCTTCTGGCTGCCACTGTCAACAATGAATTGTAGCGGCGAACCCTTCACCCACATCTGTGAATGTAAAAGACGTTCCCCCTCCTCTGGATCTTCAGGCTCATTCTTCTAGATCTTGGTGGTGGCAATAGTGACGCTGGGCTCCGCATCAATGATCTACTTCCCTTTTTCATTCCCCTTGTCAGTCTTTGAATCAAGGTTGGAACATGCATCTGATTCTGAAGCCTTCAACTCGGCCACCAGCGACTGCTTGGTCCGACACTCACTTGTGTTATGAGTGGGACTCTCGTGGAACTCACACCACTTTCCTATGTCCTTCTTCGACTTCGTGGTGTTGTTCTTATCTTGCGACTTTGACGGGTCGTCTTGGGTCACCCCGCCTTGGCGTTGTCCTTTGGTCTTCGAATTTGCAGATCCAAAGTATCGCTTCTTCTATTTGAAATTTTGCTCGATTTTGAGAGTGTATCGATATGTCGTGCCGAGCGAGGAGATGTTAAGGAACTCCATCTCTTCATGGATGTATCTGTGTAGGAAATCACGACATTTGAGTACCAAATGCAGCTCAGAGTCCTTGATACCCAATTGTGTGTAAAGGGTATGAAAAATGTTTTTGAACTCCGACACATCTGGGTCCCTTCCCTGCAGTAGTGTGGTCCATTTGATGTATTTGTCCTCATAGCTTTTGACAGGGTAGTACTGCTCCTTGAAAACATCCCATAATGAATCCCAAGTGGGTGCAGCTAAAACTAGTGGGCCCGTACTTTCATTCTTCTACTTGCAGTAGGTTTCCCACCAATCCTTGACATGGGTGGCTGCTTTGAGAAGAGCAAAAACAATCTTTTCTCGACTCAAAAATTCATGAACAGAAAAATACCCATCTAGCAGATTTAACCATTTATCTACGGCATCTACATCTATTTGACCCTTGAAGATGGGGATTTAAAAATTAACTTGTACCTTAAACGGTGTGGTGTTTCGAGAGTAGTTGTTGGAAGCTAATGCGTCGCCTTTGGGTAGCCGTTGAAGGATCTGCGCAAAGCTATCCATCATCACGTTCCTTTGCCGCTCAAGGGCTTCTTCGAGCAAGATTTTGATAGGATCTCCTGCCCCATCATCTTTCTTTTCATCCGCCATGGGAGGCTGTCGGGATTTGCGAGGCTGGTCTTGCAAATGTTCGACCAATTCAAGCCCTAACTCCTTATATTCCGACCTTGTTGGGGACATGCAAAGAAAAACAAAGAAAACGTTGACCGTTGTGATACCACTGATCCGGATTTAAACAAGAATGCAACAGATTATAGATATAACCATAAATACCGAGATGCAGTAGAAATAATACTTCATTTCATTTAAAGTAAAATACTAAAATATGCTTACAAACAGAAATGGAAATACACCAGCTAGGGCAATGGCAGTTTATCTCTGAGAAGACATGTGGCGGCTACATGCCTCTGAACTATGTTACAATGAGGCTCGAAGGCCTATTATTGTTGAGAAACAATGGAAAACCCTTAACATCCCAAAACCTAACCCTAAAAGATGAAACGCCAAATTGTGGGCCCCGTTTTGGGTAAGTTGGTACATCAACTTCCCGAGGCCGTAACTTTGGCACCCGATCTTCGTTTGATGCATACAATAGCTCGTTAGAAATATCTATCTGAGCACTACAACTTTGGGAAGAGAAACATCGATCCATTGACCTATGTTGCTCCCAAATTTTCCAAAAAAACGTCATTTAGGGCCTCAAAATGGCTCTGTTAGTTCACGGCCCAAAAACTGCTAAAAATAGTAAATTGTGCTACAATTACGGAAACTAAAAAACTAGAAGAGACAGTTGTGGGGGTCCAAATGGGATAGGTGGTTGGCCACCAACATCCACCTGGATCAGAGAGCCAAAGGACTCATTAGGATTTGATTTTTTGTTGTAGCCAAGAGGCCATATGAGCTATAACATTTTGACTATTAATGTTATGATGTACTTGAAATTTTTATGATAATGAAAAATTATGTTTTGATCCAACACTAAGTTGACTCAGAGGGATGAATCTCTTGGGTTAGGGCCCAACCTTAGCAGTGGAAGTTCCTCTTTTGTAGTTGTATTCTTAGCCTAGAATGGTAGTTAGTTGTTGAAGTTTATTTATGTCTTTATGTTAGCTTAGCAAGTTACTTAAATTGTGGGGG
Organism: Pinus tabuliformis; assembly: GCA_031772625.1. Lineage (NCBI taxonomy): Eukaryota > Viridiplantae > Streptophyta > Pinopsida > Pinales > Pinaceae > Pinus > Pinus tabuliformis. Next base: position 594,049,287 of record CM062804.1, read on the forward strand.
TCCAAATGGGATAGGTGGGTGGCCACCAACATTCGCCTGGATCATTCATCCCACCTTAGGAAGCAATGGTCCCCATTGCGTTGAGTTCCTCCATCTGCTGAACATGGTCCCTGGGGAGTTGTTCTGCAATCTCGGATGTGTCCAGTAATGGTGGGAAGCATGGTCGAGGGCGGTACACATTGAACACTTAGTGGAGGCGAAGGAATGGACGAATGTTGTGCTCCAAAGAATCATTTCCCACAGCCTTAGTAATGGTGTAAGGACCATGTCACCGTGGTCGGAGCTTTTGATGGGCTCTTGTAAGGCATTCTTTCTGCAGATGCAACCATACTTTGTTGCCCACCTGAAGCTTGTGTGGTACCCTTGTGGGTGAGGAGAAGTTGTTCCTGTGTTCTATCATGACTGTATTCCTTTATTGTTGCCGCTACGTGGAGGAACCCTTCGCAGGGGTCATGGATGTGGTGATGATTTTGCCCTTACTTTGGGAGCGAATCAGACAGAAAATGAATTTCCTAGTCTCAGAGATGAGCTTGCTGCCTTTCTTAGTAGAGATCAAAGAGGTGGTGGTTGGTGGGGCTACCTCTGGTATCCTGTATAATGAATTATCCAAAGAAATAATGACAGCGCGAGGCCTTGACTCATACACAGCATGGCACCTCCACAAGTACGGTTGGCCTCATAATACATCACAAACATCCAGAGGTGTAACAACACACAATACCTCGTCTGTGAAGGGCTTGATGCTGTAGGGAAGGCGGCACTGTTGGCGAACTTTGAGATCTCGTCCTTCATGAAGCCATTCGATACTATATGGTTGCGGGTGTGGTGTAGTCGATAGGCCCAACCGCTTCATGACCTCTTCTGAAATGAGGTTCTTTTGGCTGCCACTGTCGATAATGAATTGCAGCGACAAACCCTTCACCCACATCTGTGAGTGGAAAAGACGTTCCCCCTCCTCTGGATCTTCGGGCTCATTCTTCTGGATCTTGGCGATGGCAACAGTGACACTGGGCTCCGCATCAATGATCTATTTCCCTTTGCCATTCCCCTTGTCAGGTTTTGACTTAGGGTCAGAACATGCATCTGATTATGAAGCCTTCAACTCGGCCACTAGCGACTGGTTGGTTCGACACTCACTTGTGTTATGAGTGGGACTCTTGTGGAACTCACACCACTTTCTTGTGTCCTTCTTCAACTTCATGGTGTTGTTCTTGTCTTGCGGCTTCGACGGGTTGACTTGGGTCACCCCGCCTTGGCTTTGTCCTTTGGTCTTCGGATTTGCAGATCCAAAATCTCACTTCTTCTGTTTGAAATTTTGCTCAATTTTGACAGTGTATCGGTACGTCGTGCCGAGCGAGGAGATGTTCAGGAACTCCATCTCTTCCTGGATGTATCTATGTAGGCAACTGCAGTATTTGAGTACCAAATGTAGCTTAGAGTCCTTGATACCCAACTGTGTGCGGAGGGTATGAAAAATGTTTGTGAACTCTAGCACATCTTGGTCCCTTCCCTACCGCAGTGTGGTCCATTTTATGTATTTGTCCTCATAGCTTTTGACAGGGTAGTACTGCTCCATGATGGCATCCCGGAATGAATCCCAAGTGGGTGCGGCTAAAAATAGTGAGCCTGTACTTTCATTTTTCTACTCGCAGTAGGTTTCCCACCGGTCCTTGACATGGGGGCTTGCTTTGAGAAGAGCTAAAACAATCTTTTCCCGACTCGAAAATTCATGAACAGAAAAATACCCATCTAGCAGATTTAACCATTTATCTACGGCATCTGCATTTATTTGACCCTCGAAGATGGGGATTTCAAAATTAACTTGTACCTTAAACGGTGTGGCATTTCCAGAGAAGCTGTTGGAAGCTGATGTGTCGCCTTTGGGTAGCCGCTGAAGGATCTGTGCAAATCTATCCATCATCGCATTCCTTTGCCACTCAAGGGCTTCTTCGAGTAAGATTTTGATAGGATCTCCTGCCCCCTCATCTTTCTTTTCATCTACCATGGGAGGCCACCGAGATTTGCGAGGCTGGTCTTGCAAAGGTTCGACCAGTTCAAGCCCTAACTCCTTATATCCCGACCTCGTTGGGGACATGCAAACAAAAAGAAAGAAAAAGAAGACCGCTCTGATACCACTGATTCAGATTTAAACAGGAACGCAACTACAGATATAACCATAAATACAGAGATGCAGTGGAAATAATACTTCATTTCATTTAATGTAAAATATTGAAATATGCTTACAAACAGAAATGGAAATACACTATCTAGGGCGATGGTAGCTTATCTCTGAGAAGAGATGTGGCGGCTACATGCCTCTAAACTGTGTTACAATGAGGCTCGAAGGCCTATTTATTGTTGAGAAATAATGGAAAACCCTTAACATCCCAAAACCTAACCCTAGAAGATGAAACACCAAATTGTGGGCCCCGTTTTGGGTAAGTTGGTGCTTCAACTTCCCGGGGTTGTAACTTTGGCACCCGATATTCGTTTGACACGTACAATAGCTCGTTAGAAAGATCGATCCGAGCACTACAACTTTGGGATGAGAAACATTGGTCCATTGACCCATGTTGCTCCCAGATTTCCCAAAAAAGTCATTTAGGGCCTCAAAACGGCTCTGGAAGTTCAGGGCCCAAAAAACTGCTAAAAATGGTAAATTGTGCTACAATTACGAAAACTGAAAGAGAGAGTTGTGGGGGTCCAAATGGGATAGGTGGGTGATCACCAACATCCACCTGGATCAGAGAGCCAAAGGACTCATTAGGATTCGATTTTTTGTTGTAGCCAAGAGGCCATATGAGCTTAAACATTTTGACTGTTATTGTTATGACGTACTTGACATTTTAATGATAATGAGAAATTATGTTTTGATCCAACACTGAATTGACTCAGAGGGATGAAGCTCTTGGGTTAGGGCCCAACCCTAGCAGTAGAAGTTCCTCTTTGTAGTTGTATTCTGAGCCTAGAATGATAGTTAGTCGCTGAAGTTTATTTATGTCTTTATGTTAGCTTAGCAAGTTACTTAAATTGTTGCTTACCCTTGTTTCCATTAGTCTAAATAGGTAGATTAGTGTTGCAGTTTAGTGAAGGAAATTATACCAGAAAATCTAGTGACAGTGGCCCCTATCTCATCTCCCTCGTGGAATCATGATTAGAGGACCCCACTCTCACAACCCCAAAAATAGAGGTTTTCTTTTTGTTTATTGCATAAATTATGTTTCATTCTTAGCTAGATAGTTGTTTATGATTTCTTGGAAGCATCTGCAATTGTTATCTTGTTTTCTTAAGGTTGTTGTAGCTTAAGAGGAAGTTTGTGTCATAGATCTAGTCCTTAATAGTAGATAGATCAGCGTTCTCAAATTCAACTCATATTTTCCATGTGGACATGTAGTGATTTATGAATGAAGAGAAACATGTTTTATTGTAGGGATTGTTGATCTATAGGAAGGGAATCCTCCTTCCAGCTTCACCTAGGTCTTCTCCATCGTTTGTTGAGGCATACCAGCCCATAGTCCAAACCTCTTTTTTCCTGCCACCATGAGCAAGCTAACTTAGGAAAATTCGACCTCCTTGGAGTGCTAAGCTTGGGCTTAGGCGATGTTCACCTTCCATACACCTTCTACCATTGTCATGCACCCCTCCAAAACCTCTCAACTAACTTCCTATAGCAGTTCAGGACATCCTATAGCAAATCAGGACATCATGTAACAATTTCCTGTAGCAAACCTGTAGTAGCCTGTTTTGAGGATTTTTTGACCCGAAATGATAGGATAGCCTAATATAGGAGTAGGTTAGCCCCTGAGCGTGGACTCCGTGACCAAAAGTGCCACCTAGACCAACCTTCCCATTCCTTTCCCTCCTGCAAGATCAGATAGCATTAGATTTTATATTTCTGAAGTTAGCAATTAAGACTTTTTCTGCAAATGTGAATGAGATAGTTAATGCATGCATGTTTGAATTCTGAGATGATAGAGTAACTTTCTATTTTCAAGCAGTCCTGATAGCTAGATGATCAATTGCAAGATTAGCATAGTTTCCTTTCTGCAAGTAATTTTTGTCATTTCATAGCTAGATGATTTATGACATTTCATAGCATTTACCATTTGGAAGCTTTCATTTCCTAAATAGACAAGCATTTACTTTCCCTGCACTAGAACTAGCTTTACATTCATTGTCAGTAGTCAGACTCCCTTTAGTTCAATAGAGGACTGGTCTGGAACCCTAATGGTCAAGTGCCCCAGTTGAGAAGTGACATGAGTAGAATGATGCATCTGTTGTGTATATAGAATTGTCACCTCCAAGTTTGTATGAAACCCCGGGTTGATAAAGTAAAGTTGGTAGCCATAGGAGTTGTAGCATTCTTGCTGCAATATTGAGGCTCATCATAACTGATACTTACAACTGAAATTTGGAAGTTGTCTTCTGTAAGCTTTTGATCAAAGTAGCTAGGAATAAAAATACGCTACTGACTGCTACCATTGCTATGAAGAAGAAAAACATGCAATTGCATGCTATTATCATAGCTATAGATGCACTTATCATTTTGAACCAGTAGAATATGGAAATCAGTGGAATTTCCATATAACGAAGTGGAGTCACCAAGTGAAAGCAATGCAACCATTATCAACTATCTAGTCTTTGCTCACCAGCAAAGATTAGATCTAATCGTGATCATGACCCAAGGAAACATTTCTTTGTCACTTTGTTCCCCGGAAACGACACCAAATGTTGTACTTGTTTCTCGTAGGCATTTTTTGGCTGCAAAAACTACATCGAGAAACCAACTCGACCAGTGTTTAGTTTCAAGTTGGCCCTTGAATCAGAAGAGGCTCCCTCAATTGCTACGGGGATTTTTTTAACGTTGTTCAGTGTCACTGGACAACATCCTATGAAGCACAATGACCATATTTATGATTTATTTTGGGTGGTTGCTAATGATTGTCCAATCTCTATTTATGAATAAATCCCTCTCTTGCAGAGTCCTTGGTCAAACTTCCAGCATCCAATTTGACAAAATAACATGATTTTTTTAAAGAATTTGACAAAAGAATATAAAGGAATTCATGATAATTAAGCAATCATACTGAATACTTAATCAACCAGATAGAATGGATGTGTGTAGAAGATTTCTACAACCAAACAAAACACATTCAGAAGATGACAGAAGGTAATAATTAATGGAGGTAGAGGAATTAACCAAGATAAATAGTGTGGTTAATTAATCTCTTTAAATGATTATAACTTTGCAGTGGATTTCAACGAGATTGACACTCAATCTATTCTTACCATGATCTTTTATAATACTTTGAACATGTACAGAAATAAGATATAAAAGCACTAAAAAACATACATGAAACACAATTTTTGTCAAGTATTGGAGCTAGAATACTTCAATTAGGATTTCTATAAGAAAATATTTACAATAGTCACAAGGTTTTGGCATCAAAATCCAACCCCTTGAACATTACAAATAAAACAATATATAGAATAAATCTCTCCTAAAATGTTACAATATTTCTGGAATAAAATCCTAAACAATAACTAAAAATAAAATAACATCTCTCATTTATCTTCTGGAAACTTTGAACTTTTTGCAAGTGTTGTGCCTTGAAATCTGAATTTGGTTCACTAGTGTTGATGTTCTTCATTTGTTTGTTGATACCCAAAATACACTCAGCTTATGCCATGTATTGAATTTTAGTTGTAGCCTATCTTTGATTACTTTAAATATGTTGGGTTGTTGCCTTGAATTGTTGAGCTGCTTTAGTCAAATTCCTTGGAATTGAATTTGGAATGCTCTGCCAGTTGTCTTAGGTCCTAAGAATAGAGAATGCAATCCTATGCCTACTAATTTTTTGCCTTGGTAATCTGAAGTTGTTGAATACTCCCCTGTTCTTTCTCCCTCGGTGTTTTGCAAACTGCTGGTGAGAAATTCGAGTGGGATAGCTCGATTGAGATATCCGAACTACTTTCAGCACTCCACAACAACACAATTGTTGCAATACAAGTCCCTTCTCAAAGACACCTGGAATTTTTAATCGATTTGTTTTAATACATTGAATGAAATGAGGTGTAATATTTTCCAATTGTTGCATCATCTTGAAAATTTTCCTCTAAAACCACTATTGGATTTCGGGGCGGGGGAGGAGGGGGGCCTTGGCAATATGTGGTTTCAAGTTGAGGGATTTTGAAATCCACCATATATTGCCACATATACAAATATGGTTTCATTAAAATTGCTTTTCTAATCCCCTCCCCTCTCTCGGGGGTCCGAAAATGAATGATGGTCGTTGATCTATGAGCCTTAGCCCCCCAAGCTTAGGTAGAAACTATATAATTAGGGCTAGGGGACCCAAGACCAAAACCTTTTTGGGGCTTAAGCCCTTTGGCTAGAAAAGGGGGTCGATTCTTCGAAGTATAGCATTATAATAGTCCTTTGAAATAATACTTCGGGACTTAGTGGAAAAGGGGATCGATTATTTAGAAATATTAAGCTACATGGGACCACATAATATGCGCTTGGGCCTTTATAATATCAGGACTTCGCAATCAGCGATTTTATAATGTAGCACTTGGTTGCACCCTCCAAGACTTGCGATCGTCGATCACCTTTCGTGTTTAGCCTTGGTCCTTTGGCTCTTCACGTGACCACAGTTAAGCCCTCATATCGGAGCTCCTTTTCCTGGAAATTTACAATCAGAACTTTTAAAGTGTCACAAGTTTCAAAACGTCGATTGCGATCGTCGATCACCTTTTGCGTGTGGCCCTTGGTCCTGTGACTCTTCATGTGCCCACGTCCAACCCTCTTATCAGAGCCCCTCTCTCGGAGGTTTTCAATCGGAGGTTTCACTCCGATTCACAACAAGCCTCAGCTTTTGATCACCGATATATGATTGCTGACGTCCTCACTGCCACATGTCAGCATGTGAGTGGTGACATGTGTCACCCATTTTTGGCCCCTTATGATCCTTGAAAATGTCGAATCCACCTGCCACGTGTCCATCGTACAGCCACGTGACTATTGATGTCATCCTCCATATGGCCCTTATCGGATCTAATTGTTGACTACCACACGTCCCTTTGGGAGGAGAGAGAAAAGACCCAACCTTGCTCTGTTTTGCAATGAATTTCCTTTATAATTTTCTTTCGGCGTTTCCCGGGACGAAACAAATATACACCTCTTAGAATGTGAACTGACAGTTCAGGTATGCATACTATGCATTTTCTCATCTAGGGAAGACAATCCAGATGTTACATAGTTATAACTAAGATGGCATAAAAGATATCTTGGATCCTTCCATAAGAAGCAACTCCTAAAATGGAAACAACAATTCCTAAATTCTTGAGTTAGAAATTCTAGCTTGCTAGAAATATTTAGACAAGATGCCTTACTCCCAAGAGGATTGGAAAGTCAAGCATGAGAGCTACTCTTTGAAAATATTTAAATGATGGGAATTACTTAATTTAAAATTAGTCAATAAGAGGAAGAGTGCATTTGGCTAAGGGGATTGATGTCGCCTAGGCATGCATAGGAAAAATATCAATTTAGGATACCAAGGTCCAAGACAATCTAGAACTTACCAAACTAAGTTAAGGAACGATGTCTTTCAACAATGGAAAATAAATATAAAGTATCATTTATTTTACTTTCATGGAGCATTAGAAAGGAACCAAACGGAAGCAAGTGTGGGGCAAAGGGGAGTTAGGGGGGGGTAGGGGGAAACATTCTGCATTTTAGAGGAAATAAAGAACTCACTTATGCTTGGAAATGTTAGGTCCCTATAATACTAGTGTATTCCCTCATTGTTATTGTCAGTGTAGCCCCCTTATTGTTATTTTTGTGCCCATGTAGTCCCCATATTGTTATTATTTTGCTCCACAGAAGCCCACTATTGTTATTGTTGTGCCCTTACATTATTATTGTTATGTTGGCTCTGATTATATTGTGACCCTTTAGACTCCTATATAAAGAAAGGAGGTTTTTTCATTTGATTCATCCAAGAATTGTTCATTTATGTAATGTAAATGAGGTTGACCCCTTGAAGAGGATAATTTTGAAGTCGTTGATCTATCTCTTCTTCTATTTTGTGAGTTGGTTGCATAACATTTGGTATCAGAGCTTTGGATTCTAGGATTTCGCTTCTTCAAACAGGTCATCATGGAATTTTCACTATAATTTTTTTTCTACGAGGTTTTAAAACCTGAAAGTTTTACCATGTGGAGCCGAAATTTTAGAGAACTTTGTGTAAAAATTTCAGATATTGGTTTGCTATATTTTCGGAGATATGTTCTGAGGAAGTTAGGGTTTTGGTGGGCTCTAGAATTCTGTCTCAAACATGTGACCTAGGGAAAATCATCATAACATTCGTTTCAAGCATCATATTTGAATTCTATAAAAAAATAGCTGAAATTGCATGGACTGTTGTGTTTGTGTAGCAATTTCAGGTCCTAAGGTTGAAACAGTGACACGTGGCATTCCGTACAACTTCACTCTACTGAACTGGTCCATAACTAGGTTATCGTGGGAGATTTGGCGTAACTCTTTATTGAAGAATCCAATCTCGATCAGACTTGTGGGGTTGGAAAGAAGACTAAGAGATATAACACATGAATAAATGTTATAACTTCGAGATCTGAAATTACAGAGTTACAATTGTTTCAAGATCGAGCTCCTAAAAATCAATAAAAATGTGTGTATTTTTTAAATATTGCATAACTTTTGTTTGAAAAATCAGTTTGAAGTGATTCAAAGGGCATAACGAAGCATAGGTATCATTGTTTGATTTCAAAATGCCTCGAAACAAAAAAATGTACACACCTAGTAAAGAACTAGAAATATCTTCTTTGACATATGAAGAAGAGAATAAATGCAACATGATATATCAAAATTGCAAGATCAAATGCAACAAATTTCGCTCTCACAAAGAGTAGCCAAAAATGAAATGGAAGCTAAGATGGATGGTTTGAAGAATAGTTAAAAATCAAACATGGAAGGTTTGAAGGATGGCATGGAAGCTAATATGGATGGTATAGAAGCAAAAATGAAAGGCAAAATGGAAGATTTGAATAATGGTTTAAAACAAACTTTGAAGGAAAGTTTGACAAAGTTGCTACAAGAAATGCTTCTTAATAGCGAAAAGGTATTAGATGAAACTCATGATGAGAAAAAAAGTGTTAATCATTATTTCATATACTTCAATGTTGGATTGAAACCCCACCATATTCCAAAGATCGATATGGGTAAGTTTAATGGCAAGGATCTAGTAACATGGATACTATAGATGGAGCAATATTTTGATCTCCGTAATGTGCAACACACACAAAAGGTACACATTGCAACTTATATTTAGAACCCAATAAATTTATATGGTATCGATGGCTTTGTTCTTGTAAACCACTTGTCACTTGGTCAATTTTTATGGAGGAAATGATAGCACATTATCATGATACAAAAGCAACACCTTCTTTAACCAATTGATAAATCTTAAACAAAAAGGTAAAATGGCGAAGCACATTGAAGACTTCCAAAAATTTAATATAAGAGTACATGAAATTCCATAGGAGCATAATATTGATGTCTTCATAGGGACTTTAAAGCATAACATCCAACATGAGGTTCGCGTTTGAGAACCTAATTCATCGGCGAAGGCATTTAGGTTGCAAAGAAAAAATGAAAGCAAAATTATGGCAACAAGGAAGCCTACCACTCACAACTATAAAGATGGAAGTGTTGTTGCTCCTATCCTTCCACAACCTACAAGGTTGAAACCACGACAATTGGAAGAAAAAATAGAAAAATGGCTTTGTTAGTTGTGACAGAAAATAAACTAAAAGTCATAAGTGTGTTGAGAAGAAATTAATTTTCATAGATTGTGAAGAGGAGGGAGAAAAGGAACAAGAAACGTCAAAAGAAGAGGATATACACCAAGAACCAACCCCAAAGAAAGAAGAAATGAATCCGACCATATCTTGTAATGCATTAGCAAGAATTACCACTCCTCAAACTCTCAAGATAGAAGAGCATATCAAGAAGAAAAAGGTAATAATGTTGATTGATTCGAGTAGTACCCATAATTTTATTCATTGCAAGATAGCCAAGGAATTGAATTGCTTCCTATATCCAGCACCAAAGTGTCAAGTGATGGTTGCAAATGGAGGAACCATAAATTGCTCAGAAAAGTGCCATAATATCAAGCTATCCATGGGAGAATATGTATTGCATAGTCCAATGCTTTGCATTCCAATGGGTGGTGCTGATGTTGTACTAGGAGTCCATGTGGTTACAATCTTTGGGTACGATAGGTTTTAATTTTCAAGAATTTTTCTTGAAATTTTTTTGGGAAGGAAAGGAAGTTGAATTAAGGGGTATCGCAGGGAAACTAGGAAAGATAATCATCTCTAATAGCGTGACAAATCTTCTAAATAAATAACAACGACAACGACGCGTAATTTCACAAGTATGCTCACTAGAGGTTCAAATAGCGAAATCATCTATTTCTCCAAATCTCCAAAAAGCCTTGGATAATCATTCCAAGGTATTTGAGACTCCCAAAGGCCTCCCACCTATTCATGATCATGATTATGTTATTCATTTGACTCCAGAAAGTGTTCCTCCAAACATCAAGCCTTATAGATATCCCTATGCCCAAAAGAGTGAAATTGAGCGTATGGTTGTAGAAATACTAGAGGTTGGTATAATTCAACCTAGTCAAAGTTCTTTCTCTAATCCAGTAATATTGGTGCACAAGATGGATGGAACATGGCGCATGTGTCAGGATTATAGGGAGCTCAACAAGCTCACTATTAAAGATGAATTTCCCATTCCTGTCATTGATGAATTACATGGATCAATTTACTTCACCAAATTGGATCTTCGTTCAGGATATCATCCATCATTCATCACATCATCTTTAAAAGAAAATTCTAAGATTCAAGCAGTGGAAGATCACATCGAGCATCAACGACAAGTTCTCCAACTCTTAAAGGATAACCTCACTTTGGCACAGAATAGAATGAAACAACAGGCAAATCAACATCACAACAAAATAAGTTTTGATGTAGGTGAGTGGGTATTTTTACGACTACAACCATACAAACAAATGTCCCTCAAGCAAGCTAATAAGGATAATAAATTATCGTCAAAGTATTATGGTCTTTACAAGGTGTTGCAAAATATTGGTACCATGCCATACAAATTTGAACTTCTTGCATCTTCCCAAGTGCACCTAGTTTTCCATGTTTCATGCTTAAAGAAAGTTATAGGTGATAAGCTCTCAGTTCAAAAAATATTGCCAGAGCTTGACGAAGAAAGAAAAATCATATTGGAACCTGAAGCAGTCATGGAAACAAGAAATTGACAGCTACGATATCGATCAATTTCAGAGTATCTCATCAAGTGGAAGAACTTACCCGCTGAAGATTCCACATGGGAGGATGATAATTTTATACAGAGGCATCCAGAACTACTCAAGCATTGAGGACAATGTTTTTTTCTAAGGAAAGGGGCATGTTTGGTCCCTATAATACTAGTGTATTCCGTCATTGTTATTGTCAGTATAGCCCCCTTATTTTTATTGTTGTGCTCATGTAGTCCTCATATTGTTATTATTATGTCACATAAAATATCACTATTATTATTGTTGTGCCCTTACATTATTATTGTTATGTCAGCTCTGATTATATTGTGACCCCTTAGACTCCTATATATAGAAAGGAGGTTTTTTCATTTGAATCATCCAAGGATTATTCATTTGTGTAATGTAAAGGATGTTGCCCCCTTGAAGAGGCTAATTTTGAAGTCATTGATCTATCTCTTCTTCTATTTTTTGAGTTTGTTGGATAACAAGAGACTAGGCATAACATCTATTTATAAAACAAAGGAATTGCCAAGATTTGAAGCACTAGTTTAGCTCAAGGAGAAAGAAATTAAAATTACAATTGTTATAGGGAATTCTATAATAGCAGTATCATTTTCACCATGAATGAACTCCAAATGCTCAAACTATCTCGTATCATAATATAAATACAAGTTTTGGAAAAGGAAATTAAAACACACATTTAAAGGTAATGTAGTGATTATTAGCTTTACACTTAAAATACTTTTGGGTTTTGGGTTAGAATTATTTTGTCACTTTAGGGAGTTGGGGGGTTAAATTATAATTTAATATTAGTTTTGGGTTGATGGGATATGATTTAGATTGGATCACTATATTGTTTTTCATCTATCTCAACGCTTTCAAAGTGGATAATTTGGAATTAGCTATTTTGAATTTGTTATCTATTTTTTTAGTGGGTCCCAATTTGGAGAATTAAAGCCTGAAACCTTCCCAAGCCATTTTGAGATATTAAAAAATGTTTTTTGAGGTTAAAACTCCCATGCTTAAGCTTTATGCCATATAATATTATTCTACACTTGGAGACCATTCCAACGATGCAAGAATCATGGCAATCCTAGTATGAATGCAAAAGTTATGCCTCCCTCAAGTTGATATATCATGATTGACCACCATGGTTCAAGAGGATGCCATGTTAGTCCCTATAACTCATGCAAAAGGGGTTATCCATGTGTGCACTATGAAGAATACTCTAGAAGGTTCAAAGTTGTAACTCTAGTTGAGAGTTGAGAAATCAAACCTGACCCCTAGTTGGATATCAACTTATCTTAAAATTGGGCCATTAGGGAGAGTAGGGGTTCCATTCTATGCATTTGTATCATGTTCCATGGTAGGGCAGAGAAACTAGGAGTGGAGTTAAAGAGCATAATAGAGGGGTTTAGGGTTGTGTGGGATCCTAATAGTCCATAGGTCTCAAGTGAATCCGTATAGTGTGCCATATCCTTTGTACTTGCATTATTTCCATTTCAAAGAAAAATAGAGCATAGTAGTCTCACCTTCCAATTGGGTTTTCTCCCATATAGCTTTTCCAAAAAAAATACTTGTGTTCATTGTTGGTGTGTAATTGTGTTTTGTTATTCCTATTTTCCATATATTATATATTACATGCATAAGAAAAAGATTAGTAATTAACAAAAATGGAATCTAAAGTAATTTAACCTTCATATTATATATTTCAATGTGTTTTACCAGATATGTTGTGATGAACAGTGTAGTCGAATATCCACGGAAATTTATAGATCATATTGGTATCAAAGAAGATTTATTTAAGGAATCTCATGGGAATTTTTAGGGGTTCTAGAAAGTAGTGTAAGTAAAAAGTCGCAAAACCCTAACCATGACCAACAAGTCTATCCACAATAAGTCTGATCTAGCAAGCGAGAGATTTTTGAGGATGGAAGTGCGGGTCATTGATATTAGTCGCAATATGAACCTCCTTATGGAAGCTCTAACAAAAAAACTTGGAATTGGAGAATATGGAGCTTCCAGTTAAGAGGTTATGTCAAAGGTGAAATCGGGGGATCATGCAAACACAAAAAAGGAGTCCAGGAAAGAACCCGAGAAAGAATAGGCAAGTTCAAGTTTCAATATCCATTCACAATCCCTATTCAAGTTGGAAGTGAAAGTTGACATAAAACCACACCAAGGTGAGATCAATACATTCAAATTGAATGACTAATTGCAACAACTATTAGTATATTTTAGCATTTGCCACATAGACGAAGAGAATAAAATATCATTTGCTAGATTGAAGTTACAGAGTTGTGTCCTAACTTGGTGGGAAAGTTGTATGTATGCTAGAGGGTGATCCCCCAATAACTAAGTGGGACAACTTCAAAACTATTATAAAGTCTCAATTCTACACTACTTCCAAGTAAAGGTATGGGTGGATTGTATAGAAGTACACTAATGAATTCAAAAACATGACCATCATGCTATCTCTTCCAAGAGCCCATATGTGCTCCTCAAGTCTCCTGGGGGTCTATACAACTATCTATGAAAGCAAGTGATGTTGTCCCAGACAAAAACAATGGACATATATTATGCGTAAGCAAGTACCTGGAAAATAGATGAAAAAGAAATGAAAATCAAGTGGTTCAAACAAAAAGACTACCATAAGCTTCCATGGAAGGGAAGAAGAAATGGAAAGGGGAAAGGACAAGAAAAAACAACCACTCCACATCTATGCAATGGTCCTAGCAATCATTGCAACCACTGTAACATTGTTGGTCGCTAAAAATAAGTGTTAGAAATTACATCCAAAATTGAACCCCAATAACCCGTAAAAATATGGGAAGAAGGAAATATTTTTGCGACATATTTGAGTAGATAGGTAGAAAACAACTTCAATGTGGACGAGAAGATTGTCTCCACATCATTGTAGGAGGTGAATTTTATTAACCTTTATCACCAGGAAGAGAGGGAGATGACCAAACACTTCCATATTAACATCCAGATCAAGAAGAAAAATATTGATACCTTATTCAACTCAAGTTCACAAGCTAATCTCATAACAACAAATCTAGTCAACAATTGGATTGGAGGTTTGTGAAAATCTATACCCATATCTATTGGAATTGACAAATAAGGACGTGGAAATTAAGGTAACAAAACAATGTAGTATACAATTTGTTATAGACGTTAATTATATTAATGAAGTAGAATTGGATGCAGTATGCTTAATGTATGTGGAGTTATGTTTGGGAGTCCCTACATGCATGTGTGATGCAATCTTCATGCAAAGAGCCAACCAATATCGCCTCATTTTGGATAAAAAAATCATTCATCATCAATGCACACAAAGGAAAACTTAAGATTTCACTAGTAAGTCCAACCAAGCAAAGAAGTTGATCAATGCTAGCAAAAAATATGTTTTATTGTTTCTAAGAAAAATCGATCTAGTGGGGAGTCAATAAGGGCAAAGGCATCTTTGGAGGGGTGTACTAAAGAACAAGAACATCAACTAGAAGGGTTGTTATAGGTATACATAGGAGTGTTTCAAGGGACAAAAGGTCTACCACCCAAGAGGGAAATGAAGCGTGAAATTCAATTATTACTGGACTCTCCATTGCTAAATATCAGGTTATACAGTGAGTCCATTCTAGAAGCAAGAAAAGTGAATAAATAGTTGCAGTAGTTTTTGGAGCAAGGTGTAATTCGAACAAGTACCTCACCTTGTGAGTCACTCATCATTTTTGTGCCAAAGAAGAATGGGACTTGGCAAATGGGCATTGATTACAAGACATTAAACAATATTATGCTCAAGAACAGGTACGCCTTACCTAGGATTGATGATATGTTAGATCAATTGTAGCAAGTGAAATGATTCACCAAGATGGATTTTAAACCAAGGTATCACCAAATTCGAGTAAAAAAACAAGACACCCAGAAGATTTCCTTCAAAACGAAACAAGGTTTGTACAAGTGGTTAATCATGATACCACTTGGTCTATGCAATGCACCAGATACATTCATGAGAATAATGAATGATGTGTTGCTCCCTTTATACGGATTCATTTGTTATTGGTTAATTGGATGATATACTAGTTTGCAGTGCTACTTGGGAGTAGCACATCTCACACTTGATGCATATGCTAGAGACTCCAAAGAAGCACTGGCTACTAACAAATCTAAAAAAATGTGAGTTTTCACAATAGTCATTGGTGTATTTAGGCTATGTGATTGGTGGAGGGGAGCTTAAGATAAATTCTAAAAAGTTGGAGGCCATTATGAAGTGTTCTAAGCCTACAAATGTTTATGAAGTTTAGAGTTTTGTCGGAGTAGCACAATAACTGAGGAAATTCATAGCTTCATTTTAGCAATAGCTACACCACTCCACACCATAACAATGAGTGGAAAGATTTTTCGGTGGACGAAGAGTCAGTAGAAGGCCTTGGAAGGGCTAAAAATAAATAAATCAAGCACCAATTCTCACATTTCCAAACTTGCAGAAGCCCTTCAAAATGGAGACAGATGCATGTAGGTATGCCATGGGATCAGTCCTGATGCAAGAAAAAAAATTCTATGTACTACCATTTTGAAGTGTTTCATGGGGCGATTCTCTACTAGCCTACTTACAACAAGGAACTCTATGACCTCGTACATGTTATCAAAAGGTGGAAACATTATCTAATCGGAAAGAAGTCATCATGCAAATAGATTGCTAGTTGGTATAGTACCTATAGGCCTAAACTAAGCTACAATAAATCAAACATTACAAATGGATGGGGTTCTTACAATAATCACATTTAATCATCAAGTACAAGAAGGGCAACAGAAACAAGTTAGCCAACATGCTTTCATGGCACCTACATAAAAAATTACAACTTTGGGAACTCTTATGCACATGAAGCTTTTCTCTCATGATGCATAAAAAGATGCATATACAAAGGATGAGGACTTTAAAGGGGCGTTTCAACAATTGCAAAGCCAAAGTGATGCAGCCAATGGTGACATGAGAATTGACTACCATCTTCAGAATGGGTTACTCTAAAAGATGAATAAGTTGTGCGTTCCTAAAGGTGGGCAAGTACAACTAATCAAAGAGGTTCACACCTTCAACATTGTAGGGCATTTTCGTGTTGAGAAAACAATAACCAACTTACAGAGGTATGTATAATGGTAAAAAAAAGCCAGATGTAGTAGGGCCCATTATAATATGTATATTTTGTTATATTGGTGAGTTTAATAACAAAAAACAAAGTATATATCATCCTATACTTGTACTCACTCATCCTTGATAAAGAATTTCCATGCACTTTGTGAGAAATTTACCAACAACTAGGAAGGGGCATGATTACCTATTTGTGGTAGTTGATAGGTTCAACAAGATGTGTGTTCTCATACCCTGTAAAAAGACCATCAAGGGCAAGAGATCGCAAAAACATGTTCTTTGAACAGGGCTTGGTGCACTTTGGGATACCAAGGAGAAACATTTTAGACAAGGACAATAGATTTCTTAATGTGTTTTAGACTACATTGTGAGAGAAGATGGACATGAAATTAAAGAGGTCTACAACATTCCATCCACAAGAAAATGGGAAAATAATAGTCAATGGTACATTGGTACATTGGTACAAGTTTTGAAGGGCTTCAATTAGAAGCATCTGAAGTCCTTGAATGAAAAGCTATTTTATATACAACACCCTTATAATAGAGAAATTTACGCTTCTATAGGTAAGTCTCCAATTGAAACTTGTTTCAAGATATTTGCCACCTTCACCTATGGATGTTGTATATTGACAACAAGGAGGATTGAGAGAAGACCTCACATGGGCTACATTAAGAAAAGAAAAAATTGTTGAGATGATTAGGAAGATCCATTTGCAAGCACATGAGACACTAATAAAGTCATAGAAAAAATACAAGGCAACACATGATCAACACAAAGCAAAGTCATTTAGAGAGAGAGACAGAGTATGTTCACAATTGAACAAGGAAAGACTAGATAGTCTAGGTAAGAAGATCAGGGCTATGTGGTATGGTCGTTTCAAGATACCGTAGGTTCTACAAACTCAATCTACTCCCATGCATGCACATTTATTTTGTGATGAATGTGGAAAATCTCAAACTCTATGAGCCTTTCATGTTGGATCAGATGGAAGGGCAAGTTCTACTTTCCATAGAGGACTTCGCACCAAATGCTCAAGTAAAGTTAATAAAGGACACAATTTTGTAGAAGAGCTCCAGAACTCAAGACAAGGGCAACATGACCTTTGGTAGATTGATTTGAAAGGACAACTTCAACGCAAAGCAAAATGGTACTCCATGGAGAAGGTCAAGGAAAAATTTCCTCACCTTATTTGGTAAAAAAAATGGGTGACCAAAAGCCTCCCAAAATATGAATGTATGATCCAAATTGAACCATTGTATTGTTTGTCATCTATCTCAATGCTTTTAGGGTGGAAACATTGTAGGAATAAGCTTGCATGGTCAATTTTATCGGTGGGTCCTAGTTTGTAGATTAGGGGTTGAAACCTTCTAAGGTATTAAACAATATTTTTGGGATCAACACTCTCCCACTTAAACATCAAACCCCATGAAGTTATTCTACTCATGGAGACTTTTCCAATGGTGCAAGAATTGTGTCAGTTGGAGTTTAAATGCAAATGTTATGCCTCCCACAAGTTGACCTATCATGATTAACCACCATGATTTGAGAGGATGCCATGTCAGCCCCCTTTACTCATGCAAAAGAGACTAGCCACTTGTGGAGTATGAAAAAGACTCTAGAAGGGTCAAAGTTGTAACTCTAGTTGAGAATTGGAGTCAAACTTGACCAATAGTTGGCTATCATACTATATTAAAATCAGGCCATTAGGAGGAGTAAGGGTTCCATTCCATGCATTTATATCTTATCCCATAGTAGAGAAAAGCATATGAGAATTTCAGTTAGTAGGCATCACAAAGGAGTTTAGTATTATGTAGCAACCTAATAGGCCACAAGCCTCAAATAATTCTATAGGGAATGTTTTCTCCTCCATATTTGCATTATTTCCATTCTAGAGAAAATGAGAACAAAACAGCCCCACTTTCCAACTGAGTTTTCTCCAATAAGGGTTTCTTAGAGCTAACCTAGAACTACAAGACAAAGGCAACATGACCTTTGGCAGATTACTTTGAAAGGACAACTTCCACACAGCAAAATGGTACTCCATGGAGAAGGTAAATATCCTCACTTTATTTGGTAAAAGCTTTTGGTGACCAAAAGCCTCCCAAAATACAAAGGTATGATCCAAATTGAATCATTGTATTGTTTGTCATCTATCTCAATGTTTTTAGAGTAGAAAATTTGGAGGAATAAGCTTGCATGGTCAATTTTATTGGTGGGTCCCAATTTGTAGATTTGGGGCTGAAACCTTTTGAGGTCATTTTGAGGTATTAAACAATGTTTGTTGGGATCAACACTCTCCCACTTAAACATCAAACCCCATGAAGTTGTTCTACATTCGGAGACTTTTCCAATTGGTGCAAGAATTGTGTCGATTGGAGTTCGAATGCAAATGTTATGCCTCCCACAAGTTGACCTATAGTGATTAACCACTATGATTTCAGAGGATGTCATGTCATCCCCCTTTACTCATGCAAAAGGGACTGGCCACTTGTGGAGTATGAAGACTAGAAGGATCAAAGTTGTAACTCTAGTTGAGAATTGGAGTCAAACCTAACCCCTAGTTGGCTATCAGACTATATTAAAATTGAGTCATTGAGAGGGGTAAGGATTCCATTCTATGCATTTGTATCTTATTCCATAGTACAGAAAAGAAAATGAGAATGTCAAAAGCATAACAGAGGGGTTTAGCATTATGTAGCAAACTAACAGACCACAAGTCTCAAATAATTCTATAGAGAGTGCCTTCTCCTTTGTACTTGCATTATTTTCATTCCAAAGAAAATGAGAACAAAGCAGCCTCACCTTCCAGCTGGGTTTCCTCCAATAAGGGTTTCTTAGAGCAAATCTTTGCGTTCATTATCGGTGTATGATTGTATTTTATTCTTATCTATTATCCGCATGTTATCTATTACATGCATAAGCAGAAGATCAATAATTAACAAATATGAAATCTAAAGGAATTAACTTTCACAGTATAGATTTCAGTTTATTTTAACAAATCTGTTATAACAAACTATCTAACGTCCAAAGCAGTTTACAAATCATGTTTGATGATAAAATTAGTCTCCAATGAATGCCGTGTTCAATTAAAGAAATTGTTTATTAATTTTTTTATTAAATTCTATATATAATTTTAGATCTTTATTGTACAATTTATAAATATATATTTTATCCAAGGCTTTAGGAGTTAAAAGGGCACTAATAGATATAGCTTTCTGTAAAGTTAATTCAACTCTGCACACAATAAAATTGTCACAAATTTCTGGAATTTAATGGTCTATCTTATGTAACTCTTGCTACACAGGTTTGATTTTTGCAAATTTATGTCACCACATTGCATCCAGTCAATACATAGGAAAATATCATGCGATGAAGATTTAGGCTGCAAGACACATTAGATTTATATCCCCTATTCAGTTTCTATGCTATGTACATCATCAGACTGGTTTCGTATTTTCAGAAATCCCTCTTCTCCTTCAGAGAATGCAGCATCATTTTTTCCTCCATCACCATTGTTGTATTAACGACATTGGCCAATACACAGCACTGTCCTGATTCCCAATGTCTCCAGACTATATATATAAAGCAATTGGAACTAATACTCCAATCCATTATATAGTAGGTGATTTTGTAAACTAGAAGCAGAAAATGCAAACAAGTAAAACTAACTGAGGAAAACCGTGTTCCTACAGAAAGATTGACCAAAATTTTGAATTTAGCTTGTTTTGAAAGTTTGAAGTTTTGAACTCTTATCAACCTACAATATAGCTGCTTATTGATGGATGCATCCTAGCAAGGTTTGTCTTCCCTGTAACATCAAAAAAAAAAATTGTAAGTGTACCATTTTTAAATTTATTTTACTTTACCCTAATGTGATGCATAAATTCAAATTCCATTTATATCTATTCAGTTGGACATTATATTTGTTTTGTCAGCCTACTTGCTTTAAAATGTCTGTCTCTTACCTTTGCGAAAGCTCCGTTCATAGAGTACTCGACACAAGATCAGAAAATAAGATGCTGCGTTCTGTGACTTTCTCCTGGTATGTGCCAAAACTCAAATCAGAAAAACTTAAAAGTTCACGTTCATCACTTTCAAAAATGTTTGGCCACAAGCTTTCTTCTGTTAATAGAAATTATTAGATAGGCTTAAGATGCATGAGCAGAAAAACAATGGTGTTTAACAGAGATCCAAAAATCTATGAGAGAAGAACCCAATAATACAAGAGCTTCTGTCAGAAGTAGCAGACATACCTAGGCATCAAAGATATTCAGCTGTTTCATTGTTTCCTGTCAATGTGATAGAAATCAAGCTCTTCTAATATGTTTATACTAAGAATGGCATGCAAAGTTGTCCTAAACGTGACATGCCATTTGAGAAGTGTTCTCACATACATCCTGTACCTTGATTTAAAAATAAACAGGTCTGTGTCGTTGATGGCACCGTTTATATATCAGATAATATTTGCAGTTTTGAACCTGTTGTCATTTCTCCAATATTACATCATAAATGAAGAATTAATGAATGAGGGGAGTTTAAATTATTATCATAGATAAATCATAATCCCCAGAAAATCAAATTCCATAATTGAGATAATGGAATCAGTATGCATCGAGAGTAACAATTTCACTCCCGATGATCTTGTAAGGGTACTTGATGGCAATGTGGCAATCACAACAAATTCAAAGGTTTGTGACTGTACAAGTAAGCAACCATGGAACTGTGTTGTCAAGCCCTAAGGCAACGTCCAGCTTCTCACTGTGGTGACAAAGAAACTCTGTTACTTGCGCTGCTCCTCCACATCAAGCAGTACAGATTTTGTGTCAGGCATATATCCTGCCTCCTTCATCCGCTTAGACAAGTGATCCAGCATTGCATAAATTCTATCTGACTGTGGGTGAGATCTATCTCCTACAATAAATTTGTGCACCACATTCTTGATTTCAATCCAACTACATCCAGGATTCTTCTTTACCTCCCTATCTTTCATCATTCTTCTCACCTTTGCAACATCATCCCACTTGCCCGCAGCAGCATAAATATTTGACAGCAAGACATAAGCAGCTGCATTTTGAGGTTCCAAATCAAAAAGGTGTTCTGCTGCACGTCTGCCTATATCAAGGTTTCCATGGACTCTGCAAGCACCAAGCAAGGCCTTCCACAGAATAGCATCAGGCTCATAAGGGATGGAGTTGATAAGGTCCTCTGCTTCATCCAAGTGCCCTGAACGACCAAGAATATCTACCATGCAGACATAGTGCTCCACTCTTGGTCTAATACCATGATGCTGACTCATGGATAAGAAATAGTGCCAGCCTTTATCCACTAGGCCTGTATGACTACATGCAGCCAGAGCACCAAGAAATGTAACGTGATTTGGAGTCAAGCCTGCTTGTTGCATTTCTTCAAAGAGTAGTAAGGCCTCCCTGCCATGTCCATGCTGAGCAAACGCTGATATAATTGTGGTCCACAAGACCGTGTCAGGTTTATAAATTTTATCAAATGATAGCCGTGCATCATCTAGGTTCCCACATTTAGCATACATGTCAACTATGGCACTTCTCACAAAAACATCTGACTCGAATCCCACTTTGATTATTTGAGCATGAACCTGTTTGCCCTGTTCCAGGGTTGCTAGGTCAGCACATGAACTTAAAACAACTGCCCAGGTGGAGTTATTAGGTTTCACACAAGATTGTCCCATTCGAGAAAAAAGCTGCAGGGCTTCCTCATCTTGTCCATTCTGAACATATCCTGTAAGGACAGCAGTCCATGATATGACATTTGCCTCGGGCATTTTCTCAAATAGTACACGGGCATCAAATGTTTTTTTATTCCGAGCATATCCCACAATCATCACATTCCAAGATTCCACATTTCTTTCAGGCATTTCATCAAAGAGCTGCCGTGCCTCATCTGTTCTTCCATTCTCTGCATATCCCACAATCATAGAATTCCATGACAGCACATTACTTTCACACATCCTCTCAAAGAACAGACGCGCATCATCAATTTCCCCACATTTCGCATACATACTAACAAGGACATTGCCCACATTTACATTTGACACAAAACCAGTTTTGACAGTGTGAGCATGGATTTGCTTGCCATCTTCAAGGGCTGCTAGGCTCGTGCATATGCCCAGGACACAAGTTAGGTTGGACTGGTTAGGCATTGTACCAGTACTAAGCATCCGGGCAAAGAATTCCAATGCATCTTTGACATACTCATTCTGGGCATATCCTGCGATCACTGAAGTCCACGAAACTACATCTCGTTCAGGCATTGTATCAAACAGTTGCCGTGCATTATCTATGCTTCCACATTTGCCATACATGTTAATTGCTGCATTACCCACAGAAATATCAAATTGAAAACCCATTTTAATACTGTCAGCATGGACCTGCTTGCCTGGTAGCAAGACTTCAAGGCTGGCACATGCACTCAAAACACCGGTGAATGTAAATTGGTTTCGGTAAACACACCCCTCATGCATACAGGAAAAGAGATCCAATGACTCTTGAAAACATCCATTCTTGGCATATCCGGTAATAACCGAAGTCCATGACACAACATCTCGTTTGGGCATTTTCTCAAATAATTGGCGTGCATACTCCATGCGTCCAATCTGAGCATATCCTGCTATCATTGTATTCCATGAAACTACATTTCGTTCAGGCATTTTGTCGAACAACTTTTGGCCGTCCTCTAATTTACCATTCCTGACATATGCAGCTAGCATCGCATTCCAAGTAACAATATTCCGCTCAGGCATTTTGTCAAACACGTTGCTTGCTTGCTCCAGTTGTCCATTTCGAGCAAAACCAACAATCATCTTAGTCCAAGAAACCACGTCCTTTTCAGGCAGTATTTCCTGGCGTGCATTTTCTATTCTTCCAATCCAATTCCGTAGATAACCAGAAAGCATGATGTTCCATGATATTGTATGTCGTTAGCGTTTTTTGTCAAACATGTGGCGTGCATTTTCTGTTATTCCCCGTTGAGAACATCTGTTAATCATTTCATTGCTAATGGTACAGAAGAATTGTACCCTTTGGTTTTCTCCTCTGTTCTTCATGAACTACTCAAACCGGTACGAAAATACCAATTTCCAATTTAGATGTAAATTTATTAGTTTCGTGTTGTTTGCCATTGAAATGCGGTTTCGACCATTATCTCTGAACAGTCAATGGTTTAAGCAGCCTCTAAATGATGAGGTGATCGAAGTTATCATTTCAATCTTGCAATCCAAACCCAACAACAGAGGGCAGCAGTCACATGGGAAAGGGTTCAACTTTATGACAGTAAAAATGAAAGAAACAAATGGAAAAACAGCGCTTCCTTCCTTTTATCGTCCCAAAACCATGCTCCAAAACCTGAAATATGGATCATGATTCCGTGTGGATCACTTTAACATGTTGCCAGGGTATATATGACTCCGTGCTTACTTCCTGTTCTTTTCTATGTGAGTTTTATATAATATCATATTGTATTTTCTTGAAAATTTTATGATAAAATTTTATAATTTTATAATAAAAACATTAAAAACTTGAAAATATTATTTAAAAATTTAAATGATTAAAAATTAATATAATTAATTTAAATTCAAAGTAAGTATGACCCTGGGCTTATTTGCTTTGTTCTTTTCCATATTTATCCAATTATGGTTTATTATATTTTCTTCGAATAACGTTTAAAATTATAATAAAATTTATATACATTATTGAAAGGTGAAAAACACTTAAAAAAGGTTATTGTTTAAAATGGTGATTTAATTATGGCAATGATTTATTGAAATCACAAGTTTGATAGGTAAATTTTTCCCAATCGAAGTGCCTCAAGGAATTTTGAGGGTGTTGAATTTATATATGCAGTCAAAAATCTAATTTAAACAACACAAATCACGATTTGACTACAAAAATTTTCACTGGATTATGGCCAGAAATCCGCCAAAAACTCCAAAAAATCTCACATATAAACATATAAGACTGGAAATTATTTTTTATTTTAATGGAAAATTATTATTATCAAGTGTTTGAAAAGTGATTTTAAATGAAGCAAAAATATTAATATTATTTTAAAAAACTAAACTACAAAACATTGTAACTACTTTGTGTTATTAATTGAGAAGCTTTGAAATAATTATTTCAATTATTTGAGATAAAGTCATAATCAACTTCCTCACAAATCACTAAGACAATCCCAAAGAATAGTCTCCACTTCTCATGCTTAGTGAAGGTAAATTATTCCTAAGTCAAATGATCTGAATCATATCATTATATTGTTTCTCATCCATCTCGACTTTCAAAGTGGAGAAAGTGGAGGAAACAGCTCATAACACCAATTTTACCAGTGGGACCCAGTTTGGCAAATTTAGGTCTGAAACATTCTAGAAGAATTTTGAGGCACAAACGACATTCTTTTTTGGTAAAACTTTGCGACTTTAGTGTGGCAACCTTTGTTTCCTATTTTACACACAAATACCTTTACAATGGCATAAGAATCGCCTCAAACAGAGTCTGTATGCACATGTTATTCCACTCAGAAGTTGACATTCATGTTTTCACCACCATAATTCGAGAGGATGCCAAGTTAAGCCCCATTACTCATAGAAAAGGGGTTAGCCACGTGATTGTGATGAAGAAGATTCTAGAAGAGTCCATATTGTAACTCTAGTTAAGAGTTGACTTAGTCAAACCTAACCACTAGTAGACTATCGAGTTGTGTTATAACCGAGTCACTAAGAGGGAAAAGGGTTCAATTCTTTTCGAGTGCATTTGTTCTATAGACAAGCAAAATAGCTGAGAGGGATAGAGAGAGAGCACATAGAGAGAAGTTGTGCATTGTAGAAGCCCATGGGCCATAGGGCTTACTTCTTTGCACTCACAGTCATTTTCTATTCAGAAAAATAAACCAAAGTGGCCTCACCTTCCAACTAGGCTTTCTCCTGGAAGGGTTTCCCATGATATATCTTGTGTCAACCATAGTTTGTGAGTTTTTATTTCGTTGTTCTCTATTTTTTGCATAAATTTTAATTTGCATGCATACACGATAAACAATAATCTACATATTTAGAAATCTAAAGTGGAATAAACCCTAATAATGTAGATTTTCATATTTTTAAGTATAATTTTATCAGATTTGTTGTGATGAACTATCTAGTAGAATATCCATGACAATTTATGGTTCATATTGGTATCAAAGCATGTTTATTTGGATATGTTGTGGATATTTGCAAGGGATCTAGATCAGCGAAGCCAAAAGTCATAAAATACTAGTCATGGTTGACGAATCTGTGATTAACCCTCGTGATCTTGCATATGAGAGGATTTGCAACTGGAAGCACAAGTTGTAGATATAAGCCGCAATGTGAATCTCCTTACGTTGACCCTAAGCAATAAGCTCGAACTATTCAGAGAAGATGGGGTTCCTAATGTAGAGCACTAATAAAAGGGTAGATCTAGAGATCAGAAAGAAACATAGAATGAGTTGAAGAAAGGACCCGAAAAAGATCAACCCAGTTTGAATATCTTAAACCATTCACAATCTTTGTTCAAAATGGAAGTGAAGGTCAATATGAAGTCGTATCAAGGTAATATAGATGCTTTGAACCTAAATCATTGGTTGCAACAATTAGAAGTTTATTTCATTGTTCATCATATCGAGGAAGAACAAAAAAATTATTTGCGCAACTGAAGTTAACAGGCCATGCCCTAACCTGGTGGGAAAGCCACGCACAGATCTTGAGGTTGGAGGGGGGTCCTCTAATGACTAAATGGGGGGACTTTAAAACCCTCATAAAGTCACAATTTTACCCTATTGAATATGTAGAGGACTAGTAGATTTGATGGCACTACTTCAAGCAGAAGTAGGGGTAGAGTGTATAAGTGTACACCACAAAATTCAGAAGGATGGCCATAATGTTGGGTATCTCCCCAAAAAAACCCAGATGTACTCCTTAAGTATTTTGGGGGTCTACACAACCATCTGCAAAAGCAAGTGATGTTGTTTAAGCCTGGATCGGTAGATGAGGCATGTGTACAAGCACAATACCTAGAAAACATAAACCAGAAGGGAGGGAAATCAAGTGAATCAAAATAGGAGTGCCATGATGCTTCTAAGGAGGGGAAGAAGAAGTCGAAAGGGGGAAAAGATAAAAAGACGACAACCACAACACACTAGTGCAAGGATCCCAACAATCACTGCAACCATTATAAAGGAGAAGTGTTGAAAGTTGCATCTAGATTTTAACCTGAAGAACATAAAGAAATATAATAAGAAGAAGAATCTCATGACTATTAATTCGAGCAACCAGATTGAAAGTGGTTCAGACGTGGATGAGAAGATCATTTATACATCAGTGCGAAAGGAGGTGAATCTAAGTAGCCTTCGGCAATATGAAGAGAAAGAAATGACCAAACTCTTTCACATTAATATACAAATCAAGAAAACAAATATTGATGCTTAGTTTGACTCAGGATTGCAAGTGAATCTCATTGCATCAAAGTTGCTCAATAAGTTGGGATTGAAACTTCATGATCATCCAAGCCCATATCCATTGGGATGGGTAAATAAGGATGAAAAATTAAAGGTAGCAAAAGAATGAAAAATTATATTTGCTACCAATGTTGATTTTATTAATGAAGTAGAACTAGATGTAGTTCCCCTTGATGTACGTGGAATGGTGTTTGGAAGTCCCTACATGTACATGCAAGATGTAATATTCATGCGGAGAGCTCACTAGTACGGACTTGTCAAGGATGGAAAATCCTTCACCATCAATGCACATAAAGGAAAATAAAAAATTTCGCTGGTAAGTTCCAACCAAACCAAAAAATTGATTAGTTCTAGCAAGAAGTTTGTTCTATTATTTTTAAGAGAGAATCATTCTATAGAAAAGTCAATATTAACAAAGGCATCCTTAGATGGGTGTACTAAGAAACATAAACAACAACTAGTAGAGTTGATACATGTATATAGGGATGTTTTCTGGGAGCCTTAAGAGTTACCACCCAAGAGGGAAGTGGAGCATGAGATCCATGTATTTTTAGACTCCCTATTGCCAACATTGGGTTATACAAGCATTCTATTATAGAAGCGAGTGAGGGGAAGAAACAATTGTAGAAACTACTGGAAAAGGGTGTCAGTCGACCAAGTACATCAGCATGTAGGTCACCCATCATAATTGTGCCAAAGAAGGATGGGACTTGGCGAATGTGTATAGATTACAAGGCATTGAACAAAATTACACTCAAGAACAAGTACCCACTGCCTAGAATAAATAATCAATTGGCTCAATTGCAAGAAGAGAAATACTTCAACAAGATGGACTTAAAGTCTAGATATCACCAGGTTCGAGTCAGAGAAGAAGATACCTAGAAGATCAATTTCCAAATAAGGCAAGGTTTATATGAGTGGTTATTCATGCCATTCGGCCTATGAAATGTACTAGCTACATTTATGAGGTTAATGGATAATATATTAGGCCTTTTTATCGACTCATTTTTTATTTTCTATTTGGATGACATATTGGTATATAGTGCTACTTGGGAGGAGCACATCTCACATTTGACATAGGTGTTGGAGACATTAAAGAAGCACCAACTACTAGAAAATTTCAAGAAGTGTGACTTTGTACAATAGTCTTTGGTGTATCTTGGTTATGTGATAGGTGGAGGATATTTGAAGATAGATCCTTCCAAGATGGAGGCCATCATGAAATAGTTTGTGCCTACTAATATTTCTGTGGTTAGGAGTTTCATTGGTTTATCGCAATACGTAAGGAAATTCGTAGCCTCATTTTCTATGATAGCAACACTACTCCATGCCATAACAACAAGTGGCAAGAGTTTCTAGTGAGGAATGGGTCAGCAGAGGGCCTTTGAGGATTTAAAGAAGAAGATCATACAATCACCAGTTTTGGCATTATCTAACTTGCAACAACCCTTCAAAGTGAAGATAGATGTGAGTGGGTATGTTATGGGAGTGGTCTTGATGCAGGGAAAAAGGCCTATATGCTACCATTTTGAAGTATTTCAAGGGTAAGTTCTTAACTACCCTACCTACAAAATGGATCTATATGCCCTGGTGCAAGTTATGAAGAAGTAGAAGCACCATATAATGGGGAAGGAGACAATAATCCACATAGATCACCAACCATCGCAATACCTACAAGCCTAGAGTAAACTACAACAAACTAGGCATTATAGGTGGATGGGGTTTTTACGGCAATCTCATTTAGTGATCAAGTATAAAAAGAGCAGCACAAACAAGTTGGCTGACATGCTTTCAAGGCCACCCATATCAAACGTCACACATTTTGGAACTCTAATTCACATGCATTCATTCACCTGTTATGCATATGGAGAGACACATTTAGAGGATGAGACTTAAAGGAGGTGTTTCAATATTTGCATAGACAGAGTCATGTGCAAGATGGTGACAACATTGTTGGCTACTATCTCCAGGATGGGTTACTCTACAGGATGGATAAGTTATGTGTTCGTAAATGTGAGCGATTACAACTAATTAGAGAGGCTAACACCTCCAATGTTGCAAGGCACTTTAGTGTTGGGAAGACAATGGTCGACTTGTAGAGGTATGCACATTGGTCCAAGATGCAAAAATAAGTAGCTAGGCTCATAAGAGGATGCATGCTTTGTTGTACCAGGAAGCCTAGTAACATGAAACAAGGTCTATACCATCCCATTCTTGTACCCACACGTCCCTAGGAAATAATTTCCAGGGAATTTGTGGGAGATTTACCAACAACCAGGAAGGGACATGAGTACCTATTGGTAGTATTTGACAAGTTTAGCAAGATGGTGTTTTGATGCCCTATAAAAAAAACCATTAGCAGGCAAGAAGTAGCAAACATGTTCATTGGATAGGTCTAGTTGCACATTGGGGTGCCAAGGAGCATGGTTTTAGACAAGGACATGAGATTTATCAGTGCATTTTGGACTACATTGTGGGAGAATATGGACACGAAGTTGATGATGTCTAAAACATTCCATTCACAAATATATGGGTTAACAGAAGTAGTCAATAGGACTTTGGTGCAGCTTTTGAGGGGTTACAATAAGAAAAATCCAAAGACCTAGGATGAAAATGTGGCATATATACAACATTCTTATAACAGAGCACTCCACACTTCTACTCATAAGTCTCCATTTGAAACTTGTTTTGGATATTTTCCACCCTCACCTTTGGATATTGTATATGGGCAGTAAGGAGGAGTAAGGGAGGATCTTTCAAGGGATGCCTTAAGGGTTGAAAAATTCGTATAAAAATCAGGCAAATCCATATACAGGTACAAGAGACATTGCATATGTCACAAAAAAAGTACAAGGCCAGACATGATCAACACAGAATAGAGAAGTTGTTCAAGGTGGGAGACAAAGTATGGTTACAATTGAATAATGAGAGATTACAGGGTCCCAGTAAGAAAATAAAGGCTATGTAATATGGTCCCTTTGATATATTGGAAAAGGTGGGAGACAACACTTACAAACTTAGTCAATCCCCATACATATGCATTTACTCAGTTGTGAATGTAGAGAATCTAAAACTCTATGAGCCTTCCATGCTAAATCAAGAAGAGGAACATGTCCTACCTTTGGTGTAGGATTTGGCACTAGATTCTCAGGTAGAGTTGAAAAAGTTACAATTTTGTAGAAGAGGTTTAGAGCTACAAGATAGTGGCAACATGACCTTTGACAGATTAGGTTGAAAGGACAACTTCCAAACAAGGCTAAATGGTACACCAGAGAAAAGGTGGAGGAAACATTTCCTCACCTAATTCAATAGAATCTTTTTAGGACCAAAAAACTCTTAAAATGGGGAGGTGTGATCCAAATTGGATCACAATATTGTTTTCCATCCATCTCGATGCTTTTAGAGTGGAGGAATCATCTCATATGACTAGTTTTACCGGAAAGACCCAGTTTGGCTTGGGATCTAAAACCTTCCAAGAGAATTTTGAGGCATCAAACGATGTTTTTTTGGGAGAAAACTTTGCCTCTTTAGCTTAACACACCTTTTTCCCTATTCTACGCATAGAGACCTTTCTAACGACATGAGAATCTCCTCAAATGGAGTCTGTATGCAAATGTTATGCCACTCGGAAGTTGACCTTCCTGTTTTCACCACCATAATTCAAGAGAATGCTAAGTTAGCCCCCATTACTCATGGAAAATTGGATATCCACGTGGTAAAGGTGAAGAATATTCTAGAAGAGTCCATATTGTAACTTTGGTTATGAGTTGAGGTAATCAAACCTAACCACTAGTAGGTTATCAGGTTGTGTTATAACCATACCACTAGGAGGAAAAGGGGCTCCATTCTTTTTGAGTGCATTTGTTCCATAGATTAGAAAAATAGTTGAGAGGGACAGGAACAGAGCACATAGAGATGATTTATGCACTGCAGTAGCCCACGAGCCATAGGTATTTCTTCTTTGTACTCACAACCATTTTCTATTTAGATAAAGAGAGCAGAGCGACCTCACCTTCTAGCTAGTTTTTCTCCCAAAACCGTTTCCCAATATATATCTTGTGTCAAATGTGGTTGTGAGTTTTTATTTCATTTTATTTATTTCCTCCATAAATTTTAATTTGCATGCAGATACAATAAACAATCATCTACAAATCCATAAATCTAAATAGGAATAAACCATGATAGTGTAGATTTTTAAGTATAATTTTATAAGATACGTTATAACAAACTTTCCAGTGGAATATCCACGACAATTTACAGATCATCAAAAAACACCAAAACATAAAAGCAAGTGTGATTATGACAAATTTAGGAGCTACTCTAAGAATGGACAAAACATTCTTAAAAGCTTAAATTTGTTTGACGCTAATGCAGTCTTTTTTCTAATGATATTTTTATGTACTCTAAATTCCTGAAGCACCAACTCATGGAAAAACATAATAAAGTGTTGGAAACTAAGGTTAATGGGAGGTGCCTCCTCCTCCATATACACCCATGCCCCACAAACCTTGAAAAAGAAAAAATTGAATGGTTGGCATATTTCTCTCTCACCACTAAAGGATGCAACATGGGTGTCTCTTGTGTGGTCCTCCTTCTCCCTCATCTCCTAATTCTCTCTCTCTCTCTCTCTCTCTCTCTCTCTCTCTCTTTCTCCTTTCTCTTGTAAATATGTAATAACACTCCTCCGTCCTCATCAATGTACATCATTTCTCTTTTGTTTATCCTCCTCCTTAGCTCCCCACTGCCTCACTACCATGGGTACAACTTAACACATATGTTTCTATGGCATCCTCGCCAAGGAGGTGCATGCCCTAAAGAGATCTCAAAGCAACTCCAACTGGGAAATTTGAATATTGCAAGGTGACATCCAATACTCAACCCTTCAAAAAATGAGATGGATATCTCAAATGGAATATATATTCATAGATGGAAGATAGGAAATATATCTACAAATTGGAGATAAAAAAAATGGTTTTTTATAACTAAAGTAATAGATGAAGGAATTTGAAACTACCTAGACATGCCTCACCTAGAAAGATAGAAAATTATAGTAATGACTAAATAAATAATAAGAGATAATAAGACAAGTAATCGATTACATTAGATACCTAACAATGAAGACTATTTCAATAAAATACTTGTGTAAAAAATTCCAATAACAAAACATGACTCTAACATATAGATAAAAATAATATGAATCATAATTATAAAATTATAAATTGTTTCAATATAAATATTTCAGTTTTTAATATAATAATTTATTAAAATATATATTTATTAAATTTGAAATAATATAATAGCTTGAGTGGGCCTAATGGTTAAGAACATGTGTTTCCTCTTAAGAGGTTACAGGTTCAAAACTAGAGGGGTAGAATATGTATGTCTTTATAGACTTAACAATCAAATCGTTATCCAAAAAAAAGTCCCTTATCCCACAAACAAGAGAATTTCATACACCAATTTAATATCTAGCTTAATCATGACTTTAAAATAAAATAATAATTATATTTTTATCAAAACACTTAAAAAACCATAACCTAATAAAACAATTATTATATTTTTATCAATATACTTAACAAAGAAAAACCATCACCTCATCCAGAAGAACCCTCCCTTTATTAGAAAAAACTAAAACCAGCTAATTTTATAAGTTTTTTTTTTTAAATGAGAAAAGATGTGAAGTTGTAAGTTACAAATGCCCTTTTCTTTAACATTATCTTTATGTTAATCCTTTGTCCCCGGGATTTTGGTTCGCGTGAGATAAGACAAATAGTAAAAGTTTTGGGTGAAATTATGATCAAATTTAAAATAATAATGTTAAATTAAAATAATATATGATAGGTGATAATTTAAATTATTTTAAAAATATTATTAATAATTTAAATTATAATTTATGATGTGTGATAATTTAAATTATTTTAAAATTATCATTATTAATTTAAATTATAATAAGCAATTCATTTTGATTTTAAGTTATTACATATTAAATTTACTTAGTTTTGTCGTTTTCATATTATCTTTTTAGAGAGCTAAATGTATTTGTGCTTATTCAAACGTGTCATAATTATGGTTGTAAAAAGGTGTAAGTTTTTGGTTAATCTTGAATCATATGTTTATTAATATTACTATATTTAAATGGTTTAAAGATTTTTTTGGGGTTGAATTATAAATTTTTATGAATATTTTATTATAATAATATTTTAAAATTTTAGATTATGTAATTTATTTATTTAATATTTTAGATTAATTATCATTAATTTAATGCTTAAATTTATTAAATAGTTAAATTTAAAAAATAAAAGAAATGAGTAAAATGACATGTTATTTACAAAAGATGTATTTTGTGAAATTTAATATATGAGAAAACTTAAGTAGAAAAGGCGAGGCTTATGCTTTATTATTTATTTATTTATTATTTATTATTTTATTTTATTTTTATTTTTATTTATTTATTTTTAAATTTATTTATTATTTATTTTATTTTATTTATTTATTTTTCAGTATGAAAACATAAAAGATAAAGAAAGAGGTATTCACTATGAAATTGCCTTTGACACTCTGGCTTATACGGCTACTACATAATTTTTTCTCCTTTGTTATGTTATTAAAATATCGCTCCTAGATGCTCTTCTCAACTATGGAACAAATATAATGCTAAATAATAGAACTCTTTCTCCTCTTAGAGACCTGATATTTAACATAGTGTTGTAGTCATCTAGGGTTAGGGTTTTTGCATCCTCAACCCTCAATCAGTGATAAGGTTTGGACCTTCTATAATATTCTAAACTCCACATGTGCCTGGCCCCACATGCGTGAGTAATGGGGGCAATGTGGCATCCACTTGTACCATGGTGATCGACAAAGTAGGTCGACCTTTGGGAGGCATAACTTTCACATACAAGTTTTGATTGAGGTGATTTTTGCAATGTTGGGAAGGCATCAATATATAGAACAATGTGGAGGGGACGGGAGCTAAGATCACAAAACATTGTTCCCAAAACATACATGTTCCAAACCTTAATTTCCCAAATTGGAACCTGCCACTAAAATGGGACCTGCACATAAATTCCTCCTATTTTTCTACATATAAAGTACCAAGATAGATGAAAAGTTATGTAATGACCATTTCCAAATCATCCCTCCTCATTTAGTGACTCTTTTGGTCTCCAAAATATTTTACAAAATGGGATGAGGAAATATTTCCCCTACCTTATCCTTGGAGTACCATTTTTCCTTCCCTAAAAGTTTAATTCCGATCCAATATGATAAAGGTCATGTTGCCCTTGTTTAGTAGTTCTATAATTCTTCTACAAAACTATATATTTTGAGAACATTTCCTAAGCTTTTGGTGCTAAGTCCTCTATGGTGGGTAGAACATGCTCCGTAGCTTCTTGATCTAACATGGAAGGCTCATAGAGTTTTAGATTTTCCACATTCACTACTGAGTAAATGCATATGTATGGGGGTGGACTAAGTTTGTAGGCATTATCATCAACCTTCTACGATACTTCAAAAGGGCCATGCCATAGAACCTTGATCTTCTTACTAGGACCCTATAGTCTTTCCTTGTTCAGTTATAACCAAAATTTTGTCCCACTTTGAATGATTACTTTGTTTTATGTTCGTCATATAAGAACTTGTACCTCTACTATGACTTCATTAGTGTCTCTTGTACTTGTAAATGGATCTATCTAATCTTTCAACAAATTTCTTTTCTTTCAATGTTTCTCCTATGATGTCTCCACTCATTCCTCCTTGTTGTCCATAGACCACATCCAAGGGAAAAGGAAACAAATATCCAAAAAAAGTTTCAATAGGGGACTTACAAGTAGAAGTACGGACTTCTTTGTTATAAATGAGTTAAATACAGATCAAAATTTCATTGTAGGTCTTTAGATGTTTCTAACAATAACCCCTCAAAAGTTGAACCAAAGTTTGATTGACTACTATTTTCCCATCTATTTGTGGATGGAATGTTGTAGATCTCTCCAACTTAGTGTCTATCTTTTCCCAAAGTGTAGTCCAAAAGGCACCAAGAAATCTCATCTCCTTATCTAATATGATGCTTCTTGGTATCCCAAAGTGCACCAAAACCTAATCAAAGAACATGATTTCTATTTCTTATCCTTTGATGGTATTTTTCCAAGGAATGAATGTGCCTCTTTCCGTACATGTGAACTGCCACAAACAAATAGTCATGTCCCTTCCTAGTTGTTTGCAAACCACCCACAAAATCCATGGAAATACATTCCCATGATTTAGTGGGTATAGGTAAGGGATGGTATAAATCTTACTTTCTATTAATAGGCTTGTTGGTACAAAAAAGTATGAATCCTCTAATATACCAACTTACATCTTCTTGCTTTTTATGCCAATACACAAACTTTTGTAAGTTGGCAACTATCTTGCCAACACCAAAATATCCTATAACCTTGGAGGTGTGTAACTCTTTTATAAGTTGCAATAATTCATCTTTAGGAACACAAATCTTGTTTAGCTTATAGGGAAACCCATTCCATAGATAATAGTTAATATTACCGTCAGTTTATTCTATACAAATGT
Organism: Pinus tabuliformis; assembly: GCA_031772625.1. Taxonomy (NCBI): domain Eukaryota; kingdom Viridiplantae; phylum Streptophyta; class Pinopsida; order Pinales; family Pinaceae; genus Pinus; species Pinus tabuliformis. The sequence goes on from CM062804.1 coordinate 594,084,855, forward strand.
GTCCCTATAGTTATTTAAACACCTATTTAAATCCACCATCGTCTGTGTATGCCTCTTTGTATGCATCATGGGTAGAAGGTTCCATGTGCATAAGAGTTCTCAAAGTTGTGATATTGGATTTGGGTGGTCCTGAAAGCTGTTGAAAAATGAAGCAAGAAATTCTCAATTGATTTTGCCTTAGTCAAATTGAGAAAATTCAAATTTCCACATCATTAGACACTTGGATGCAATTAACTTGTGTGACATGGATTGTGTCACCCATTTTACTCAGTAAATTCAAGTTGGAGGAGTTAGAGTTCAGTTAAGCATGTGTGATTAATAATTTGTAGCAATCAAGGTCATTTATTTTAAGTTGTTTTCAGTTAAACTAGTTCTAACTGTTGTAGGAACTAGTGGAAGGCTAGTTGTGTAGTGGGACTTCAGTCTAACTCAATGATCCTCCAATTAACTGATTAATCAACCCATAATAGCTAGTGCATGCAGAGAATTCGAGTTCCCCGGTTGTGGTGGAGATTCCAAGGCAGTGTAACATCAGTTGTAGATTATTCTTAAGTGTACAGGTTTTGTACACAGTCAGATGATCAACCTTGGGAATTACGCAATCAATTTGAGGAATTTCCTAAATAGTAGGGGCCTAGTTTCTCAAGGAATTGCACAATAAATAGGGGCTCAACTAGAGGTAAAAATTGACTAAGTTTGGGTTTGAGCTTCTCAGTGAGAAGAGAGATAGTTTATTCACTTGTAGGTTGTGCTCAGTTGAGAAAAGCAATTGTAATACATTTCTATTCATTAGATTAATGTAAGCAAGCATAGGAGTTTTTTGCAGATTTCTTTCCCCTAGAAAATATTGTGTGCATTTGTGTTATTTCTCATTGCATGTTTATGATTGATGTTCTAAATTATGAAATAAATTCCATAGAGAAGTAGAGTATTTGTGTCTTGTGATTTCGATTAAAATTTCATGAGCAGTTGCAAATCTACACTATAATTTCTACATGGTATCATAACAGGATTCACATTAGAGCATGAATTTTGAAGTTGTTTCTAAGGAGGTTTTAATTTGCAGTTCAGTGAAGTAGGTTCTCTTCAGAGTTGGGAATATGACCTTCAACTGGCTGATACTAGAGTATGCCTTGGAAGGCAACTCTAATTTCATTGCATGGAAGGATCGCATGGAAGTGGTGTTGGATGACAATGGATTGCTAGAATACATCAATACAGATGTTGCAAAATTACATGAATATGATGCACATAACCTATCCCAATGGAAGAAAGATGTATCCAAGAAAAGTACAACAATATTGGAGGGAGTGCGAGACCACATTATCACAAATATCCATAGGAAAGAAACTCCTTATGCAATGTGGCAAGAACTGAAAGATGTATTCCAAAATAACAATGACCATAGGAAATTGGCGCTCAAGGATAAGCTTCAAAATATCAAGATGCAAAAGAATGACACTATTCAACAACATTTGAGCAGGTTCACACAAGTTCACGATGAGATTGCAAGAGTTGGTTTTATTGTTTCAGATGATGACTTGGTAAGCCTATCCCTTCTAGGCCTTCCCAAGAGTTGGCATAACTACCAATATTCGATGAATGAGAGGGAGAAACTACGGAATTGGGAACACTTATGGTATGATTTGGTACAGGGGGAAATAAAGTAGAATACCAGAGATGGGACTTCATCCAAGGGTGAGGATGAATAAAACTTTGAATTGCTTGGAAATGGAAAGAAGGGAAAAGGGAAGAAACCTCAAATCAAACCAAAATCCAACCAAGGGGGAAAGAAGAAAGATTTGTCCAAAATTAAATGCTTCAATTGTCATGAATTCAGGCACTATGCCATAGAGTTTCCACATAAAAAGTCAAGCAAAAAGAGTTAAGGAGGAGTAACAGGTGAAGCTTTGGCTTCACAGTTCGAGCTTGACTTCACCCTTATCACATGCAAGGCCAACATAGTGATAGGGAGCGTGTGGTACTTGGATTTTGGTACCTTGTTCCACATGACTGGGTGTAGAGACTTTTTCAGTGACCTGGAGGAGAAATATCTCCAGATGCACAACGATTTAGGGGACAAAGAAAGATATAGCGCGATCGAGATTGGTACAGTCACCTTTTAGAGGGAGCCAAGCTCTCCTCTAAGACTCAAGGATGTCATGTTCATTCTAGGCCTAAAGAAGAATCTCATCTTTTTTGCAGTTTTGGAAGACCGTGGTTATGATGTGATCTTCAACAAAGGGAAAGCATTCCTGAGACACATATCCATGGAACAGGTGAAGCATATCAAGGTTCATGTGAAGAGCCTGTATAAGCTAGATGTGAAAAATTGTGTTGCATTAAGCACTAAGGCGAAGAAAGTGCAGAGCCGCGATGTTGGTGAACTTTGGCACATAAGACTTGGCCATTTACATCATGGAGCTTTGAATATTATGCAACAAATAACCACTAGCCTCCCCAAAGGAGCACTTGAGAAACAAGATGTATGTAAAGGATGTACCTAGGGGAAGTACACAAAATCCACATTCCATGATTAGGACAACAAAGCACATGCAGCCTTGGAAAGGATCCACTCTAATGTTTATGGACCTTTCTCGATAACCTCCACTACCAGACACACATATTTTGTCATTTTTAAAGTGTTGGATCTTCTTCGTGCGGAAGAAAGATGAGACATTCTCCAAGTTCGTAGAATTCAAGGCATTGGTTGAGAAAGAAACCAAAAAGAAGGTGAAGGCTCTCAATAGAGATAATGGAGGTGAGTATGTTTCAAATGAATTCAAAAATTATGTGTGAAAGAAGGCATTCAAAGAGATCTGATAGAATCCCACAACCCACAACAGAATGGGGTGGTTAAGATAAATAATTGTAGCATTGTGGGTAGAGGCATGCAAAACAATAGTCTACTTGCAGAATCAAAGTCCTCACCAGATTCTTGGTATGATTACATCGGAGGAGGCTTTCTTGGGGAGGAAGCCAGATGTGTCACACTTCAGGATTTTTGGAGCCTTTATTCACTGACATGCCTCCAAAGAATCAAGGAAGAAGCTTGAGCCGACAAAAGAGTTGGGGGTATGTGTGGGTTACAAAGAAACTCCTCACAACTACCGTGTGTACTTTCCTTCCCTCAAAATGAAGTTGTGTGAAGGGATGTAAAGTTTTATGAGGAGAAATCTATTTGATGATTTCTTAAGAGGGAGCTTCAGATCCCACCAAAAGAGGATATTTTAGCTCCAAAGGAGGAGCCTCAAGAAGTTGTGGAGTAGCCATAAATTGAGGAGCATAGAGTGGAGACATCCACTCAAGCAAAACCATCCAGAGAAGGCATAAAGAGAACCTGGGAAGCTAATACACTTGTTCAAGATGTGAGGGAGAATGTGGGAGCTCCTTCAAATTTGCGTAGGTAGAGAAGGTCATCTGAGCAATACACTGGCTACATGGATCTAATGAATAAGATTGTAGAGACTGAGCCATCCTATTTCGAGGAAGCAGTAGAGAAACCTATATGGGTTAATGCAATGGTCGAGGAATATGAATCCATTGTAAAGAAAAAAGTTTTGGAAATGGTCCTAAGACTAATAGATAAATCATTTGTGGATTCGATATGGATTTTCAAGGTTAAGCATGCAGCAAAAGGAAGCATAGATAAGTATAAGGCCAAATTTATAGCCAAGGGATACTCTCAAGTTGAAGGAGTTGACTATGAGGATAACTTTGCTCCTATAGCAAGGTACTTGTCCATTAGATCAATTCTTGCACTGGTTGTGTAGATGGGGTGGAAGATCCACCAGATGGATGTAAAAACAAAATTTCTCAATGGGGTTATTGAGGAGTAGATGTACATCGAGAAACCATAAGGTTTTGAGACATTTGATCAAGAGTCTCATGTGTGCAGACTCAAGCGAGCATTATATTGTCTCAAACATGCACCTTGTGCTTGGTACACTAGGATCGAAAGTTATCTCGCCGGTTTGGGCTTCATCAAAAGTGAAGTGGATGTGAACCTCTATCATATCTTGGTAGAAGGTAAATTTCTTATTATTTTCTTACATGTTTATGATTATTTTTTGACTAGTGATGGGCAACTGATCATATATTGCAAGGAGGACCTTACAAGGGAATTTGAAATAAAGGACATGGGTCTCATGCATTACTTCCTCGTGTTGGAATTATGGCAAGGTGATGGGGAACTATTTGTGTCTCAAGGAAAGTATGCAAATGATATACTACATATATTTTGCATGGAGAGTTGTAAGCCCATGGAGACACCTCTAGTGACAAATTGGAGGAAGGAGGATGCCACTTTAGGTGAAGAAGTGGATGCTACCATTTATCAGCAGCTAGTGGGTTCACTGATGTATCTTGTGAACACACGACCATATATGTGTTATGAAGTTAGCAAGTTGATCCAAGCTATGATTAGGCCAACTAAATTATTTTGGAAGGCAATTAAGCATGTTTTATGGTACCTCAAAGGCACTACCTAGTTTTTATAATGGTACAGAAGGATAGAGGGAGTGAAGTTGTGTGGCTTCACCAATGCATATTGGTTAAGAATTCCATCCAGCTGAATGAGTACATCGGGTGGAATTTTCACTGTTGGGTCCGCAACATTTTCCTAGTACAACAAGAAGCAAAGATTTGTGGCGCTCAGTTTGGCAGAACAAGAATACATGGTTGCAAGTCAAGCAACATGTGAGGTGATCTAGATTAGAAAGATACTTGTAGGAATGTTTGGTTAGATGATGGATCCAACTGTGATATATTGTGATAATTAGAGTTGCATCAAGCTCTTTAAGAATAATGTATTTCACGATCGATCCAAGCATATAGATATCCGGTATCACCATTTGTGGGACTGTGTGCAAAGGCGTATAATTTTGCTACAATACATTCTGATAGAGGAATAAGATGCTAACATTTTGACACAGGTTTTTTCAAGAGGGAAGTTCGAGTTCCACAGGTGCAGGATAGGGGTGATTGATAATCCCTTTCTTGCTGAGAGGGAGTGTTTAAAAATGCAACAAGAAATTCTTAATTTGATTTTGCCTTGGTCAAATTGCGAAAATTCGAATTTCCACATCAGCAGACAACTTGGATGCAGTTAACTTGTGTGACATGGCTTGTGTCACCTATTGTACTCAGTAAATTAAAGTTGAAGGAGTTATAGTTCAGTTAAGCATGTGTGATTACTAATTTGTAGCAATCAAGGTTATTTATTTCAAGTTGTTTTCAGTTACACTAGTCCTAATTGTTGGAGGAACTAGTGGAAGGTTAGTTGTGCAGTGGGACTTCAATCTAAATTAGTGATAATCCAATTAGCTAATCAAGCAACCCAAAATAGCTAGTGCATGTAGATAATTTGAGTTCCCCAATCGTGGTGGAGATTCCAAGGTAGTGTAACATTAGTTGTAGACTAGTATTAAGTGTACATGTGTTGAATGTAGTCAAATGATCAACCTTGGGAATTGTGCAAACAATTTGAGGAATTTCCTAAATAACAGGGGCCTAATTTGTCAAGGATTTGCGTAAGGAAATAGGGGTTCAAGTAGAGGTGGAAATTGAATAAGCTTGGGTCTGATCTTCTCAGCGAGCAAAGAGATAAGTTATTCACTTGCAGGTTGTGCTCAATTGAGCAAAGAAATTGTAATACATCTTTATTCATAAGAGTAATGCAAGAAGGCATAGGGGTTTTTAGCAGATTGCGTTCCCCTAGAAAATAGTGTGTGCATGTGTGTTATTTCTCATTTCATGTTTGTGATTGATGTTCTAAATTGTGAATTGAATTCTGCAGAGTAGTAGAGTAGGTTTGTTTCTTGTGATTTCGATTAAAACTTCATGAGAAGTTGCAAATCTACACCATAATTTCTACAAAAGAATGTCTACCAACTTCTTAGTGCTTCACTTCTTATATTTGATGACTAGATGAAATTACCACAAAATTCCCATCCACTTGTAATGTCTAATTTAGTATAGATTAATTATTCTAGGTTTGCATATACTATAGGGGTTGGAGATCCTTATGGATAATGGTTTCCATGACCATCAAATAGTACTTCCACTTCTTAACAACTTGAACCAGGGTATAGAGTTTTTTTATCATATGTGTAACATCCATTGGTTAAAAGTTCATGTAATAAAAATTAATCAAGGAAAAATAAGACCATGGTTAAGGAACACGTATTCCAAGCTGAATGTTGGGCAATACATCCTAGTGTGGGTGTTCATTCGGTTTATTATGTCTAAGGAAATTGGAAAAGGAAATGACTAAGGCATTAAAAAGGAAAAAATGTATTTTGGCACATTTATTTATGAAAATAATGGAAATTAGGAGAAAAGGAAGGTGAAAGGTCACAAGTTGCATGTGAGGAGGAAATTGAAGGAAAATAATGGAAAATGAAGAAAATAGAGGCCTCACTGATAAAAAGGCTTCTGAGGATCAATTGGAAAGCTCTTGGATCAAGTTTTTTCTTAGGTTTTGCTTTGGAGCAAGGAAGGGAAAAGCAAGCAAAGGAAGGACAAGGAAAAGAAAGGAAGGCAAATATCAAGCAAGGAATAGTAGGACCAAGCAACTTCAGTAGGAATATTCGTAGGTAACATATTGCATGTGTGATTCCCTAGCTGGTTTTTACATGCATGACTGTGCATGTTGGTATATGGTTCTCTTGTTGTCGGTCGCATGGGGTTGTCGGGTTATGACAATGGTTTTCAGCCTTGCCTTGCCTTTTGTATATAGCCATGGTGTGATGGGATTATTTTCTTAGTTTTGAGATTTGGAATTACCGGATGGTTTCATAATATAGGGTAGAGGTGGTCTCAGGAAAATTCCCAAAGGCCTAGAAATCCCTTGACTGGTTTTGGTGGGACACATGGTAAAGCTTGAGGGTGGAGTCTCGGTTTAGAGCTTAGTGATCTGGTGTGGGTTGTGGTAAATCCTTAGAGACTGGTGTCTCAATTTAGGGCCTAGTGATTCAGTGTGGATTGTGGTAAATCCTGAGAGACAAGGAGACAAAAAATTCCTCAAGGATAGTGATGGAGTCCGGAGACATTCCTAGCTTGGTTTGGTTTTGTGATCGTGGTGTCGATTTTGGTGGAACCACGATTTGGTGAGGGTGGAGGTGGTTTAACCTCTAGATTCCCTTAGTTTTTTTTGGATTGGTTTATCCATGAAATCCCTCATTCATGCTTAGAATATGACATGGGGGTGACTAGCTGAAATAAAATTTTGGTTCAGCCATGTCTACAGTCAGGTGGTACAAGGAAGTACCGAATCGGGTCAGCTTTGCCTATGCTTAATAAATGCTAAGTTATCTTTCTTTTTACTTGTTAATATGTGGCTTTAATAGCTCTTATCTCATTGTTATTTACATGGTTTAATGTTGGTTATAAGCATGGTTATATGACTGGTTATTGTCATGGTTATTTCATGTATTTAATTGTAACTGAAAGGATAATGGATGCAAGACCTAATTGATGTGAATATAGTTAAAGGAAGATGGTGGTGATCCTTCTTGTCAAGTCTCATATGAGTTATCAGTCATTTATGGTCTGTCTTGTATTCACTTCCTGTAGATTGCATTGATGCCAAGTGTTTGACAGAATGTCAGTCCCAATTGGGGATGGTTAGGTCTAGTTTTGGAGTCAATTTTTGATTTGTAAGTCTTGTCATCATGTAATTTATGGATTTTGAAAGATACAGGGGTTTATGGGTAGTGACTGAGATTCTGGGATTGAAAAGTGGCACAAATCTTGGAGTCAAAGGCCCAGGTTTGAGGAGAAAAATCCCTAGTTTCATGCATACCCATGATGTGTGAATGTCTGGAGGTTTTTAGATGCACCCTCGTACATATTAAGGGAGCATCGAGGGGTATAATGGTATAAAACTTAGTGAGACCCAGGGTATGGTAAGGGGAATAACTAGGATGCATTATGGGTTACTTGTAGCAGGTACAAAAGGTTTGTGTTGTGGGTTTTTGTCGATTCCACTTCCTTAACTGACACATAGGGACTCAAATCATATCATAGTAACTTCTCATCACATGTTTACCCCGGTTGGATGGTTACTTGGGTAGATGTGGGAGGATTGGCATTATAGAGTGGTACCATAGTGGGTTGCACTCTATTTGGGTCATATCTAATATCATGGGGTGGTATGAGAGCATGGTTCACCCCTCAGACTGGATGGGTTGTGTTTAGAACATGCATTCATGTCGGTTGCATATGTGTTCCTTTCACTTGTAGTCCATGTGCTTGTTGCATTTGCATGGTGTTGATCATGGTTGTTGTGATGTCGCCATGTGAAGGTTGATGGTGTTGTTGTGGGATGTGTCATCATGAATGATGGTTTTATATGCATTTGTTATGCATGTCGATGTCTATATGTTGTTATGCATGCATTTTCATGGTTATGGTTATGCACGTATAGTAGGTCAAACATGCATTATGAAGTCATTGTATTCATTTTAGGTCATCATGATGTTGTTGCTTTTTATGATGCTAATGTGTTGGCTGAGATAGAGTAGGAGATGCAGATAATCAAAGTGAAGATGAAGCATTGGACCTCGAGGCAAGAGCATGTCGTCATACAAGGTTGTATGTTGGGCATACATGTATGTAGGTTAAGGATTGTTATATGAATTATGGTTATGTGTATGCCTTTCATTCTATTGATGTTTTGGTTACATACATGATAGACACTAGTTGATTAGTGTAGTCATATGCACATGTGTCAAATAGTCATGAATGATAGTGACTTGTGTTTGTATGCATTGTTTTTGTTGTTTTATGTTAGATAACTTGATGATTAGGTTATATGTTGTTGATGAGCATGATATATAGCTTCTTGTCTTTATATGCTAAGAACTTGATGATTAGGGTTATTACATTAAGATCTTGATGTTATATGTGTCATGCTAAATTGGATTGGCCTATGTAGATGGCTATGGTTATGATTTTCAGGTATGAGCTGACATATTTGTGATATTATGCCATACTAATCTAGATTGTTTGTGCATATGTGATTATTATGTATGAATGATAAATTTTTATGAGTTTATGATGTGAACATGTTAGCTAGTTATTGTTATGGATATCACAACCTTATTTATGGTTGATTTGATATGTTGTGAAGTTATATCGTGCTAATATAGCTTGATTGTGCAGACAAGATAGCCTCCCTTGAGATACATTAAGGTATGAGTTTGCTTATGTTGTATATTTGGTGCTTCACTTTTTGATTATGCCGTCAATTTGGTGTTTGGTGTCTATTATGTCATCTAGTTGATTTATCTAACATGGTACGTTTATAGCTTGTTGAATATTTGATTTATTGAATACTATGACTATGTGTATATAAGAGTCCTTGCCAAAATGATCTTGTTTTAAGATGGTTGTACTAAAACATATGTGTCGAGACAATTGATATGTACTTGAGTGTAAGCATGTGACAGTTGTAGCATTATGTCTAATGACTATGAGTTGACTATGGATTATGACATGATTGTTAATCTTGGTAAATGTTGATTTCAAATTAATAGATATGTTGTATTGATCTTGGGAACATGTGGTTGACATGTGTGAGCAGTTGCAGGGTAACATGCTTGGCATTAGTATGACAAGGTAAGGTAACTAGTGCGTTGTTATGTTTACTTATGCACTGAAAATTATGTGTTGATGGCAATATGATACAGATAATTGCATGGAAAATAAATTACCATGGAATCTTGAAGAAGGCTTAGGTTGAGCTTTCCCTTGGAACTATTGGGAACCCATGGGGATTGAGTGATGGTGTTTGTTTCCAGTCTTGTGCTTTTGGTGTTTTGTGATTTGTTATGCTTGATTTGAGGTTTTGTTTACGTCTGGTGCAAGGCCTTGCCACTTTGTTTGTGGTGTCGTATTGCTATTGGTTTTCATGGTTTTATTCTTGGTTTCTTTTTATTATTGCCTTTTATGTTTTGAGTCTTGGGAATTGGTTTGGGAAAGATGAAAGTTAATGGAGTTCGGGGAGAGTTGTGTGGTACCCAATAGGTGATGTAATGCCTGGTTGAAGCTCAGTGAATGTATAACGACAGTTGAAGGCAAGCATATGACAACTAGTTGGATTGGTTGGGTCCATTGAGGTAAATGGATGGTGATAGGACAATCATGAGAAAGCTAACAAGAAAGGTAAAGTGAATGGATGTGAGGCATATGATTCCTTGGGTATGTTGGGAATGACTATTCTCCATATTGTGCATGTTGTGCATGAATAAAGGAAGTTGTCTTAACCTTTACCTTGAGATCTAGTAATTATGTTGTGACCATGATTGATTTATGTTAATGTTTATATGCATATACGTATGTATGTACGTTTTTGTCTGATAGGGTCATCATGGATCATGATCGTTTTTATGCTAATGTTTATATGTATATACGTATGTATGTATGTCGTTGTTTGATAGGATCATGATTTTTTTATGTATCTATGTATCTATGTCGTTATTTGATAGGGTCATCAGGAATCGTTCTTGTGGATGAATGATTTCTTATGCAGGTGAAGGGCATGAAAGAGGTTCCTCGTTTATGAGGAATCAAGTGGGAAGAGTAGTCATGACAAATATATGAGGTCAATATCACGTGGATATGAATTGATATTGTATGCTTGTATTATGCCTATGTTTATGTTATGACATGTAACTCCGAGGGATACATCAATGAATGAAAACAATGTGCTTTGCGACATGCCAAGATAAGCATGGATGACAGAAAGACACTAGAAGCAAGGTTGCTTGGTAGAGACAGTGTGGTTTTGGATGTGTAGTGCTACTGTTGTGCATATGTTGTATATGTTGTACATGTTTCATCTGTGATGTTGGGAGCATGCAATGTTGTGTATATATAGTGTGTGTACATGTTATTTATGCAATGCTATGTACAGGGTGGTACATATAGTATTGTGTGAATATTGCATATGCAGTGTTGGGTATAGATGGTGCTATGTACATGTTGGATATGTGGTGTTATGTACATATTGTACTGTGCACAGGATGGATATATGTTGTTGTGTGCATATGGTGTTGTGCACATGTTGGATAAGTAGTGTTGTGTCCATATGATGCTATGTACATGTGGTGTTGTGTGCATGATTGTACAAGTGGTATTGTGTGCATGTGGTGTTGTGTACATGTTGTACAAGTGGCGTTGTGTGCAGGTGGTGTTGTGTACATGTCGTACATATGGCGTTATGTACATGTGGTGTCGTGTACATGTCGTCCATGAAGTACTGTGTACACTTGGTATTGTGTACACATTGTACAAGTGGTGTGGTGTACATGTGGCATTGTGTACACATTGTGTAGGTGGTGTTGTGTACATGTAATGTTGTGCACACATCGTGTAGGTGGTGTTGTGTACATGTAATGTTGTGCACACATCGTGTAGGTGGTGTTGTGTACAAGTGGTACTGTGTACATGTTGTATATATGGTACTGGTGTACATGTGGTATTGTGTGCATATCGTACATGTTGTGTTGAAGGCATGCGGTACTATGTATGTGCATTGTGTAGTTGTGGTATTGTGACATATGTATTAATTGTGTTATAATCCATGTACGTATTTGTGTTGTGTTGTACACAAGGTGTAGGTGTATGTATTGTGTTGTGGTGTACACCAGATGTAGGAGTATGTATTGTGTTGTGTTGTACACTGGGTGTAGGTATATGTGTTGTATGTCAGGTGTAGGTGCATGTATTTCATGGTGTTGTATGTCATGTGTGTGATGCACACTATGTGAATGTGCACATGGTTGAGGAGAAGGCATTGAGTGTTTATCGGGTGTGGCAACCTGTAAGGACCAGTTCTATACTATATATATATAATTTTTTTTTAAATAAATCACAATAAAATACAACCAGAAGAGAAAAACATTGGGAATTCAAATTATTTCAGCACTATCTAACACATCCCTGAACTTCATTTCACTGAACATATCATAAAATTTACATATATTTAACTAAAGCCATCAAGAAATCATACAAAATAATATTGCAACACATATGTACCATTCACCAAAAGATGAGACTCCACTTGATTTGTCATTACTTGTCTTCCCATGTTGTTGGTCACCTCCAAGAGTGAATGACGATGTACTTGATCCGAATGCGATGACCCACCGGTTAACCTCCTAGACTACTCCTTGGGTACTCTTCTTTCCCGCAGACCCTTGAGCTGCAATGGGGTTGTACAATGGAGGAATGCAATAGCTGATAGAGGAGAGCACTCCTTGGCTCAAGAGTACCCTCTCTAAAATCCTCTACCTCACCAAACTCACTATAGTTTTGTACTCACTACTTTGACATAGTCTCATCCATCCAACAATAGGGTCCCCCCCAAAAAATCCCTTCTCCCATGGCTTGCCCCTTATTCTATAGGAGTCCTCATAGGTGACACTTGGCATGTCATGCATAATTAATTATTTTTTATAATTCAATAGTTTGATTATTCACCCACCCATGTGTCACTCTCTCATCAAGGGTCTCTAAAAATTATTTACTTAAATTTTAAATGTAAAACTAATATTTTCCTCACCTCAACAAGATTCCTATTTCTTCTCCTAGTTGCCTCTTGATCCCCCTTTTTATTCCTTAATTTGTGTTCATTACTAAAGTCAATTAATGAGTCAAGATTTGATCCCCTATCTACTCCCTAATTTAACTCAAGTTATCTCTTAGATGGATATTCTTATGTTGGTAGTTGCCACATGGAGGTTCTCTACATTTCTCTAAAATTTAATTTATTAATCTTATTTTAATTCACCATCCTCTTCTCTTAATTATGTTTAACTGTTTTAGGATTAATCTTTATCCTTACATTTATGTCCCTCTTTCCCCTTTTTACCTAATTCAACTACATAATCTACCTAATATTTTCCAACATGGGGAGGGTAGAGTTTTTTTTTGAGATAAAATATTTTATTTCTTCCTATGATCCTCTTAACCCAAGTTTTATTTTTGATTTAATTACCTCAGTTTCGAACATCATTTACCCTTGATGTGAATTTACCTGGTTTTCATATCTTTATTATATTAATTAATTAATTAATTTTTAATGATTCCAAAGGTGCCAAGTTTGGTTGTGCCCTTCAAGAACTTCCCTTGAAGTTCCAAGGGTGCCACGCCTAATTGTTTATTTGTGATGCCAAGGGTGCCAAGTTGGTCATGCCCTTCAAGAAATTCCCTTGAAGTTCCAAGGGTGCCACACCACTTGCCCTTCAAGCATTCAGTGACTACGAGGGGAAAGTATAGGTGCAATGACAAAGACCACTACCATCTCTTATGTTACCTGCTATAGTGATACTAATGGTGTCGGGGATTAAGGAATCCACCTTGATGCGTGCCCCCCAGTAAAATCCTCATGAGCGAACCAACTTTGGGACCTTCCCTCATGACATCGTGATCTTCAACGTGAAGGTGTTTCAACCTTTCTTGGCCTAAGTCATGACGGGAGTGCTAGTGGGTGAGATCAGGGACACTGTCCCACCCCTCCCATGTAGTTCCATCTAATTGTACAACCCCATCACCCATATGTGAGTCATTCGGCCAAGCAACTAATCTGTGCCTGTAACCATTAACATATCATCAGAATATAGATAAACATATATAGCAGGTTTCAAAATCGACTTAGAATTTCAAAGATAAAATAATATAAATTTTCATCAAACCAAGTGTCGTCAACTCGTCATGTGCAAGTGCCTCTGGTGGTTTCCTGCCACACTCAATAATAATCAGTAACAACGTTTCTCAGTGTTAATCATTGTCATAATAGCATTATTACCATCACCTGGTCATTCACATCATTGTTCATTGTGAACTAGAACTAATACAAGTAGGTAACATAGGGGACACATCCATCATGATATCGATAGAGAGCATACATATCTTTTATTGCCATCATTATCATAAATTCAATAGAGAGAAAACATAACCATTTATGCTACAATCACCATAATATCAATAAAGAACATGCATAACCATTAATGCTACAATCATCATAATACTAACAGATAACATACATCACCATTAATGTTATCTTTATCACAATATCAATGGAGAACATACATAAACATCACAACCACTAATAATAGAGTCATGTGCCCGGATCCTTAACCTGAGGTCCTCAAAGAATAATGTGTGGCCCTTAGGGCTAAATAAATGTTAGTGTCATATCACTATTAGTCAACTAGAGCAGGGCACTACATACACCCCCTCTTAATAATAGACTTTGTCTCGAAGTCCTTGGAATAGGTAAGGAAAATAGTGACGCATCTCCTCAGCGTCCTCCCAAGTAGTTGAACTAGGACTATGATTGTCCCACTAGACCTTAACCTGGTCCAAAATCTTCCTGTAAACATTGCTCCCCTATTAGATATGATCTTCCTAGGCACTCCATGCAATCTCATAATCTCATTAATAAAAACTTTGGCTATTTATGGTGCCTTATATGTAGTCTTAACTGGTATGAAATGGGCGCTCCTGGTCAACGTGTCCACCACTACAAATAAGGAATCATGCCTTCTTGAGGTCATTGGTAGTCCCACAATGAAGTCCATTGATATAATTTCGCATTTATATTTTGGTATTTCATGGGGTTGCAATAAACTTGCTAGATGTCTGTGTTCGGCTTTTACTCATTGACACTCTAAGCATCTTGCTACCAAGTTCGCGATGTCCTTCTTCATCCCTTTCCAAAAGAAGAGTGGTTTCAGGTCTGCACTCATCTTCTTAACACTAGGGTGTGCCATGTATGCTACACGATGTGCTTCCTTTAAGATTAATTGGCATATATCTTCATTTGGTGGTACATATATCCTTCCCCGAAATTGTAGTAGCCCATCATTATCAAGGGAGTATTCTTCATATTTTGGGACCCTCATTTCATCCACCCTCAAACTTTTGCTAACCTCCTAATACCAGGTGTCTTTAAATTATAAATCAAGCAGTTTCTCCCTCAAATTTGTCTTTAAGGGAATCACTGAAAATATTCGAGGCCTCCTACTTAAAGTATCAACCACCATATCTATCGTTGCTTTTATGTAAGTGATATCAAAATCATATTCACTATTTAGCACAGACCATTGTCTTTGTCTTGCATTTAAGTGGTCTTGAGTGAATATGTGTTTTAGCCTACAATGGTCAGTCCTAACATCAAACTTCCTTCTTAGAAGGTAGTATCTCCAAATATTTAGTGCATAAACAATCACTGCCTTTTCTAGATCATGGGTTGCGTAGTTTTCTTCATGGTTTCTAAGTTTCCTTGATGCATAAGCTATTACTCTTCCTTCTTTCATCAACACACAACCCATCCCTTCCTTGGAGGCATCTATGCAAAAAAAAAAAAAAAAAAAAAAGTCTTGTTCCATATCCAACACCTTCAAAATTGGTGATGTCGTTAATAACACCTTTAACCTTTGGAATGCCTCTTCACATTTTTCAGTCTTAATGAATTTCTTGTTCTTTCTTTGGAGCTCGGTAATGGGGCTTACTATCTTCGAAAACCCTTCGACAAATCTATGATAATACCCTACCATACCCATAAAACTTCATATTGCATGAACATTGGTTGGTGCTGGTCATTCCATGATGGCCTCGTTCTTTACAGGGTCTACTACAATACCACCCCCAGAGATAATGTGCCCAAGATAATGAATCTTGGTTTGGTAAAAGGAACACCTTGACAACTTCCTGTATAATTGGTTTTCTCTAAGACATTGTAGAACTATCCTCAAGTGTTTGGCATGCTCTTCTGGGGTCTTTGAGTAGATCAAAATGTCATAGATAAAGACTTGTAAAAACTTGTCTAAGTAATCCTGAAATATTCCATTCATCAAACTCATGAAAACACCTAGGGCATTTGTCAGTCTAAAGGGTAAAACTACAAATTCATAATTCCCAACCTTGTCTTGAAGGATGCCTTTCGGATATCTTCTTCCTTGATTCTTAACTGATGATATCCCGACCTCATATCTATCTTTGAAAACACAGTGGCCCCCCTCTTTTGATTAACAAGTCACCTATCCTTGGCAGAAGGTATTGATTTTTATTTTTTATTTTTATTTTCATTTTATTTTTTTATTTTTATCGTCACTTTATTCAACTGACAGTAGTCAATGCACAGTCGTCAGGACCCATCCTTCTTCTTAACGAAAATCACAGGAGCTCCCCATGGAGGTATGCTATGTCGTATGAACCCCAAGTCCAACAATTCCTTTAATTGAATAGATATCAGTACTACATATCACTACAAGTTTGTAATATTCCTAATTAGCCATGGCTAATTGGAATATTCGATTTTGCTCAATTTGTCTTCTATAGTTATTTATAAATAAAAAGGTGAGGAAAAGGGGGACATAACTCACTTCTAGAATAAAGTCACTCCGTAGTAGCACAATGTTGTGACTTAAAGGGGAGCCAAGGGGGCCAAAGGACCACGTAGAGATGGGACCCATGCAGACACTTGGAGGGACTACGCAGATGGAAGGGAACACGTGGCAAGAGAGGGACTACGCTGGAGGAGGTGGGCCTTGGGATTGAGAGAGGCCAATGCTATAAAGGAGAGGGGAGCCTCCTCATTTTTTCATTTGATTATGTGCATTTGAGCTAGTCACTTCGACTTGGAGCACGTTGGCTGTTTATCCTGTCTGCAACACTGTTTAGTGCATTGAGTGTCTCCGTTCGAAGATCTCACCCTTAGCCCTAGGGGACTTCGAGTGCCTACTCGGGCAAGGTAGTTTCCAGCAGCCTTTTGTAGTAATATTGATCTTTGGCATTGTGGAGGAGCTGAGAATTTGAGGACTGCGAAGTCTTGAGAGAGAGGGACACAGTTCTTTTGGTGGGAGTTCCGGATTGGAGGTTTGTGGAGGATTAGAGCTGGGAGATTGAGCAAGGGATCAACTCTTGCATATTGGATGATTTTGGCAGAGTTTTGGTGGATTCTATTCAGTGGTAGCGCAGAGCCTTGAGGGACAACGTAGATCCCCAAGGGGGTGATTTTCGGGGGTCGGCTATTTCAGAAATGATTTCTGGGTTTTTCTAGGTTTCTTGCGTAGAGTTTGATTCCAGAGTTTCAACATTTTTTGAGGAGGGGAACAACCCCAAATCCTCATTTGATTTCCAGCAGTAGCAATAGCAGCAGCATGGCAGTTCTCCAGTAGCTTGGACGCAGTTCAGAGGGAGGCCATTCCTTTGCTATTTTGAGTGTATTTCTTCACTTGCCTTGTGCAAGTCGAGGTGCCATCTTTTTGATCACCTCCTGTACTCATTCCATTGCTTAGTATAATAAAATGGCTTAGCATTTCTCTCTGCATTTCTTGATTATCTACTTGTATTCTATGTTTATATTATTATATGTTGCATCACTATTATTTTCTTTTCTCGGTTGCTGTATCATTTGCACGTATTGGGTTGGAGTTGCTTGAGTTTGAGGGATATCCCTGAAATGGGATACTACAGTGGTATCAGAGCATAGATCTGGCTCAGCCTGTGGAGCTAGCAATCTATGACATTGGGGGAAAAGCCCTACATCTGTTACAGAGGTAGGAGATACAGAGACATTGGGCATACGTTGGAGAACACCTATGGAGAGGGAGACTGTGTTCGAGTGGTGGACACAGAACAAGAGGAGCTTGTGGTGAACGCAGAACAGGAGGAGCCTGTGGTGGACGTAGAGCAGGAGGAACCAATGGCAAATGATGACGGGAAGAAATTTGTGGACATGCTCCTGAAATCATTGTAGGATCTGTCGAGGCAGATCGAGGTGATGGGGTAGATATTCACGGTGGTGGAGGCTAGAAAGTGTGAGAGCCCACAAGTTTTCCAGGTTGGAGAGGGATCGAGTGCATATCACCATTTCCTAGAGCAGGGTGCCACTCAGCGTGATACTACTCAGCAGGTGGCCTCACATGCCCCTATACGCTCTACCATGCCCACTTTCCTAGGAGCAGATACGGGGGCCGAAGCACAGCAGGAGGCAGAGCCCAGTCATATGGGCGATTATTTTGCGGAGTACTAGGCCTATGGGCAGGAGTTTAGGGATGCTCTCTCATTCAGAAACTTTGTTCAGTGCCAGCAGGATAGTAGACCCGAAACCATCACAGAGGATACTGAAATTATCATGATGGAGACACCCACCACACAGCTAGTAGATTTCACTTGCCTACGTTTGATGGCTCATCAAACAGTTCGACAAAGTCTTGGGTGGAGAAGCTGGACATCTATTTCTAGCTTAACCAGATGTCAGAGACAGAGGCCATCAAGGTGGTGACATTACATTTGGATGGTGAGTCCCAGTACTAGTGGTTCCATGGGTTGGTTACACTCGGACACTCCATAATGACAACATATGCCGAGTTCACTAGGAGACTGATAGAGAGGTTCGACCGGAGGGATCCGGAACAACATTTTGTTGAGCTGACAAGGCTCAAACAGACCGGAAACCCAGAGACCTACATTGCAGACTTCTTGAAGGTTTCAGTGATGGTGCCAGATCTATCCAGGGCACGGAGGATCTAGATGTATGTTGAAGGGTTAGCAGAGCCACTGCAGGGTCTAGTCAGGTCCACTAGACCAGCCACACTCCAGGATGCTATTAGCAGGACCCGGGAGTTACAGGATGCCTTACCCAAGACCCAGATACCTTACCCCCAGAGACAGGCTTTCCAGCCTAAGGGAAAGGATGTGAGGATTCCGCCTCTAAAGGGGAATCCAGGACGAGCACAGATTGATGATGATGCCAGGAGGGAGTTGTTGAGCCTCAAACCTGCACCTTCCTATACACCCTCTCAGCCTTCTTTTTCCACTTACTTCATCCACCAAGCTGTTAAATCATTGCATTATAGTCTAAAAAGAGCTTTTTACATGGTTTTCTGACTATGCTTATGACTGTTGTTTGGTTTAGATTTTTGTTCAGGCAGCTGCGGAAACTTGTCAGTTTCTGCAGCCAGCACAGGTTTCCGCATCCAGCACAGGATTCCGCAGCTATTTTGTTAAAAGCTATGCTACAGGTGTCCTATGAAGAAATGAACCACATGGGCAAGCTACAGGTGACGGGTACATGGAACATGTCCCTTCAAATCAGCCAAATCATCCATAGAAGGTCACGGTCAACAAGGGTCAAAGGCAAAGCCAACCAAGGGATTTAGCGGTGGCACATCTCTGTTTTGAGCACGTGAACGTTTATGTGGCACAGTCCTCAGCCCACGAAGACACCGATACACCTGGAGATCATCCCCATAACCTGAATCCAACAGCAACCACTACGAAGATTTAATAGGCATGATGACAGTTACGCTAGATCTCGGCTGAGGAGATCTACGTGTCTTTGACAACACAGTTAATAGCATAGGATTCAGTTAGTTAGTTTCAGCACTTTTTCATTATAAATAACGCGTTGATGAACGCTGTGTAGAAGCTTTTGCGATGTAATTTTTGGAACTGTTTCTATTAGCACCCCACTGTACTCTGTTTTATATGTTGCTGCTTTAATACATGAGAAGACTACTTTGCTGAGCTCGTTCTTGTGACTGTTCGTTGACTGGCTGAGGTGGCAGAGGGCCCCTACACACTAAAGCCATGTATAGTTGTCATTTGATTTCATTATGTTTCTGTCTTCATAATCATTAGCTTGTATATAACATGCTGTTTAGATGTTTTTAAATTCACTACTGTTTACATGCTCACTTCCGTTTTTTATAGCTATTAGCAGATCAACGCTTTTCTGCAGGTTTTCTTAGGCAGCCCGGGCAAATTTTCATCTTTTTGATAACTATTGACATATGAGATCATCTTGTCCTTCCTGCTAACTTTCATTTTCTGAAGTTTAATTCCAGCAATGTTCTTTTTCAAGTTGTGATTTGCTTATTTATTTTTCTGTTACTTGGACATCATACTACTCATCAGTTTATGGTTTCTTTCTATAGTCAAGTGACTCTATTAGTAAGAAATCAGAATATTACTTATTGTAGTGTGTTTTAGTTATCATATTGCTTAAACTCATTCATGATTGCTTCCCATAAGGTAGATTGAGCTGAAGGGTAAAGGATTAGAAGAGTTGAAGTAGTTTGATTAGTTTCCTTTCTCAATTTAATTTCTTGCAATTTAGTTATCATATTGCTTAAACTTATTCATGATTGCTTCCGACAAGGTAGATTGAGTTGAAGGGTAAAGGATCAGAAGAGTTTAAGTAGTGTGATTAGTTTCCTTTCTGCAATTTAATTTCTTGCCATTTAGATATCATATTGCTTGACTTGTTCATGATTGCTTCCCACAAGGTAGATTGAGCTGAAGGGTAAAGGATCTGAAGAGTTGAAGTAGTGTGAATTAGTTGCTTTGCTTTTAGTTTGAGTTGCTTTAAGTTCAGTTTTTACTTTCTTTTTCATTCAGTAGCAAGGATATTGGGCCATTGTCATTAGTTCACTGTTTAATACATTTACTTCCTCTTAAGAATTGATTTCATTATAGTTGTTTTAAAGCTTTCTTTTTGAGCACTTTTAAGTTTTGGGAAATCACTGTAGAAATCACCATCACCATCCATACTTAAATTTCATTTTCACCATCACACATTAGGGAAAGATAAATCCAAAAACAAACTAAAAAACTAAAAAACGACAAAAGACTAAGGAAATGGTTGTCTAGTACATATAGTACACTTCACTTCGTCAGTTTACGAACCCCAGATTGACATTTTAAATAGCAATTTAGAACACACTAAATTGACCAAACAGGAGTTGAAGAAGAAGCGGTTGTGCTTTACCTGTCAGGAGCTGTGGGCACCAGGACATAGATGTGTTGTTGGTAAAGCACATTTCATTGAGGTCTTCTCCGAGAGTAGCGGGGAAGAGGATGAGGAGGATGATGTGGAGGCAGGAGGTAGTCATGCCGTGTAGGATCATTTTCCACCTCCACCACCAGCAACAGGTGGTGCAGCTTTTGCACCTATCGGAGGGGCCCTTGCAGCATTGCGAGGATTTCCCAAGTACTTGACACTGCGCGTACGGGGGACAGTACGTGGCCAGCGTGTATCAGTTTTTGTTGACAGTGGGGCAACCCACAACTTCATCGATGCACATATGGTTGAGCAGAGAGGTATACAGACAGAGAGCTTCGATGGCTTTTCAGTTTTGGTTCCAGGAGATCAGACCATGGTGTGTGCTCATTCTGTCCTAGAGTTATCAGTGACGATGGGCACCTACACACTCACTGACCACTTTTTCGTGGTCAATATTCCAGACACCAACATGTACTGGGTGTTGAGTGGCTTATCACTCTAGGGAAGGTCACGACAGATTGGAAGGCCCTAGACATGGAGTGGGATGATGAGAAGACATGGAGGCATGAGAAGATACGGGGACAACACACATATCTGCCTCAGACTGTTTCTGCTCATCGGATGGAGGCAGTATTCCAGAAGGGAGACATAGAGTGGGCAGTGGAGCTGTGTGCATTAGAGACAGGGACTATAGGGTAGATAGTGCACCCAGAGATACAGTCCATCCTTGACTGGTATGCCATAATATTTGGGGAGATTCCGCGGGGACAGCCACCAGATCGAGGGTTTGAGCACACCATTGAGCTTGAGCAGGGCATACAAGCAGTGATTACTACCCCCTATAGGCATCCCAAGGCATATTGGGATGAGATTGAGCGAGCCATTCAGGAGTTGCTGGCTCTTGGGCACATTCGGCCAAGCACGAGTCCTTTTGCTTCTTTCGTGGCGTTGGTGAAGAAGAAGGACGACACATTGAGGATGTGCATTGACTACAGGGCCTTGAACAAGAAGACACTAAAGAATAGGTACCCCATACCCAGGATTGATGAGTTGATGGATGAGTTGAGAGGAGCACGATTCTTCTCAAAGATTGATTTGATATCTGGGTACCATCAGATTCACGTGAGAGAGTAGGACATTCCCAAGACCGCCTTCATGTGTCACTATGGGCACTTTGAGTTTTTGGTGATGCCCTTCGGGCTAACCAACACCCTAGATACATTCCAGTCTTGCATGAATCACATCTTTCGTAGTCACTTAAGGAAGTTTGTGTTGGTGTTCTTTGATGATATCCTCATTTACAGCAGGACTTGGGAGGAGCATCTCCAGCACATTGAGACAGTATTGCGCATCTTGGAGGAGCAACAATTCTATGCCAAACTCTCCAAGTGTGAGTTTGGATTGATGAAGATGTTATACTTGGGACACATCATAGGGGTGGATGGAGTGAGGTTCCACGAGGAAAAGATCAGGGCCATCAGAGATTGGCCAGAGCCGAGAAACGTGACAGAACTTTGAGGATTGATTGGCATTTGTACTTACTACTGGAAGTTCGTCAAGAGTTTCTCACAGCTTGCTGCACCCCTGACAAATCTGACGAGGAATGGGGAATTCAGTTGGTCGGATACAACACAACAAGCCTTTGATAGGCTCAAGGAGGTTATGAGCAGTTACCCAGTGCTTGCATTGCCGAATTTTATGCAACCATTTGTTTTGGAGTGTGATGCGTCGGGAGAGGGGATCGACGCAGTGTTGATGCAAGGAGGTCACCTTATAGCCTTTGAGAGTTGGAAGCTCCTTCCCCACGAGAGGTTGTATTCCATATAAAATAAGGAGATGTTGGCCATAATGCATGCATTGGCAAAGTACTGATAGTATTTAGTGGGTAATAGGTTCAGGGTGAGGACTGATCACAACAACCTCAGGTTCTTTTTGGAGCAGAAGTAGCTATAGGAGAGGCAGCAGAAGTGGATCAGTAAGATCCAAGCATAGGACTTTGACATTGAGAATGTCAAGGGTAAGAACAACATGGTAGCAGATGCCCTTTCACGTAGACCAACCCCGTTGTCTCTTATGAGCTTGGACATAGACTGGAGGGCTCGACTCTTAGTAGAGTACTCCAAGGACAGATCTGCATGTGAGGTTCTGGATGGGCATGTGGAAGATGACAGGTACAGGGTGGTCGATGAGATAATCTACTACAGGGACCGGATCTTCTTGACTGAGAGATCTCAACTCAAGAAGAAGATACTTTAGGCGTCACATGATTCACCATTGGCAGGCCATCAGGGGTTTACCAAAACCTACAGGGCCATTAGAGAGAGGTTCTCATGGAAGGGGCTTAAGGAGGACGTACTCCAGCATGTCCAGGAGTGCAAAGTTTTCCAGAGGAACAAGGGAGAGATGAGCCATCCCGCAGGATTATTGCAGCCTCTTCCCATTCCAGAGGGGAAATGGGAGAGTATTTCGATGGACTTCATCACAGGGTTGCCCATGGTGCAGGGCAAGGATTGTATCTTTGTCATCATTGATCGACTGACAAAGTACATACATTTTTTCACCATCTCCGCACACTACACAATAGCACAGGTGGCCGAGTTGTTCTTCAGAGAGATCTTCAGGCTACATGGTCTTCCTAAGATCATCATCGATGACAGGAACATCTGTTTCATGGGAGGGTTTTGGCAGGAGATTTTTCAGTTGGTAGGGACGGAGTTGACACTAAGTACTAGTTATCACCCACAGATGGACGGGCAGACGGAGATAGTTAACAAGTGGCTGGAGGGCTACTTGCGTAACTATGTCAGTGGGCAACAACGAGCATGGCTGAAGTGGCTACATCTGGGGGAGTACGGCTACAACACTACACATCACATGTTCATTGGTATGTCACCATTCTATGCTTTGTATGGATATCATCCCTTATCTTTTGCTGACATGATTTTTAGTTCTAGCAAGGCTCCGAGAGCCAAGATTTGGATCCAAGAGAGTCTCTAAGCTCTCAAGGATAATATGGCTACAACACAAAACCAGCAGAAGCTGTATGCCGACAGGGGTCGGGTGGAGAGACAGTTTGAGGTAGGGGACTTGGTCTACCTACGGTTACAACCATACCGACAGTCATCACTGAAGAAGAAGGGCATTGAGAAGCTCAAGCCCTGCTTTTATGGGCCATACAGGGTGATACGCAGGATTGGACAGGTTGCGTATGAGATAGAGCTGCCCCAAGGTAGCAAGATTCATAACGTCTTTCATGTATCATGCCTGAAAAAGGAATTGGGGCATCATGTGACAGTGATAGATGAGCTACCACCCATGGATGATGAGGGGCATTTGGTGTTTTAGCCAGAGCCTATTATTGATACCAGGGAGAGGCAGCTGCAGAGCAGGATGGTTCGGGAATTCTTGGTGAGGTGGAAGAATTTACCAGATGAGGATGCCACTTGGGAGAGTGAGAATTTTTTTTAGCATCCATCACTTCAGTTTCTTGAGGACAAGCAACATTTTGCCAGGGGAGATTGTAATATTCCTAATTAGCCATGGCTAATTGGAATATTTGATTTTGCTCAATTTTGTCTTCTATAGTTATTTATAAATAAAAAGGTGAGGAAAAGGGGGACATAACTCACCTTTAGAATAAAGTCACTCCCTAGTAGCACAACGTTGTGACTTAAAGGGGAGCTAAGGGGGCCAAAGGACCACGCAGAGATGAGACCCACGCAGACACTTAGAGGGATTGCGCAGATGGAAGGGAACATGTGGCAAGAGAGGGACTACACTGGAGGAGGTGGGCCATGGGATTGAGAGAGGCCAACGCTATAAAGGACGGGGGAGCCTCCTCATTTTGTCATTCGATTATGTGCATTTGAGCTAGTCACTTCGACTTGGAGCATGCTGGCTGTTTAGCCTGTCTGCAGTCTTATTTAGTGCATTGAGTGTCTCCGTTCGGAGATCTCACCCTTAGCCCCGGGGGACTTCGAGTGCCTACTCAAGCAAGGTATTTTCCAGCAGTCTTTTGCAGTAGGATTTATCTTTGGCGTTGTGGAGGAGCTGAGCATTTGAGGACTGCGCAGTCTGAGAGAGAGGGATGCAGTTCTTTTGGTGGGAGTTCCGGATTGGGGGTTTGTGGAGGATTAGAGCTGAGAGATTGAGCAAGGGATCAGCTCTTGCATATTGGAGGATTTTGGTAGATTTCTGGGCTGAGTTTTGGTGGATTCTATTTAGTGGTAGCATAGAGCCTTGAGGGACAGTGTAGATCCCCAAGGGGGTGATTTTCGGGGGTCGGCTATTTCAGAAAATATTTCTTGGTTTTTCTGGGTTTCTTGAGTAGAGTCTGATTCAAGAGTTTCAGAATTTTCTGAGGAGGGGAACAACCCCAAATCCTCATTTGATTTCCAGTAGTAGTAGCAGCACGACAATTCTCCCGCAGCTTGGACGCAGTTCAGAGAGAGGCCATTCCTTTTCTATTCTGAGTGTATTTCTTCACTTGCCTTGTGCAAGTCGAGGTGCCATCTTTCTGATCACCTCCTGTACTCATTCCATTGCTCAGTATAATAAAATGGCTTAGCATTTCTCTCTGCATTTCTTGAGTATCTGCTTGTATTCCGTGTTTATATTATTATATGTTGCATCACTGTTATTTTCTTTTCCCAGTTATTGTATCATTTGCACATATTGGGTTGGAGTTGCTTGGGTTTGAGGGATATCCCTTAAACGAGATACTACAAAGTCAGTGGGTTCATCCATTAAGGGATAATGGTCACATGGAAGGGGAGATCAATGCACTAGAATCTAGAGCTCATCTCACTCTTTGTTGGCATAAAAAGATAATCAACCCCAACTATTAGACATACCCTTATCACAGTTCCCTTAGGTAAGAGTGAGAGCTAGCTTGGTGCCATAGTTTGCTCAGTGGTTGAGGACATCTTGAAGTAGACAATCTTTTCAGAGATTTTGGGAGCTGGTACACTATTCTAGACTAGAATTGGGTGAGATCATGGCTAAACTCCAATCCCACTCTCTTCTCCAAGGTGAATAGCTGACTTAGAGGAGGTTGTGATTTGCGGTCTGAAATTTGGAAGGTAAACAAAGCCAAGGAAACCCTTACTACAACTACCAATTGCAAAACTTATTAAAAAATATCTCTCTTTTTTTTTACACAAATAAAAATACAAAAATAATAATAAATTCCTAGCTTGTATTTCAATTCTATCTTCTAGTATACTCCAAGATAGTTTACCCCTAATTTTCTTTTTACAATAATATCACGAGGTTATTAGAAACATTTTGCAGACCTATAGTTTTCTACTGCCATATTCAGAACAAATAAGGAAAAATCCATGAGGGACTTATTCAACGTAAGTACTTTTGACCAAGAACCCCTTTCTTTATTACAGACTTAATTACATATCATATCAATATTTTTTTTTTTTTTTTGTATCAAAGACACATTCTACCCTAAAGTTATAAGATTAAAATGCAGATAATTATAAACATAAATCCAACTATTATGTTTTAGTTAAACACAAGTCTGGGAAAAGCGGAAACAACCAATGCGTGCTTAACGTACTTCATATATTTGATTTAAATTTAAGAACAAGTCTGGTATAATATGACTGTCTAACGAAGTGGCATATCAATTTGAGAAGTTAAAAGAAACTGCTCATACCACATTAAATTTGAAAGAAATTTAAGAAATGTAAACAAATTAGAAACTCAGAACTGTAAGGAAAAACAATGCTAATTTTCAGTTGTTAAACAAGAAAACATGCTCAGTTATTTTTCGGTATTTAAATAATAACACTATGAAATTTCAATTTGTTTGGGGAAATGGTAACACAATAATCAAAGATAACATTTAATTAATATTCTCAAACAACCATTGCTAAAAATAGTGATAAGCCTAACGCTGAATTGAAATATTCAGATGCTAGCCAATAAAGCAGAAAAACAACCACAACAAGGCTTGATATACATTGCATGAATCATTCTAAAAATTACAGTGTTTAAATACTCACACGAGTGAATTTTGTTATTTTGATATATGTTCTATATTGATATCTTTTCAAGTTTGAAAATTCACTTTGATATTAGAAGCCATTTATTGTTGCTCTAGTATTTAGATAATATTATTCTATGCTCATTTAGGTAAACAAATTAAAATTTTATTAAAGGAGCATAATGTACAAGATTACATGCCAATCATATGCTTTTGTTGGTCTGCTATGTGGTATGATATTCAATATTTGAGCCTTAGACAACTTGGCTACAAGATTGATAATCATTTTCACTCTGATAGTCAAAACATAGATGTTTCATAGTCTGCAATTGATGCAATTTTACAAATTGGATTAGCCACTTTAATACTTTTTATGGAGATAAATGTCCCTTGAGGGCTGCAAATTTTCCTCGATCAGAAAGTCAAAATTGGCAATAAGTGTGCTTTCCTTCTTTTCTTTTCCTTTTTACATCAATCCACCCCTTATCTTCAATCGCCAAAACGGACTGGTCCTTTGACGCTTATGAATTCTCTAATGGTCATGATTGCTTTTCACAATTGATGCACGTCACTTTTGCATTTGATCCATGAAAACCCCTTGCTCTTGTTGTTCTTATCCAGGAGGGATACTCATGTAGATAAGGTCCAAATAGGGCACACCTTATGCAAGAATAAAACAATGCATGCACTGCCTAGATGAGTTCCTTCCTTCATTGAATAGCGGAACTTTTCTTGAGGAACAAGGTATTCAAAAGCGTTTCCCATAATAGAATTTGTCTTGAAGTACAAGTCAATATGGGAATAGCTTTGGACTACAAGCCAAGTCAACATGGTGACTTCTTAAGTAGGGTGTGTTACAACAAAAACTAGCCCCAATGTGGAAAAATCCCTGTCACCAAGGTGCAAGCTCATGCTGAACCTAGGGGGGCTTCCCGCTGTGAGTTTGTGACCATAAAAGCTCTTCCCTACTTTAGGCTAGCTCTTTTACTCTGAAACCTGGTAATGCGTTTTCAATAAGGTAGATTTAAGATGTACAAATGAACGTGCAAGTCTAGTATAAAATGAGTATGTTTGAGGTGCAAATCTGATTTTAAGTGATGTTATTGTCATTAGTTTTCAGGTTTGCAAAAAAAAGTGAAGCTGGATAAAGTTTATGATTTGGAAATGAAAGTTTAGGTGCTTAAATGCAATTTGGAATTTACAATTTCTGAATTAAATATGATGCAAAATTTCAAAAATTTATAACAGAAATCAAGAAGGTAAATTCTAGAATGCAAAATATGTGAAAAAAAGTCTAATTCTAGGTCTAGAAATGAAGTATTTATACTCGAATGCAATCTGGAAATTAAAATTTGTGTGTTAATCTAAATGCTGGAAATCCAGAAAACAAAAGGAAAGAAAAACTAAATTTAATTTCCAGAATGTAGAAATTTAGATTTTTATTTAGTTTATGGTCTAAATTAGGTTCTAGGCAACTATGCAAGGCTGGAAAACGAAATTTTGGAAATGAATAATGTACAAAAGAAGCAGAAAATTCATAGTAGAATTGCACATGTATTTTCCATATTGCAAATGAAGTAAAAAGAAGGTTCAAGGACTAAGTTTTTGGTGGTGAGAAAGGGTGTACTAGTGCTTCACTAACATCCTAGGAATCATCAAAAGTCTGCATATGTGCATGCTATAGAAATCCTAAGAATTGGAAGTTAAATAAAATGAAATGAGATGTAAATTTTAGAATTGAGCCTCGGTGTGTTTGTTTAATTTTCTCCTAGATCTGGCTATTACTATAGCGTAAGAAACTATATCAAAAGAAAACAACCACAAGAATTTATAAATTTGTGAAAAACAAAAACAAAAAGTTTGTGAAAATTGATATGAATGCCACTAATCCGGGATCTAGTAACGGGACTTCGAAATCTTTGACATGGGGAATAATATAAACATGAGGGTATTGTAAAAACTACTTGGTTTTGGTGCCTAGTGGTTGTGTTTCAAACCCTGGTCTTTCCTCTGGCTCAATGTTGGTCCTGTAGTGCAACTCTTTAATACAACTCTCCTCAGGCTGGTGCTTATGCTAATTTCCCACACTGGAGGCTTCCTCAGGCTCGATATTCACAAAAATAACACAACTATCTATCGAGTTCCAATGTCACTACTCCTTACCATGCTTCACGCGAATGGTTGAGATTTGACAACTTTGTTTACGGATTTGGAGAGTGAATCTAGAAATTTTATACGTTTGTTAACTGATCTTAGGTTCATATGCACAACACATTGACAAAAATCGATGCAGGCCACTACTTTGGCTTTACATAGGGTGGATTAACACTGCTTTGTCCTCTTATTAGCATTGTTATTATTATTATTGCCAGATCCGACTGTTTCTCCATTTTTAGGTCTCAAATTCGATTCACCGGAATCAAAAACCGCAAACAATTCAATTTGTGCTTGATCCAATGTTTGTACGGAATATGCATTTCCTTGGGTGCCATGCTTATCTATATATACAATTATTCATCTAATTTTTTCTCAATCAGTATTCATAAATGCAATTTTTTTTTTCTTCAAGGCATATATCTAGGCATACAATCAAAAATCGAATGGAATGACTCTTGATTCCACTCTTCATAAGATCTGCATTCTAATCTATGTTACATATACAATTATTCATTTATTCTCTTCTCAGTAGTGTAAACCTATGATATGTCCACAAAGATCTGGTTATAACAAGCAAGAACCCAATGGGTTGACTCTTCTCGGTATTTGCGCTGTAATCTATGTTAAAGCTGCCAATCTCCTCTTTGTTTCTAATGTAATCCGCATGAAGGGTTCAAGGTTACAGGTTCGAATTAGGGTGGAAAATTTGAAATATTTCACAATAAGGAAAGCGTGTTGGTGCAGGAGGAATGAGACAAAGAGAGTTCATAGTCAGACTACGCTTTAAAAGAACCATTCGGAATGTTCCTTCTAACACCTGACTACTCAGATGAAGGTTTAAACTCCGAACTTTGAGGGTCATCCGTAACTGTATAACTCTTGCTATTAGCCTCGATTTTGAGACAACAAACACGCAAACAAAGAGAAAACAAGAAAGAAAACGCGTAACGCTCACCATTAGTCGCTATTTCGACATGAAAAGGAAGAAAACAAGCATCGAGCAAGAAAAATCTTTATTCACCAGTGAGGAAAGGAGCGTAAAATAATATATAAACGATATCAGATCTAAATTAGCCTGTGATTTGTGGCTTAGAGCCCCGCACATCAAAATTTAAATTCTACTCCGCCACCGGGAGATCAAAAACATACTTACGACTTAAAACGACATCTTATTCATCAAAGTACAGGCGTGAACACAAAAAAATAAAATAACGAAAACTTCAAGCAACGAAGCGAAGGAAAGAAAACAAGAAGCAAGAATAAAAGACGATTGAGTTTGAAAAAAAAAAACTGTACAGTTTCATATGTGAGTCTAAGCTGGCCTCGTATACCATTGTTGAGCTCCAGATCATATCTAACAAAACTAGTCATGCATGCATGGGCCCATAGGTCTCAAGGGTTCAACATAGCTTTGATACCAAGTGTAAGGACTAGTTATATATATATATATATATATATATATATATATATATATATATATAGATATATATATATATTAAATAAATCACAATAAAATACAACCAAAAGAGAAAAACATTGGGAATTCAAATTATTTCAGCACTATCTAACACATCCCTGAATTTCATTTCACTGAACATATCATAAAATTTACATATGTTTAACTAAGGCGATAAAGAAATCATACAAAATAATATTGCAACACATATATACTGTTCACTAGAAGACGATACTCCACTTGATTTGCCGTTACTTGTCTTCCCTTGTTGTCGATCACCTCCGAGTGTGAATGATGATGTACTTGATCCGAATGTGATGACCCACTGGTTAACCTCCCAGCCTACTCCTTGGGTACTCTTCTTCCCCGCGGACCCCCGAGCTGCAATGGAGTTGTACAATGGAGGAATGCAATAGCTAGTAGAGGAGAGCACTCCTTGGCTCAAGAGTCCCCTCTCTAAAATCCTCTACCTCACCAAACTCACTATAGTTTTGTAATCACTGCTCTGACATAGTCTCATCCATCCAACAATAGGGTTCCCCCAAAAAAATCCCTTCTCCCATGGCTTGCCCCTTCTTTTATAGGAGTCCTCATAGGTGACACTTGGCATGTCATGCATAATTAATTATTTTTTATAATTCAATAGTTTGATTATTCACCCACCCATGTGTCACTCTCTCATCAAGGGTCTCTAAAAATTATTTACTTAAATTTTAAATTTAAAACTAATATTTTCCTCACCTCAACAAGATTCCTATTTCTTCTCCTAGTTGCCTCTTGATCCCCCTTTTTATTCCTTAATTTGTGTTCATTACTAAAGTCAATTAATGAGTCAAGATTTGATCCCCTATCTACTCCCTAATTTAACTCAAGTTATCTCTTAGATGGATATTCTTATGTTGGTTGTTGCCACATGGAGGTTCTCTACATTTCTCTAAAATTTAATTTATTAATCTTATTTTAATTCACCATCCTCTTCTCTTAATTAGACTTAATTGTTTTAGGATTAATCTTTAACCTTACATTTATGTCCCTCTTTCCCCTTTTAACCTAATCCAACTACATAATCTACCTAATATTTTCCAACATGGGGAGGGTAGAGTGTATTTTTTTAGATAAAATATTTTATTTCTTCCTATGATCCTCTTAACCCAAGTTTTATTTTTGATTTAATTACCTCGGTTTCTAACATCATTTACCCTTGATGTGAATTTACCTGGTTTTCATATCTTGATTATATTTATTAATTAATTAATTTATTTTTAATGATTCCAAGGGTGCCAAGTTTGGTCGTGCCCTTCAAGAACTTCCCTTGAAGTTCCAAGGGTGCCACGCCTAACCATTTATTTGTGATGCCAAGGGTGCCAAGTTGGTCGTGCCCTTCAAGAAATTCCTTTGAAGTTCCAAGGGTGCCACACTAGTTGCCCTTCAAGCATTCAGTGACTACGTGGGGAAAGTATAGGTGCAAAGACAGAGACCACTATCATCTCTTATGTTGCCTACTATAGTGAGACTAATGGTGTCGGGGATCAAGGAATCCGCCTTGATGCGTGCCCCCCGGTAAAATCCTCATGAGCGAACCAACTTTGGGACCTGCCCTCATGACATCATGATCTTCAAGGCGAAGGTGTTTCAACCTTTCTAGCCCAAGTCACAGCGGGAGTGCTAGTGGGTGAGATCAGGGACACTGTCCCACCCCTCCCATGTAGTTCGATCCAATTGTACAACCCCATCACCCATATGTGAGTAATTCGGCCAAGAAACTAATCTGTGGCTGCAACCATTAACATATCATTAGAATATAGATAAACATATATAACAGGTTTCAAAATTGTCTTAGAATTTCAAAGATAAAATAATATAAATTTTCATCAAAGCAGGTGTCGTCAATTCGTCATGTGCGAGTGCCTCTGGTGGTTTCCTTCCATACTCAATAATAATCAGTAACAAGGTTTCTCAGTGTTAGTCATTGTCATAATAGCATTATTACCATCACCCAATCATTCACATCATTGTTCATTGTGAACCAGAACTAATGCAAGTAGGTAACATAAGGGACACATCCATCATGATATCAATAGAGAGCATACATATCCTTTATTACCATCATTATCATAAATTCAATAGAGACCAAGCATAACCATTTATGCTACAAGCACCATAATATCAATAGAGAACATGCATAACCATTAATGTTACAATCATCATAATACTAATAGATAACATACATCACCATTAATGTTATCTTTACCATAATATCAATGGAGAACATACATAAACATCACAACCACTAATATCTCAACCACTAATAATAGAGTCATGTGCCCGGATCCTCAACTTGAGGTCCTCAAAGAATAATGTGTGGGCCTTAGGACTAAATAAATGTTAGTGTCATATCACTGTTAGTCAACTAGAGTGGGGCACTACACAACCGATCCGGTGTGCGTACAAAATAAGGAAAAAGGTAGAAGATAAGGGTTGATTAAAGGATAATTATCAATGTTTTATTTCAGTTTTATTATGCATGTGATTTGTGATTCTGGTCTGTGATGATTACATGTGATCTATGATTCAAGTTTATGATGGTTACATGTGATTTATGATTTTGATCTATGATGGTTGTGTTTTGAGCTAACCTGATGTGATATGATTATACATGATGATTTGATCAAGATGCTAGTTTGACTTGTTGTGATAGGAAGTAAACAAGATTGCAAGTGAAAACCTTATTGATGGGCCACCA
This sequence comes from Pinus tabuliformis, assembly GCA_031772625.1. Lineage (NCBI taxonomy): Eukaryota > Viridiplantae > Streptophyta > Pinopsida > Pinales > Pinaceae > Pinus > Pinus tabuliformis. Next base: position 594,118,009 of record CM062804.1, read on the forward strand.
TGAGGTATGATTTGAAGTTATTTCAATTTATTTTGAATCTAATGGAAGTTATGTGCTTGGTATAGGAAGCACATAAATTCCCGGTTGAGTGGTTGAAACCGACTACAAGATTAGTAACAACAAAAAAGGGAATTCGAACAAGCAACAATATGCTGGTAAAACATTCAAGAGCAGGGTCATTGTGGGACACTGGTACCCAATAATGCCCATTGATTTCCATGAGCATGTTATGACCGATATGATGGTTTTGAGGCAAGTATATGCCTTGGTTGTTGACCTTTTGATGCAAGGAAACCTTGCCAAAGGATGGATCACCCAGGATATGGGATGTTGGGAAACTTGGAAGATGAGTGACTACATGGAAGGGGGTGATCAGATTGCCCAAGGGACTGTGTAGCAGAGAAGGGAAGGTCGGGGATATATTTTTTTTTGTCATTAGCATTTTCAGATGGAATCAAATGCACATTAGGAATGCGATTTGGAACAATGAGTCGGTAACTATTTGTTGAGAGGACAAGTGGAACAAGATTATAACACTGGACATTGGATGTAGTTTGACTATGGCAGTGGCTTTTGGAAATCCTGGGAAGGAGGTGAATTTTGATATTACTTTGAGGGTGGATGTGTGAGCCTTTGGATTCCCTTGTTGATGGATACGGGCATCATACCCTTTTATTTGTTGATATAACAAATGTGCATATGTGGTTATTTTAAATACCTTTATGAGCTATGTTATAAAGCTCTAGTAAGCGGTATGGTTGTTTTCTTGTCATGTTGTCATGATCTTTTGCTTTTGAGTAGGTCATTCATTGTAAATATTACAACGAGCTAAGTTATAAGGCTCTATGGGTGGTATGTTTTATTTTCAACGTTTTTTTTGAGGTCTTGGTGTGATTTAACACCGAGGATAGGTTCCCTAAGGGGGAGGGGTTTGTAACATCTCCTGGTTAAAAGTCCATGTAATAAAAGTTAATAAAGGAAAAATAAGACCACGGTTAAGGTACATGTATTCCAAGATTAATGTTGGGCAAGACATCCTAGTGTGGGTGTTCATTCAGTTTATTATGGCTAAGGAAATTAGCAAAGATAATGGCTAAGGCATTAAAAAGGAAAAAAATATTTTGGCACATTTATTTATGAAAATAATGGAAATTAGGAGAAAAGGAAGGTGAAAGGTCACAGGTTTCATGTGAGGAGGAAATTGAAGGAAAATAATGGAAAATGAAGAAAATAGAGGCCTCATTGATAAAAAGGCTTCTGAGGATCAGTTGGCAAGCTCTTGGATTAATTTTTTGTCTAGGTTTTGCTTTGGATCAAGGAAGGGAAAAGCAAGAAAAGGAAGGACAAGGAAAGCAAAGCAAAGCAAAGATCAAGCAAGGAATAAAAGGATCAAGCAACTTTAATACTAATACTTTTAGGTAACATATTGCATGTGTAATTCCCTAGTTGGTTTTGACATGCATGGCTTTGCATGTTGGTATATGGTTCTCTTGATGTCTGTGGCATGGGGTTTTCGGGTTATGATAGTGGTTTTCAGCCTTGCCTTGCCTTTTCCAAATAGCCATGGTGTGATGGGATTTTTTTCTCAGTTTTGAGCTTTGGAATTGCCAGATGGTTTTGGAATCGGGGGCAAAGGTGGTCTCAGGAAAATCCCCAAAAGCCTAAGAATCCCTTGATTTGTTTTGGCAGGATACATGGTAAATCCTGAGGGTGGAGTCTCGGTTTAGGGCCTAGTGATCCGGTGTGGATTTCGGTAAAGCTCGAGAGACAAGGAGACGAAAAATTCCTCAAGGATAGTGATGGAGTCTAGAGGCATTCCTAGCTTGGTTTGATTTTGTGATCTCGGTGTCAGTTTTGGTGAGATCACGGTTTGGTGAGGGTGGAGGTGGTTTAACCTTTGGATTCCCTTGATTTTTTTTGGATTGGTTTATCCATGCGATACCACATTCATGCTTGGAATATGGCACAAGGGTGACTGGCTGAAAGAAATATTTGTGTCAACCATGTCTATGGTCAGGTGGTACATGGAAGTCCTGAACCTGGTCAACTTTGCTTATGTTTAATAAAAGCTAAGTTCTCTTTGTTTTGTACTTGTTAATATGTGTATTTAATAGTTGTTATCTCATTATTATTTACATGGTTTAATGTTGGTTATAAGCATGGTTATATGATTGGTTATTTCATGTATTTACTTGTAACTGAAAGGATAATGGACATAAGACCTAATTGATGTGAAAATAGTTAAAGGAAGAGGGTGGTGATTATTCTTGTCAAGTCGTATATGAGTTATCAGTCATTTATGCTTTGTCTTTTATTCATTTCCTGTAGATTGCATTGGTGTCAAGTGTTTGACAGAATGTTAGTCCTAGTTGGGGATGATCAGTTCTAGTCCTGGAGTCAATTTTTGATTTGTAAGTCTTGTCATCATGTAATTTATGGATTCTGAAAGCTATATGGGTTTTTAGGTAGTGACTGGGATTATGGGCTTGAAAAGTGGCACAAATCTTGGAGTCGCAAGCAAAGGTCTAAGGAGAAAAGTCCCCGGATGAATGCATACCCATGTTGTGTGAGTGTCTGGAGGTTTTCAGATGCACCCTTGTCCATATCTATGGAGTGTCATGGGGTTTAATGGTTTTAAAATTAGTGGTACCAAGGGTTTGGTCAGGGGAATGAATGGGATGCATTTTGGGTGTCCTATAGAAGGTACATACAGTTTTTGTTGTGGGTTTCCATCGATTTCACTTCCTTAACTAACACATAGGGAGTCGAATCATATCATAGTAACTTCTCATCACATGTTTACCCCGATTATCCGGTTACTTGGGTAGATGTGGGAGGAGGGTGTTACAATATGTAGGGTAGTTCAAGACTCCCCCATGAAACATCTTGAAATGATAACATACCCACTTACCTCCTTGCATCAAAACTATTTACATAATATACCCACTTCCATTTGTCACCGCATTGAAATGTTTCTATAAATTAGGAAATGCGAGAATTGTTGCTTGATTAATGTTGCATTTTATCTCATTTAAAGTTTCTCACTAATTCTTTCTCCATTATAAAATCTTACCACTAGTTGTCATGGCATGGATTCGTATGGTCACTACTGAAAATGATGCTATGAACTTCCATGGGTACTAGGTTGCTCCAAAAAATATTCTAATTTCAGTGACATTAGTAGGAAATGGCCATTTCATGATGGCCTCCATATTTTGAAGATCTATATTGAGTTCCCTATACTGATCATGTACCCCAATACACCAATGAATATTGGGAAAAATCACAGTTCTTGAGATTCCCTAGTAACTAATACTTTTTCAAAATATCTAACACCTATGTGAGATGTGAGATGTGCTCCTCCCAGGTAGAGCTAAAACCCAATTTTCTATCCAAATACACTATTACAAATGAATCTAAATATGGATGGAATACACCATTCAACAATCACATAACTATAGCTTGTGCTTTAAATGAACCAAGAGGCATGACCAACCACTCATACAATTCTTATCTTGTCTTGAAGGTAGTCTTCCAGGTGTCTTCTTCCTTGCATTGTACTTGGTGGTATCCCAATTTGATATCCACCTTAGTGAGGTACCTAACATGCTACAACTGATATAAAAAATCATCAATCTTAGGTAGAGGGTATAGATTCTTGAGTGTGATCTTGTTTAAAGCTTTGTAGACAATACACATTTTTAGGTCTCGTCCTTCTTGTAAAATTATGATGAGAGGTGACCTACAAAGGTGAATTGGTTGATTGAGTGATTCCTTGCTTTAGCAATTGCTGCAACTATTACTTCACTTCATTTTATTTCAAAAGGGAATACCTGTACAACCTAATATTTGGTAATGGGGAGCTAGGAAACAACTATATCATGTGCTCCACTTCTCTCTTAGGAGGTAACCCTCTACGATCTTGGAAAACTCCTTTGTATGCCTATTAAATCTACTCCAAATATTGTTTCTATTGTTTTGTACATCCCTCTAGGGATTCCTTTAGTCTTACTGATTTGTCCCCTATCTAAGTCTCTCTTAAGAAAGTCTAAACACACGTTTTGCTAGAATTGATCAACTTTGTAGCTTGGTTAGCACTTACCAGAGAGATATTTGAATTTATTTTATGTGCACTTATGATGTAATACTTTTGTAACATACCAATACTAAATTTATGCTAACCACACTTGCAAAAACATGATATTAATTTCTCATACTTTTTTCAAACACTTTACATGTAAACATTTCTTTAAAGACTTTGTATACAACCAATTAAGTATTTCTTTTCTTCTAGACACTTTGTCAAACATTTTGTATGTAATCAAATAATAAATGTTGCTATGATTCTGATTGTAACATACTAACTAAAATATATCACTCAATCATGCAACTTTTGATTTATGTCTTTGAGGTATTTTGTAAAATAGTTTAAATGCAATTTGTAATAAAACACCTTCAACACAGTTATTCAAATGCTTTGCATGAAAATAGGCATAGATAAGCTACAAAAATATTATCATACAAAAATGATAACATACAACAATACTATCCCCATTCAAAAAACAACATTTTCATTGGGCCATTTCAACAAATAGTTTGTATGGAATGGATCGTTAAACCATCTAGGAATTTCTTCAAATACTTTACATGAAAACTAATGAAGCAAATTACTTAGGGCATTTCTCCCAAATTATAAAAAATCCAAGTTTTGAAAACTAAACTAGATGATTAGTGGAAGTTCCCCTCACTATGATCCAAGTTTCAACCTTTGGAATATCCCAAATGAAAAGTTATAACAGCAATTCCAATGTGACTTATTTGATGCATGGTTTTAGGAGCATCTAGGAAGCTCAACTTCTTATGATCATATCCCCTAAAATATTGTGATCCGGGATCTGAAAGTTTGACCAAATGATGAACAAAATTTCCCCTCATTATGGTCTAAGTTTTAGCTTTTGGAACCTCCCAAAAGAAAATTTATAGTAGAAATTCCAACATGACCTATTTGATGCATGATTTTAGGAGTATCTAAGAAGATCGACTTCATCTGATCACATCTCCTAAAATATCACGACCCAAAATCTGAAATTTGGACAGATGATCAACATGATTCCCCTCACTATAGTTCAAGTTTCAACTTCTTGACCCTCCCAAAAGAAAAATTATAGTAGAAATTCCAATATGACCTATTTAAAGATGAATTTAGGAATCCAAACTTCTTTTGACCATATTTCCTAAAAAAATCAACCTAAGATGTTAGGTCCCTATACTACCAGTGTACCCCCTTATTATTATTAGTGCAACTCCCTTATTTTATTTTTGTGCCCATGTAGTCCCCATGCTATTATTATTGTGCCCCATAGAAGCCCACTATTATTATTGTTGCGCCACTACAATATTATTGTTATGTAGGCTCTAATTATATTGGGACCCCTTAGACTCTTGGAACCGGAAGCAATCACGAAATCAAGAACCCAACAACTAAAAAATCGATCAATTTCAGAGTATCTCATCAAGTGGAAGAACTTACCTGCTGAAGACTCCACATGGGAGGATGATAATTTTATACAGAAGAATCTAGAACTGCTAAAGCGTTGAGGACAACACTTTTTTGGAGGAGAGGGGCATGTTAGGTCCCTATTCTACTAGTGTACCCCCTTATTGTTATTATTGCAACCCGCTTATTGTATTGTTGTGCCCATGTATTACCCATGTTGTTATTATTGTGCCACATAGAAGCCCATTATTGTTATTGTTGTGCCCCTACAATATTATTGTTATGTAGACTCTGATTATATTGGCACCCCTTAGACTCCTATATATAGAAAGGAGGTCTTGTCATTTGTATCATCAAAGAATTATTCATTTGTGTAATTTAAATGAGGCTTCCCCCTCGAAGAGGCTTATTTTGAAGTTGATGATCTATCTCTTCTTCTATTTTGTGACTTGGTTTCATAACATTTGGTATCAGAGCTTTTGATTCTAGGGTTTCGTAGCTTCAAACAGGGCATTATGGAATTTTCGCTATAAATTTTTTTATACGAAGTTTCAGAAGTTGAAATTAAAAAATGTTTGATCCGAAATCATTTTGAACCTCGTGTTTGAATTTCAGATCTTGTCTTGCTATATTTTCGGAGATATGAGCTGAGTAAGTTAGGGTTTTTGTAGACTCCAAAATTCCATCTCAAACAGGACATTGTGAAATTTTCACTATAACTTTTTTTTCTATGAAGCTTTAGAAGCTGAAATTAAAACTCAGTTGCACCAAAATCATGATGCACCTCTCATATTAATTTTATAACTTGGTTCGCTATATTTTCAAAGATATGATCCAAGGAACTTAGGGTTTTTGTAGGCTCCCGAATTCCATCTCAAACAAGTGACCTTGGGAAAATCATCATAACTTTCTCTCTGAGCATCAGATTCAAATTTATTAAAAAGTGATAGAAAGAGGATGCACTGTAGTTTGTTCGGTATCGTTTTCAGGGACAAAGGTTGAAACAATGACATGTGGAACTTCATACAATTTCACTCCACTGAACTAGTCTATAATTGACACGTCATCGTAGGAAATTGGGCATAACGCTTTCTTGAAGAATCCAATCTCGATCAGACCTGTGGGGTTGGAAAGAGGACTCATAGGGATACTAGAGTACGCAATTTCAGAATTGGAATCGAAATTATAGAGTTAAATTCATTTCAAGATCGAGCTCCTAAAAGCTAGAAAAAGAGATATGAGGAAGTTTGATGGCAAGGATCCTGTAACTTGGATACTATAGATGGAGCAATATTTTTCTCTACATGATGTGAAAATGTTAAAAAAGGTACATATTGCATCTTTGTATTTAGAATTGAATAATTTTGTATGGTATAGAGGCCTTTTTTCTCGTAAACCACTTGTCACCTAGTTAATTTGCACGGAGGAAATGATAGCACATTATGAGGATACAAAGAGAAACACCTTCTTTATCCAGTTGATAAATCTCAAACAAAAGGGTTCAATGGAAGAGCACATCGAGGACTTCCAAAAATTGAATATAAGGGTAAATGATATTCTAGAGAAGCAAAGGATTGATGTCTTCATAGGGAATTTAAAGGATAACATCCAACATAAGGTTCGCCTTTGGGAAACTGATTCATTAGAGAAGGCATACAGGTTGGCATTAAAAAATTGAAAGAAAAATTATGGAAAAAAAGAAGCCTATCACTCATAACTATAAAGATGGAAGTGTTATTTCTCCTAGCTTTCCACAAACTACAAGATTGACACCACAACAATTGGAAGAAAAAATATCAAAGGGATTTATTACAGTTGCTATAGAAAATACACTAAAGGTCATAAGTGTGCTGAGAAGAAATTAATTTACATAGATGGAGAAAAGGATGAGGAAAAGGAACAAGAAATGTCAAAACAAGAGGATATCCACTAGTAACCAACCCTAGAGAAAGAAGAAATGAATTTGACCATATCTTGTAATGAATTGACAGTAATTACCACTCCTCAAAACTCTCAAGATAGAAGGATATATCAAGAAGAAAAATGTAATAGTGTTGATTGATTTGGGTAGTACCCATAATTTTATTACTTGTAATATAACCAAGGAATTGAATTGCTTCCTATATCCAGCACCAGAGTGTCAAGTAATGGTTGAAAATGGAAGAAGAATAAATTGCTCAAGAAAGTGACATAATATCAAGCTATCCATGGGAGAATGTGTCTTGAATATTCCAATGCTTTCCATTCCAATGGGTGGTGCTTATGTTGTACTAAGAGTCCAATGGTTACAATATTTGGGGACGATAGATTTCAAATTTCAAGAACTTTTCTTGAAATTTTTTTGGGAAGGAAAGGAAGTTGAATTAAGGGGTATCGTAGGGAAACCAGGAAAGATAATAAACTCTAATGGCATGACAGGGCTTCTAAAGAAAGAACAATGGGGCATGATATGTTCACTACAGGCTCGAACAATGAAATAATATATTTCTCTAGATATCAAAAATTTCTTGTACAATCATTCTAAGGTTCAAGAAGTGGAATATCACATCGATCATCAACAATAAGTTCTCAAACTCTTAAAGGATAACCTCACTTTGGCGCAGAATTGAATGAAACAACAGGGAAGTTAACATTGCAGCAAAATAAATTTTGATGTAGGTGGTTGGGTATTTTTATGGCTACAACCATACAAACAAATGTCCCTCAAGAAAGCTAAGAAGGATAATAAATTATCACCGAAATACTATGGTCCTTACAAGGTGTTGCAAAAGATTGATACTATGGCATACAAATTGGAGCTTCCTACATCTTCCCGAGTGCACCCAGTTCTCCATGTTTCATGCTTAAAGAAGCTTATAGGTGAAAAGCTCCCAGTTCAAACAATATTATCGAAACTTGACAAGGAAGTAAAAATCATATTGGAACTTGAAGCAGCCACGAAATCAAGAACCCGACAGCTATGAAATCGATCAATTTCAGAGTATCTCATCAAGTGGAAGAACTTACCCATTGAAGACTCCACATGGGAGGATGATAATTTTATACAAAAGCATCTAGAACTAGTCAAGTGTTGAGGACAACACTATTTTGGAGGAGAGGGTCATGTTAAGTCCTTATAATGCTAGCGTACCCCCTTATTGTTATTAGTGCAACCCCCTTATTGTATTGTTATGCCCATGTAGTCCCAATGTTGTTATTATTGTGCCCCATAGAAGCCCATTACTGTTATTGTTATTGTAATGCCCCTACAATATTATTGTTATGTAGACTCTGATTATATTGGGACCCCCTTAGACTCCTATATATAGAAAGGAGGTCTTGTGATTTGTATCATCCAAGAATTGTTCATTTGTGTAATGTAAAGGAGGTTCCCCCTTGAAGAGGTTGATTTTGAAATCATTGATCTATCTTTTCTTCTATTTTATTAGTTGGTTTCATAACATAAGATCTAAAATTTGGACTTAATAATCAGGGGGATTTCCCTCACTATGGTCCAATTTTCAACTTCTAGAACCTTCCAGAAGGAAATTTATGGCAAAAATTCCAACATGACCTCTTTAAATATGCATTTAGGAAGCCCAACTTACTTTGATCATATTTCCTAAAATTTTGTGACCCAAGATCTGAAAATTGGATCAAAGAATCAGAGGGATTTCCCCTCACTATGATCCAAGTTTCAGCTTCTGGAACCTCCTAAAAGAGAACTCATAGAAGAAATTACAACATTACCTATTTAAATAATAATTGAGGAAGCTTATCTTTCTCAACCAATGTTGTTACAAAATTAATACATATAAAAAGCTATAGCCAAACAATATAACAACTACACCCATGATAAATTTGATAAAGGGTAAATGCATGCACATATAAACTTGTTGAAAAGAGAAATTAAATAATCATGCTTGTCACTAAACTATATATACTATAAATATCATTAAGAAAGAAATATGTATTTATCTATTGTAGCCAGAAAAATACTAGAAACTGATGTAGGGTTAACCACGTTCCACCCCACCATAGGCTTAGCTATGCTGCAATTTTTCTCACAACTAGCCACCTTCGTGCTAGATATCGATGCCTTAAGGATAACTTAAATCAATGGTATTTAACACACTCATATGTAGACCATATTTTAACACCATAAGTGAAGGTCATTCTCTTTCACACACACACAAGAAAACTTAGTGATCAACCTTTCCATCTTTGACCAAGCTCACTTTCAAAAAATCACCATGCAAGTCTACACAACACAAGGGAGTCATTCTCTGATATTTACAATCCCTCATCTCTCCCCTCCTTAGTTCTCTATGTGCCACACACAGACAAGACCATTCCTAGTCATCAGAGCCATCTAGTCCAAAGAAAAAGCATAGGAACACATTCATTTCCTGTTACGCAAGTTATCACTAATTATCATGCCAATTCAAATTTCTAAGTGAGAAATAGATATGTATGAGAGAGTAATAGAAAAGAGAAAAAATAGAAGCTTAAGAACCAAGAAGAAGAACCCCTTGATTTTTCCTCCCTCTTATTTTTATAATCACACCTTGAACCTTGATCTTCCCAACCTTTCAGCTTCCTGCAAAAATTAACCATCACATCAGAAGGAAATATTCAACCAAGTTATGTTTTTCCTCTTAAATTATTTTTTCTCCCTCCCCGAGGCATAATAATCTATTGACTATCCCCTTCCTTCAACTCTAGCGTTTTTATTAATAAAAATAAACATTACATCATATAATAGAGTTTGACATCATAACATCAATGTTGGCACCCCAACATTATATGTTCTTAATTACATTACAAAATTTGGGGTAATGAAAGGGTTGTTACAACTTCCTATCCTTGATCAAGTGGTATTGGTTTTCTCTCTACATGAAGATCACGCCCCTAATATATATGTAGGGCATTCCAAACAATACACCATACAAATCAAGGGTTACTACATCTAACTCCACTTCATCAATAAAATTTGCACTTATAATAAACTTGATCTTACAATATATATTGACTCTAATCTATGCATATTTACTCATGCATCCCAAGGAATATAGGTCAAATGATCATGGACCTACAACCCAATCTTGTTGACCAAATCATCTACTATGAGATTAGATTGTTAGTTTGAATTGAATTAAGAATATACATTGGTATTCTTGATGTGCATTTTGATATGGAAAAGTTGTGTCATCTTCTTCTCTTCCTTGTGATGAAGGCTACTGAGATTCACCTCCTTCTACAGTTAAGTGCGGATAATATTTTCATTCCCATTTGAGTTTCTCTCCACCTGGTTGCTCAAATAATTTCCTAGTAGTTTCTTATTCTTGGAATCCTTCTTATGGTTCTTTCAACTTTGGTTGTAGCTTCCAACACTTGTCTCCAATGTGACCTTTCATATTGAGATGGTGGTAGTGGTTTCTTGGATCCTTGCACTAATGTGCAGTGGATACCATCTCCTTGTATTTTACTTTCCAATTCTTCTTTTCCCTCCTTGTAAGTGTCTTGGTATTTATTTTGTTTAGAACCACTTGGTTGTCCTTTACTATGGCCTACTTTCTCTAAGTATTGTGCTTTCACATAGGCCTCGTCAATGTTATTTTGTTTGAAGAGCATCAATTTCTTTCCCAAATGAAGAGCATCACTTTATTTCCCAAATGACTATGTAGGCCCTTCGAGATACTTGAGAAGTACACATGGTTTCTCTAGAGATATACCCAACTTTATCACCATCTTCATGAATTCAATGGTGTAGTCTTTCACTCTTTGAACTTGCCTCTATATAAAGTGATGCTAAATGACCCATTAGTCCTCTACATACCTAATAGGGTAAAATTGGCACTTGACGAGGAATTTAAAATCCCCCCACTTAGTTACTAGTGGATCGCCCTTCAACTTAAGTGTCTTAGTCCCACCAAATTAGTACATTCCCTCAAGTTTCATTCAAGCAAATGAAATTTTATGCTCTTTGTCTATATTATGGACACTAAAATATGCTTCTAATTATTGCAAACATTGATTCAACTTAATGACATAAATCTCACCTTAATAAGGCTTGATGTCCACTTTCACTTACATTTTCAATATTAATTTTTCAAGGAATGATGACACTAGAACTTTATTTCTCTTTCTTAGCCCCCTTTTTAACCTATTTTCTAGGAATTCACTATCTGTTGATTTCTCATAATATCTAGCTTCTAACTTAGAGCCACTAGCCTCCCCAAAAGGTATAGAATTGTTTTCTATTGTTTCCATGAGGAAAACCATGTTGTGAGAGATATCTCCAACTTTCTCTTCCAACCTCAAAAATCTATCTTACGCCACATTTCAGGGTTGTTATGAATAAATCCATATTCCACCATGGCTAGGGTTTTATGATTTCCTTCTTAGTCCAATTCTTATATCCTACAACTTTCCAAAAATACTCTAAAGAAAAATTCTCTTAGACCAATATGGCATGTAAACTACTATGGATATTGCAGTAGAATAGTTCACCATGAAAATCTTATAATATTCTAGAATCTTAGATTATACAACTTATTTCCTTAGTTCTGAGATTAATTTACTAACTTAAGGCTTAAATTTTTGAAATAATTGAAATAAAAAGATTAAAGAAATTATAAAAATAACACACTATTCATGCAAATGAATACAAGATGTATCATCGGAAACAAAATATGGGAGAAAAAACCAACTAGAAGGTGAGGCTTATGCTCTTCTCTCTTTTCTTCAGTTATGGAAATGTAAATATATAGAAAGAGGCGCTCATTATGGTCTTGTCTTTGACACTATAACCTATATGGATACTAGATAATCCTTTCCTCCTATGTCATGCTCTCAAAATACCACTCCTAAATGATCTACTCTACTATGGAGCAAATTAGATGCTAAAGAATGGAACCCTTTCTCCTCCCAGTGGCCCAACATTTAACATAGCCTAATATCCTTCTACGGTTAGGATTTTTGCATACTCAACTCTTATAAGTGATAATATTTTGGACCTTCTAGAATCTTATGTGGCTATCCCCACATCTGTGAGTAATGGGGGATGACATGAAATCCACTCATACCATTGTGGTTAACAAGGTAGGTCAACTTGGGGGAGGCATAACTTTTTCATATGAGCTCTAATTGAGGAGATATTTGCATCGTTGAAAAGATATTGATGTGGAGAATAACGTATAAGGCTTGGAGCTATAATCAAAAAAAAATTTGACCCCCAAAAAATATTACTTAATACTTAAAAATGGCTTTAGAAGTTTCTAGACCATAATTTTATATACTATGACTTGCCATTAATATGGGCCCTATAATCCAATTCCTCATGGGTTTTATGGTCAAATGCACTTATAAGTACTCAAATAATTAAACACGTGAGAGTGAAGTGTGTGGCATGGAAATTTCCAACTATTTTCTACTCTCCCATTGATGTGATTATAGGTCCCAGAGAAACGAAAGGTGAACAACTCATATTTTGGGCATTTATGGAAAAAGCATATTAATTCATTAAGACAATAATGGAAATAAAGTATATATCATATTAGAGAAAATTTAGTTGTAAAAAAAAACAACCATCCTCACCTCAATAACTTATAGCTTTCTAGGCAAATTTCAAGCCCTATGTTGTATTCAATATTAGCATGTTTGAGTGACTCAATGAATCTCCTTTCAAACTCATAGAAAATACTCCATACTTGTGGGTTTTATGTTTGAATTCCTTAAAACATATGCGGAGGACTAAGCACACTAAAGTGTGTAGCGTTGAAATTTCCAAACATTTGTATTTTTTCATGTTTAATATTTTTGCAATTGATATTATTGTTTATAGTCTTTTGGCTTAATCACATTCATATTTACATTATTGATGTTTTGAACCAAGCCACCATGGTCCATCATCATAAAATTCTAAAGAGATAATCTAAATATTGGCTATCTTAATATGTTTTTTAGATAATTTAAGTATTTAATAACGGTCTTAAGTTAATGTTTATAAGAATTTAATTCTCATTTATTCTTAATTCTAACTCTATTTTTTAGTTGTATTTCTAATTTTCATTTTATTTGTTTAATTTTAATTTGTTATTATTATTGTTTGATTAAAGCAAAACTAATATCTTGAATTAAAAATCATTGTTTGATGCCTTAGCGTTAGGCATCACTTGACCAATTTAAGGTTGGTATCCCATTTCAGTTAATTTTCCAACCATAATTTGAATTCGAGTTGTTTGGGTACCAATCTATATTGCTTCCTTGAATGTCTTATTTGGATAGTGATCAATATTAGCCAATATTTTTCCTTCTTTAATGAAAATGTAAAACCTTGAGTTGATTCCCAAGTTATGTATGTACATATTGTTTATAGATTGGTACCAATATATTTTTGGGCCAAAGTGTTTATGTATATAGGTTTTTGGGTTGGGGTTCTGTTGACGGTGCCGGACCCGCCAACATGTCAAGGGGATCTCCCCAGTAAGAAGTCCCAATTAGACCTCAGACCGTTTGGTGTAGGAGTTCCAGCAGTGGGTCGTAAAGCAATGCCTTCACTGCGATGTCACATGAGGCAAGTAAGATAACTCTGTTGGTAGCCAAGGGTGTGACCACTGCAGTGAGTCAAGGAAGGTGCATAAGAGGTTCCTAACACAGGTGGGTTGAGATGAGTGCACCCCTTGGCAACCTGTAAGTGTACTCAGCTGGGAAGGGAACACACGAGCGAAGATGCATCACAAGCTGGAAAGCAGGTCAGTCTGACAATCCAAAGTGATGGTTAAAACAACAACACATCTGCAACAAGATTCATATAATTGCATACAAAAGTGTTCATACACAACTACGTAAGTTAAACAACATACATTTCTACAACAACCGGAACAATCCAACTACAATAACAACATATGCATAAAAATGTGCTGGCTCTTATTATATAAAGAAGTGTAAGTTCCAATCATACAATACATCCATGTAAACCATCTAGCTCCAACAATGGAATGTTACAACCACATCTGCCTGCTCCGCCAAAGATATGAACTAGCTCAGTGTAGTGGAGAATTCAAGGCACATTAAAATATTGTCCAAGCTCTTTCCAAGATAGCCTTATCAAAAGCTTGGCTGACCAAAAGCCCATACAATGAGTTATGAGGGACTATTTATAGCAAAGGGTGGGGTGGACCTTGACATTCCCCTTTGTCACTGTTCAACTACCCTCATGACTCTTCACCTACTCTATGATTGTTACATCCACTATTTACACTTGACTTACACTTGTCATGACTCAACATTATAATGCACATTTACCCATGTGAACGCAATGGTTTGAGCAAGCCAAACTAGACATCACTTTGACTTAGACAACTATAAAAGTCCAATTGCTCAACATCCTCATGCTGATCAACAGTAACATATTGATGCCAAGCTTTGTAGTCCCTGATAGGGTGTGTATGTTCTGCGGTGACATCCATCTAAAACCTGACCTTTGCCTCCATAGCATCCGGATACACCGCTCAAGCTCCTCTATCCAACTCGTCTAAAAGCATGCACATCATTTTCTTCAATGCGGTCGGCCCAAAAACATACTTGTGCATGATGTTTGCACTAATAGGCAAGTTTGGGCTGGTGGTGATGCACATCAACTCATCGAAGTACGAGTCAAGCTCTAGTCGGACTTGATTTTTTGTCTTCACTTGGGTGAGAGTCCCGATTGATGGGATCGCATGCGTGCACACCATAACATCCATACACTTGAATACTCGTGCATGGGAGGCATGTATTCTAGTGATGAACTACAGGAGCTCTTCATAATTCCGGATCTGACTCGAGATATGTGCCTTCAGCTCGACCACATTGACCCTCATCATCATAGGCAAGTGAAGTGGGGCACCCTTGTACTTCATCGTGCATGTTTTCATGTCATCAACAACAACATGCATGTTTGTCAAGATGCGTGCTCTTCTAGCACATCGCTGCTGCCATCCATTGGGATGGATGAATGCCTTGTGCATGGTATCAAACTTGGAGTACAATGCTCACATAACTGTGTCAAGGGACAATACTTCATCTAGTATTTCCTTCTTCAATTCAACTCGGGTGGACATTGTCACCAAGTCTCCTCCTTACTTGGTTGTTTGTAGTTCCTTTGCCATTCACTCATTCTTAACTATTAGGAAGTGAACACTTGATCTAGTGGCTTCAGCATACACTCTGGTTGCATCGACCTAGGCAGCCGGATGTTTTCACACATTAGTCATGATCACTCGTTCTTCAACTTGCACAATAGATGTTTGATCCTCCAGAGTTGACACTCTACGAGACTGCACAACTCTATGTTGGGATTCATCAAATGAGATGTCATGCATCTCTTCTCTCGGCTAATCACCAAGGATCTTAGTGCCTCCTTGGTCATATGAGACTTGATCATCATCTGGATGCATTGAAGTGGGTGATTCAACCTCTTTGTGGTGAGGCATGAGGTCGATGTCCTGTTCTAACTCCTACTGCTCCATGTCTGCATCCAACTATTGAAGTGCTTGTTCTATCTCGTGAGCGATGTCTTGCCCCTGCGATGGTTCACCCTGTTCACCTGATGCCAGCTATTCAGATGAATAAACTAATTGTACATGCGTTGCTTCATCTATTTTCACATGTTGCACCCCATGTTGTATCTGCTACTGATGCGCTTCCCTCTCCTATTTGCATAGATCTTGTTCCTTTCGGAGTTGATCTCTTAGTTCATGCAACTTCTTCTCTACTTCTTCCATTCTCTTCTTGTCCTCCTGCCTTCACGCAATTCGCTTTTCATGCTGCTGCCTCTTTGCCTCTGCAGCCATAGCTGCTTTCTCTATAAGTGGATCTGCTCGAAACTTGTAGCGTTGCTCCTCCCCCATGCTGTTGGGTTGTGTTATATTCTTTCCACGACTAGCCCATGTAGTTAACCGGGGGGTTAGAGGGGGGGCGGAGCCCCCCTTCGTTGCACCGATTGTGTAGCCGGGGGGGGGGGGGGGGGTCACAAGGGGGTTTGAGGCATACTTGTAACCCCACTTTATGGGGTCCAGGGCAGCACCCCAGAAAATTTTGGTTTTGGACCCTATGTTAGGTTGGGTAGACCCACCTATGGTTTTGTGCATGATTTTCACACATGTTTTTTGGATTCGATGGTTTTCGGTCCATGGTATTGGATGCTTCGGCATGTATAAATATGTATTATAACATTGAAAGGAACATAATGAAAAATCAAGATGGTAGTCCCAATTTTGGGATCCAGGGGAAATCTTTGTGTATATGTGTTTTATGTGTTATGATCTTGCATTTTTTATTTTATGTGTTTTAGAATTCGTATGCAAGTAATTTCTGTACAGGGTTAAAACCTACATTTGGAATCGGAGCAGTTTTGGCTTCAAGGGGATGCCTTTGTTGCTGAGGGGTTTTGCTCGGGCTTGTGGTAGACCCTGTTCAGTGGGAGATCTGCGAGGTCGATTCTGGTGGTGAAAGAAGATGGCGAGCAGTGGAAAGATAGAGATCGAGAAATTTAATGGTTAGACTTTTGAGTTGTGGAAACTCAAGATGGAGGATCTGTTGGTGGATAAAGATCAGTGGATTGCGGTAGATCCGGGTACTAAACCAATGGGAATGTCCGATGAAGAATGGAAGAAGTTGGATCGGAAGGCAAAGAGCACAATATGATTGTGTGTCTCAGATTCAGTATTGCTGAATGTATCAAGGGAAGCTATGGTGAAGGCTTTGTGGGAAAAGTTAGGGACTTTGTACCAATATAAGTCTCTGGTGAATAAAATGTTCTTGCGGAAAAAGATGTATAACTTGAGGACGAAAGATGGAGACTCATGACAGAGCATCTGAAAGCATTTAATACTGTGGTAAGTCAATTAGCATTTGTTGATATTAAAATTTTAGATGAAAATAAGTGCATCCGTTTGTTGTGTTCTCTACCAGATTCGTGGGATAGTCTGGTTATTGCAATAGGTAGCAATGAAACTGCCTTGCAGTTTGATGAAATAGTCTCATCCTTGTTGACGGAAGATATGAGATGGAAAAATATGGAGAGCTAGAATGGTGATGCCTTGTCTGTACGAGGACGGTCCCAAAACAGAAACAAAAATAAGTCATTGAGTGGGAGATCTAAATCTAGAGGGAGATCTAAATCTCCAGGAAAACCTGTAAAGGTGGTGTGCTAGAAAGTGGAAAGGAAGGGAACTACAAAAGGGATTGTAAATCTAAAGCTCTTGATAAAGGAAAGGGATTTGATGATGCTCCTTCTGCAGAGGTGAAAACCACCTCAAATGAAGGTGGGGATGTGTACTTGGCTTCTTCAAGTACACATGTAGATCATGAGGCATGGTTGATTGACTTAGGTGCATCCTTTCACTTCACTCCCCATAGAGAGTGGTTTTGCGAGTATGAGAAATACGATGGTGGTGATGTCTTCTTAGGGGATGATATGAAGGCTAGAATCATTGGTCGCGGAAAAGTAAAGTTGAAGTTGCAAGGTGGAAGGGTTAGAACACTTCCGGGTGTTCTGCATATTCCTGCATTGGCCAGAAATCTGATTTCTGTAAGAAAGATGGATGATATAGGTGTAAAAACAGTGTTCGAGAAGGATACCTGCAAAATGGTTCGAGGAGCACTGGAATTGATGCGGGGAGTTTGAATTGGAACTATGTACAAGCTGCAAGGAAGCACTGTTATTGATGGTACAACAGTTTTGTGGTTCCTGAAAGTGGAGCAGAAAATGTAGTGGTCTCTGGAGAGAAGACCATGTTGTGGCATCAAAGGCTTGGACATATTGGAGAGAAGGGCCTTTGAATACTTCATGGTAAAGGTATGAGTAATAACTCTCTGGATTTTGATTTCTGTGAAAATTGTGTATATGGGAAGCAGAATAGGGTGAGTTTCCCTCTGGTAGTAAGAGGGCGAAACAGATATTAGAACTTATGCATAGTGACGTGTTTGGACCTGTGAAGGTTCCATCACTAGGTAAGTCTGTGTACTATGTATCATTTATAGATGACTTCTCAAGGAATACATGGATATATTTCCTTAAGAAGAAATCTGAAGCCTTTGATAGGTTTAAAGAATTTAGGCTCTCATGGAAAATTAGACAGAGAAGAAGATAAAGGTGCTGAGGATAGATAATGGTGGAGAGTTTTGTAGCAAGGAATTTGAAGAATTCTATAAGAAGTGTGGTATAGCATGACAAAAGACTACTCCATATACACCTCAACAAAATGGAGTTGTAGAAAGAATGAATAAGACATTGATGGAAAGGGCAAGAAGCATGCTCAGTGGTGCCGGGTTAGGACAAGAATTCTGGGCAGAGGCAGTGGATACTGCATGTTACCCGGTCAACAGGTCGCCTTCATCATCATTGGAGGATAAGAATCCACAAGAGGTATGGACTGGTAAGAAACCCTCTCTTTCACATCTGAGGGTATTTGGATGTGATGCATATGTACATGTGAGGGTATTTGGATAGTAAATCTGAAAAGTGCATCTTTATTGGGTATAAGGATGGTTTAAAGGGTTATAAGCTTTGGAACCTAGTAATAATGAAGGTTGTGTACAGCCGATATGTGGTGCTTAGAGAGGTGAAAGATGTTATTAAACATGAAGTCCAACCAAAGGAACCTGAGAAGATAGAGTTTGAGCTAAAGGAGGAAGAATCAGACTCTACAACGGAGGAGGAATCAGAAGATGAAGAGCCACAAACTTCGGCTGTGAGAAGATCAGTTCGAGAAAGAAGGCAGCCATAAAGGTATAGTCGATCTGCTTTCTATTCAAATTTTGCTTTGTATGTTACTGATGATGATCCCAGAACTATGAAAGAAGTAGTGGATTCAGAGGATGGAAAAATCTGGAAAGAGGCCATGGTTGATGAAATGGCATCTTTGCACAAAAATGAGGCTTGGGATTTGGTGGAGTTTCCGTCTGGAAGGAAACCCATTGGTAGCAAATGGGTGTTCAAAAAGAAGACAAACACAAAAGGAAAAGTGGAGAAATACAAAGCTCAGTTGGTAGAAAAAGGTTATTCCCAGGTGTCGGGAATTGATTTTGGTGATATTTTTTCTCCTGTTGCCAAGGTAACTTCTATTAGATTACTTTTATCTGTTGCTGCAACTTTTGATTTTGAGGTAGAACAGATGGATGTGAAGACAACATTTCTTCATGGGTATCTAGAAGATGAAATATACATGAAGCAACTTGAAGGCTTTGCGGTGAAGGGTAAGAAAGAATTGGTATGCAAGTTAAAGAAGTCTCTGTATGGGTTAAAACAGTCACCAAGGATGTGGTATCATAAATTTGATACATTTATATGGGGACTTGGCTTCACCAGAAGCAAACCAGATCACTGTGTGTATTTTAAATTAATTGGTGACCGTGTTATTTATCTAGTCTTGTATGTGGATGATATGTTGCTGGTTGGAAATGACAAAGAAATTATCCAAGATTTGAAGACCCAATTATCCTCCAAATTTGACATGAAAGATCTTGGTGCTGCAAACTATATTTTGGGCATGGAAATTAAAAGAGATCGAGCAAAGAGGAAGCTCTGGTTAAACCAGAGGAAGTATGTCGAGACAATACTGCAGAGGTTTAATATGCAGGATAGTAAACCGGTGAAGGTTCCTATTCCTATAGGTGTGAGGTTATCTGCTGAACAGTGTCCCAAGACACAAGAAGAGGAAGAGGACATGTCTTGTGTTCCATATGCAAGTGCAGTTGGTAGCCTGATGTATGCAATGGTATGTACTAGACCAGACATTGCACATGCAATAGGAGTATTGAGCAGGTTTATGTCAAAACCAGGGAAGGAGCACTGGACAACAGTGAAGCGAGTTTTCAAGTATTTGCGTGGCACTAGTGATTATGGTTTGTGCTACCAAGGAAGATTAGGATTGGACAGAATGTTGGATATTCGTGGCTTTTTTGATGTAGACTGGGCTGGAGATCTGGATCAGACAAGATCTAAAGTGGGTATGTGTTTAACCTGTTTGGAGGTGCAGTCAGTTGGATGAGTAAGAAACAATCTGTAGTGGCACTATCAACTACAGAGGCAGAATACATGGTAGCCACTCATGCAAGCAAGGAAGCAGTTTGGTTGCAGAGATTGTGTTCAAGTATGGGGTTAATATAGGGAGCTATAAGGATAGACTGTGACAGCCAAAGTGCAATTTTCTTGGCAAAGAACCCCACATATCATTCAAAGACAAAGCACATTGATGTTCAGTATCACTTTGTGAGGGATATGATAGAAGACAAAAAGGTGTTGTTGGTAAAGGTGGACACTTTGAAGAATACTGCAGATGCATTTACAAAATTTATGAGCTCTGAGAAGTTCTCTTGGTGTAGAGAGACAATGGGCATTTTAGGGCTAGAAAAATGACTAAGCTCTCTTGTGGCCCCCTGTGGAAAGAAAAAAACAAGTGGGAGAATGTTGGATTGTGTTATATTCTTTCCATGACTAGCCCACATAGTTAACTAGGGGGTTAGAAGGGGGGCGGAGCCCCCTTCGTTGCACCGATTGTGTAGTGGGGCGGGGGGGGTCACAAGGGGGTTTGAGGCATACCCGTAACCCCACTTTATGGGGTCTGGGGTAGCGCCCTAGAAAATTTTGGTTTTGGACCCTATGTTAGGTTGGGTGGACCCACCTATGGTTTTGTGCATGATTTTCGCACATGTTTTTTGGACACGATGGTTTTCGGTCCATGGTATTGGACGCGATGGTTTTCGGTCCATGGTATTGGATGCTTCGACATGTATAATTATGTATTATAACATTGAAAGGAACATAATGAAAATTCAAGCTAGTAGTCCCGGTTTTGGGATTCAAGGGAAAATCTTTGTGTATATGTGTTTTATGTGTTATGCTCTCACATTTTTTATTTTATGTGTTTTAGAATTCGTATGCAGGTAATTTCTGTATAGGGTTAAAACTTACACATGCAATCAACAATCTTCCTCTTGCCTTTGTCGTGCACTGGAATGATTGGCTCTGTTGCCACTGCTGCTACTGCTGGTGCTCTCTGTGATGTTGCTTCACGCTACTTCGCTAACCACTCCACAGTGAAGCTAACCAGTTCACTGGGTCTGGAGAAACTGTAGCAATATCTCCATGGGTCCTCCTTGGCCCAATGAAATTCCTCGTGGATCCAGTTGAACTAAACTCTCATGCAGTGATCTTTCATAGCACAAAGTGGGTCATACGGATTGTAGCTTCGAAGGTCGAATGGATACTTCTTCACCAGTTCTGCTTTGACATCCACTTGCTTGATACTCCAGATCTCATATAACCCAATCCACAGTTGAAGAGTGGGCCAAGGTGCCTTCTTTTTCTGATGTAGTCTAGCTATCAATCCTGCAGAGATGTGATATGCTACTTCCTACATGACAAGTACGTCCAAGGAAAACTTTGGCAAAACATGTAGAGGCTTCTCCGCATTGAACGTTTGGATGAAAGTGTCAAACAGTGAGGCATACCAATCTGCAATGCCTATCAATGCCTCCATTGCTTCCTTTGACATGCAGGGTGGATCCTGTTTGAATATCATCTTGTACACAGGGGCAACAAAATAATCGGACAACCGTGTGATTACTCCTTTAAATTTGCATTCAGACAACAACTTGAAATATGTGTTCACAACAGTCTCCGCAGATGACCATGCCCACTCCAAGCCCAGGAACTCCCGTCGGGCACAGACTGCATCTAGGATGTAGGCAAACATGTAAATCTCTACATGCATACCTCTGGGTGACTATTGAGCCTTCGTTACTTTCTCCTTCAGCTGATGATCCAGTATGCCAAACCAGTTACATGGTTTTCCTTCTCTAGCCAATTGGTCCAATGCAACCACCCAACTTCGTGGGAAGGTTTCTGTGCTTGCTTGGCCCTATAGTCGACAAGAAAATATGATCAAGTATTGGTACACCTTCCTCAACATCTTTGTCTTGTAGATCTAGTTGGGTGTCAACTTGAATCGAGCTGGCTCCTTTACCCAATTCTTCAGAATGTCTCTGGAGTTAGCACTGTTGTTGGGTAAGCTAAATGGAGTCTCCATGATAGTCACGGGCTCTGACATCTGATACATATCATCATAATATCATTCCTAGAAGGTTGCAAGATTCGTCCCACTGACACTGCTTAAGGTCATCGTCTCGGGATCAGTGTGAGAGACGATCCAGTGTATCATGTCCATGGATGGGAACACGGGATATCTGCATGCAATCCGGTATAAGTGGGACTTGTGAATGCTCACGTACACCTGACGGTCTTTGAGGTGTTCCCCGAAAGTTCATGCAAATGTTTCATTGACCTCTTGCCGCTTCATTTTGATGTCTTTGTCTAGATACAACTTTGTATCTTCGTAGATTAGCAGACTAGAGAACACTTTCTCAACTGCTGCTCTAGCTACATTTCCATCAGTGTCCTGTGATCCTGTTCTCTTGGAATCCATTGAGACAAATGAACACCTGAAAGATCTTGAGACATGCAACATGCATGGAAAGAAATTTGTTAATGGAAACAAAGCAAATTCAGGGAATGACACAACACATACCTGGGAAACTGATGGGCAAGATTGCACAATTTCTTCTGGGAGACTGGGTGACTGGTTGCCAGAATTGTGAAAAAGGTTGTTTGGGCTATCTAGGAGGTAGGATTGGCTGCTGGATCTACGCAATGCGTAATCCAGACTGGCTGCTAGCTGCTAGGATTGTGCAATGTGCAATTCCAGTTGGGAGTGACTACAGGCTCAGGGACTGCATTGCGCAATTTTCTGGGCTAGCAGTCATTGACCCTTAGAAATGCGCAAAAAAGTCTTGGAGGGTAGTTCTGGGTAGAAATATGGATTTCTTGAGAGGAAGGCAAAGCCTTCCTTCCCCATATTGCGCAATGCAGTCTCAGTGAAGGCAGAGTCCAGGCCAAGGTTGGCCTGACTCGCTGAGGGAAAACTGAAAGCAAATAAGATAGTGAATGCATGGCAACATTAAGAAAAATCAGAATTGATTGACAGTGTATGCAAAATGTGAATGAAAGATTCAACAAACAGATCAACATGCATGTGGGTGAAGCGATTCACCGGTTTGATGAACGTTCATGCAAAATAGTTTCATGCATGCGACAACAATGAGATAGCAACAAAAACTGAAACATAGCTAGGACAAGCTAGTATACATGTAAACGATAGCAAGCATTTAAATAAATCAAGCAAACAACACTCACACAAGCAAATACACAAAAAGTGATAGAAATGCTGACAAAGAAAAGTTGAGGCTACTTACTCGTGAATAGTTGAGCCGAATGTGTCGAAGAGTCTTGGATGTGCTATGGGATGTTAGAGCTCCAAGATCAATCTGAAAGAATGAGCTCTGATGCGTCAAATAAATAAGTTTGGGCTCATGACGCACATGCCACAAATTTAGGAAAAAGCAACACTTGGAGGGAAACTTCTGAAACAACTTTGCATGTAACCCCCAACTGCTAAAAATAGCTCCCTGGATCATGGGATGCATTTTTCATGTTTCCTTTTTCTATTCCAGGAAGATCAAGTCATGCATGAATGCAAGTCAAGTTTCCTTAGTCCTGGGTGGAACTGGTCAACCAGACTGCTCATGCATGCAGCTGCTCAACTTCTTGATAAAAATGTGCATTTATGGCTAGGAGCTGGGTTGACTGCCCAAGAGGTTTGTGCAATTTCTGGGCTAAGAAGTTGACTGCTGCCAAGATTTTCACAAATTCTGGGCTGAGCATCCCTGCTAGGGAAATTTGTGCAATTTTTGTTGGGAGTGTTGGCTGGTAGAATTACGCAATTCTAGAGCCCAGTAGGTTGCCATATAGAATTGCAAAATTTTTAAAGGGAAGGCTGGTTTCCCTCCAAAAATGCACAATTTTCTTGGGGAAGCTTCTCAGCCTGTAGCTGGACCAAGTTCGGGTGAACAACCTATGAGGGAAATGCATCAAGCTGTGATCGACAAGTTGCCTTTGTGCATGAAAAACACTGAAGCTTGTGTACTTGACGAAGCAAGAAAAGGTGCCATGAAAGGTTGGTAGGGAGGCTCCAAAACAGGCTAAGCCAGAAATTTGGACGGTGGTTATAGCCGCTACAACACTTGGTGACACACTGGTATAACTTTAGCTCTCTAAATGGACCTTATTTGTGAAAAGCAAGTCTAACACCTCTGGAAGTATTGTTCAGTTCTCATCTCATCTTGGTTTCACACTAGCTTGATTGCAAGATGCAACATCTACGAATCTCTTGGTTAATTGACACACATTCCAAGCCAAGGAAACACAATTGTTTCAATTGGGGTTGAGGGGTATATTGATGCACAAGTAGTATAGTCGTCAGAGTCTTAGTTTCATCTCTGGTGTTTCTCCGCCGCTAGCAGGCTTGGATAGTACCCTGACGGAGTCACATAGGAACACAAGCATGGCTTCACTGCCAGTGAGCCTGGTCAGTACCCCAGTGGAGTTACTTGCATCAACTCCCTCCGCAGGAAGCCTTTCTCTTCTTTTGCCTTATTCATTTCTCATTTTGATTGTTTTGACTTTTTTCATTTTTTTCAACTGTTCATAACACTTATTTATTTCAGAGGCGGAAGAGGGATCTCACCTTATTGAGAGTAGAAGAGATTGTTCTAGCAGAGAAGTAGTTTATTGTATCTCTGATGTGCTTGTTAAGGTTTTCCCCCTCACCTTACTCTACTTGACCGAGCTGACAAGGGTTAACCCAAAAACAAATGACTTGAGAGGTGACACTAGTTAGCAAGCAAGCGTTGTGTTTTCACCAAGGTTCACTTCGAACAATACGTATTTTCCTTTGACTCTTCATACAGAGGCAAGATAATAGATAACCAAGTAGTGATAGCTATACAGGCCCTCTTGTACTTCACCTAGCTCGTTTCAAGAGTCATACATGGTTTCATGAAAAACTAACCAATGAACGAAATAAACAAACTATACGAAACAAGTGAACTATCAAACAACAAAGAAATGTAGGAGCAGAAGCAAAAGCGAAAGCAAATCAAGTAAGCAAACAAGCAAGCAGACAAACAAGCAGACAAACAAGCAAACAAAGCAAATAAGCAAACAAACATGCAAGCAAACTGACTGAAAGAAAACACTACTCCTAATCCTACTCCTACACTAACGGTGCATGGCCTTGATCATGTGAAGTGATATTTCCAATGCATCCACCTACGCATTGGTTGACCCATGTTGGTGAAGGTTTGGTCCGCGAGCAACCTAGTTGTGCGAACCAGTAAGTAAGAAAGATGTAACAACGAAGACAACCACACTTCGTGTTTGACAGTGTCGACAGAATGTAAATGAGTGTAAGTGCATGACGAGTAGCCCATGGAATTATCATGGTGACATGTGACACA
The DNA here is from genome assembly GCA_031772625.1 of Pinus tabuliformis. Taxonomy (NCBI): domain Eukaryota; kingdom Viridiplantae; phylum Streptophyta; class Pinopsida; order Pinales; family Pinaceae; genus Pinus; species Pinus tabuliformis. The sequence goes on from CM062804.1 coordinate 594,143,888, forward strand.
ATGAGAAAATTTGAAGCATAAGCACACTCTTGACTGAGACATGCAAGAAAACGAAAGAAACAAAGATAACTTGCGTCGGACACTTGTGCTTGCAATGTAGGATTCCTCCAATGCATGGGAAATGGGATCATGCCGTTCGAGTGGAGGAAGTATGATCTGTGTGTGAGATGGATCTTTAATGCATACAGATGAGTGATGAGGAGCCTTGGGTGATTTAACAATTTCCTGATTGGAAGTGAGACTAACCCCAAGAGAGCGAGGACCTGAAATAACCATCTGCTCGGGCTAAAGTGCCTCGACATTCTTAGGTGTTTCAACTTCATCATCAGATAGATCATCATAAACCGGTGGCTTTGAGAGATCAACTAGGACAGAGTCATGATCGTGATCAAATACGGAAACAAATGGATCATGACCACCACGATCAGAAAAATCAATGATTTCATCAGCATCCTCATGATCAGATGAATCAAATAGAGGGGTAGATGAAAAGTGAACAAACTCATCCTCTGTGTTTCTGGAAAAGACAAATGAAAGATCAAGTGGATTTGCCATGAATAATTTATCCTCTCCATTGTCGAATGATGGACCAACATCCAGTGAATCCTGCGAGTGATAAAAAATGGGTGCATTCGTGGATGAAGACACACATTGAAAATCCTGGATGGCAGGTTCACCAAAGATGTTAGGAAAGAAAGGAGGAGGCTCGGATGGAAGGGAGTCCTCATTCGCTGAGTGTTGATGCTCAAGCTCCCACTCATACTCTTCATGAATGACAACGCATGTTGGTTGTGTAACACTAACTCTGTCAATGGGTTGTTCCTTGTTCACAACAAGTGAAGAGTCCGGAATGGACGAACACAAGACAGTTCCATCTAGAGGAACACCCGAGTGTGAAGACGAAGGTCATAGAACATAATGCATATGAGAACTCGAAGGACTCACAACCAAATCTGCGCGAAAATTGAGTGAAGTGATGTTGGGAGAATGTGAAAGATGAACATGTGTGTGGGCGTGATCTTCAACATCACTAGGAAGTGGTGGAACTGTTGAATGGAAGGAAGGTGGAAAGTCATTCACAGATAGTGACCGCATCCCCATGAGATTGTGTAGCTCCATCAATGAGGAATGTTGAGCAAGGCTTGATCTCAAGCTTCTTTTTGGGATGAGTAGATTTCTTAAGGCAATACTCAAACTGGTCCCAAAGATAGGAAAATTTCATCTGGCTCCTCAGAGCTTGAAACTGCAAGTCATGGAAGCACTACCAAAAATTGATAACCGATTCATGCGAAGCCTTCCGTTGCTGTAACAGTTTTCGGTCAAGATGGTCTGGATCAAAATGATAAAAAGTGTCTTCAATAAGATCACAGAAGTGCTCTGAGTGCACGCTATCAGCCAGTAGGCGGAGAAGTCAATGCCATGGAGATTCGTGAAGTGTGTGTGCAAGAAACAAGCTGGCCTATTCATCAGAACACCCATCTTCCTCATGAAGCATGGAAGGAAAGTCATGTAAGTACTCAGGCCAGGCCACTTCACCTTCACCATCATACGTGTATGTGGACAAGAGATCAGAAAACTCCCCCTGTCATGAAGACATCTTCACGATTTGAAAAACATTGTGGAGGGACAAGAGTGCAAGAATCCATGAAAGATATGCAAAGGTTCAAAACTGGATGAGAGGACACATGTCGTCATCTGGCCCTCCTTCTAGCGCCAGAAATGTTGACGGTGCCGGATCTACCAACAAGTCATCTGGCCCTCCTTCTAGCACCAGAAATGTTGATGTACTAGACCCGCCAACATGTCAAGGGGATCTCCCCGGTAAGAAGTCCCAATTAGACCTCAGACCATTTGGTGTAGGATTCCCAATAGTGGGTCGTAAAGAAATGCCTTGACCGCGATGTCACACAGAGGAAAGTAAGATAACTCTGTTGGTAGAAAGAGTGTGACCATTGCAGTGGATCAAGGAAGGTGCATGAGAGGTTCCTAACAAAGGTGGGTTGAGATGAGTGTGCCCCTTGGTAGCCTGTAAGTGTACTCAACTGGGAAGGGAAGACACGAGCGAAGATGCATCACAAGCTAGAAAACAGGTTAGTATGACAATCCAAAGTGATGGTTAAAACAATAGCACATCTGCAACAAGATTCATATAATTTCATACAAAAGTGTTCATACACAACTATGTAAGTTAAGCAACATACATTGCTACAGTGACTGGAACAGTCCAACTACAATAAAAACATATGCATGAAAACGTGTTGGCTCTTATTATATAAAGAAGTGTAAGTTCCAATCATTCAATACATCCATGTAAACCTGATAGCCCCAACAATGGAACGTTACAACCACATCCACCTGATCCTCCAAAGAGATGAACTAGCTCCGTGCAGTGGAGAAGCCAAGGCGCATTACAATACTGTCCAAGCTCTTTCCAAGATAGCCTTATCAGAAGCTTGGTTGACCAAAATCCAATATAATGAGTTATGAGGGACTATTTACAGCAAAGGGTGGGGTGGCCCTTGACATTCCACTTTGTGATTTTTCAACTACCCTCATGACTCTTTACCTACTCTATGACTGTTACATCCACTATTGACACTTGACTTACACTTGTCATGACTCAACATTACAATGCACATGTACCCATGCGAACACAATGGCTTGAGCAAGCCAAACCAGACATCATTCTGAGTTAGAAAACTATAGAGTCCAACTGCTCAACATACTCATGTTGATCAATAGTAACATATTGATGCCAAGCTCTGTAGTCCCTGATAGTGTCCGTGTGTTCCGCGGTGACATCCATCTGAAACCTGACCTTTGCCTCCATAGCATCCAGGTACACCTTGAGTTCCTTTGTCCAACTCATCTGAAAGCATGCACATCATTGTCTTCAATATGGTCAGACCAACAACATACTTGTGCATGATGTCTTCACCGATAGGCAAGTTTGGGCTAGTGGTGATGCACATCAACTCGTCGAAGTACAAGTCAAGCTCTAGTTGGACTTGCTTTTTTGTCTTTGCCTGGGTGAGAGTCCCGATTGATGGGATCGCATGCGTGCACACCACAACATCCATACACTTGAATACTCGTTCATGGGAGGCATGTATGCTAGTGATGAACTGCGGGAGCTCTTCATAATTCTAGATCTAACTCCGGATACGTGCCTTCAGCTCGACCACATTGGCCCTCATCATCATAGGCAAGTGAAGTGGGGCACCCTTGTAATTCATTGTCCATGTTTGCATGTCATCAACAACAACATGCATGTTTGTCAAGATGCGTGCTCTTCTAGCACATCGCTGCTGCCATTTGTTGAGATGGACAAGTGCCTTGTGCATGGTACCAAACTTGGAGTACAATGCTCACATAACTGTGTCAAGGGACAATACTTCATCTAGTATTTCCTTCTTTAGTTCAACTCGGGCAGACATTATCACCAAGTCTCCTCCTTGCTTGGCTGTTTGTAGTTCCTTTGCCATTCACTCATTCTTAACTATTAGGAAGTGAACACTTGATCTAGTGGCTTCAGCATACACTCTGGTTGCATCGACCTAGGCAGCCGGATGTTTTCACACATTAGTCATGATCACTCGTTCTTCAACTTGCACAATAGATGTTTGATCCTCCAGAGTTGACACTCTACGAGACTGCACAACTCTATGTTGGGATTCATCAAACGAGATGTTGTGCATCTCTTCTTCTGGCTGATCACCAAGGATCTTAGTGCCTCCTTGGTCATCTAAGACTTGATCATCATCTGGATGCATTGAAGTGGGTGATTCGACCTCTTTGTGGTGAGGCATGAGGTCAGTGTCCTGTTCTAACTCCTGCTGCTCCATGTCTGCATCCAGCTGTTGAAGTTCTTTTTCTATCTCATGAGTGATGTCTTGCCCCTGTGATGGTTCACCATGTTTTCCTGATTCTAGTTGTTTAGATGAATCAACTACTTGTATGGGCACTGCTTCGTCTATTTGCACATGTTGCGCGCTTCCCTCTCTTGTTTGCACAATTCTTGTTCCTTTCGGAGTTTCTCTCTCAGCTCATGCAACACCTTCTTTGCTTCTTCCATTCTCTTCTTGTCCTTATGCCTTTGTGCAATTTTCTTGTCGCGCTGCTGCCTCTTTGCCTCTATAGCCATAGCTGCTTTCTCTATAAGTGGATTTTCTTGAAACTTGCAACTTTTCTCCTCACCCATGGGATCGACAATATTCCTCTTCTCTTTGTCATGAACTGGTATGCTTGGCTCTGTCGCCACTACTGCTACTACTACTGTTGCTTGTGCTCTCTGTGACGCTGCTTCATGCTAGTTCACTAACCATTCCATAGGGAAGCTAATCGGTTCATTGGGTCTGGAGAAATTGTAGCAATATCTCCATGGGTCCTCCTCGGCCCAATGAAATTCCTCGTGGATCCATTTGAAATGAACTCTCGTGCAGTGATCTTTCACAACGCAATGTGGGTCATACGGATTGTAGCTTCGGAGGTCGAATGGGTACTTCTTCATCAGTTATGCTTCGACATATGCTTACTTGATACTCTGGATCTCATATAACCCAATCCACAATGGAAGAGTGGGCCAAGGTGCCTTCTTCTTCCGATTCAGTCTAGCTGTCAATCCTACCGAGATGTGATATGATACTTCCTGCATGACAAGTATGTCTAAGGAAAACTTTGGCAGAACATGAAGAGGCTTCTCCGCACTGAACATTTGGATGAAAGTGTCAGATGGTGAGGCATACCAATCTGCAATGACTATTAATGCCTCCATTGATTCCTTTGACATGCAGGGTGGATCCTGTTCAAATATCATCTTGTACACAGGAGCAACAAAATGATCAGACAGCCGTGTGATTACTCCTTTGAAGCTGCATTCGAACAACAACTTGAAATATGTGTTCACAACAGTCTCCGCTAGTGACCATGCCCACTCCAAGCCTGGAAACTCCTGTCGAGCACAAACTGCATCTAGGATGTAGGCGGACACGTAAATCTCTACATGCATACCTTCGGGTGACTATCGAGCATTCATTACTTGATGCTTCAGTTGACGAGCTAGTATGCTAGACTAGTTACATGGTTTTCCTTCTCTAGCCAATTGGTCCAATGAAACCACCCAACTCTGTGTGAAGGTTTCTGTGATTTCTTGGCCATATAATCAACAAGAAAATATGATCAAGTATTGGTACGCCTTCATCAACATCTTTGTCTTGTAGATCTGGTTGGGTGTTAACCTAAATTGAGCTGGCTCCTTTACCCAATTCTTCATAATGTCTTTGGAGTTAGCACTGTTGTTGGGTAAACTGAATTGAGTCTCCATGATAATCATGGGCTTTGACATCTAATACATCTCATCATAACCTCGTTCCCAGAAGGTCGTAAGCTTCGTCCCACTGACACTGCTCAAGGTCATCGTCTCGGGATCAATGTGAGAGATGATCTAGTGTATCATGTCCGCGCATGGGAACACAGGATATCTGCATGCAATTCAGTATAAGCCAAACTTTTGAATGTTCACATACACCTGATGGTCTTCGAGGTGTTCCCCAAAAGTTCCTGCAAATGTTTCATTGACCTCTTGCCACTTTAGTTTGATGTCCTTGTCTAGATACAACTTTGTATCTTCGTAGATCGGTAGACTAGAGGACACTTGCTCAACTGCTACTCCAGTTGCATTTCCATCAGTGTCTTGTGAGCTTGTTCTCTTGGAAGCCATCGAGACAGATGAACACTTGAAATATTTGGAGACAAGCAACATGCATGGAAAGAAATCTATCAGTGGAAACAAAGGAAATTCGAGGAATGACACAACACATATCTGGTAAACTGATGGGAAAGTTTGCACAATTTCTTCTAGGAGGCTGGGTGACTGGCTATCAGAACTGCGCAAAAAGTAGTTTGGGCTGTCTAGGAGGCAGGACTAGCTGCTGGATCTGCGCAATGTGCAATCCAGACTGGTTGTTGGCTGCTAGGATTGTGCAATGCGCAATTCCAACTGGGAGTGACTATAGGCTCAGGGACTGCATTGCAAAATTTTCTGGGCCAGCAGCCACTGCCCCTTAGAATCTGAAAAACAATCCTGGAGGGAATTTTTGGGTATAAATGCACATTTTTGGAGAGGAAGGCAGAGCCTTCCTTCCCTAGATTGCTCAATGCAGTCTCAGTGAAGGCAGAGTCTGGGCTAAGGTTGGTCTGACTTGCCGATGGGCAACTGAAAGAAAATAAGACAATGAATGCATGGCGACACTAAACGAAAGCAGAAGTGATTGAAAGTGCATACAAAACATGAAAGAAAGATTCAACAAACAGATCAACATGCATGTGGGTGAAGCGATTCGCCGGTTTAGCGAATGTTCATGCAAAATAATTTCATGCATGCAACAACAATGAGATAGTAACGAAAATTGAAACAGATCTAGGACAAGCTAGTATAGATGTAAACGACAACAAGCGTTCAAATAAATCAAGCAAAGAACACTCACACAAGTGAATACACAAAAAGTGATAGAAATGCTGAAAAAGACAAGTTGAAGCCACTTACCTGTGAATAGGTGAGCCGAATGTGTCAAAAAGTCATGGATGTGCTGTGGGATGTTAGAGATCCAATATTGATGTGAAAGAATGAGCTCTGATGCTTCGAATAAATAATTTTTGGCTCATGAAGCGCATGCCACAAATCTAGGAAAAAGCGACACTTGGAGGGAGATTTCTGAAACAAATTTGCATGTAATCCTCGGCTGCTAAAAATAGCTCCCTTAACCATGGGATGCCTTTTGCATGTTGCCTTTTTCTATTTTGGGAAGAGCAAGTCATGCATGCATGCAAGTCAAGTTTCCTTGGTCCCGGGTGGAACTGGTCAACCAGACTACTCATGCATGCAACTGCTCAACTACTTGAGAAAAATGTGCATTTTTTGCTAGGAGTTGGGTTGATTACCTAGGAGGTTGGCGCAATTTTTGGGCAGAGCAGCTGACTGCTGCCCAGATTTGCGCAAATTCTGGGTTGAGCGGCCTTGTTGAGGAAATTTTCGCAATTTCTGTTGGGAGTGTTGGATGGAAGAATAGCGTAATTCTGGAGCTGAGCAATCTGCCAGACATAATTGCGCAATTTCTGGAGGGAAGGATGAATGCCTTCCAGAAATGCTCAATTTTCTTAGGGAAGCTACTTAGCCTTTAGCTGGACCAAGTCCAGGTGAACAGCCTATGAGGGAAATGCATCAAGCTGTTATCAACAGGTTGCCTTTGTGCATGAAAAACATTGAAGCTTGTGTACTTAACGAAGCAAGACAAGGTGTTGTGAAAGGTTGGTAGGGAGGCTCCAAAATGGGCTAAGGAAAAATTTTGGAGGGTGGTTGTAGCCGCTACAACAGGTTTCTATTGAGACTCAATTTGATGAGTTTATAACAACTATTTCTACTTATTACCACTTCATTTACCATATATTTTCATTCATTTACCATCCATTTCATTACATGTTACCCATTCCCACATCATGATAGCTTAATAAGTTGAGTATTAAAATGATTTCCCATGTTTTAATGACTATTTGAAGTGAATTTTGTGACTTCTAATTACTTTTGGAGGCATAGTAGTATTTCATGACATCTACAATATTCTAGTAGTGCCCCCCACAAAAATTCGACAGTGCCTGCAACACAAAAATAGGCTAGCACCTCTTACAAGAATTTTGGTAGCACCATCTATAGGAAAATTGGTAGCACGACCTCCAAAAATTTGATATTTCCTTAAGGTTCGTGATGGTTCCACCACATGTGAGAAAATTCAGGCATCTAGTTTTTATGAGGAGAAAAAAGACCAACTAGAAGGTGAGGTTTATGCTCTTCTCTCTTTTCTTCAGTTATGGAAATGTAAATATAAAAAAAGAGGTCCTCATTATGGTCTTGTCTTTGACACTATAGCATGTATGGATACTAAATAATCCTTTCCTCCTATGGCATTCTCTCAAAATACCATTCCTAAATGATCTACTCTACTATGGAGCAAATTCAATGGTAAATAATGAAACCCTTTCTCCTCCTAGAGGCCCAATATTTAACATAGCCTAATATGCTTCTATGGATAGAGTTTTTGCATCCTCAACTCTTATCAGTGATAATATTTTGGGCATTCTAGAATCTTATGTGGCTATCCCCACATGTGTGAGTAATGGGGGATAGCATGGAATCCACTCATACCATTGTGGTTAACAAGGTAGGTCAACTTGGGGGAGGCATAACTTTTTCATATGAGCTCTAATTGAGGAGATATTTGCGTTGTTGGAAAGATATTGATGTGTAGAATAACCTATAGGGGTTGGAGCTATAATCATAAAGTTTTAACCCCCCAAAATATCATTTAATACATAAAAATGGCTTTAGAAGGTTCTAGACCATAATGTTCTATGCTAGTACTTGCCACTAAAATGGGCCCTATAATCAAATTCCTCTTATTTTCCCACCCATAAAGTACCAAGATAGACGAAAAATTATATATTTGACCATTTTTGGATCAAAGGATCATAGCAAGGAGTTCAAAATCATGAGTTTTATGGTCAAATGCACTTAAAAGTACTCAAAAAATTAATCACGTGAGAGTGAAGTGTGTGGCATGGTTCCAAATATTTTATACTCTCCCATTGATGTGATTATAGGTCCCAAAGAAACTGAAGGTGAACAATCTCATATTTGGGGCATTTATGGCAAAAGCATAGTAATTCATTAAGAGAATAATGGAAATAAAGTATATATCATATTAGAGAAAATTTATAAAAAAGAAAACAATCATCCTCACCTCAATAATTTATAGCTTTCTAGGTCAATTTCAATCCCTATGTTGTATTCAACATTAGCATGTTTAAGTGACTCAATGAATCTCCTTTCAAACTCATAGCAAATAATCCATACTTGTGGGTTTTATGTTTGAATTCCTTAAAACATATGTGGAGGACTAAGCACACTAAAGTGTATAGCGTTGCAATTTCCAAATATTTGTATTTTTTCATGTTTAAGATTTTTGCAATTGATATTATTGTTTATAGTCTTTTGGCTTGATCACATTCATATTTTCATTATTAATGTTTTGAACCAAGCCACCATGGTCCATCATCATAAAATTCTAAAGAGATGATCTAAATATTGGCTATCTTAATATGTTTTTTATATAACTAAGTATCTAATCATGTTCTTAAGTTAATATTTATAAGAATTTAATTCTCATTTATTCTTAATTCTAACTCTACTTTTTAGTTGAATTTTTAATTTTCATTTTGTTTGTTTAATTTTAATTTGTTATTATTATTGTTTTAGTAAAGAAAAACTAATATCTTGAAACAAAAATCATTGTTTGATGTCTTAGCATTAGGTATCACTTGACCAATTTAAGGTTGGTATCCAATTTCAATTGATTTTCCAACCATAATTTGAATTCGGGTTGTTTGGGCACCAATCTATATTGCTTCCTTGAATTTCTTATTTTGATAGTGATCAATCTTAGCCAATATAATTCCTTCAACGCAAATGCAAAAACTTGAGTTGATTACCAAATTATGTATGTACATATTGTTTATAGCTTGTTAAGCAATATGTTTTTGGGCCAAAGTGTTTGTGTATATAAGTTTTTGGGTTGGGGTGCCTATTGAGCTTCAATTTGATGAGTTTATAACAACTATTTCTACTTATTACCACTTAATTTACCATATATTTTCATTCATTTACCATCCATTTCATTATATGTTACCCATTCCCACATCAAGATAGGTTAATAAGTTAAGTGAGTATTAAAATGATTTCCCATGTTTTAATGATTATTTGAAGTGGATTTTGTGACTTCTAATTACTTTTGGAAGCATAGTAGTATTTTATGACATATACAATATTCTAGTAGTGCCCCCCACAAAAATTTGGCAGTGCCTGCAACATAAAAATCTGCTAGCACCTCTTACAAGAATCCTGGTAGCACCATCTATAGGAAAATTGGTAGCACCACCTACAAAAATTCAATTTTGCCTTAAGGTTTGTGATGGTTTCACCACATGTGAGAAAATTTAGGCGTCTAATTTTTATGATGAAAGTTGTTGGTATGCTTCCATATAACTCAAAATGATTGAACATTATCCCATTCAAGTTTAGAGATACAATTATCCCATACAAATAGGTAGAGAGTGACTTCTTTAGTTGATCCACACCAAGCTAAGCATTCCAAATCACCATTGATCCGAATTGGATCCTAAAGAACTCTCTAAGTTTTTATAACTCTATAAAATTCATGCCAAAGTGTCAAAGACTTACAAAGGTCAAGTTTATCAGAAATATCCTCGAACAATTGTAATTTATAAGTAGCGCCAAGCAACGAGGACCCTTGGTCAAGCACACCGAATGTTGGCCCATGGTAACGTGCGCTGCCACGAAACAAAAAAACAAGAAGCATTTTTAAGAAACAAGGGAGGTTTCTGATATGCGATTAACGACAAGTCGTTAATTGCATATCGCCGGGCAAACACCTCGGAGAAGAAAAAGCCCCAAGCGACTTGAACCCGAAAAGTCAAAAACCGTGTGGAATTCACTGATTCCATCAGAGGCAAGTCCCACACGAAAATTGACAGGATATCGGAAGGGCTTCGAGCGGTAAGCGGTTTCAACTGAGTCCTGCCCGATGCCACACACTGGGTGCCACGCATCCTTTGGAAGAGAGAGAAAACTGCTCACATCGGAAGGGTAAACATCATGCAACTTACCCGCCTGATATGGACGAAGACCATAGGATCTGGAGGCTCCAGATCAATGGTGGACATGCAATCCGACGGATCACCAGATTTAATGGGGTAAATAGGCTGAGTTGTATAAAGGTTTGAAGTCCGACATGAACGATGACTTGGCAGAGGAATCATGTTCGCGGGCAATCTGGGAAGTTAAACGGAAATAACGGCAGTTCAAACATTTCCAAGAGAATTGACAATCAGTTCGTTATGAAACAGGTGGCCACCTCCCTGTAAGGCATTACACAGTGATGATGATGGAGAATAGATGAATTCAAACTGACAGAGGCAGGAGAACCAGAGCGTCGGGAAGCGGAAACAAACAGTCAGAAAACAGATTAGCTTAAAGCCACGAATTGACAGAAAAAAAAGCAAGCAATGAGAAAAGCGAGTGAGAAAGCTAAGAGCAGAGAACAGAGAAAGTAAGTTGCGCTGACCTGTAGAGAAAAGGTAGCATCGAGACAGAGCTAGAGAGAGTCAGAGCATTTGTGTGCTCCAGAGAAGGCTTGAGAGGTTTAAGCGAACTCCTCTGTACATGCCTATCATGTATGAGTCTCAGATTGGGTTCATACTACTGTGACCAATAGAGGTCGAGTTTCAGTAAGGAGAGACTGTGTACTCTAGAGACTTGGGGGATCCAAGTCCAGTCCTAATGATTTATATCTATTGAGTGAGACTCAAATTGAGCTCACTGTTGTAAAACTCCGCTTTGAAAACATAATAGAGAGGCCACCACTGAAGGCTGGACGAGGAGACATAGCCCAGGAGCATTGGGTGAAATCCTTATTAAACTTGTTGTGTTTACATGTTTTCCTGTTATGTTTTCTCTAACAGATTCAGTGTCTATGTATTTCGAAATCTTATCAATCAGTTGCATAAAGTAACATAGGCACATCCATGCACATGAGTCTATAATACCTTTAATTCTTTGTCCTGGATAAATTCCAGATCAAGTGGTATCAGAGCTCTAGGTTACTAAGGTTAGACAAGCTTGTGCTGAATTTTATTGTTGAATGCTAACTAGATCAAGGCTTAAATTAGAAGAAGGAGAGTTGGTTGAAACTAACCCTGAAATTGGAAGAGTCTATCCTAAGAGGAAAATGTCAGAAGAATGTCCCTTGGAATCAGACCCTCAATTCATGGATAGTTTCATGACCATGAGAGCCATGGTAGAGGAAATGTATAGAGAATTTAAGAAAGGTAGAGAGGAAGATTCATCAAACTCCAAACGAGATAAAGGAGTAGAAGAATCTCTCCTCCATGACCACTCTAAAGGCAAAGGGAAATAAGAAAAACTTCCCACACCTCCTAGTAGCCCTGAAAACAAAAAGAAGACATCTTTGATTAAATTAGATGTTAAATTAGATTTACCAATATAAGATGGAGAGTTGAATGCAGAGAATCTAGATAATTGGATTAGACAGATTGATGTTTATTGCAGAGTGCAGAGCATTGATTCAGACAGTAGTAAGATTCAGCTGGCCAGCCTATGCCTTGGAGGCACTGCCTTGGTATGGTGGGAAGGCAAGACACAAGCTGACATGAAGAAGCATGGTAAAATTCTTTTTGTCTGGAGTGAATTTGTTTCTGCAATTAAAAAGAAATTCTATCCACTAGCCTATATGCAGCAAGCCATGATGAGCTGGCAAACTCTTCAACAATTAAAAGGGAAAAGTGTACAAAGTTACACTCAAGAATTTAGGAAAAGAGCTTTGATTCTAGGAATTTCTTTAGACTCACCTGAAACTCTGCTGAAGTATATAGGTGGTCTACACAACTACTTAAGGCACACTATTCTCATGTTTAATCCCACTAGCATAGATGAGGTATCTGTTCAAGCTACACATCTAGAGGCTAGAGGCAAGAATGTGAACCCAAAAGTTGGGGGATCATCAAAACCCACTGCAAGCAAGAATAAGGAGAAAAGAAAATAGAAATGGAAAGAGAGGAAGACAAATACTGTACAAAAGACAAAATCTTCATGCACTCACTATAAGAAGGATGGGAATGATGATGAACATTGTTGGATTATGCATCCAGAGATGAAACCCAAGTAGTACGATGGCAAGAAGAAGAAGACTAATGCAGATATTCAAAAATATTTGGGGTCAGACTCAGGAGATGAAACAACAATTGCAGCCACAGGTATAAAAGGTAAAAATTCTGAAGCATCTACTAGTAATTCTGCACAATCTACTGATAATGAAGAAAATGAGAGGAAAAGACATGAGCCTTTTCATATTCGAGTTGTTTCCAAGCATCAAAAGATTGATACTTTGTTTGATAGTGGCTCACAAGTAAATTTAATTTCTGAAGCAATTGTAAAGAATTTGGGATTACTAACCACACCTCACAAAAAGCCATATCCATTAGGTTGCTTATGTGATAAAGCATAGCTACAAGTGACTAGACAATGTAAACTTAGGTTTTCTTTTGGGTCAACATTTGTAGATGAGGTTGAGTTAGACATTGTTCCCTTGGATATATGTGGAATTGTTTTAGGAAGTCCTTACTTGTATGATAGAAAAGATATTTTCTATAGAGCTGAAAACAAGTATCAACTTGTTAAAGATGGAATCGAATATATTGTAAGAGCTCATAAACTCAAGAATAATTATACTCTCATAAACTCAGGGTAAATGAAAAGAATTGTAAATTCATGCAAACAATTTTTACTGATGGTTGTAAAGGAAAAGAAACCTGACAGAGGGCTGTAATGCTAAATAGCAAGCTGAGTTAGAAAAAGTTGTTTCAGAATATGATATACTATTTCAAGAACCTAAAGGTTTGCCACCCAAAAAGGAAACAATACATGATATTAATTTGTAGCAAGATGCTCCATTGCCTAGCATCGGAATGTATAGGTTGTCTGCTTTAGAGAATGCAAAAATCAAGAAGCAGGTAGAGGAGCTACTCGAGAAAGGATTCATAAGACCTAGCACATTGCCTTATGGGTCTCCAATTGTCTTGGTGAGAAAGAAAGATGGCTCATGGAGAATGTGCATTGATTACTGAGCACTGAATAAGATAACGATAAAAAATCGTTATCCCCTTCCTTGCATAGATGATCTACTAGATTAGTTGGAAGAAGCTGTTTATTTTTCCAAGTTTGACTTGCATAGTGGCTATCATTAGGTCAGAGTTGTAGAGCAAGATGCATGGAAGACTGCTTTCAAAACAAAGCAGGGATTGTATGAGTGGTTGGTTATGCCTTTTGGCTTAACTAGTGCTCTTTCTACTTTCATGAGAATAATGAATGATGTACTCAAACCTTTTATTGATGATTTTGTCATTGTATATTTGGATGACATTCTTATATTTAGTAAAACATGGAAAGAACATTTAAAGCATGTCAAGCAGACTCTAGATGTTTTGAAGAAAGAGAATCTTTATGTTAAGCTCTCAAAATGTGAATTTGGCAAAACACCTTTGAATTATTTGGGTCATATTGTAGGGGGTGGTGAATTGAAGATAGATCCCTCTAAGGTTGCAGTCATTGTAAACTAGCCTAAACCCAAATCTGTGACAGAAGTTAGAAGCTTCTTAGGAGCAACACAGTATTGGAGAAAGTTTATTTCTAACTTTTCCCTGATTGCAGCTCCCTTACATGCTTTAATAGGATTGAACAAAGTGTTTTAGCGGGGAGGCAAACAGCAGAAAGCCTTCGACACCTTAAAAGAAAATGTTAGTACAACACCATGACTAGCACTACCCGATGTTCCAAGACTATTTGAGATTGAAATGGATGCCATTGACTATGCCATGGGAGCAGTGTTGATGCAGCATGGTAAACCCATATGTTATCATTCTGAGACATTTATATCTGCAGTAGTTAATTATCCCACATATGATAAAGAATTGTATGCATTAGTACAGAGTGTGAAAAAGTGGAAACATTATTTAATGGGCAAAGAGACAGTTATACATACTGATCATCAACCACTTCAATATTTTCACTCACAAACTAAGTTGCAACAATCAAGACACTATAGGTGGATGGGTTTTCTACAACAGTTTCATCTAGTCATCAGATATAAAAAGGGCATACACAATAAAGTTGTAGATATGTTGTGCAGACCAATCATAAATGCATCTACTATACTTAAGCATAATTCAGTATTGCATGAAAGCTACATTGAACAGTATGCTCAAGCTATAGATTTTAAAGATGTATATGCAACTTTAAGTCACGACAAACAAGTAGAAGAATTGGATTATCATGTTAAGGACCAACTCTTGTAACATTTGGGAAAGTTATGCATTCCTCAAATAGAAAGAGTAAAGATAATTCGAGAAGCACACACTTCTCTAATATCGGGTCACTTTGGTATAAGTAAAACAGTTGCACAACTGCAAAGATTTTGTTATTGGCCAAAAATGAATGAGACAGTTTCTAGATATGTAAGAGGGTGTACCATGTGTGCTAAAATCAAGCCCAACAATAGAAAACTAGGCTTGTACACTCCACTACCAATTCCTTCTATCCTTGGGAAAGTGTTTCTATGGACTTCGTTGGGGGACTGCCTAAATCTAGAAAAGGTCATGACTATTTATATGTTGTTTTGGATAGGCTCAACAAAAAGTGTATTTTAATACCTTGTAACAAACAGATTATAGCTGAACAAACTGCAAAGTTGTTCTTTTAGCATGTATGGGTTCATTTTGGATTACCCACTTCCATTATATCTGATCGAGATACCTGATTTGTTGGGAAATTTTGGTCAAGTTTGTGGGAATTGATGGACACCAAACTGAAGAAGAGTACAACTTTTCATCCGCAAACAGATGGCCAAACAGAAGTGGTCAACAGGACAGTGATCCAGTTGCTTAGAGGCTATTGCAGCAAGCATCCCAAGCTTTGGGATGAACATTTATGTTATGTGCAGCATGCTTACAACCGAGCTAAACATTCTTCTACATAAAGATATCCTTTTGAGACCTGTTTTGGTTTCACACCAAGGTCTCCCTTGGATTTTGTCTTTGGTAAAGACATAGTGGTTGATGGGCATAGTGATGTGGACAAGGCAACCAAGTTCATTGAAAAAATCCAAGAGATTCACCAAGCAGTACAGGAACAACTGCAAAAGAGCCAAGCCAAGTACAAGGCAAGGAATGATAAGCATCGGACTGAGCATAGTTTCCAAGTTGGTGATCAAGTCTGGCTGTATATTAGCAAAGAAAGAATGCAAGGTGAAGGTAAGAAGCTGAAACCGATAAGGTATGGACCTTTCAAGATACTTGAGAAAATTGGTGAGAATGCTTTTCACCTTGATTTACTAGCTTACATGCACATCTACTCAGTTGTTAATGTAGACAACTTGAGACTATTTGAACCTTCATTGATTGAAGATCCCGAAAACAATTGCCTTCTATTGATGATCTGTTACCTGAATATCTCAATGAGTTGCAGGAAGATACAGTTCTGGATAGGAAAGTGAGAACTACGCGCAGGGGGGATGTTGAGTACCTGAGGATTGGACTCAAAGGTTCAAAACCAAGCAGTGCAAAATGGATAGAAATTGGGCAAGCGAGGAATTTGTAACCTCACTTGATTGATGCTTAAAACCCAACTTTTGTTGGTCCAAAATATTTTTCAGTGGGAAGGCCGTGATCCGAATTGGATCCTAAAGAACTCTCTAAGTTTTTACAACTCTGTAAAATTCATGCCAAAGTGTCAAAGACTTACAAAAGTTGAGCTTATCAGAAATATCCTTGAACAATTGTAATTTGTGAGCAGCGCCAAGCAACAAGGACCCTCAGTCAAGCGCACCAACCATTAGCCCATGGTAATGTGCACTGCCATGAAACAACAAAACGGGAAGCCTTTTTAAGAAACGGGGGAGGTTTCTGATATTCGATTAGCGAAGAAAAAGTCGCTAATTGCATATCACTGGGCAAACCCCTTAGAGAAGAAAAAGCCCCGACCGACCCAGACCCGAAAAGTCAAAAACCGTGCGGAATTCACCGATTCCGTCAGAGGTGGGTCCCACACGAAAATTGGCAGGATATCGGAAGGGCTTCGAGAGTTAAGCGGTTTCAACTGAGTCCTGCCCGATGCCACACACTATGTGCCACGCGTCCGGCGGAAGAGAGAGAAAACTGCTCACATCGGACAGGTAAACGTCATGCAACTTATCCACCTAATATGGATGGAGACTGTAGGATCTGGAGGCTCCAGATCGACGGCGGACATGTAATCTGATGGATGACCGGATTCAACGGGGTAAACAAGCTGAGTTGTATAAAGGTTTGAAGTCCGGCATGAACGATGAGTTGGCAGAGGAATCATGTTCGCGGGCAATCTGGGAATTTAAACAGAAATACCGGCACTTCAAACTTTTCCAGGAGAACTGACACTCAGTTCGTTATGAAACAGGTGGCCACCTCCCTATAAGGCATTACACAACAATGATGACGTAGAACAGAGGAATTCAAACTGATAGAGGAAGGAGAACCAAAGCGCCGGGAAGTAGAAACGAACAGTCAGAAAGCAGATTGGCTTAAAGCCATGAACTCACAGAAACAAAGCAAGCAGTGAGAAAAGCGAGTGAGAAAGCTAAGAGCAGAGAGCAGAGAAAGTAGGTCGAGCTGACCTATAGAGCAAAGGCAACATCAAGATGAAGCCAAAGAGAATCAGAGAGTCTGTGTACTCCAGAGAAGGCTTGAGAGGTTCAAGCGAACTCCATCTGTACATGCCTGTCATGTATGAGTCTTAGATTGGGCTCATACTACTGTGACCAATAAAGGTCGAGTTTCAGTAAGGAGAGTCTGTGTACTCTAGAGACTTGGGGGATCCAAGTCCAGTCCTATTGATTTATATCTGTTAAGTGAGACTCAAATTGAGCTCACTGTTGTAAAACTCTGCTTTGAAAACATAATAGAGAGGCGACCACTGAAGGCTGGACTAGGAGACGTAGCCCAGGAGCATTGGGTGAACTCCTTATTAAACTTGTTGTGTTTACATGTTTTCCTGTTATGTTTTCTCTAACTGCTTCAGCGTCTGTGTATTTTGAAATCTTATTGATCCGTTACATAAAGTAACATAGGCACGTCCATGCACATGAGTCTGTAATACCTTTAATTATTTGTCTTGGATAAATTCCAGATCAACCACAATGATTTGGCATCAAACTGAATTCCTCTTCTTGTAATCTAGACAACAAACACAACTAACCTTGTCCCAAGTTAAGTAATGAGATCCTCGTATGCAGGGGATGGCTCACATGGTTGACAACACCCTTATTTTTTTTATCCTTCTAATAAAAATTTAAAAGAAGTAAAATCTAGCCCTGGGAACAATGTGTGGGGCTGTGACAACTTGATCAATGATCATTATTGTAATTTGGTCACTCAAGTAACTAGAGACAAAGTTGCACAAGAGCTAGTGTAATCCTTTGTTATTTGGATGTTGAAATAAAGATTGTATTTGTTGCACAACTCCAACAACATATTATAGTTTCAATGTAGAGTGTGTTGGAGGAGGTAGGATCCCATCTATCTATTATACCCTGCATTATTTAATTTCCTATAGGTATATGTCTTAATTTATTTCATCAACATTGGGTAATGTTCCTTTCCCTTAAAGCATTTCTTGTCTACTTAAATTGTTATTTCAATTTGGTTCCTTTATTTTTATGCACCTTTTTTATTATTAAACAATGTGATAACAAAATTCTAGTAGCATGTATCTTGTGTAGTTAGGGATATGAACATCATTAAATTGAGGAATCTTGATAGGGTTTTCAAAAGTCATAAGACCTCAAACGACAATCTTAGGATCCTTTAGCTAAAGTTGGTAGTTTAATAAAATCTTTTGGTTGCAATTTTAATAGTTTGATAAAGCTACAAGAATTAGTTAGGACTTGGAGGAAGTGAATGCTAAGTGTCGATGCTTAATTATTAACTGAACCAAATAGATCCATATCATTCATGAAAAAATAGAGCACATTTTTCCACTTGAATTCAATTTCTAGAAGTGGTTTATCAATCATGTTGATTGTATTAGACTAGGGTTTTTCTTTGACTAGTACTAATATTCTTCCAACATCTCATAAATTTACAAAATCTTGAATTGATAATTTAATGATCAACAATTTGAAGTAATAAAATTGCACGACATATTTGGTATCATTGATGGGTAGGTGTTAAAGGACTAGGTTTTAGATTTTCTTCAAATTTCTATCTTTTTATTTGATCTTTGCACATTTTTTTTGGTGCCAACATTATTGAGGAGGCAGACTAATTGTAGGCTTTGAACCATGCTAGTACTATATGAATAGATAAAAGGATAAAAAAGGAATATTTCTCTAAAAAGAATAAGGAAAGGAGGATCCCC
The DNA here is from genome assembly GCA_031772625.1 of Pinus tabuliformis. NCBI lineage: Eukaryota > Viridiplantae > Streptophyta > Pinopsida > Pinales > Pinaceae > Pinus > Pinus tabuliformis. The sequence continues at coordinate 594,162,978 of CM062804.1, forward strand.
TATCACACCAATCCATCCCCTTTCATCAACTAACCTTTTGATAGGTAAATCTATGGAAGGAGGACATGAAGATCAAACCCCAATAATTCAACCAAACATATAGCATACGGGGATTAGTTTAAGGAAGCAAGAACCTATAGAGTGGAATATCTTGAAGTCGAGGGCCTCTCCATCTGACCCTATTGTGATTGCAACAAAGGAAAGTGAGAAAAACAAGTAGTCAAAAGTTGAAAAGAAGCCTAAAACATTGGTAGGATTGAACTTTTCTCATCAAGGATTCGAATTCAGTTGACTAGGAGGTAAAAAGATGGAAGAGGGATAAGAAGAGGTATATCTCAACAGTGAAGGTGATCTCCAAGAAAACAAAGAAGAAGAAGAAGATATTTTTTTCTTCTTGATTGTGGACCCTACTACCATGGTTTAGATGAAGAACATATACCATTAGCCTTGTCCTACTTCCATGGTAAGGTATTAGAAAATCCAGATGTTTTCTTTTTTGAATTTGATATCTTGTGTCGTAGTTATGGCTACTCTAATGATGCACAAAAGCTTAAGTTGTTCATCACTACTCTTAATGACTCAACCTTATACTAGTTCATGGGACTAGGCATAACATAATCTGAACATGGAAAGAAATGTGAAAAAAAATCTCAAAAAGTACCAGGAATATTACAAAGCCTGAAATCTGAGAGAGAAATTTAAAATGACACAAAGAGAGGATACAAGCCTAGAAGAGTATCTTAAAAAATTATTGTATAATCTCCAATGTTCAAAACATACTAAGAAGAATATAGAAACTATTACGACTATCTTTTTAAAAGGGATCCTAGGTGAAACTACAGATTTGTTAAATTTGATGGGAGTACAAATGTTTCTTAATTAACCTTTGTTTAAATTAGTGAAATATGTAGGAGATATTCTCAAAGCCAAGCTAAAACTGGTAAGGGATCTACATACATTGTTTCTAAAGTTACCTAATCTATAGCATGAGGAGTAAATAGGGATGAAATGGGGAACTTATTGGAAAATTTTAAGATTAATATCCTTAGTAATCTAAGTTTACAATTAAATACTCTAAAATATAAAAAGAAACAGAAAGATGAGAATGCAACTCTTGCTTCTTTTTTCTCAGTGTAGGAAGAAATATCCTTCAAGAGAGTGCCCATTGAATAATGTTGAAATTTGTGCTACATATCATGCAAAAAAAGATTTCCTCCTGCTAAGCCTTTAAAATTTCCCTCTTTTGACAATTTATCTTTCACTTTTACTCATATTTTTCATCCATTTTCATATCATTTCACCTCCATCGTGAATTAAGAGTCATCTGGACCATGCAAATACATTAATAAGGTAAATTTCCATTATCAACTCAAATCTATACACTTTTCTTTATAAAATTGGTTTGATTAGACATAAGCTACCGAATTGCGCATTTTTTGTAACTACTCTAACATTCAACAATTGAATTGAAGATTCTATAGATTCATATATGTTAAAAATCAGTTGAAGTATATGGGAAGCTGCCAAATATTGCCAAGATGGAGATCCACCTATTAGCCATGGGTGAAAGTTTACAGGTTCGACATATCTCTTAAGCCATACATATGGTCAAAGTAGCTATGGCGCACTCGTAATATGCAAAATATCAAGTGAATTAGTTCTATAATTGAGTGAGGGTTATCATCGGGTGAACGAGATTCAAAGATAAAATTGAAGCTGATGATGTGTCTTCTCATAATTCGCTCCTTCAATAGTGAATCATGAAAAGAAATATTCCTATTCTAGTTAAGAACTTGATATGTCGATTCTGTAGGTTTTAACCCCGTACAAAAATTACTTGCATACGAATTCTAAAACACAGAAAATAAACAATGCGAGAGCATAACACATAAAACACATATACATAGAGATTTTCCCCTAGATCCCAAAACCGGGACTACCAGCTTGATTTTTCATTATGTTCCTTTCAATGTTACGATACATATTTATACACGCTGAAGCATCCAATACCATGGACTGAAAACCATCGCGTCCAAAACCATGTGCGAAAACCATGCACAAAACCATAGGTAGGTTTGCCCAACCTAATATAGGGTAAAAAAAAAAATTCCCCGGGGCACTGGCTCAGACCCTGTAGAGGGGGGCTACTCGCCCCCCTCAAACCCTTTGGACAAGGGAGGCTGCCGCCCCCCCTGTGAACCCCCTGCTGCGCAATTGGTGCAACGAAAGGGGGGCTCCACCCCCCCTCTAACCCCCCATTTAACTAGGGGAGGTAGTCATGGAAAGAATATAACACAACCCAACAGATTCAAATTCTAGTTTTTAGGCAACAAGCTGTTAAAGTAGCTCTATATAAACGCTTCATCTAGAAGTGAATTATAGTTTAGAAATTGATTTTAATATAGACACTTATTGTTTTTGAATCTTGCTTTTATGCGCTTCATAATATAAATCTCTCCTATGGCATTCTTGTACTCTTTGCTAGTGATTCTACTCTCATGATTTCTGCCAAAATGTGAAACCAATAGTATAATTGTTTTTCATTAGATCTCTTTATGCTATGTTTTCATACACTAGATTAATACTTAGTTTTAGTCATATTTGAATGCTCTTGCCTTCCTACCTATTCTTGATCTTATCTTTCCTTTTGCTCCATAAATAAGCGTTTGAGAAAAATAAAAAACAACCAAAACATTTATTTCACTTAGTCTCATATTTAGGGATAATTAATAGTTATGATTGGTTCTCATGTAGTAAGAACGAATCAATAATCTCAATAGGCTTATTTCCTTTAGTTTCAGTAATTTACTTCTGGCTTTACTTCTTGCTTTTAGGGTAAAGTTTAAATGTTTCCCTAGATATTACTTTCTATATTAATTGGGTTTATGATAGATTAGATTCATCTTCAAAATTTAATAGATATTGTTTTATATATTAGTTAGATTTTGATAGATTATATCCACTTTCAAATTTAATAGATTAAATTTTATTTTATCTATTTCGAAGTTAAATAAAATAAATGTGTTTCCAAAATTCAATATATCAGAATTATTTACAAAAGTAAATAAATTAAATTTATTTTCAAAATCCAATAGAATAGGTTTTTATTTCAATAAAATAAAATTTCATAATATAGAATTAAAATATTCTTTATTGAATGCCTTTACTTTTAAAGTTTAGAATTTGATGCTTTATTAGATATAATCTTTCCCACCGCCTACCTGGGCTCACTATTTCAACGCACCACCACTCCTTGACGTTCTCCCTTTCACCTCACGTTCCTCACCTCCTCTCTGATACTCCGTCGGCTTGATTGTCAATGTTTCGAGTTACCAACCTTCTGTGGTTATGTCTGAAAACCCTAACTTGCTGTAGCGTGCGTTGAAAACCCTAACTTTCTGAGGCGTGAGTTAATACGTTAGATGCACATATATTAAGAAATCATATTTGGAGTAGCTGGAGCAGCGTTCAACTGTGTACAGTTTTGTTGAGGATTGGACCAAGATATGTGAAATCAAACAAATGGCTATTTTTAAGTCTATTACAAATTTCCTGAAGATATGTGAAATCAAACAAATGGCTATTTTTAAGTCCATTACAAATTTCCTAAATATTCAAGAATTAGAGGGACATGGGTGTGGTTTATGTTTGTCAAATTTTCAAATATTTTGAGAATCTGCAATCGACTTAAACTCACCGAAATCAGATAAAAAAATTTATAAAAATGTCAAATCTCTTAACCTAACGGTTAAACCACATCATCTAACCACATCATCTGAAACTAAATTATATTAAATTATAGGTGCATCTCCATATCTATTAATCTTCTTAACAAGATTACACCCTGATTCTTGTGTGTCGATCTCCCCCACCATAGCTTCTCTTCTCTCGCTCCGGACTCATTCTCATATGGCATCTGGTTAGCAATCGAATGTACCTCTGGGCAGGTTGCCTATGATGCAGTCCAACCATAGACAAGTACATTGCTATTGTAACGTCCCTTCCTCTGCCATGCAACATTAATTATTGCGGACTGACTCAAGCTGGGTGTGTTGATACTAACTATTGCGATCAGCGGAACGCAGCCATTTGTGCCATTCGCAGTCTTCGAGCTTGCTATTGTATGATTCCTCTGTTCATTAATATCATTGGCAAGGCAGTCCCCCTGGATCTTTTACCTTGTTTCGCACATCCAAACTAGTTGCATGTATCATGAATACATTGTTATTGGTTTGTAGTTTTAATTAAGGATGGTATCTAGTTATATATTTAAAACATTCATTGATATGAAATTATCAGTTCTATTTCCCTATTAGAATAATGTATGCATTGAATCATATGAAAGGTGAAATAGAGGATTATACTAAATATTCAGTAATAATGTTAACGTTGTAATGACGCATGTAATCTTGTTTAGCGCCTATCAATCATATGAATGGTGGAATGAATGATGTTAATGTTGTCATCATTACTAAGTACTGAGTAATGATGCACGTAATCCTTTTCATAATATTGTTTAGCGCCCTCTGAGATCGTCTACGGCGTTTAAATTCATATGAGTAGCATCTACCATTTTGCCAAATTTGTTATCTTTTGGTGAAATGTTGATCGCAAATAATTGTACTGGTGGTATCTTTTAGTTTTTTCTGTGGTGGAGATTAAGAACGATAGGCCTTTGTCATGATATTATTCATCTTTCTATCCATATACCATTTTTATCATTGCCTTAGGATGGTGGATGTGCTTTCCACTTTTACCTTTACCTTCTTCATCATTGCCTGATCATCATTGCCTGAAAGGGAGTGATGTGCTTTCAACATTTAAGTTTAAGTTGGATTAAAATTTTTTCATTTGTGTTTTTTTATTTAATTTTCTAAATTATTTTTTTGGTTTTGATGGATATAATTTTTTTTTTTCTAAAAAAATATATTGATTCCAAGATCAACCATAAAATAAACAATCAACACATGTCACTTATTATTCAAACATAATTTAAATAAAGAAACCCAAAACTTTAAATGCACAATACAATTAATCGGAAGTTATCGATAATGCACAATATGACTAACTAAAGTCATCTTCTTGCTATAACCATAGTATACTCAAAAGCTTTTGGATATTACAAATCACTCTAACTGTTAGTCACACAATTAGTGAAACCTAATTATCAAAATAACAAAATGCAAACACAAAAACTAGTAAAACCTAATTATCAAAATAACAAAATGCAAACACAAAAACTAGAGAACTAAAAAAACTATATGATAAAGTCCACTGAGAACAAATAAGTCAAAAGCCTAATAATCACTAGAATTCTTAACAAGTAGACAAAAACCTTTTTAAGTGTTGCAAACCAAACTAACCAAAAACTCAAAAAATGAAGGAATAATAAAACATAAAACCACATACAAAACCTAATCCAATAGAAAACCAAATCAACTTTAAAAGTATTTATTAAAACATTTATTATAAATAAAATGAATGACAAGTTAAATAATCACAAAAACAAAATATAAAACATTAAACCAAAAAACATTTTTTTTTTGAAAATTTGCAAAGCTACATCATAGTCATTTTAAAAAATAACACCTAAATAAAATAAAAAAATAAAACAAAAAATTTAACTTTTAAAAATGCTTTAATAAAGCAACTATGTACTAAAACTTAAAAACACTTAAATTCAAATAAATTATATCATTACAAACTAATAACACAGATCTTGAAATAACATAAATCTTAAACCAAATAATCACATATAAAACCAAAAAACACTAGTTAAAGTGAAAATATAAACCATCGCAACCAACGTTTAATGCCATTTCATCGAACGAATGACCATGAAACGATAAAAACAGTAAGTAACAATCATAACAACGATAAAACATTTCACATTGGAGGAATTACTTTGGTATATTCACTGTTACATAGAGATGAATTCACCACTTGCAAGTGCATGTAAACATACAGTAACCTCACACTAAGCCACTTTTTAGAATTCTAATTTTGAAAATATTTTGGAATTAAATAGACAGTAATAAGGTTAATTTCCAAATAAACAAATTATGTTTTATATAACTAATCACATTCAAATAAATATATTTTATAAATTAGTTTCCATACAAAATTTTCAAAACCTGCTTGTATTATGATGCTTTATATTCAATTACAGGGAGTGTCAGAACCACAAAGTATTATTGCTATAGTTGAACAATTAGGTGAGGTGGTTTAGTCCTTGGCAGGATTATGTAGACTTGTAGTCCAATTTTGGGGCGCGATTTTTTCTGTTTAAAAAAAGAATTCTTCTTTAAAAAAAATAATTGTTATAATCTATAGATATTTGGTACTCACAAATTTCATGGTGTAATCTCAAATAAAGAAATTTCTTTTAATGAGAAAAAAAAAACATCAATATTTGGTCCCCACGAATCTGATATCTCATAGTGCAAATGAGACCACGAGACCGTTAGTAATTAACATTATTGATTGAGATCTTAAAAGTCACACACCTCCACAAACGGTACGCAAATATATTTATGTCACTCTTTCAGCTGCACACGGCCGTGGCAATCCAAATGGCTCAAATGAAAGATATGAGGATATTTTTCAGTAAACATTTTGAACTCCAATGCCAAAAGAATTCTCGGCAGTAATCTAGTGCAAACGAGAACGTTAATAGTTCAATTGTATAAGCTCTGTAGCTGCAGAGTAATATGGCATCGGATACGGTCGCAATGTGTGAGCAAAGTTCAAGACACGCAGAGACTCAAATGCATTCAGATGCAACAATTTCCGCTAGGGAGCGTCATGATTCCCAATCTCAACCCTTCAAACTGTTGATTGAAGATGCAGAAAGGCAAAAATTGAAACTAATGGTAACTACTTATCAATTATCTAGTCACCTTCAGAATTTTCAGTATGGAATTGTTGAACACTGACAGTGAGTTGTCCCTCAGACTCACTTATCAATTATCTAGTCTACTTAAGAATTTTTACTATAGAAATTGATTTTTAGTGCAGAAATTGTTGAACATGGACAGTGAGATGCCCCTCAGACTCAGATTCAGTCTCAGTAATTGGCTTTCCTTTTTTTTAAGTTTTGATTATTTTTTTTAACATTTTATTTATATCAAATTTAGCAAGTAATAGTAAATTTCTGATCCAATAATATTATTTTGAGTTGGCAGTTTGTGCCATGTTTAGATGATGAGTTAGTCCACACAAATCCTCTCTGAAATAAACCTAATCCAAGACTTTGATTATCTATCAACCAAAATCTATATATCTTAATTTTGTAATATAATTACCAAATTCAAATTTAAATTTTGATAAAAAAAAATTCAATTCCAGGAATTCTCTTCTGATAATGCATTCTAGTCATTTTTTACCTTATTTATTTTGAAATTTGAATAATTTATTAATTAGAAATCATATAAAAATTCTAAAAAACATAACTAGTTCAAAAAAAGCTTCAAACCTTTTCAAAATATAAATCTAAAATCCACCTAGTTTCAAAGCTAACTTACATTAAATCCCTTATTTGTTTTGAAATTTCAAATTTCAAAACATAAATCTAGGATCCCTCCTAGTTTCAAAACTAACTTACTAAAATCCCTTATTTATAGTTTAATAAGTAAAAAAAAATATAAAAATTCTGAAAAACATAATTAGCCTAAAAAAACTACACTGGTCCCTTTTCACCCAAACCAATTCAAAAAATAAATCTAAGAGCCCTCCTAGTTTTAAAGCTAATTTACATAAAATCTTTGTTCGGAATTTATTTTTTAAAATCTTTTTATAATAGAAATATATTTAAAAAATTAATCACTCAACCCACTTTCACCGTTAATGTTCAAATTTTTTCCTACCCCGTTTTTTAGACTTTCAAATATCCCATTTTTCCAAATTGAAAATTACCTTCCAATTCCTTTCCTTCTGCCTGCACTCACCGCTATCTATTTTGTGTTCAGGCATGTATTACCCTCAACATTCTATGCAAATTGGTGTTAGTAAAATATGAAAGATGGATTTTTAGTTTTTTTATTCAATTGAACAAATAGTGTCTTGGAATAGCTTTAAATATATATAGACATTTATGGAAACTAAACTTTTCCAAATTTTACTGGATTAATTATTTATAGTACAATTTCATAACCCAACCATTTTTTTTAATTCAGTTAAATTATTTAGTAACTATACACTTTACACTGCCAAATTAGTCCCACGTTACCAGAAATTAGAATGGCTATTAATTGATTAAGTACGGTGTTATTCCAACCTTTTTTTTGGTTTACCTGGCTTGTTCTTCACGTGAATTCAGGATTCCATTTCCATTGATGACTTCCCCTCGGATCAAGACAATAAGCTAGGCATACAAGCGCAGATCCATGAGGGAGATTATGGCATTAATCAGGACACCACAATTAACCCTACTGTAGAGCAGCAATGCAATGAAAACCCTCGGAAGTATAAGAAAGAGAAACCCCAACAGGTAAGCAGGAGGAGACTTGCGAGAGGCCCCAGGAGTGGGGGCGCAACAGTTGCAACAGAGACAATGCAAAATATGTTTCTCGTTCCTGCAGAAGATCACAGAGTTGTTAGCACAGAGTACCAATCCTCGGGAACTCAGGTTTTAATGAGAGTCACTTTATTGGCGGCTGGTTTTGTGATAGGAGCAAAAGGCAATTCTGCAAGATTGATAGGTCAGACAACTGGCGCAGTGGTTCAGTCATGGACAGAAACTAACTGCGGTGACCCTGATGCGGTTCCTATCAGAGTATTCCGTATACAAGGCAAGAAACCCCTTGTACAGGCTGCTGTCAATCTCATAGAGCAAGCAGTGGCAAAATACAGGGAGCTCTGTGAATGCAAGAGGAGAGGAGAATTTGTGCAGAGAGAGCATGTCATCAATGGCGTAGAGTTTTATTATCAACCTCCGCCCAAGAAAGCCCTAGAATATGACAGTCTGCAAAAACTCACTAATTCCTATGAAGACATTCAGCCTGAGCCGCACCTCCCTAGCCCTAATCTTCGCCATCACACTAATCTTCATACCAATAATAGCAATTCTGATCATAGTCATCACACTAATTCTTATGCAAACTGCATTATTCCTCCTGGTTTCAATAGACATTATCCTAAATACCCAAATCTGTGTCATTGTTTTCATGGTGAGAAGCACAATGTGATGGGTTTGCATATTGCACATCCTCTGGCATTTCCCAGAAACAATGTTTGGGCCATGCCACAAATTCACAGTGCAAACCAACTCTGTAATTCATATAACAATCCCCATCAAGGGCATGACCATATCAATATGTTGGCCTTAAACACGAACTTCAAATGCCCCAGTGGATTGTTTGATCGGCTTGGCTCAAATCATCATCAAGAACATCAATTAAACTCTTCCCAGCACACATCTGACATGAACTCCAAGGAAGAAGTACAGGTCTCAAACTTGGAAATAAACAAAGTGCACGAAAGAGGAGTGGACAATCAGGAAGAAGAATGTTCAACACCAAACCCAAACGAAAACAAAGTTGTGGATCCCTGGTTGCTTTTGGTACAACAGAGACATGAGCAGATGAGCTCCAGTTTGTTCAGTTTTTTCGGTCATGGAGGACTCCCTGGGTCTGTGGCCCCTGCACAAGCTCAATCCAAAGCTTCTGAAGCTCTTTCAACTTACGATCCAGCTACCACAGGCTTTGATTTTTCCTCATACGAATTTTTGGGAGGAAGATTCCCGGCTTTTTCATTTTCCTCCGCTATAAATTCCAAGATACATCCCATAGATACAGTGCTTCAAAGCTCAGAAGAAAAATTGGCGTGTGCTCTTTGTATTCATCAACAAGCAGGACTTTGCTTCAGGGTAATCATTACAATTTTATTGCTCTTTGTATTCATCAACAAGCAGGACTTTGCTTCAGGGTAATCACTGCAATTTTGGTATTTATTAATTTTATTGGTATTTTTTTTTTTTTTTTTATCAAATGATTTATGGGTGATTTAATGTTAATTTTATGTTTACATAATATTTCTGTCAATTTAATTAATGGAGATTTGAATCTTGATCTCATATTTATATAATACTTCATAATATTTACATACTACTCTCAATTAAACTATCCCTAAACAATTTCCTTCATATTTATACTTAAATACAATGAACTCTTTTTTACATTTCAAGTGTATTTTCATTCAACTGTATTTTCATGTGTTAACCTTCTAACACGGATTTTAATTCACTGTTACTGCAGGGTTGCAAACCCTGCGTATGTGCTTCTTGTGTTGAGCGGAATTCAAAATGCCCTTTGTGTGGAAAGGAAATTCAAAGTATTGCCAAATTAGACAGCGAAGGAGAAGCTTATCATTTGTGGAATTGTTTACCGGATGCATGAATATGAGAATAGTTATTAGAATCTAGAATTTAGTGAAGTGGGTACTCCAAGACATTGTTTGGTGATGGTGATTGATCTTTAATCTCAATTTCATTATCGATTTTCTCCACTGAAATGTTTATATTTCGTGTGAAGAAAGATCACAGGCTGTGAAAATAAAAGTTAATTTTGTAGGAGTTGAGTGGGCATATGAAGAGAGATTTCTTCAGCTTCAATGCTAATGTAAAACATAAAGAGGAGCAGCTCTTCAACATAAATTGAGTTGTTAGAGCGATGCACTTGAAATTTATTTGAATTGTATTTGAATTTTTTCTACATGTTTATTCAACTATGATAGTGTGATCATATTAAACATAATTGTTATTGGTTTACATTTCTACTAAAGTCAATCTCTTCATTTCATTGAGCTAAGATAGCCATCCTATATTACAGGTCTACTTATATAAAATTAGTAAGTAATTTTATATGATAATTTTCACTGTAAATTAAATGTTTTGATATTGATAATAATAATAATATAATTTATATTATAGGCAAGTATTCCAGCATTGTGATTATATTACATTAATTTTAAATAAAATAAATAATGTATAATTTTATAGAAACTTAAAAACTTTAATTTGTGAAGTTTAAAGTACATAATTATTTGAATCTCTTTAAAAAGATTAATTTTTAAATTAAATTAAAAGAGTTTAATTTTAGAGTTGTGATATATTTTAATAATTAAAATAAAAGGGTGGGATCTTTTATGGCTCTGGAGAAATCAAAGTTTTAGAGTATTCATGAGGCTTGAGGAAAATGACAAATTATCAAGCAGAAGTCTATGATTTACCCTAAAGATATTCTTCTAGCAAAAAATTTTCAGTTCTCTTATCTCATTATGTTAGGTGACTCTATTTTAATAATTTAACATTTGGTCAAAGGATCTTCCTATAGTCAGATTAAGAAGGTATCAAAAGATATCCCAAGGATGAGCTTTGAGGGCATTCTAAGGGATAATAACCAAGAAGTAGATCAATATGCCAACCAAAGTTGCAATTTGAATTTTGGAGTGTTTATAGTTAATGGTTAATTAAAACCATCCTCCATCTCTTGGTAGATTAAGCATGAATCCTATGTTCAAGCATCAATCTAGGAGCTCTAATGTCAAGTGTCTAGACTTAAATAATCCAGTGGATCTGGGGAAGTATATTGTAATTAAAGACTATATATTGCAGTAGGTTATATGCACTGAAGTTTTGTTTAATTTTATGGCTCTATTGGAAGTATTCACCTCTCTTTGGAAAATGATTTTGGTTTAGGAGAAGATGGAAGAAATTCATAATGTAACTCCCAATATATAGTTGTGATGTGGGCACAAATTTTGCAATTAATACAAATATTCTCATTATCCTTGAAAGAATAATTAAAAAATTAGCATACATAACAATAAAATTACAATCTCTATAAAATATAAAGATAAAACATATATCCATAAAATGTTATAAAGGATTTATTATTAATTTTTTTTTTTCCAACTTCTATATGTATTGCAAGTTTTGTCTAATTTTAGAGCTCTATTGGAAGTATTCACCTCAAAAGACCCTTATATGCTTAGTATCAATTGTTTTCCTCTTTGGAGAATAATTTTGGTTCACTAGTATGTTGATGATACTAAAGATTGTTGTCTTGCTTGGCATAGTGGTGGCATAATGTTAGCTTTGTTGGGTGTTACTTGGTCTCTCCTCTGGGAACCCTTGGTGTTTATCTTAGGGCTATGTGGGGGAGGAAATTGTTTCGATTGTGAGTCTGGGTATTGGTTTTTATCATAGTCAAGTTTAGATCTCTGGGTTTTGGAGTCTTCTGTCTTTGAGTTGTCCGAAATTGGGTTATTTTCTCTAATTTGGCCCACTTTTGTGGCACTAGTGCCCTTATTTGCTAGTTCTGTGGTTAGGGGAGCAAGGGTTAGTCGTTTCTTTGTCCTCTTGTTTGGTTGTCTGTGGTTTTTGTACCTTTTTAATCTACTACCCTGTTTCAGGCATCATGCCTCCTCGTCAAAGAATGATCTGTAGGAGGCTCAATATGGTTAATGTTGGCTTTAAATGAACTCAGCCTTTTGCTTTTGATTTTGTTGGAATATTCTTTGATGTGGTTCCTCTTAAAATGAGGAGATAAATTCTTCTTTTGGAGGCAAAAGAGAATGAGGAGCGACCCTACCATTCTGATTCTTAGCTTCATATGCCAGGTTCAGATCTGAAAAGGGTCTCGGACCGAGGTAGATTTTGTAAGAAGAGACTACATTTCTTGTACTCTCTAGCTTTGCATCATCAAATGGATACTTTTCTTTGCTTAATTTTCAAAGATAAACATGTTAAAAGTTATAATTTATTCTTCGGACTAGAGGATATTAAGGGCAGGTTGCACAATCAATGTTTAAGTTATGATAATTTGGATTCTAGACTAGCTCTAGTGGAGAGTTTTCTTGTGTTGGATTCTACTTTTGGTGACCACACTGACCCTCGTGATGATCCTTGTGATCATATTGACCCACCACTGGATAGTTTTCAGGATCTTACCATCATTTAGTCGAATCAAGATTAATTTATGAGGACATATGTTTTTTTCCACTATTTTTCCACTTTTGTTATAGTGTTGTTGTTGGGTCTCTTAGGATCCCAATTTGGAACTTTATGGTTTTACAATGGTTTCTCTGCTCTCCTTGGGTATTGATGTTTTTATTTTGTAGCTCTATCATGCCAGCGAATGTTTCATTTCAGGTGGACTCTATAATTTGGTTTGTATGGTGCGGATATGCTGACACACCTTCGCCTCTTTTTGGAGTTATGCCCATGCTACCTTTAGGCAAAGTCTCGCTATGGTCTGGTTGCTCAATCTTGAAGCTTGGCAGTTGCACTTCTTGTTTATGGTAGAAAGGCGCTTTGGGATCACAACTAGTTGACATGGTGGATGGTTGGTTTGGGACATAGTTGTTGTTATCTCTTGTTGTGTATGTATTCACCCTGGCCAACAGTATATTGTTGTGGTTTAGTCATTGCCTTTGCACTGTCAAAGATAATGGTATGGCATTTTTGGCTTTGTAATGTTGTCTTTCTTTATTCGAACATTATTTTGTTTATGCTAATACATATATTGACGAAGGTCGTAAAGTGTGGATGTATCTGTGATGTATCTCTTTTTTTATTAATAGAAACCATTTTGTAGAAATTTACAAAGAAAAACAAAAAAATTATATATATATATATATATATATATATTATAAAGAATATATTATTAAAAAATATTTTTCCAACTTTTATATGCACGACAAGTTTTGTCCAATTTTAGGGCTCTATTGGAAGTATTCACCTCCAAAGACCCGTATATGCTTAGTATTGATTGTATTCCTCTTTGGAGAACAATTTTGGTTCAAGAGTATGTAGATGATACTAAATAGAGAAGAAAATCATAATGTAACTTTGGATATACACTTACCAGCAAAACACAAATTTTGCAATTAATACACATATTATCATTACCCTAAAAATAAATTAAAATATTAAAAAACATAGCAATAAATTTACAATTTCTATAAAATATAAAAATAAAACATATATTGATGGTAAAATATTTAATTAAAAAAAAATTATTATTAAAAATTATTTTTCCAACTTATAAATTTAAATACTGGACTACAGTAGCCCACATGAAATATATCTATCCTAGCTCCTTGGGAGAATGGTTACGGTCTCCAGTTAAGAAAAGGCCCAAAATCTCCATCATTTCGACAGCATGTACATGTGCACCTTAGAGAGGAAGTCGACACTCTTCAATGGCTTCATTCTCTATGGGGAAATAATCTCCTAAAGTTGGGTATGTGGTTATTTGAAATGATAGACAATCAGAGGCTATTGTGTGTGAGGCTTTGAAGGTATGGAAATTCAGCAAGTAACTGAATGGGGTATCCACACAATTTTCTCATAGACCCTTTATAAGCATTCCAGAATCCCGATCTCTTTTCTTTCTTTTTTTTTTTTTTTTCTATCTTATGTTTTCTATGGCTGTCATTTTTGAGAAAGATGAAAAGGCTTTAGTTCTATTATGATTTATTATGACATGAGTTTGTTGATCCTTTAATTTTAGTTTAATGCATCAGTCGGTTGATCCTTTAATTTCTAAAAACAATTTCTAGTTTTTGGATTATTTTTGGCTCAGGAAAACATTTTTTAGATATTGTTAAAACTATGCTGATTTGGAGTGTTTCATGTATATATAGAATATATTTTTTATTTTCTTAATAAAAATTATAAAAAATTTATAAATTTAAATAGAAAAATTAATAGTATAAAAAACAAGTTGATATATTTTTTTATTTGGAATAGGACTTTCAGAATTTTAATTTAATTATCAATAATTATTAGGTGGATTGTTGATATTTAACATCTATGTATTTATTTTGGAATAGTACTTCCAAAATTTTAATTTAATTATCAACAATTATTAAGTTGATGGTACATATTTAACATCCACCAGATTTTTATACTATTCTTAGTAGTAGTGTCATATGAAGTAAGTTATGGCTCTCTGGACATGTGGTATAAAGTGGGAGTAAATCCCCATGGTTAAGCATCTTGTTCCATATTTTTATGTATATTTTAACTTATATATTAATTATTTTTATAGCGATAATTTAAAATAAAATTTTTGGACATGTGGTATAAAGTGGGAGTAAATCCCCATGGTTAAGCATCTTGTTCCATATTTTTATGTATATTTTAACTTATATATTAATTATTTTTATAACAGTAATTTAAAATAAAGTTTTTTTTGTAAGCTTGGCTGGACCACATCTTCATCATGTCCAATATATCACGTAGGGAATTGAACTTGTGACTTCAAATCAAGGAGCGTCTTAAGAGAGCACTCTATCACCATTTATCCAAGGCCCCATGGACAATTTAAAATAAGGTTATAATGTAATTAGTTTTTATGATTTTTTTTTTAGCAACACTAGATGTTTTATGATTTGTTTCTTATTATAAATTGATGCTTATCCATGTATAACAGAGAGGTGCGATGTGTGATTCTATTCGTGCTCAACGTGGAGTTAACAAGTATTCATTTTAAAATAAAAATAAAATATATTCTAGATTAGAAAACAATGTTGGCTAAGATTAAAACATAAATGAATATAGATATTTGGTTAGTTTTACGTTATTATTTTTTTTAATCAAATTTTATGGGCTAGTTAAGGTAAATTTGAAATAAAATAAAAATAACCATGTTAAAATAAAAATTCTATGTTATTTTTTATTATTATTAATTTTGTTGGATAATTCAAGTAAACTTTACTTGGTCAAATTACCAGTGGTTTTTGAGCTCTAGGTTTATGATAATCCATGGTATTTCCCATGGTATTCATGAGGAACATAACCTATTTAAATGGGGGAATTAAATCACCCTAGATCCATCTTGACTCCCCATCTAGAAGCGTAAAGAGGGACCAAATCTTTTGGGATGCAAATATCTTAAAGATACAAAAGGATTTGATCCCTCTAGGCACTTGGTAGATCTACAGTTAAGATGGATGTAGACTGATTGTATTGAATTTAGGCCGGTTAATAATACATAGCAACGGGAAGAAGATGTGGTAAAAATATTTTACTTTCCCTCTTAAGGCCATCATAATTTTATATCGACTTTAAAAACATAAATTAATTAAAAATTAAAAAAACATAAAATAAAATAAATAAAAACTTTTATGTTCTTTTAAAAATATTTCAAAGGCTTAAATAAAGTATTTGAACATCCATATTAACTAATATAGTTCAATATAAACTTAAGTATATATTTCAATGTTCAAAAGAAAAAGATAATTAAAAGTAAAATGATTCAATAATTTTTTTAAAAGAGATATAATTTATTCAAGTATTAATATAAAATTGATATATAACATTTTAAAAATATTATTAATGATAAACATATTCAATTTGGGTCACAAATAAAATATCTTATTATAAAATATTTAGTAATATTGAGGTGTATTTAAAAATATATTAATGACTTAATTAAAATATAACATTTTGATATAAACAATACATCCAAAAGTAAATATTTTGATGATTACATTAAGAAAAATATTTCAATATTAATTATATGTATAATATATTAATGATTTAAATAAAATATAACATTTTAATATAAACAATGCATCTTAATGCCCATATTAACTAAGATATTTCAATATTAATTATATATATGCATATTTTGGGAAGGGGAGACCCAATGTTAGACGGAAGAATGATTTGTAGGTTGGACGCCCCTTGGTATAGTTTAATTCCCTCAGAAGTGGCTCCCATCCTCAACCCCTCCCCATGGGATTTAATATAGTTTAATTGGAGTTTTGGTGTTTGGAATAGATTTGCAAGAGTCCCACATGTGTTCATGGGTTATATATATATATATATATATATATATATATATATATATATATATATATATATATATATATATACAAGAATTATGATTAAAACATTTCAAGTAATCTCAGTAATCTCAGTTATATATTTCAGTTAATTTTTTTCTAAAATCTAGCAAAGATTTGTTGGAATTATAAACTTATATTGTGTAGTCTATAAAATCACAATCCAAGTGGGCAAGGGGACTTCCAAAATATTGCATCCATTTATTCAATCAAAAATACAATTTAAGTAATTATATATATCCACTATAAATCATTTTTAAAAACAAATTTATCAATTATGAAAAGGGATTAAATCTTTTTAGGTGCAAACTTTTTTTCAAATTTTGTGCTCTAGAAAGTTTTACAAATCAAGATACTTGATCCTTATCAATGCTTATACTAGTTTATATGGGTGCGCTAGTTTTTACCAGATATTTTTTTTGAATTTTTCTTATTTTTAATAACATAAAATATAATCTTATTTAATTTTAATTAAAAAATTACATAAATACATATAATATATTAATTATTTATAATTTTAAAATTCGATTAAAAATGAGATATCAAGAAAAATGAATAAACAAAATTAGAGATAAAAATCTATTGAAAAAATTATATTATATTAATTATTTATAATGGTTTGAATTAAATTAAAACATAGTTGTTATGGTTATTTATAATAAGACACTATTTGAGCAATAAATTTATTTATATATATATACATTATTTTATTAAAATATAATTATGTTTATAGGGTCATTTTATAATTATGTTTATAGGGTCATTTTATATGATAGTATGGATTTGAGTAATTTTTCCTATGTTTAATTTGTAGTTTATAAATATTTTTTTTAAAATAGAAATAAAATGTTTATTAATATTCATTAAATAGAAAATAATATTCACTGTAATTAAAAATAAAATAAATATAAATATTTGGTTATATATATAGATAGATATTTTATTCTTATTTTGTTCATTTGGTTAGGTTTTCTTATTGGGTTGTTTTTTTTCATTCGGTTGGTAAAACGTCATTAATCTTTGTGCTCTTTGTAAAAACGTTAGTGTAAATCAGTTTTAGCACATTAAACCTAAAAATGACTAGTACAACCACATTAAAAATATTAATGTGGTTGATATAGCAGAAGAATTCATAAATATAATAAAAAAATTATTGGAACACGAGGAATACCTTACTATGCACACATTTACTTCATTAACCATATATAAAAAGGTTATGGGTCAACTTTAATTTAAGAAAAAAAGGAATTATAAATAAATGTTATAGATAATAATGAGAAACTTATCATGGCAGAACTTATTAGAATTGGAAAAGTCTCAAATCCCCAGGAAATTGGTGGGTGGGGAGCCACGTGACATGAATCTAATTTTTAAAATTTATTAAAAGTAATGGACCATTTTGCTAAATAAAAATTTCTTATTAGAATTGGAATAATCTCAAATCCCTAAGAAATTGGTGGGCAAGGTGGCACGAATCTCATTTTCTAATTTACTAAAAGTCAATGATTTACCCGATGCAATGAGTGCTAAACGACTACCTCTCATGGAAATGGTCATACGTGAATGACTTACTTAACGCAGTTGAATCCCAAAAATGATATCTAATATAATGCACTGCGTAAACCCCCATACTTAAATTAATTAAATGTCAATACATATAAACAACCATATAAATTATGAAATCCTTACACCTTGTAAACTTCAAACAACCTTGCAAACCATATCTCAGCGCACCAATTTACAACATTGATACTTTTCATGTTATTAAATTAACAATAATAGGAATATTATGATAAATTGAAATTTTTAATATTGAATATTAAATCATAATCAAGGAACCATAAATTTGTTGTGTTGCATGTATCTCAAATTTTGACTTCAATTTGACCGAGCTGTATTGCCACAAAATGACCGAAGGACCAAACTTAATAAAATTTAATGGGAGTGTAGTAATGTGTTTATCAGTTGGGTTACTCAAATTCAAGAGCTTTAATGAATTCGAAAAAATAAAGGCTCGACAACATCTAGCAATAAATATACCAGCATTACCATAGACATGGTTGAACATGTACTAGGTTATTTTTTAAAAGTCGCAATCAATTCCAACAACTAACTAACTCATGCCCCCCAAAAAAAATTGACATATTATTTTTTAAAAGTCGCAATCAATTCCAACAACTAACTAACTCATGGCCCCCCCCCCCCCCAAAAAAAATTGACCTATTATGTGCATTATTATTGTAGATTTTTAAAATAATTTTAAAGTTAAGATAAGTTATATTTTACCTCAACAAAAATATAACCCATAGAATATATTAGTTAATAAAATTGGAAAAATTATTAAAAGTGAAAATAAAATTTGGTACCTATAAAATATTATAATTTTATTAGTAAAAATATAGGAACAAATCTATATTATGTATATGTGAATGTCATAACTTTTGAATTTGTTTGGAATTTATAATATTATAATTAAAACATTTAAATTATTTTATTTAACATTTATTTTTCAAATGTGCGTTTTGTAATTAAAGATTTTTGGGTTTAGAGTTGTATAATCACGATGTTTTATTAAAGTGTTTTTACAATCTATTATTTATTGTGATGATGATGTATAGTTTTTTTGGGCTCAAAGTTAGTTTATATATTATTTTAAAAAATATATAAAAAATAATAATAATAAAAATATATTTTATTATAAAATATAAAATATAAAAATATTTAATTTTAGATATCAATTATGTTTTTGCTAAATAATGAATGAGATTAAATTATAAAATTATTATTTTTTTCAAATTTATATATATATATATATATATATATATATATAAAATTTGCATACAAGAAATTTAAGATACTTAAAGGGATTGTTATTTACACAAAAATCAACACATTGATTTAAGTGAAAATATATTAATTTCAGTGTATATTTGTATTATTGATTGATTATTGTACACTAAAATCAATATATTATAAATTGAATAGAAATAGAAATAGAAATTGAAATGATGATGATGATGATGACGATTAACATCCACTAAGACCAATGTGGTCTATCGGACCTCAAGAAAAGAGAGTCTAATTGTCATTCTTCAGAATCTTGTTTTTGTGATCAAGGAGCAGGGAAAGAAGCATTCCAAGATCGCTATAGTTGGGATGGTTTAATAAGTCAAGAAGATTGGAGGTGTGGCTGATCAGAGCAGATGTGGGCAAGAGTCAAGCAATCTAAAAGGAAGTGCTTTTCATCTTCCACCTTCTTAGTATCACAAATCTGACAAATTCTATCGTCCCAAAGGGTCTTGGGAGTAGACCATCGCCCAATTTCACTTTGAAGCTCATGAGAGTTAGTTCTAATCTTAGCGATGCTCATTTTCTTCTTAATGCTAGTCAACATAGAGAGATAATTATGGTTATCAAGGGTGGGGTTGATCACCTCCTTATAATACCTTAGCTTCCTTTTACCCTCCAGCTCCTTAGCATCCCACACCTTGTCCTTAAAACTAGAGGTAATAGTATCTTTGATACTTTCCTTGCTTCCCATGATGATCTCCTCCTTAATCCTCCAAAGGTTGAGCTAAGGCTGAGCATCTTGGTGCCACCTATGCTTGAGGCGTAGGTGCGAGTTTTAACTAAATTTAGAAACAATTTTTGGGAGCCTCTTAGATTCCATATTGGGGGCAGAAATCAATAGTCCCCAAGATGTCGTCTATCAATGTCTTTGAGTCACTGTAGATATTGAGAGAGTTAATGTTCTTTTGGTTAGCAAACCAGAGAAACCCCCATAAATCCATAGCCTCCGCCTTGGTGTTGGATCCAGAACCTCCATGCCACCACAAGTGATATACAGTAACCCAGTCAATGCGTAGCACCACACTGCACCCGTAGTCTCCCAATTGGGCAGCACCATCAAAGAAACCAGCAGGGGGCATATAAGCCATGGGCCTCATCCTATAGGATCGATCAACATACTTTTCAGTATCGTAGGAGGTGGCCTTCATCGAAGTTAGAATTTTGTGTATTATCCATGAATATTCAACATTACGTCCCTTAAATATGAACCCATTACGAGCTCTCCAAATTTCCCAGATGATGAATAGAGGGAGGGTCCTATGATCCTTTTGGCCTTTCATCCATTCTATCATGAGCTCTTTAAAGTTGCACATCCACCTGAAAGTGAACTGAAAAGCATCATCGAAAATTTTCTAGATACGAATAGAGAAAGTACACTGGAAGAACAAATGTTGTGCTGTCTCGGAGTCCGCCATACAAAAAATACATATACCCAACCCTAGATGTCCCCTTTTTCCCAGATTATCCCAAGTGAGAATCTTGTTTCTCCAAACCAGGCAGGCAAATAGGATAATATTTGTGGGGATCTTCCATTTCCATATCCTAGCAAACCATAATCTCTCCAACGGGGTTCATTCAGTGCCATCAACCACCTGTATGTATCAACCACAATAGGTGCCCCTTTGGCCAGCCTCCCAAACCACCGTAAACTGTCATCCCCACAGTCAAAACAAGGCCCTGCGCTATTCAAATTATTGATGTATGTATTCCATTTCATAGTGCAACTACCCACCAGATGTAAATCCTCAACATTTTTCCAAACCGGGCATCCCATCTCCCACCTGTGTATGATTTGTGATAGGTAGAAAAATCCCCCATGATGTATCATAGACAAATTCTTCTCTCCCAAAGGATTTCCAGAGGCAACCCCCATAACCGGATCTGAGTCAATCATGCTTTTGTGGCCATTTCCAAAACTCCAGAGCATCCCAAAGTGCCAGCATTCCTATATTTTTTGAAACGATCACTAGATCAACGATCCTTTGGACAGATTAATGTTGATGTCTCTGTATACGTGTTCCAGGTCACGAGCCTTCAAGTACTTATGTTTGAATATCTCCTGCTAGATCCCACCAACCCACATATTTCTCTCCACAGAGATTTAATTAGTAGTGCCTTCCCAAATATGCGCTGGTCTACAAGCCCCAACCCCCCAGTCCTTTGGAATCATTAGAACACCCCATTTTCAAAGGTGGCATTTAAAACCCAAGCTATTCCAAACCTAGAGGAACTATGCAGTGATAGAACAAAGCCGGTTTTGTATGGAGACCAAAATGTGATATAAATGTGCCCAATAGACATTAAGTTGTTGTAATACAACGAGAGAGAGGATATATTTGCCTCCCAATGAGAGGAAGCGATTCATCCAGGAGCACAATTTCTTCTTATATTTGTCAACCAGTGACATCCAATTCTCTGGAGAATAACAGTTGGGCTTGAGCCGAAAGCCAAGGTCAATGAAGACCGTCCAAATAGGAGCCTTCTAAACATAAAATAGTTTGGCAATAAATTCAATGTCCTGCATATCCCCATTATAATGATATAAAGTGGATTTACTTATATTTGTAATCAACCGAGAAGCATCACCGAATCTGCCAAGTATCTGATGGAGAGAAATCCACTGGGATCTAGAAATAATACCAAATGTCAAGATGTCATAAACAAAAAAACAGATGAGTAACGCATACCTGCCCGGTGATCTTGACACCCTGGAAAAGTCCCAATTCTTTTGCCTCCTTGATCTTTAAGCTGAGGCCATCCAGAGCCAAAATGAAGATGAGAGGTGAGAGTGAGCATCCTTATCTGAGGCCTCTGCCAGCACGAAAAAACGGGGATAAAAAACCATTGATCAGAACAAAAAAATGCGGAGAAGTGATACAGGCCATGATCCATGCAACATTTTGAGTTTGTAACCCAATATTGTGTAACAAAAGGTGAATATAGGACCAGTCCACACAGTCATATGTCTTGTGGAGATCTATCTTCATGACCAAAGCCTCTTTTTTATGTGTATGGATGATGTGACTAGCTTCCTGAGCCGAAGTGATTGCATCATGTATAAGCATGTCACTTAAGAAGCCAAATTGTTCTCCAAAAATGTGTAAAGACAATATTTTTTTAATTCGACCCACTATCAGCTTTGAGATTGTCTTATATAAAATATTGCATAGTGAGATACGTTGAAAATCACCAACATTATTGCAATTAGACGATTTGGGAATAAGTTCCAGAAAGGTAGAGTTTATGGCACCCGAGATCTTACTCGATGTTAGGCCCCTATAATACTAGTGATTCCCCCATTACTATTGTCTTTTTTTTTTCCTGGGGAGAAAAACATAATTTCATTAATTGGTGAAATTACATGCTGTAGATGCCCTTAAGCATATGCAATACTGTGACCGAAGTCACCTGTTTGTAGTTCAGAGATAATTACAAGAAGACCCCAAGGGGTGTACTGTGCTACTGTGTGAATACAAAAACCAAAATATCACCCAAAGGTGATAACTGTTCATGAACAAAAACTGTTATTTACATCATTTATAGCAACCTGTATTTATAAACAAAATTTGTTGTGAAAATTAGGGGTTGTCCCCCCTCTGAAGATCCCTGTCTATGTATGGCCTGTGGAAAAACTGGTATGTTCTTTCTGGTGTATGTTCAATAATCAACCATTCTCCTATAGGACGATTCATCGCCTCTTTCGAAAGCTTGTCCGCGCTTTCATTTCGCTCCCTGTAGATGTGAGAGCAAGAAATATGATCAAAATGTGTTTTAAAAAAAACAATTTCATCCATAATAGATCTTAGTGAATAAGCATGGCATGTAGCAGTGTTGTTAAACCAGTTTATCACATTCTTTGAGTCCCCATATATTTGTATATTTCTGCACTGTTGTAGTATAGAAAAGTAAATCAGGTGTCGAAGAGATATCAGTTTGGCATAGTTGTTTGTTCCTTGGCCTAAGCCCATACTAATCTGGAAAAAATGTGAATCTGTGAGATGGAATAGGATGCCACCCTCGCAGCCTTGAGCTTGAGCAGCCCCATCGAAGTATGCCCAAGGCTTTGACTTGTCTATCTGCTCCTGTGTTATAATCCTGGGTCTATTGTTGTTTTCTTCTGCTGGTATTTCCTCATAACCCGAGCATATTTTGGGTGGAACCATATTCCAATTTACAGGCTTGTCTTGGAATATAATGAGATTACGCCTCAGCCAAATATGCCATGAGACCAGGAGGGGAAAATTTCTTGTCTTTGGTTCGGATGCTTCTCCCCACCACAAGTCCCAGGCATTTGGGATGTCGACTCCTTGCCAGATCTTGTTTATATTTAGTGATGTAAGAACTTGCTCCCATATTGTCTTAGTAATGGGGCAAGTAAGAAAGAGATGATGTGTCGATTCCTCCTCCTGATGGCAAAGTACGCACCAAGTAGGTCCAGTGAATGCCCTCTTTCTTAGATTAGTTCCAGTGGGTGTTTTATTTTCAAGGATGTTCCACATCAGAAGTCTTGTGCACAGGGGGGCTTTCAATTTCCATAGGTGCTTCCACCAGCTTTTCATGGTTTTCGGCTTTGTATCAGCTATAATGATGTCATAGCCCTGTTTTGAGGAGTATTGGCCCTTTTTTGAATGCCCCCAAATAAGTTCATCATCATCATCATTTAGTCTGACATGAGACTCTGTAAGGGCTTGAATGTAGTTTTTCCATGACTTGTCCCATTCAATAGGTATGTTCCAGTCCTCACCAGAGTGCCAGGCTTGAAATAAAAAGGAAGAGTTTTGTTGGTCCCCGAGTTGTTCAATGTATGTGATGCCTCTGTTATTTAGAAATGTGATTAGCTCTGGTGGGAGTTGGTATGAGTTCCCACTGCCAGTCCAGGGATCCATCCCAATACGAACTGATGCACCATTTCCTATTTTCCATATGAGTCCATCTTTGATAATGGGCAAAGTATTTAGTATGGCCCTCCATATGACTGAGATGCCTTTTCTGCTCCAGGAGGGGTGTCTTATCCAATCAATAATGGTGTTGGGCTAGATGTATTTGTGAGCTATCACCTCCGACCAGAGGCTCTTGTGCTTTAGTAAAAGCCACCCCTGTTTAGCAGCCAGCACTTGTGCAAAGGCAGGAAGTTGCTTTAATCCCCAGCCTCCCCATTTTTTGGGAGTGGCGATTTTGTTCCATTTGACCCAGGCAAAGAGTTTCCCCTCCTTTCGCCCCTTCCACAGGAATTGACTGCATGCTTTTTGTATTCTATGAAGAATCCCCCTTGGGATCCATGCCAAAGACATCCAAAAGATGAGAGTAGCTTCCAAAACTGCTTTGATAAGAATCAGTCTTCCTGCCCTTGATAGGAACCGATGACACCATATATTGATTCTTTTCTCCACCTTGGTAATAAGCCAGTTCCAGTCTGCTATTTTGTATCCATCAGGTTTGAGTCTGAAACCTAGATACTTCAGTCCATCCTTTAGATCTAAAACCTGGAAGGGAAAATTTTGAAGCGAGAGCTGTATTTCCTGCTGAGTGCATTCCGAGAAAGAGATGGAGGACTTTCCCCTATTGATTTCCATCCCTGTGGCACTGCTGAAAAGTTTTAAAACCTCATTCATGGTTGTAATGTCCTGAACACTTCCACTGAGGAAAATAAGTATATCGTCCACAAAAAGGAGATGAGACAGATTGAAATGTTCAGTGATCTTTAATCCCCTGAGCCTCCCCAATCTCTTCTCAGAATCAATCAGTTTACTCAGTCCTTCCATAACCAGTAGGAAGAGTAGAGGGGATAGAGGGCATCCCTATCTTATACCCCTATCAGCTTGAAAGGAGTGAGTAGCGGACCCATTGATGAGGATTGCAAATGATACAGATGTGATACATCCCATGATCCAATTTGTGAATGCCAGGGGGAAACCCAAATGAGTGAGGATCATTCTGAGGTATAACCAGCTGACTTTATCAAAGGCTTTTGATAAGTCAATTTTAAGAGCCATCCCTTTGAGATTTTTTTGTTTGATTGAATGGAGGGCTTCCTGAGCCGAGCCAATGGCTTCCTGGATATGTCTGTGGTGTAGAAAAGCAAATTGTTCCTGGGAGATATGATCAGATAAAATGGGCTTGATGCGATTGGCGATGATTTTGGCTATAATTTTGTAGAGGCAATTGCAGAGAGAAATGGGCCGGAAATCATTGAAGGATGAAGGAGAGTCAGATTTTGGGATTAGGGCGATATAGGTGAAGTTGAGAGGGGCATATATACGGCCCAGAATCCTACTTTCTTCAATGACCGCAAGAAGATCCTGCCCCATAATATCCAGAAATGTAGTATAAAATTCGACAGGCCAGCCATCCGGGCCTGGGCTTTTATCTCTCTTAAACCATTTAAGAGTGCCCTCTAGTTCCCCCATTGAGACAGGTTTTAAGAGATCTTCAATGCCATTCGGGTCCATATATCTTGGGAAGTGTCCTGCCAGATTGATGATATCAGGGAGAGTGGTAGCTGTGGGGGCTTTGAACAGACTTTTGAAGTGTGTTGTTCCAAGCCTTGCTAGTTGAGAGTGAGTGGAAGCCCAACCTTCTTGTTCCATGGGCAGCTACCAGATGGTGTTATTTGCTTTCCTACCATTGGTGAAGTTGTGAAAAAATTTTGTATTTCCATCACCAACTTGTAGCCAAATAGCTCTGCTTCTAAGCCTCCATAGCTCTTCCTTTTCCAATAAGATCTTTGACTTCTGAGATTCCAGTTCAACAAGGTGAAATTTTGTTTCATTTGATAGGAAACCATGTCCCTTTTCATCAGTTAAGGAGGCAATCTTCTCTTCAATGTCCTTCAGAGTCTGCTCATCCCTCTCTTTCTTCCTTTTGGACCAGTCCATAGTAAGTCTTCTGAGCTTGTTAAGGTGCCCACAGAAATCAGCTACCTTTCTCTGATCCCTGAGAGGGGGTTGAGCTCGCCAGAAATCCGAGACTAGTTTGATATAGTCTGGGTCTTTTAAGAATGCAGAATTAAATTTGAATGGGGCTCGAGGCTTCCTGGAAGGACCCGAAACTTGAAGAAAAATGGGAGAATGGTTCGACAGGCCACCCGAGCCTACCCATTGCTTGAATAGAGTTAGGGTTCGGAGGAGCTCTTCATGGATGAGAAATCTATCCAGTCTTCTTCCCAGGGCTGCATCTCCAGTTCTCCTATTATGCCACGTGGGCATTTTCTTGTTCATGGGCACATCAATGAGTCCATGGTTCTCCAGGAGTATGCCCATTTGATCTGAGAGAGGGTCGATCTGAGAGTGATGACCCCAGGATTCCTCATTTCCTATAGAAAAATTTAGGTCACCTCCTATGATGGTGGAGCAGGTGATAAGAGTACTGTCCAGGATGGATTGCCAGAATTCAAGTCTGTTCTGGTTGGGAGCATAGATGTTCATGATACAAATATTTTTCCCCAGATCCCCAGCGAAAACATCCATGCCCAAGAATCCCTTCCCACCCTAGGAGGAAATCACTTTAATCGTTTTAGGGTTGATGCCCATAGCAAGACCCCCCGATCTGCCCACTGCATCCAAACCTTGGAAGTGCCATCCCGGGAGGAGGGAAAGTAGGGTTCAGGAAATCAGTTCAGTAGGTCTGAGGGTTTCCTAGAGGAGGAGAATGTCATAGCTGGAGTTAGTCAGGAGACGCTTGAGAGCCAATCTTTTTTTGGGGTTGGCTAGTCCCCTACAGTTGAAGGAAAGCCAGATCATGGGGGAATAGATACAAGGGGCTCTGATGCTCTAAGTGCCCTTTCAATAGTGGATTGGTGGCCCTGTGCTACATCAGCCACCGCAGATTTGATGGCTTTAGCAATCTTAGAAGGTCGACCTCTGGAAGGCTTGGATTCAGCTGATTGGGGAGGAATACCCAGTCCAAGAAGGGGAATATTGTGCAGAGGTCTGGATCGCAGATTGTAGGTATGGGGTCCCGATGCAGAGGGAGGGGAGGAAGGGAGGGTAGGGGGATTAGACCCCCGAATAGAGGGAGGTGTAGTCGAGAATATGGGGGGAGGGGACACAATGTCACAATTTAAGGGGGGGAGTGTGTTCAGGGTAGAGACGGGGGGAGATGAGGGAATATGCAGAGATGCAAGAACATTATTTAAATGAAGAGCAGAGGAAATAGGAACAGAGGCATTACCCGTTGAAGGTGCTGCTCCCACTGCAGCCTTGGAGTACGTCCGAGGAGGGGATGGAGGCGACTTCCTTGGAATTTTTTTCTGCTGAGTCGATACACCTTCAGCTTCCTTTGAAGGGGCATGTCCAGGAAGCTGTTCATCCATGTTCAGCTCTTCCAATAGACAGTGTTTGACCCCACGAGTAGCCTCTGGAACCGGTGATGAGAGTAGCGGGCAATCCTTGTACAGGTGCCCCACTTTGTGACATCTTCGGCAACAGAATGGCACTCCTTCGTAGTCTAGGTTCTGTCTGCGCGAGAAATGCCTCCAGTGAAGGGTAATTTTCTCCTCCAGGCCCTCCCTGGTATCAAGGTGAACAAGGATCCTGGCCATAGTCATGATTCCGGTTTTCTCGTAGGACTGATCATGTTCAAGATATGTCCCCAGGGCATCGCCAATGCGCTTGAAGACCTGAGGGATCCAAAATTGCATGGGTAACCCAGGCAATCGAACCCAAATAGGTCCCACTCCCAACTGTTCTCGTTCCGGGTTGAACAAGGGATCCCATCACTTAAGGAGAACTAGGGCCATCTCAATGTGCCAGAAGCGGGATAGGATCCAATCCGTGTACTCTTCTCTGTGGAACCGGAGGGCAAACCAACCACGAGCCAAAACCTTGATAATGGGGAGTTCCTTTAGCAATGAGCCCCAAATCTCCATAGTCCAGTGGCGTAGGCGCTCAACAGAATAGTTCCTACCACGCACACGCCCGACTAAGACCTTCTTCACCGTGTCAGTTACGTCTCCCATCAAAACATCCTCACTGAAGGTCAGGTTGATGTCTATATCCACAACCTTGAGGCACCTACCCTTTTTCGGCTTATCTGTGCGGCGACCTGTGGGATGCTCTCTTAACAAGCTCCTGCAACCCTGAGAGGTACTGCGGGGCGTTGACAGGGTAGATTTAGGGTTTGGAATGGGGGAGCTGAAGCACCCGGAACGAATCGGCGAGTTAGGGTTAAGACTGCCAGACACAGGGGGAGCAAAAGAGTGTGCAGGATTGTGGAGGTTAGAGGGTCCAGCCGATGTGTAGGAGGATGAAGGCGCAGTCAAGGGCATGGAGAAAGGCGGAGGCTGATCCAAGGGTGAATCAAAGGTAGGGGAGGACTGAAGGCAAGTGCCTAGCAAGTTAAGGGTAGCCGGAGATAGAGGCGGGCAATCTAACCCCGGGAGGTCCTCAATATGAACAACAGGCGGAGGAAGTTTGCCAGTGGAGCGTGGGTGGAAAGGCTCAGACCGTGCATCTGTCAGCTGATGAATTTTGGCAGACCAGGGACCAGGTTCAGATCCAGATTGCTGATGTGCCCATATGACTTGGTCGGGATTGGGGTCCGCCTTGTAGTCCATGAGGTCTTCCGCGTCCATTGGGAAACAACAGTTATTGTCGGCGAAACAACAGGGGAGTGAGAGCCAAAAAATAGGGGTTTAACCACAACAATACAGTAAAAATGCTGAGTCCGTGACGGTGGGTAAACCAAACCAAGAGAGGTTGAGCACTAGGAGTCAACGGGGGGAGGTAAGTATGGGAGCGGTCAAAACCATGAGGTTAAGCCCCCAAGACCGCCATGGAAACTACAACGGTCGAACTGAACCAAGTCTTCCACCATTTCTCCTCCACTCTTTCTTCTATTTCTGCAACTTAATTTGTCCACTATTGTCATTGTATCCCTTATTTTTATTATTGTGCCCCTATTGTCTCCATATTGTTATTAGTATGCCCCATGGAAACCCACTATTGTTATTTTTGTGCCCTTATGTTATAACTGTTATGTCGACTTGATTATATTATGACCCCTTAGACTCCTGTGTATAGAAGGGAGGTTTAGTCATTTGTATCATCCAAGAATTGTTCATTTGTTTAATGTAAAGGAGGTTTCCCCCTTGAAGAGGATGAATTCTAAGCGTTGATCTACCTTTTCTATCTTTTTGTGAGCTAGTTTTCTAACATTTGGTATCAGAGCTTTGGATTCTAGGGTTTCGTTGCTCAAAATAGGTCATCATGGAAGTTTCGCTATCAGTTTTTTTCCACGACATTTCAGAAGCTACAAAAAAAATCCATTTGAGCCGAAATTGTTCTGAAGTTTGGGTCTGAATTTTAGAGCTTGTATCGCTATATTTGCGGAGATATGATTTGAGGAAGTTAGGGTTTTTGCAGACTCCCGAATTACATCCAAAACAGGTGACCCGGGGAAAATAGTCATAACATATGTTTTGAGAATCAAATCGAAATTTCATAAGAAGTTTTAGAAATAGGACGGCCTGTAGTTTTAAGTGTATCCGTTTCAGGTACTAACATTGAAATAGTGACACATGGCACGTCGTACAAGTTCGCTCTACTGAACTATTTTATAATCAAGCCACTGTGGGAGATTTGACATAATTCTTCATTGGAGAATCCAATATTGATCAGACTTGTAGGGTTAGAAAGAGGAATCAAAGGGCTACCGCAAGATGAGATTTCAGATATTCGAGATCTAAAGTTACAGAGATACAACAGATTCAATATTGAGCTCTTACAAAGTGAAAAAAAAAGGTGTGTAGTTTTTTTAAAATTTTGCATAAGTTTGGTTTGAAAAATTAGTTTGAAGGAATTCAAAGGGAATAGTGAAGAATTATTATCATTAATTAATGCCCCGAAGAAAGAAAATGGAAACACATAGTAAGCAACCTGAAAGCTCTAGCATGACTTGTGAAGAAGAGGAAGAAATGCAACGTGGTATATCAAAATTACAAGACCAAGTACAACAAATTTCACTCTCACTAAAGGTAAATGAAGCCAAGATGAATGGCATGGAAGCTAATATGAATGGCATGAAAGTTAATATGGAAGCTAAGATGGATGGCGTGGAAGCTAAGATGGATGGCATGGAAGCTAAGATGGATGGCATGGATGCTAAGATGAATGGCATGGACGATAAGATGGAAGAATTGAAGATAAATTTGAATAAGTTGTTACAAGAAATGGTCACTAATGGTGAAAGGGTAGTAAAGGAAACTCATGATGAGAACAAAAGAAATTTTAATCATGATTTCATAGACTCTAATGTTGGATTGAAGACCCACCATCTTCCAAAAATTGATATGAGGAAGTTTGATGGCAATGATCTTAGAACATGGATATTACAAACGGAGCAATTTTTCGATCTCCATAATGTGAAAAACACACAAAAGGTATGTATTGCAACTTTATATTTCGAACCAAATCAGTTTGTATGGTATCGATGGCTTTGCTTTGGTAAATAATTTGTCACTAGGGCAATTTTTAAGGAAGAAATGATAGCACATTATGAGGATACAAAAAGCAACACCTTTTTTAGCCAATTGATAAATCTCAAACAAAAGGGTTCAATGATGGAGCACATTGAGGACTTCCAAAAATTGAACATAAGGGTAAAAGATATTCCAGAGGAGCATATCGTTGATGTGTTCATAGGGACTTTGAAGGATAATATACAACATGAGGTTCGCCTTTGGGAACTTGATTCATTGGAGAAGGCATTTAGATTAGCAAGAAAAATGGAAAGAAAAATTATGGAAACCAGGAAGCCTACCACTCACAACTATAAATATGGAAGTGTTGTTGCCCCTAGTCTTCCACAACCTACAAGGTTGACACCACAATAATTGGAAGAAAAAAGAGCAAAAGGGCTTTGTTACAGTTGTGATAACAATACACTAAAGGTCATAAGTGTGCCGAGAAGAAATTATTATACATAGATTGTGAAGAGGAGGAAGAAAAGGAACAAGAAATGTCAAAAGAAGAGGATATACTCCAGGAACAAACCCTAGATAAAGAAGAAATGAATCCGACCATATCTTGTAATTCATTGGATGGAATTACCACTCCTCAAACTATCAAGATAGAAGGACATATCAAGAAGAAAAAGGTAACAGTGTTGATTGATTCGGGAAGTACCCATAATTTTATTCATTGTAAGATAGCAAAGGAATTGAATTGCTTCCTATATCCAACACAAAAGTGTCAAGTGATGGTTGCAAGTGGAGGAACCATAAATTGCTATGGAAAGTTCCATAATATCAAGCTATCCATGGGATAATATGTATTGAATAGCCCAATGATTTCCATTCCAATGGGTGGTGCTGATGTTGTACTAGGAGTCCAATGGCTACAATCCTTGGGTACAATAGCTTTTAATTTTCAAGAACTTTTCATGAAATTTTGTGTGGAAGGAAAGGAAGTTGAATTAAGGGGTATTGTAGGGAAACCGAGAAAGATAATCAGCTCTAACGGTATGACAAAGCTTCTAAAGAAGGAACAACGAGGTGTAATTGCACAATTATGTTCGCTAGAGGTTCCCACATCGAAATCATCTATTTCTCCAGATCTCCAAAAATTCTTGGACAATCATTCCAAGGTATTTGATACTCCCAAAGGTCTCCCACCTATTCGTGATCATGATCATGCTATCCATTTGATTCCAAGAAGTGTTCCTCCAAACATCAGGCCGTACAAATATCCCTATGCCCAAAAGAGTGAAATTGAATGTATGGTTGCAGAAATGCTAGAGGCTAGTATAATTCAACCTAGTCAAAGTTATTTCTCTGCTCCAGTAGTATTAGTGCACAAGAAGGATGGATCATGGCGCATGTGTCCAGATTATAGGGAGATCAACAAGCTCACTATTAAAGATAA
Organism: Pinus tabuliformis; assembly: GCA_031772625.1. Lineage (NCBI taxonomy): Eukaryota > Viridiplantae > Streptophyta > Pinopsida > Pinales > Pinaceae > Pinus > Pinus tabuliformis. The sequence goes on from CM062804.1 coordinate 594,195,542, forward strand.
ATTTCTCATTCCTGTCATTGATGAATAATTTGATGAATTGCATGGATCAATTTACTTCACCAAGTTGGATCTTTGTTCAGGATATCATCAAATCAAAATGAAGATTGAAGACATTCTAAAAACAACATTTAGAACTCATGAGGGTCATTATGAATTTTTGGTCATGCCTTTTGGCCTTACCAATGCACCTTCTACATTTCAAGGTTTGATGAATTCCATTTTCAAACCCTTCATTAGAAAATTTGTGTTAGTATTTTTTGATGATATACTATTCTACAACAAGTCTTGGAAGGATCATGTTGAACATGTTGACAGGGTGCTCAAACTATTGGAGGACAAACAATTATATGTAAAAAGATCCAAATGTTTCTTTAGAGTACAAGAGGTGGAATATCTGGGTCATATTGTATCTCATGAAGGTGTTAAGGTAGACCCTAGCAAAATTAAATCCATTAAGGAATGGAAAATCCCCACATCCATAAAGCATCTGTGAGGATTTCTCTAGTTGACAGGGTATTATCACAAGTTTGTTAAGAATTATGGGAGAATAACAACACCTCTAACAACATTATTGAAGAAAGATGCATTTTCATGGACTCCAGAAGCAACAAAGGCCTTCGAACATCTTAAAGAGGCAATGTGCCAAGCACCGGTCTTAGCTATGCCGGACTTCACAAAAACCTTTATTGTGGAATGTGATGCTTTAGGTAATGTAATTGGTGCTGTTGTAATGCAAGATGAAAGACCCATTGCTTTTGAAAGTCGTCCAATCAAGGGAAAGTATTTACAAAAAGCTATTTATGAGAAGGAAATGTTGGCAATACTACATGCACTTAAGAAATGGCGACCCTACCTAATGGGAAGACACTTCAAGGTAAAAACGGATCATGATAGTCTTAAATACTTTTTAGAACAAAGATTATCCTCTGAAGAGAAACAAAAATGGGTCACAAACATGTTGGGTTATGACTTTGAAATCATCTACAAAAAAGTGAAGCAAAATGTTGTGGCAGATGCACTCTCAAGAAAGGATGAGGATGTGGAAGCATTTTATGCTTGTGGAAAAACCTGTGAACAATTTATGAAACCAACGTTTCGGACTAGCTTGGTGAGTCCATCATCAGGGTAATGTGATTTGTATTTTGAGAAGAGAGAGCGTGAAATTATGGTGCTCTTAATAGTTATTTTAAAAAATCGATAGGTTTCTAGCTCTGGAAATTCTCATCTTCTCAAAATTTAAAGCATTGTTCATTATATCCCTTCCATGGTGGGACTTAATGGTGTTAAAGAGAGACATACAGGTTGGTAGAATTTTATGCTTGTGGAAAAACCTGTGAACAATTTATGAAACCAACATTTCGGACTAGCTTGGTGAGTCCATCATCAGGGCAATGTGATTTGTCTTTTGAGAAGGGAGAGCGTGAAATTATGGTGCTTTTAAAAAATCGATAGGTTTCTAGCTCTGGAAATTCTCATATTCTCAAAATTTAAAGCATTGTTCATTATGTCCCTTCCATGGTGGGACTTAATGGTGTTAAAGGGATAATAGAAATGTTGCTTTGTTTATCCAACCAGATTGGATAAACAAAGCAAGGGAGGAATGGAAGGATGATGAAGAAGTGTGGGCACTCATTCGAAAGTTACAACAAGATCCCAGTACATCTGATACATTTAGTTGGAAAAATGATTCGTTATGGTACAAAGATCGCTTATACCTATGTAAGAATTCCCAACTCAAACAAAATATTCTTATAGAATTGCACACTTCTCCCTTAGGAGGGCACTCAAGATTTTTAAAAACTTACCACAGGGCTAAGAAGGAATTTTTTGGGATGGCCTTAAATCATATATTCAAAAGTTTGTGGCGGAATGTTTGGTTTGCCAACAAAATAAAGTTGAAACAATTAAGACCCCAAGTCTATTACAACCTTTATCCATTCCAAGCCAACATTGGGAGGAGGTTTCATTGGATTTTATCACAAGTTTACCCAAGTCCGAGGGAAAGACTGTCATCATGGTGGTAGTTGATAGACTTACCAAGTATACACACTTTTGTGCATTATCACATCCATTTAAATCCAGTATAGTTTCTACTACATTTATGGAAACAATTCAAAAGCTACATGGAAACCCAAAGATTATTGTAAGCGACAGAGATCCCATTTTCACTGGAAATTTTTTGACAGAATTATTTTCTTGTCTCGGTACTCAGTTAGCTCATAGCTCATCTTATCATCCTCAATCTGATGGGAAAACTAAGATAGTAAACAAATGTTTGGAAGGATATCTTCGTTTCTTTGTATCTGATAAACAAACACAATGGGTAAAATGGTTGCCTCTGGCTGAATGGTGGTATAACACTTCCTTCCATACTACAGCAAAAATGACCCATTTATGGAACTCGGATATCATCCACCATCCATCACATCATATTTAAGAGAAAATTCTAAGGTTCAAGCAGTGGAACATCACATCGAGCATCAACAACAAGTTCTCCAACTCTTAAAGGATAACCTCACATTGGCGCAGAATAGAATGAAACAATAGGTAGATCAACATCACAGTGAAATAATTTTTGATGTAGGTAACTGGGTATTCCTATGGCTACAAACATATAAACAAATGTCCCTCAAGCAAGCTAAGAATAATAATAAATTATCACCAAAGTATTATGGTCCGTACAAGGTGTTGCAAAAGATTGGTAGTATGGCATACAAATTGGAGCTTCCTACAGCTTCCCGAGTGCACCCAATTTTCCATGTTTCATGTTTAAAGAAGGTTATAGGTGACAAGCTCCCAGTTCAAACAATATTGCCAAAACTTGACGAGGAAGGAAAAATCATATCGGAACCAAAAGCAGCCACAGAAACAAGAGCTTGACAACTACGAAATCGATCAATTTCAGAGTATCTCATCAAGTGGAAGAACTTATCCGTTGAAGATTCCACATGGTAGGATGAGAATTTTATACAGAAGCATCCAAAACTACTCAAGTGTTGAGGACAACACTTTTCGCAATGAGAGGGGCATGTTAGGCCCCTATAATACTAGTGATTCCCCCATTAATATTGTCTTTGTATCCCTTATTGTTATTATTGTGCCCCTATTGTCCCCATATTATTATTAGTATGCCCCATAGAAACCCACTATTGTTATTTTTGTGCCCTTATGTTATTACTGTTATGTCGTCTTGATTATATTATGACCCCTTAGAATCATATATATAGAAGGGAGTTTTAGTCATTTGTATCATCCAATAATTGTTTGTTTGTGTAATGTAAATGAGGTTGCCCCCTCAAAGAGCCTGAATTCTAAGGCTTTGATCTATCTTTTCTATATTTTTGTGAGCTAGTTTCCTAACACCCGAAGTCCTGGATTCCTCCACTATATCCAGAATGTGTTGTCCCATGATATCAACAAAATGTAGGAAGAAATCCACTGTCCATCCGTTAGGTCCTGAGCACTTGTCAAATCTAGAAAAATTGCCACGTACATTCAATATATGCAAGATCATGCCTTGATTGGCAAATTTCTAGATTTTTGGCCTTCAAATAAGTCTCTAATATGGTGAATATAGAATAAGTGGAAACCAAAGTGAGAAGTAGATATGGAATTATGTGCCAATGGTTTCTTCATGGTAATCTTTGTTGACATAGAGTGTAGAAACATAGTATTTGAAAATGGGCCTTATTTCTTCAACTCAACAAGTCTATACCTCTAATTATGGACATAATGTTTTAGCTCAAACACAGAAATTTTTATGCAGCTCCAATATAGATATGCGTTTTATCCCTCCCAAAGGAAGTTTAGGAGGAAGAAATGATGGAAGGAATAGGCAATTATCTAAGCCAATTTGTTGAAACATTGGAGATCATCAAGAGGAGTAGATATACCTCATATGCCAAAATATGTGTCTACATGAATATATCACAACTTCTTCTGAACTCTCATGGTATCTCCTTCCAAGACTTAGACTGGAAGCAACCTCTTGGTTATGAACACATTCTTAATCAAATTCAAAGAAAGAGACAACCTAGGTGAGGATCTAGCAAGGTGAGAAAGACTTACAAAGGAAGAAGTGGCGCATTGAGGACTGAAGTGATATATATATATATATATATATATATATATATAAGATATCGCAACATATTCCATCTTATTTATAGTTTCTCTTTACTTACTTAATATATTATGTTGATGTTAGGGAACAATAAATACTATCTTCAGCCAAATTCCTCTCTTTGAAAGCCAGTCGAGGGTTTTTTCATTTACTGTTTCCTCTATTATATATTGCACCCTATGGAAAGGGGCCTGTCCCCCTCCTACCATAACATAGTCCCAAGGGATAACAGATCTTTGGATCACTCTCAACCTGATAAAAGACAACATGCTTCCCATACCCCCAATGCTTAAGGTCAAGGTCAATCTATAGGTATGAATCACCAAATACATTAGCTGGCCCTACCTAATAGTGAAGGAATCAAGATCAATGCCATCCAAACACTATAGAAGACCCTTAATTTGAGGCCAAATCTAGCAAAATTGTTGCATACATCCTATATATGGAGGATCATGCCCTGATTAAAAATTTTCTAAGCTTCTAGCCTTTGGAAAAGTCTCTAATATGGTGGATCCAAAATAAGTGAAAGTCAAAGGGGAAAGTATATATGGAATTGGGTGCCAAGGGTTTCTTCATGGTAATATTTACCAACCTAGAGGATAGAAATAGATTACTTTAAAATGGGCCTTATATTCAACTTGGCTATTCTATACCTTCAATTATAGATAGAACGCTTTAACCTAGACAATGATATTTTTTAGGTAGCTCTAGTATGGATCCACCTTTTCTTCGGAGGAATAGGAAATTCTCTTGGACATATTTTCAAAACATAGAGATCACCAAGACGGGTAGATCTACCTCGTAAGCTAGCATATGCATCTACATGAATATGTTGCAGCTTCTTCCAACCTCTATTGATATCTCCTTCCAACACATAGTTTAAAAGCAACCTCTTCATTATGAACACATTCTTTTCCGTTGTCTCACTACCATGAGTATGGTTATATTCTCAAGGATTCCCCCATATTCCCCAAAGGGTCCACCCTTGTGATTAACCCCCAAAAATATTGAGAAGGGTTCACCAAGGTTACCCTTAGGCACCGCAATGCTTGAGCTCCCTCATTAATAGAAAAAAGTGCAGCCCCTGGTATGAGTAATAGTTATGAAGTGTTGGCCAATATTAATAATTGATATCAATGAAACCCCTCTTTAGAAAAGAGGAAACATGACCCAAATGGAAAGGAATTCCCTATGCAATAGCAACCCCAAGCTTCAATCCAAGGAACTCCATAAGACAATGCAAAGGGAATGGAAACCCCAGTACCAAGGGTGGAAGATTTAAGAACTATTGCAACCTACTAGAATACATGGACCTATCTAATCCTCATCTAGTGGGTAGAACAACCACTTGACATGGAAAATATCCATACTTTATTCTCGATTCGCAAGTACGATTATTTTGAAAATACCTCTTCAAAGCTACGAAAAAGAGGTAACATTAAACCCCAAATATATTTATCTTTTAAATATACTCTCAAAATCTCCAAGCATGATAAAAAGTAGGGAAGGAAATCTAGTAAAAAGTTATTAGAAGAACATGGTGAATATCTAGATAACTCTGGCAAAATTGCAGTAATGATGAAGTCATTCTCCTCCAAATATATAAATATTCCATGAATATTATATCCTAGAATATGAGGGGTTCCAAATGAAGAGGAAAACATAGATTCCTAAAAGAAAAATTCAAATATAAATAGACGACCATCATCATATTGCAAGATTCCAAATTTAGTAGTGAAAAAGTCTTTGAAATTTCCTCTTGTTATTGGTCCAATTGTAAAAGTGTAGCCTTATATGACATCAGTAGTGTGGTATGCATGGATATGGTTTGAAACCTATAGGATTTGATCATCTCAAATATCTTTGTAGAGCCTATAATTCTATTATCTAAGTTCCAATTGATAGGATGTGCAGAGACAGATTTCATATCTGATGTATATAGGCCACATGTGCCAGGAGACAACTACCAACTTCTTCAAAACAAGACAAATTTGGGGACCCTAGTCACTAGTCCCCTTTGGATAATGGGAGAATTTCAACATGAAGAAAATCCTAGATGAAAATAAGGGAGGGATAAGGAAACTATATTCGGATACGACCCGCTTCAAGAACACTCTCACCCATTTAAGTCTGGTGGATGTGGACATCATCAATGGAACCTTCACTTGGCATAACCATCATGGAGGGGGATTTTAGATTCCATCCCCCTTGCCCCCACAACTTAGCCATTTCTTAGTTATGGAGGATTTTTTTGACATGGACATATTCGTTGAATCCTCCAAATTTCCTAGTGGAGGATTGGATCACTAGCCAATATTCCTCGATCTAGATATTAGAGAAAATCCTAAAACTAGATCATTCATATTTGAAATATTGTGGCTCTTAGACCGAAATTTCCTAGATAAAGCTTAGGAGTTGGTGGGAAGAATCCATCATCTTTGAAGGTACATCTATGTATGTATTCCAAAAAAAAATAAAAATTCTCAAATCCAAAATTATACAATGTAATGGACAAGAATTTGGGAACATCTTCAAAGAAAAATGAATTCTAGAAGAGGGCATGTCTAACATACAACAATAATAATCACATAGGATCACTAGGAATATCTAAAACTTGAAGCAACCACCCTTCTTATAGTGAAATTTGAGGATGATAGAAGGAAGGATGAGATTTTATGGAGACAAAATCCCAGGTTCAATGGCTAGGGACGCAAAAGGGAATATGATTTTTTTTTCATAAATCAATGATCCAACGCAGTCATAAAAACCGCATATTGCCTATCAAGGATGAAAATGGTAATAAATTCACAAACCATCAATACATGGAAGCCAAATTGACCTGATACTACTCCTCACTTCTTACTAAACCCTACATGGACCATTTAAAAATTATCTTGAATAATACCTAATAAATACCCCAACTAGTAAAATAGGAACAAAATGAAGCTTTTATGGGGTAGATTGCATTGGAGGAAGTTAAATATGTCGTTAAAGAATTTCCCAAAAACAAATTCCTTAGACTTGATTATTTCACAATGGAATTATTTTAAGCTTGCTAGCCCTTCCTGGGGTAAGAGATTCTATCTCTATTTGAAATTCTAGACATTCATCCTCCATTCATTCTTCTTGAAATGAAACTTTTCTATATCTAGTTCCTAAAATTGATAATTTGGGTGACCCTTAAGACCTCAGTCCTATATATTTTTGCGATGTAGTTTATAAATTTGTTACCAAGATTATTACAAACAAATTAAAACCTCTTCTTCCCTCCTTAATATATGAAGATAAAATTGTCTATATGGAAGGTAAACAAATTTTAGATGGAATCCTTTCGGCTCCCAAAGTTCTTCAACCTCTTAAGAATCTTAAAAAACTAGGTACACTTCTCAAGATTGATCTCTCAAAATATTTCGTTAAGCTAAGTTGGTTTTACATTCACCACACACTACTAGCCTTTGTTTTTTAGAGACTTGGTCAAAGTGGTTTGACTCCCTTATCTCATCCTCTTACTTCTCTATGATTCTTGAAGGGTCCCCCTCCTCCTCTTTCAACCTTTCTCAGGGTATCTATCAAGAAGCTCCACTCTCCCCCTTTCTATTCATTTTAATAGCAGAAGGACTAGGCCGAGCCTATAAGGAAACAATCTCTCAAGGTCATATCAAGAGACTTTTCCTTTCCAGTTTTGTTTTTACATACTCACACCAAAAATTCATTTATGGAACTATGTTGATGGGTGTCCCTTTTATTTAGCATTCCAAAACCTTCTCCAAGGTTCTAGAAACTTCATGGAGGCCTCAATCTCTTCTCTCGACCATTTGGAATCCCATATATTATTTTGTAACCCCCCCGCTCTCACCCTTCTATTCAAAGTCACATTTCTCATTTATTGGGATTCCAAATATATTCCCTTCCAATCACTTACCTAGGGGCACCCCTAGTTGTTAACTATCTAAAATTTTGATATTGGTCCTGCCTATTGCATAAGATGTCTAGCAAGTTGGAAAATTGGACTTTTAGGTCTCTAAATATTTTTGGTTGACTCACCCTTCTCAAATTGGTTGTCCAAGTACCTCCTACATATCCTTTTCTTCTCTTGATGCTCCCAAACCTATCCTATTTTCCATTTGTAGCATTCAATGCTCCTTCCTCTAGGGAGGTGCAATCAAGGAAAGAAAATGGGCCTTAGTACTTTGGGACAAACTATGTATTCCTAAACTCCAATGAGGTCTAGGGCTAAGGTATTTTACCCTTATTAGCATGGTATTTGGTGCTAAGCTCTAGTGGTGATAGATCCAATAGGTAAAAGAACTTAGAAGCCAAATCTAAAACAAGAAATCCAACCCAGGTTTGACAACTCATCAACGTTTTCATTCGTAGCACTTAATCACAATCTCTCTGATGTGGAAACTAGAATGCATTGTCAAGCACATCATCCAACAACATTGTTCTGGAATATTAGGAACAACCACATGGATCTCTTCTAGGATTATTCTTGGAATCAATTACCCAAACTCAAACTTCAATCCCCCTTACTATGTTCGAGGCAATATCATGTCTAAGAAAACATTTTCAATATCATACTATTGGTATGTTGTCGCTGCTATAACAACCTCCAAAATTTTGGCCTATATCCAAATTTTGATGTCTACTTTGACTTTGCATGTTGTCATTGCAAGCATTAGGAGTTATTCCATGTATTTTCTCTAACTGTCCTTGTCCCATTTACAAGAAAATCAAAGTGTCATATTATAGCATGTGGAGTGTCGGACAACGCACAAAAGCTAGTGCTATTTTTGGTTGTTTTAAGGGGTAACATTTGTGTAAATTATCTGGTCTTACCATGTAAACATGTATCACACTCATTTCTAAAGTTTCAATCACTGTCACACAAGTGTCTTCACGATCATCGCAAAGCGTATCTTAAGTGTAGGTCATCACAAAGTTGTCGCACTGAGAAAAAGTATGTTGTTCATGTGTTCTAAGCATTCCATGTTGTGTCATTAAGTGAGCTAAGTGTGTGATCATGTTTAGAGTCATGATTTTTCTCATCTTCCTTCCACTAATCCAACACTTAGTCAAATTGGGAAAACTCCCCAATTGGGCCACTCAGCCTCTTTCAGCCAGCCTTAACTATGCATTGCATAGTCTGAGCCCTCAAGCAACAACCTTGTCTCTTGCCACTTTGCAATGTGCAATTTTTTCCTCCCAAAATGTGCAGTTTTTGCCTCCAAAACCATGGAATTGACCCCTCCAGTCAACCCTGAACTATGCATTACCTAGCCACAGTCCTCAAGCCTTAGCCTTGAGCTCTTGAATTGTGAAATTGTGCAATCACCTGAACTCCCTGTCCTTCCAACACTGTGTAGTGGGAAAACTCAGTGCTCAAGCCTTCATCTCGACTCCTTGAATCGCTCAACTACGCAATCCTCAAGCCCAGTCTAGCCTGAACTACGCATTTCACAATTGCATGGTTCATACCTTACCCTTGACTTCATGAGCTACACAATTGTGCAATCCATGAGCCTCTACCTCATCCTGCCACTCAGTTCCAGCTCATTCAGTGAATCATCATGCAACATATTATATTAGGGGTTTATCGTACTGATGTCATCTTGTCATGAGTGATTTGCAGATGCAGGTACTCTACCATTCTATGACAATATGATGAAGAAGGAGATGGAGGAGGATACCATGCTAGAAGACACCTCTATAGCTGAAAATACAAGTTGATCATTTAGGAGGAAGCAAACGAACGTCATCTTGTGACAAAAACTAAATATTTAATAACACTGAAGACTCCTCATCTTTAGCCATATGGAGGTGTAAAAGGAGATAATGTTTTATCTTCAAGGAGAAGCAAAGAAAGTAGCAACAAAGAATGTCTTGGCATTTCCATGTCGTCAGTGTCATGTCATCTTATGTCATGAGTCATTATGTGCCACATAATTTTGTGGATTATGTAAATTCTTATTACAAATATATTGTAAATTGGAAGTCTAAACGACATGTACAAAATGTAAAGAGTCATGTAAGAGTTGAAAAGTCACAGGGAAGTCAAACAATCATGAGAATAGTCCAAGAGTCACAAGGGAGGTGAAGGATTACCCCATTTGTTATATATACACCCTCATTGTACAAGAAAAGGAATTTTCACATTGGCTTCTTCCATAAGGCATCAAAGAGACAAAATTATTACTTTTGGGGAATAAGTAGTGGCTCCAACACTCCACTATTGGAGAAAGTGATGTTCGTTGTATACATGCATCTTGGGACTTTTACTTAATATTTGAAGCCTGATGGCCAACATGTTTTCATACATGGATTGTGAATATTTGTAAGATTGTTCTATAAATGTTTATGATTCATGTTTTTTTTTCACCTATACTAAAGTAGTTGAACTATTTTGGTTATTTTAGTGCTTATCATATTGAGAATGTGTTGTAACAGCTGTAATTCTCATCACATCTTTGTGGACTATTATGTTGGATGTTAGATGAATATTTCTTATTTGTGTTTGTTTCTGTTAGGGTGGTATTATTACATTTCTCTGAGAGGCTCACTTCCTCCTCCCTTTGCATTAGAAGAACCCTAATGTACTTGCAACCAAACATTCACCAGGCACACTTGCTTTTCGAAGGAACATATGTGATGCTCTCTATGTTGATAGCTAAATCTAAGGAAAATCTTTAAGTAGACGACAATCGGGCCATATTCTGGATGGGTCTCCTACAGAAAACTATGTGAGGTCTAATTTGGACCTTATATTGGGGAGACCCTTTGAATGTTGGCAGGTTCAACACTGTCAACATGGTCTAATGATTATACCTCCATAAAATGACATTTATAGATTCTAGAAATCAACCAGCATTTGTTGCTCAATTCTCTAACAAGCTCATACTTTTGGCCCCTTCTACAAAAACACCTTATATCCATTTTAAAGGACCAAGATATCCTCCATTGGGGCTATAGGTCAAAGGTATATCTCATATTCAAAGAGGAATACAATCCATTAGTGAGGCACAAAACCCACCCAAAGGAGGAGATATGGGAGAAAATATGGACTCAAACACTCTAGCCAAAAGTCTCTCACTTCTTATGGATTTTAGCTCAAGGTTAGGCTTTGATGTGGGATAATATTCTTTGAAGAGGCTATGAAGGATCCTCCATCTACTATTATTGCTGATGGGACCAAGAGAGCACAAAGCATATATTCAACATTTATTCTTTTTGGTCGAGCATCTGGGATAAGTTATCGCTCTTTTCATTAAATCAATTTGAAACATTGATTGTATTAAGGAGAGTATTTCCAACTAGAGATATGTTTCCTTTCATATCTCTATCCCTAATAGAGAATGGTCTTTACTTGGTAGCTTCATTATTTGGCACCTATAAGATGAAATATACCATCTCATATTTTAAGATATGTAATCTATAAGGAATAAACTTGGAACAAAATCCTCAACTATCTTATAAAGGCCATTATCCTCAAATTTGAGTCTCGAGAAGAGTGAAATTCCCCTCCCTTTGAATCCCAAATTGTTTTCTCTCTTGACTTTCAAAATTATGCCCACTTCCCGATGGTTTTCTTAAAATCAATTTCGATGGAACCTTGAAAGGAAAACCTAGAGAACTTATATTTGGAGTTGCATTTAGAAATATGAAATGCTATATATGTACTTATATGCTGGCTATATAGGCCTCAACACTAAAAATGTACTAGATCTTATTGCACTCCACCAAGGTATTTGTTTTACCCATTGAGGTACCCTTTCCAAAATTCTCATAGAGGGTCATTCCTTACTAGTTATCTAGTCTATGAAGAGGATATTCAATAGATTGAATCCCCACATGCTCTTTCAAAGTTGGAGATTCGAAATTCTTCCTCTGAGTATTGCCAAGCTCTTTTTATACATTTAAGTGGTTCTAGCCTCGCATGTTAGGATAAATGGGAACAAATTGGTAGATCGAACAACCAATGAAGGTTGTGAAGGTCCACACACTTATCATCAGGTGCCCATGAGAGGATATTCAAAACTCTTGCCTAAAGCACAATTGTCTTAAGCTTTTCTTGGATGATTTCCCCTCCCACATTGGGTGAGAAGTGACGCATCACAAGGCCATGAGGGTGAGGACACCAACACCTCCCCTATGTAAAGGCTTTATGTCCCACCCTCACTCCTTTCAAGTCCGCCTTAATATAATGCATGAGCATGTGAATTGATTATTTTTTATGGATTTTTCTAGATGGAGTCAGGAATCATATTGGGTTTTTAATCTCTAGACAGATATCACTGCACTCCTCCACCTTCCAACTTTGGCTTTGATGGCCTTTTACTCTTCTAGTACAACACTTTTCATGTTCTATTATGACAAGTTTTATTGATCTCAATGGTATTCCTTTCGTTTATGTCCACCACCATCAAAATTCATCATTCTCTAATTGGTGTCAACTTCCCCATAGTCTGCTTGTTTTTTGGGCAGGTTTCTCTTCCTCATTTTTTCTTTTTCTCAGTGATTCTTGCCCTTCACTATAGTTTCTCTCCCTTCATTTCCTCTCCTCATTTCATGTTTATTTTGTCTTCATGTTCTAGTCTTGGGTTTCTTTGCTAAACTAAACACCAATTATGATGATTCATGAATAGGCATGTTGTAGCCATGATGAAAGGGGGAACAAATTCTCACTCACATGTCAAAACCTTAGCTCAACTCTATAAGGAGTAGATTTTTCTTGAAAATCAAACTCAGATAAATGAGGTAGAAATTGATATTAAGGGAAAGAATCAATTTCCTTCAGACTCTAGTGTAATCAAAGTAATGTCTATGTGTGTGTTAGATGATGATGACACTCATTCCATGCAAAATCAATACATCAATACAATTTACTTGGACTAGCATATGAAAACTTTGTTGGGCCAAGTCCTCCTAAATAGAAATGACATGAAGAAGGAGATCCTCTTGATTTTGGATCATATCATCCTACAAGTCAAGGATATGAATGAGTACCTAACGCATATTGAGATGGTTGTAGATACTCGCTCTACTTTTCCTGGCCCTAGTCCTATTTCTCCTCACCCAATTGACGTGGAAATATCTCATTCTACTTGAGATGATATATCTCTTTGTTTCTATTATTTTTTAATTTTTAGTAATTTATTTACTTAGGTTGTTAGGGTGTCTACTTTTGGGCTTTACATGCAGCCATGGCCTTTAGGTTTTTATGAAATTCCTATAATTTTACAGACTTTAAGATTTTATGGCACTAGTTTGTTAGCCATTTTAGTTACACTTTTGGACAAGTTTTTGTTCTGTTAGTGGTATGGTTTCCCAAGTGGAAGACCGCTGGAAGGAAATTGCACCCTCCTTATGTGAGTCTCTATTACTAATAGGATATTTAATATATTATATATATATATATATATATATATATATATATATATATATATATATCATCATCATCATCATCAATATGTAATATTATTATTTCTAGTTATGAACTGTTTGGTTTGTAGGAAATGTCCAACGTTTCAAGTGATCACTCCACCCATCATTAGGGAATTATGAAGCTATATAATTAGACCTATTATTAGTGCCATGGGAGCCCCAACCCATGCCCTCTCTTGTTTCCTGGTTGATAAAATTGAACCTTTTATTGTCCAATCTCCCTCCTTTATCAAAGACATAGGTTGATTTCATTCAATAAACTTGACAAACAAGCTTGATGAAGATGAAATTATCACATCTATAATATTTCCTTCTTGTCTTCTCATCTTCCCTATAATTTTTTCCTCCCACACTTCTTCTTATATATATTTTTTATTTTATTAATTTCTTATCTATTCCTCAACGATTATTTCCCCCTCCTTTCAACAACTAATTTTATTTCTTATTTATTACCTTACCTAGGCACTCTCTTTTCACTTCATTATATAGGTTCTTAAGTCCTTGATGATGGGTGGGGTGACCACCTAAATTGTTGGACATTTTGTGCAAATTCACAGAGTTCATATCTAGAAATAATAATATTACATTACATACAACTCTAAAAGCTTACATGTTATAATATTGTCATCATCATATTTTAACATTTAATTTTTTTCTTTTTAAATTGACGTGGGAGAATGATAATGGTTTGTGTCAATTTTATTTCCAGTTATCAATATTGTTAAATACTTAAAATGTGTTTCTACATCATGTATTTACTACATAGTATGTTTTCGTATATTTATTTATTTTGAAGGATTTTTTAAATTAATTTTACTATCATTATGATTTTCATAAGTTATAAGAGAAATATAGTAACAAAATTGTGTGAATTTACCTCTCATAATTACTCACAACCTTGAAGCTAATGAATTGGCCAAAATTGGGGTTGGCGTGAACAAAGGTTTTTATTAAAATAAAAATGGTGGCTCCATATTTTTAAACACTTACCTACATTAAGCTAACAATGGATGTGAAGCACATGTGTCAAGTCACGTCAGCTTGTGAAGGTAGAAATTTATGGCATATACATCTCCCCAACTCTTGATGCATTCAGTCACCAACATTTAAGTTATTCAATAGTATAATGGCTTATCCTTTCCTTGCATGTGGTTTATGCACTTTGGAAGTGGAGTCCATGCCTTTAGATTTTCCTCTAGGCCCCTTGCTCTCAAGCTCTACATTGATGATATAAGTCTAGTTGTTGATTACAAGTTCAACTCTCTTCAATTCCCTTGGGGCAAGGCCCCATAATTAGGGTCGGTGGTTTACCCAGTTTACCATCTAAAAATGTGGGGAAGTACTATAGGGTTTTCCATGCTTTCATTCCAAGTAAATTTAGTTGAAGTCTCATGAGATATTTGTAGGCAAAAACTACACAAATGTACAAATCATTGGATTAAATAAGGTACTAAACAATTTTTTTCTTAAAATTAATATAGTTAACATGTGTGCTCCATCAATCATCCCCTATCAACCCTAGATCATCATTGCTTCTTCAAGGTATCTAGGCCAACAATCATTCTCACCATGTTGGTGGTAGGACCTTATCCTCATCTTTATATTGATTCTAAGGCGACTTCCAACAAATAGTTAATTTCATTTATGGGAAAATCCTCTATCAAACTGAACCACTCCATATTTGTGATGAAACTTGATAATCTACCAAAGGTATATCTCTCATTTGTTATTTCTAAACATAAGGCTCTATTTATTTCTAAAAAGTACTTTCTTAGAAAGTTTACATGGGTACAACCCTCCCCACACTTAATGGATAATTGGATATAAATAAATTTCCAAGTTTTGGTATAAAAAAACTTGAACTTCTTCTCTAGAAGAGGGTATAGCGCCTTCATTTTTTAGCACAAGGAAGATAGAGATATCATATTTAGAAGTGCATCATATTTTTTTGGTTCTCAAGGCATGTATCTCAATAGGTTGACTCTATATTTCGATCCAAAACTAGATCTACATACTATTGTTCCTATCTAAGTTCAATTGCACCATGTTCCCCTTCACTGCTAGGGAGTTGATACCCTGAAAAGTGTTGGTTATACCCTTAGGAAGTACATTGATCAGTTTGAGCCTAAGTATAATATGCATGCTAGTGTAAGAATTTGTGTTGAATTCAATTTGTTAAGTGGATTTATAGATAGTCCTCACTCCCTAGAAATTTCAACCCTTTTTCATTTTAGAAAGTCACAAGAAACTCCAAGTAAATAAAGAGGGGGAACCATAAATGAATAGAAAAGAAGAAACAAATTTGAATTCAATAAAAAATACCTTACAATAGGGAGGGAAATTAACAATAAGGAAGGCCCAACAATTATTAGAAAAGGTTGAAATTCAGTAAAAGAGAACCAATAAAAAACCAAGAAGAAAAAAGACAAAGAAAATAGAGAAGAAGTTTCTTACATAAAAAAGGAAAAGGGAACACAACACACCATTGCTTCTATGCTTAACATAGGAGGAAAACATTCAGAAATAATAAAGGGGTAAAATACCAAGCACCTCTAGAAGCAATAGGAGGTGACCCTAAACTTCACCTTAAGTAATGATAGTATTCTCTTGGAATTGCAAAGGGTTGGGTAGAAAAAATAAGGAGGAAGGCCTTTGAGATATATTTATTGCTGAAACACACACTATAATTAAAGACACATTAGAGAAACAATGAGGGAATTGTGGTAAAGTCAAGAGTGACATCTAGTGGAATCTCAACTATGTGGGATCAAGAAAAGGTAGGATTGGAAGCTTCCTTCTATTCCTAATGTTGGATAATGACTCATCTCAAGCACATGGAGATAGGTAAGTGTTTCACTATTTTTAATGTGTATACGCCAATAAGATATTTAGAAAAGATTGATCGTTGGGAACCCTTCCAAGCTTGTAAAGGAAATATGCCTATAAATGCTAGGATAATAGCAAGGGACTTCAATATAGTGTTATCAAATAAGAAAGAAAAGGGAGATAGTATAACACAAAATTCCATGAGGGAAAGAATGGAAGAATTAATCTCAAACTAGGATTTAATGGATGTAAAATTGATGAAAGGAAAGTATATGTGGAAAATAAGATGGTGGGTAGTGGGAATATCATGGTCTACCTAGTAAGGTTTCTTGTACATAGTGACTTCTATTTAGAAGACCATATAATCACATAAAAAATAATACCCTTGACAATCTTATAGCTCAATCCTATTATTTAGTCTATTGATCCACCATAAAAATTTGTTCCAATACCATTCAAATTCAATATCCTTTATATTTATATCGAGGGAGTAATGAAGTTAGTCAAAAAATCCTAGAGGCTGCCATGTTTTAAATCTCCTTACTTTATCTAAGATTCCAAGATAAAAAATTTCAAACAAGTCCTTGAAAATGGATTAACTTATATTATGTCCCATGAGTTCAAGAGAGGTAGAGTTTGTTAGTGTCAGTCTTTGCAGCCTTCCTCCATTGATCAAACATGCTCTTATAAAGTGATTTTAAGGTGTCAAGGTCAAATTTTGTCATTTCAGTGAGTCTTCAAGTAAAATTTGGTCACTATGCATTAGGTCTAGGGTTTTCTTTCACTCCTGTCAAAGTTGTCCAAATGTCGGTCCATGTCACCATTCAGATGAGTGTGCCATCATTCAAAGGGTTGTCATCATCATGTCAAGTTCCACTGGGTCATTTTATGTCTTCTTCATGCTTCAGTTTCGCCTAGGTAAGTTCATTTCCCTCTCCTAGGGTTTTGAAGGCAATTTCTCTTGGATGGTAAAATCATCAGCAAAACTTGTATCCTGATATTCATACAGCTTCCCCTATCCTTAATGTACCTTATTAAACACTTCCCGTCACTGAGATCCCCAAAATTCCTCATTTTCGCACAAACCCTAGTTTCTTGCTACAACTTGGCAATTTTCTAGGCTAGGCCTGTGTTTTTCCCTTTTGGACCCCTTCCCCTCACTCAATCTCTGAAATTCCACTTTCCCCTACTTTCTAACATCCCTCCCTACTTCCCAAAATTTTCTCAAGAATTTAGAAGCCCCTAATCCCCTTCATTTCGCTTCATTTCGACAAATCCCCTGTTCCACACATCGGGGTAGGTTTTACTCAAATGATGCTTCTGAGCAAGAAAAGATGAATTAGGGAAAATTGAGAGAGGTTTTTTTCCAAACTAGGCCAAGGAAGA
This sequence comes from Pinus tabuliformis, assembly GCA_031772625.1. NCBI lineage: Eukaryota > Viridiplantae > Streptophyta > Pinopsida > Pinales > Pinaceae > Pinus > Pinus tabuliformis. The sequence continues at coordinate 594,213,315 of CM062804.1, forward strand.
AAAAACTCCTTCACTTTTTACACAAGTGTCATGGTTTTAGAGAAACGTCAAAAATACAGTCGCCTCGGGAGAATTGATGCACCTCTAAAGTGACCTTGGGAAAATCAAGTTTTCTCCTATCTTGGTTGGTCAAATGACTTTCTTGATGAGTTAAGTGATAACTAGACATAAATATATTTCCAATGAGCTATCATGAACTCAATTTTGAGTTGAGGAAGGCATTCAAAAGTTGACTGCAACAATACTCTTCCTTGAGGCAGCCTCATTTGGCACATTTTGACCAGCCTTGGGAGATTTGATTTTTGACAGGTCAAATGAACTCCAAATTGAAAAATTCCAGTTGGGTTGGAAAGTAGACTCAAATACATTTCCAACAAGCTATCCTATACCCAATGTTGACACCAGGAAGGCTACCAAACGTCATCTGCAAAAAGGCGTGGTGCACCTGGGTAGTGGCGCGACATACTCAGGGGTCCGCACCTGTCACAAAGAAAAGGTGCAGTCAGGTCCGCATGATTCATGACCATTAGGTGTGGGACCACAGGAAATGTGAAGAAAAAGTGTGGACCTAGACATTTTTGAGCAAAAACAAGCTTTTTTGCCCAATGCGCTGCGCCACTTGGCGCGCGCTTATGATTGGGACAACTTATAGAAGAAAACTTGATATTTTTGGATTTGTCATGAAAAGTATGCATGCTCAGGAATGACCGAGAGATTTCATCAAGTTTTGGGTTGCCTAAAGGGTCAAAAACACCCTAAAAGTGACCTCACTGCCCCTATTTTGACACACATGAAGCAGTCTTGGGAGATTGGATATTTGGAGGGGAAAATGGACACCAAATCCAGAAATTCCACTTGGGTTGGAAAGTAGACAGGCATGGCTTTCCAACAAGCTATCTTGGGCTCAATTTGGACTTCAGGAAGTGCCTCAAAATTAGCTCCAAAGTGGCGTGATGCACAGAGAAATTGGCGCGGCGCACAGAGGTTTTTTGCCCAATTTTTCACCTTCCAGCTCAGAAATTTGGCCAGTTTGACTAGTTTTGCTTTGTGATGTAATTTTTGATCTATCTTGATGTAATTGGATGAACATGATGTAATTTTGGTACTTATTTACTTGTTCTAGAGGATTCATTCATTAAAAAGTGAACATTTAATGAATGAATCAGTTTCCTACCTTATAGAGGCAAGTTGTTTTGACTGCCTAGATTTTAGTGCTTTGTTTAGAATTAGTTGAAACAGCTCCTAGAATGATGAGCTCGACCCCTAGAGGCAAGGGAATGGGTTGGGCTAGTCTATATCATGTAATTTCTAAGTCATTTTTAGGGTTGGACACTAGGGATTGCTTTGGCATACCATTGTACATTCTATCTCTGCATTTTTGGCTAATGAAAGACGAGGGTTTTGCAACACTGTTTGGGATCCATGTGGCTTTATGTTTTGATGGTGTGCTTCTCTAAGTAATTGTAAGTTCATTAGTGTTATGTGTATCATCTTCTCTCTTTTCTTCTGAATTTGAACAAATGAGTGATTAAGGTGGAATCCATTAACTGTTATGCTCTACCTTTGAATTTGTTTAAATTTCTATGTTTTCATCTGTTTAAGGAGAATTCTTGAGACTCTCTTGCTCTCCTTAGCTCCTCATCAGTCCGATCTATCCATCTCACTCACTTTAAAGCATCAGAACGATTGCCTTCCTTGCCCCAATCAGAACTTTGCAGAAACTGTGCCTCATCCCCGAGCCCAATTCGCCTTTCCCTATTTCCAACACCAAACCCTCAAAAACTCAAATCAAACCTTTGTACTTCATACCTAGCCTAATATTAGATTCTATTACAGTCATCTCGAGCCCCATCAATTATCTTTTTCCGATATTGACCTGGAGAGAGCCCTCTCTTGTCCTCGTAGGGATAGCTACGAGGTTGAGCGTGGTTTGATGTGGACCTAGAACCTTGCCTTTTCAGCCTGAGGCAAATCTAGGCTCTAACATAGTGGCGACCATACTGGGGAAGAAAATGGTTTGCTTGTTCATGTCATTTGTTTTATAAGCTACAGACGGAGCCTGAAGTTATGCCAGGTAGCCTTCGAAACGCTTTTGCTTTACATTAGCGGAAGTAGATAAACGCTGCTTCAGTCAATCTCCGGTCTAGCTTGTAAACGTGACATCTAACTTGTTAATTGCCCCAATACATCTATCAAGTTCAGATCTGATGGTTGATGGTGGACAATGATCAGACATAAGAAGGCTGAAATCATTCACCTGGCGACTCCATTCACTTAAAAATCCAGAAATCAATGCTTCGTGGTGATTCCACTGCAGGAAGATCAGTAGCTTTAAGGTTTTCAAGATGGATCGGGTTGCAAGAAGATACGCTCCCATGAGCCGAGATGACATCCCAGGTTTTCCAAATAAAATGACCAAGGTAGATTGGTCAAAGAATTTGCCTATGTTCAAAAATGTGGAAGGTAGTGACGCTGCTCTTCATCTGGTGAAATTTCACATTCATGTGCATAAATTAAAGATCAATTTTTCTTAAGACTGTTTGATGAAAATGTTTATGGCCACTCTGGAAGGTGAAGCCCGATCTTGGTATGAAAGTTTGCCGCCTGCTTGTATTTACTGTTTGAAGGATTTTCATGCCATGTTCTTTGAAAGGTATAAAGAATATTATCCATCATTAAATTTAGTTCAGAATTGTTGCAAACATGCTTATAGTTTTATTGAAATCCTTGAGAAATATTATGAAGATGATGACTTCATGGATGATGAGATCATGGAAGCCTTGTACGAGAATCCATTTCAGCAACATGAAGAGAACCTTGAGGATTCTCATCAAGACGATCATGAAAATTTGCAGCAGGATCAAGATCTTGGTACAATGGAAAATGATGAAAGAGAAGGTTTTATTTCAGATCTCTCCATATATGAAGAAAATAGTAGGCAGGAAAATCAAGTTTCAGTTTCAGAATGTGATAACGTCAAGTCGACTATTTTAGATCTAGATTCAGATCGTGATGATGTAGACTACCTTATGTTGAATCCCATGAAGGAGAGCTCTGTTGTTGAGATCATCTGGTATGAAGAAGACAGAGTTGTTGAACAAAGCCTTCATGAGGAGGTAATCCAGTCATTTCATGGAAAACAAGATGGGGTCTTTGTTCAAGTAAGTGAAAAATCTTCTTTTGATAATTCAGTGATAAATGATAATCTGATTGCCATGTCATATGAAAACAATTACTGTTTGAGAAAAAGAAAACAAAAAGCATTATCTCCTTTGTCTGAAAATGAGATAGATCAACTCTTGAAAGGTCATGTTACAACCAAAGCTAATGCAGGTCTGCAGTGTGCACATGGTCAAGAAAGTGTTGGTGAAACTTCTTCCTCTTTTGAAAATGATGACGGTCTTGTAATCAAATTTATAGATCGGCAAATAGATAATATTTTCTTTCACAAAGATGATAAGGTTGTCATGTTTGATAATATTGAAGATTGTTTTTTGTTCAAGAATGACCTTGACCATGAAGTTGAGGAATATGAGCCTCTGAGAGACAATATGCCATCATTTCTCATGATCAAAGAATTTACAGCGAACACTCAGATGGAAGAAACTTATACCTCTCTGTGCATTCCTATCCCTTGGAAATCAATTGTTCTTTCAGATCAAAATGGAGGGAGTACTTTTATTTTTGCAGCTGGATCTCAAGATAAGCTAGTGCTTCAGGATTTTCAAGATCCCTTCGGCATTCTTCTGCAAGCATTAGAAAAGATAAATATTTCCTGGTTCATTATCATAAGCTTTGGTTTCAGCGGTTATTTTGAGTTGCCTACAGGTTCATCATTCCGCCTGCTCGAGAAAAGTGAGAGCAGAAATTTGGTATGTAGCCATCTGCTGGATTGGTTACATTGGAAAGCTCATTACACATGATTTTACATATTTCACTAGTATGCAGGTGGTTGTCATCATGATTTGAAATCTTGATGGTCTGCTGCCCTTCAATAATCTTTGTAAGTTCTTGTTTTAGTTAATTCAATCATCAATCATTTGTGAGTCAGTTTTCAGTCTTGTTGTTAAGTTAGTTTGTGTCGGTTTGAGTCAGGTTTCAGTCAATAAATGAGTCAAAGTCTTGTGTTGTTTGCCGAAATAATGGACTCCATAGCCCAATGGACGAAGGCACTGTCTAGCTCATCCAGAGATCTGTCGTTTTTGGCACCTCCTAGGAGCTACCATCCCCATTGGAGCCAATGTTGGTGTCAGTCGTTGCAGCCTTCCTCTAGTGATCAAACATGCTCTTACAAAGTGATTTTAAGGTGTCAAGGTCAAATTTTGTCATTTCAGTGAGTCTTCAAGTAAAATTTGGTCACTAGGCATTAGGTCTAGGGTTTGATTTCACTCCTGTCAAATTTGTCCAAATGTCGGTCCATGTCACCATTCATATGAGTGTGCCATCATTCAAAGGGTTGTCATCATCATGTCAAGTTCCAATGGGTCATTTTACGCCTTGTTCATGCTTCAGTTGCACCTAGGTAAGTTCATTTCCCTCTCCTAGGGTTTTGAAGGCAATTTCTCTTGGATGGTAAAATCATCAGAAAAACTTGTATCCTGATGTTCATACACCTTCCCCTATCCTTAGTGTACCTTATTAAACACTTCCCATAACTGAGATCCCAAAATTCCTCATTTTCGCACAAACCCTAGTTTCTTGCTACAACTTGGCAATTTTCTAGGCTAGGCATGTGTTTTTCCCTTTTGGACCCCTTCCCCTTACTGAATCTCTAAAATTCCACTTTCCCCTACTTCTTAACATCCCTCCCTACTTCCCAAAATTTTCTCAAGAATTTAGAAGCCCCTTACCCTTCATTTCGCTTCATTTTGACAAATCCCCTGTTCCACACATCGGGGTAGGTTTTACTCAAATGATGCTTCTGAGCACGAAAAGATGAATTCATGAAAACTGAGAGAGGTTTGTGTCCAAAATAGGCCAAGGAAAAAAAACCTCCTTCACTTTTTACAAAGGTGTCATGGTTTTATAGAAACGTCAAACATACAGTCGCCTCGGGAGAATTGATGCACCTATGAAGTGACCTTGGGACAATCCATTTTTCTCCTAGCTTGGTTGGTCAAATGAATTACTTGATGAGTCAAGTGATAACTAGACACAAAGATATTTCAAATGAGCTATCATGAGCTCAATTTTGAGTTGAGGAAGGCATTCAAAAGTTGACTGCAACAACACTCTTCCTTGAGGCAGCCTCATTTGGCACATTTTGACCAGTCTTGGGAGATTTGATTTTTGACAGGTCAAATGAACTCTAAATTGAAAAATTCTAGTTGGGTTGGAAATTAGACTCAAATACCTTTCCAACGAGCTATCTTGTACCCAATTTTGACACAAGGAAGGTCTCCAAAAGTCATCTGCAAAAATTTGTGGCGCACATGGGTAGTGGCACGACGCACTCAGGGGTTCGCACCTGTCACAAAGAAAAGGTGCGGTCAGGCCCGCATGATTCATGACCATTAGGTGCAGGACCATAGTCAATTTGAAGAAAAAGTGTGGACCTAGAAATTTTTGAGCAAAAACAGTCTTTTCTGCCTAATGCGCCACGCCACTTGGCGCGCGCTTATGATTGGGACATCTTCTGGAAGAAAACTTGATATTTTTGGATTTGTCATGAAAATTTATGCATGCTCAGGAATGGCCGAGATATTTCATCAAGTTTTGGGTTTCCTAAAGGGTCAAAAACACCCTAAAAATGACCTCATTGCCCCTATTTTGACACTCAGGAAGCAGTCTTGGGAGATTGGATATTTGGAGGGGAAAATGGACACCAAATCCAGAAATTCCACTTGGGTTGGAAAGTACACAGGCAGGGCTTTCCAACAAGCTATCTTGGGCTAAATTTTGACTTCGGAAAGTGCCTCAAAATCAGCTCCAAAATGGCACGATGCATAGAGAAATTGGCGCGGCGCACAGAGGTTTTTTGCCAAATTTTTCACCTTCCAGCTCAGAAATTCGGTTAGTTTGACTAGTTTTGCTTTGTGATGTAATTTTTGATCTATCTTGATGTAATTGGATGAACATGATGTAATTTTGGCACTTATTTAATTGTTCTAGAGGATTCATTCACTAAAAAGTGAACAATTAATGAATGAATTAGTTTCCTACCTTATAGAGGCAAGTTGTTTTGACTGCCTAGATTTTAGTGCTTTGTTTAGAATTGGTTGAAACAGCTCCTAGAATGATGAGCTCGACCCCTAGAGGCAAGGGAATGGGTTGGGCTAGTCTATATCATGTAATTTATAAGTCATTTTTAGGGTTGGACACTAGGGATTGCTTTGGCATACCATTGTACATTTTATCTCTGCATTTTTGGTTAAGGAAAGACGAGGGTTTTGCAGCACTGTTTGGGATCCATGTGGCTTTATGTTTTGATGGTGTGCTTCTCTAAGTAATTGTAAGTTCATTAGTGTTATGTGTATCATCTTCTCTCTTTTCTTTTGAATTTGAACAAATGAGTGATTAAGGTGGAATCCATTAACTGTTATGCTCTGCCTTTGAATTTGTTTAAATTTATATGTTTTCATCTGTTTAAGGAGAATTCTTGAGACTCTCTTGCTCTCCTTAGCTCCTCACCAGTCCGATCTATCCATCTCACTCACTTTAAAGCATCAAAATGATTGCCTTCCTTGCCCCAATCAGAACTCTTCAGAAATTGTTCCTCATCCCCGAGCCCAATTTGTCTTTCCCTGTTTCCAACACCAAACCCTCAAAAACTCAAATCAAACCTTTGTACTTCATACCTAACCTAAGATTAGCTTCTATTACAGTCATCTTGAGTCCCATCGATTATCTTTTGTTGAGATTGACCTGGAGAGAGCCCTCTCTTGTCCTCGTGGGGCTAGCTACGAGGCTGAGCATGGTTTGATGTGGACCTAGAACCTTGTCTTTTCAGCCTGAGGCAAATCTAGGCTCTAACAGAGTTTTTAAAAGAAATTAGAAGATCAAAAAAGAAAAATGGAAATGGAAGGGGTTAATAATAAAATGATATAGGACTCATTTAATGTAGGCTCTTTTGATGTGATGCATAAACTAACGATAAAAACTTACTTATACCGAGGCGGCAACTCCGGTTCTAGGGTTTAACGAATAAAGCGGCAGAGAGTACCATGCATCCATGGAGACATAGGGAGGATGGAGCTCCATTCCCTCCTACAGTTATATGGTAGCAAACAGAGGAAGAGGTGGAAAAAATAACAAACCTCCATAGCCCTTGGAGGTCAAGACAAAAGACACGGAAACTTAGAAGGCAGAAGGTAGCAAAACCAATGCAGATCAAGGGGCCCACGAAAAAGACTGTCAGGAGGAGAAAGAGGAAGACAGAGGTCAAAGGTCATAGAACAGAGCTAAGATGAGGCCTTGTAAACCCAAGACCATAACTAAACCTCAGGTTATTCTGAACGATCCAGCTCTGCAAGCGCACAAGGATCACATGGCTAACTATGCCATCATATGTAAATTTATGGGAATCTGGCCATTAGAGAAACCGTTGTACACCTGGATAAAATACAACTGGAAACCAAACGTGGAGTTAAATATTCATCTTGGATACAAAGGTTTTTTCACTGTGGTGTTTACGAACATGGAAGACAGAGACAAAATCTTTGAAGGAGGGCCATACTTCTTTGTAGCTGCTAGACTCTATATGAGGCCATGGATGATGAAATTTGTGCCAGAATGAGAAACCTTCACTTCGGTACTGGTATGGATTCGACTATACTCCTTACATTTAGATTACTGGATGCCAGAGTCTTTAAAATATATAAGCAATAAACTAGGTCATTTCTTAAAAATTTTAGAGGCAATTCCAAGGGGAAATATACATCCTACACTCGTATACCTGTGGAGATGGACCTATCAGGAGCCCTTCCAGATGAGGTCACTCTAGAAGTTTATGATCAGGAATGTGTTTAAGCAGTTGACTATGAACATATCCCATTCAGATGTCACAAATGTCATGAGCAAGGGCATCTATCTAGAGATTGTCCTCTCAATCGAAGGAAGGAAAACCTAAGTACCAACAAAGGAAAAGATCAGACAGGTTTCACCAAAGTAGGAGGAAAAGGAAAAGGAGGAGGAAGGAAGACACAAAAGAACCCTAGTGTGAATGATAAAACAAAAAGTTACAACAGTTTTGAGATCTTAGGAGAGAAATAAGCTAAGGGTGAGGATAAAGAAAGTATAGAGAATCAGACAGCAAGGGGGAAAGAAAAAGAGAACAACATGGAGTACACTTAGGAACAGAATGAACACACTATGGACCCTTTGAGTACCATGGAAGTAGGAAAATACCAAGAAATGACTCAAAGTGATAGTGGTACAAAGGAGCAAGATTTATAGGAGATCCTAGAAAGGGAGAACTTAGAGCTGGAAACATTTCTAGAAGAGGGAGGCAACCTGCGAATAAACTCCATCCCTTAGGAGGACGTGGATAAAGTCCAATAGATATTCCTTAACAAGGCACATCAAGCAGCTGTAGGACTCAAAAGAGGACATGACAACCAGGAAAACAAAGGGACTTCCTCAATAGGATTAATAACAGGAAAACTAACAAAGAATCCAGGCAAGAGGAGGGGAAGAAAAAGACAGAAAGAATTACTAGTGGAGTGTGGCAAGCTCATGATTGATTCAGGAAGGATGAAAGACCTTTCTAGTTACTCCTTTATAACCCCACCTCAATGAAAATCATAACCTGGAACATCAGAGGACTAGGGAGCAGAAGAAAACATAAGAATCTCAGTAAAAGGATTAGAGAGGAAAAACCTAACATAGTATTCATTCAGGAAACAAAATGCTCAGTGGAGAGGATCCGCGAAAAACATAGCAAATGGGTAAATAGATATGAATACCTTGAAGTTAAGGAAAATAAATCTACTGGTGGTATTCTCACTCTCTGGGATCCATAGAAATTTGGTGTGATTGATGCAGAGGCATCCATACATCACCTTTCTCTGATTTTCCAACCGCTGGATGACAGGCAATGTTACATGATCACCAATGTATATGGTCCACAACCAATGGAGGACAAACTTTGACTCCTCACAACACTAGAAGATATGAAAAAGAGATATCTAGCTCTACCATGAATTCTTGGAGGTGATTTTAACATAACAAAATCACCCATGGAGAAGAAAGGAGGAACTAGAATACTTGGGAGAGACTCAATTTCCTTCCATAACTTCATCACCAATATGAAATTGGTTGATATGGAAATAAGAAATGGAATCTTCACTTGGAATAATAGAAGAGGGGGCCCTACCCAAGTGGCCTCAAAATTGGATAGATTTATGGTTTCAGAGGAACTTCTTCTCAGGGGAAGCAACATTACTGCACTCATACTACCTTTTGGAGGTTCAGATCACTGGCCTATCCAATTGGAAGCTTCCCTTTTTGGAAAACCAAGGAACACCCCCTTCAGGTTTGAGAATTCTTGGCTCACACATTCAGATTTCCTCACAAATATTGAACAATGGTGGAAGGAAGAGCTTCACCTTCAAGGTACAAAGATGTTCCTGCTTCACTGCAGGCTCAAACACATTAAAGGCAGACTCAAAGAGTGGAACAAAAAGGAATTTGGTAACATCTTCAAAGCTAAAGGAGAGGTGGAAAAGAAACTAAAGGAAATAAACCAGATTCTTATCACAGAAGGCTACATAGATGAAAGGAAAGAGATGGCAGAGTCACTCCAGTAGGAGTGGGACAACAAATGCCTTCAAGAGGAAATACTCTGGAGACAGAAATCCAGAGTACAATGGATTAAAGAAGGGGAGAGAAACACCAAATTCTTTCACAGATCCACCATAGCTCACCGAAACAACAATATAATTGTGAAACTTATAGATCAGCATGGTATAGAGAGAAACACTCGTGAAGAAATGGAGAAGTTTCTACTCCAGCATTTTCAGAAAATTGCTGAGGAAACCTCGGAAGATAGATACTACTTTACGGAAAAATTCACTTAGTATATCCCTAAATTGGTTACCAAAGAAGATAATTTCAATCTCAATAGACTAGTAACAGAGGAAAAATTGAGGAAGCCGTGAAAGAGATGCAAAATAGGAAAGCACCAGGCTCGAATGGATTTAATGTGGACATTTTCAAAGCTTGTTAGAGGATAGTGCAATAGGACACCTGGAGGTAGTGGAAGAATCTTGAAGATTTAAGAAAGTATTAAAGGCTCTCAATGAATCTTTCATAGCCTTAATCCCCAAATAGGAGAAGGCCACCTCTTCAGACAGATTTTGACCTATAGCATTATGCAATGTGATCTACAAAATTATATCCAAAGTCATTGCCAACCGTCTCAAACCTCTCCTCCAAACCCTAGTGTTAGAGGAACAAATGGGCTATGTGGAAGGAAGAAAAATTCTAGATAATATCATTCAAGAACATGAAACGGTTCATTCACTCATTACCAACAAACAGGCAGGAATGATAATGCAACTGGACATAGCAAAGGCCTATGAAAAACTTAGTTGGTCGTACATAAGAGCAATTTTAAAAGCCTATGGCTTTGATCACAATTGGACTAAATGGGTTATGGTGCTAGTTACCATAGGCAGCTGTTCAATTCTTCTCAATGGCGCTCCTTCCAAAACCTTCAAGCCTTCTAGAGGTCTCAGGAAAGGAGATCCTCTTTCTCCTTTCCTCTTCATTCTAATGATGGAAGGGTTAGGAAGAGCTATCAGAGCTGCTACGGAGGAAGGGAGAATTTAGGGTTTGAGACTCACTCATGGTGGGGACACAGTGACACATCAACACTTTGTGGATGACACTATGCTTCAAGGCACACCCACTATTAAGGAAGCCAGAGAATTCAAATAGATTGAGTGAGTTTGCTAGGGCAGCAGGCACTAAGGTAAGTCTCACTAAATCAAAGATCTTCTTTTTCAATACAGATATTTCAATTCAAAGAAATCTTTCCAGAATTTTGGGCTTTCAAAGGGAGTCACTACCTGTGAAGTACCTGGGAGTTCCTCTCATTGACAAACCGCTTCACAAGGATATCTGGGAGCCTATTCTTAATAAGCTAAAAGATAAGATCAACAAATGGACAAACAGAGCACTAAATCTAGCAGGGAGACTAGTTCTCACTAAGGCTGTCCTCCAAAGTATCCCTATCTATATGCTATCTACCATTCCAGCACTAGCCGGTGTAATGACCAATATAAGAAACATTCAGAGAGACTTTATTTGGGGGAAAGGTGAAGAAAAGAAGAAATGGGCCCTTGTGGCATGGGACAGAGTTTTCAAACCTAAGTCCCATGGTGGCTTGGGTCTTCATGACCCAAGAATTCTAAGTAGAGTTCTTGGCGCCAAAATTTGGTGGAGATGGCTGAAAGAAATACAAGCCCCTTGGGAAAAACTCTGGAAGCACAAATATGCTAGCGAATGGCAGGAGGAAAATCTTATCAGAATGACAAGACAAGTAAAAGGTTCTACAATTTGGAATAGGGCATGGGAGAACAAGGCCCTAGTCCAAAACCATAGTTTCTGGGAGATCAGAAATGGGAACTTGGCTTAGTTATGGGAGGACAATATCTGAAGAGAAGAATTAGCAGACATTCACACTGATACCATCAGCAAAGGACTAAGGTGGGCAAGTGACTATTGGGACCAAGCAAGGAATGATAAGAAATGGAGAACTTGGAAACTTCTAGATTACAGTGGAATGGGCATGTTGCATACTCAAGCTACAACACCTCAAGGTCTTTTAGACAAGAGACAAATCTTGAACTCAAACTTGAATGATCAAATAAGATGGGGAAGAACAAGTTAGGTCTCTTCAACCTTAAAGAAGCAAAAATAATAGGTGCAGGGCTAAACCTTCTAAACACTGATAAGACATGGAAAGAAATCTGGGAAAATCCTCATTGGATGAAAGTAAAACTATTCAAGTGGCTAGTTCAACAGGGCAAGATTTTGAGATGGGATAACCTAAGAAAAAGAGGATTTGTTGGTCCCTCAAGATGTCATTTATGCGGACAACAAGAAGAAACTACAAATCATCTACTGAATAGATGCACTTTCACCACAATATTGTGGAATTGGGTTGGAGAAGTCTTTGAGTAGACAGACATAAATTTTAATGATATCACTACTACGTTGAAGAATTGGCGGAAAAACATTTCGGATAATGAGATCGTTAACTCTGCATGGATTCTAACCCTAGGATTCATAATCTGGAATGTCTGGAAGGAGTGCAACAACATGATTTTCAAGGAGAAAACAAGTCCGGTGAGCAACATCCTTAAGCTAACCCTTAAACAACTTAAAGAGACTGTTCATATCCCGGGAGGTGCAGCTACTGGCAAACCCATTGGTCAAAGAGAGACCATAATTTTGGAGAAGTTAGAGCTCAAGGTTCATCTCCCTCAGGGTTCTATGCAGATTAACAAGAAGACCTTAACAGACAAGTCTTCTTGGAAACCCTCTTCTCATGGATTTTTAAAATTCAACATAGACGGGGCTTCAAAAGGGAATCTGGGAGAAGCTAGTTATGGAGGGGTCTTGAGAGGTGAAGAAGGAAACATACAAATCATCTTCCATAGTTATCTAGGAGAAGAAACCAACAATATGGCTGAGCTCATGGTGATGGAATCATGCCTGGAAATACTTCTCAAGCACAACATTCACAATGTCATCATTGAAGCTGACTCAGAATTAGTCATCAACTCAGTGAAGAGGATAAATGTTGGCGCTACTCCAGAGAAAATCTAAAAACACTGGCAACTTCTGCAAGTCTACCAAAGAATCCAAGTGCACCTACGAAGGCTGAGAAATCTTAGGTTGGTGCATGTTCATAGGGAAGTCAAGAAAGTTGCAGACTGGATTGCAAATGAGGGAGTACGAAACAAGCACACCGACTTGTGCTGTTGGTGGGAGGAGATTATGGATGACAGGTTGAAGGAGGGATGCTCATCTAGGGCCATCAGTGACCGATAACAGCATCAGGAAAGATCAAGAGACAAAATTTCTGAAGCAGAGCCACACAGAAGGGGTCTCGTCGATCTGGATTCATTATGAAATGTTATGACTTATGTGAGGTCCTTTTTAGAATGAACGTCTATGTCGATCTCCTTAACCCAGGTAACAACAAACTAGCAGTCTCAGCAGGATGGACGGAAGGAGGGATCTTCATCTTCCTTTGGCCCTTGTGCCGAAATCCAGAATTTCTCGGCTGGTGAAAAACCCGCATTTGTTTTCGGTGATCGCTTTATACCCTTGAGGTGGTTTCTAATTTATCGCAAGCTCTTAAGGCCAGAAGCAGTTTTTCACAATTGGGAGCGATTCCACTCACCACGTGACACGTGGCTTTGGGTGGGGAGGAAATACTGCCCTCATCGCGTGCTAACTATCGGTGCTTTTAGTCTGCGCGATATGATCCCGAACCGTTGGATCAAGCGAGGGCATTCAATGGCCAGGATTGAACATGCATGTTGGTGGGACCGATAAAACGGTTATGTTTCGAGCTGTTTGCATGACCCCATGGGAATCGTGTGCAAATGGTGAATTTCAGGCAGTAAAAGTGATCACTGGTTAAGCCAAAAATGGACCCAATATGATTATAAATTATGGTTTACAGGGTGTATGGGTTCGATGTGGTGGTTAAAAGGTGAGCATGTTGGCCTCCTGATATGTTTCTCATCTGCTAGAGTTTTAGCTTAGAATCCAACGGTCAGTTTTGGATGGCTAGTTTGTTTTGGTGGGCCACGTCCCTCGGCTCATTTTGCCGTCACGCGACTGTGGTTTGGGGTGGCCCTGTCCTTTTGGTGAGCCCCACCATCGAGGTGGCTGATTGTACACTATTTCTCTTTTTAATTGAATAAGAAGGATCCGCTCTTGCCTTAGCAAAAAAAATAAAATGATATAGGAAGAGAGAATCATATATCAGAAACTTCATGTTGCATACAAAAATGAACAGGAAGAATGGATATTTAAATCTCATAGAATTTGGTTAAGCTCTAGAGATGAGAACACATCTTATTTCCAAAAAAAATATCAAGCAAGATGAAATAAAAATATTGTAAAGGAAATCCAAATTGGAGATTATTGGGTGGTATAATTGACAAAAGGATTACTTAACATTTATTTTTTCAATTCAAGGTCATAGACTTAGAGACACTACACAATCTATGTAGAGATGGGAACCACATAGACTTGCTAGACTAGGGCTCTATTTATCTGCCTACAAAGTCTCACACAGATAACCATCAAGGTTTGTATCACTTTGATCTCTACTAGAGAGTCAACTCCTGGACTAAAAATGATCAGAGTACCTTCAGTGACAAGCTTCTAAAACAATCAAATACATCTAACTAAAGAGCCATTAGACCCCCAATGTTGGCCCCTCCTACGCCGATTGACCTGCTTTCCTCTTAAATCCAATGGACAAAGGACTTGGGGCTCAATGTGGATTTACACACTCATGTTAGAAAAAGAACCCTAGGCTTGATCAAGCAACTCCTAGTTAACTAGGCAACATTGTTAGTGACTTGCTTCTAAAAGGTAGAGGTGATTGATTCTAAGGTTTCCCCCAAGGTCATGTCATTATCAAGTATTCATTAATTATCAGGGAAAATTTTAGGGATGGAAATTTATATTAAATTTTAGAAACCTCGGCGAATCTTACTAGTCCCTAATATGAAAACTATAAAATATTTGGAGAAATATTTGTAAAAATATTCAAATTTCTATTGATTTCATATATATTGTGTATAAAATTTAAGTGATCTTTAAGGTAAAATAATTTTATACTACAAAATTTGGACGAATAATTTCTTGAAAAAATGGAAATTGGTGAATCATTTTTTGGAAAAAGCATGGAAATTAGCCCAATTGTGAATATTAGCGCTTAAAGTTTTCCATGTTAATTATTTAATTGTAAAATAAGAAGAACGACATTTGCATAAATCACACCAAAACCTTGTTTCAATCATCAAATGTGAATCAGTTCACATACTATCAAAATCTTACAAAGACTACTTTTCAAAATAATGAAAACAAAGCATAAATTATATTCATGACTTAGATCCAAATCTTTGTTTAACATAGGAAACTATACAAATGTTCACCCTAAGATATAAGTCCACGAATCTTATGAATGAAAACCCGATATGCAACCTATGTTCAAGAGTTAAAGTATAATGGATTTTATATTGTTATATACCAAATTGTTATACTTAGTAAAGTGTTTTTAAGGAATAAAGGAACTCAAACAAAATGTAACAAAAATGTACATAAAAATTATAGGGACAAATCTATCTTGAGTAACCCTTTATGTTATTGAATAATGACTATAAACTGAAACAGTTTGAGCTACATGCATCATTTTACAAATTAAATGCTTCACATTCCTGTGCTAATCACAATCACTTCATTGTGTTAAATCATAGCACTGAATTTCTAAAGTAACCAAGTTATTCATATGAATAAAATAATTTGAGAAATGATACTTTTATCAACACCTTTCAGATATGATATATAGTCTAAACCATTTACACTATGGTCTAGTTCTGCATACACCTAGTCTTATCATTCAAAGAATTATCATTAGAGAAAGTTTGAGGCAAATAATGGGGATCAAAACAAAATTGTACCACAAAAATAGGATTTAATATGATGATGTCAACCATGGAGGATGATTCACCATTTTTGGAGTAAAAAAAAAAAAAAACTATTTTTTCAACTTATCTCCCTATGATTTTACTCAAATTTCGAGGAGGAGAACTCATTGGATACAAAATTTAATTTTGCATGCAAGGAGTACCCATGTTGTATACTTTTGATGGACCCTACTACACAAAAAATAAAAAATACATGAAAAAACATGATTGCAATCAAGTTTTTTCATGTATTTTACATTTTTTGTGTAGTAGGGTCCATTAAAAGTATGAAACATGGGTACTCCTTCGATGAAAAATTAAATTCTGCATCCAACAAGTACTCCTGCTCGAAATTTGAGTAAAATCATAGGGAGATAAGTTGAAAATACGAGTTGAAAAAATAGTTTTTTTATTTTTTCCCTCCAAAACTTGATGAGGTGATCTAAAATTATTTTATTGTTTCCATTATTAGTTTATAATATTCCTTAGGAGGCCCATTTTAGACCTCAAAATTTCTCTAATGTTTTTTCTCCAAAGAAAAAATCATAAGTTTATATTAAGGAAATAAAATGTTACATATAACAGATACCTATGAAGGCATTCCAAAAGATATCAGTCCCATGCGTTACATGACCGTCATAAACAAAGATTGGTCTTTAAAAACATATCTAATAACTTACACATCAAAAATAATAATAGTCTATGGTGATAAAACTCTATAATGCATCATAAATAACTCCATATGTCATAAATATAAAGCGTTGTAAACCATCCTATACAAAATCATGTGAGGGTGATGTCTGGAAATATGTTCACCCATGAAGAAAAACAAAAACTATGAACTATTGTATAAAATATTGTTTTGTTGCCAGTTATGCTACTAGGAAAGTTGGATGTTGGTATTCCTAGTACTATCCATCAACCTTCTCCATAACCTGCCAAGAGCCTAAATACTATCGAATGCCACCCTTAGATAAGATTCGACCTCAAAATTTCTCTCCCTGTAGATATAGTAGCAAGAAACATGATCAAATAAAGCTTTTATCTGCAAAATATCTTCAAGGATAGGAATGAATATGTGATTGTGATATGTTTCTGAAGAATTGAACCAATTAATTACATTTAATAAGTCCCCAAAAATTTGTAAGGATTGGCAATGATGTTCCTAAGTATTGCACAGTAAGAGCTTTGAGGGAAGCTTGACATATATCAAAGAGTTATAATAAAGAAAATAACCAAGGTAATATGAATTTGTTGCCATTAATAATTAAACTTGAAATATTTGAATCAAACACAAACAGTATTCAAAACATAGCTACAATTTGCTAGATCTATGCTAACCACACACAAATCTACACATGAGAATATTAATAACATAAGAAGGAAACATGCTAGGTTGCCGGGGGGCGAGGGGGGGCAAGCCAACTAGCAGCATTACCCGTCCGATAGATTAAATCACAGAGGGAAACATTAAAACAACAACTGATAAAACCTAGGAATCAACATTTATACGAAATCCATAATCTTTACATAACTTGATACAAGAGGATTTGACCCAGTGGTCCTAGTGAGTATTTTGTGCAAACTCAAAACAACAAAATGACTGAATAATATGACCACTAACCCAACCCAAATCCAGGGTTAATCTTCTATAATTGTTTACAGTACATGATAAATCAAAGTGAGCCATGCTCGATCTTGATACATAACAGAAAGAAGTAAATTTTAACCAAATCCAATCTCATATTGAGATAATAACAATGTTATATAAAACTAGAGTAAGCCAAAACAATATGGTAGAAGCCTCAAACTAGGAACCCTAATTATTGGTTTTCGTTGAGCAAACTACCAAAGGAAGAATCATTGGGCATGCAATTCTTAACCATTGGTTGCATTCAAAGAATGAAAAAGTGTATAAGTGTCACACTTTGAGGGCCAACATATTTTGTTCTCATTGGAAGTCATGTACACAAGTCCACCTAAACCCTAGTTGCAGGACCCCTTGAGGGTTGCAAGACCTGCAAAATTTCATTGGTAACCCTAAAATTAATAATCAAGCTTCATCAATGCACTCAAATAATAGGTTTTTGGCATAAGTTAAATATTTACCTCGTGACCTTTTTAGATTGTCTAGTTTTAGTATGATATAGTTACCATTATTGCATACAAAAAGGAACCATGAGGATGCAAAATGAGAGGCTTAAAGAGAGTAAAAAGGGATTTGAGAAGCAAAGAGTCTTTGATTTCAGAACCCAACATATATGGAACAAAGGTAGAGGACTTTTAAGGGGTTGATAAGCCATCATAATATATATTGAAGAGATTTATAATAGTAAAGATGAAACAAACCCAAGATATGTGCGAGGGAAGCTAGAGAATATAATAATCATAATGTCTAGGGAAGACTAATGAAATAGAAATAAGGTGAACCATCAGGAGTCTTGATTTTAATAAGCCCCAAGGATAGATGGTTTTTATATATATTTCTTTAGATACTTTTAGAGTCTAGTGAAATAAGATTTAAAAAAAAAAAACTTGAACTATACTTCAAAAAATAAGATAGTAGATGGTGGGACCAATTCTTCATTTTTGGATTTCATCCGAAAAGAGACAAACCTAACCTCTTTTGCAAGATTTATCCCCTTGTCTTTATGTAACTCTACTTAAAAGGTGTTGAAAAAAAATATAGCAAATATACTTAAAGGGTTCATCCACAGATGATTTCAAAAAACTAAGGTAGATTCATGCAAAAAAGATGGATTGTGAATAACATAATAATAGTACAAGAAGTTATCCACTCAGGTAGGGAAATAAGGAAAAGGGAATGATCATTAATAAGGACATGGAAAACACTTTTTATAGACTATTTCACTCCTTCCCTTTTGATGTATTGTGAATATTTTGGTTTGATGGACAATTTGTAGGATGGATTGAGGCTTGTATATGATCTATTGAATGTATTGTCATTAATGTCAAGTTCAGGGGGATCTTGGTGAGTGTACATTGTCATGTTGCATTACTGAAGTAGCCATTGATTGTTGAGTGTAATTTTTCTAGCTTGATTTCATGGTGGTCTATCTTTGAAGGAAATTCTTCTTCTTTCTCTTAGTTCAAATGAGAATGCAAAGTGTATAGTTGTCTATCAAACTCAAAGACATTTCCAATAGTATATGGAACCTTGTCTAACTCCCACATACTAAGGAGAAAATAAAGTTTGAATCGTAGTAGTACAGACAAATTTCTAGACTGGTCACAGTTCTAGACCGACATGTGTGTGGAGTACAGGTCCCTCACCGGATTGGAGCAAGTCGTTGCTAACCAATACAAGAAGGCTAAAGTATTCAAAAATGAAAGAGGCCAAGAATATTGATAAAGGAAAAGGGACATGTAGGTAAGTCCCTCAGTCACATCCCTAGGTCATGCAAGGACAATAGGCTAAGAACCCATGGGCTAAGAGGCTATCGGGCTAGTGGACCATCAACCTCATTTCATAATAAGTTAACCACTTTGATACTCTAAAACCCTAAAAATGTGGTAGATCACACTGCATATCAGACCATTGGACCTAAATATTGTTTTATCTCATTAAATTAGAGCAAAAAACTGAGAATTGACACACATGGCAGGATAAGTGGCACCTCCACGTGGATGATGTAGTGGAGTACACATGGTGAAGTGATGATGATAGCATGTAAAGGTGACACGTGGTAAGTGGATTTTTCTTGGACATGTGGTGAGTGAAACGTGGAAGATGATAAGGAAGGAAACATTGATGTAATTATGATGTGGATGATATAGTGGAAAATTCCATGGCTCAAAGGGTCCCACACCATGGCACTAGGGTATTTGGCATCAAATACATGAGCTACATGCTTCTTCCTATATTTCCTAACATAAAACATGACATGGTAGTGAGTGAGAAATGTGGCGGATGAGTTGGGAAAGGCACCATGTGGTCATTTTGGCTTGGTCCACACTAGCATGACATGGTAGGCCTTGGAATATCAACAAGGACCTTTCCCTAATTAATTTTTTGTGTGTTAATCATTTAGTGCCTTCATCATTGGAATCCCAAGAGAAAGTTGGGGTCGTATCAGCCCAAATCATTTGAGATTGAAAGGTAGTCCCATTTATGGACTTCAGTCTTAACCCAAGACTATGGCGAGCTTATCAAAGTTCCAATGGCTATTGAAACCTTACCCTCGATAAACATCAAAGTTGTTATGCATCCAACTCAGAGAATTAAAGAAAATATAGATCAATGACTTGAGAAATAACCTCTTTGAGGGGGAAACCTCCTTTACATCACATAAATGAACAATTCTTCGATGATACAAATGATTATACCTCCTTGGTAGATATAGAAGTCTAAGGGGTCACAATATAATCAGAACCTACATAAAAATAATAATGTAAGGGCACAACAATAATAATAGTGGGCTTTCATGGGGCACAACAATAACAATATGGGGGATACATGGGTATAACAATAACAATAGCAGACTACACTAGCAATAACAAGAAGGGTGTTGCACTAGTATTATAGGGACCTAACATGCCCCTCTCCTTCAAAAAAGTGTTATACTCAATGCTTGAGTAATTTTAGATGCTTCTGTATAAAATTCTCATCCTCCCATGTGGAATCTTCAGCAGGTAAATTCTTCCACTTAATGAGATACTTTGAAATTAATCGGTTCCATGGCTATCGGGTTCTTGTTTCCATTACTTCTTCAGGCTCAAATATGGTTTTTATTTCTTCATCAAGTTCTAGCAATATTGTTTGAACTGGGAGTTTGTCACTGATAACCTTATTTAAGCATGAAATATGGAAATCTAGGTGTACTTAGGATGATACACGCAGCTCCAATTTGTATGCTATGGTACCAATATTTTGCAACACCTTGTAAGGACCCTAATACTTGGGTGATAATTTATTATCCTTCTTAGCTTTCTTGGGGTGCATTTTTTGTATGGTTGTAGACATAAAAATACCCAGTTGCGTACATCAAAACTTCTTTCGCTGTGATGTTGATCTGCCCGTTGCTTCATTTGTTTTTGCGCCGGAGTGAGGTTATCCTTTAATAGTTGTAGAACTTCTTGTTGGTTGTTAATGTGATCTTCCACTCCTTGAACCTTATAATTATCTCTTAAAGATGATGTGATGGGCGGTGGATGATATCCATAGAGTGCAATAAATGGTGTCATTTTTGTTGCATTAATGAAGGTAGTGTTATACCACCATTCAACTAGAGGTAACCACTTGACCCATTGTGTTTGTTTATCAGATCTAAAGCAACACAAATATCCTTCCAAACATTTGTTCACTATCTTAGTTTACCCATCAGATTGAGGATGATAAGATGATATATGAGTTAATTGTGTACCAAGGCAAGAAAATAATTCTGTCCAAAAATTTCTAGTGAGAATGGGATCTCTGTCACTTACAATAATCTTTGCGTTTCCATGAAGCTTTTGAATTGTTTCCATAAGAAATAGCAATTGTACTAGCTTTAAAAGGATGAGATAATGCACAAAAGTGTACATACCTGGTAAGTCTATCAACTACCACCATGATGACACTCTTTCCTTCAGACTTGGGTAAACCTGTGATGAAATCCATTGAGACCTCCTCCCAATGCTGACTTGGAATGGCTAAAATGTTGTAACAAACTCAGGGTCTTAATTGTCTCAACTTTATTTTCTTGGCAAACCATTCATTCTGCCACAAACTTCTGAATATCATGTTTAAGGCCATCCCAAAAATATTCCTTCTTGACCATGTGGTAAGTTTTTAAAAATCCTGAGTGCCTTCCTAGGGGAGGTGTGCAATTCTAAAAGAATCTTTTGTTTAAGTTGGGAATTGCTACAAAGATATAAGAAATCTTTGTACCATAATGAATCATTTTTCCAGATAAATGTATCAGATCTACTAGGACCTTGCTGCAACTTTTGAATGAGTGCCCACACCTCTTTGTCATTCGTCCATTCATCCCTTGCTTCAATTATGCAATCAGGTTGGATAATATAAATATCACAAATCAATGCTTCCACATCCTCATCCTTTATTGAGAGTGCATCTACAACAACATTTTGCTTCTCTTTTTTGTAAATGATTTCAAATTCATAACCCAACATCTTTGTGACCCATTGTTTCTGCTCTTTTGAAGATAGTTTTTTTCCAAAAGGTATTTAAGACTATCATGATATGTTTTTACCTTGATGTTGGAATTATGATTCAGGTTTGGCGTTATGGCACAGGTGTTGTACTTGATGGCAACTCACTCAAGTGGCAGATCTCTATTTATGCTCTCAAAATCATAAAAAATGAGATACCCGCAGGTGATCCTAAGAGAAGCTGCTGACCCGCAGGTACGCCAACCAAGAAGTGCGGACATATCCGCAGGTGCTCCGTTCAGAAGGTGCAGACCCCAGTTCACTCACTCTAATGCAGAGAAGCACGCACACGTGGGGTTTCTTATGTTTGGCCCTTGGTATTTAGCCCGTTGATCATGATCCTATGGTTTTGGTCCGTGGTATAGGATCTAAAGTATTGAACTCCGGTTTGGATCCCATGTATTGGTTTTCGATGGTTTTGTCCCATGGTGTGAATAAGGGCTTGCCTATAAAAAGGAAAGGAGATCACTTGGCTAGACACTTGTGAAAATTGAATATCTTAAGATCTGAAATTTTGGGTGATCGATTTTAAAAGCTAGATCTAAATCAAGGTGAATTTTAAGGTGAATCTATTGATAGGTCGTGATCTCTCGAGCGCATGATCAGATCTGTGGATCTGACTGTTTGTGGCACATTGGAGGACTGTTAATTTGGCTCTATTCAGAGGTCTGCAGGCGATCCATAGCGCAGGTGCGGGGGTCCGCAGCGCAGCAGAAGGTGCAGGTGCAGGTATCCACAGTGCAACAGAAGGCGCAGGTGTGAGGTACGCAGCGCAGAAAAAGGCACAATGCGGAGGTACGCAGGGGAACGGAAGGACCAGGTGCGGAGGTACGCTGTCAGGCAGAAAGTGCAGGTGCGGATCTGAGCAGAGGTACGCAGGGTAGTAGAAGGAGTAGGTGCAGAGGTACGCAGATCAGAAGAAGGACCAGGTGCAGATCTACGCAGTTTAGACACAGAAGAGCTGCAGATATTCACAGGCCTCTATTGGTGAAGTTGCGGATCTTTCTTGAAACATTTGTTGGCTATCTTTTATCTATTGCTGAAGAGTTATGGGTTTAGATTACTGGTATTGCTGATCTGGTTACTGCATTCTGAGAAGTTATTGGTTGATTCATTGAAAAATTTGATTGGGTGATTTACATGTACTTGATGATTATTTGATGTTCATGGATCCAGTTTGAAAATTTATGAAAAGTGGTCCTTGGAAGAAAAGAAGTAGGGGGTTGTAGCTCCCTTCCAGGAGAGACTGGAAAACGAGATAGGGTTGTAGCTCTCTGCAGGTTGCAGCCTACGTGCTGGTAAAGGAATGCACCAGTACAAAATCATTGTAAAAGAAGTTTCTAATTGAAAGAAGATAGAGACATATTTCAGCAGGTGGTTTTCACCCACATTGTGTTTCCACCTTATATCTGGTGTTCTTTGGTGTGATTATCTGTTTTTCCTGTTCTTGCTCATTATTATATGGTACTGACATACAAACTAATGATCAATATCTGAAGAATAACTTAAAGTATAAATATGGAAGATATATTGAAAAGAATTTGATAATACTGATTCACCCCCCCCTCAGTATTATTTCCAACAATTGGAATCAGAGCAAGTCCTTCTGAAGAAGCTTGATCGCTTGGAGGAAGATCCATCATCATGAGCAACTACGAGAGAGAAGCATCTATCAGGCCACCAATTTTTGATGGGCCAAACTTTGTATATTGGAACGTAAGAGTTATTGCCTATCTTCAATCACTTGGTACAGAAGTCTAGGATATCATAGATACAGGGTACACTTTTCCTTCAGCAACTCCCACAGATCCGACTGAGAAGAAGAAATATGAAACAAATGCAAAAGCAGTCAATACTCTATTAGGATGCCTATCTCAATCAGAATTTGTCAAGGTAATGCAGTATAAATCTGCAAAAGAAGTATGGGACAAGATTGTTCTGAGCTATGAAGGAGATGAACAGGTAAAACAAGGAAAACTTCAAACCCTTAGGATTCAGTATGAAAATCTCAGAATGAACAATGATGGAAGTGTGGCTAACTATTTCCTTCGTGTAGATGAGATTGTTAATTGTATGAAAAATTTGGGTGAAGAAATAAAAGAGGCTGTTGTGGTTGAAAAAGTTCTAAGATCTTTGTCCCCTAGGTTTGAATCTAAAGTTTCTGCAATAGAAGAAAAGGAGAATCTTCGAAACCTTACCATGTCACAGCTACACAGGATTCTAACTGCTTATGAAATGAGGAAAGGAGGACCATCAGACAGGAGAGAAGCAGCTTTCAAGGCTTCGGGAAAAGGAGACTACTATGAGTTAGGACATGCGTCAGAAGAGGAAGAAGAATCAAATTTTGTCAAAAACCTTCAACGGGGTACCGGAAGATTCAGAGGTAAGTTACCTTTCAAATGTTTGCTTGTGGGAGAGTCGGTCACTATGCTACCAAATGTCCTCATAAGGATAAAACTAACAAAGGGAAGGAACCTGCTAGATGGAATAAGAAATAGAATGTAACTAAGAAAAGTTACTACACTCATGAAGATAGTGATGGTATTTCAAATAGTGATGAAGATGAACGAGGTAATAACTATAAACTTTTAATGGCTTTTGAAGATGATGATTACATGGATGCTATAGATTTGGATGGCTTTTATGAAGAGATTTCTAGACTCAAAACATGTTTAGAAGAAAAGAATGTGATCATTGATACTCTGCAATTTCAACTTGATGAAAAAGAAAAATGTCTTGAGAAGTTAGAATGTGAAATTGTTGGCCTTAGAAAAGAAATTGAGAAAACAAAGGCTCTCAATCTTAAATTTGTTAGAGGATCTGAAACTTTGGATGAGATTATCAATGTACAACATTCTCCACTAATCAAGACAGGTCTGGGGTATAATGGAGAAGCCTCTCAAGCATCCACCTCAAAGAGTTATCTCAATGCAGCAAGGAGGAATGAGAAAAAGCCCAATGAAGATCACCAGGTAAAACAGGGACGAATTACATCAAGAATAAACAAAGACTACCAGGTAAATCAGGGGCAATCCACCTTAAGGATGAACAAAAGCTAGAACCAGCCACAGGTAAAATCTTCTCAATTTGCCTCAAGAATGGATGACAATAGAAACTACAATCATTTGGTAGGTAGAATTGATAATCGCAGAAGTTTCTTCAATGGCCAATGTTTCTCTTGCCATAACTTTGGCCATAAAGCAGCTCAATGTGTTGCCTATAAAAAATCATGACTAGAGAAGCTAAAAAACAAAGGAGTATGACTGGGATCACGAAAAGGACCTATAACAACTTTTCGGCCCTTGAAAATGAAATTGAATGTTCTATTTGTAATAACTTTGGTCATGAAGATTCTGAATGCAGGAGTAGGTTTTGGCAGACAAAGGAACAAGCCTCAAGTACCAGAACATGGAGAATAAAGGAACCACAACCAGAAAGATGTGGGATAGCCTTTTATGCAGAAGGACAGGAAAATCAATGGTACATCGACAGCGGATGTTCGAAACATATGACAGGTGATAAAGAAAAACTTGAATCATACAGTGTTTTAGAAAAGGGAAAGAAAGTTTCTTTTGGAAATGATACCCCTGCAGTCATAAAAGGAAGAGGCACTACTCAGTTGAAAGAAAAGGTCAAAGCTGGAAATGTTTTGTATGTTGATGGCTTGAAGCATAATCTTCTGGGTGTCAGTTAGATGTGCGATCAAGGAACCGAGGTAATATTTCGATCAAATGGATGTAGTGTTCATGATATTGATATAGGAAAAACAGTGATCAAAGGCAGAAGAACTCCAAATAACTTATACATATTTGAAGAAGGACAACAACAATGCTATTTGAGCAAGGATGATGAACACTGGTTATGGCACCAGAGGTTGGGGCATCTAAGCTTTTCACAAATAAGGAAAGCATGCAAGTACCAGGCAGTTCGTGTTCTTCCAGATATCAAAATTCCAGACAACACCATATGCAAATCATGTCAGTTTGGTAAGAAAACCAGAACTAACTTCCCTGAGAAGGAAGGATCACCCAGCAGGCCTCTTGAACTAGTCCATACAGATGTATGTGGTCCATTTAGGACAAGATCACCTCGAAGAGAAGAATACTTTATATTATTCATTGATGACTTCTCCAGGATGGTTTGGTTAAGACTTATGAAACACAAGGATGAAGCATTCGAAAAATTCAAATCTTTCAAAGCCTTGGCTGAAAACGAATCAGATCACAAAATTAAGTGCCTCAGGTCTGACAGAGGTGGGGAGTTTACCTCAAATGAATTTTTTGATTTCTGTGAAGAACATGGAATAAGAAGGGAATTCTCTACAGCTAGGACTCCTCAGCAAAATGGAGTGGTGGAAAGGATGAACAGAACGGTTCAACAAATGGCTTGTGCTATGCTTGATGAGTCTGGAACTCCCGCAACCTTCTGGGGTGAAGCTGCATTTGCTGTGGTTGTTATTCTCAACAAAACAAATGTCCGAATGAATAGCACTCAAACTCCTCGTGAGCTCTGGTATGGTGAGACTCCTTCGGTAAAGCATTTCAAAATTTTTGGAAGCAAATGCTATATTAAGAATAATGATGAACAACTTGGAAAACTTGAACCTAGAGCAGATGAAGGCATTCTCCTTGGTTATTCTCCTCACAGCAAAGCATATAAGTGTTACAATAAAAGACTTGGAAGAATTGTTGACAGCATTGATGTGGTGGTTGATGAAAAAGGAAACATTCCTAGGCAAGTAAATCATGAAAATATCGAAGAGGATGAAGACTACCCTCCAAATCAAACTGAAGATGAAGAAGAACCTCAAGAGGCACCAGAGGAACAGACAAGGATAGAAGAGAAGACTCCATTCAGGTATGTTCAAAAGAATCATC
Source organism: Pinus tabuliformis (assembly GCA_031772625.1). NCBI lineage: Eukaryota > Viridiplantae > Streptophyta > Pinopsida > Pinales > Pinaceae > Pinus > Pinus tabuliformis. The sequence continues at coordinate 594,240,025 of CM062804.1, forward strand.
CAGAATCTAAAATCTTGGGGCAAAAGGATGCAGGCGTACAAACAAGAAGAACAATTGCAGAAGCTTCAAGCTATTTGGCATTACTCTCCTCCACTGAACCACAAAATGTAAGAGAGGCATGCAAAGATGAATGCTGGGTCAAGGCAATGGATGAAGAACTTGAGCAGATCGAAAAGAACAATACTTGGGAGTTGGTTCCTAGACCAAAAGATAAGAATGTCATAGGGACAAAATGGGTCTTCAAAAATAAGTTGAATGAAAATGGGGAAGTAATTAGAAACAAGGCCAGACTTGTTTGTAAAGGGTATGCTCAACAAGAAGGAATAGACTTTGAAGAAACTTTTGCTCCTGTTGCAAGACTTGAGGCCATCCGAATGTTCCTTGCTCTCTCAAGCTTTCAGAAGTTCAAAGTATTTCAAATGGACGTGAAATCAGCCTTTCTAAATGGAGACTTAGAAGAAGAAGTATACATTGAGCAGCCAGATGGTTTCATTCTTGGGAATGATCCAAATCTTGTATGCAGACTAAAAAAGGCTCTCTATGGTCTTAAACAGGCTCCAAGGGCTTGGTACTACCATTTGGAAAAATACCTTCATCAACAAGGTTTTTCAAAAGGATCATCAGATAGCAATATTTATATAAAAAATGAAAATGACAAATTGCTAATACTTGATGTGTATGTAGATGATATTATCTTTGGCAGCAATGAAGAAGCTATGAGTCAAAGCTTTGCCTTGGTGATGCAGAAAGAATTCGAAATGTCCTTGCTTGGAGAGCTGACATATTTTCTTGGATTGCAAATCCAACAAAATGAAGACGGTATCTTTTTGTCTCAAACCAAGTATCTCAAGCAGATCTTGAAGAAATATGGCATGGAAGATGCAAAACTAGTATGTACCCCCATGGTTACAGGATGCAGCCTCAGTGAAAATGATGAATCAGCTACAGTGCATTAGCCAACCTATATATCTATGATTGGAAGTCTACTTTATTTGACAGGTACCCAACCGACATCATGCATGTAGTGGGAATAGTCGGAAGATTTCAGGCAAATCCAAAGGAAACTCATCTTTAGGCAGTGAAGAGAATTTTCAAGTATCTTCAAGGAACTCAAAACTATGGCTTATGGTATCCTAGAGATATAGATCTCACACTTCATGCTTATACAGATGCAGATTGGGCCAGAAGCGTGGATGACAGGAAGAGCACAAGTGGTGGTGCATTCTTTATGGGTTCCAGATTAGTATCTTGGTTCAGCAAGAAACAGAGTTCGATTGCTTTATCTACAGCTGAAGCGGAATATGTGGCTGTTGCATCTTTCTTCACTCAACTCCTTTGGATGATGCAGACCTTGCAAGATTTTCAAATCACTTGTACACCACCTATCTCCATCCTATGTGATAATACAAGTGCTATCAACATTTCAAAGAACCCAGTCATGCATTCAAAGACCAAGCATATACCTATCAAATATCATTTTCTTCGGGAACAAGTGCTTGAACAAAAGGTCAAGATGGAGTATGTTCCTTCTAAGGAACAAGTTGCTGATATACTCACCAAACCACTGCCTAGGGAAACCTTTGAATACCTCAAGCAAAAGCTGGGGGTAGTTGATGCATCATCTTGTTGTTGAATCTCATCTATTTTAGAGATTGTTGGTTGCACGCAAGTTTCATATGGGGTATACGCGTACATTCGTTGGTTTATGGATTGGTCGAAGATAGAATGGCACAGGTTCAGGGCGAGCATATATTCTTCTATTAATGCATTGTTGGCATTATGGTAGAAGGTCTTGGAGGAGAAAGTACAGAAGGAGAACATGGATGCTGATCTGAATATTGCTGCTAATATGTCTCTATATTTTCTCAAGGTAATTTATGGTGTATGGTGGATTATGGTTCTTCTTGAAGAAAGTTTCTTTTGCAGATCTGGTCTATAGTCAGGGGGAGCGTGATCAGCAGCGCAGAGACTTCAACATGTTCTCAGGGGGAGCATAACCCTTTGCCCTTGATGTCAAAGGGGGAGAATGAATGTTGAGGATCTTGGGGTTGCCATCAAGTCCAAAGGGGGAGATTGTTGGCATTATGATTTAGGTTTGGCGCTATGGCACATGTGTTGTACTTGATGGAAACTCACTCAAGTGGCAGATCTCTGTTCAGGCTCTCAAAATCATAAAAAGTGAGATACCCGCAGGTGATCCTAAGAGAAGCTGCGGACCCGCAGGTACGCTGACCAAGAAGTGCAGACATATCCGCAAGTGCTCCGTTCAGAAGGTGCAGACCCCAGTTCACTCACTCCAATGCAGAGAAGCGCACACACGTGGGGTTTCTTACGTTTGGCCCTTGGTATTTAGCCCGTTGATCATGATCCTATGGTTTTGGTCCGTGGTATAGGATCTAAAGTATTGAACCCCGGTTTGGATCCCCTGTATTGGTTTTCGATGGTTTTGTCCCATGGTGTGAATAAGGGCTTGCCTATAAAAAGGAAAGGAGATCACTTGGCTAGACACTTGTGAAAATTGAATATCTTAAGATCTGAAATTTTGGGTGATTGGTTTTAAAAGCTAGATCTAAATCAAGGTGAATTTTAAGGCGAATCTATTAATAGGTCGTGATCTCTCGGGCGCATGATCAGATCTGTGGATCTGACTGTCTGTGGCACATTGGAGGACTATTAATTTGGCTCTATTCAGAGGTCCGCAGGCAATCCACATCGCAGGTGCAGGGGTCCACAGTGCAGCAGAAGGCGCAGGTGCAGGGATCTGCAGCGCAGCAGAAGGCGCAGGTGCAAGGTACATAGTGTAGAAGAAGGCACAGTGCAGAGGTACACAGGGGAACCGAAGGACCAGGTGCGGAGGTACGCTGTTAGGCAGACAGTGCAGGTGCGGATCTGAGCATAGGTACACAGGGCAATAGAAGGAGTAGGTGCGGAGGTACGCAGATCAGAAGAAGGACCAGGCGCGGATCTGTGCAATTTAGACACAAAAGAGCTACGGATATTCACAGGCCTCTATTGGTGAAGTTGCGGATCTTTCTTGAAACATTTGTTGGCTGTCTTTTATCTATTGCTGAAGAGTTATGGGTTTAGATTACTGGTATTGCCGATCTGGTTACTGGATTCTGAGAATTTATTGGTTGATTCATTGAAAAAGTTGATTGGGTGATTTACATGTACTTGATGATTATTTGATGTTCATGGATCCAGTTTGAAAATTTATGAAAAGTGGCCCTTGGAAGAAAAGAAGTAGGGGGTTGTAGCTCCCTTCCAGGAGAGACTGGAAAACGAGAGAGGGTTGTAGCTCTCTGTAGGTCGCAGCTTGCGTACTGGTAAAGGACTGCACCAGTACAAAATCATTGTAAAAGAAGTTTCTAATTGAAAGAAGATAGAGACATATTGCAGCAGGTGGTTTTCACCCACATTGGGTTTCCACCTTATATCTGGTGTTCTTTGGTGTGATTATCTGTTTTTCATGTTCTTGCTCATTATTATATGGTACTGACATACAAACTAATGATCAATATCTGAAGAATAACTTAAAGTATAAATCTGGAAGATATATTGAAAAGAATTTGGTAATACTGATTCAACCCCACTCTCAGTATTATTTCCAACACTTGAAGTGTCTTCCAATTAGGTAAGGTCATCATTACTTTAGTGCATGTAGTATTGCCAACATTTCCTTCTCATAAATAGGTTTGTGTAAATACTTTCCCTTGATTGGATGACTTTCAAAAGAAATGGGTCTTCCTTATTGAATTAAAATAGCACCAATTCCATTTCCTCAGGCATAACATTCCACAATAAAGGTTTTGTGAAGTTTGCGTAGCTAAGACCAGTGCTTGGCACATTGCCTCTTTAAGATGTTCAAAAGCCCTAGTTGCTTCTGGAGTCCAAGAAAATGCATCTTTCTTTAGTAATGTTGTTGGAGGTGCTTCTATTCTCCCATAATTCTTAAAAAAATTGCGACAATACCCTGTCAGCCTGAGAAATCCTGGAAGACACTTTAGGGTTGTGTCGATTTTCCATTCCTTAATGGCTTTAATTTTGTTAGGGTCTACCTTAGCACCCTCATGAGATACAATATGACCCAAATATTCCACCTCCTATACTCCAAAGAAACATTTGGAGGTTTTTGCATATAATTATTTCTCCTCCAATAGTTTGAGCACCTTGTTAACATGTTGAACATGATCCTTCCAAAACTTGTTGTATACTAGTGTATCATCAAAAAATACTAACACAAAATTTCTAAGGGTTTGAAAATGGAATTCATTAAACCTTGAAATGTGGAAAGTGCACTAGTAAGGCCAAAATGAATGACAAAAAATTCATAATGACCTTCATGAGTTATGATTAATGTTTTTGGAATGTCTTCAGTCTTCATTATAATATGATGATATCCTGAACAAAGATCCAACTTAGTGAATTAAATTGTTCCATGTAATTCATCCAACAATTCATCAATGATAGGAATGGGAAATTTATCTTTAATAGTGAGCTTATTGAGCTCCCTATAATCTGGACACATATGCCATGATCCATCCTTCTTATACACCAATACTACTGGAGCAGAGAAATGACTTTGACTAGGTTGAATTATACCGACTTTTAGCATTTCTACAACCATACATTCAATTTCACCCTTTTGGGCATAGGGATTCTATAAAGCTTGACGTTTAGAGGAACGCTTCCTAGAATCAAGTGAATAGCATGATCATGATCACGAATAGGTGGGAGGCCTTTGGGAGTCTCAAATACCTTGGGATGATTGTCAAAGATGTTTTGGAGACCTAGAGAAATAGATGATTTCAATGATTGAACCTCTAGTTAGCATAATTGTGCAATTACGCCCCGTTGTTCTTTCTTCAGAAGATTTGTCATGCCATTAGAGATTATTATCTTCCCCGATTTCCCTATGATACCCCTTAATTCAACTTCTTTTCCTTACCAAAAAAAATTCAAGAAACGTTCTTGAAAATTAAAAGTTATCGTCCCCAAATATTGTAAACATTGGATTCCTAGTACAACATTAGCACCACCCATTAAGCATTGGATTATTGAATACATATTCCCCCATGGTTAGCTTGATATTATGGAACTTTCCAGAGAAATTATATTTCCTTTATTCTCAACCATCACTTAACACTCTGGTGCTAGATATAGAAAGCAATTAAATTCCTTAGCTATATTACAATGATTAAAATTACAGGTACTACCCAAAACAATAAGCACTATTACCTTTTTCTTCTTGATATATCCTTCTATATTCAGAGTTTGAGGAGTGGTAATTCCTGCCAATGAATTGCAAGATATGGTCATATTCATTTATTCTTTCTCTGGGGTTGGTTCCTGGTGTATGTCCTCCTCTTTTGACGTTTCTTGTTCATTTTCTTGCTCCTCTTCACAATCTTTTGATGTTTCTTGTTCCTTTTCTTCCTTCTCTTCACAACTATAACAAAGCCCTTTTGTTTATTTTTCCTCCAATGGTTGTGGTGTCAAGCTTGTAGGTTGTGGAAGGTTAGAAGTAGCAACACTTCCATCTTTATAGTTGTGAGTGGTAGACTTCCTTGCTTCCATAATTTTTCTTTCATATTTTCTTTCCACCCTAAATGTCTTCTCCAATGAATCAGGTTCCCAAAGGCGAACCTCATGTTGGATGTTATCCTTTAAATTCTGTATGAATAAATCAATCCTATTCTCGTATGGAATATCAATTACCCTAATATTCAATTTTTCGAAGTCCTCAATGTGCTTCGTCATTGAAACCTTTTGTTTGAGATTTATCAATTGGCTAAAGGTGTTGTTTTTTGTATCCTCATAATATGTTATCATTTCCTTCGTAAAAATTGACAAAGTGACAAGTGTTTTATGAGAACAAAGTCATCGATACCATACAAACTGATTAGTTTCTAAATATAAATATGCAATGTGTACTTTTTGTGTGTGTTTCACATCATGGACATCAAAATATTGCTCCATCTGTAGTATCCATGTTACTAGGTCATTGCCATCAAATTTCCTCATATCGATCTTTGGAATGTAGTGGGTCTTAAACCCAACATTGGAGTCTCTAAAATAATAATTCATATTCCTTTTATTATCATCATTATTTTTAGGGATTACCTTGTCACCACTGAGAAGCTTTTCTTTTAGCAACTTTCTCAACCCTTCCAATTTGACATTCATTGCATCCATGTCTACTTTAAAAAAACCCATATCCGCTTTTAAATCATCCTTCAAGTCTTCCATGTACCTTTTTATTTTTACTTCTAAACCATCCATCTTAACATTCATCATCACGTCTAATTCATTTTTTATTACTCTTTCTGAGATCGAATTCTTTTGCACTTGGTCTCGTAATTTTGATATATCATGTTGCATTTCTTCCTCTTCTTCACGCATCATAGTAGAGAATTATGGTTGCTTACTAGGTGTGTCCATTTTTTTTTTGAGGCATTTCAGAATCAAACAACAATATCTATGCTTCATTATTCCCTTTGAATCACTTCAAACCTATTTTTCAAACAAAAATTATGCAATTTTTTAAAAAATACACACCTTTTTCTTTATTTTTGGGAGCTCGATATTGAAATTATTGTATATCTGTAATTTCAGATCTCCAAGTTCTCAAATTTCGTCTTATGGTAGTCCTGAGTCTGATTCTTCTTTCCAATGCCACAAGTCTTCCTAAGATTGGATTCTTCAAGAAAAAGCTATGCCCAATCTCCCACAATGACCTGGTTTTAGACTACTTCAGAATAACGAACTTTCACGAAGTGCCACGTGTCATTGTTTCGACCTTCGGTCCTGAAAATGATACAAAAAAAATAAATTCCATGCACTTTCATTCAATTTTTGTTGAAAATGCAGCAAGAAATTCCTAATTTATTTTTTCCTTGATTAAATTGGGAGAAAATTTCAATTTCAATTTCAGTAAAATACTTGGAGGTAGTTAACTGAGGTGACATGGGTCTTCTCACTCTGTTAACTCAGTAAATTCAAGTTGGAGACACTTGAGTTTGGTTCTACATGGTTGATTTTTAATTTGTAGCAATCTATTTCAATTAATTTCAGCTACTATTAGTGTAACTAGTTCTCATTGTTAGTAGAACTAGTGAAGGTTCAGTCAAGGGTGTGTAACTTTTTTCACACTAAATGATCATCCAGTTAAATTGACCAATCAACCTAAATTAACCCATTCATGCAGAGAATTCTAGTTACCCAGCTGAGATTGGAGTTCAAGGATAGTGTACTATAATTTGTAAACTATTCCAAGTTGTACATGTTACACATGCAATCAAAGAAAGGCTTAAAGGAATTGCGCAATCCAAATTGGTGAATTTCCTATTATTAGGGGCCTAATTCTCAAGGTAATAGAGAAAGGAAATAGGAGCTTGGTAGGCTAAGAAATTGGCTAAGTATTGGCTTGAGCCAGTCCGTGAGGCAATGAGATAGATTATATTAGTGCAGAGTGTTGAGTTCCAAAACTGCCTTTCCCTTAAGCAACTTTCTCACCCTTCTTTCTTTGCTTTTCCATGAAAAATGCATACTTAATCATCAAAAACCATTACACATTGCCTCAAGGAGTATATTTAGGTGATTTAAAAGTTATATTGTTATGTTTGCTATTTGAATAGGTTTTTGTTTTTCAACTACGGAACACAGCCACATTCCACAGCTAATGGGTTGTTCCATAGCCATCTCCATGCTTTTGTAGGTTATAGGTGTCAAGAGAGGAAAAGGACCACATGAGTAGCTTGGAAAACATCAGAGAATGGATTATATCCTATCCATCTGACCTAGATCGATGAGGAGGACTCTGGTCAAAGGGAAGTCAACTATAGGAACCTATGGCAAACAGGACTTTGTTTTGCACACGTTTCTCAAGTGATGGGATCTGAAACAGTCTCCTGAGACCACAGACTTTATGTGCCACCTGCGCAAATGGAATATAATAGCCACTACCATAGATTTATGTTTCCAAGCAACCAGGGACAAGAATTCTACATACTTGCCTGTCTACGTGTTTTCCTGTAGCTGATTTCTCTCTTCAAAACAGTTGTATATTTCTCTATAAATACTAGCGTGTAGAACGTAGAAGAAGTTCAAGTTTTTGCTTATGTAATAGTTCAGATTTCCGCTTTGTAGTTTGAAGAACTCAGTTCTCTATTTTAATATAAAGACTCTGTTTTCAATGGATACCTGAAGTGTTGTTGGTGTATTGATTGAGTGCTTATAATCCAAGACCTTTGCAGAGGGCCCCTGCGTGGTCAAGGGTACATTTTATTTCTATTTTGTCTTTCATAGTTCAATTGTAAATTCACTGTGTTTTCCATAATGTTTATAATCGTTTTCTAACTCTGTTTATAATGCAGCTTGTGTCATCTTTTCACTAACTCAGAGTAGTTTTATTTCAGCGCAGAATAGTTCTTTGGTTTTCACTTCTTTCTAGTTTTTTTTACCAATAGCTTTAAGTTGATGTCAGTAGCATAAATTGGTTCATTTCATTTGCTGTTCATTGGTTTTTAGATTTTGAATTAAGTTGTTCAATGCAATTTTCTTATTAGTTTAAGTAACTCATATTATAAATGAATATTTCCAAAAGCCCTTTTAGTTGATGGTTAATCTTAAAACTAAGTGGTGAAATATTTCATTTATGAAAGAGTCTTTCTCTGCATTTTTATGTTTACTTTTCTTAGAATAATGAAGAATGAAATCTCTCAAAATGCTATCACAAGGACGTAGTTCTCCCTAAATTGTGTAGCAAAGTGAAAAAAATACTTCATTTAGCCTTACTTTCATAATAGAATAGTTGCAATTTCATTTTCAATTATAGTTTTTTTCACTTAGTTTAGCTGCAATTCCATTTGCAGTTGTTCATTAAGTTTTGATTTTGCAATAGACTAGACAGTAATGGTAATCTTATTTCTAGTATTTCATTTTTGGTTTATCATAGATAGCTGCAATCTCATTTTCTCATTTAAGCTTTGGTTTTGTAATGGAGTAGATAGTAGTTTTAAGTCCTTTCAGTTCATGTTTTGGAAACAATCATAATAGCAAAAAGAGAAGCTCTGTTTTCATTTTCTTGTTTAAAACTTTACTTCCAAATCTGGCTTAAAACACTTTTAGCTCTCATTTCATTTCTCTAGATTCTTAGCAGCAGTAGATTAAGATTTTGTAGATTACATTGCAGAACATTAGGAATCAAAAGAGAAAAACCCAAAAACAAACATAAACTCAAAAATAGTGAGGTAAGAAGGGTCATCTAGCACATATAGTGCACTACATTTCATAAGTTTACGATACCCGGATTGATAATTTATGTAGCAATTTAGGACACTAAATTGACTGAACATTTTGGCGCCATTGCCAGGGAAGTGTAACTAGGTAGCCTTATCTCTTACATTCATAAAAAAAACACAACAAAAACAACAAAACAAAACAATGACATGCATAGAGAAAGAGACTCTAGGGGTAGATTTATAGCTAGGGGCAGAAGTTTGATTTCCACAACTCCACCTACTCCACCAAGAGTTAGAAAAGACACACCTCCATCCCAGACTCATACTCCCAGCCATAGGATTCCTAGAATTCAAGGGGCAACAACTCAGTTAGAATATTCTCCCACTTCATCTACTAAAACAGACCTAGGAGAGAAGACCTTTTTCACCTCTACAGGGGAGCCTATTGTAGTTGAGGAAGTAGGAATACCTAGTGAAGAAGAAGAAGTAGAAACTCTCTCCCATAATCCATTAATAGAAGAACCAGAGGACTCTGAAGAAACTATAATGGCAGAAGAAGAACAAGATGGAGAATTCTCACTGTTTGGAGGAGGGGGTAGAGGGAGAGGTAGAGGAAACAATGGAGGAGGTAGAGGTAACAATGGAGAAGGTAGAGGTAATAATGGAGGAGGAAGAGGAAATAGGGAAATAGATAACTCATTTGGATTCCCTATAGTAGATGAGGAAACACATACCACAATGAAAAACATCTCACCATTTGTCCTCCCAAACTTTTATGGGTTGAGAAGTGAGGACCCTGAAACCTTTTTGTTTGAGTTTGAAGTCTTGTGCAGAACCTATGACTATATAGAAGACTCTTAAAAACTCAAATTGTTCCCTTCAACACTAAAAGGGGCTACTTTGAAATGGTTTATGGGGTTAGTCATTCAATCCATTAGAACATGGAATGACATGAAACAGGGATTTTTGGATGGATACTTGGATTATTGTATGCCTACCAATCATAAGGATGAAGTGTTCAAAATGATGCAAAAGGAAGATGAAAGCTTAGAGGATTTTCTTGAAAGATTCAACTACAATTTGAAAAGAGAAAAAATGAACAATTTAGATGAAGAAACTTTGAAAGCTATTTTGTTAAAGGCCATTAGAGATGAATGGATAGATATCCTTAACATGATGGGGAAGGGAGACATCTCTCAACTTCCATTGAATGACATAGCAGAACTATGTGTTCATCTCTCAAGAGGGAAATCTAAAACCAGGAAAGGACCGAGAGATCCTTCTGTTGTTAGAGCAAACAAATCTGCAACTGGATCTGTAAGTAGGGTGGAAATTTGCAATATTCTTGATGAGTTTAAAACTAATATTTTAGGGAGCCTTAGTGAGCATCTAGACACCCTAAAAATCCAAAACAAGGAGAAAACTAAGGCTGATGCTTTAGCCATCTTTTGTCCAAAATATAGAAAGAAACATGCTCTAAGGGAATGCCCTTTAGATGCAAAGATTGTAGAAACTTGTATGATTTGTTCAAAAAGTCATGAGATGAAGGGTTGTCCTTAAATCCCATGTCTTAAGGCTGTCTTTCAAGAGGAAATAGACCTAAATTATGTAGAACTTGTTTGTTTTGTTGCAAGAAGACCTTGGCAGGGGCAACAAAATCAAGGATTTAACAATCCAATGTATTTTCAACCCCCACCAAATTGGAATTCTTGGCAGCAACCTTGGCCTCAACCTCAAACTCAGTATCAATCTCAACCATGAGAAAAAGGGGTACAAAATCCTTATGGGAGATTTGCTAAATACTATCAATATCCCCCATCTTATTAGAGCTATCCTCCCCCACAAAATCAATAGCAAAATCGGCAACCACAACTTCCAAATCAAAGCCATCACCTTTCGTTGCCATTTCCACAACAACCTCCACAACAAAGTCAAAATCCTCAACTCTTACTTCCATTTCAAAAAAAAACCAAATCAACTACCATCCCAACCATTGCCAAACCCCAATAATAAAAACCATCATAATGTTTACTTGGTAGAAGGACAACAATTTCCTACTTATATGATTTCTCCTCTAGATCTTAATGATGTTCAACTTAGATCTGGTAGGATGTTAGAAAAGGAAAGACCTTTTATAGTCATTCAAGAACAATATGCTTCTGAGGATGATTCTCTAAAAGTCAATAAAATTTTTGAGGGAACATCCCTCCAAAACCAAACCATTGAAAAAGGAAAACAAAAAGAGTCAATAGACACAACTCTTATCATTGAGCAACCAGCATCTACTTCTACACCTCCTTTTCCTGAAAGATTACAAATTGATAGAGGAGTAGAAAAATAGATCTTGTTGCCCAATTATGACTTCCTAGATGAATTGAAGAATGTTTGTATCAAAATTCCTTTGTTACAAGCCATTAGAGAAATTCCAATTCTAGCAAAGACAATAAAGGAGTTGAGCATCAAAAGACCAGGAAGAAAACCAAGAGAAACAAAAATAATTCACTTGGTAGGAAAGATAGAAGATATCATGATGGGAAAGATTGCCATGTAGAAATATGTGGATCCAGGAAGTTCAATTGTCAAGACACATATAAATGGGATTGAAATTCCAAACACATTGATTGACTTAGGGGCAACAATAAACATTATGAGTAGACAAACTATGGAGCAGCTTAAACTTCCTAACCTTCTTTACACACCTACCTTACTACAACTTGCAGATAGATCAGTAATTAAACCAGATGGTGTGCTAGAAGACATTTCAATCTCCTTATGTTCTTGGGAATATCCTGTTGATTTCATGATTTTAACTCGCAAGAATAATCTAGGAGGACACCCACTCATATTAGGAAGACCTTAGCTGGCCACAACTGATTCTTTTATTAGTTTTAGATTTGGTGACATGTACATTTATGATGGTAATTCAACAAAGAAATTTACTTTGTATCCTCCAGCGAAAGAAATCACAGAAATAGATGACAAGGAATGGATTGATGATGAAGATGTTATTCAACCTATCTTTACTATATTAGAAATTAGTGAAGATAGTCAAATTTTGAACACACTGGAAAATTTTGAAACATATTTAGAATATGATTATGCACAATTCCAGGAAAAATCTAATATTGAATACTTGTCATCTAGGCAGATGTCTCTCTATTCTATGGAAGAGTTTGGTGGCTCTACAATTGAAATTTTTCTAGGTAGGACATTGAACATAAACAAAAATTTGGAGAAACTACAACAAGAAGAGATAACCAAAATATTACAAAAGTATTCTGCTACATTTGCATGGGAGTATACTGACATGAAAGGTATTGTTCCTAAGACTTGTATCCATCATATCTATATTGAGGAAAATAGTAGACCAATCAGACAACCTCAAAGAAGAATGAATCCAAATCTTAGGGAGATTGTGAAAGAAGAGCTCCAAAAATTACTCAATGTAAACTTCATTTACCCAATCTCAGATAGCCAATGGGTTTCTCCTTTGGTAATTGTGCCTAAAAAGAATGGTAAATGGAGGGTGTGCATTGATTACCAAGAATTGAATAAAGAAACCTTGAAATATCACTTTCCTTTGCCCTTTATAGATCAGGTATTAGATACATTAGTAGGTAAAAAGTATTTCTCATTCTTGGATGGTTTTAGTGGTTGTAATCAAATTCAGGTAGCAGCTGAGGATCGGGATAAAACCACATTTACTTGTCCATGGGGAACTTTTGCCTACCGAGTGCTTCCTTTTGGATAATGTAATGCACCAGCAGCATTTCAAAGAGCAGTACTAGGAAATTTCTCTGATCTAATACATGATTGTGTAGAGGTATATATGGATGATTTTACAGTCTATGGTAACACATTTGAAGAAGCTTTGGAAAATTTGGAAAAAGTCCTTAAAAGATGTAAAGAAACAAACCTTTCACTAAGCCATGAAAAATGCTTTATGATGTTTACAGAAGGTATTGTTTTAGGACATCACATTTTAGGAGATGGGATTAAAGTGGACAAATCAAAAGTTGAAGTCATCTCTAAGTTACCAATTCCAAATTGCCAAAAAGATGTTAGAAGTTTTCTAGGATTTATAGGATATTATAGAAGGTTTATAGAAAACTTTACCAAAGTAGCATCTCCACTCTTCAAATTGCTTACAAAAGATTGTGAATTTAAGTGGAATCAAGATTGCCAATTAGCATTTGAAACCTTGAAATCAAAAATATGTGAAGCACCTATCTTGAGAGGACCAAATTGGAAACTTCCTTTCCATATTTCTACAAATGCTTCAGATACAGCTCTAGGAGCTGTATTGGGACAAAAAGATTTGATTCCTTATGCCATTTACTACACAAGTAAAAATTTGACTCCCACTGAGTTGAATTATACTATGACTGAAAAAGAATTCTTAGTTGTTGTTCATGCAATTAACAAGTTAAAACACTATATAACAGGCTATGAAACATTTGTTCATACAAATCACTCTGCAATTAGATATTTGATGAATAAACTTATTACTAATGGTAGAGTTACAAGATAACTTTTACTTTTGCAAGAATTCAACATTATTGTGCTAGATAGACCTGGAAAACAAAACACAATTGCTGATTTCTTATCCAGGATTCAGAATATCAAAGAAGACTATCCAGTTGAGGATAAGTTTCCTGATGAATATCTATTTGCAGTAACTACTCAAACTCCTTGGTTTGCAAATGTTGCTAACTACTTGGTTACAGGGAAGTTACCTTCACATTTATTTCCTAGAGAGAAAAGAAAGATTATTCAAGATAATGCAAGATACTCATGGATCACTGACGAATTGTATAAAACAGGGCCAGATCTTATGATCAGAAGGTGTGTCAGGGAAGATGAAATGCCTCATATTATCAAAGCATGTCATGATGAGCTGTGTGGTGGAAACTTTGCTGACAAAAGGACAACCTATAAAATCCTTTCTTTAGGATATTATTGGCCATCCATCTTCAAAGATGCTAAAGAATATGTTAGAAGGTGCGACAGCTGCCAAAGGCTAGGGAAACCTGCCCCCTCAAATGAAATGCCATTACAACCTTAGGTACTTATCGAACCATTTGAAAAATGGGCTTTAGAATTTATTGGACCTATTAATCCTCCATCCAAGCAGAAAAAGTATATATTGGTATGCACTGGTTATGTCACTAAATGGGTAGAAGCCAAAGCATTACTTTTTGCTAACGAAAAATATGTAGTTAGTTTTCTTTTTGAGGATATTTTTACTCGCTTTGGTGTTCCAAGAGAAATTGTGATAGATCAGGAAGCTCAATTCACATCCAACATGATGGAGAGGCTTATGGAAGAGTACAAGATCAAGCATAGGAAATCCACTCCCTATCATCCACAAGCAAATGATAAAGTGGAGTCTACAAATAAAGTAATTGAAGGAATCCTCACCAAAACTGTGCATCTAGATAGAAGAGATTGGGCAGAAAGGCTTCCTGAAGCCTTGTGGGCCTATAGAACTACATGGAGGAAAACAACAGGGCATACACCCTATGAACTTGTTTATGGAAAGCAAGTCCTGTTCTCCATAGAGTTCCAAGTCAAAACTTTCAAGATGGTAGTCCAGTTGGGGAAAGATTTATCAGAAGCTCAAAATCATAGATTGGAGCAATTGAATGAACTTGAGGAAATCAAACAAGAGGTTTTTCAAAGAACTGGTCTAATTCAGCAACAGAGGGCTAAGTGGCATGACAAATACATCAAGGACAAAAGGTTTCTAGAGGGAGATTGGGCACTGTTATTTGATTCAAAGTTTAAGGATTTTCAAGGAAAATTTCAAACTCATTGGCTTGGGCCATATTAGATTGAAAAAGTTTTCAGTAATGGAGCAGTAAGAATTATAACAATAGATGAGAATAAAATTCCTCTCCTTGTGAATGGTCATAGGTTGAAAATTTATTAAAAACCAATCTCAAAGGAGGAGTTCATCAAGATCTTTCAAAATAATTCTTAAATGAAGTTGGTGAAGAAGAATCCTTCTTCTCCACCAACTTAGCCTTTGTTCTTTTCATCATATCTAAAAAAACATAAAATTGTATAAGGTTGAAAACCAATCAATGATTGGCATGCTTATACAAAAAATACAGTGTGAAAATCAGAAGACTCTGACATCCTATATTTTTCAAAAAAATGGTGACTCATTATGCACTCTGAAAAATTCATTGTTTTATTTCATTTCATTCTGTTTTACTTTTGCAAGTTTCACTTCATTACACTACCATATTCCACCAATAATTTTTTCTTCTTCAACATTTCTTCCATCTCCATTTTTCATTTTTTTTTCATTTTGTCATATTTTCACCCACACAACCATCTCCATTTCATTAATTCATAAAGTCACATTTTATTCTCTATTTTACATTCCACAACTATTCATGTTCCGTAGCTAATCCTATTCTGTAGCCAATCTGACTCTGCAGTAACAGTTTGATCATTAGTTCAAGAATAAAGAGGCCAGTTCATAATAAATTTCATATGCAGGTAATGGAGGAGAAAACAACTTTTGAAGACATATCAACATCTAAGCACCTGAAGAAGCAAACAACAAAAGATTAGCAAGCGGAAGGTATGGTTCTAGAGGTAAGAACAAAAACTTATTTCAAATAGCAATACAAAACATAAGTTGTATAACTCGTATAATCACACTACTCCTTGATTTATCATTATGAGATTTGATTGCTGTGATGATTCCACCACACCTTTTGACTTTAATGCCTAACGGTCTAATGATGCAATCTCCATTTTTGACTTGTACTTAACTGTACTTCTCCAGCACACTTGTTAAATGGTTAGATTCATGACATAACCCATTTGAATATGACTCTTCAAAACCCTATTGTTCATTTATTACACCAAGTTTCTCTCTTATACTTCCATAGCCTTCTTGTGCATACAAACATGCTATTACATTGAGCACATAGTCATTCTGTTTTCGTATTCTCTATGTATAGCAGTCACTCTGTTTTTCACACAGTTTACGTGTGCAGCCACTCCATTTCATATATCTTCTGCACACTCTGTTTTCACGTATTCCATGCATACAACTTCTCTGTTTTTGTATACCCTGTATGTACAACCATTTTATTTCATGCTCATAGTCTCTGTCATTTCATCCCCATATCCATAGCTATCTTTGCTTCCATATACCAGTTGTTCCACTGCTGTATACACAGTCTTCTTTACACAGTCACTTCATTTCTCAGATAGTGAAGGGAATTTTGAAGAATAGTAGAGAATAGAAGTGATGGGTCTCATCGTCAGAACATAACCTATAGGAGTGAAGTACATGGAAGGTTATCCTCAGTTGAAAGGAATGTTGAAGAAAGTTGGTTGGTTGAGTTTCATTGAGAAATTTGATGGTCACCATAAAGAAATCACCAAATCATTTGCTAGATCATTTGATGGAATGGACGTGGAGATTGGTGACATAAAGTTTACAGTGACCGAGTCTTTTATTGCTGAAGCAACCGAGCTACCAAGAGTAGGAGAGAGGTGGTTCAAGAATAAAGAATTCCATGATGAAACTTGGAAAGTCATTCTCCAAAATCTAGGTATGGACACTTCAGTTTTTAGGAGAGGAATTCCCATCTCTGCACTTAAGGATAAATGGAGTAGCATGTTATTAATTTTACAAAAATTTATTACATGCAAGGGAAGATTTGGTTCCATGTATGTATATCACATAAGACTATTGATGAATTTTCTTGAAAATGGAACCATCAATCTCCCATTTTTCCTGTTGAATAGTTTGAGGAGAATGGCCACTACTGTTCAGAAGAAAATGGAAGCCATAGAAACCAATCTTTATCACCATGGTCTAGTAAAAATTTTAGTTGAATATCACTTAAAGAGTGTAGGAGACACATGGGAGAACTTTTTGATCAGAAACGTTTTCCAAGATGCACCAGAATTGCCTGAGGGAAGTTCTGTGAAAAGAAGTAGGAGAAGGAAAACTAGTCTCACCATTCAAAATACTCCTGAAACTTCAACTCAAAAAAAAGAGTGAAGAAGAGCCCATCTATGAAACATTAACATAGATCATAAAGCAGAAAAAACGGAGGAGAAAGATGAAAGAAAAAAGTTGAGGAAATCCATAAAAATACTCTTGAACCTTCATTAGAGGATGAACAATTACTTTCTGAGAGATTAGTCAACATTAGGGATCAGTTCAAGAAAGAGAAGGAGAAGGGGAAAAGAAGACAGGTTATAGAAGAAGAAATCATAGGCTCCCAAAGTTTGAGGAGAAGTTCTAGACTCAAGGGAAAAGTGAAGAAAGAAAAATCAAAAGAGACTCGGTTCATAGATTTGGGGGAAGAAACTCCAACTCAGTCCCAAGACAATATCTCATATGAGCAGAGCCCACAACACTCTCCTCAACAAAACATTGAAAGCAACCCAAAGAGAACCTCTCCAAGAATTGATCCAATCCAACAACAGATTTATGATTACATTGAGTCACTAGAGAAAAATAATACATCAGTGGATCAAGGAACTTCATCCAACCCTAAGCAGCCAGCCACATCAAAAGAGATTTTGACTAGCTCACTTAAGCAGAAAATCTATGAGCTAGAGGTTCTAAATAGGCACATCCAGAGGGAAAATTAAGCCTTAAAAAAACAAAATAAGTTGGATAATATTATCCATGATAACACTATGCTTTATTTGGGTCTATGGCACAAGAAGAACATAAAACTAAAAAGGAAAAACAAGAAGGTAAGTAGGGTTCTCATTAACCTCAAGTATAGATTTCTCATGAGGAAGCCTAGGATGGTAGTTGCAGCAAAGAAAAGCAAGAAGAGGTTGGATGTTTTGGCTGAAGTCTCAAAGGAAATGCATTAGGAGGAGGGAGTTCACAATTTTGATTGCATGGGGACATGCAATAGTCTCGCAGTAGGGGTATGTTGAGTTCCAAAACTATCTTTCCCTTAAGAAACTTTCTCATCCTTCTTTCTTTGCTTTTCCATGAAAAATGCATCCTTAATCATCAAAAACCATTACACATTGCCTCAAGGAGTATATTTAGGTGATTTAAAAGTTATACTGTTATGTTTTCTATTTGAATAGGTTTTTGTTTTTCAACTACGGAACACAGCCACATTCCACAGCTAATGGGTTGTTCCGTAGCCATCTCCATGCTTTTGTAGGTTATAGGTGTCAAGAGAGAAAAAGGACCACATGAGTAGCTTGGAAAACATTAGAGAATGGATTATATCCTATCCATCTAACCTAGATCGATGAGGAGGACTCTGGTCAAAGGGAAGTCAACTATAGGAACCTATGGCAAACAGGACTTTGTTTTGCACACGTTTCTCAAGTGATGGGATCCAAAACAGTCTCCTAAGATGACGGACTTCATGTGCCACCTGCGCAACCAGAATCTAACAGCCACTACCACAGATTTATGTTTCCAAGCAACCAGGGACATGAATTCTGCATACTTGCTTGTCTATGTGTTTGCCTGTAGCTGATTTCTCTTTTCAAAACAGTTGTATATTTCTCTATAAATACAGCGTGTAGAACGCAAAATAAGTTCAAGTTTTTGCTTATGTAATAGTTCAGATTTCCGCTTCGTAGTTTGAAGAACTTAGTTCTTTGTTTTAATATAAAGACATTGTTTTCAATGGATACCTGAAGAATTGTTGGTGTATTGATTGAGTGCTTATAATCTGAGACCTTTGCAGAGGGGCCCTGCATGGTCAAGGGTACATTTTATTTCTGTTTTGTCTTTCATAGTTCAATTGTAAATTCACTGTGTTTTTCCATAATGTTTATAATTTTTTTCTAACTCTGTTTATAGTGCAACTTGTGTCATATTTTCACTAACTCAGAGAAGTTTTATTTCAGCGTAGAATAGTTCTTTGGTTTTCACTGCTTTCTAGTTTTTTTTACCAGTAGCTTTAAGTTGATGTCAATAGCATAAATTGGTTCATTTCATTTGCTGTTCATTAGTTTTGAGATTTTGAATTAAGTTGTTCAATGCAATTTTCTTATTAGTTTAAGTAACTCATGTTATAAATGAATATTTCCAAAAGCCCTTTCAGTTGATGGTTAATCTTAAAACTAAGTGGTGAAATGTTTCATTTATGAAAGAGTCTTTCTCTGCATTTTTATGTTTATTTTTCTTAGAATAATGAAGCATGAAATCTCTCAAAATGCTATCACAAGGACGTAGTTCTCCCTAAATTGTGTAGCAGAGTGACAAAAATACTTCATTTAGCCTTACTTTCATAATAGAATAGTTGCAATTTCATTTTCAATTATAGTTTTTTTCACTTAGTTTAGCTGCAATTCCATTTTTAGTTGTTCATTAAGTTTTGATTCTATAATAGACTAGATAGTAGTGGTAATCTTATTTCCAGTATTTCATTTTTGGTTTATCATAGATAGCTGCAATCTCATTTTCTCATTTAAGCTTTGGTTTTGTAATGGAGTAGATAGTAGTTTTAAGTCCTTTCAGTTCATGTTTTGGAAACAATCATAATAGCAAGAAGAGAAGCTCTGTTTTCATTTTCTTGTTTAAAATTTTACTTCCAAATCTGGCTTAAAGCACTTTTAGCTCTCATTTCATTTCTCTAGATTCTTAGCAGCAGTAGATTAAGATTTTGTAGATTACATTGCAGAACATTAGGAATCAAAAGAGAAAGACCCCAAAACAAACATAAAATCAAAAATAGTGAGGTAAGAAGGGTCATCTAGCGCATATAGTGCACTATGCTTCATCGGTTTATGATACCCAGATTGGTAATTTATGTAGCAATTTAGGACACTAAATTGACTGAACACAGAGGTTGCTCAATCTTGAGCAAGCATTGTATTTCTTCTCTTTTCTTTGATTAATGTAATACAAATAATAAAGGGTTTTAGCAAATTCCTTTCCCCTAGATAAATATTTGTGCATGTGTGTTGAATATTGATGCATGTTAGTTATTTGTGTTCTCAATCATAATTTTCTTTTAGCAGATGAGTAGAGTAGCTTCTATTCTTGTGATCTAGTAAATTTCATGAGTAGTTTTGAATCTACACATTAAATTTCTACATGGTATCAGAGCATGAATCATAATAGAGAAGAGAATTCGAATTTTTCTTTGCAGGTGGGTCGAATTTGCAGGATCAATTCTTCAGAGCTAGCAAGATGACTTTCTATGGAATGACTTGAGTATTCCCTTGAGGGTAGCTCAAATTATGTTGCTTGGAAGGACATGATGGAAGAAGTGTTGGAAGCTGATGGGCTAAAGGAATTCATAGATAATGATATCCTAAAGCCTCAAACATCTAATGCTCAAGATCTAGTAGAATGGAAGAAGTGTGTAGTAAAGGTGAGGAGGATCATATTGGAGGGAGTTCGAGACCATTTTGTCTCAAATATCCACAAGAAAGCGACTCCATATGAAATTTGGGAGGCCTTGATAGATTTTTTCCAAAACGGTAGTGACCATAGGAAACTAGCACTGAAGGACAAACTTTGGAATATCAAGATGCATAAGGGCGATACAATTCCATAGTACTTCAGCAGTTTCACACAATGTCATGGTGAACTTGGTCAAGTTGGTGTTACTGTAGCATAGGATGATCTAGTAAGCCTATCACTTTTAGGCCTTCCCAAGAGCTTGCACAACTACCAAGATTCAGTAAATGGGAGGGAGAAACTACCAAATTGGGAACGCCTTTGGTCCGATTTGGTACAAGAGGAGATAAGGTGGAACACCAAAGGCGGAGCCTCATCCAAGGATGATGCTAAGGAGAATTGTGACTTGGCCGAAAAGGAAAAGAAAGGGAAAGGGTAAAATCCCAATCCAAAGCAGAACCAGTTCAAGGGGGAAAGAAGAAAGATTTGTCCAAAATCAAGTGCTTTCAATGTCATGAACTGGGACACTATGCCATGAAATGTACACACAGGAAAGTAGGCAAGAAGACTGTAGGGGGAGCAGTGGGTGAAGCCTTGGCTTCACAATTAAAACTTTATTTTACCCTCATTGCATGCATGGAAAGAAGAGTGATGGGTAGTGTTTGGTATCTCGACAACGACATCTCATTCCACATGACAGGAAAGAAATCATTTTTCAGTGACTTGGAGGAGAAGGACCTCTAGATGCACATCGATATGGGAGTTAATGGAAGGTATAGCGTGAATAGCATTGGTAGTGTTACTTTTGATAGGGAGTTTGGCTCCCCTCTTGGGCTCAAGGATGTGATGTACGTACTGGGTTTCAAGAAGAATCTATTTTTCATCGCGGTGTTGGAATACCATGTCTACGATGTGATATTCAACAAAAGAAAGGCTTTCTTGAGACACATCTCCATAGTGTAACACCCTCCTCCCATATATACCCAAGAAATCGACCAGACGGCGTAAACATGCGACGAGAGACCACTATGATATGATTCAACCTCCTAAGTCATGTTCAGGAAGTGGAATTGATGGAAAAACACCATATAGACATCCAACATCATCAACAAAAGCCTCAGAGGACAAGTCATCCACTCAAACAGCCTGTCCCTAGGTCTCACTGTTTTTCTAGGTCTCTTAGGCCATAGTCCCTCTCATGATATGGGCAAGGGAGTGGCCATTAACCTAAATTTTCTCTCATAGGCATGCCTGCCAGGATTGTGGACTAAAATTTCTAGTGTTTTGCCAATGACCCCAAGGTTTAAGCCACTTTTTTAGGCTCAGAGCCCAAGTCACTGCCCAAAATTGATCCATCTCTTCAAATTAGTAAGATAACATGGAAATGACAATACTAAGGCAAATACTTGTTCAAGACCTTGACTGGACACCTACTAGCTGTGACAGACATTTCATCGAACATATTGCAAATGTGTAATCTAGGGGTGTAATTCGCAGTTATGAGCATATGGGTCTCATACCTAGCTGAGAATTGATAAGAACCATTGATTCCTCAACACATCAACTACCATTCCATCCATTAGGTCATAAATACATTGATCATTTAGTTATAAGTAAAATCATGATGAGATTCATGGATGGCTGCTGTCATAAAATACATACATAACCATTATAATAGAAATAAAAAATACTCATGAAAGTACAACCATGTAGACCACATATAATCCATCAAAATTCTCATAGAAATACAAGGAGAAATTACCTTTAATTAATGATTCCAAATCCAAACTCGGGATGGGACTTCCATGTTCCACTCAACCATAGAATGGCTTAGCCAAATCTCTCTTCATCCCTTCACCCCTATGCCATATTCCAAGCATGAATGTGGGATATCATAGAACACATCAATCAAGCTCATCCAAGGCTTCTAGAGGCCATCCACCTCAACCCATCAAATAGTGATTCCACCTCACGGTCGGACATCATAAAACCATCATTAGATTGGTCTCCATCCAAGCCTTCTAGAGCATTTGTTCCAACCAAGGCTTCCAGGAACTAATAACTCAACCCAAGCTAAGGAAACATGAGAACCAACCGAAAAAAAAAAGCCCACAACTCCATGGCTATCTAGGAAATGGAAAGGCTAGGAAAAACCCACAACTCCATGGTGTTATAGACATTTTTGGGCACTACAACCCCAGGCATGAAATTTCCATAAACCAAGGGCTCCTAAGTCCCTAAAAGTGTTGTTCTAACCCCTAAAGGGGCAAGGTCAACTGATTACAACTTCTCCCAGAAGTTCTCCATGAAAAACTGCTCAGAATTGGTCAAAACAGGATCATTTCAGCTGCTCCATAGGCAAAGTGTGTTGCATCTCACCTAAATACACTATGTGGGTGCGTTGCATTTCAAAAAGCCCTTCTATGGGGTGCAATGGGCGAGAAGTGACAAATGGCAGTGTCATTCTGTGAGGTGGAGAGGCATGGAAACTTTCAGAAACTTCTCCTGTGACACTTGCCTCTCTGAATTCGACCAAGGATGAGTAAGAGATCATCAATCTCCAAGTGGAAGCAAGAAATATAAGAGGGAAGACACTAATCAAATCACAAGCTGACTCATCTCCCTTACAGATATCTATATATGGATCCCTCATCCCAGAGATCCAGAGGCAGGAATTTTGCATATTGTAAGGAATTGTTGTTGGTTTCTTGAGATAAAACATCAGATTGTTGGGTGATCTAAGCTTTGTATGAGGTGAAGAGGGGCTTCCTTGCTGAGAGGATGATGCTGGGTCAGAACAACTGGTTGTAACTCCCCTTGGCTCTTTCTTGTTTATCAATAAAAGCTATTCAAGTTTTCCTCCATACTCTTGTGTAATTTATGTTTGCTGCATTTGTATGGTCAATTTACATATGATCCTAGATTGTTTATGATTATAGATCCATGTTCTTGTATAGTGCTATGCTACTGTGATCTTACAGGTACTCTGTGAAGCTGGGCGTGCAAGGGAACAAGTAGCGAAAGACTATCAAGAAAGAGAGGAATCGAACCAGGAGATTAGCGCAAGATAGAGGTTGGTCTTCTTTGTTCTTCTCTATCTATACTTCATAAAGGAAAAATGAAAGTAGCTTTACTTTGTTTGTTTCTAAGGCAGCTATCACACCTTAGTGGGATAAGCAGTTCTGAGTAGACACTTTTCCCTGTAACAAAATGGCGACTCCGCTGGGGACGAATTAGTTTGTTTGTTTATCTTCCTTGTTGTTTATTTCACAAACTTACAAACAGAGTCTAAAGTAGATCCAGGTAGCTTTCGAACTGCATTTGCTATGCAAATGCAAAGTAGATAAATGCCGCTTTAGTCAATCTCCGGGATTTGTTTATGGTTTAAAAAACTGATTCACAAACTCTCTGATTGCCGCTTGTGATAGCTCTTAGATCCTCCTTAGATCTACCCCTGATTGTTGCATTACTGATTACCATTTGCTCGGCCAAAACCCATGAACTGAACTTCAAACTGTGACCCGGAACCCAAGCAAAGTCTCGTCTCTAGCCCAGCACAGGTACTGTTTTGAGAATCTGAAATTCAGCGCACTTCCCGAGTGTAGTAGGTGCGCTGCATTTCAAATTCCCTGTGTAGTAGGTGCGCTGATTAGACTAGGCACTGTTCAGTTTTGGTTTCTGTAGTTCATTCTTTCCAGTTCTATTCATGAATTTTGCTGCCTGTGATCAGTATATCTATGTTTGAAACTCCTTTTCTTTGCTGTTATTCCACCTCCTTTGTACAAAAGAACTGTAAACGTTTTTGTGTGTTTGTTGAGTCATTTTCAGTTCTCCTTTGCAAAAGTAATGTAATCGTATTGTCGTCCTTTGATTTGAAAGCGTCGCAAGTGTCGTTTTCATGCATAGGAAAGAGTTTGATTGCTGTAGATAGTCGATTATCCTGTTACTATTGTTTTTGATCTGAATTTGTAATTTTTCTAGTGTTGAAAACAAGTATTCATTTCCAAATCGTAAGGTGTTGTGATTGCCTCCATTTTTTATTTCGAAAAGAAACTTGTTGATAACTGTCGCTTGAAAAGTAATTCAGATTTGTGCATCAACTTTCTTTTTACCATTTACATACTAAGAAAGTCGAAAACAAATACATGCATGTGCATTTTCATTTAGACAGTCTGATTTGTTTGATTTAGGAAAGTTCATTTAGAGTGTGCTCTTTGCTCTTTATGAAAGAATTCTGTCTTTCTTTCCTTAGTAGCTAGGATTTTCATTGCACAAAGAAGATAAAAAGATTGTTTATCATCTTAGATTGCATTTTAGGAATTATACTACATCTCGCGGTGAACCTGAAAGGCAAACATCATAAACAAGATCAACTA
This sequence comes from Pinus tabuliformis, assembly GCA_031772625.1. Classification (NCBI taxonomy): domain Eukaryota; kingdom Viridiplantae; phylum Streptophyta; class Pinopsida; order Pinales; family Pinaceae; genus Pinus; species Pinus tabuliformis. Next base: position 594,265,017 of record CM062804.1, read on the forward strand.
TAAAATAAATTCAATGAATCTAACAACGCTTTGGAACCTAATGCACAACATTTAGAAGTCTAGGCTAGAGACATATTCCGGCGTCGTAAAGCCTGGTAACTGTTGTTCTCACTGATGGTTGGGTGATTCCTCCACTTTGAGACGATAAGTGCTAGTACGGACTTGTGCTCCCACGTACTGTCGAGTATATTTTAGGAGACCACAATAGGCTTAATCTTTTATCCATAGGAAGCCGTGTCTGCCACCCTATCGATTGCAATGCACTGAACACAACATTCGGGAAGATTGACTGCCATACCATAAAAAGTATTCTGCAGTTTTGCGATTGGTTTGGTAATCCCTCTACCTATATTTCAGAGCAATCCCTTTCGTTCCTTTTCAGACTCCTTAACGGAAAAGGTCGATCTGAGCACTTGTCACTTCAGGCTCATTAAAAATCGAAGGCGACTAGATTCATCTTTTGTTTTTTCTCGACTCTTAAAAATTGAAAAAACAAGTTGTGTCAAAGCGTCTAAAATTTATTTTAAACGGAATAATCATCACCCTTTCCTACGTTGATCTTAGGTTGAGAAAATGGAACCCACCAACCAAGGAATTCCCCTTGGAGGAAATCCTAGTCCCTTCTCCTCTTGGGGAGATGTTGGTGCACCCCATATGGCCACATTGTCGCTTCCAGGATTGACAATCGGCTTGCCCGTATGGCTCTTCTCAACCTCTGTCGTTTAGAACACCGCAATTCCTGAACAATCGAGTAAGCAACTAGACGAGTCCAGAGTTACCCACCAACCTTCTACTTCCTCCAATTCTTCCTCTCCTCCTTCTTCTTCGCTTAATGGGGTTGGTAAAGCCAAAAATCAAGTACCTGAGAAGAAGAAGGAAAAGAAGAAGAAAAACAAGAAGAAGAAGGAGCCAAAAGCGAAAGGGGGCAACCAAGCGTCGTCTAGCGAAAATCCACACACTGCACCAACCAAGCCTAAATCGCCATGTGTCATTTGCAAAGGAGACCACTATCATAGAGATTTTCCTTGCATCCCTCAGATCTTAAGGGACTGGTCTCCTCGTTTGCACAACCCGGTGTCGTCAACCTCTGATGATCATGTTGAAAACACACCATCAACTAGTGAAAGTGAAACCCCAGGACAAAAACGAAAATATAGATTTCCTTGTAAACTGTGCGAAGGCAACCATGCCATCCACCATTGTCCCTTCTTAGATGAGGCTAAAAGAGTTTTGGACGATCGTCCGGTCTCACCGTTACGACTTCCTCCTGGATATAAAAAACTCTTGCCGAGTCCGTCACTAGTTGAAAAACTGGCTGACCCGCTCAGGTGGTCGGCCGAAGCATCTATCATTGAAGACAAACCATCTGAACCCATACCAGACGAAAGTCAAAAGGTCGAGGCGGCAGTTGACCCGGTCTTGCCTTCAGAGGTTCCATCTTCAGATGATACAGTCACCGAAGAGAACAAGGATGACACCGTCCAAATTCTTTTCATAAGCATAGACTCCGATGAACATGGGGGCAATTTACCCATTCCTTTACCGCAGGAAGGAAGTTTGTCAAAGTCGTACCCGACCGTCTATTCGGTCCCACCTCCAAGCAACCTAGTTGTCTCCTTTGACTGGAATCAACTAGGCAGACCCCGCTTACCGGCTAGTGTACCATTCCGAATCATTGTTCAAATATATAGAATGGTTATGGCCGGTACCATCATAGATGAAGGGACTTCTGTGAGTATCCTTTCCTCGACTGCTTGGAAAGCGCTTGGTTCACCATCGCTTTTGCCTGAAATGAGAAATCTAACAGGCTTTGACAAAGGAACCAGTTGACCGTTAGGGATCCTTCCCAATGTGCCCATAACATTGAAGGGGGAAACAGTTCAAATGAACGTAATGGTAGTTCAAGGACCCATGGATTATAATCTACTCCTTGGACGAGACTATATTTATTGCATGGGAGCGATTGTCTCCTCACTCTTTAGAGTAATGTGTTTTCCGCACGAAGGAAGAGTGGTCAAGCTCGTAGACCAGCTTTCATTTCCCGGATCACACAGAGAAAATAGTCATATGCCATCCTTGAATGGTCTTTTCACACAAGGAATGTCTCATCAATCTCCAGTTCGTCCGCCTGATGAGCGCGAGTGATTCGGGGGACATGACTGAAACCCAGGGGGCATGCACCCTGATCTGCTTTGGCAGGAAAACTTTGGGTATAGGATAGGTTTCCACGAGAAGTATATGACCTCCGTACTCCCGTCCGTGATTGGAAAAAGGATTTGGACTGGAATAAGATTCTCTTGTCAAAGTTATGTGGGTTGGCAGGCATTGCCACTCACCTTTGTTTATTTCGATAAACATCGCTGAAGAAATGTTCTGTTTACGCAGTGAATAGAACAATCTTTGGTAACCTGTAAGAGGTAGACCTCTCTCGGTAAAACAAATGTTTTAACGGAAGGAAGAAGGGGTAACCTTGAAATTCTGTTTTATACCTGGGGGCATGAAAACCTTTTGGCGTGCAAGCAAAGAGCGACTATTTATTTTTTTAAATTTGTAGGTCCTCTAACCCTTTAAACTTGTAGGATTGGTCGTTTCCTAACTTGCATAAAGAAAGGATGTGGGGCAAAACTCTAAAAATTGCCATTTTAAATGGGACATTCTTATTATATGACTGGATTAATCGAGTAGTTTTAGCGCATAGTTCAAGCTCGTTAAAAAATAAACATAAGCCATGAGCAAATGTTTCCCCCCGCATTTAAGCTCATTAAAAAATGAACTATTTCCCGGTAAACAACCATCGTGAATGTAGTACTTCAGCCTTTAAAAGCCTTGGTCGTGTTCTCACCATCACCTCCACTCCGTATTGGCCGATCATTCACCTCCATTTGATTGTTTACCCCTTTTGAGGAACAGTTGCGAAGAGTGATCTCACTAGCCATCCTTGTAACATTGCCGTGATTGGAACATTCCAAACCTTACCTGGAATCAACTGCTACCCAATTTTATCACTCGTTCCTCAAAAGACGAGTCTCCTTTAAGCTCTTTTCAACTAACTCATAAAATATGAAAATATTACCGAGCCATTGGCCTCTCTAGCTCGTTAAAGGGACCGGAAGTGCTATCCCTCCTTTAGATTTTAAACTTTTTGGACCTGAGGGATTATTACACAAAAAGATCGAGCGCTTGTTTTGTTCAGCTCGTTAAAAGTATTGAAAATTCATCTCTTCTGTATTGTTTTATACTTTTTCGGACTTAAGGGATTAGATGACGAAAAAGGAATTTTGGAGTTTCGTTTACATTCCTTTTCAGACTCTCTAAAATTGAAAGGGACCGAGTTATCTTTGTCGTTAAACTCGTTAAAACTTAATAGCGACAAACTTGTCTATAGACGAGAACGAGTTTCACTATCGCTAGGCTCGTTAAAACATAGCGATGGGTTTGCCTGAAGGGAAAATTATAGAACAAGCATATGTTATCCTCCTCAAGCTTGACAAAAATAAAGAGGTACTGGTCAGCAATGACTGGGGAAAAATTGGGAAGAAAACTCGAAGAAACTTTGTTGGTAGCAAGTCTCTCTTGAACATGACACTTTCACTCTGCATCCAAGTCGGGTTGGGTTGTTTCATTCACCGGTCACATCACCATGGTCCCATCACACCATCCACATTTGGGGTTAATGCTACCAATCCATCACGTCAGTGTCGCCGATATGTTCAAGAGAAGTCATTCAGAGAATTAACCTATGTCTCACCCGCTACAATACATTTACACTCCATTCTTTCATGACTACCACCCTGAACCTTATATCACCAGATCGTTTTCACCTCCATTAAAATCATTTGCTCCGTTCCGTGTCATTGATGTGGGATTCATTAAGGCCCTCTTGTGACAGATCGCTTCTTGTTGACATCAGCTCATTATCCAAGAAGTCGATCTAGGAACACCCCATTCAGTACTTTGAAGCTTGCATGCCTCAATGGCAAGTTTCTCACTTCCGACGATAGGTTTACATCAATGGCCTTCGATCGAAAGATTTTGCATGGTGTTTGACACCAAGTCCTTTATTCACACCATGTGAATTGTACTGCAGTACCTTGAGGGTCATTATCATTATCAGTGATTCCTCTCGCGCCTGTTAACAGCTTACATCATTGGCTGGTAATCAGGTGATGTCTTTCCATGTTCGACTCCAGAACACCTCTCACATGGATCGACTTGTACTTCAAGTGAAGATTGAACGAGATTGAAGACCCTGGATCTAGTTTCATCCATCCGGGCTGCAATATATATTCAGGGAAATAAAGACATCAAATATACATCATTGCTGCACAGATAATCATCCAATCAAAGGGATGATGGCTCTATCAGAATCATCAGTCTACACTCAGACGATTGTCTGTCCTATGTACATGAAAATGAATTTATAAAGCTGAGCATGGGAATGCCCGCCTCAGCTAGATCATGAAAATATTATGAAGATAATGTATTGTATTGTATCTTATTACAGGTCTCCTCCCAGCTTGAAAGAACTTCGGATCCTCATAATAAAGCATTTCACCCGACATCAAAAGATTAACGACCTCATGCTTTAGGGGGCAACTGTTATAGAAATTTTTGGGCACTACAACCCCAGGCATGAAATGTCCATAAACCAAGGGCTCCTAAGTCCCTAAAAGTGTTGTTCTAACCCCTAAAGGAGCAAGGTCAACTGATTACAGCTTCTCCCAGAAGTTCTCCATGAAAAACTGCTTAGAATTGGTCAAAACAGGATCATTTCAGCTGCTCCATAGGCAAAGTGGATTGCATCTCACCTAAATACACTGTGTGGGTGCATTTCATTTCAAAAATCCCTTCTATGGGGTGCGATGGGCGAGAAGTGACAAATGGTAGGGTCATTCCGCGAGGTGGAGAGGCATGGAAACTTTCAGAAACTTCTCCTGTGACACTTGCCTCTCTGAATTCGACCAAGGATGAGTAAGAGATCATCAATCTCCAAGTGGAAGCAAGAACTATAAGAGGGAAGACACTAATCAAATCACAAGCTGACTCATCTCCCTTACAGATATCTATATATGGATCCCTCATCCCAGAGATCCAGAGGCAGGAATTTTGCATATTGTAAGGAATTGTTGTTGGTTTCTTGAGATAAAACATCATATTGTTGGGTGATCTAAGCTTTGTATGAGGTGAAGAGGGGCTTCCTTGCTGAGAGGATGATGCTGGTGTTATAAACATTTTTGTGCCTTACAGCATGAAGCATGAAATGTCCATAATCTAAGGGATCCAAAGTCCCTAAACATGTTGTTCCTACCCCTAGAGGAACAAGGTCAGCAAACCACAACACTGAATAAAAGTTCTCCACCTGAAAACACTCAAAAACAAGGCAATTCTGGATCATGTCAACTGCTCCACTGAGCATCTGCGCTGAATGTCAACTGCTCCACTGTCTACCTGCGTTGAATGTCAACTGCAAAGAAGGCTACCTGCGCTGGGCGAGTTTGGACATGTGGCACAGTCATTCCTCAAGGTGTCAATGCCCAGGAAGCTTCCAAAATGACACTTGGATCAGGGAATTCGACTGGTGATGAGTAAGAGGGTCTAGATCTCCAAGTGGAAGCAAGAACCTCCAAGTGGACTCAAGAACTGAAGAATAACTTAAGTGAGAGAGGACACTAGTCAGCTTCATGCTGGCCTCAAGCTGACTCATCCTTTCTCCAAAACTCCTATATATAGATCTCTCTCATAAGGTCTAGGGAGGCTGGAATCTTGTGAATGTAAGGAAGTGCTGTTGGTTTGAGTTTAGAACTATTGGGTGATTTGCTTTGAAGGAGGTGAAGAGGAGATTTCTTTCTGCTGGGAAGGTGATGCTGGATTGGGCCTTTTATGGTTGTATCACTTCCTGAACCTTACTTCTTCCATTAATAAAGCATTTGAGGTTCTTCTATATGCATGTGTCTCAATTGTATTGTTATGCTTGTATATTTGATTTATTCTAATCCTTGAATCAATTATGAATGTATGCTTCTTGTAGTTTCCCTCTCTTGCCATTTTGTAGGATCTTGGTGTAGCTGGTCCAGTAAAAGAGCAAGGAACTGAGGGCAAGCAGCAAAGAGAGAAGATTAGATCAATCATTAGTGGAAGACATCGGTTAGTGGATCTCTTTCTCCCCTCTCTTACATCTCATAAAGAAGTAATCTCAGATATCTTTGCTTTGATTGTTGCTAAGGAACTATCACCCTTAGAGTGGGATAGGGTCATTCCGTATTGGATACTTTTCCCAACAACAAATTGGCGACTCCACTGGGGATCGTATCTTGTTGGTTGTTTGTGTTTTTGCTATTCATTTCCTAAACAAAGGGAGTACCGAATCGAACTGCATTTGGATCTTTCAAATGCAAAGTAGAGGGCAGCTACTCTGGCTCAGTTTCTAGGCATGTTTATGATTTGAAGAGCTGATCCACAAGGACTCTGAACAGCTCTTAGTGATAGCTTTTCATCCTCCTAATTACCCTTTAGTGTGTACTTGATTGATAGCTTTGATTTGGCCAAAAACCGTGGATTTTTGAGCAATCTGTAACCCGGAAACCAAGAGAAACGAGAGTTTCTCTCTTCATTGCAGGCACTGTGAAGGCAGTCTGCATTTCATCACAGGTCCCGAAGGGGCTACCTGCGCTGAATGTCAAACTGACAGTGTTCTACCTGCGCTGAACCAGTGTGGCCTTGTGCAGCTGGGGTTCTCTGCTTTCTGTTGCCCTGTTTTCATCCTTGTTTTTGCAGCCTGTTATCAGTCAATGTACCTATCTGAAACCACCTTTCTTTGCCACTATTCCACCTCGGTTGTATAAAGAAACTGTATTTGTTCTTTGTGTATTTCTTATATCATTTGCAGTTTCCCATAACGAAAGTGAACTAGTCTTGCTGTGGCCTCTTAGATCTAGACCTGTGATAAGTGTCGTTCTGATCTTAAGAGTTAGTTTGTTTGCTGTTCATAGCTGATTGAGCTTTTGCTTTCGTCATATGGTTTGAATTTATGTATTTCTAGTGTTGAAACAAGTAAATCTTAAGGTGTCTTTTGATTTTGGACAAAGCTTGTTTACTTTCACTTGAAATTGAATTCAAAGTTATACAACAGCTTTCTTTTTGTATTACACCAACATTAAGAAAGAGAAAAGAAATACCTGCATTGTGCATGTGCATTTTGACAGCTTGCATGTTGATTTAGGAAAAAGTGCATTAGTGTGTGCTCTATGATCTGTGTGAAAAGATGATGTCTTTCTTTTCCCTCAGTAGTTAAGATTTTCAAAGTTGAAAGATTGAAAAGCTTGCTTATCATCTTAGACTGTATTTAGGAGTTGCATCATACATCACGTGGTGATCCATAAAGGCACACTGCTAAACAAGATCAACTTAAAATAAATTGAATTTACATAACAACGCTTTGAAACATAACGCAAACACATAGAGGTCTAAGCTAGAGATGTGTTCCGGCGTCGTTAAACGTGATATCTTAGTGTTGAGTGGTTGGGTGATTCCTCCACGGTGAAGCGATAAGTATCAATACGGACTTGTGCTCCCACGTATCGTCGCGTATATATTGGGAGACCCCTATAGGAACAAAGCCTTTATCCATAGGAAGCCGTGTCGGCCGCCCTACTGATCGCAATGCAGTGAACACAGCATTCACGAAGATCGACCACCTGTACCATAAAACGTATTCTGTGGTTTTGCGAAAGGTTTGGCACACCCTCTGCCTAGATCTCCAGAGTAGTTTCTTTTGGCCTTTTTCAAACTCTATAACTGAAAAAGTCCATCCGAGCATTTGTCACTTCGGGCTCGTTAAAACATCGAAGGAGACTAGAGTCATCTTTAGCTTTTTCTCGACTCTTAAAAAGTGAAAAAGCAAGTTGTGTCTAAAGCGTCGTTATAAAATTTATTTTAAACGGAACATAATCACCTCCTATTCCTGCGTTGATCTGTAGGTTGAGAACATGGAACGCCCCAACCAAGGAATTCCCCATGATGGAAATCCTAGTCCTTTCTCCTCTTGGGGAGAAGTTGGTGCGCCCCACATGGCCACATTGTCGCTTCCAGGACTGACAATTGGCCTGCCAATTTGGCTATTCTCAACCAATGTAGTTCAGAACACCATGGTTCCTGAGCAGTCGAGTCAACAGTTAGATCAGTCTAGAGTTGCCCACCAGCCTTCTACTTCCTATAACTCTTCATCCAATCCTTCATCTTCACAAGGTAGAGCCAGCAAAAGCCAAGCTCCCATGGAGAAGAAGGAGAAGAAGAAGAGAGAGAAGAAGAAGAAGGAGCCTAAGGCGACTGGGGCAAGCAAAAGACATCTGACAAAAATCCACACACAGCACAGACCGGGCCTAAATCGCCATGTGTCATATGTAGAGGAGACCACTTCCATAGAGATTGTCCCTGTATTCCCCGGATACTAAGGGAATGGTCCCCTCGTTTGCACAATTCGGGAGCATCAACCTCTGATAGCCATGTTGAATGCTTACCGTCAACCAGCGAAAGTGAAGGTTCAAGACAAAGAGGGGGAGCAAGATCCCCCTGCAGACTGTGTGAAGGCGATCACGCCATCCACCGTTGTCCCTTCTTAGACGAAGCGAAGAGAGTTTTGGAAGATCATCCGGTTTCACCGTTAAGACTTCCTCCTGGATACAAAAAACTCGTGCCAAGTCCTTCGTTGGTTGAAAATACAGCTGGCCCGCTCAAGTGGTCAGCTGAAGCGTGAGTCATTGAAAATGAACCTACTCAAAGGATGATAATTTCAGCAGAGAATTATCAGTCTACTATCAGACGATCGTCTGTTCTATGTACCAAAATGAATTTATAAAGCTGAGCATGGGAATGCCCGCCTCAGCTAGATCATGAAAGCAGAATGAAAAATAATGTATTGTATTGTATTTTATTACAGGTCACCTCTCAGCGATTGAATGAACTTCGGATCCTCCTGATAAAGCATTTCACCCGATAAACGACCTCATACTTTAGGGGGCAACTGTTATAGACATTTTTGTGCCTTACAACATGAAGCATGAAATGTCCATAATCTAAGGGATCCAAAGTCCCTAAACATGTTGTTCCTACCCCTAGAGGAACAAGGTCAGCAAACCACAGCACTGAATAAAAGTTCTCCACCTGAAAACACTCAAAAACAAGGCAATTCTGGATCATGTCAACTGCTCCACTGAGCATCTGCGCTGAATTTCAACTGCTCCACTGTCTACCTGCGTTGAATGTCAACTGCAAAGAAGGCTACCTGCGTTGGGCAAGTTTGGACATGTGGCACAGTCATTCCTCAAGGTGTCAATGCCCAGGAAGCTTCCAAAATGACACTTGGATCATGGAATTCGACTGGTGATGAGTAAGAGGGTCTAGATCTCCAAGTGGAAGAAAGAACCTCCAAATGGACTCAAGAACTGAAGAATAACTGAAGTGAGAGAGGACACTAGTCAGCTCTCAAGCTGACTCATCCTTTCTCCAAAACTCCTATATATAGATCTCTCTCATGAGGTCTAGGGGGGTGGAATCTTGTGAATGTAAGGAAGTGCTGTTGGTTTGAGTTTAGAACTATTGGGTGATTTGCTTTGAAGGAGGTGAAGAGGAGATTTCTTTCTGCTGGGAAGGTGATGCTGGATTGGGCCTCTTATGGTTGTATCACTTCCTGAACTTTACTTCTTCCATTAATAAAGCATTTGAGGTTCTTCTATATGCATGTGTCTCAATGATGTATTGTTATACTTGTGTATTTGATTTATTCTAATCCTTGAATCAATTATGAATGTATGCTTCTTGTAGTTTCCCTCTCTTGCCATTTTGCAGGATCTTGGTGTAGCTGGGCTAGTGAAAGAGCAAGGAGCTGGAAGCAAGCAGCAAGGAGAGAAGATTGGATCAACCATTAGCGAAAGACATCGGTTAGTGGATCTCTTTCTCCCCTATTTTACTTTCATAAAGAAGAAATCTTAGATAGCTTTGCTTCGATTGTTGCTGAGGTACTATCACCCTTAGAGTGGGATAGGGTCATTCCGTATTGGATACTTTTCCCAATATTGCCCCCCCGGAGAACAACCATATGGGAGTTTACAACAAAGTTCAGGTCAAACTGGAATTACATCCAGTGGATGGGTACCAATACTGCCTCAGCAACCAAGGGTTGCATATTCAATGCAACCAGTCCACCCTGTGTCGAATGTTGCCACTATACCTGGTATGTTGATTGCATCGCAAGTACAAGCGCTACCTGTTGTATGTCAACCCCAAGTTTCCCAGGTTGCCATACAACAGCCTCTTGTCTCGACAACTCAATCACAACCTCCGGTTAGTGCCTCCTTATCTGGAGCGACTCAGGCTCAAACAAGTATTATGACTCCTCATCTTGGTCAATCATCCAGTATTGGACAACAGCAAATGGTCCAACAACCGGAGCTGGTTCAAACTCAACAACCGCAATTCAAGCAATCATATCAAGGACTTGAGCAACAAGTCTTTGTAAGTAATGGGCAACCGTATAATAACGGTTATGCCCATCAAACTTGTCAAAGTTGCCAGCATCAAATACATTATGCTGGTATGCAAAGACCCACTGCTCAGGCGATTCCATCTTATCCTGGGTATGTTCTGCCTAACCTGAATCAACAGTTGCCCTTTGTAGCAACTCTAGAATTACCAGATCTAAACCGGCTGACGAATGATCCAATTGCTTATGCCCCTTGGTGGCCAGTGATTCCGCATAAACTTCCATCGGACATTCCTAAATTCAATGGAAATCCAGGTGAAGACCCATCGAATCACGTCATGACTGTTCATCTGTGGTGTTCGTCGAACACCCTGAACGATGATTCGATAAGGCTTCGCCTTTTTCAGAGGACATTGACCGGTCCAGCGGCTAAATGGTATATTGAATTACCTAGAGCCTCTTTCGACAATTTCAGTTCCCTAGCCACGACTTTCTTAACCCATTTTCAATTACCGATAAGGTATGAAACTGGAACGGAAATCTTAACCAACTTCAAGCAGACGACGGCCACACATATATCGGATCATATACATGAGTGGCGTCGTCGTCGCAGGATGGTAAAGACTTACGTTCCAGATCAGCTGTTAGCTGAATGGTTTATAAAGTCGTTACTTCCTGCCATAACGGAAGATGTGGCCAAGGGGGGAGTCGTAACGGAGGAGCAAGTTATTGCTCGTGCACAATATCTAGACTTAGTATATACTCAGTCCGGCACGCTCTATGATAAAATACCTGACGCCCCTAGACCGGAATTTTCAATTCCTCCTCCGCCTAAATCAAATAGTGACTCTCATGCCGACGATGGCGTGATTGGTGCAACATACATGAAATCGACAAAGGCTATATCTAAAAAGGCCCGTATGATTTCCGGTCAAAATGCAAATGAGGAACTTCTTGCCTCAGAAGTAAGTGTCGTGTCGGACAACAAGGGCAAACGACTGAAGCAACCAGGGGGCAAGAAGAAAAAGAAAGGGAGAAAAAGGAAACCCCCTACGGGGTGTCATATATGCGATGAGGATCATTGGACAGCAGATTGTCCATACAAAGCTGAGCTTAAAAGATTCTTTAAGAGTTCGAAAACCTCAGCTGTGTTGACTGATCCGTTTCCAAGCCCGAGAACCGAGCTGGTTGCTAATCAAAATGCTTCCCGATCCCAAGTGCTTATGTTGTCTATATCAAAGCAGCAAAATGATGCTTTGACGAGGAATAAGGATTACAGGAATCCAAAGCTGTCAAACAACAAGGCTAATGAACAACCTAGTAGTTCGACAACAACTTTGACCGAAGTTGTGCCACCCATCGTCCCTGAGCCAATGTTAAAGTCGCAAAAGGGAGCAGTACACAAATCGACATTTAATCCTTGTGTGAAAATAGCACAGATAGAGGACCTGGCCCAATCGCCGTCCGTTATGTCGACACTTGAGGTACCACAAAATTGCTTCTCCCAAGAGCAAGCTTTATTATCAGCAATAGGTGGGATTATCCCAATGGATTCCAATCTTGTGGCCTTTGATCATAAAGGATATGACCCTCAGTTACCAGCTCAACTAGCTTTCCTTATTCAAGTGAAAGCCCTCAACAAAACTGTTCATCGAACAATTATTGATGAGGGGGCATCAACATGTACTATGTCGATGAGTTGCTGGAAAACTTTAGGATCTCCAACCTTGTTGAGGTCTGCGACGACGTTAAAAGCATTCGACAGAAGGACATATACCCCATATGGTATACTAAATAACTTGAAAGTTGAACTAGAGGGAAAAACGGTAGAAATAGATGTTGAAGTCATCGATGGGAATCTTGATTACAACATCCTACTAGGAAGACCATGGATATATGCCATGGCAGCTGTTGTGTCGACCTATTTTAGGAAGATTGCATTTCCCTTCCAAGGAGGAATTACAATCGTTGACCAACAAACTTTTCTCCCCAACAGTTCGCAAGTTACGGGAAGCATTCCAATGATCCATGGAAGGAATCATTTGCTCCAAAATATCGGAGTAGGTCTCCTAAAAGACCCTGCCTTAATGGGTACTTTTGCCCTACCGCCTCCGAGTAATCTGGCGGAAGTGGCCACAGTGGAATATGAAACCTTCTACATCTAATGGATTTGGACGCCGAGGACGGTTCTTATCTCGTGTCAACCTCGTTAAAAAATGAAACAAGGAATCATGAGGATAGTTCTTTTACTGTGTCAACCTCATTAAAAAAATGAAACAAATCCCCTTTCCAAATTTCAAAGGGAAACCTTCATTCCAACCACCGAGTTGAATGCAATGAAGCTCGGGGGGCATGCACCTCGATTTGCGTTATTATGCCGGGGGCATGCAACCTTATCATCGAGCAGTTTTAGCATAAAGTTCATGCTCGTTAAAAAATAAACGCAAGATCGAGCAGTTTTAGCACATAGTTCATGCTCGTTAAAAAATAAACATAAGATCCGAGCAGTTTTAACGCGGTCTTCATGCTCGTTAAAAAATAAATAAAAGCAGTGAGCAATGTTTCCTCCAGAGTTTAAGCTCATTTTTAAATAAAAAATGAACCTATCCCGGTAAATAACCGCTGTGATCGTAAATTTATCAGCCATAAAAGCCTTGGTCGTGTTTGCACCTGCCACCTCCACCGTCATTTGGCCGATCGTTCACCTCCATATGATTGTTTACCTATTTTGAGGAACAGCTGCGAAGAGTGATTTCACCTAGCCATCCTTGTGACACTGCCGTGATTGGAAAATTCCAACCTGTACCTGGAATCAGTTGCTATCCTTGTTTATCACTCGTTCCTCAAAAGACGAGTCTTCTTTGAGCTCTTTTCAACTGACTCGTAAAATATGAAAAGTTTGCTGAGTTTTGGCCTTCCAGCTCGTTAAAGGACCGGAAGAGCTATCCCTCCTCTAGATTTTAATCTTTTTGGACCTGAGGGATTATTGCACAAAAAGGTCGAGCGCTTGTTTTATTCGGCTTGTTAAAGTTATCGAAAACTCATCCCTTCTGTATGGTTTTATACTTTTTTGGACTTAAGGGATTAGATGACGAAAAAGGAATTTTGGAGTTAACTTTCCGTACCTTTTTAGACTCTCTAAAAATGAAAAGGACCGAGTTTTCCTTGTCGTTAGACTCGTTAAAATGATTAAATAGCGACAAAATTGTCTTTAGACGAGAACGAGTTTCCCTATCGCTAGGCTCGTTAAAACATAGCGATGGGCTTGCCCGAAGGGCAGGTTATAGAACAAGCATATGTTATCCTCCTCAAGCTTGACAAAAATAAAGAGGTACTGGTCAGAAATGACTGGGGAAAAATTGGGAGAACCTCAAAGCTTTAATGGTAGCAAGTCGCTCTTGAACATGACACTTTTCCTCCGTATCACATCAGGTTGGGTTGTTTCATTCACCGGTCTCATCACCATGGTCTCGCCAAACCATCCACATTTGGGGTAATGCTACCGATCCATCACATCAGTGTCGTTATATGTTCAAGAGATGTTGTTCAGAAAGAGTCAACCGTGTCCCATCCACTGCCATACATTATCCTTCATCCATCCATGACCACCACCCTGAATCATATGTCACAGATTGTTTTCGCCTCCATTAAAATCATTAGCTCCGTTCCGTGTCACTGATGTGGGATTCATTAAGGCCCTCCTTTGACGGATCGCTTCTTGTCGACTTCAGCTCATTATCCAAGAAGTTGATCTAGGAACAACCCCTTCAGTACTTTGAAGCTTGCATGCCTCAATGGCAAGTTTCTCACTTCCGGCGACAGGTATACATCAATGACCTTCGACTGAAAGATTTTGCGTGGTGTTCGACACCAAGTCCTTTATTCACACCACGTGAATTGTACTGCAGTACCTTGAGGGTCATTATCATTATCGGTGATTCCTCTCGCGCTTGTTAACGGTTTACATCATTGACTGGTAATCAAGCGATGTCCTTCCATGTTCGACTTCAGCGCAATTCTCACATGGATCGACTTGTACTTAGAGTGAATATCGAACGAGTTTGAAGACCCCAGATCTAGTTTCATCTATCCGGGCTGCGATATATATTCAGGAACTATAAAGACATTTGACATGTACATCATTGCAGCAGATGATCATCCTACTCAAAGGATGGTAATTTCAGCAGAGAATTATCAGTCTATCATCAGACGATCGTCTGTTCTATGTACCAAAATGAATTTACAAAGATGAGCATGGGAATGCCCGCCTCAGCTAGATCATGAAAGCAGAATGAAAAATAATGTATTGTATTGTATTTTATTACAGGTCACCTCCCAGCGATTGAATGAACTTCGGATCGTCCTGATAAAGCATTTCACCCGATAAACGACCTCATACTTTAGGGGGCAACTGTTATAGACATTTTTGTGCCTTACAGCATGAAGCATGAAATGTCCATAATCTAAGGGATCCAAAGTCCCTAAACATGTTGTTCCTACCCCTAGAGGAACAAGGTCAGCAAACCACAGCACTGAATAAAAGTTCTCCACCTGAAAACACTCAAAAACAAGGCAATTCTGGATCATGTCAACTGCTCCACTGAGCATCTGCGCTGAATGTCAACTGCTCCACTGTCTACCTGCGTTGAATGTCAACTGCAAAGAAGGCTACCTGCGCTGGGCGAGTTTGGACATGTGGCACAGTCATTCCTCAAGGTGTCAATGCCTAGGAAGCTTCCAAAATGACACTTGGATCATGGAATTCGACTGGTGATGAGTAAGAGGGTCTAGATCTCCAAGTGGAAGCAAGAACCTCCAAGTGGACTCAAGAACTGAAGAATAACTGAAGTGAGAGAGGACACTAGTCAGCTCTCAAGCTGACTCATCCTTTCTCCAAAACTCCTATATATAGATCTCTCTCATAAGGTCTAGGGGGGCTAGAATCTTGTGAATGTAAGGAAGTGCTGTTGGTTTGAGTTTAGAACTATTGGGTGATTTGCTTTGAAGGAGGTGAAGAGGAGATTTCTTTCTGGTGGGAAGGTGATGCTGGATTGGGCCTCTTTTGGTTGTATCACTTCCTGAACTTTACTTCTTCCATTAATAAAGCATTTGAGGTTCTTCTATATGCATGTGTCTCAATGATGTATTGTTATACTTGTGTATTTGATTTATTCTAATCCTTGAATCAATTATGAATGTATGCTTCTTGTAGTTTCCCTCTCTTGCCATTTTGTAGGATCTTGGTGTAGCTGGGCCAGTGAAAGAGCAAGGAGCTGGGAGCAAGCAGCAAGGAGAGAAGATTGGATCAACCATTAGTGAAAGACATCGGTTAGTGGATCTCTTTCTCCCCTATTTTACTTTCATAAAGAAGAAATCTTAGATAGCTTTGCTTCGATTGTTGCTGAGGTACTATCACCCTTAGAGTGGGATAGGGTCATTCCGTATTGGATACTTTTCCCAACACCATATTGGGAGTGCAATAATTCTTCCCCTTTAAAAATATCAACTTAAAATATATTGAATGAACCTAACAACAAATTGGCGACTCCGCTGGGGATCGTATCTTGTTGGTTGTTTGTGTTTTTGCTATTCATTTCCTAAACACAGGGAGTACCGAATCGAACTGCATTTGGATCTTTCAAATGCAAAGTAGAGGGAAGCTACTCTAGCTTAGTTTCTGGGCAAGTTTATGATTTGAAGAGCTGATCCACAAGGACTCTGAACAGCTCTTAGTGATAGCTTTTCATCCTCCTTTTCATCCTTTAGTGTGTACTTGATTGATAGCTTTTGATTTGGCCAAAAACTGTTGATTTTTGAGCAATCTGTAACCCGGAAACCAAGAGAAACGAGAGTTTCTCTCTTCATTGCAGGCACTGTGAAGGCAGTTTGCATTTCATCGCAGGTCCCGAAGGGGCTACCTGCGCTGAATGTCAAACTGACAGTGTTCTACCTGCGCTGAACCAGTTTTGCCTTGTGCAACTGGGGTTCTCTGCTTTCTATTGCCCTATTTTCATCCTTGTTTTTGCAGCCTGTTATCAGTCAATGTACCTATCTGAAACCACCTTTCCTTGCCACTATTCCGCCTCGGTTGTATAAAGAAACTGTATTTGTTCTTTGTGTATTTCTTACATCATTTGCAGTTTCCCATAACGAAAGTGAACTAGTCTTGCTGTGGCCTCTTAGATCTAGAACTGTGATAAGTGTCGTTTTGATCTTAAGAGTTAGTTTGTTTGCTGTTCATAGCTGATTGAGCTTTTGCTTTCGTCATATGGTTTGAATTTATGTATTTCTAGTGTTGAAACAAGTAAATCTTAAGGTGTCTTTTGGTTTTGGACAAAAGCTTGTTTGCTTTCACTTGAAATTGAATTCAAAGTTATACAACAGCTTTCTTTTTGTAGTACATCAACATTAAGAAAGAGAAAAGAAATACCTGCATTGTGCATGTGCATTTTGACAGCTTGTATGTTGATTTAGGGAAAAGTGCATTAGTGTGTGTTCTATGATCTGTGTGAAAAGATGATGTCTTTCTTTTCCCTCAGTAGTTAAGATTTTCAAAGTTGAAAGATTGAAAAGCTTGCTTATCATCTTAGACTGCATTTAGGAGTTGTACCATACATCTCGTGGTGATCCATAAAGGAAAACTGCTAAACAAGATCAACTTAAAATAAATTGAATTTACATAACAACGCATTGAAACATAATGCAAACACATAGAGGTCTAAGGTAGAGACGTATTCCGGCGTCGTTAAACATAGTGACTGTCGATCTCGAAGAAGGTGGATGATTCCTCCTGAGAGTCGGTGGCACTAATACGGACTTGTGCTCCCACGTACCGTCGCGTATATATTGGGAGACCCCTATAGGAACAAAGCCTTTATCCATAGGAAGCCGTGTCGACCGCCCTACTGATCGCAATGCAGTGAACACAACATTCACGAAGATCGACCACCCGTACCGTAAAACGTATTCTGTGGTTTTGCGAAAGGTTTGGCACACCCTCTGCCTAGAACTCCAGAGCAGTTTCTTTTGGCCTTTTTCAAACTCTATAACTGAAAAGTCCATCCGAGCATTTGTCACTTCGGGCTCGTTAAAACATCGAAGGAGACTAGAGTCATCTTTAGCTTTTTCTCGACTCTTAAAAAGTGAAAAAGCAAGTTGTGTCTAAAGCGTCGTTATAAAATTTATTTTAAACGGAACATAATCACCTCCTATTCCTGCGTTGATCTGTAGGTTGAGAACATGGAACGCCCCAACCAAGGAATTCCCCATGATGGAAATCCTAGTCCTTTCTCCTCTTGGGAGAAGTTGGTGCGCCCCACATGGCCACATTGTCGCTTCCAGGACTGACAATTGGCCTGCCAATTTGGCTATTCTCAACCAATGTAGTTCAGAACACCATGGTTCCTGAACAGTCGAGTCAACAGTTAGATCAGTCTAGAGCTACCCACCAGCCTTCTACTTCCTATAACTCTTCCTCCAATCCTTCATCTTCGCAAGGTAGAGTCGGCAAAAGCCAAGCTCCCATGGAGAAGAAGGAGAAGAAGAAGAGAGAGAAGAAGAAGAAGGAGCCTAAGGCGACTGGGGGCAAGCAAAAGACATCTGACAAAAATCCAAACACAGCACAGACCGGGCCTAAATCGCCATGTGTCATATGTAGAGGAGACCACTTCCATAGAGATTGTCCCTGTATTCCCCGGATACTAAAGGACTGGTCCCCTCGTTTGCACAATTCGGGAGCATCAACCTCTGATAGCCATGTTGAATGCTTACCGTCAACCAGCGAAAGTGAAGGTTCAAGACAAAGAGGGGGAGCAAGATCCCCCTGCAGACTGTGTGAGGGCGATCACGCCATCCACCGTTGTCCCTTCTTAGACGAAGTGAAGAGAGTTTTGGAAGATCGTCCGGTTTCACCGTTGAGACTTCCTCCTGGATACAAAAAACTCGTGCCAAGTCCTTCGTTGGTTGAGAATACAGCTGGCTCGCTCAAGTGGTCAGCTGAAGCGTCAGTCATTGAAAATGAACCTACTGAATCCAGACCGGACGAAAGTCCAAAGGTCGAAACGGCAGTTGACCCGGTTCTCCCTTCAGAAGTTTCATCTTCAAATGACACCGTCACTGAAGATTCATCTTCAAATGACAACCTCACTGAAGAGAATAAGGATGACACCATCCAGATTCTTTTCATCAACACAGACTCTGACGAGCATCAGGGCAATGCGCCCATTCCTTTATCGCAGGAAGGAACATCGTCAGGGTCATATCCGGCCATGTATTCGGTCCCACCACCAAGCAACCTGGTTGTGTCCTTTGATTGGAACTAACTAGGCAGACCCCGGTTACCAGCCAGTATACCATTCATAATTATAGTCCAAATATACATAATGGTAATGGCTGGAACTATCATTGATGAGGGGGCATCTGTGAGTATCCTTTCCTCTATTGCTTGGAAAGCACTGGGCTCCCCGGCGCTTTTTCCTGAGATAAGAAATCTCTCGGGTTTCGATAAAGGAACCAGTCGACCATTAGGGATCCTCCCTAATGTGCCTGTTACATTGAAAGGGAAGATCGTTCAAATGAACGTGATGGTCGTTCAAGGACCCTTGGATTATAACCTACTCCTTGGACGAGACTATATATATTGCATGGGAGCAATAGTGTCCTCACTCTTTAGAGTAATGTGTTTTCCACACGAAGGAAGAATGGTCAAGCTCGTAGACCAACTTTCATTTCCGGGATCACGCATCGCAAATAGTCACATACCAACCCAGAATGGTCTATTCAATCAAGAAATGTCTCCACCCCCAGTCCTTCTTCTCGATGAGTGCGAGTAATTCGGAAAGATGGGACTGGAACCCAGGGGGCATGCATCCTGGTCTGCTTTAGGCAGAGAAAACCTTGGGTATAAGGTAGAATTTCCGCGAGAGAATATGACTAGTCCGTACCCTGCCCGTGGATGGAAGAGGGGTTGTTCTGGAATAGGATTCTTTTGTCAAAGTTACGTGTTTGACAAGAGTCATTCACCCTTGTCTATTTCGGTAGACAGTGCCGAGGAACTGTTTTGTTTGAAAGATTAACGAAGCAATATTTGGGTAACTTGAAAGAGGTACCTCTCCCGGTGAAACGAAAGTTTTGATGGCAGAAAAGTAGAGGTAACCTTGAAACTCTGTTTTATACCTGGGGGCATGCAACCTTTTGGAGTGCAAGCAAGGGGCGACTATTTATTTTTAAAATTTTTAGGTCCTCCCTTTAAACCTGTAGGCCTAACCCTTTAAACTCGTAGGATTAGCCGTTTCCAAACTTGCATAAAGAAAGGAGCGGAGCAAAGCTTAGTGAAGATGAAGCTCCATAAAAAATAGAGATCTCACAGGAGACATTTTTTATCTTATGACTGGTATATTCGAGCAGTTTTAGCATAAAGTTCATGCTCGTTAAAAAATAAATGCAAGATCCGAGCAGTTTTAACGCGGTCTTCATGCTCTTTAAAAAATAAATATAAGCAGTGAGCAATGTTTCCTCCAGAGTTTAAGCTCATTTTTAAATAAAAAATGAACCTATCCTGGTAAATAACCGCTGTGACCGTAAATTTATTAGCCATAAAAAGCCTTGGTCGTGTTTTGCACCTGCCACCTCCACTTTCATTTGGCCGATCGTTCACCTCCATATGATTGTTTACCCATTTTGAGGAACAGCTGCGAAGAGTGATTTCACCTAGCCATCCTTGTGACACTGCCGTGATTGGAAAATTCCAACCTGTACCTGGAATCAGTTGCTATCCCTGTTTATCACTCGTTCCTCAAAAGACGAGTCTTCTTTAAGCTCTTTTCATCTGACTCGTAAAATATGAAAAGTTTGCCGAGTTTTGGCCTTCCAGCTCGTTAAAGTGACCGGAAGAGCTATCCCTCCTCTAGATTTTAATCTTTTTGGACCTGAGGGATTATTGCACAAAAAGGTCGAGCGCTTGTTTTATTCGGCTCGTTAAAGTTATCGAAAACTCATCCCTTCTGTATTGTTTTATACTTTCTCGGACTTAAGGGATTAGATGATGAAAAAGGAATTTTGGAGTTAACTTTCTGTACCTTTTCAGACTCTCTAAAAATGAAAAGGACCGAGTTTTCCTTGTCGTTAGACTCATTAAAATGATTAAATAGCGACAAACTTGTCTTTAGACGAGAACGAGTTTCCCTATCGCTAGGCTCGTTAAAACATAGCGATGGGCTTGCCCGAAGGGCAGGTTATAGAACAAGCATATGTTATCCTCCTCAAGCTTGACAAAAATAAAGAGGTACTGGTCAGAAATGACTGGGGAAAAATTGGGAGAACCTCAAAGCTTTAATGGTAGCAAGTCGCTCTTGAACATGACACTTTTCCTCCGTATCACATCGGGTTGGGTTGTTTCATTCACCGGTCTCATCACCATGGTCTCGCCAAACCATCCACATTTGGGGTAATGCTACCGATCCATCGCATCAATGTCGTTATATGTTCAAGAGATGTTGTTCAGAAAGATTCAACCATGTCCCATCCACTGCCATACATTATCCTTCATCCATCCATGACCGCCACCCTGAATCATATGTCACAGATTGTTTTCGCCTCCATTAAAATCATTAGCTCCGTTCCGTGTCACTGATGTGGGATTCATTAAGGCCCTCCTTTGACGGATCGCTTCTTGTCGACTTCAGCTCATTATCCAAGAAGTTGATCTAGGAACAACCCCTTTAGTACTTTGAAGCTTGCATGCCTCAATGGCAAGTTTCTTACTTCCGGCGACAGGTATACATCAATGACCTTCGACCGAAAGATTTTGCGTGGTGTTCGACGCCAAGTCCTTTATTCACACCACGTGAATTGTACTGCAGTACCTTGAGGGTCATTATCATTATCAGTGATTCCTCTCGCGCTTGTTAACGGTTTACATCATTGACCGGTAATCAAGCGATGTCCTTCCATGTTCGACTTCAGCGCAATTCTCAGATGGATCGACTTGTACTTAGAGTGAAGATCGAACGAGTTTGAAGACCCCGGATCTAGTTTCATCCATCCGAGCTGCGATATATATTCAGGAACTATAAAGACATTTGACATGTGCATCATTGCAGCAGATGATCATCCTACTCAAAGGATGATAATTTCAGCAGAGAATTATCAGTCTACTATCAGACGATCGTCTGTTCTATGTACCAAAATGAATTTATAAAGCTGAGCATGGGAATGCCCACCTCAGCTAGATCATGAAAGCAGAATGAAAAATAATGTATTGTATTGTATTTTATTACAGGTCACCTCTCAGCGATTGAATGAACTTCAGATCCTCCTGATAAAGCATTTCACCCGATAAACGACCTCATACTTTAGGGGGCAACTGTTATAGACATTTTTGTGCCTTACAGCATGAAGCATGAAATGTCCATAATCTAAGGGATCCAAAGTCCCTAAACATGTTGTTCCTACCCCTAGAGGAACAAGGTCAGCAAACCACAGCACTGAATAAAAGTTCTCCACCTGAAAACACTCAAAAACAAGGCAATCCTGGATCATGTCAATTGCTCCACTGAGCATCTGCGCTGAATGTCAAGTGCTCCACTGTCTACCTGCATTGAATGTCAACTGCAAAGAAGGCTACCTGCGCTGGGCGAGTTTGGACATGTGGCACAGTCATTCCTCAAGGTGTCAATGCCCAGGAAGCTTCCAAAATGACACTTGGATCAAGGAATTCGACTGGTGATGAGTAAGAGGGTCTAGATCTCCAAGTGGAAGTAAGAACCTCCAAGTGGACTCAAGAACTGAAGAATAACTGAAGTGAGAGAGGACACTAGTCAGCTCTCAAGCTGACTCATCGTTTCTCCAAAAATCCTATATATAGATCTCTCTCATGAGGTCTAGGGAGGCTGGAATCTTGTGAATGTAAGGAAGTGCTGTTGGTTTGAGTTTAGAACTATTTGGTGATTTGCTTTGAAGGAGGTGAAGAGGAGATTTCTTTCTGGTGGGAAGGTGATGCTGGATTGGGCCTCTTTTGGTTGTATCACTTCCTGAACTTTACTTCTTCCATTAATAAAGCATTTGAGGTTCTTCTATATGCATGTGTCTCAATGATGTATTGTTATACTTGTGTATTTGATTTATTCTAATCCTTGAATCAATTATGAATGTATGCTTCTTGTAGTTTCCCTCTCTTGCCATTTTGCAGGATCTTGGTGTAGCTGGGCTAGTGAAAGAGCAAGGAGCTGGGAGCAAGCAGCAAGGAGAGAAGATTGGATCAACCATTAGCGAAAGACATCGGTTAGTGGATCTCTTTCTCCCCTATTTTACTTTCATAAAGAAGAAATCTTAGATAGCTTTGCTTCGATTGTTGCTAAGGTACTATCACCCTTAGAGTGGGATAGGGTCATTCCGTATTGGATACTTTTCCCAACAACAAATATATCATTGATGAGGGGGCATCTGTAAGTATCCTTTCCTCTGTTGCTTGGAAAGCACTGGGTTCCCCGGCGCTTTTGCCTGAGATAAGAAATATCTCGGGTTTTGATAAAGGAACCAGTCGACCATTAGGGATCCTCCCCAATGTGCCTATTACATTGAAAGGGAAGGCCGTTCAAATGAACGTGATGGTTGTTCAAGGACCCTTGGATTATAACCTACTCCTTGGACGAGACTATATATATTGCATGGGAGCAATAGTCTCCTCACTCTTTAGAGTAATGTGTTTTCCACACGAAGGAAGAATGGTCAAGCTCGTAGACCAACTTTCATTTCCAGGATCACGCATCACAAATAGTCACATACCAACCCTGAATGGTCTATTCAATCAAGAAATGTCTCCACCCCCAGTCCTTCTTCCCGATGAGTGCGAGTGATTCGGAAAGATGGGACTGGAACCCAGGGGGCATGCATCCTGGTCTGCTTCGGGCAGAGAAAACCTTGGATATAAGGTAGAATTTCCGCGAAAGGATATGACTAGTCCGTACCCCGTCCGTGGATGGAAGAGGGGTTGTTCTAGAATAGGATTCTTTTGTCAAAGTTACGTGTTTGACAAGAGTCATTCACCCTTGTCTATTTCGGTAGACAGTGCCGAGGAAATGTTTTGTTTGAAAGATTAACGAAACAATCTTTGGGTAACCAGAAAGAGGCAAGCCTCCCTTAATAACACAAATGTTTTGTCTTTGAGTAGTGTTCTTCTCTTGTCGCAAGTAGCTGCTCTCTTGTTGCAAGTAGCTGTTCTCTTGCGATCTTGCGAAAGATCTGTTAAAAGTTGGGCTGACGAGAAGACAAGTATCGCATAAGACCCGTTAAAAATAACGAGAAGACAAGTATCGTTAACATTAGACTGGCAAGACGACAAGTAGCTGTGAACACCCAAAGAAAAGCAGAGGTGGGAAGGAGGAGGGGCAGCCTTGAAATTGTATTTTATACCTGGGGGCATGCAACCCTTTTGGAGTGCAAGCAAAGAGCGGTTATTTATCTGTTTTTTAAATTAGCCGTTTCCGAACTTGCATAAAGAAAGGATATGGAGTAAAGCTTAGTGAAGATGAAACTCCTTAAAAAATAGAGATCTCACAGGGGACATTTCTTATCTTATGACTGGTATTTCGAGCAGTTTTAGCATAAAGTTCATGCTTGTTAAAAAATAAACGCAAGATCCGAGCAGTTTAAACGCGGTCTTCATGCTCGTTAAAAAATAAATAAAAGCAGTGAGCAATGTTTCCTCCAGAGTTTAAGCTCATTTTTAAATAAAAAATGAACCTATCCCGGTAAATAACCACTGTGATCGTAAATTTATCAGCCATAAAAGCCTTGGTCGTGTTTTCACTTGCCACCTCCACCGTCATTTGGTCGATCGTTCACCTCCATATGATTGTTTACCCATTTTGAGGAACAGCTGCGAAGAGTGATTTCACCTAGCCATCCTTGTGACACTGCCGTGATTGGAAAATTCCAACCTATACCTGGAATCTACTGCTATCCCTGTTTATCACTCGTTCCTCAAAAGACGAGTCTTCTTTCCGAATCACTCGCACTCATCGGGAAGAAGGACTGGGGGTGGAGACATTTCTTGATTGAATAGACCATTCATGGTTGGTATGTGACTATTTGCGATGCGTGATCCTGGAAATGAAAGTTGGTCTACGAGCTTGACCATTCTTCCTTCGTGTGGAAAACACATTACTCTAAAGAGTGAGGAGACTATTGCTCCCATGCAATATATATAGTCTCGTCCAAGGAGTAGGTTATAATCCAAGGGTCCTTGAACGACCATCATGTTCATTTGAACGACCTTCCCTTTCAATGTAATAGGCACATTGGGGAGGATCCCTAATGGTCGACTGGTTCCTTTATCAAAACCCGAGAGATTTCTTATCTCAGGCAAAAGTGCCGGGGAACCCAGTGCTTTCCAAGCAACAGAGGAAAGGATACTCACAGATGCCCCCTCATCAATGATAGTTCCAGCCATTACCATTCTGTATATTTGGACTATGATTCTGAATGGTATACTGGCTGGCAACCGGGGTCTGCCTAGTTGGTTCCAATCAAAGGACACTGCTGGCCCGCTCAAGTGGTCAGCTGAAGCGTCAGTCATTGAAAATGAACCTACTGAATCCAGACCGGACGAAAGTCCAAAGGTCGAAGCGGTAGTTGACCCGGTTCTCCCTTCAGAAGTTTCATCTTCAAATGACATCGTCACTGAAGATTCATCTTCAAATGACACCCTCACTGAAGAGAATAAGGATGACACCATCCAGATTCTTTTCATCAACACAGACTCTGATGAGCATCAGGGCAATGCGCCCATTCCTTTATCGCAGGAAGGAACATCGTCAGGGTCATATCCGGCCGTGTATTCGGTCCCACCACCAAGCAACCTGGTTGTGTCCTTTGATTGGAACCAACTAGGCAGACCTCGGTTGCCAGCCAGTGTACCATTCAGAATTATAGTCCAAATATACAGAATGGTAATGGTTGGAACTATCATTGATGAGGGGGCATCTGTGAGTATCCTTTCCTCTGTTGCTTGGAAAGCACTGGGTTCCCCGACGCTTTTGCCTGAGATAAGAAATCTCTCGGGTTTCGATAAAGGAACCAGTCGACCATTAGGGATCCTCCCCAATGTGCCTATTACATTGAAAGGGAAGGCCGTTCAAATGAACGTGATGGTCGTTCAAGGACCCTTGGATTATAACCTACTCCTTGGACGAGACTATATATATTGCATGGGAGCAATAGTCTCCTCACTCTTTAGAGTAATGTGTTTTCCACACGAAGGAAGAATGGTCAAGCTCGTAGACCAACTTTCATTTCCAGGATCACGCATCGCAAATAGTCACATACCAACTCTGAATGGTCTATTCAATCAAGAAATGTCTCCACCCCCAGTCCTTCTTCCCGATGAGTGCGAGTGATTCGGAAAGATAGGGCTGGAACCCAGGGGGCATGCATCCTGGTCTGCTTCGGGCAGAGAAAACCTTGGGTATAAGGTAGAATTTCCGCGAGAGAATATGACTAGTCCGTACCCCGTCCATGGATGGAAGAGGGGTTGTTCTGGAATAGGATTCTTTTGTCAAAGTTACGTGTTTGACAAGAGTCATTCACCCTTGTCTATTTCGGTAGACAGTGCCGAGGAAATTTTTTGTTTGAAAGATTAACGAAACAATCTTTGGGTAACCAGAAAGAGGCAAGCCTCCCTCAATAACACAAATGTTTTTTCTTTGAGTAGTGTTCTTCTCTTGTCGCAAGTAGCTGCTCTCTTGTTGCAAGTAGCTGTTCTCTTGCGATCTTGCGAAAGATCTGTTAAAAGTTGGGTTGACGAGAAGACAAGTATCGCGTAAGACCCGTTAAAAATAACGAGAAGACAAGTATCGTTAACATTAGACTGGCAAGACGAAAAGTAGCTGTGAACACCCAAAGAAAAACAGAGGTGGGAAGGAGGAGAGGCAGCCTTGAAATTGTATTTTATACCTGGGGGCATGCAAACCTTTTGGAGTGCAAGCAAAGAGCGGTTATTTATCTGTTTTTTGGATTAGTCGTTTCCAAACTTGCATAAAGAAAGGATATGGAGTAAAGCTTAGTGAAGATGAAACTCCTTAAAAAATAGAGATCTCACAGGGGACATTTCTTATCTTATGACTGGTATTTCGAGCAGTTTTAACATAAAGTTCATGCTCGTTAAAAAATAAACGCAAGATCCGAGCAGTTTTAACGCGGTCTTCATGCTCGTTAAAAAATAAATAAAAGCAGTGAGCAATGTTTCCTCCAAAGTTTAAGCTCATTTTTAAATAAAAAATGAACCTATCCCGGTAAATAACCGCTGTGATCGTAAATTTATCAGCCATAAAAGCCTTGGTCATGTTTGCACCTGCCACCTCCACCGTCATTTGGCCGATCGTTCACCTCCATATGATTGTTTACCCATTTTGAGGAACAGCTGCGAAGAGTGATTTCACCTAGCCATCCTTGTGACACTGCCGTGATTGGAAAATTCCAACCTGTACCTGGAATCAGTTGCTATCCCTGTTTATCACTCGTTCCTCAAAAGACGAGTCTTCTTTAAGCTCTTTTCAACTGACTCGTAAAATATGAAAAGTTTGCCGAGTTTTGGCCTTCCAGCTCGTTAAAATGACCGGAAGAGCTATCCCTCCTCTAGATTTTAATCTTTTTTGGACCTGAGGGATTATTGCACAAAAAGGTCGAGCGCTTGTTTTATTCGGCTCGTTAAAGTTATCGAAAACTCATCCCTTTCGTATTGTTTTATACTTTTTCGGACTTAAGGGATTAGATGACGAAAAAGGAATCTTGGAGTTAACTTTCTGTACCTTTTCAGACTCTCTAAAAATGAAAAGGACCGAGTTTTCCTTGTCGTTAGACTCATTAAAATGATTAAATAGCGACAAACTTGTCTTTAGACGAGAACGAGTTTCCCTATCGCTAGGCTCGTTAAAACATAGCGATGGGCTTGCCCGAAGGGCAGGTTATAGAACAAGCATATGTTATCCTCCTCAAGCTTGACAAAAATAAAGAGGTACTGGTCAGAAATGACTGGGGAAAAATTGGGAGAACCTCAAAGCTTTAATGGTAGCAAGTCGCTCTTGAACATGACACTTTTCCTCCGTATCACATCGGGTTGGGTTGTTTCATTCGCCGGTCTCATCACCATGGTCTCGCCAAACCATCCACATTTGGGGTAATGCTACCGATCCATCGCATCAGTGTCATTATATGTTCAAGAGATGTTGTTCAGAAAGAGTCAACCGTGTCCCATCCACTGCCATACATTATCCTTCATCCATCCATGATCGCCACCCTGAATCATATGTCACAGATTGTTTTCGCCTCCATTAAAATCATTAGCTCCGTTCCGTGTCACTGATGTGGGATTCATTAAGGCCCTCCTTTGAGGGATCGCTTCTTGTCGACTTCAGCTCATTATCCAAGAAGTTGATCTAGGAACAACCCCCTCAGTACTTTGAAGCTTGCATGCCTCAATGGCAAGTTTCTCACTTCCGGCGACAGGTATACATCAATGACCTTCGACCAGAAGATTTTGCGTGGTGTTCGACACCAAGTCCTTTATTCACACCACGTGAATTGTACTGCAGTACCTTGAGGGTCATTATCATTATCGGTGATTCCTCTCGCGCTTGTTAACAGTTTACATCATTGGCTGGTAATCAAGCGATGTCTTTCCATGTTCGACTTCAGCGCAATTCTCAGATGGATCGACTTGTACTTAGAGTGAAGATCGAACGAGTTTGAAGACCCCGGATCTAGTTTCATCCATCCAGGCTGCGATATATATTCAGGAAATATAAAGACATTTGACATGTACATCATTGCAGCAGATGATCATCCTACTCAAAGGATGATAATTTCAGCAGAGAATTATCAGTCTACCATCAGACGATCGTCTGTTCTATGTACCAAAATGAATTTATAAAGCTGAGCATGGGAATTCCTGCCTCATCTAGATCATGAAAGTAGAATGAAAAATAATGTATTGTATTGTATTTTATTACAGGTCACCTCTCAGCGATTGAATGAACTTCAGATCCTGCTGATAAAGCATTTCACCCGATAAACGACCTCATACTTTAGGGGGAAACTGTTATAGACATTTTTGTGCCTTACAGCATGAATCATGAAATGTCCATAATCTAAGGGATCCAAAGTCCCTAAACATGTTGTTCCTACCCCTAGAGGAACAAGGTCAGCAAACCACAGCACTGAATAAAAGTTCTCCACCTGAAAACACTCAAAAACAAGGCAATTCTAGATCATGTCAACTGCTCCACTGAGCATCTGCGCTGAATGTCAACTGCTCCACTGTCTACCTGCGTTGAATGTCAACTGCAAAGAAGGCTACCTGCGCTGGGCGAGTTTGGACATGTGGCACAGTCATTCCTCAAGGTGTCAATGCCCAGGAAGCTTCCAAAATGACACTTGGATCAGGGAATTCGACTGGTGATGAGTAAGAGGGTCTAGATCTCCAAGTGGAAGCAAGAACCTCGAAGTGGACTCAAGAACTGAAGAATAACTTAAGTGAGAGAGGACACTAGTCAGCTTTGTGCTGGCCTCAAGCTGACTCATCCTTTCTCCAAAACTCCTATATATAGATCTCTCTCATAAGGTCTAGGGAGGCTGGAATCTTGTGAATGTAAGGAAGTGTTGTTGGTTTGAGTTTAGAACTATTGGGTGATTTTCTTTGAAGGAGGTGAAGAGGAGATTTCTTTCTGCTGGGAAGGTGATGCTGGATTGGGCCTTTTATGGTTGTATCACTTCCTGAACCTTACTTCTTCCATTAATAAAGCATTTGAGGTTCTTCTATATGCATGTGTCTCAATTGTATTGTTATGCTTGTATATTTGATTTATTCTAATCCTTGAATCAATTATGAATGTATGCTTCTTGTAGTTTCCCTCTCTTGCCATTTTGCAGGATCTTGGTGTAGCTGGGCCAGTAAAAGAGCAAGGAACTGAGGGCAAGCAGCAAAGAGAGAAGATTAGATCAATCATTAGCGGAAGACATCGGTTAGTGGATCTCTTTCTCCCCTCTCTTACATCTCATAAAGAAGTAATCTCAGATAGCTTTGCTTTGATTGTTGCTAAGGAACTATCACCCTTAGAGTGGGATAGGGTCATTCCGTATTGGATACTTTTCCCAACAACAGCTGGGTCAGAACAACTGGTTGTAACTCCCCTTGGCTCTTTCTTGTTTATCAATAAAATCTATTCAAGTTTTCCTCCATACTCTTGTGAAATTTATGTTTGCTGCATTTGTATGGTCAATTTACATCTGATCCTAGATTGTTTATGATTATAGATCCATGTTCTTGTATAGTGCTATGCTACTTTGATCTTACAGGTACTCTGTGAAGCTGGGTGTGCAAGGGAACAAGTAGCGAAAGACTATCAAGAAAGAGAGGAATCGAACCAGGAGATTAGCGCAAGACAGAGGTTGGTCTTCTTTGTTCTTCTCTATCTATACTTCATAAAGTAAAGATGAAAGTATCTTTACTTTGTTTGTTTCTAAGGCAGCTATCACACCTTAGTGGGATAAGCAGTTCTGAGTAGACACTTTTCCCTGTAACACATGGCTATCCAGGAAATGGAAAGGCTATGAAATCCATGCAATCCTCCATTCCAATGATAAATCATGACCAAAAATCAACATGCATAAACCATTCATGCAAGAAAATTTGATGTAGTTGTTCATCCTGACGATTCCTTGCACTTTCCTACTTTTTTCTTTCTTTCTTAATCCAAGAATCCAAGTACGCCACACCCTCCAAGAGTGCTCGAAGAAAACTCTAAGTGTCAAAGAATATGAGTGATTTGAATTGGATCCATAGAAAGACTTTTGAGAACCATGACTGAATCAGGTTGAACAAATCTTTAAGGAAATCCAAAACAGTATCAAAAACACCTTGAACCAGTGGCCATGGCAGCCGACGTCGAATGACAAGGACCTTCGTCAAAGCGCGCTGACCGAGGCCCATGGAGACTGCGCAGGAGGCCAAAGTAGCCCCTGGGAGCCCCAGAATGGGAAAAGGACGAGGTTTTGATGAGCGATTAACACTTAGCACTAATCGCGCATCGCTAGGTGAACAGGGCCCTGAAGGGGGAGCCAGAGCACTTGGTCACATCGGGAGCCAGGAAACCGCGGGCGGAAAAAGCGAAAAACACTAACGTACGAAGGCGAGACCCATACGCTAGAAAACCAGCGGTATTGATCGGGGTGCCCTTAAACAGTAAGAGGTTTTGGACAGGAGTGGAGTGATTCCATACACTGATCGACGCATGGCAGGCAGAGGTGAGAGAAAACCGCCATTGATTGCGTGCTATCAGTCGAGAAAGTCAACCGCATGAAATGTGCATCTAGCATTGGATCTGGAGGGCCCAGATCGGACGGCTGAGGTTGCACCCGATGGAAAGAAGCGAAATCGATAGGGAATTAAGCCGCATTCTAAAGGGATTTGGGATCCGTTTGACCGCCACGGTGGAGAAGAATGCATCCACGGCGTAACTGAAGAAAGGAACCGATGAAGAATGCTGGTGCCATTTATAGGAGGACAAGTGGCTACTCCCTAAGCGTTCATGATGACGCTAAACGTAGGGAACTCCAAGCGCAGCTACAGAAGGTGAATCAACATGGGTGGAAGAGGAACCGAATAGGCATAGGGATCGAATGGCTAAAGCCATGAACAGAGACAGTAGAATCAGTTAGAATTGATTTGGAATCAGAATTGAGAAGAGTCCAAGTGACCAAGAGAGACAGTGAACAGTGAACCCTGAGAGGAGGACTTAACACAGAGAACAGTAAAGCCAAGCAGAAGAGACAGAGGGCCAAGTTGACTAGAGGCAGCGTCGAGCACCAGAGAGCTTGAAGATTCAAGCCTTCCAATCAAGGAATCTGCCTGGACTAAGCATCACATTTGGCTCTTTCCACTATAGACCAAGGGTCATAGAGCTAGTAGGAAGAAGAAGAGTCTGTGTACTCCAAGTGGCTTGGGGAATCCAAGAACCACCCTGCTAAGAAAAATCTGCTTCAGGAGAACTCATATTGAGTCCCTGTATTGTAATTAATCTACTAAAAGACACAATAAAACAAGGCCACCACTGAAGCTGGACTGGAGACTTAGCTTTGGAGAATAGGGTGAACTCCTTATTAAAAATTGTTTGTGTCTTTGTGTTGCTTACTATATTTCTCTGCTGTCTCTCCATTTTATTTGTCTGTGTATTGGCAATCTGATCAATGTGTTGTTTCAATAACACAGAACACACACACCAGCACATGAGTTTGCAATACCTTTAGTTTAATAAATCTTTAACTAATGGCACTCATAAGGTGAATATCAGATCAAGTGGTATCAGAGCTCAAGGTTGTAAAGTTAGACAAGCTTGTGTTGGTATAGCTATGAATGCTCACAAGATCAAAGCTCAAATTAGGAGAAGGAGAGTTGGTGGAAACTAATCCTGAAATTGGGAGAGTCTATCCTCGAAAGACCATGTCAGAAGAAAGTTCTATGGGGCCAGACCCTCAATTCATAGAGAGTTTCCTAGCTATAAAGTCTATGGTTGAAGAAATGTATAGAGACTTTAGAAAGCAAAAGGTGGAAGATGCATCAGGCTCTAAGCAAGAGAAAGAAGAAGATGAGTCTCACTTCCATGACAACTCCAAAGGAAAGGGGAAAGAGGAAAACTTTCTCACACCTCCTAATAGCCCTGTACATAATAAGAAAGCATCTTTGATTAAGTTAGATGTTAAATTCGATTTGCCTATACATGATGGAGAGCTAAATGCTGAAAAATTGGAAAATTGGATTAGACAAATTTATGTGTATTGCAGGGTACATAACATAAACTCAAACAAGAGTAAGATTCAGCTGGCAAGCCTATGCCTAGGAGGCACTGCCTTGGTTTTGTGGGAAGGTAGAACCTAAGCTGATATGAAAAGCCATGGTAAGACCATCTATGTTTGGAGTGACTTCGTTTCTACAATCAAAAAATAGTTCTATCCATTGGCCTACATGCAGCAGGCCATGATGAGTTGGCAAACTCTTCGGCAGTTGAAGGGGCAAAGAGTACAAGGGTATACTCAAGAGTTTAGAAAGAGAGCATTGACATTGGGTATCTCACTAGACTCACCAAAGACTCTTTTGAAGTACATTGGTGGTCTACACAGATACATGAGGCATACCATCCTCATGTTTAATCCCATTAGTATAGATGAGGTATCTATAAAAGCTACTCATCTAGAGGCTAGAGGAAAGAATGGCAATCCAGAAGTTGGGGGACCATCCCAATCCACTGTAAGAAAGAGCAAGGAGAAGAGAAAAAAGAAGTGGAAAGCAAGGAAGGCTAACAATGTATAGAAAGCCAAAGCTTCATGCACTCACTGTAAAAAGGAGGGGCATGATGATAAAAGCATTGTTGGATTCTGCATCTAGAGCTGAGACCTAAGAAGTTCGAGGGCAAGAAGAAGAAGACAGTTGCAGCTATTCAGAGAGATTTGGGGTCAGACTCGGGAGATGAAACAACTATAGCAGCCACATGTATAAGAGGTAAGAATTCTGAAGAATCTACTAGTAACTTTGCTCAATCTGTTATTGATGAAGAAAATGAGAGAAAAAGACATGAGCTTTTCCATATTCGAGTTATTTCCAAAAATCAAAAGATTGATACTTTGTTTGATAGTGGCTCTCAAGTAAATTTGATTTCTGAAGCAATTGTAAATAAATTGGAATTAGCAACTACACCTCACAAGAAACCATACCCATTAGGATGGTTGAATGATAAAGCACAACTACAAGTGACTAGACAGTGAAAACTCAAGTTTTCTTTTGGGTCAGCATTTGTAGATGAGGTTGAGTTAGACATAATTCCTTTGGATATATGTGGAATTATTTTAGGAAGTCCTTACTTGTACGATAGAAAAGCTATTTTCTATAGAGCTGAGAACAAGTATCTATTGGTTAAAGATGGAATCAAATACTTTGTAAGAGCTCATAAGCTCAAGAATAATTATACTCTCATAAATTCAGGACAGATGAAAAGAATGATTAATTCATGCAAAAAATTCTTACTGATGGTTGTAAAGGAAAAGAAACCTAATAAGACCAATGCATTTGAGGGCTGTAATGCTGAACAACGGGCTGATATAGAAAAGGTTGTTTCAGAGTATGATGTCTTGTTTCAAAAACCTAAAGGTCTACCACCCAAAAATGGAATAGTACATGATATTATTTTGCAGCAAGATGTTCCATTTCCTAACATTGGGATGTACAGGTTGTCTGCTTTAGAAAATACTGAAATCAGGAAGCAGGTGTAGGAGTTGCTCGAGAAGGGCTTCATCAAGCCTATCACATCACCATGTTGGTCACCAATCATTTTGGTGAGAAAGAAAGATGGCTCGTGGATAATTTGCATTGATTACCGAGCACTGAATAAGATAACAATAAAAAATCGTTATCCCCTTCCTCACATAGATGATCTTTTAGATCAATTAAAAGAAGCTGTTTATTTCACCAAGCTGGATTTGCACAGTGGATACCATTAGGTCAGAGTTGCAGAGCAAGATGCATGGAAGATTGCTTTCAAAAAAAAGCAGGGATTGTATGAATGGCTGGTTATGCCTTTTGGCTTAACTAATCATCTTGCTACTTTCATGAGATTAATGAATGATGTGCTCAGACCTTTTCTTGATGATTTTGTTATTGTGTATCTGGATGAGATTCTGATTTTCAGTAAAACGTGGGAAGAAAATTTAAAGCATGTTAAGCAGACATTAGATGTTTTGAAAAGAGAAAAACTTTATGTTAAACTCTCAAAATGTGAATTTGGCAAAACATCTCTAAACTACTTGGGTCATATAGTAGGGAGAGGTGAATTGAAAATAGATCCCTCTAAAGTGGCAGTCATTGTGAACTGGCCTAAACCCAGGTCTACTACAGAAGTGAGAAGCTTCCTAGGAGCAGCACAATATTGGAGGAAGTTCATCTCTAACTTCTCCTTGATTGCAGCTCCCTTACATGCTTTAACATGATTGAATAAGGTGTTTCAGTGGGGAGGAAAACATCAGAAATCCTTCGACACCTTGAAAGAGAAAATAAGTACAACACTTGTACTAGCACTACCAAATTTACAAAGACCATTTGAGATCCAAACTGATGCCAGTGACTATGCCATGGGACTAGTGTTGACACAACATGACAAACCCATATGTTATCATTCTGAGACTTTTAATCCTACAATAGTTAACTATCCTACATATGATAAAGAATTGTATGCATTAGTTCAGAGTGTGAAAAAGTGGAAACATTATTTAATGGGCAAAGAGACAGTAATACATACTGATCATCAGCCACTTCAATATCTACACTCCCAAACTAAGTTGCAACAATCAAGACATTACAGATGGATGGGTTTTCTACAACAGTTTCACTTAGTCATCAGATATAAAAAGGGCATACATAACAAGGTTGCAGACATGTTATCTAGACCCATTATAAATGCATCTACCATACTTAAGCATAATTTTGTGCTACATGAAAGCTATATAGAATGATATGCTTCGGATATGGATTTTAAAGATGTATATGAAACTTTGAGTCAAGGAAAAAGAGTAGAAGAATTGGACTATCATATAAAGGATTGACTCTTATACCATTGTGGGAAACTCTGCATTCCAGAAACTGAGAGGATAAAGATAATTAGGGAAGCACACACTTCTCTGATATCAAGTCACTTTGGGGTAAGCAAAACAGTTGCACAGCTGCAAAGATTTTGCTATTGGCCAAAAATGAATGAGACAGTTTCTAGATATGTAAGAGGGTGTGCCATGTGTGCTAAAGCAAGCCCAACAATAGAAAACTAGGCTTGTACACTCCATTGCCAATTCCTTCTCACCCTTGGGAAAGTGTTTCCATGGATTTTGTTGGAGGACTTCCTAAATCTAGGAAAGGTCATGACTATCTATATGTTGTTGTGGATAGGTTCAGCAAAATGTGTATTTTGATACCTTGTAGTAAACAGATCATAGCTGAACAGACTGCAAAATTGTTATTTGAACATGTATGGGTTCATTTTGGATTACCCACTTCCATTGTATCTGATCGAGGCACCCGATTTGTGGGGAAGTTTTGGTCTAGTCTGTGGGAACTGATGGACACCAAGTTAAAGAAGAGCACAACTTTTCATCCACAAACAGATGGCCAGACAAAAGTAGTAAACAGGACTGTGATCCAGTTACTGAGAGGATATTGCGGTAAACATCCTAAGCTCTGGGATGAACACTTGTGTTATGTGCAGCATGCTTACACCAGAGCCAAACACTCTTCTACACAAAGATCTCCTTTTGAGACCTGCTTTGGTTTCACACCAAGGTCTCCTTTGGATTTTGTCTTTGGTAAAGACACCATGGTTGATGGACACAGTGATGTGGCAACCAAGTTCATTGAACAGATCTAGGAGATCCATCAGGTAGTACAGGAACAACTGGAAAAGAGCCAAGCCAAGTATAAGGCTATGCATGATAAGAATCAGATGGAGCATAGTTTTCAAGTTGGGGACCAAGTCTGGCTGTATATCAACAAGGATAGGATGCAAGGTGAAGGTAAAAAGCTAAAGCCTATCAAGTATGGACCTTTTAGAGTACTTGAGAAAATTGGTGAAAATGATTTTCCCCTTGATCTACCAGCTTACATGCACATCTACTCAGTCGTAAATGCAAATTTTTTGAGATTGTTTGAACCTTCAATTATTGAGGACCCTGAAGAGCAAAGTAAATTGCCTTCTATTGATGACCTACTACCTGAATACCTCAATGAGTTGCAGGAAGACACAAGGCTGGATAGGAAGGTGAGGACAATGCGCAGGGGAGATGTTGAGTACCTCAGGATTGGGCTCAAAGGTTCAAAGCCGAGCAGCACAAAGTGGATTGAGATTGGACAAGTGAAGAAATAGTATCCTCACTTAATCGATGCTTGAAAACCAACTTTTGGTGGTCCAAAAGATTTTCAGTAGGGAGACCGTGATCCGAATTGGATAAATAGAAAGACTGTTGAGAACCATGACTGAATCAGGTCGAACGAATCTCTAAGGAAATCCAAAATAGTATAAAAAATAGCCAGAACCAGTGGCCATGGCAGTCGACATGGAACGACGAGGACCTCGGTCAAAGCACGCTGACCGAGGCCCATGGAGACTGCGCAGGAGGCCAAAGTAGTCCCTGGGAGCCCTGGAATGGGAAAAGGATGAGGTAAGCACTAATCGTGCATTGCTAGGTGAACAGGGCCCTGAAGGGGGAGCCTGAGCACTCAGTCACATCGGGAGTTAGGAAACCGCGGGCAGAAAAAGCGAAAAATGCTAACGTACGAAGGCGGGACTCGTGCACTAGAAAACTAGTGGTATTGATCGGGGTGCTCTTAAACAGTAAGAGGTTTTAGATAGGAGCAGAGTGATTCCATACACTGATCGACGCGTGGCAGGTGGAGGTGAGAGAAAACCACCATTGATTGTGTGCTATCAGTCAAGCATGTCAGCCGTGTGAAACGTGTGTCTGGCGTCGGATCTGGAGGGCCCGGATCGGACAACTGAGGTTGTACCCGATGGAAAGAAGCAAAATCGATAGGGAATTAAGCCGTGTTCTAAAGGGATTTGGGATCCATTTGACTGCCACGGTGGAGAAGAACACATCCATGGCATAACTGAAGAAATGAACCGACGAAGCATGCTCGCACCATTTAGAGG
Source organism: Pinus tabuliformis (assembly GCA_031772625.1). Lineage (NCBI taxonomy): Eukaryota > Viridiplantae > Streptophyta > Pinopsida > Pinales > Pinaceae > Pinus > Pinus tabuliformis. The sequence goes on from CM062804.1 coordinate 594,302,229, forward strand.
AGGACAAGTGACCACTCCCTGAGTGTTCATGATGATGCTGAACACAGGGAACTCCAAGCGCAGTTGCAGAAGGTGAATCGACACAGGTGGAAGAGGAACTAAGCAGGCATAGGGATCGAATGGCTAAAGCCATGAACCTTAGTCATTGCCTTTGCCAATTTCCTTATCCATAAATAACCAAATGAACACCCCCTAGGATGTCTTGCCCAACATTCAACTTGGAATAAGTGTCCCATCATCCGTGGTTATTTTTTTAATAGTTATTACATGGATTTTCACCAGGGTTGTTACACATAGGAGAAGTGAAGCAGATCGGGGTTTGAGTGAAGAACCTCTACAAATTAGATGTAGAAGATTGTGTAACATTGAGAACAAAAGCAGAGAAGGCACGGAGTCGGGATGTCGGTGAATTATGGCATAGAAGACTGGGCATGATTTGCATCATGGTGCTTTGAAGATCATCAAATAAATTTCTACAAGCCTCCTCAATGGAGCACTAGAGCGATGGGATACATGCAAAGGGTGTACATTGGGGAAGTACACAAAATCCACCTTCAATGATCGAGACAACATGGTGCATGCAATCCTTGAAAGTATCCACTCTGATGTATGTGTACCTTTCTCAACAACCTCCACCTCCAAACACAAGTATTATGTTATATTTGTGGATGATTTCTCACGGAAGTGATGGATCTATTTCATGCAAAAGAAAGACCACACATTCTCCAAATTTGTTGAATTTAAAGAACTTGTTGAGAAAGGGATTGGAAAGAAAGTGAAAGCTCTAATAAGCGATAATGGTGGTGAGTACGTGTCGAATGAGTTTAAAAATTTATGTGCAAAGGAGTGCATTCGACGGGAGTTGACAACACCTCATAACCCACAACAAAATGGGGTGACTGAGGGGAAGAATAAAAGTATTGTGGGAGCAGCACTGATGATGTTGCATGACCAAATTATACCTCTACACTTGTGGGTTGAAGCATGCAACACAATGGTCTATTTGTATAACAAGATTTCTCACAGGATTCTTGGCATGAGTACACTAGACAAAGCTTTTTCAAGGAAGAAATAGATGTGTCACACTTCAATATCTTTGGATCATCAGTTTACTGTCATGTTTCTAAGGAAGCAAGGAAAAATGTAGAGTCGACAACAGAGTTGGGCATATTTGTGGGGTACACTGATACACCTCAAAGCTATCGAGTGTACTTGTAATCCCTCATGATGACAGTGGTTAGACAGGATGTGAAGTTTGACGAGAAGAAGTCAATGATGTGTTCTCTTGAGAGGGAGATTCAGTTGCATCTTGATCAGGATCTTTTGGCTCCAAAGGAATAATCTCAGGAAGTTGTGGAGTAACCACAAGCAGCGGAGGGGAGAGTGGAGACATCGACTCAAGAAGAGACATCCATAGAAGGAAGGAAGTGAATGAGGGAAGCTGACATATTATTGTAAGATGATGGAGAGAAAGTGGGAGAACCCACATCATAACGCATGAAGAGGAGATCACTGAATCCGTACGCTAGGTACATGGCTCTGATGAGTGAATTAGTTGAAACAAAACCATCCCCATTTGAGGAGGCAGTGCAAAAACCAATATGGGTTGATGCTATGGTAGAGGAATATGATTCCATTGTCAGAAATAGTGTTTGGGAAGTGGTCCCAAGACCAGTAGACAATTCAATGGCTGGTTTGAGATGCATTTACAAGGTAAAATATGCAGCAGACTGGAGCATAAAGAAACACAAGGCCAAATTTGTGGCCAAGGGGTTCTCTTGGGTGGAGGGAATTGACTGTGAGAAGACCTTTTCTCTAGTAGAAAGGTACTCATCCATTAGGTGAATTCTAGCACTATCAGCACATATGGGGTGGAAGATCCACCAGATGGATGTGAAGACAACATTCCTCAATGGATTTATTGAGGAGGAGGTGTATATTGAGCATATGGAGGGGTTTGAGACCTATGAAAGAGAGTTGCATGTGTGCATACTTAAGAAAGTGTTGTATGGACTCAAGGAAGCATCCCATGATTAGTATACCAAGATTGATATCTATCTCACCAGTTTGGGATTCACCAAAAGTGAAGGAGATGCATACATTTATCACATTGTGGTAGAAGGTAAATTATTTATTATTGTGTTATATGTTGATTACTTGATCCTTACTGGTGATGAGAAGTTGATCAGATATTGCAACGAGGGCCTTGCAATAGAGTTTGAGATGAAGGACATGGGACTCATGCATTATTTCCTTAGGTTGGAAATATGGCAAAGAGATGGGAAACTGATTGTGTCTCAAGGAAAGTATTCCAACGAGATATTGAAGAATTTCCACATGGAGAGTAGCAAACCCAGGGACACTCCTCTAGTAGGTAACTGAAGGAAAGAGGATGCCACTTGAGGTAAGGAAGTGGAGGATACCATTTATAGGAAGTTTTTTGGTTCTCTCATGTATTTAGTGAACACATGACCAGGCATGTGTTATGTATTTAACTAGCTTATTCAAGCCACGGTTAATCTAACCAAATTGTATTGGAAGGAAACAAAGCATGTGTTGAGATACCTCAGAGGCACTACTCAGTTTGTTCTTTGGTACATATGAATAGAGGGAGTGAAACTACAAGGCTTCACAGATGAAAATTTGGTGGAGAGTCCATCAGATAGGAAGAGCACTTTAGGAGGAATTTTCACTGTTGGGTCAGCAGCAGTTTCTTGGTACAACAAGAAGTAGGGATATGTGGCACTTAGCTTAGTGGAATTAAAATACATGGCTGCAAGTTAAGCAACATGTGAGGTTATCTGGATGAGAAAGATCCTTGTTGGGTTATTTGGTCAGAAGATGGATCCTACAATGATTTATTTTGACAATATGAGTTGTATCATTCTCTGAGAATCCAGTATTCCATGATCGATCCAAGCATATCAACATCCGGTATCACCATCTATGAGATTGTGTGGGGAGGAGGATTGTGTTGTTGCAATGCATTCCAACAAAGGAACAAGATGCATATATTTTGACAAAGTCATTTTCAAGAGGCAAATTCGAGTTCCATAGAAGTAATATTGGGGTATCTAATAATCCCTTTCTTTCTAAGAGGGAGTGTTGAAAATGCAACAAGAAATTCCTAATTTAATATTTCCTTGATTAAAGTAGGAGAAAATTCTAATTTCAATTTCGATAAAATAGTTGGAAGTAGTTAACTGAGGTGACATGGGTCTTGTCACTCGGTTAACTTAGTAAATTCTATTTGGAGAAAATTCAGTTCAGTTCTACATGATTGATTGCTAATTTGTAGAAATATATTTCAGTTAATTTGAGTTATTGTCGATGTAACTAGTTCTCACTGTTAGTAGAACTAGAGGAGATTTAGTCAAGGGTGTATAATATTTTTCACACTGAGTGATCATCTAGTTAAACTAATCAATCAGCATAAATTAACTCATGCATGTAGAGGATTTGAGTTACCCATAAGATATTGGAGTTCAAGGGCAGTGTACTACCAATTGTAAACTATTCCAAGTTGTACAGGTGGTGCATGTGGTCAAAAAAGGGCCTAAAGGAATTGTGCAATCCAAAGTAGTGAATTTCCTAATTAATAGGGGCCTAATTCCCAAGGGAATAACACAAGGAAATAGGAGCTTGGTAGGCTAAGAAATTAGATAAGTATTGGCTTGAGTCAGTCTATGAGGTAGTGAAATATATTATACTAGTGCAGAAGTTGCTCAGGCTTTAGAAAGCATTGTATTTCTTTTCTATTCTTTGATTAATTCAATACAGATAGTAAGGGATTTTGAGAAGTTGCTTTCCCCTGGATAAATCCTTGTGTATGTGTGTTGAATCTTGATGCATGTTAATTATTTGTGTTCTCGATCAAGATTTTCTTTCTAAATATGAGTAGAGTAGCTTCAAGTCTTGTGATCTAGTAAATTTCATGAGCCGTTTTGAATCTGCACATTAAATTTCTATAATTTTTATTAAATTCAAATCTGATTCTTGAAGAGAAAGTTATGACGATTTTCCCTAGGTCACCTATTTGAGATGGAATTTTGGAGCCTGCAAAAAACCTAACTTCCTCAGATCATATCTCTGAAAATATAGCAAACCAATATTTGAAATTTTTACAAGAAGATCACTAATATTTTGGCTCTTTGTGGTTGTAATTTCAGCTTTTGAAGCTTCATAGAAAAAAATTATAGCGAAGAATCGAGGATGACCTGTTTAAAGAAGAGAAACCCTAGAATCCAAAGCTCTTATACAAAATGTTATGCAACCAACTCACAAAATTGAAGAAAAGATAGAACAATGACTTGAGAAATAGCCTCTTTGAGGGGGAAACCTCCTTTACACCACATAAATGAACAATTCTTGGATGATAAAAATGATTATACCTCCTTGGTATGTATAGGTGTCTAAGGGGTCACAATATAATGAGATCCTACATAACAATAATAATGTAAGGGCACAACAATAATAATAGTGGGCTTCTATGGGGAACAACAATAAAAATATGGGGGATACATGCATACAAAAATAACAATAGGGGGCTACACTAACAATAACAATAAGGGGGATACATTAGTAGTATAGAGACCTAACAAAAGTGTGATGTTTTCTTCCTGAGTTCTCGCATCCATGATTTGTTTGTATCGACGTTTCGAGCCCTCCACCATGGCTCATCATCAAGATAGATCAGTAATTGTGTAGGACAAATCTCCTTGGATTTGAATAAATAGGGATGAGAGATGCTGAGGGAAAAGCCGACTTTGCCAGACTTATTTTGTAAATTTTTTTTAAATAATTTTAATTGAGTTAGAAATATTTAATTATGTAATTGAATTGTTTAATTAATAATTAATAATTTTATGTTCATGTAGTTTAATATATATATATATATATATATATATATATATATATATATATATATATATTTATTTATTTTTTTTATTTTTATTTTCATTTTCATTTATTAATTTATTTCTGTTTATATTTAATTATGTAATTGAATTATTTAATTAATAATTTTATGTTCATGTAGTTTAATATATATATTTATTTCCTTTTATTTATTTTTGTTTTTATTTTCAATTTTATTTATTAATTTATTTATGTTTATATTGAATTGTTTAATTAATAATTTTTAATTTTATGTTCATGTAGTTATATATATATGTTTTTATTTTCATTAAATTTATTTATGTTTATATTTAATTATGTAATTGAATTGTTCAATAATTACTTTTTAATTTTATGTTCATGTAGTTATTTATATATATATATATATATATATATATATATATATATATATATATATATATTTCTTTTTAGTTATTTTTGTTTTTATTTTCATTTATTTTCATTTTTATTTATTAATTTATTTATGTTCGTATTTAATTATGTAATTGAATTGTTTAATTAATAATTTTTAATTTTATGTTCTCGTAGTTTAATATATATATATATATATATATATATATATATATATATATATTCTTTTTTGTTTTTATTTTTATTTTTACTTATTAATTTATTTATGTTTATATTTAATTATGTAATTGAATTGTTTAATTATTAATTATTAATTTTTATGTTCATGTAGTTTAATATATATATTCATTTCTTTTTATTTATTTATGTTTGTATTTAATTATGTAATTGAATTATTTAATTAATAATTTTTAATTTTATGTTCATGTAGTTTAATATACATATTTATTTGTTTTTATTTGTTTTTGTTTTTATTTTCATTTTTATTTATTAATTTATTTATATTTGTATTTAATTATGTAATTGAATTGTTTAATTAATAATTTTTAATTTTTTATTTTATGTTGATGTAGTTTAATATGCATATTTATTTCTTTTTATTTGTTTTTGTTTTTATTTTCATTTTTATTTATTAATTTATTTATGTTTGTATTTAATTATGTAATTGAATTGTTTAATTAATAATTAATAATTTTATGTTCATGTAGGTTAATATACATATTTATTTCTTTTTATTTATTTTTGTTTTTATTTTCATTTTTATTTATTAATTTATTTATGTTTGTATTTAATTATGTAATTGAATTGTTTAATTAATAATTATATATATATATATATATATATATATATATATATTTCTTTTTGTTTATTTTTGTTTTTATTTTCATTTTCATTAATTTATTTATTTATGTTTATATTTAATTATGTAATTGAATTGTTTAATTAGTAATTTTTAATTTTATGTTCATGTAGTTTAATATATATATTTATTTCTTTATATTTATTTTTGTTTTTATTTTTATTTTCATTTATTAATTTATATATCTTTTTTTTTCTTTTTATTTATTTTTGTTTTATTTTCATTTTTATTTATTAATTTATTTATGTTTATATTTAAAAAAGAAAAGAAAAAAAGATTACAAAATAAGTATGGCAAAGTCGGCTTTTCCCTATGCATCTCTCATCCCTATTTATTCAAATCCAAGGAGATCTATCCTACACAGTTACTGATCTATGCTTATGATGAGCCAGTGGGGAGCTCGAAACATCGATACAAACAAATCATGGATGCGAGAACTCTAGAAGAAAACAACACACAAAGCACTGATTGTAGAAGCCTCAAAACAACAACCTAACAAAAGTGTTTGATATGACGTGGTGAGGTGGGGTCATATCAACCCAGGTCTTGTAAGGATGAATGGAATTGGAGTGGAGAACTATAGATTGTGTTGAAAGGAAACCTAGTGATCCACTATTCGGTGTGCGAAGGCAGTGGTCACAACTAAGTTCATAGGGCGTTAAAGGTTAGGAATTGGTAGCTAGGCCATATCAGGCCATCATTCATAAGGTTATGATGATGCGTATGGAAAAAGTACAATCCTCCGATCCAATGACCCTCCTAGGATTTTAAGCCTATGGTTATAGCACCCAGGTCTTATGTGTTAGAGAAATATAGATCCTGAGTGTTAAGGCATAAAGATTTGGCATTTTAGGAACCAAATTCAGTTAAAGTCTAAAATAAAATACAAATTCTAACTTGGAAAAAATAGAGATGTCCCTACAAAATGTAAAAGCAAAGAAATACAATGTGAATATGAGTTGTTCCCATGCAAATTATAATGTGAGACTGTTATGGACATGCATAATAGAAATGTTAGTGAGGAATAGTATGAGAGAGTTGCACTACAACAAATTAAATGAAACTGAGTGCCAAATCTTAGAGCAGGTAGAGGGATATGATGTAGAGTGCGCAAGTGAAGTTTTGTTGAGTTATGGAGTTGTTGCATAAAACAAAAAAAGAAAATATAAAGAAATGATGAGACAATTGTTACAAATATAAGATAGATATTGTTGAAGTGTATTGAACAGAGGTAGAAAGTAAAAATATCAGATATCTGAAGCCGCTATGAACTGGTGAAAAAGTTAGTTGAATCAGAAAAATAGAGAAAGAGAATTTGTTACTAAGAAAAGATCAGATAACATAATAAATATTATTGTAAGAGTGATGTTTTAATTGAGGTGTCAAATAATTGGGTATGAAAATGAATGAAAGGGGGATCTAAGTGGTTGAAGCAATTTTGTGTTTGTAAATTAGGGGATTAGGGTCTCCTTCACATTGGTGCCTATAAAAATTAGGGGGTTGGTGCCTCTAGCAGGCCGGTGCTTGTAAACAAGTGGGGTTTTGTGCTTATAGCAAGTGGCTGCTTGAAAAGAAAAGGGATTCGGTTCCTCATTTAGGTTGGTGCCTACAAAATCTAATATAAATAGAAGTTGGTGCTCGCATTTACATTAAAATTAAAATAAGAATTGTGTTTTCTCCTGTATGGGGTTCCACGTAAATATCTTGTGTTCAATGATTTATGTGATTGGTGCAATGTCGAGTGATTGAATGTGTTTTACTAGATAAATAGTTGTTAAAAATTATATAATATTGATTCACTCCCCCTCTCAGTATTATCCTAGTTTCCAACAGGATAGTCGTGAATAGCTCCACTAATAAATGGAAGGCCAACTTAATTTTCCAAAATAAAAATAGATTTGTGACAAGGATGTACAGTATCACCGCTTCTATACATAACAATGGAAAATGTGTTGAGCATAGAATTGGAGCATGAAAGATTAATATGGAAGATACAGGCTTTAAGCTTTAGGAAGATGAGTGAAATGGATGTATAACTTCCAATTTGCAAATGACATATTATTTTTGGATGCATATTATATTGTAGTTGCTAAGAAATACAAATCAATTCGAGAGAACTTTTTAAACATAGCTTGGGGGAGGTTAACAATTTGAAAAGTCAAATATTTGGTGGGATATCTCAATAGAACAATTACATGTGATTTCTAGAATTTTGGGGTTCCCAAGCATGGTGACATGGATAACTTTTAGTTACTTGGAAATGTATATATATATCTTTGGAACTCTACTTCTCGGGCCTGGAAAGTAATAACATGAATAATGGAAAAAATACTTCAACAATGAGGATCAAGATGGTTGAAACCAATTAGAAAATGATATTAACTAAATATACCTTATCATGTTTACCAATTTATCAGTGTGCAACAATGTGCTATGAAAAGCATCATGGAGAAAATATATAGAGGAATAATAAAGTTTCTATGGAAGGAGGTAAGACTAACTCCAAAAAGTTTCATCTAATCAATTGAGTTACTATTACAACTCATAAGGATAGAGAGGGGCTTACTATAAAAGATCCAACTCTCTTGAATTTAGAAATTAGAGCCAAGTAATTATGACATATGGTAACTAAATGACACAAATGTTGGAATATTGCTATGTTAAAAAAAGTATTCCCTAGACTTCATAAAATATGTCTTGATTATCCTTTAGTAGAAAAAGTTGGCTCATTGTTCTATAAATTGTGTAAGGAAGTGACACCATTAATATAATCAAAGCTAACATGGATAATAGGTAACAGGGAAAACATTATTTTATGGACTGACAATATTGATGGGAACCCTTCCTTAGAATCAATAAAGGAGTTGTCCTTCAAAGAAAACATGGGTTATGAAGAATGGTTTTTTTGAAATCCCAGGCATATCAATTTGGAGCAAGGATTACATATGGATGGGCTGGAAAAACATATCTCCTCCAATGGATCTTCAAGAATAGGTAAGTCTTATGTTTGAACAACTAGTGGGATTTGCATCTATGGACTATGATAAATTAGATGAAAGCAGGTGGAATGTTACAATTTACATAGTTTAAAAAGGTTACAATCTCTTGATGGATAATCCTAAACCGCCTGCTTCAAGAATATGGAAATGCATATGGTAGGGATATTCTGTACTACTAATAATAATAATCATTTAAAAAATAATTTAAAAAAAAATTATTTGTTGGATAATAGTGCATGAGAGATGTCTTAGGGGGATCTCAATTGGTGATGCAAGTGATGTGAAATCATGTAAACTAAGAGATCCGGTTCAATCCCCCGCAAGTAAACCAGTCTATGGTGAGGAGGACAAATCGTAGGCCCCAAAGGTATAGTGGTAGCGGTCGGAAACAACCCTGTGTCACACAAGTATGAGACTAACCCAGATGTTGATTCTTTTGGTTACAAAAAATGATGCATGAGAGATTGATTGCAACTGATAATATTCAAAGGAAAGGAATCCAAGGGTACTTGTGATGTGCAATGTGATGTTAAGAAAATGAGGCAATTAAACACTCTTTTTTTATTGTCAATATATTGATCAAGTGTGACAAATTTCTTTGAAATAAATCATATATAAGGTAATTGTGCTAGAATCTTGGTGTAAAATGTTTCTAGGCTAGAAAAATAAATATGAAAGTTCTTTAAAAAAAAACTAGTCTTGCAACATTAGTGGATGGTAGTCCCAAAATTTATCTGTTAAGAAATCTAGTTATCCATAAACAAAACCACTTTTCAATAGGTAAAATTCCAATTACAAGAGCAACCAATTCGACATGTAGCTAGCTAGTAAAATTAATTCAAATTAAATGGTTAAAAGGGATGTTGTGGACAATGATGAACTAGGAAGAGAAGGAATGGCTAAGAAACATTCTAAACCTAATACAAGTGGTGCCAAGATTTTAGGAAAATTGGGCTCCAAAAGATGAAACGTGGAAAATCGAAATGGAGGAGGTAGAATTTTTAATATGGATACAAGAACAAAGGAAATGTGTGTTATTTTTTTATGGTGCTTCAAAAGAGAATCCATGGAATGATAGAGTGGGAGGGATTATCTTTCACCCTGATGGACCAAAAGAAAACACTTTAGCTTGGGGAAAGTAGAAAATAATCAAGCCAAAGCACTAGATTTTTTTTCAGGGGCTAAGGTTCATTGATGCAAGAAAATACAAGGATTTAATTTCCATAGGTTACTTGAAACTCATAATTAAATATCTTTAAAAAGGGCCTAGGAAAGGTTAAAGCAATATATCAAGGTTTATTCTAAGAATAACCCAAGAGGAATCAAGATTTGAAAAGATAGACTACTACAATGTACTTAGAAATTTGAAAGAATAAGTTGGTCAATTAAACAAATAAGCTTGTAGAATAGACAAAGTATTATTGAAGGATGACCAAGGGAATAAGATTATTTTAGTACCATAACAAGTTCTTAATGAGGTAAATAAAAAAATTCCTCATACTGATATAAAACCAAGATTAACATCAAAACACGAGATAAAAACCAAAGTTATTAAATGTATTGTGAGAGTGATGTCCTCACTTGACATATACAAATTTAGATTTTTCCATAGGGTTAAGGATTATGATTGTATATCTACAAGCACAATCGAGACAAAGGGTGACTTCTTTAGCAATCCATCAAAATTTTCCAAGCTTGAAGGTTATGTGGATCAAATCGAACCAGCAAGGATTTGGGGTCATACTGACATGAACTATGGTAATAGCCATGAGGAGTGGTGTTATGGCTACAAAAAAATTAAGTTAAAGAAGATCCCAGCTATGGAACTAGTTAACCTTGGTCAAACAATAGTAAACATAAATTTCAAATTTTGAAAGTATTTTCGTTTAAATTTTGAATATGTATTAAAAAACTTGTTTTCTTTTAAGTGATTATGTAAGGATCTACCCAAATAGGGAAAATATTGAAAAATTTTATGGCGCAAATGATCCATGTGGATATTGGTGGCCACCTACCTATTCCACCTAGACCTCTAGTCGGTTTCATCAATTTCCTTGATTATAGTAGCATTTACTACTTTTAGTAGTTTTTCAGGTCCTAAACTTCTGGAATTGTTTTGACCCCCTAAATGGCGTTCTTTTGGGCTTGATGCAAAGGGTTTGTTGCAAATCATGTATTACTCAAAGATACCTTTCCAATGATGTATCATACACGCCAAACAGATATCATATGACCAAGTTACAACCCTGCGAAATTGGTTGCCCAACTAACCCCAATAGGGCCCACAATCGCTTGGCATTCTATCTCCTAGGGTTAGGGTTTTGGTTTTTTAGGGTTTCCCTTTTTTATTTAATAATAAAAAGGCCCTTGAGCCTCATTGTAACATAGTATAAAGGCATGTATCACCACATCTCTTCTCAGAGATAAGCTACCATCTCCTGAGCTAGTTTATTTCCATTATATATGTAAGCATCTTTCCGTTCTTTGATATTAATGAAATGAAGATTTATTTATTCTACATATTTGTGTTTATTTTTATATCTATATTATGTTTCATTCCTGCATAATTCTATATAAGTGGTATCAAAGTGGCCTTGTCTTTCTCTATTTTTCTTTGCATGTCCCCAATAAGGTCGGGTTATAAGGAGTTAGGGCTCGAACTAGTTGAACCTTTGCAAGACCTGCCTCACAAACCCTAACGACCTCCCATGGTGGAAGAAAACAAAGGTAAGGGAGAAGGAGACCCCTTCAAAATATTTCTCGAAGAATCCCTTGAGCGATAAAGGAACACGATGATGGATAACTTTTCCCAGATCCTTCGGTGAATGCCCATAGGCGATGCATCTTTATCTGGCAGCCACTCTGGAGGCACCACTCCCTTCAAGGTACAAGTCAACAATGACATTCCCATATTTGAAGGCCATATAGATGACAATGTCATAGATAGATGGTTAAATCTATTGGAAGGATATTTTTTGGTTCATGATTTTTCCAAAAGGGAAAATATTACTTTTGCACTCCTCAAATTCGCCCCCTATGTCAAGGACTAGTGGAAAACCTACTACGAATAGAGGGACGAGAGAGAACCCTCACTATTTTTCATTGCACCCACTTGGAATTATTTCCAAGATGCCATCAAGGAACACTATTATCTTGTGGGGAGCTATGAGGACAAGTACATACATTAGACTATGTTGTAGCAATAAAGGAATCAAGATGTGCATGAGCTGACGACTCTTTTCCATACCCTACGCACAAAGATGGGTGTCAAATATTTCGTGAAACATCTAGTGCTCAATTACCACAGTTGTTTTCAAAAATACATTTAGGAGGAAATGGAGTTCCTAGACATCTCTTCTCTTGGTGCAACATACCGATATGCTTCCAAGATTGAGAAGAAATTCAATTAGAAGAAGTGGGACTTTGGATCTGTGAACCCAAAGTAGAGCAAAGATGCCCCCAAGCCACAGAGAAAAGAATAGATTCAGGTCACGACCCACCAGGATAACTCCTCTTAGCCGCAAGTGAAGAATAATGGGAAGGTAAAGAAAGATACTGGAAAGTGATGTGAGTTCCGAAAAACTCTCGCTCACAACATGAAAAAATATCGCATGAAGCAAGCATTGGTGGCTGAGATGAAAGACTCGAAGACGGATGCATGCTATGACTCTAATATGGAACCCGACAAGGGAAGAGACAAGGTAAAGTAGATCATTAATGCTAAAACCACTATGACAGTAGCCACCACCAAGCTCCAAAAGGTGGAAATTGAGGATCTAGAGGAGGAGGAGCACCTCTTCCACTCGTAGATGTGGCCAAAAGAAATTTATCTCAGCCAAGGTCATTAAGAGATTGAAGCCACCAACAATGTTGCACCCACAGTCATACACCATCGGGTGGCTCGATCAAGGGCGAGATCTCTTTGTCAGCCAACAATGTCGCCTACCTTATAGCATCAAGCCCTTTACATATGAGGAATTGTGTGATGTTTCCCATCTGGAAGTATGTGATGTTTTATTAGGCCAGTCATACCTATGGAATCTTCATGTTGTATATGAATCTATACCTTGATTTGTAATTATTACTTTGGGTAAAAAATTGTACAATATACGAGAGGCAGCACCTCCTACCACTCTTTATTTGGTCTCTACTAAAAAATGAAGATGCAATGAAGTAAGATCATTTCCCAGACCAAGAAATTTGTCTTCATTACAATTCACTCTCAAAACAAGAGGAAGATTGTGGCCACAACCACAGCCTTTAGATAGGGATCCTTCGCACAACAACAACAGATGGACAAGGTTGTGGAGGATTATAGGTACATCTTCACCTCACACACAGGTGTATCCCTACATTGTTAGGTCAAGCACTCCATCGGTTTGACCCTGAGTGCGTTGCTACAAAATGGACCAATCTACAGATGTTATGTTCTAGAGAACGATGAGATCAAGAGGAAAATTTAGGATCTATTTCAGATAGGGCACATCAGGCCAAGTTCATCACCTTGTGGGAGCCCGGTTGTGTTGGTATAGAAGAAGGACAAAACCTGGAGGCTCTGTATTGACTATTGGGCCCTGAATAATATAGGTATCCAATCTCATGGATTGATGAACTTTTGGACCACATCAAGGGGGCCATATATTTCAGCAACATTGACTTGAAGTCCAATAATCACCAGGTAATGATTGAACCCTCAGATATGTGGAATACTACCTTCAAATCCAAGAAGGGCCTTTTCGAATGGTTGGTCATGCCTTTTGTGTTTACAAATTCCCACCAACCTTCATGCGGATTATGGATGACATCTTGTGGCCCTTCACCAACTCGTTCATGGTAGTGTAGCTAGATGACATAAGGATATTAAACAAGAGTTGGGAAGAGCACATACACCATATCTGACAAGTCCTCTAAACCTTGCAACAACACAAATTGTGTTCCAATTTAGAGAAACACACTTTTTGTATGACCCAAGTTCAATATCTAGTGTACATCATTAATGAGCGGGGTGTGCATGTGGACCCACCCAAGATAATAGTTATTTGGTATTGGCTAGCCCCAACCACTCTAACAGAGCTCCACAACTTTCTAGGTCTTTCCAATTCCTATTGCATGTTCATGTTGGGATTCTTTCATATTACTTGGCCTTTGAGTCAAGTCGCCAAGGACGAAGCGAAAGAAAATTTATTTTGGTCTGAATCCCAATAGAAGGCATTTACCGAGTTGAAGCATTGCCTCTATTGTGCACCAGTTCTCACATTACTAGACCTGTAGCAACCATTTGAAATTGAGACAAATGCCTCTAACTATGTTGTTGGTGCAGTCCTTACCCAACAAGGGAATGTAGTGGCATATCACAATGAGACAATTTCAGATATTGTCTAAAAGTATCCCACCTATGATAAAGCAATGTATTCCATTGTACAGTCCCACCGACAATAGAAGCATTACATTCTGGTGAAGGAAATGGTCATCCACACAGACCACCGACACTTGCAGTTCATACAAATACAAGGAAAATTGTAGAATGATTGCCATAAAAAATGGTCCACATATTTGGAACAGTTCCATTTGAACATTAAGTACCAGAAGGGAAAAAACAATAATGTTGTAGACTACCTCATCCGATTCTCATTTATGGTGTTGACCACTATGCTTGACTCTTGTGGACACGATACTTCGGGATGGCCACATCTTCACAAGAGTAATCTAGAATTCATCACCACAAACCATATGATCCTAGAAGATAAGAAATTCCCATATTTTCACCTCCATGACACACTATTATGCCACCTGGGACACCTACGTGTTCCTTCAAGTGAGTGTGCCAAGATTATTTTGGAGGTGCACTACAGTCAAGGCATTAGACATTTTGGGGTAGAAAAGACGGCAGTGTTGTAAAAGCATTTTTATTGGCCGAACCTTCGAAAGGATGTTGGGAATTACATCACATCTTGCACTGTCTGCGTCATTTCCAAACATACAATCAAGAAGCAAGGCCTATATACTCCTTTGTCGACTCCTAGCTAGCCCTGGGAATCCATCTCCATGGATTATATGCTGGGCCTTCCTTCTACCAAGCATGGTAACGATTGCATTTTCATGGACGTTGTTAGAGTCGGTCTGGTCATCCCTCCGTTAGAGATCAAAACTCTTTTTGCATTTCATTTTTAGTTGTCCCATCTCGCTCGATCAGTTGCATTCCGTTAGGAGCATGCCATAAATCTGTCGGAAGGGCTTTGTTATTCATTCCCCTCATGTCTTGTACCTGCTAGCTTAGGTCTTTTCATCAATATTTATTAAAGTCCATGACATTCAATGTTTGATATTTTAATGGAAAAAGTGTCATGTCAATCATAGGTCTATGGTTTCACAAATTGAGTCGTTAAAGTGTCCAAAAGCTAGCAGGCCAAAGGGAGGTTCTACATATGTTTTTTATTTCGTGAAATTTCATCGTCATGTTGATGGATTATGACTATTCTTCAAAAATCTGTGTCGAAGAAAAGTCAACATTTTTTCCTTTGTAATAATTTTCAAAAGTTTTCAATTTATTTCTTCAGGCGCAGCCTTGGTCTCCTTGGCCAAATTCCATGTCAGCTATCCCTGCAAAAAATTGCCAAGAATTTCATTGTTTCAGTCAAAAAAATCAAAAAGGAAATTCAAAAAACAGAGTTGTATTAAAATAGAAAAAGTGCTAATGCCAAAACATTACAAAGATGGGTCTTGGAGAGTCAAAAATTAAATCCATGCCTTTATAAAGACATTTTCATGAAGAAAAATGTTATTTGCATACCAAGACCAAGGAGAAATCCACTCAAAGTAAATTGGTTGAGTTCGTGAGCGATTTGGGTGAAGTTGGAGGAAATTTGGCAGGCGTGGTGCACAGAGCAGGTGGCGCGGCGCACTGGACAGGCGCGGCGCACTAGGAGAAAATTTCCAGTGTAAATCTGAAGGGCGCGGCACACTGGAACGACGCGGTGCGTTGAGTATGCAGCGCAACGCATACACCTGAAAGCCCGAAAACATTTCAAATTTCTCCAAATTGCCATTTATTTGTGTGGATTCGCCAGGTAGGGTCAACATCTCAATGTTTCATCCATATTTGTGATAAGGGATGGTGGTTTATGGATGTTAATGTTTGAAACAAAAATCCAAACCCTACTTCAAACATGCCTCAAAGGAAATTGCTATGGTTTCCACAATTCATTGTTTTGCTACCAAAGTCACTTCTCCATCATTCCCTTCTCCCTTATTCCATTTCTCCTAGATTTCATTCTTCCCTATCCCCAAAAGTTACTAAACCCCTATCCTAAAATTTACCTTTCCCAAACCTTCCAAATGTGAAAAACCCTAAAACCTATTCCCATACCTAAATTACTAAACCTCTCCCATATTTCCCAAACAAATCTCTCCCAATAATTCCTAATCCCTTGATATTATTTCCCCTTCCTAACATTCCCTGTTTTAGTTTTTTTCCCCTTTGGTGGCAGAGTTTTCACACATCACTAAAAGAGCAATCTAAACAGTTTTCATACAACAACATCTTTTTCTCCAAGGTAGTTTGAAAAACAGCAGTCATGGCATCTGAGCATTCATCTGACTATGAAGTGGAAACCCAAAGTGACTCACCCTTAGAAGAACAGGCATCCCGGAGGCCTCATAAAAGTGGCAGACATGTTAGAGAAGAACCGACCACCCTTACAGAATTGCAGGCCTGCCCTCTTGCCATGTTTTGTTTTCAACATCAGTCATGCTATGAGTTTTGTCAAAAGGTGGCTAGTGTTCAATTTCATCATGAGTTGGCTCGTCTCTTTGTGCTGCACTTACATGGAGATCAAGCTATCTTAGCCGGTGTCACCTTCACACTTACACCAAAATCTGTCTCATTAGCAACCGGCGTACCTAACATTGGAGAACCATGGAACAAGAAGTAGAAGATTGACTGGCAGCATTATGAGCCATACCTTAAAACTGGTTTCTTGAGGCAGCTTAAGAGAGTGTTCCCATTCCGATATTTGAAAGATGAATATGCTCCACTAATGAAATTGATCATGAAATATTTCAGCTGTGAGGGACGGTTCTCTCATCTATATGCTTATCAGATCAGGTTGCTCATGCATTTCACCAGGGTATGAATGATGAACATTCCATATTTCATTTGCTGGAACATAGAGAGGATGACCACCCTTGTGCAGCATAAAACCCCTCAGCAACAACTTAACAGTGTTTATCATTTTGCTTTTATTAAGATTTTGGTGGTTCATCAGCATGGATTACAGGGCATCACTTGGGATGATTTCATCTCTCGTGACTTCTTCAGAGCTTCACAGGGATTATCAGAAGTTAAGCATGAAGGTGGACCTTCTCATCAGTATGAGTGCCATGAGATCGCTAGTGTGCCGGTATTCATCACATATCAGAGAGGCACTAGACATTTGTTTGCAGCAGTAAAGTGAGTTTTATCTCCACCCGGGGTGGAAGGGGCCTCATTTCAGACATCAGCACCACAGGTATAGGACAAAGGCAAGAGGCTGATGCAGGATGAGGGGCCATCAGGTGAATGAGAGACCAACTTCATTCTCCTTCATGATGATGATACAGATACGGTTCCGCAAAGTGCACAACTTAGAGAGATCATCCAGGAGCAGCAAACAGAGATCCAAGCCTTATCCATTGACTTGGAAAGAGCTAAGTGGAATACGAAATTCTTGGAGCAGAGGAAAAAATAGCTTGAGGATCAACAAGCAATCATGGAGTTACATAGCATACGCGAGCATCGCCAAGCTGTACAAAGGAGAAGAATTGAGCTCACGTCATTGGAGCAAGAGAATAATGATGCTCGGGAGTCTTGGCTCAAGAGAGTCAACATTCACTTGGAAGGACTATTGGACAAGGCCGATAAGGACCTTGCATTGCTGAGACACATGGCTTTTCACTATATGGGCATGGAACAAGGTCTGCAAGGCATGAATCAGGAATTTAAAGGCAAAACTAAAGAAGGAAATAAGGAAACAAAAGAGGCAAAGGGAGCTTGATCGTCTTCAGATATTGGCCAAAGCCTCTTTAGCTCAGCATGACACTTAATGAAGAAGCTCCAGCTCAAATTCCAAGAAATTTGGAGCAATTTTTGACATTTTGAAATTTTTTGCACTAAAAAATAGGGTTTTTCTCCCTATGCGCCGCACCACGTGGCGCGCACTTTTCTTAGAGAGCTCCAAATTGCAAAAAGTTTACATTTTTGGATTTGGCATGAAAAATCATGACTTTTGGTGCATGGCCAATAAGTTTGGGCAAGTTTTGAGTTCTTAGGAGGTCAAAAACACTCAAAAAATGACCTCACTACCCCTATTTTGACACACAGGAAGCAGTCTTGGGAGATTGCAGTTTTGGAGGGGCAAATGAGCACCTAATTCAAAAATTCCACTTGGGTTGGAAAGTATATAGGCAGGGATTTCCAACAACCACACTTGGGCTCAATTTGGACTTCAGAAAGAGCCTCAAACTCAGCCTCAAAGTGGCGCGATGCATAGAGAATTTGGCACGGCGCACAAAGGATTTTTTCTCAATTTTTCACCTTCCAGTTCAGAAATTCAGCCAGTTTGACTAGTTTTGCTTTTTTATGTAATTTTTTATCTATATTGATGTAATTTTGGCACTTATTTACTTGTTTTAGAGGATTCATTCACTAAAAAGTGAAAATTTAATGAATGAATCAGTTT
Organism: Pinus tabuliformis; assembly: GCA_031772625.1. Taxonomy (NCBI): domain Eukaryota; kingdom Viridiplantae; phylum Streptophyta; class Pinopsida; order Pinales; family Pinaceae; genus Pinus; species Pinus tabuliformis. The sequence continues at coordinate 594,321,071 of CM062804.1, forward strand.
CCTACCTTATAGAGGCAAGTTGTTTTGATTGCCTAGATTTTAGTGCTTTGTTTAGAATTGGTTGAAACAACTCCTAGAATGATGAGCTCGACCCCTAGAGGCAAGGGAATGGGTTGGTCTAGTCTATATCATGTAATTTCTAAGTCATTTTCAAGGTTGGACACTAGGTATTGTTTTGGCATACCATTGTACATTCTATCTCTGCATTTTTGGCTAAGGAAAGACCAGGGTTTTGCAGCACTATTTGGGATCCATGTGGCTTTATGTTTTGATGGTGTTCTTCTCTAAGTAATTGTAAGTTCATTAGTGTTATGTGTATCATTTTCCTGTCTCTTCTTCTGAATTTGAACAAATGAGTGATTAAGGTAAAATCCATTAACTGCTATGCTCTGCCTTTGAATTTGTTTAAATTTCCATGTTTTCATCTGTTTAAGGAGAATTCTTGAGACTCTCTTGCTCTCCTTAGCTCCTCACCAGTCTGATCTATCCATTCACTCACTTTAAAGAATCAAAACAATTGCCTTCCTTGCCCCAATCAGAGCTCTGCAGAAACTGTTCCTCATCCTCATCCCTGGACCCAAAATTGCCTGTGCCTTTTTTCCAACAAAACCCCCAAAAACTCAAATCAAATCCTTTGCACTTCATACCTAGCCTAAAATTAGTTTTTTATTCAGTCATCTCAAGCCCCATTGATTATCTTTCGCTGAGATCGACCTAGAGAGAGCCCTCTCCTATCCTCGTAGGGCTAGCTATGAGGCTGAGCGTGGTTTGATGTGGACCTAGAACCTTGCCTTTTCAGCCTGAGGCAAATCTAGGCTCTAACATAGTGGCGACCGTACTGGGGAAGAAAATGGTTTGATTGTTGATGTCATTTGTTTTATAAGTTACAAACAGAGCCTGAAGTTAGCCAGATAGCCTTTGAAACACTCTTGCTTTGCATCAACGAAAGTAGATAAACACTGCTTCAGTCAATCTCCAGTCTAGCTTGTGAACGTGACACTTGACTTGTGAATTACCCCCCAGTACATCAGATCATTCTAGACTTTGCGTGATGAGTCTAGAATTTGATAGGCTGAAATCATTCACCTCGCAACTTCATTCACTGAAAAATCTAGAGATCAATGCTTCATGGTGACTCCATTGCAGGAAGATCAGTAGCTTTAAGATTTTCAAGATGGAACAGGTTGTAAGAAGATACGCTCCCATGAGCCGAGATCACATCCCAGGTTTTCCAAATAAAATGCCCAAGGTAGATTGGTCAAAGAATTTGCCTATGTTCATAAATGTGGAAGGTAATGACGCTACTATTCATCTGGTGAAATTTCACATTCATGTGCATAAATTAAAGATCAATTTTCCTGAAGACTGTTTGATGAAAAATTTTATCGCTACTCTGGAAGACGAAGCCCAATCTTGGTATGAAAGTTTGCCACCTGCATCTATTTATTGTTTAAAAGATTTTCATGCAATATTCTTTGAAAGGTATAAAGAATCATATCCATCCTTGGCTTTAGTTCAGGACTGTTGTAGTCATGTTCATAGTTTTATTGAAAATCTTGAGAAAGTTTATGAAGATGATAATTTCATGGATGATGAGATCATGGAAGCATTGTATGAAAATCCATTCTAGCCGCATAAAGAGAGTGATACTTATCAAGATGATCAAGAAAATTTGTAGCAGGATCAATATTTTAGTACGGTGGAAGATGAAGGTATTTTGCATCTTGACAGTCAACAAGAATCACATGAAATGGATCAGCAGTATGAGGAAACTTTGTACACTCCACTTGAAATTAATGAAGACAATCACTGTTTGAGCAAGAGAAAGTGAAAAGTATTATCTCCTCTGTCTGAAGATGAGATAGATCAACTCTTGAACGGTCATGTTCCAGCTCAAGTTGACGCAGATCTGTAGTGTGTACATGGTCAAGAAGGTGATGGTGGAACTTCTTCCTCTCCTGAAAAAGATGATAGTCCTGTAATCAGTTTTATAGATCAGCAGGTTGAAGATGTCCATATGGCTGAAAGTGAAGAAAGAGAAAGTGTCATTTCAGATCTGTCCATAAAAGAAGACATCATGCAGGGAAGTCGAGCTTCAATTTCAGAATGTGATAACGTTAACTCAGCCATTTCAGATTTAGATTCAGATTGTGAAGACCAAGAACACCTTGTACTGAATCCCATGAAGGAGAATTCTGTCGTTGAAATCATCTGGAATGAAGAAGACAGAGTTATGGATCCAAATGTTTTCATGTCATCAGAAAAAAGCCTTCATAAAGAGGTAATCCAGTCATTTCATGAACACCAAGATAAGAATTTTGTTCAAGTAAGTGAAAAAGTTTCTCTGGATGAATTTATGGTAGATGATATAAATGATAGTGTTGGGTTTCAAGAAACATCTGAAGTTTCTTTTCTCATGATTGATGAATGTAATGAGAATCAAGCTTTCATATCATATGAAGATGACCTACAATATATTTAGACTGCCAAAGATCAGACCATTCAGGATTTCATTTCAGATTCTTCTTCCTATGTTTCATGTTTTGAAATGTTCTTTGAAAAGGAAATCTGCTCATCTACTTGTTCAAAAATTTTTGAGGATCAAGAACATACTCATACTGAAGTAAATTATGAAGGAAACGCAGAAGCAAAGGAGAAAGACACCTTGCTCTTTCAGCAAGAGGACAGACTTCATGTTTTTCAAGATCCTCTGGCAAATCTATTGCAGTCAGCAGTGAAGGTGATTATTGCAGTGCTCAGTGATGAAGGAGATCATGGTCAATTATGTTTTTGGATGCCTAGTTACAAGTATCTATTGTTGACCAGAAGATCTGATCAAGAGAATAAATCAAGAAGGCATCTGCTGGATTGGTTACATTGGAAATCTCATTACACATGATTGTACAAATTTCATTAGTATGCAGGTGGTTGTCATCATGATTTGAAATCTTGATGGACTGCTGCCCTTCAATAAGCTTTGTAAGTTCTTGTTTTAGTTAAGTCAGTCATGAGTCATTTGTGAGTTAGTTTTCAATCATGTTGGTTTCATAATTGAGTCGGTTTGAATCAAGTTTCAGTCAATAAATGAGTCAGAGTCTTGTGTTGTTTGTCGAAATAATGACTCCATAGCCCAATGGACGAAGGCACTGTCTAGCTCTTCTAGAGATCTGTTGTTCTTGGCAACTCCAAGGAGCTACCATCCCCATTGGAGCCAATGTTAGAGTCAATTTGGTCATCCCTACGTCAGAGATCAAAACTCTTTTTTCATTTCATTTTTAGCTGTCCCATCTCGCTTGATCAATTGCATTCCGTTAGGAGCATGCCATAAATATGTCGGAAGGGCTTTGTTATTCATTCCCCTCATGTCTTGTACCTGCTGGCTTAGGTCTTTTCATCAATATTTATTAAATTCCATGATAGTAAATGTTTGATCTTTTAATGGACAAAGAGTCATGTCAATAATAGGTCTAGGGTTTAACAAATTGAGTCGTTAAAGTGTCCAAAAGATAGCAGGCCAGAGGGAGGTTCTACATATGTTTTTTATTTCGCGAAATTTCATCGTCATGTTTATGGATTATCACTGTTCTTCAAAACTCTATTTTGAAGAAAAGTCAACATTTTGTCCTTTGTAATAATTTTCAAAAGTTTTCAGTTGATTTCTTCAGGCGCAACCCTAGTCTCCTTTGCCAAATTCCATGTCAGCTATCCCTGCAAAAAATTGCCAAGAATTTCATTGTTTCAGTCAAAAAAAATCAAAAAGGAAATTCAAAAACAGAGTTGTATTAAAATAGAAAAAGTGCCAATGCCAAAACATTACAAATATGGGCCTTGGAGAGTCAAAAACTAAATCCATGCCTTTATAAAGACATTTTCATGAAGATCAATGTTATTTGCATACCAAGACCAAGGAGAAAGCCACTCAAAGCAAATTGGTTGAGTTCGTGAGCAATTTGGGTGAAGTTGGAGGAAATTTGGCCGGCACGGCGCACTGGGAGAAAATTTCCAGTGTAAATTTGAACGGGCGCAGCGCACTGGCACGACGCGGCGCGTTGGGTATGAAGCATGGCGTATACACCTGAAAGCCCGGAAATGTTTCAAATTTCTCCAAATTGCCATTAATTTGCGTGCATTCGCCAAGTAGGGTCGACATCTCAATGTTTCATCCATTTTTGTGATAAGGGATGGTGGTTTATGGATGTTAATGTTTGAAACAAAAATCCAAACCCTACTTCAAACGTGCCTCAAAGGAAATTGTTGTTGTTTCCACAATTCACTGTTTTGCTACCAAAGTCACTTCTCCATCATTCCCTTCTCCCTTATTCCATTTCTCCTAGATTTCATTCTTCCCTATCCCCAAAAGTTACTAAACCCCTATCCTAAAATTTCCCTTTCCCAAAACTTTCAAATTTGAAAAACCTTAAAACCTATTCCCATACCTAAATTACTAAACCCCTCCCATATTTCCCAAACAAATCTCTTCCAATAATTCCTAATCCCTTGATATTATTTCCCCTTCCTAACAGTCCCTGTTTTATTTGTTTTCCCCTTTGGTGGCAGAGTTTTCACAGATCACTAAAAGAGCAATCTAAACAGTTTTCATATAGCAACATCTTTTTCTCCAAGACAGTTTGAAAAACATTAGTCATGGCATCTGAGCATTCATCTGACTATGAATTGGAAACCCAAAGTGACTCACCCTTAGAAGAACAGGCATCCCGGAGGCCTCATAAAAGTGGCAGACATGTTAGAGAAGAACCGACCACCCTTACAGAATTGTAGGCCTGCCCTCTTGCCATGTTTTGTTTTCAGCATCAGTCATGCTATGATTTTTGTCAAAAGGTGGCTAGTGTTCAATTTCATCATGAGTTGGCCCGTATTTTTGTGCTGCACTTACATGGAGATCAATCTATCTTAGCCGGTGTCACCTTCACACTTACACCAGAATCTATCTCATTATCAACCGTCATACCTAACATTGGAGAACCATGGAACAAGAAGCAGAAGGTTGACCGGCAGCATTATGAGCCATACATTAAAACCGGTTTCTTGAGGCAGCTCAAGAGAGTGTTCCCATTCTGATATCTAAAAGATGAATATGCTCCACTAATGAAATTGATCATGAAATATTTCAGCTGTGAGGGACGGTTCTCTCGTCTATATACTTATCCAATCAGGTTGCTCATGCATTTCACCAGGGTACGGATGATGAACATTTCGTATTTCATTTGCCGAAACATAGAGAGGATGACCACCCTTGTGCAGCATAAAACCCCTCAGCAGCAACTTAACAATGTTTATCATTTTTCTCTTATTAAGATTTTGGTGGTTCATCAGGTTGGATTACAGGGCATCACTTGGGATGATTTCATCTCTCGTGACTTAATCAGAGCTTCACAGGGATTATCAAAAGTTAAGCATGAAGGTGGACCTTCTCATCAGTATGAGCGCCATGAGATCGCTAGTGTGTCGGTATTCATCACATATCAGAGAGGCACTAGACATTTGTTTGCAGCAGCAAAGCAAGTGTTATCTCCACCCGGGGTGGAAGGGGCCTCGTTTAAGACATTAGGCAAGAGGTCGATGTAGGATCAGGGGCCATCAGGTGAATGAGAGACCAACTTCATTCTCCTTCATGATGATGATACAGATACGGGTCCGCAAAGTGCGCAACTTAGAGAGATCATCCAAGAGCAGCAAACAGAGATCCAAGCCTTATCCATTGACTTGGAAAGAGCTAAGTGGAATACGAAATACTTGGAGCAGAGGAAAAAACAGCTTGAGGATCAGCAAGCAATCATGGAGTTACATAACATCCGCGAGCATCGCCAAGCTGTACAAAGGAGAAGAATTGAGCTCACGTCATTGGAGCAAGAGATTAATGATGATCGGGAGTCTTGGCTCGAGAGAGTCAACATTCACTTGGAAGGACTATTGGACAAGGCCGATAAGGACCTTGCATTGCTGAGACACATGGATTTTCACTATATGGCACGGAACAAGGTCTGCAAGGCACGAATCAGGAATTTAAAGGCAAAACTAAAGAAGGCAATAAGGAAACAAAAGAGGCAAAGGGAGCTTGATCGTCTTCAGATATTGGCCGAAGCCTCTTTAGCCTAGCATGACACTTAATGAAGAAGCTCCAGCTCAAATTCCAAGAAATTTGGAGCAATTTTTGACATTTTGAAATTTTTTGCACTAAAAAACAGGGTTTTTCTCCCTGTGCGTCACGCCCTTTTCCTAGAGAGCTCCAAATTGCAAAAAGTTTACATTTTTGGATTTGGCATGAAAAATCATGACTTTTGGTGCATGGCCAAGAAGTTTGGGCAAGTTTTGAGTTCTCAGGAGGTCAAAAACACTCAAAAAATGACCTCACTACCCCTATTTTGACACACAGGAAGCAGTCCTGGGAGATTGCAGTTTTGGAGGGGCAAATGAGCACCAAATTTAGAAATTCCACTTGGGTTGGAAAGTAGACAGGTAGGTATTTCCAAAAAGAACACTTGGCCTCAATTTGGACTTCAGAAAGTGCCTCAAACTCAGCCTCAAAGTGGCACGATGCATAGAGAATTTGGTGCAGCGCACAGAGGATTTTTGCTCAATTTTTCACCTTCTAGTTCAGAAATTCAGCCAGTTTGACTAGTTTTGCTTTTTTATGTAATTTTTGATCTATCTTGATGTAATTGGATAAACATGATGTAATTTTGGCCCTTATTTACTTGTTTTAGAGGATTCATTCATTAAAAAGTGAAAATTTAATGAATGAATAAGTTTCCTACCTTATAGAGGCAAGTTGTTTTGATTGCCTAGATTTTGGTGCTTTGTTTAGAATTGGTTGAAACAGCTCCTAGAATGATGAACTCGACCCCTAGAGGCAAGGGAATGGGTTGGGCTATTGTATATCATGTAATTTCTAAGTCATTTTCAGGGTTGGACACTAGGGATTGTTTTGGCATACCATTGTACATTCTATCTCTGCATTTTTGGCTAAGGAAAGACCAGGGTTTTGCAACACTGTTTGGGATCCATGTGGCTTTATATTTTGATGGTGTTCTTCTCTAAGTAATTGTAAGTTCATTAGTGTTATTTGTATCATTTTCATGTCTCTTCTTCTGAATTTGAACAAATGAGTGATTAAGGTAGAATCCATTAATTGCTATGCTTTGCCTTTGAATTTGTTTAAATTTCCATGTTTTCATTTGTTTAAGGAGAATTCTTGAGACTCTCTTGCTCTCCTTAGCTCCTCACCAGTCTAATCTATCCATTCACTCACTTTAAAGCATCAAAATGATTGCCTTCCTTGCCCCAATCAGAACTCTGTAGAAACTGTACCTCATCCCCGGACCCAAAATTGCCTATCCCTTTTTCCAACAAAACCCCCAAAAACTCAAATCAAATCCTTTGCACTTCATACCTAGCCTAAAATTATTTTTTTATTCAGTCATCTCAAGCCCCATTAATTATCTTTCGCTGAGATCGACCTGGAGAGATCCCTCTCCTATCCTCGTAGGGCTAGCTACGAGGCTGAGCATGGTTTGATGTGGACCTAGAACCTTGCCTTTTCAGCCTGAGGCAAATCTAGGCTCTAACAATCGTCAAAAGATTCTCTAAGATGGCCATTATTGTAGCCTACAAGAAGAGTATCACAGTAGAAGCCACTACCAAAATATTCTTTGAATAAGTATGGGTACACTTTGGGATCCCACATTCCATTATCTCATATTAGGACGATTGGTTCCTAAGTGCATTCTGGTCAAGCCTTTGGTCATTTTTGGATACCAATATCACTAAGTCCACAACCTTCCACCCCTAAAATGATGGTATCATACTGAAAGTACTAAAAGAGACCTTTCTAATGAGGTGTCATATGCACCAAATGGAGATCATAAGACCAAGTTACAACCCCAGGAAGTTGGCTTCCCAACTAACCCCAACAAGGCCCACAAACTCTTGGTGTTCCATCTCCTAGGGTTAGGATTTTGGTTGTTTATGGTTTCCCTTTGTTATTCAATAATAAAAAGGCCATTGAGCCTCATTGTAACATAGTTCATAGGCATGTAGCCTCCACATATCTTCTTATAGATAAGCTACCATTTCCCGAGCTAGTTTATTTCCATTCTATATGTAAGCATATTTAAGTTATTTGATATTAATGAAATGAATATTTATTTCTGCTGCATTTATGTGTTTGTGTTTATATTTGTATTCTATTGTGTTCCTATATAAGTATGGATAAGTGGTATCATAGTGGTCTGCTCTTTTCTTTGATTTTCTTTGTGTGTCCCCAATAAGGTTAGGGTATAAGAAGTTAGGACTTGAACTGGTTGAACCTTTGCAAGACAAGCCTCACAAACCCTGGTAGCCTCCCATGGCAGAAGAAAAGAAAGACGAGGAAGTAGGAGACCCATTCAAAATATTGCTTGAAGAAGCCCTCAAGTGACAAAGAAATGCAATGATGCATAACTTTTCCCAGATCCTTTAATGAATGCCCACAGGCAATACATCTTCATCCAAAAACCACTCTGGAGGCACCACTCCCTTCGAAGTACAAGTCAACTTTGACATTCCCATATTTGAAAGCCATATAGATTTAAACGTCATATATATATGGTTAAATCTTTTAGAAGGATATTTTTTGGTTCATGTAGTTGGTGGATGACATCTTGTAGCCCTTCACCAACTCGTTTGTAGTATTGTACCTATAAGACATCCTGATCTTCACCTAGAGTTGGAAATGACACATACATCATATCTGACAGGTCCTCCAAACCCTATGAAAACACAAGTTGTGTGCCAATTTGGAGAAATGCACTTTTGGTATGACATATGCTCAATATATGGGGTACATCATTGACATGCATGGTGTGCATGTGGACCCAGCCAAGATACAAGTTATTCGAGATTGGGCTGCCCCAACCACTCTAACAGAGCTCTGCAACTTTCTAGGTCTTGTCAATTTCTATTGCAATTTCTTGTTGGGATTATCTCATATCACTTGGCCTTTGTGTCAATTCACCAAGGGAAGAGCAAAAGAAAAGTTTTTTTGGTCTAAATCCCAATAGAAGGTGTTTTTTGAGTTGAATCATCGCCTCTACTCTACACCAGTACTCACATTAACAAACCTGCATCAACCATTTGAAATTGAGACATATGAATCTGACAATGTTGTTGATGCAGTTCTTACCCCGCTGGGGCATCCGGTGGCATATCATAGTGAGACACTTCGAGATATAGTATGAAAGTATACCACCTATGACAAGGATATGTATTCCATTGTGGAGTCATGTCGACAATGGAACCATTACATTCTAGGGAAGGAAACGTCCATCCACACAAACAACTGACCCTTGTAGTTCATACAAACACATGGAAATTTGTAGAACGATCACCATCAGAAATGGTCCAAATATCCATAACAATTCCATTTTAGCATTAATTACAAGAAGGGCAACACTAATAATTAGCCGATCGTCGGTTATGGCGTTGACCATTGTGCTTGAATCTTCTGGAAATGAGACTTTGGGATGGTTGCATCTTTACAAAAGTGATCCATAATTCACCACCACATAGATGCTCTTGGAAGGTAAGAAAGTCCCATATTTTCACCTCTAGGACACATTGGTATGCCACCTAGGACACCTCTATGTTCCTTCAAGAAAGAATTCCAAGATGATTTAGGAGGCACACTATAGTCAGGTTGTTGTACATTTTGGGGTATAAAAGACATTGGTAGTGTTTTAGAAGTATTTTTATTAGCCAAAACTTCAATAGGATGTTGGGAAGTACATGCCATCATGCCCTACCTACGCCATTGTGAAACCTACAATAAAGAAGCAATGCATGTATACTCCCCTGGCAACTCCTATTCGGTCCTGGGAATCCATCTCCATGTGTCATGTTTCGGGCCTTCCTTCTACCAAGCATGGAAATAACTATGTTTTCATTATCATCGATAGATTCTCTAAAATGGCCATTATAGCAGCCTGCAAGAAGAGTATCACAGAAGAAGCCACTACCAAACTCTTCTTTGAGCAAGTATGGGTGCACTTTGGGATCCCACAATCCATTATCTCAGATTGGGAAAGTCGGTTCTAAGTGAATTTTGGTCAAGCCTTTCATCTTTGTTGGATACCAAGCTCACTAAGTCCATGACCTTCCACCCCCAAACCGATGGCCAAACAGAGGTCATCAACAGGATGATTGTGCACATCCTGCACATGTACAAGTCGAGGCACCCATGCACATGAGAGGAGAGCCTCCTCTATGTCCAACATAACTATAACAAGGCTCTCCACAGCTCAACTGGCCACAACCCCTTTCAGGTGGGATTGGGATTCAAGCCATTATGTCCCATTGATGTTTCCATACCAATTGCAACTACTCATGCAGATTCATCTCATGTCCATTTTGAAGCTGACAGGGTTAACAACTTCAATGAGCACATTCAACACATCTGTCAATAGTTCCATGAGATACTGGACAAAGAAAATGCTAAGTACAAACAATTTCATGATCAACATTGAGTGCCACACAAGTTACATGGGCGAAAAAGTTTTATTACATTTGCAGAAGGAGTGCCTTGTTGGAGCCCATTGCAAGCTTTGCTCGCTCCAATATGAGCCTTACAACATCACTAAGCTTGTAGGGGACAATTTTTTTGAGCTCAACATTCAATTGTTCCTTAGCCTACACCCAATATTCAATATGGATCGGTTGTGGCCATACTTCCCCCATTGCTGGACACATCTGACATCGTTGAGCAGCTGACAACAACATAGCTCAACCAAAGTTGTATCAAATAGGTTGGAATTGATAGGATTATGGACACATAGATCAAGAGCACTCACTAGAAGAGGATCTAGCTATAGTGGGTTGTAAATCAAGTCAACTCCTTCACTAGGGCAAGTGGTTGACCAAGGACCGGGTTCAATAGAAATTTCCTCAACTCGTGGAGGCTCTCAACATAGTGGGGACCATTTCTTCCTAAGGGGGGAGGACTAATCCAGATGGATATTGGTCACCACCCACATATTCCACCTAGACTTCTAGTTGGCTTCATCTATTTCCTTGATTATAGAAGCATTTACCATTTTTAGTAATTTTTTGGGTCCTAAACTTCCGAAGTTGTTTTGAAACACTAAACGATGTTTTGTGAGGTCCACAACAATCCCACAACCTATTGAAAAACCTATATTTCTTGGAGATACCTTTCTAATGAGGTATCATATGCGCCAAATGGAGATAATATGACCAAGTTACAACCCCAGGAAGTTGGATTCCCAACTAAGGGCCTAACAGGGCCCACAAACTCTTGGTGTTCCATCTCCTAGGGGTTATGGTTTTGGTTTTTTAGGGTTTCTCTTTGTTATTGAATAATAAAAAGGCCCTTGATCCTCATTGTAACACAGTTTGGAGGCATGTAGCTGCCACATATCTTCTCAGAGATAAGTTACCATTTCCCGAGCTAGTTTATTTCCATTCTATATGTAGGCATCTTTCAGTTCTTTGATATTCATGAAATGAAGATTTATTTTTGTTGCATATATGTGATTATGTTTATATCTATATTATGTTGCATACCTTTATAAGTCCAGATAAGTGGTATTAGAGTGGTCTTCTCTTTCTCTATTTTTCTTTGCATGTCCCCAGCAAGGTCAGGATATAAGAAGTTAGGGCTCGAACTAGTTGAAGCTTTGCAAGACCAACCTCGCAAACCTCGATGGTCTCCCATGGCAAAAAAAAGAAAGATGAGGGAGTAGGGGATCCCTTCAAAGTATGCTCACAGGCGACGCATCTTCATATGGAAGCCACTCTAGAGGCGTCACTCCCTTCAAGGTAAAAGTCAACTTTGACATTCCCATATTTGAAGGCCAAATAAATGAAAACATTTTACATAAATTGTTGGAAGGGTATTTTTTAGTTCATGATTTTTCCAATAGGGAAAATATTACTTTTTCACTCCTCAAAGTCATCCCTCATGTCAAGGATTGGTGGGAAACCTAGTGTGAACAGAGGGATGAGAGAGAAACCTCACTATTTTCCACCACCCCCACTTGGAATTATTTAAGAGATGCCATCAAGGAAAAATATTACCATGTCAGGAGCTATGACGACTTGTACATACAATGGACTATGCCATCGTAGCAAATGGACCAAGATTTGCATGAGCTGGAGAATCTTTACCTTACCCTGCACACAAACTTGGGTATCAAATATTCTGATAAATATCTAACACTCAAGTACCAAGTTGTTTACACAAATACATTTAGGAGGAAATGGAGTTTCTGTACATCTCCTCACTTGGTGCAACATATTGATATGATCCCAAAATTGACTAGCAATTCAAGTAGAATAATTGATACTTTGATTTACAAACCCAAAGCAAAGAAAAGGCACCCCCAAGCCATAGAGAAAATGGCAGAGTAAGGTCGTGACCCCTTAGGACAACCCCTCGAATCCGCAAGCTAAAAATAATGGAAAATTAAAGAAAGACAATGACATGTGGTGTGAGTTCCATAAAACCCACACTCAAAACACGAACAAATGTTGCATGAAGCAGGCGCTGGTGGCCAAGCTGAAAGACATAGAGATGGATGCATGCTCTGACTTTGAGTAGGAACCCAATAAGGGAAAGTAGATCATTGACGTTTAACCCACTACGATGGTAGCAACCACCAAACTCCAAAAGGTGGAACCTGAGGATCCTGAGGAGGGGGAGCACCTCTTCCACTCACAGATGTGGGTAAAGGGTTCATTAGTGTAGTTCATAATTGAAAATGGGAGCAAGAATAACTTGATCTTAGTTGAGGTCATTAAGGGATTAAAGCTACCAAAAATTTTGCACCCACAATTGTACACCATCGGGTGGCTCCACCAAGGGCATGATCTTTGTGTCAGCTAATAGTATCACTTGCCTTATAGCATCAAGCACTTTGTAGATGAGGTATTGTGTGATGTTTCCCCTCTGGAAGTCTGTGATGTTTTATTAGGTCAGCCATATCTATGGAAGCATCATGTTGTATATGAATCTAGACCTCACTCTTTTATTATTACTTTAGGTAAAAAAAAATTACAAGATACTTGAGGTAGCACTGCCTACTGCCTTTTCTTTGGTATTTTCTAAACAATGCAGTAAGATCATTTCACAGATCGGGAAATTTGTCTTCCTTATGATTCACCCTCAGAACATGAGGAAGATTGTGTCAATATCCACATCCTTCAAATAAGGATCCTCTACTCAGAAGTAGCATATGGGAAATGTCATGGAGGAGTATAGGGACATCTTCACCTCACTCATAGGGGTACCCCTGCACTTTCAGATCAAGCACTCCATCGATCTAACCCTGGGCATGTCACTACCCAATGGACCAATATACCAATTTTCTATTCTGGAGAACGATTAGATCAAATGGTAGATTCCTGAGTTGTTACAGAAAGAGCACATCAAGCAAATTTCATCACTTTGTGAGAGTCTGGTCATGTTGGTACCAAACAAGGACAAAACCTAGAGGTTCTGTATTGATTATTGAGCACTAAATAAGATCACTGTCTAAAATAGGTATCAAAATAGATAAATTGATGACCTTCTGGACCAGCTCAAGGGGTCAAAATATTTAAGCAATATTGACTTGAGTTTCCGTTATCACCAAGTACCGATTGAACCCTCTGATCTATGGAAGATTGCCTTCAAATCTAAGGAGGGCCTTTTCGAATGGTTGGTCATGCCTTTCGGGTTGACGAATTCTCTTGCAACCTTCATAAAGATGATGGACCACATATTGCATCCATTCACCAACTCGTGCATGGTAGTGTACCTGGATGAAATCTTGGTCTTCAACCAGAGTTGGGAAGAGCACATACACCATATCCGACAGGTCCTCCAAACCATGCGACAACACAGATTGTGTTCCAATTTGGATAAATGCACTTTTGGAATTACCCACGTTCAATATTTGGGTACATCATTGATGAGTGGGGTGTGCATGTGGACCCAACCAAGATACAAGTTATTTAGGATTGGTCAGCCCCAACCACTCTAATAGAACTCTATAACATTCTGGTTATTGCTAATTTCTATCGCAGGTTCATGTTGGGATTCTCTCATATCACTTGGCCCTTGAGTCAAGTCACCAATGGTGGAGTGAAAGAAAAAAAAAATTGGTCTGAATCCCAATAGAAGGTGTTCTCAAAGTTAAAGCATCACCTTTGCTTTGCACAAATGTTCACATTACCAGACCTACTAAAACCATTTGAAATTGAGACAAATTCCTCCAACTATGTTATTGGTGCAGTTCTTACCTAGCTAGGGCATCTGGTGGCATACCATAGTGAAACACTTTCAGATACAATCTAAAAGTATCCCACCTATGACAAGGATATGTATTCCATTGTGCAGGCCTGGTGAAAATGGAAACATTACATTATGGGGAAGGAAATAGTTATCCACTCATACTATTGACCCTTGTCATTCATACAAGCATAAGGAATGTTGCAAAATGATCGCCATTAGAAATGGTCCACATATCTGCAACACTTCCATTTGAATAGTAAGTACATGAAGGGCAACACCAATAATGTTGTAGACTACCTCTATCGACCACCGATTATGGCGCTAACCATTGTGCTCGACTATTGTGGACACGGGACTTCACGATAGCCAAATATTTAAAAGAGTGATCCAGAATTTGGCACCACATACCAAATGCTCCTCGAAGGTAAGCAAGTCCCAAATTTTCACCTCCAGGACACACTGTTGTGCCACCTAGGACACCTCTATGTTGCTTCAAGTGAGCGTTCCAAGATGATTTGGAAGACACACTATAGTCATGTTGTTTGATATTTTGGGGTCGAAAATAGAGTGGAAACATTGCATAAGTATTTTTATTGGTTGAACCTTTGACGAGAATTTGGGAAGTACATCAAATCCTGCACTGCCTACATCATTGTCAAACCTACAATCAAGAACCAAGGCCTATATACTCCTATGTCGACTCCTAGTCGGCCATAGGAGTCAATCTCCATGGACTACATGTTGAACCTTCCTTCTACCAAGCATGGAAAAGACTGTGTTTTCATGGTTGTCGATAAATTCTCTAAGATTTCCAGCCTAGTGACCTGCAAGAGGAGTATCACAGTAGAAGGCACTTCCAAACTCTTCTTTGAATGAATATGGGTACACTTTGGTATCCCACACTCCATTATCTCAGATCAGGACAGTCGGGTCCTAAGTGCATTTTGGTCAAGACTTTGGTTGTTGTTAGATACCAAGCTCACTAAGTCGACAACCTTCCACCCCAAAACTGGTAGCCAAACAGAGGTTGTCAACATGATGATCATGCACATCTTTCAAATGTATGATTCAAATCACCCACACACGTGGGATGAGAGTCTCCCCTATGTTGACTCCTAACCAGACCTATGAATCAATCTCCATGGACTACATGTCGAACCTTCCTTCTACCAAGCATGGAAAAGAGTGTGTTTTCGTGGTCGTCAACAGATTCTCTAAGATTTCCACCCTGGCGACCTTCAAGAGGAGTATCATAGCAGAAGGCACTTCCAAACTCTTCTTTGAAGGAGTATGGGTACACTTTGGGATCCAATAGTCCATTATCTCATATCGGGAAAATCAGGTACTAAGTGCATTTTGTTCAAGCCTTTGGTCGTTGTTAGATAACAAACTCGCTAAGTCCACAACCTTCCACCCCCAAACCGGTGGCCAAATAGAGGTCGTCAACATGATGATCGTGCACATATTGCAAAATAACAATTCAAATCACACACACACATGGGATGAGAGTCTCCCCTATGTCCAACACAGCTACAAAAGGGATCTCCATAGCTCAACTGGCCATAGCCCCTTTCAGGTGGGATTGGGATTCCAGCCACTATGTCTAATTGATGTTGTCATAACATTTGCAGCTACTCATGAATATTTGACGCATGTATAGTTTGAAGCTGACAAGGATACAAAATTCATTGAGCACATCCAACACATCCTCCAATAAGTCCCTAAAATATTGGACAAATAAAATTCCAAGCACAAACAACATCATGATCAGCGTAGGGTGCCACACAAGTTCCAGGTGGGTGATAAATTTTGATTACATTTGAATAATGGATGCCTCATTGGGGCCCACTACAAGCTTTGCCTGATCCAATATGGGCCTTGCACCATCACTAAGGTTGTAGGGGACAATTCTTTCAAGCTCAGTATTCTACCAATCCTTAGCTTGCACCCAATATTCAATGTGGATCAGTTGCGGCCATAATTTCCCCCATTGTTGGACACATCTGACATTTTTGAGGAGTTGACACCAATAAAGCTCAACCCATTATGTATTGAAAAATCCATAACTGATAGGATTATGGACACATATATCAATAAATCTTGTCAGTAGATGATCTAGCTATATCAATTTGTCAAAGAAGGCCAACACCTTTACCAGGGAAAGTGGCTCACCAGGGACCAGGTTCAACAAAAAATTCCTCACCTCGTGGAGGCTTTGTACACAATGGGGACCATTGCTTACTAAGGGGGGAGGACTGATATAGGTGTATATTGGTGGCCACCTACCTGTTCTACCTAGACCTCCAGTCGATTTCATCAGTTTCCTTGACTATAGCAACATTTACTTTTTTTAGCATTTTTTTGGGTCCTGAACTTCCGAAGCTATTTTGACCCCCTAAACAATGTTTTTTTGAGGTATACATAAATCCCATAGCCATAGGCAAGGACCAACCACAAATCATATAATACCTAGAGATACCTTTATAATGAGGTATCGTACGCACCAAACAAAGATTATATGACCAAGCTACGACCCCGAGAAGTTGGCTACCAATTTAACCCCAACAGGGCCCAAAAACTCTTGGTGTTCCATCTCTTAGGGTTAGGGTTTTGGTTTTTTAGGGTTTCCCTTTGTTATTCAATAATAAAAAGGCCCTTGAGCCTCATTGTAACATAGTTTAAAGGCATGTAGCTGCCACATCTCTTCTCAGAGATAAGTTACCATCACCCCAGCTAGTTTATTTCGATTCTATATTTAAGCATCTTTTAGTTCTTTGATATTAATGGAACGAAGATTTATATCTGTTGTATCTCTAGGTTTATTTTTATATATTTATTATGTTTCATTCCTACATAAGTCTGAATAACCAATAGGAAGTGGTATAGGATATAAATAAGTCCTTTTGAACCTTAAAAGACTTATGTCTAATAAATTTTGTATCACTATATTAATTTGTTGAATAGAGAAACTATAGCTAATATATATATATATATATATATATATATATATATATATACATATATATATTGGGTTGTGGTTCATGGACACCTTGGTCAAATGGTGTGTTAGTGCCTAAATCTACCTCAGGCTGAGAAAGGTAGGATCTATGACAACATCAAATCACGCTTGACCTGGTAGCTAGCCCTACCAGGTTGGGAGAGGGCTCTCTCCTGGTCAATCTCAAAAAAAATATGATTAATGAGGGCTTGAGATGACTTATATAAATACTGATCTTAGGCTAGGTATGTGTGCAAAAGAGTTTGATTGAATAAAATGATGTTTTTGTTGGCTCAAATGGAAAAGCAGATTTTGGGTGCGGGGAATGAGGCTCAGTTTTGCAAAGATATCAATGGGGCAAGGTAGGCAACTGATTTGGCAATTCAAATTGAATGATATGGAGAGATTAGATAGGTGAGGAGTTGAAGAGGGTAAGAAAGCTCTAGGATCCTCTTCAAACAGCTGAAAACATTAAAAGCTAAAGCAAACCATAGGTAGAGCACTGCATTTTCAGTGGATTCTACCTTTTTCCCTTGTTTGTTTTAGTTAAGAAGAAACAAGATAGATAATGGCATACATAACACATAAGTAAATTCAAAATTACAGAAGAAAGCACTATACCAAGACAAAATTCCACATGAATCCCAAAGAGTGCTGCAAACCCTAGTCTCAATTCCTTAGCCAAAATGTTGATATGAGTATACAATGAAGCTCTTTGCTTTCTTAAAAGTCCAACCATGCTAATGACTGAAATATCACAAGATATAGACAAACCATAACTCATCCTAGCCTCTAGGGGTCGAGCTCACAAGTTTAGGAGCTGTTCCAACTAATTCTACACTGAGAACTAGAAATCAGGCAGTGGAACAGCTTGCCTCTAGAAACTAGGGAACTGATTCATTCAGTTTCAAACAAATTTTTTATAGATGAATCTACCTTCACAAGTGAAAATTAGACATAATTACATCAATATCCATCCATTTACATTAAATCACATCACAAGTTTGACATTAAGAAGGAGAAAAAGTCAAACTATCAAAAGCTAGGAGAAAAATAGAGTATACTTGGTAGGCAAGCATATTTTTCCATGCCAAATCCAAAAATGCTGAGTTTTTTTCATTTGGAGGCTCCCATCAAAAGCGAGCGCCAAGTGGTGCGGTGCATAGGGCAAAAAATTCTGTTTTTTGAGTCAAAAATTCCAAAAATGCAAAAAGTGCCCCAATTTTTTTGAAATTTGGGCTGAGTCTTCTCCATCAAGTGTTATGTTGGGCCAAGGAAGCCTCAGCCAATATTTGAAGTCTATCTTGCTCCTTTCACCTCCTCGATGCCCTCTTCAATTTTGCCTTCAAGCTCCTGATTCTTGCCTTGCAGACTTTGTTTCTTGCCATGTAATGATAAGCCATATGCCTCAATAATGCCTTCTCCTTGTTGGCCTTCTCTAACCTTCTCTCCAAGTGGATATTAGCTCTTTCAAGCCATGATTCCTGGTCGGCATTGATCTCTTGCTCAAGCGATGTGAGCTTCACCTTCCTCCTTTTGGCAGCTTGGCAGTTTTCCCGAATGTTTTGCAACTCCATAATCGCTTGCTGATCCTCAAGCTGCTTATTTCTTTGCTCCAGGTACTTTATTATCCACTTGGATCTTTCCAAGTTGAGGGACAAAGCATTGATTTCCACTTGTTGCTCTTGGATGACTTCTTTGAGATTTGAGCTTTGTGGGCCCAAATCAATATCATCGTCCTGAATGAGAATAAAATCGGTCTCCTGCTCACCTGAAGACCCCTCATCATGTACTGACCTCTTTCCCTTGTCCTGAACTTGCTATGCTGATGAAGGAAGCGAGAACCCTTCCACCTCGGGTGGAGATAATACTCGCTTGGCCACTGCAAATAACCGTTTAGTGACCTTCTGATAGATGACAAACACCGAATACTGGCGATCTGTGTCTCATGACCCTCATGTTGATGTGAAGGTCCAGCTATCTCATGCAAAGCCTCTGGAGGTCCCTGTGGAGCTGTGAAGAACTCATGAGAAATGAAATCTTCCCAAGTGATGCCCTGCACACCAAGCTAATGAATGACCACAATCTTAATGAGAGAAAAATGGTAAATATTGTTGAACTGCTGCTGAGGAGTCTTTTGTTGTACTAGGGTGGTCATCTTCTCAATATTTCGGCACATGAAGTAGGGGAGATTCATCATCCTCACCCTGGTAAAATGCATCAATGACCTGATATGATAGGAATATAAACAAGAAAACCGACCCTCACAGCTGAAATACTTCATTATCAGTTTCATCAAAGGAGCATAGGAATCCTTCAGGTACCGAAAAGGAAAAACTCTGCTGAGTTGTCTCAAATAACCAAGCTTAATGTATGGTTCATAATGTTGCCTGTCAATTTGCTACCTTTTGTTCCATTGCTCTCCAATATTAGGAATACCGGTTGCTAAAGAAATAGATTCTGGTGTTAAAGTGAATGTTACACCAGCTAGAGTGGCTTGACCATCATGTAAATGAAGCATAAACAATGAGGCCAACTCATGGTGAAACTGGACTCTAGCAACCATCTCACAGAACTCATAGCAAGACTGGTGTTGGAAGCATGTGATGGCGAGAGGGCAGGCCTGTAGTTCAGCAAGGGTAATAGGTTCCTCTCGTATATGTTTGCCACCCTTATGAGGCTTCCTTGGTACATGTACCTCTATAGGAGAGTCACTGTGTGTCTCTTCTTCACGATCATATGAAGGATCTGACTCCATTTTTGTTAGTAAGTGAGTTTTCTTGATGAGTAGTAGGAATTTATGGTGTCTTTAATTTTCTGCCACCAAGGGAAAAGTATATGAGGGACTGTGGAGGGAGAGAGTATAAGGGATTTTGGGACTATTGGGATAGGGTTTTGTTAGGGAAACAGGGGATTAGAGGGTGATATGTAAGATTTAGGGACAACACTTAAGGTTTGGGGATTTGTAGTTAGGATTTGGGAAATGGTAATTGGGATAGGGATAGATGATTTTTTGGGAATATGGGAGTAAGGGAATGGGGGAATAAGCTAGGAGAATAAATGGAGGAGTGAAAAGGTGAGGGAATGGCAGAATGGACTTGGCAGCCAAAATAACCAATGCAAACCCTAGGCAATAGTTTCTTGAGAAATGGCAAGGAGGTAGGGTTTGATTTTTCTTTTAGACAACCACCATAAATTGTATGAAAAACTCCTTTACTAGCAATAAAGAGGGCTTAACTTACTTGCACAATAAAATATTTGAGCGTTTATGGCGATTTGAGGGAGTTGTTGAAGAAATCGAGCTTGGCGGCTCTATGCGTTGCACCTCAAACCCAACACGCCGCGCCTTCTGTGTGCGCCGCGCCAGAACAACTTTACACTAGAAATCACGGCCCTATGCGCCGCGCCTCTTCTATGTGCCGCACCTTCCACCCAGTGTGCCGCGCCTCCGATTTTGCACAGTTTTCTCCAAGTTTCTCTCCTTTTGCTCAAACATCGCTTCCCCTTTACTCACACTTTGTTCTTTGAATGCAAATGAGCCTTTCAATTGAGAAGAATGATTTATACCCAAGAGCTTTTAATTTTTGTTTCATAAAACCCACTTTTACAATGTTTGCAATATGACTTTATTTTTCCACTCTGTTTTTTGAGCTTTTCACTTTATTTGAACCTTTTGATGAACTGAATGACTTAATTTGTCTTGATTTTTGTTTGCTTTGTAGGGGATGGAGCTACTGAGGCTTGGGAAGGAGACCAGGGTTGCCTTTAAACTACTTTACATACAAGAGAACTGAAAATACATGAATTAATACCATAAAATCTAAAATACTCTGTTTTTCCTCAAAACAGAGTTTTGAGGAAAAATACATCTCTGAGCAATTGATTATGAAATTTATTGGTACTGGAACCTCCTCATGTGCCTACTGACTATTATTAGACATTCTGAAAACCTTTTTGATGAAACCCTAGACCTAATGACAGTGAAACCCTAGAAAAGACTTTTGAAATTGTAAAGACAAAAAGTGACCGCAGAGGATTTTGATAAATAAAAATGGGCCAGCAAGTGTAGAACATGAGGGCAAATGTATAGCAAGCCACTACTGTCAGATGATCCATGCTCCTAACGGAATGCAGCTGACTGAGAGGGATACATAATATGCAATGAAACAAGAGGATTTGATCTCTGATGGAGGGATGAAGATACCGACACTAACACGGTGGTCGCTACATCCATGGAAAAATATGGGTTGATCGACCCCGCAGGGAATCTACCCCTGCAGCCCACTATATTCCAAAGTTTAATGTTTCAACATATATTTTTAATATTATAATAAACCTTCCAACAACTAATAATTTTCTTCTCATATTCTCTTCTCAATATTATATTTCCACTTTAAATGACAACTAAAATTGATCTCCAAGTATTTATAAAATTAAAAGATAAATAATTTATTTAAATTCAACTATTGCTATTTTAGTTTTTGAATGTTAATATTAAAATTATAATATATATATATATATATATATATATATTCGTGGAGAGGATGAGGACTCTATGGTGCAAAAACTCGTTGTTCGGACTACCACAAGAGATGGGTTTTGGCTAGGTTTTTTCTGCAGTCTAGTTAGGGAACCGAGCGTTTAGTTCCCTTTTTTCATGCATGGTGGCATTGGTTCCCTCATTATTCCTAGGGTTTATCTTCCTGTCTAGCAGGTAGTCGAAATCTGTTTACCTTCCAAGGTTTGATGTTTCTGGTGGTTCCTTGTAACAGTCACTATTGGGTTTGACTTAATTTCCTTGTATCTGACAGCATTGAGGAAGATGTGGTTGATTATTCTTCTAACCCATTTTCATATGTTTCGAATTTGATGAATTCTCCACCTCAAATCTCGGTGGATGAACCGATTCCAACAGTTGTACCCTTGGACTCGGAACTTTATACATCTTTTCCAAATTGCATTGGGGTTTCATATGAGCTCCCAAATCATGCCCTAGCACAGATAATATCAAAATTTGGTTCTCGAAAAATTCCACCTTCGGCATTGTGGATAGACTAAGGATGTCGATTGTCCCATGATGGAGTCGTCAATACTGTAAGCATTTCCTTGGAGGCATTATCTTTTGTTGAGGGTTGTATATTGTAGTCTGACCAAGTTAGGGTTTTTCATTCAAGAGGGCAAGTGGTTTCAAGAGCATATGGAGGTTTGGATACAAACCCTAATTACACATTTGAGGTGGATGTTGGGGTTGGATTGGTGGATTATTCCATTCCACTGGAACGCTTGTCTGGAGGTGGCTTAGTTAATCAAAATCCACAGGGTGGGATTATCTCTTCATCAAGGGAATATACACTCAGCCATGGCATTTGGGAGGGTGGACAATATTTGGGACAACTGAATAATTATCTCAATGCTCCAGAGGGTGGTCCTGGATCTAAGGAGGTTTTATCAAGAAAGGTAAATAATTCTAAAAGTGCAAAATTTAGGGAGCGGAACATGAAGCTGATTCTTGGGTACATACTAAAGTTTGATGAGGTTATGGACATGATGGAGAGAATTTTAGTGGGGAGAGTTCGGGGGTGAAAATACTCATTGACATGCTTGAGGAAATGGGTCTAGGAGACTTGGGGTCAGATCTTAATTGGCTTTCTAGATATATACATGTTATCTTGTGGTTAGTTTTCCTTAAAGTTCATTAATGTGGAGCAAGCCTACTGGGTCTTGAACAGTCACTAGAACATTGAGCAAGTGTCGATTCATTTGAAGAGATGGTCTCCTCTTTTTGATCCGGAAAGGGAGAAGTTGGGTGTTGGGCTAATCTGGGTTAGGATTTCATGGTTTCCTTTACGTTTTTGGATGGAAGATATGTTTTGTTGCATTAGCAATGATCTAGGGAAGTATTTGGACTTTGATAGGTCATAATTGGAGACAGGGAAAATGTCCTTCATGAGGGTTCTGATTTTCTTGGATACCAGAGAGGGGCTTGTGGCAAAATTGACCCTTCACTACAAAGGATTCACCCATAATAAAAAGTTTTATTATGAAGGCATACCCTTCCACTGTCGACGATGCCATGAAATTGGTCACATTTTTAGAGAATACCCACTATTGCAAAATCATCAGGGAGGTCAATCTACTGGGGGTAAGGATACTTTTCTAGAATGTGGTGATAGTCTAGCCATGCAAAAGAACTCCCATCAGCAGTGATAGGGATCTCCTCAAAGGAAGAAGAGACCTATTTGTACCAATTCCCCATTGGCACAAAATGATGGAAGGGATCTTTTGGAGAGGCGAAGGTCTTCAGGCTCATCTTCTTCATTCTCGGGTACTCCTTCCTTATCTCTCCCTTCCTCTGATAATATCATTTTAAATTCTTCATTATCCGTTCCCGTGTCAGTATCAAATTTGGGTGTGGGTACCTTAAATTTATCTCTTGGAGTTATCACATGTCTGATTGAACCTTTACCTGCTTGCTACTTGATCCCTTGTCCCTTTGTTCCTGACTCAGAAGAAATATCTTCTAATTCATTGAGGAAATTTAGATATAATCTTCAGTCCAGAGCTAGACCACCTGATTGACATACTTCTCCGTTCGTCTCTGGCGAGGGTTCGGGACAATTATCCCCTTAAAAAACTCTAAAAATCCCTTAGGGAAGACAATCCCACATTTCCAAAGTTTTCATTCAGGCTAGCCATGACATTTTCTCTAGGTGTCAACTCTCTCTTGATGGGGTCCTTATAGCAATACATGCCCTGATACCTGTATCTAAATGAAGTGGTTATCACTAATCTGTAGATATTTTGCTAGTTCTGTAAGAAAACTAGCTTTTCGACACCTGGTGGTGTCATACAATATTCATAATATATTTCTACAGGAGACTTTAGGTCCCATTTCTCATATAGTAAAATATCTGGAAGGAACGTTTAAGGGTTGGGATTTCTATGTGATTGATGCTCATGGAAGATATAGATGATTGGCACTTGGTATAAATTGCAAAATTATTAGACTCATGAGCACCTAGCAGTGTGAGGGAGTGATAGCGGGGGATATTTTCTCGAAAGAACTAGGGCATGAGATCAGAATGGTGAATATATATGGAGCCTATATGGATAGGGTGGGTTTTTGGAACACATTGATGAACAAATATTTCATGCGTTTGAATCACTTGATTATTGGGGGAGATCTAAACATTTCCATGGGAATGGAAGAAAGTTGGGGGGCTCATTCACAACATGCTTCCCTTTTGGATTTCTTTGCACACATAATTGAATCAAATAACCTAGTAGATTTGGACCTAGCTAAGCTCAAACCCATGTGGATAAATTGTAAAGTTGTTGAGCATATAGTCTTTCGGTGCTTGGATCACTTCTTGATGTGGGTAACACTACTAGATAAAATCCCTCTTTTCAGACAATCAATTGGAATTGGGGATGCTTCCGATCATTTTCATATTTACATAGAATTTACTGGGGAATTTTGAAAACCAAAGGCCCCTTTTAAATATAGTTTAGTTTGAATGAAGGATGAGGAATTCGTTAAGATGGTCTGTGAATCTTGGAGGAGTAATGCGTTGATGGGTTAGGGATTAGCAGCTAGAGGTTTTGAGGAGAAGTTCAGAAACCTTAAGATGAAGAATATTGAATGGTTAAATTCAAAAAATAAAATGGAGGAGTCCTCATGAGCTATTGAATATGAATTAGGGCATCTAGAGAAACCTGGTGAGGGAGGATATGATAACATCGACTCAAAATTAAGAATTATTCAACTTAAGTCTGAAAAGCAAAGGATACTTAAGGAAAGAGAAGAAACATGAAGACTAAGGAGCCAAGAAATTTGGCTTCAAGCAAGGGATGATAATACTAAATTTTTCCAGCAATTTTTCAAAGGTAGAAGAGGTATTAATATTATCTGGTCTTTGCAAGATGAAGGGGCTACTAGAGCATCAAACTTTAGAGAATTTGAAAATATGGAGGTAAGGCATTTTTGTGCATTGCTTGAAGCCCCTTGAGAGGCATCTCTTCTGGAGATTATACAGGTTGCATGATTATTTCCAAGATTTGTTGACGAAGATACAAATGTGGAGTTGATGACCCATGTAACCACTAGACTTTACTCTAATGGTTTAAAAAGGACAAGATCCCAGGGCCAGATGGTTGGCCTATGGATTTTTTTCTATAATTTTATTATCTAATTGGAAATTATTTGATTAAGGTAATTGAAGAATGTAGAACTTTTGGCATAATGTTTGAAGCTTTCAACTCCACATTTATTACATTAATTCCAAAATCAGATGACCCAATGAATTTTAATGATTATTGTCCTATATAATTATGCATTTTTATTTATAAAATCATTGCTAAAGTGATTGCAAATCAGCTGAAGCCTATTATATATCAACATATTTAAAAGGAGAAGTTTGCTTTTCTAGAGGATCACCAGATCCATGAGGCCATAGGAGTGGAAAAAGAAGAACTACATAGCCTAAAAATAAAGAAAATGAAAGGTATGATACTTAAGATTGACTTATCTAAGGCATATGATAGAACAAGTTTGATTTACATAAGAATGATTCTTACACATCTCAGATTCCATGGCGGTTTCATAAATTGGATCATGTGTTGTATAATATCAATATCATTTGTGGTTCTAATTAATGGATCAGCTTCTAAAGTTTTTCATGCCAAAAGAGGACTCAGATAGGGTCGCCCCTTATCACTATTGTTATTACTATTAGTCATGGAAGGCCTTTGTAAATTGATGGAGGATGTTAGGCGAAGAGGAAATATGTTTGGGGCTCCTCTATTTGAGAACATTCCATTGACTCACCTACTTTTTTATATGATGTGTTAATCTGTCTTGACGGTTCCCGGCGAGACATTACAATTTTCAACCAAATATCAAATTTGTTCGGGAAGGCTACAGGTATGATAGTAAATCAACAAAAATCAATTATTTCAGCTATTGGGTGTTCTGTGGAAGAGGTAACATATGCACATGCTCAATTTCTTGTTCAATCAGTTTATTTCGAGGATGAATTAAAGTACTTGGTATTTTTATTAAAGCTTAATGATTATAGGAAGATCGATTGGATGTGGTTGATAGCAAAAATTGAAAAGAGGCTCAATTCTTGGAGCCATAGATGCTTATCTAGTGTTGGGAGATTAGTTTTGATAAAATTTGTTTTAGAGGCCTTTCTGGTATTTTGGATGGATATGGAATGGATTCCTAAAGGTATACTGAATATTATCCAAAAGCATTGTTGGGAATATCTATGGCATGGATCAAAAGAGGGTCAGACTTTTGCATGGATTGTGAAAATTCCAAACTGGAATCCTATTTCAACAACTAGAAATTATTCTTATAAGTGTTAATTTAATTTAACAATTTATTTGTTGTTTGTTATGACAAATAATGAATAAATCACGCTAGAATATACACAAATAAAACCGCAGAAGAATAAATGTTGGAAGAAATGCTAGCACACACACATAAAAATAACACAATTATTTTTGGAAAAAATTCCTCGGAAAAACCCAACTTCGGGAAATCAGTGCAACAACTGATGGTTTTATTATTAAGCAGTAGTGAAATAATCTAAGTACAACTTGGATGTCAAATACTGGAAATCCTGCATAGAGCATACTCACAAAAAATCTAATCATGAAATTTCCTCACCCCACAGGCAAATCGAGGGTTTGATTGCAGCTCCAAGTAAGCCATCCAAATTGCCTCTACACTGGTTCTGTCACCTTAGCGCCATCCCTTCTGTGCTTAGTCTGGACTAACTTCTCCTCAATCCGTCTAGTCTACTATTGTTTGGTAAAATGTTTCTCCTGGACCCTGGAACCCTTGTCCAGCCTCTAGCATTGAAACTCAACATTTCCCAGTAGAATCAAAACTACCTCTAGAGGCCATTGTGTTTCCTGAGCCTCAACCTCTATGTGGATTTTCTGCCTCTCCGCAAATGCGCTCACCGAATCTGGAAATATTCCCCTGGCTTCACTGTCTTTTCCCCTCTCTCACTACTTCAATCTCTAGCTCTTTCTCCAGCAACTGACTTCTTCTACTCCAAAAATCAATCTGCTTAGAAATTGAACCTCCCGAGTGTCATCTCCATCACCACATTGACCTACTCTTAAATCCTCTATTGGAGAACCAACATCTAAGATTAAAACTTAATCAATGGATATGATCATCTTTGGATCGACCCGTGTGAGTTTCTAGATCATTCACATCTTGACTTAATTAATGTTGATTAATTAACCATATTCCCTAAGTTTAGACTTAGGAAATATTTAGAAACTAGTTAATCATCTAATTAAGTCATTTCTAGGCGGAATTTCCAAAAACAATTTCTAGGTTTTGGAAATCTCATGTATTCTAGCCTCTCCACAATATTTCAAGGCTAGAACACATTTGATGCTACAAAAATTAACACTACATCTTAGCGAGGAATGTGTTCTAGTGCTAATGCACCCCGTATAGTAGAACTTGTCTCTGCATCATCTCCTATCATATTGTTGATGTTTGGCCATACTCCCACCAACCACTACACAACTCTAATGTACCCTGCATATGTGTTGTAGCTGACACTACGATACTGCTGCCAACACTACATCTGCACTGCAACTCCCTCTCATCTATTACTGTTGCAATTGCAATATCTACAACTAAAAATCATCCAAAATACTGAATCAATTGTGATCAGTATAATGCATCCGTCACTCGAGTTTCTAATTGATGCTAGTATTCGCACTATCACTGAAGAATTTTCACTGCTACTAACTTTGCACTACTTCCAACTCTACACTATGATCCCCAACATATGACTACTACCAGTCTCTACAACTATCACTTTGGCATCTAATTACATCAATTGTCATTGATTTGTCCTGCTACTGAATATTATGGGCCCATGTAACAAGGTATTGATCCATGAGATGGACTCCTTAAGGATCCTTCCCATCTATAGCGCTCTAGGTCTATAACACCAAGTCACCCCACCTCAATCTTGGGGGTATATCAACAAACATTGCATAGCATTCCTCTAGCATGGAGGAAAGCTTATCGTTCTCTGTTGAAGCTTCTTGTTGATCCTTCTTCTCCTCCTTGTCCTTCTTTCTAAGAGGACACTGGGTACTTTAGTGATAAAGATAACCACATCTGAAGCGCTTGACCTTCGACAGGTCCTTCTTCTTCTTCCTTTTCTCCCCCTGTCCCTGATTGGGGCCCTTTGATGTGAAGGCCACATTCTACTACTCCTTCAACTGCTTTGATCTGTGTTGCTACCATTGATGGAGCTCTTTAGAAGAGCTCACCTCAATTCCTCTAGTAGCTTGTATCTACCCAATATACTTTAGATAAATACCTTCCAATCCTCAGAGACACTATTGAGTGCGAATATCACAAGTTATGTGTGTTGAGGCACTTCCCCAACAACTGATAATTGGTCTCGGACCTCCTGAATCCTGGTGAGGAAGGGGTCTATGCCTTCCCCCTTCTACATCTGGATGAGCCTCAGCTTCTCCTTGAGGTACATCTTTCGTTGCTCAGAAGTACCTTGATACAACGTGGTGATAGCATACCACATATGCTTGGCAGTATCTTTTCTAGCTATATGTGGAAAAACATGACCCTAGACTCCATCTAGGATCAATTGTTTCTCTCGCGCCATACATTTCTTATATTATTTCTGTTGATCTGCATCCTAGGGTGTTATAGGCCAATTTTTCACATCTGATCAATGGACCTCCTAATGGGATCAATCCAAATCCTATTCCCCCTTGTCATCATCGTGCACAAAGCCTTAAGCATGCCTCTTTTATTCCCTAGATTTTTTGCCCTAAACTACATCATTTGAGCCAATTTTAGGGCCAACACACCCTGGCTTCTTGTTGGACAATGTTCACCTACAGGTTACTCCACTGTGGCCTGCATTGATCACCTATAGGTTTCTCCCCTTTGCACTTGCGTTGGTTCTAGAAATTTGGTAAAAAGAGAGAAATTATGGAAACCTCCTCTTCCATACACTTCCAGAATTTGTTACAACCATTTACCTTAGATAAAACATTCAAATTCTATTGTATCCTACTTTGTAGTTTTCATCCCTCATCCTTTGATCCCATCCTCCCATCAAAGGTGGATCTAAAACATTAGATTGGTAATTGGCTAAGAACTCCCAACTTACCCCACTCCTCTATATATTTGCAGCTTTCCATATGAAGAGGTCGGATTTTGGAGAGTGATTCTACCCTTATGTTATTGTTGTGAGAGATTTCATTTCATGCATTTAGGGTGATCAGAGGTGCACATTGAGAAAAGTAAAGGAAAATTCATCTTGGAGGAGATCTTCTACAGGATCAACACCTATTTATGGTTGTAAACTACTTCCATTTATATTAATGCAAAAAAATTCTCTGTTTTCTTATATGTGATGTTGTTATTCCATATATTTCAATACCATGTTGATCTATTGAATAGAGTATTTAGATGATACTACATAGATCTCGTAGTTTCTTGGCTTGTGTTATCTGACTGTGGAGGTTCTAATTTTGGAAATCTGGGCTGGAATTGGAGCATTCAAGCTAGACAAGGAGCGAAGCCCACGACAGATTCTAGGTAGGTTTCATTCTATCATCTATTTACTTTAAGGAAAGAATTAGGTTCCTTGTCTCTTTTTTGTTTTGAGTTAGCCACCAAACCTATGGGAGATACTTTTGTTCACAATCGTAAATCTCGTATAAAAAATTAGTGAATCCACTGGGGAACGTTGATTTGATTATAGGCTAAGAATCCATCCATGAATGAATAAATCTCGCAATCATCAACAATATGGTCAATAAACGGGGTCAGATAGTTATCCTTTGGACAAAAATGATTCACATCCTAGTAATCAACACATACTCGGATCATGCCTTGTTTCTTCATGACAGGGACAACATTCAATACCCAATTAGTGAAAGGAATGGGGTATATGAAACCAACTCAAAGAAGCTTTTCAACTTCATATTTAATCCCGACAGCCTTCTTGGGATAGACCAGATGGAGGTGCTGTTGGACAAGTTCAGAATCAGGATACGTTTTAATCTCGTGTACTACGATATTTAGCTCGATCCCTGGAATTTATTCATAAGACCAAGAAAAGACATTTTGAAACTCATGAAAAAGGGCTCTATAAATCTCGATCTCATATGGAGAATAATATGCTCCAATATATAAATTTTTGACAATTGCTAGTTTGATCGAAATATCGAGAGGCATGGTCTCTTCGATATTTGGAAGGTTCTTTTTGGAGTCGACCTCATGAATGGAGACAAAATTCATAAAAGGCTCAATAAAATTAGGTAAATATACCTCACTGAGATTATCCTCTATGGAATTTATTAAGGAGGAAACGTGGTGATGTTCATCCCATGACCCATGATATGCCATCGTGATTTCTATGATGTTCTCATCAATATAGAATACACTAGAGAAAGGATCAGAAGACGTGCCATAATCTAGTGATCGATATACCCAATTAATCGAAGAGAAGGTGTAAGTCATACAAGCTAAATGGATGGCTTCATAATCTATATCAATAGGGCTAAGCGACATTCAGTCACCAAAACTTTTGATGTTAGTTTCATCAGGTACAATCCAGGGATCATCCAGGACAATAGAAGATGATATCATGTTGATATAAGAAAACAAACATGATTTTTCAAGAAGGACAGGAGGGGGGAGTGAAAAGGTTCCCCTAATTGAAGAATCCTTCAACAATCCAACTCTGACATGTTGATAGGAATGTAGAGTTTCTTCTACAAGAGGGACACTTCCAGTAACGTGAGAATCAGAGGCGAAAATGGGGAGTTGATATATGGCTACAATCCCACCTTCATGAGGAAAGGCAATCATATGGAAGTAAGTTGAAATGACATCAGCCATGGCATAAACCCACGTACATCCTAATATAATATTATAATCGAGAGGTCCATCAATAACTTCAACTTCTATGGAAATGATTTTTCCCCCTAGTTCTACTTGGAGGGAATTCAGAATCCCATAAGGTTTATAAGTTCTTCCATCAAAACATTTCAATGTGTTGTTTGATTCACTCAATTGAGATAAACTAATCGCCTTCCAACAAGAGAAGGACATAATGCAGGTCAAGACTTCATCATCCACAATAGAACGATGAATATTCTTACCACGGATGATGACCTAGATTATAAATGCTAACAGAGCTAGAAGTCAAGGGGTATAGTTTTCATGAGATAAAACCACTAAGTTGGAATCTGATGGATCCACACATCTGATAGTTGGTAACAAGGCCTTCTTTTGGGCAAGGTAGTTTTGCAACACCTCAAGAGTTTACCTAGCTGGTGGAGACTGAGCCAAGTATTCAACTACATTATAATTTTGGCTAGGTCTTGAATGAGGGTTGAAAGCAGACTTAAGAATAACATCTTTCGGAGGCTTGATTGTCAATCCCACAAGAATCAGAGGTGGAGTAGGATTATATGAAGGTGATGTTGAATTGGTCGGTTGATCAATAGCATGACCATTTGGTGGATTCGCATTACCATATTCCTTGTTCCGAGTGGCCACCATAACATCAGATTTCAGATTTGAGGAGGAAAGCATCAAAACCATGTTAGAGGAAGGAGGGTCTCGAGAAACAATATGAGTCTCCTGATTGGGAAACGGGTCAGTGAACACAGTGGAAGAAGTGGAAGATTTAAGAGTTTTGTATCAACATCATTCTGATCATTCTGTCTCAATCATGATACCCTTTTCGTGTCGTTGATGGGGGATACATCAAGGCCCTCCTCCGACGGGTCACTTCTTGTCGACATCAACGCATTATTTAGGAAGTTGACTTAGAAACACCCTTTGGTACCTTGGTGCTTGCATACATCAATGGCAAGTTTCTTCACTCAGAGATAGGTTTACATCAATGGCCTTCAACCAAAACATTATGTGTCGTGTTCAACATCAACTCATTTATTCGCACCACATGGATTGTATTGTAGTGCCTTGAGAGCCATTAACATCATCGATGGTTTCTCTTGCATCTGTTAACAACTTATATCATCCATCGGTAATCATATGGTGTCCACCATGTTCGACCTCAGCTCTTTAATGCACATGGTTAGAGTCGTACATTGGTCAATTGTGTAAAGGAGATATAAGACCTCGAATCTAGTTTCATCCATCCGGGCTATGATATTAGGAGTTATACAGATATCACAATGTTGATGGCCATGATCATACAGACAGTCATCTAGTCATGGGTATACCACTTGTCATTTGTGGACACATATTTTTATCATTGTACATGTTATGTTAGCTTATGTGATGAGTATGGGTATGCCTCCCTCATCAACAAAGATGTCATGATGAAAATGTATTATAATAGATGAAGCTTGCCGGTTTTCTTGATCCCGACTTGTCACAAGATAAAGCACTTTAGTCATCAGTCATCATTAAAACTTTTCACTTTAGGGGGAAAGCTTTTATAGGCCATTTTGTCACATCTAATCAATGGACCTCCTAATGGGATCAATCAACATCTTATCCCCCATTTCCATCATCCTACACAAAACCCTAAGCATGCCTCTTTCATTCCCCAAAGTTTCTTCCCTAAATTGCATCATCTGAACTAGTTTTAGGACCAACTCACCCTGGCCTCTTTCTAGACAACGTTCACCTACAGGTTTCTCTATTGTGGCATACATTGATCACCTACAGGTTTCTCTATTGTGGCATACATTGATCACCTACAGGTTTCTCCCATTTGCACTTGTGTTGGTTCTAGAAATTTGAGAAAAAGAGAGAAATTTTGGAAGCCTCCTCTTCTAGAAGCTTCCAGAATTTGTTACAACCATTTACCTCAGATAAAACATTTGGATCCTATCCTATCCTACTTTGGAGTTTCCATCCCTTATCCTTTGATCCCATCCTCCCATCAAAGGTGGATCTAAAACCTTATATTGGTAATTGGATAAGAACTCCCAACTTACCCCACTCCTCTATATATTTACAACCTTCCATATGCAAGAGGTTGGATTTTGGAGAGTGATTCTACCCTTATGTTGTTGTTGTGAGAGGTTTCATTTCATGCATTTAGGGTGATTGGAGGTGCACATTGTGGAAAGGAGAGGACAAGTCAACCTGGAGGAACTCTTCTATAGGATTAACATCTATTTATGGTTGCAAACTCCTTCCATTTATATTAATGCAAAGAATTCTCTTTTTTCCTATATGTGATGGCATTATTTCATATATTTCAATACCATGTTGATCTATTGAATAAAGTATTTAGATTATACTGCATAGATCTCGTAATTTCTTGGTTTGTGTTATCTGACTGTGCAGGTTCTAATTTTGGCAATCAGAGCTGGAATTGGACCATTCAAGCTAAAGAAGGAGTGAATCTCGTGACAGAATCTAAGTAGGTTTCATTCCATCATCTATTTACTTTAAGGAAAGAATTGGGTTCCTTGTCTCTCTGTTGTTCTAGGTTAGCCACCAAACCTAGGGGAGACTAACCTTTGTAATCATAAATCTCATATAACATGGGGAACTGCCACTACATTATCAATATAGGCTTTCAGACCATATTCATCTAGAAGGAAGGACATCCTAACCTTCCATATGACATAGTTGGAAGCTCCATCCAACCTATCCTAATCATGAAGCCCAGCAGTGGTCATCTCAACGATCTGTCAAAAATTTCCTCTTTCCTTTTGCTCATTTTTTGCTTTACTATCTGCACTCCCTTCTGGAGTGAGAATATCTACTCACAATGACTGTTGTTATGCAAGGAAAAATCTAAATTCTTGAGACTAGAAGTTCCCTGAGGAAATTTTTCTCTCTGTGTGTGCTCTTATTCCTTCCACCCAACATTGGCTTTGCTCTAGCAAACTACTGCAAAAACTATTATGCTCATCTAGAGATTTTATCAACAAAAAATCTGGGCTGCTCCCTATGCCTCTGGAATCACTCGATCTGGTAGGATCGAATTTTTCTACTCCTCGCTAAAAAAAATTGAACCTCCACAAGTAACTCGGCCTTTTGGAAGAATGATAGTGTTGCCCTTGGAATTTCGGCATGCTACCCACATTAGGTAGTGGAATTCATTCTATTTTCTCCTCTGACCTCCTCGATTGATCAAATCTGCTCTTATATGATGTGAAAATCCCAAATTGGAATCTTATTGCAACAACTGGAAATTATTCTCCTAATTATTAATTTAATTTAACAATTTATTTTTTGTTTGCTACAGAAAATCGTGAATAAATCACACTACAATATACACAAATAAAATTGCAGAAGAAGAAACATTGGAAGAAATGCTAGCACACACACATAAAAATAACACAATTATTTTTGGACAAAATTCCCAAGAAAACCCCAACTTATGAAAATCGATGCAGCAGCTGAAGGTTTTATTATTAAGCAACAATGAAATAATCTGAGCACAATCTGGATGTCGAATACTGGAAATCCTACAGAGAAAATACTAGCAAAAAATCTAGTGAGGAATTTTCCTCACCCGGAGGAAAATTTGGGCTCTAACTGAAACTCTAAGTGATTCGTTCAAACTACCTATGCACTGGCTCTACGTCACCCTAGCACATTTCTTTCTGCACTTAGTCTGGATTAACTTCTCCTCAAGCTATCTAGTCTACTGATGTCTGGGAAAATGTTTCTCCTAGCCTCTAAAACCTCTGTCCAGCCTCTGGCACTGAAACTCGGCTTTCCCCAGTAGAATCAAAACTACCTCTAGAGGCTACTATGTTTCCCCAGCGTTAATCTCTCTGTGGCTCTTCTTCCTCTCTACAAATGCACTCACTAGATCTATAAATATTCCTCCAGCTTTACTGTCTCTACCCCTCTCTCATCGCTTTGATCTCTAGCTCTCTCTTTGACAACTCACTGTTGCTTCTCTGGAAATCGATCTTCTCAAAAATCGAACCTCTCGAGTGTCGTCTCCATCACCACATCAACCTCCTCTTATAATCCTTTGTTGGAGCATCAACGACCAATATTAAAACTTAATAAATGGTTAGGATCATTTGTGGATCGATCTGTGTGAGTTTCTAGATGATTCATGACTTGACTTCATTAATACTGATTAATTAACCATATTCCCTAAGTTTAGACTTAGGAAATATTTAAAATTGGTTAATAATCTAATTAAGTCATTTCTAGGCAGAATTTCCAAAAACGATTTATTGTTTTTGGATATCTCATGTATTCTAGCCTCTCCACAAAATTTCAAGGCTATAACACATCTGATGCTACAAAAAATAACATGGATTAGATTGGAACATATTTCCCTTCCTAAGAAATGGGGGGGATGGGGGAGCTTCGAGATATGCATTATGCAATTTATCAGAGGAATTGATTGATCATTGATTCCTTCAATCTCATGTTGCAAATCATATTTAGAATGTTGTTTTCCTCTCATTAAATATACAACATAGGTGGCATGGTAGGCATGTTAACAAGGCATGGAAATCATGGTTTTAGAATTTTTGTGACAAAAAACTAAGGAATATCCCGATTCTCATTTGTTGGGCCATTTGGATAGGTTGAAACAAAAACAAAAAGAACTGAAAACCAGATTTTCATGCCTTAACGTTTTACGGCGCAGTTGCTTTTTATTTACAATATCATCTCGAAAGAGAACCAGTCTAGACCCACTCATAACATATATGTTGAAAACATCAACCGATCCAAACCTTGTGCCTTTTTTGATGGCTCCGCACAACAAGGAAGATGTGGTGGGGGTGTTGTAGTATATATCACTAGGGAAGACTTGTATGGGATGAAATTTGGTCTTGGTAGGGGCACAAATAATTATGCCAAACTATACAGTTTAAATCTCACTCTTCTCTTGATAAAGAAAAGAGATGTCTATAGTTGCAGATATTTGGTGACTCAAAATTTATCACTGATTGGTTCAATCGAACATCACACTATCACACACACACAATCTCAGGAATATGTTGGATGATACATTTATGATTAAAGCACAATTTGATTTTATTTCTTGCACTCATATATATAGGGAAAGGAACACAATTTCTGATCAGCTTTCCAAAGAAGGTATGCAGCAAGACCTTGGCACTTGGATGATCGTGGAGCACATAGGCACAAAACATTTCCAATACTATCATCATCCATTCATAGAGCCGGCTGACGGAATAGAAGACTTGCCTTGACAATAATGATCAGTAACAACAACTTTGAAAATACTTACAGCATATAACATAAACATCATAGTACTTAGTGAAATTTTTTGTGAATATATATGCATATATTTTTGTACTATATGTACTCTATAGAGACTCTGGACTCTCAATTTTTTTATGGACAGTCATAAATATATTTTTGAGACATCTCTAGACAGTCATTTTGGATATTCTTATCAACGTCTGCTATATGTAATTTTCACTCTTTCATTAATGAAAATTATGATTTTTCCTTTGGGAAAAAAAATCAAAATATCAAAAATTTATAATTAAATTATTAACCAAATTCTTAAATTAAGATATCTATAAACAATTCTTCTAAATCAATCACATCAACAATTGTTGGGTCGACATTTTGAACCAACCAATGTGGTTCATCATCAAGATATAAATGGAGAATCTAATCTATCTAAGAGATTAAATATTGTAGAGATGCAATGGAAATGTGTAAAATTTCCAATGGAAAAAATTCAATTTACAATGTTAGACATGGTCAAAATTAATCATCCTTGAACAAATAAACTATAAAAAATTAAAACATATAGATATTTATTATTATTTTTTTCAGTCCAAAAAGTTCTATTGATTCATCCAAAGATTACAATATGGATACCAAGTTTTCACTATTCTTTCGGTCTCACTCCTACTGAATTCATTGGGCAGAAGAGAAGCACAAAAGCTAATTACAAAGTGCCAAACTCTAGTAAGAACCCAAAAATGGAAAGACAAAAATGCCCAAAATACCCCTAAGATGAAGATACAACCAACAAACATTGAGTAGGAAGAATTTCCAAAGTTGGATTATCTGGTTCATTGCTCAGTGAATTTGGAGGTTAGAGTTTGCCATGGACATGGAATTCTACGTGAGCCATTCTCACTTCCAACTGTTCCATTCACTCAGACACTCTCCTTTAGGCTCGTCGAACTAAATTCAAATGATCCTACATATTCCACTAATTGTGTTGCAAATCATTCATGAAGCGTATGACCTAATTAGGGACATCATTATGACATGCAACCTGTGACCTTTCACCTTATTTTTCTCCTAATTTCCATTATTTTCATAAATAAAATGCTAATAAATTCCTCTTGCCTTTCCAAAGCCTTTTCCATTGCCTTTTCAAATTTCCTTAGCCATAATAAACCAAAGTGACACCCTACTAGGATGTCTTTTCCAAACATTCATCTTGGAATACATGTCCCACGACCTTGTTCTTATCCTTTATTAAATTTTACAAGGAATTTTGACTAGGGATATTATAGAATCCTCCCCCTTAGGGGAACACCATCATCGGTGTTCAATGACACCTATAACCAACAAGACCACTGAAAAAAAACACATTGCCGATGGAGATTTATAACACAACTCATTATGGTATTTACAATAATAATGACATATGCACACATACACATTTGCTTCACCCAACAAATAATCATACTTTATTTACAATAACACACATACAGATATGCACATTTTCTCAACGAACAAATAAAAGGATATGATGCTTTCATCCACAACAAGGGAATCTAGAGGCTCACACCTCCACCCTAAAATTAATACCAAGAATGACCTCCTTCCCAGGAGGTTCAGAATCCACTACAAGGTCAAATATGCATCCAATGTCCAACGCTATAATCCAGCACCGCTTGTCATCTCAGTGAACAATTATCGACTCAGTGTTCCAGGGCACACTCCTAATGTGCATTTGATTCCATCTGGTGATGTTAATGACCAAAAAAAAATATCCCTAGCCTTCCCTTCTCTTCTACACAGTCCCTTGGGCAATTTGGTCACCCCCTTCCATGTAGTCACACACCTTCCAAGTTTCGTTGGCACCCCCGTCTCGGGCAGTCCATTCCTCGACAAGGTTTCGTCACATCTAAAGGTCTAAAAAGCAAGGCATATCCCTGGCTTAATACCATCATACCAGTCACAGCATGCTCATGGAAATCAATGGACACTATTGCGTACAAGTGTCCCAAAATGGCCCTGCTCCTGAATGATTTATGAACATACTACTGCATGTTCCAATTCCTTTTGTTGTTGCTGCTAATGCTTTTCATTAGTTTCAACCACCCAAATGAGAATTTCATGTTTTCCTATACCAAGTGCATAATGTTCATTATATTTAAAATGAATTAAACAACTTCAAATCATACCTCATTGGTGGCCCGTCAACAAGGTACACTTGCAATTTTGTTTGCTTCCTATCACAACAAGTCAAACTAGCATATTTTACCAAATCATCATGTATAAACATATCACATAAGTTTATCCCAAACTCGACCATCATAAATTAAAATCATGAATTTCTTGAAATCATCATAAACCATAACCATAAATCACATGTAACCATCACAAGTCAGAACCATAGATCCTTACTTCTGCCTTTGTTATTTCTATACACACACCAAATTGATTTCCACACCTGACAAACACCCAACACATTTTCCTCAACCATGTGCACATACACATAGTGTGCATCACACACACACAACCACACACGACATACAAAATTGTGCAATACATGCACCTACACTTGACATACCACACATACACCTACACCCACTGTACAACACAACACAATACATACCCCTACATCCAATGTACCCCACAACACATAAATCTATACACGAGGTAAAACACTAAACAATACATACACCTACACTTGATGTAAAACACAATGCATATACATACATAGAGTACAAGACAACGAATACACAAGTCATGATACCACGACTACACAATGCACATACATAGTACCGCATGTACAACATGTACACAGTACCACATATACATAGCATGACCTGCACAACGTGTACACAACATCACATGTACACGACACCACCTGCACAACGTGTACCCAACGTCACATGTACATCGTACCACATGTACAACGTGTACACAAAGAAATATGTACACAGTGCCACATGCACAACATGTATACCACACCACATGTACACAAAACCATATGCACAACATGTACACATCACCACCTGCACACAACACCATATGTACAACATGTACACAACACCACATGCTCACATCACCACTTGTACAATCATGAACACAAAACCATATGTACATAGCACCACATGTACAACATGCACACAACACCATATGTACATAGCACTACATATACAACATGTACATATCACCCTATGTACATAGCGTTGCATATCCAGCATGTGCACAACACCATATGCACACAACACCACATATCCATTGTGTGCACAGTACAATATGTACACAACACCACATATCCAACATATACATAACACCATCTATAACCAACATTGCATGTGTAACATTTGCACAACAGTATCTATACACCTTATACATAAGATTTCATAAACAACATGTACATGCATTATATATACAAAACATTGCATGTGAACAACATCACAGATGCAACATGTACGACATATACAACATATGCACAATAGTAGTACCACACATCCAAAACCACATTGTCTCTACCAAGTAACCTTATTTCTAATGTCTTATTCATGCTTGTCCCAACATGCCACAAACCACACTACTTTCATTCAATTGATGTATCCCTCAGACTTACTTGGCATAACATAAACATAGGCATAATACAAGCATACAATATAAATTCATAACCACATAATACTGACCTCGTATATTTTTCATGACTACTCTCCCCACTTGATTCCTCATAAGACCAGGAACCTCACCATGCCACTCACTTGCATAAGCAATCATTCTTCCACAAGAATGATCCCTGACAACCTTGTCAGATAGTGACATAGATACATGGATGCATACATACATATACATAATCATTAGCATAAAACAATCATGATCCTATCAGACAACGACATACATACACACTTATATACATATAAACATTATCATTAAACAACCATGATCTGTGACAACCCTTTCAGACATGGCATACATGTATACATATATAAATATCAACATAATCATGATCATAACATAATTACCAGCTAGAATAAGGTTAAGGTTAAGAGAACTCCCTTTATCTGTGCACACCATGCATAACATTGAGAACAATCGTTCCCAACATAGCCAAGGCATCCGATGCCTTAGATCCATTTACTTCACCTTTCCTGCTACTTTTCTCATGGTTGTCTTCCCATTGTCCATTTACCCCAATGGACCCAACCAATCGAACTGACTATCATACTCTTGCCTTCATTTGCCCTTATACATGCACAGAGATTCATTACATGTTGGGTTTCATTCAGCTCTTCCTGAGCTCTATTAACTTTCCTCTTTTCCCAACCAATTCCCAAGAATCAAAACATAAAAGGCAAGAACAAGAAGCAAACAAGATAAAACCTTGAAAACCGATAGCAATACGACATCACAAACAAAGTGGTATCACCATACACTAGACATGAAAAATGTTGCAAATCAAGATAAAACAAAGCACAAAGAATCAAAATCACAAGACTCTCAATGGACACCAAGACTCAACCCCCATGGTTCCTAGTGCTTCTAAAGAAAATCTCAACCTGAGCCTTCTTCATAATTTTATGGCAATCCCTTTTCCATGCAATCCCCTGCATCATATTTCGATAACACATATTTGTTAGTGCATAAATAAACATAACAATGCACCAGTTACCATACCTTGTTGTGCCAATCACGTTTCTTGCGATTGAACACATCCATGGAATCTCTCAAGGGACTTCAATCCTTTGACGAATCTAGCCATAACTAGAACTAGTTGTTTTACCTATCAAATACATATTTATGAATATAACAAACATCCTCCTAATGTCAGACAAATTCAAGGTTAAGAAGACTTCTTGTATGCAAAGCACTCATTCATTTGGAATTGCGATTTCCAAACATAGCTAGAGGAATTTCACCCAATTCTTTTCTTTTACCTTTACCTTGCTGCAATTGTGTCTTATTATGCACTGTCACATCACCCAACTGTTAGTTATATAAATAATTCAACTATTACCTTGTCATTCTAATACCAAGCATGTTGCACTGCAACTGCTCACACATGTTAGTCTCACATTCCAAATATCAAAACATCATGTATGTTAATTTGAAATCAACCTTTACCAAGTCTAATAACCATGTCATACTCAACTATCAACTCCCATTCATCAGTCATAATACATAATGCTACAATTATCACCTACTTACATTCAAGTACATATTAGTTGTTTCGACATATATGTATTAGTACAACCATCTTAAAACAAGACCATTTTGACAAGAAATCTTATAAACACATACTCATATCATGCAATTAATAAAACATTCATACAGACTGTAAATGTACCATGTTAGATATTTCAACTAGATGACATAATCAATCACTCAAACTCCAAATAGATGAAATGATCAAACAGTTAAGCACCGAGTATAAGACATAAGAAAAATCATACCTTGATGTATCTCAGGGGAGGATGCTATCTTGTTTGCATAATCAATCTAGATTAGCATGATATACCTTCACAACATATCAACTCAAACATAAATAAGGTCATGATATCCATAATATTCACTAGATAACATGTTCACATCATAAACTCATAAACAATTATCATTCATAAATTATAATCACATATGCACAATCAGTCTAGATTAGTACAACATAATGTCACAAATAAGTCGACTCATACCTTAATGTCGTAACCCTAACCATCTGCATAGGCCAATCCAATTTAGCATGATACAAATAACATCAATATACTAATTTTATAGCCCTAATCATTAATTTAACTAACATCAAACAAAAACAATGCATATAACAACAAGTTACTATCATTCACGACTATCTGACACATGTTCATATGACTAGACTAATCAGCTATCATTTATCATACATGTAACCATAATAACAATAAATGAAAAACATGTATATAACCTTGGTGTATATAACAATCCATTGACTAACATACCTGCATGCCCACCATACAAACCTTTATGAGGATTTTCTCTTACCCCAAAGTTTAGTGTTGCAATATTGCTCTAGTGATCCACATCTCCTACTTTATCTCGGCCAACACATTAGCATCATAACAACCAACAGCATCATGATGACCTAAAATGCATACAATGACCTCACAATGCATGTTTGACCTACTATACATGCATAACTATAACCATGACAATGCATTTATAATAACATATGGACACTGACATGCGTAACAAATGAATATACAACCATACACTCATGAAGACACATCCCACAACAACACCATCAACTTTCACATGGCGACATCCCTACAACCATGATCAACACCATGAAAATGCAACAAGCACATGGACTATAATCATAAGGAACACATATGCAACTGATATGAATGCATGACCAACACACCGCCCATCCAGTCTAAGGGGTGAACCATGCTCTAATACCACTCTGTAAGACCCTCCTCTGACATATACTCAAGTAACCAACCAACAAGGGTAAACATGTGATGAGAAGTTACTATGATATGATTCAACTCCCTATGTGTCAGTTAAGAAAGTGGAACTGATAGGAACACACCATACAGACCTTCCACATCAACAACAGAACTCCCAGGAGCTATCCTAACCACTTAGGTAACCAACCCCTG
Organism: Pinus tabuliformis; assembly: GCA_031772625.1. NCBI lineage: Eukaryota > Viridiplantae > Streptophyta > Pinopsida > Pinales > Pinaceae > Pinus > Pinus tabuliformis. The sequence goes on from CM062804.1 coordinate 594,364,183, forward strand.
AGACCAACTAATTTTTTAGACCATTAAACCCTCAGACGCTCCCTTGATATGGGCATCCATGCATCCAGGAGGCTCTGGATGGTCCCACAACATGGGTATGCATGCATCCAGGGACTTTTCTGCCCAATGTTGTGCCTGATTCTCCGGGATTTGAGCCACTTTTTCAAGCTGAGATCCCAGGCCATTGCTCAAAACTTAATGACACTTTCAAAATTGAAAGATAACAATAGAATAAGGAAACAAATGCAATTACTTGAACAAGGACTTAACTAGACCCCTACTAGCCATGACAAGAATTTAGTCAAACATGTCAAAATTACGTACTTTACAGGTATAAACAATTGATCTAAGCATAGGGGTCTCATACTCATCTAAGAATCATTAAGAAGCATTAACGCCTCAAGAAATTAGTTGTAGTTTCATCCATTATGCCATAGATACATTTTCCATTCGCTTACAAGTAAAAACATGATGAGAGCCATACATAGCTATTTTTGTAATACATGTTCATAACCAACATAATACCAACAAAAATACCAAGGAAACAACAACCATATAATCCACATATAAACTAGTATAATACTCATGAGATATCAAGGAGAAATAACCTCATATTAATGATGAAAAATCCAACTCAGTATGGTACTACCACGTTCCACCCGACCGTAGACATGGCTGAGCCAAATCTCTCTTCAACCAGTCACCCTTGTGCCATTTTTCAAGCATGAATGTGGGATCTCAAACACATCAATCAAACCATCCAATGCTTCCAGAACTAGTAACTCAACCCACAGTTGCTACCGGGCTCGAGAGCATTGTCCAACCAAGGCTTCAAGACTAGTAACTCAACCCACAATTTTTTTTGGGCTTCCAGAGCATTTTTTCAACCAGAGCTTCCAGGACTAGTAACTCAACCTACCAAGGGCTTCCAAAGTGTTTTTCCAACCAAGGCTTCCAAGACTAGTAACTCAACCCAAGTTGTTATAGGGCTTCCAGAGTGTTTTCCCAACCAAGGCTCTAGGACTAATAACTCAACCCAAGCCGTTACAGGGATTCCAGAGCGTTTTTCCAACCAAGGCTCCAAGAACTAATAACTCAACCCAAGCTAAAGGAAACATGAGAACGAACTAGAAAAACAAATAAATGAACCCACAACACCATGGTTATCCAAGAAATGGCAAGGCTAGGAAAACGCACTGTCAATCCAGGCAATCCTCCATGCCAATGACAGATCATGACCAAAAAACCACATGCATGCCAAAACTAGTGAGGAAAACATATATGCAACACGATACCTATAGTTAAAATCCATTTTAGTTGTTGATATTAATGTCCTCTTGCACTTTCCTTCTCTTCCTTTGCCCTCTTGATCCAAAACTCCAAGTATGCCACACTCCTCCAAGAGTGCTCCAAGAAACTTTAAGTGTCCAAGAGTATGAGAGAGAGAGAATAGAAGATAACTCCACCAAAACCTATTAAAAGCTTGAGAAAAAGCTTTCCAAGTGATCCTCAGATGCCTTTTTAACAATGAGGCCTATATTTTATTCATTTTCCATTATTTTCCTTCATTTTCCTCTTCACATGCAACCTGTGACCTTTCACCTTCCTTTTCTCCTAATTTCCATTATTTTCGTAAATAAAATGCCAATAAATGCCTCATGCCTTTCCAAATCCTTTGCCAATTTCCTTAGCCATAATAAACTGAAGTGACACCCCACTAGGATGTTTTTTCCCACCATTAAGCTTGGAATATGTGTCCCATGACCTTGGTCTTATTTTTGCCTTTATTAACTTTTACATGGAATTTGACCAGGGATGTTACAGAAACACCAGGAATAGGACATAATGATTTTTGTGCCTACGACCACCCTGACTTTTATCTCTGCCTTTTGTTAGAGGGATTACAATTTCTAAATCCAAATATCATGTAACCAAATCAAATCTCGTGAACTAGGCTCAAGTTATCAATCCCCAATTACAGTTGTATTTAAACTTGAAGCCTTGATAATCCAAGAGTCTCTTAAATGGAAATGAATGCTGCAAGATACAAACACAACTAAAAATCTCTACCCCCAAACTAAATGAAAGTGTTACACTATGAAGGCCAAAGGAACAACCAAGGAGACTTACCAGAGTGTCCATTGCAGAACCATAATTTAGAAACCCTCCACTCCCTGCCTAATTCAAGAAGTGCCTCCTCCACACTAAACCCAACTATCTTCCTCACTAGGATCCCAAACTTGACATGTCTAACCTCCAATAGGACCACATGGGATTACCCACTTCCATTCAAGATTCTTTATACCAGAGAACCTAAGTCAAAGAAGCATGCATAGGTTGGTGACATGCACAAAATTTTCACGACCTCCACCACCCTTACATCTGCCCATAACCAAGCTCACAAACATCAATACTACTCTCACCAACCCACATATAAACCTACCACCCCAAATATCGAACCTTCCATGCATCATGTATTGTGTGTTATCGAAGTGCCACTTGTCCCTTGGTTGAATGAACGAGAGGAGCTAATCCGCTCCCCCAACCCCAATATGACCACTGTCCTCCATCCCCGTGAAGGGATAGAATTTATTAATTGTTTATTGATAAAAACAACAATTAGGAAATGAACATTAAGATCCAAAGTAAAAAATATATAACATAAATTCATTATTTATTAAATTATAGTTATAGTGAATATTATTTAAGTAAACTATAAAATATTAAATTAGGAATTTAAAATGAAGGGGGACAAAAAATCAAAACTTTGTCTAAAGTTATATGTGTGTGTGTGTGTGTGTGTGTGTGGGGAAAGAAAGTTCAATTTTACATATATATTTTAAGATTATATATTTTAATTAATAGGAGTGAATCATAAAGATAAATCTTTAATTAAAAAAAAAATTGATAAAGGAGCAAAAGAAAAATGTTGCATAGTAATAGGAATTTATAAAACCAATTAAATAAACTACGAAGCAAAGAAAAAGGAAAGGCCATTTATGAAGAAAGGGCAGGAATCCAACTCTTTCTTATTTTCAAGATATTGTTAAATTTTGAAATTTTAAAATTAAATGAGGCATTCTAATATATATATATATATATATATATATATATATATATATATATATATATATATATATCAAAATTATCAATATGCATTTAGATATATAATTGTAGTCTAACTTATAGATGAAATGGCCTTTTTCGTGACAACTTTTTCTGGTTAAGTGTAACCAAAATTCGACATAGTTTTTTAAAAACTCTTGTTTAAGTTGTTTAATCTGTATATTTCGAATGCCTCGGGGGTTTTCAGGCTGTTGAATCCATTTATACATTAAAAAATTCATTTTAAACAACAACAAACTCACATTCTTTTTTGAAATTATTTTACAGAATTCCTTGAAAGCAATTTCATCTATAAGTTAGACTACCCCATAAATATATAAACAAATCTATTAGGGAAAAAACTACAGTTTAAGTTGTTTAATCTATATATTTCGAGTGCCCGAGGGGCTGTTGAATTCATTTATGCATTCAAAAATTCATTTTAAACAACAACAAAATCACATTCTTTTTTGAAATTATTTTACAGAATTCATTGGAAAAAAAAATTCATCTATAAGTTAGACTACCCCATAAATATATAAACAAATTTATTAGGGAAAAATCATTTAAAACATGAACATATCTTACCTTTCCATTGAAAAAAGCAGTCCACCAGGAATTTAGTAAAGGTTTCTTTAAATAATTTAATGGCTTAGTGATTAGACCATCCTAGATACATCTTAACTTTGGATCTACCAAGCTCCAAGAGGGATCAAATCTCTTTAGGTGCGAACCTCTTTTGGAGTGAAAAGAGGTTTCATCCATTTGTAAATTCGAAGTTAAAATGGGTCTAGGTTGGTATTATATAAATTTCACATCTCTATATATAAAAGTATTCTCATTTTTTATTTTATTAAAACTTTGATTTAATCTTTATGGAATATCCACAAAAAAAATTTGGTAGTAATGAAGGTAGAGGGTTTAGATATATCTCAAAAGTATCACAGTTTTTTAGATTAAATGAAATAAATTATTATCAAAATAAATTTAAATAAAATATTCTAAATTATTTTTATTGTGAATGAGTTATGGTATTTGATCATGTGGTATTGATAAACCAGGTATTGGCCCATGGTATTATAACAATGCCTATTTACAAATTAATAATATCGATGTAAGTATTAAGTTTTTATATGTTTATTAATTAAATTTAAATATGGTTACAAAATCATTATTACTCCCTACTAAGGTAGTAGTCTAGCAATTGATTTCCACCATTATTAGTGTAGCATTGACCAATGCAACGTACAATGTTTAACTTTAAAAAATAAATAGTCATTTTTTGGTATTATTAAAAAAAAATGTTTTTCCAACATTTAATTGGACCATAACTTGGAATTCTTATTGTAACATTTTCATAATATAATGCCATGTAGATAACTGCATCACATATTTTATGCCATAATTTATAGATATTATTCCAATATGTATACATGGATTTTAGATATTTTTGTAATGATTTTTTAATCCAAAAATAAAATATTTGACTCACATAAATAACATATTTACCATCAATTACTTCATAAGGCGTTCCTCTAGAAAAAACATCGCTCCAATGCCACCTGTTCGCTCATACAACACTGATTTTAGTGTTAGAGTATTAAATTAATCTCTGTCATCCAATGGAAACCATTATGAATCAGTTACAAAAATAATCAAATAACAAAACCCAACTGCAACTTTCTCACTTCTGGGATAAAGAAATTATCTGCTAAAATAGATCCCTTCAAAAGTCCCGCTCTACCGCAACCCTAGGTTCGACTCAGACACCATTTATCCATCAAACAACATATATCTGCCCATCCACCACGCACATCTGGGATAAAGAAACTATCTGCTGAAACAAATCCCTTCAAAAGTCTCGCTCTACCGCAACCCCAGGTTCGACTCAAACACCATTTATCCATCAAACACCATATATCCGCCCATCCACCACGCTTGTCCAGTTTTCACATTTCAAAGAAGATATCAACAAATACAAGGCGCCTCCCATAAAGAAATGCTTTACGATGGGCCCCAGAGCCCTCGAGGAAGTAAGTGCTGAAATCAGTATTAAGTTCCCAGTGTTGATATAGGATGGGAAAAAATTGATAAGACTTAAACAATGGAATACAATTGTCTAGCGTACTAAGTTTCCTCTCTTCCAACAGTTTTTAATAGAGATGTTGAACAACATCTTTATTCAGAGAAAGCATTAGGTATTGTTGAGATGTGGTGGGGGAGACTAATCAATGCCAATGACACTAACAAATGGCTGAGATTGCTCTTATGTAACCTCTATGAAGTGATTCCGGAAACCAAATTAAGCTTCTTGTTTTCTCTAGTTCCTTTGGCTATTCTAGCTGACAGGGTTCAAATAGGAAATGTGAGTAGAAGTGTTTCTCTCTTCCTGAATGGAAATATTTGTATAAAATCTCAACGAGTATCGTTTTGTTTTCAGGTTTGGGTGTTCCTCATTAATTAGTTTGCTTGGTCTTGCTCCTCCTGCTAAATGTATAGGCTTTATCACCGAGTAAGTGAAATTTTTCATATGATATTATATATGAAGATGCAAATGATGTACTGAAATAAAGAAAAGAATACTTGCAAATGTATTATCTTTTTCACTAGAATAAAGAAGAAGCAGTGTCTTTTTCCAGTGAAGAAAAAAGAATAAAAATAAAATAATACATATGTACGTAAGTTCTGTGAAATTTATACCGAATGCTTGGTCCTACAGTTCCATCTACCTTGTATTGCATGTGTATACACTAGTAATACAATGACTTCATAAATGACGTTGACTTTTCTGTTTACAATCTAATTTTTTGATCTTAATGTTGAAGGCAAATTGCATTCTACACCCACCAACAGGTGGGGATTTTTATCATGTATTTGGACTTCTGAGTCATGGGTGGATTTTTCTTTTGAGAAAGTGTTTGACATTAGAATGTAATTAACGTAAATCTATTGCAAATTTCTCCTGCAGTTGGTGGACTAATCAATGCCATGTGTGGCAATGCAACAGAGATGCTCATTGCAGTGTTTGTAGTTTACCATGGCAAGACCAATGTGGTCAAGTATACTCTACTGGGATTTGTACTTTCCAACTTCTTTTTCTTGGTACATCTCTTTTCTGTGGGGATTAGAAAACATGAAAAAAGAGCTGAGGTTTGACAAGGCAAGTGCTATTTTTTTCTTCATTTATGAATATATTTAGAACACCAAAACAATTCCTTAAAGATCTAGATACTCATTCATGGGGACTCACTCTGGGCATTGTACTATTGGTAAATGATGTGCAGGTTGTTTCTGGAATCAATTTCAATCTTCTTATGATGGCCTCACTGTGTCTCATGCCATGTACCCTTGGCTTTTCAACGGTCTGTGGCCATAGTGAAGCGATTGTATCCACAATAAAATGTCTAGAGTCAGTAGCATTATCATGCTGGTAGCTTATGTTGCATATTTGTTCTTCGAATTAAAGACACACAGAAAACTATTTGAAGAAGACCAGATAATAACTAAGTAATAAATTGTAACTATAGCAATTGCATTGGTTCTGGCACTGGATAGTTATTTACAAAAAAACACATTATACTTATATTAAAGGAACTGAAGAGGTAGAAAATGAGGAAGAACCATCCATAGGACTCATAATTTCAATTGTCTGGCTCTGCGCTCTTACTTTAGTGTAGTTATCTCCCTGCTTTCCCAGTAATTGTGGAGACTGTTGAGGTGAACATTAGTTCCTTGCAAGTGTTAAACTAATTTAGCTGATTATTTGATGTTGTTCTTGGTCATTTTATGAGAGAGCTCAATGGTTTGATCAAGATGTGGCAGAATCATGGGAAATATCTTTGAACTTTATTAGTATATTAAAGTTACCAATAGTAGGGAACGCAGACGAGCACGTTGGCGCTGTATTATTCGTTATCAAGAACAAGCTTGTAAGTTGCAGATTTATAGATTATAATATTTTTCCTTACAGAGTAAAACTTACAATACATTTTCTAAATTTCCCTACAGGTTGTTCCTACTTGTTTTATATTGTTTATTGTCAATATTTATAATTGAAATGTAACATATTTAACATTTAACAACTAAATTATTCAAATCTTCGCTGAATGTTGTTTCCTTATTTGTGTTATGAAACCATCATTTTTTTCCATTTTTTCCTTTATGATAATTAATATTATCAATTGCACGGTATTAATAAAATTTTGAAAACTGAAAGTTTGAACTTGGAACATATCTCTATTTGTTGCAAGATATATCATTGGTTGTGGCTATGGGTTCTGCCATACAGATTGCCATGTTCGTGGTAAAACCCATATATAAGGGATTTGATTATGGTAGTTCATTTGATTATAAGGCATTAGATTTGCTCCAAAATTATTGAACAAATTTTTAAAATTTATTACTCATTTCTTCAGATTCATTTCTTCAGATTCACTTCACAACAGTTGCAGATTCCCTTCACAACAGTTCTAGCGTGGATCATGGGAAAAACCATGGGCCTCGATTTTCATATTTTGGAGAGGGTTACTCTATTTGCCACAATATTGATAACAAAATATATTTTGCAGGTTTGATATAGTCACCAATGCCATATGGATCATACCTATATCAATGCATTACATATCCTAGAAACTAATTATTTACCTCAGCATTGGCCTTGATTAAAAATATACAAAGTAGATTCATCAAATTCATTTATGTTATGGAAATTAATTAAAAGGTTTGTTCTTATAATTACACCATGTAATGCTTGTATAGGATGGAACTTCAAATTACATGAAGGGGCTAATGTTGTTGTTGTGCTACTTAGTCATTGCAATGTGCTTCCTTCTGTTGCACACCCTCCTCACAAAGGGTAAGAAGGATTTTCTCCAAGGAATTTTGTCCTTGTGGCATCATTTATATCATAATTTTGCATATTTTGGAATATTTGGAAAATAAAATGAAAATGAGTAAATATTACTATTTGACTAATTAATTTCTGAAATATTCAGATGTTTACAATCCATAAATCTGCAATCTAGTGACACTCAGGTCTTCAATTCTAATGCTAAATTCCTGTAATCAAGTGAAACTCATGAGTTCAATTCTAATACTATGTAATGCATTATCTAGAGGCCATCCTCATCACGTTGTAAACACTCCTGTGCCGGATAAAAGAGTTGTGACATAGACAATTCCCATGACTGCGAAACGGGCAAGTTATACCCGTCAAAATATCTCGTTAACAGTTTTAAGGCCAATACTCATTTGAATATAAACATAACAGGTTGATATAAAATACAAATCTCATTTCGTTTGCGGCACCTAATCTGGTTACTAATTTCTTGTAATTTTGTGTCGTACAATTATAAGAATTGACAACAGATTGGAAGTTGGTTCTGGAAATCGGCATGTAATTAGCAATCTGTACTCTCATCATCCAAACAAGTCTGAGTTAAAGTCAGAAATTCAATGATTGCGCCTGTTAAGTTGAAACTATGAATCCGCAGAACCATTGATGATTTACCTTTTACCTGATTCGGAGAAAAGCAACAGGTGTGTATTGCAATCCATCAATAGTCAGTTTGCATGATGATCAACATTGTAAATGGCCGACTTAGAAGATAGTACAGAGAACGTCCACTAAAAGCAACCTCTACGTTAGAGGGACAAATTGTAGAACGCATAAAATAGTCTGAAGGAATTTAAAGAAGGAACAAGAGGAAGTACAAGTAATGCAGGCGCCCTTGTTAAGACATTCAATTAGAGATCTTGTTGTACTTTCTTTGGAGAGAACGCTGATATAAGAAAATGTAAAAAAGTCTAAGAAAGGGAAGCATTATATTTGAAAAGCATATTGCCCTGGAAGAGTAGAAAACACTTAGTTTTGTAGAGTGTAGGACAAAGTCATTCTATATTTAAAATGCACTTGATGAATCCAAGGGAGTTTAAGGATGGATTCGAAGTTAATCTATAGGAAATTTGCGCTTGATGAATCCAAGGGGGTTTAAGGATGGATTCGAAGTTCATCTATAGGAAATTTGCGGGTGCCATGCAAGGAGTGAACCAGGTTTTATTAAATTTTCCAAGGATATTTTGGTTTCTATTTTGAGTGGCTTCCTATTTAAACTATTGAGTAAAACTCATAAATAGTTTTATGTGGTATTTTTTATTTTTGGTTTTCTAAATACGTTGAGTGTCTAGATTATAAAAGTCAACTCATTTTTATGTCGGGTATTTTAAGTTTTGGTTTTTTTAGCTAGGTAGTGGGTAGACCACGGTTAGTTTGTTTATTTATTAATGCAATGTTATTATTATGATGTTGTGAAGTTTAGTTTAGTTTGGATGTGTTTGTGGAATAATTTGATTATTTTAAATGTGGATTTTATTTTCAATTTTTTTCATAATGTTTGAACTTGAAATTTGATGAGTACTAAACATAATTAAATTAACTAATTTACTATTTATAAGTTTTTATGTTATGTGTTATTAATATATAAATTTCACTTCACAATTGTTGCAGTTATTTTAAGAAAAACGTTATCAAATTTTATTTTCTCTTTATCAATTTCAAGTACAATAACGCTATTGTCAAAGTTGTTATGAGAGAACCAAAAAACAATAAGAACTTCAAAATTTTAATTCAATCAAAAGAGCATCATTCTTACTTTTGAACTGACAAGTCTAATTTCCCTAAAAAAAGAAGAGAATAGAAAATAAAATATTTATCAATAAATAACTACTAATTTTATTTCCTCTATCAATTTCAAATGCAGCAAGCCTGTTGTCAAAATTTTCATGACAAAATTAGAAAACAATCAAAATTCAAAATTTTAATTTAATCCACAAAATATCTCAAAATTACAGTTTATAAATATTGTTTCTATAATACTATAGGGTTATTTAACAAAATAAGTCCATATTAGTCATTCCATAATGAAATGAGCTCTTTTAAGCATTTTGGAGACTGAAATAGGGTTATTTAACTTGTACAAAATAAGTCCATATTAGTCATTCCATGATGAAATGAGCTCTTTTAAGCGTTTTGGAGACTAAAATTGCAAGCAACACACCTATGGAAACAATTTATCACCAAGGTAAGCAGCACACCCATATTGTAAGATTTTTCTCTAGGGAAATACTTTATTCTTACACCAAGGTAAGTCCCAACTCAGATGTTTTTACTGAAGCATAGGTCATGTAAAGAGTTTTGACTGATTTCCATAACTTAAATTATGACTGATTGTTATTCTTACACCAAGGTAAGTCCCAAATTAGATATTTTTATTGAAGCATAGGTCATGTAAAGAGTTTTGATTGATTCCATAACTTAAATTATGACTAATTTTTGAACATCCATGCATAGATTCAAGGCCATTCAAGGCCAAAAACCTCTGCATACCTTTGCATACCTACAAGACAAGGATGGGTTTTAGTGGGATAGAGATTTTATCCATGTTCTAGTCAAAAGTTTGGTTCAACATGATTTGTAGTTTCCAATCACTTTGAGATATATTTTTTATACCATTCTAAAAAATATGTATTTTTATAGCCAGTAGTGGCCTTCAATTTAATTAAAAAGTTTAGTGTCCAAATTCCCAAAAGAATTTAAGCAACTACAAGCAAAGCTAAATCCAATCACCTCAAGAGCAAGCGGGAAAAGATTATAAGCTTTTGATCAAGTGAGACAGTTCAATATTGAAAAAAATATATATATTTTTATCAAATATTTGTTATTGGAACTTGAAAGAGCATCTTTGAAGATTGAGAGATAATCTATGTTGAAAATGTTATAGAATATGTAAATTTGGCATAATCTAAGTGATTTATTTTTATATTCTAGCTTTGAATGGCATTTTGTTTATTATTTTTTAATTCAATGATCTTCTATATGTCATCATTCTTCTCAAATTTATGCCTTACTACATTTCCTTTGCAACATTTGGTGCAATTGCTAGTTTAAGCAAGTATTTGCATAAAATATAGACAAAAATTATATATAAATAAATATACATATTAGGAGTCACTTCCCACCATTATTTAGGTTTTCTTTGGCACTTCTGTAGAAGTAAAACTATAAATGTGTAGACTTACTAGTGGTTACTACCCACCAAAATTTATGCAAGTCCTTGTGCCTCAATAATAAATTAATTTATCCACTTCAAATCCCAATTATTAGCTCCTTCCAAAGCAAGACTATAGGATTTGATTTGTCCATTGACCAATTTTATCAAATATTTGTTATTGGAACTTGAAAGAGCGTCTTTGAAGATTGAGAGGTAATCTATGTTGAAAATGTTATAGAATATGTAAATTTAGCATAATCTAAGTGATTTCTTTTTATATTCTAGCTTTGAATGGCATTTTGTTTATTATTTTTTATATTCAATGAACTTCTATATGTCATCATTCTTCTCAAATTTATGCCTTACGACATTTCCTTTGCAACATTTGGTGCAATTGCTAGTTTAAGCAAGTATTTGCATAAAATATAGACAGAAATTATATGTAAATAAATATACATATTAGGAGTCACTTCCCACCATTATTTAGGTTTTATTTGGCACTTCTGTAGAAGTAAAACTATAAATGTGTAGACTTACTAGTGGTTACTACCCACCAAAATTTATGCAAGTCCTTGTGCCTCAACAATAAATGTAGATTTTAACCCCGTACAGAAATTACTTGCATACAAATTCTAAAACCCAGAAAATAAACAATGTGAGAGCAAAACACATAAAACACATATATACAGAGATTTTCCCCTGGATCCCAAAACCAGGACTACCAGCTTGATTTTTCAATATTTTCCTTTCAATGCTACAATACATATTTATATATGCCGAAGCATCCAATACCATGGACTGAAAACCATTGCGTCCAATACCATGGACCAAAAAACCATTGCATCCAAAACACATGTGCGAAAATCATGCACAAAACCATAGGTGGGTCTACCCAACCTAACATAGGGTCCAAAACCAAAACTTTCCGAGGTGTTGCCCCGAACCCCATAAAGTGGGGTTACAGATGCCCCTAAAACCCCCTATGACCTCCCCCCTTCTAACCCCCGGTTAACTACATGGGCTAGTCGTGGAAAGAATATAACGCAACCCAACATTCTCCCACTTGTTGTTTTCTTTCCACAAGGGGGCCACAAGAGAGCTTAGTCATTTATCCACCCCTGTAATGCCCATTGTTTCTCTACACCAAGAAAACTTCTCAGAGCTCACAGATTTTGTCAATGCATCTGCAGTATTCTTCAAAGTGTCCACCTTTACCAGCAACACCTTTTTGTCTTCTATCATATCCCTCGCAAAGTGATATTGAACATCAATGTGCTTTGTCTTTGAATGATATGCAGGATTCTTTGCCAAGAAAATTTCACTTTGGCTGTCACAATCTATCCTTATAGCTTCTTGTACTAACCCCATACTTGAACACAATCTCTACAACCAAACTGCTTCCTTGCTTGCATGAGTGGCTACCATGTATTCTGCCTCTATAGTTGATAGTGCCACTACAGATTGCTTCTTACTCATCCAACTGACTACACCCCCAAATAGGTTAAACACATACCCACTTGTAGATCTTCTCTGATCCAGATCTCCAGCCCAGTCTGCATCAACGAAGCCATGAATATCCAACACTTTGTCCAATCCTGGTCTTCCTTGGTAGCATAAACCATAATCACTAGTGCCACGCAAATACCTGAAAACCTGCTTCACTGTTGTCCAATGCTCCTTCCTTGGTTTTGACATAAACCTGCTCAATACTCCCACTGCATGTGCAATGTCTGGTCTAGTACAGATCATTACATACATCAGGCTACCGACTACACTTGCATATGGAACACGGGACATGTCCTCTTCCTCTTCTTATGTCTTGGGACACTACTCAGTAGATAACCTCACACCTACAGGAATAGGAACCTTCACCGGTTTACTATCTTGCATATTAAACCTCTGCAGTATTGTCTCGACATACTTCCTCTGGTTTAACCAGAGCTTCCTCTTTTCCCGATCTCTTTTAATTTCCATGCCCAAAATATAGTTTGTAGCACCAAGATCTTTCATGTCGAATTTGGAGGATAATTGGGTCTTCAAATCCTGGATAATTTCTTTGTTGTTTCCAACCAGCAACATATCATCCACATACAAGACCAGATAAATAACATGGTCACCAATTAATTTAAAATACAGACAGTGATCTGCTTTGCTTCTGGTGAAGCCAAGTCCCCATATAAATGTATCAAATTTCTGATACCACATCCTTGGTGACTGTTTTAACCCATACAAAGACTTCTTTAACTTGCATACCAGTTCTTTCTTACCCTTCACCACAAAACCTTCAGGTTGCTTCATGTAGATCTCCTCTTCCAGATCCCCATGAAGAAATGTTTTCTTCACATCCATCTGTTCTACCTCAAAATCAAAAGCAGCAGCAACAGATAAAAGTAATCTAATAGAAGTTACCTTAGCAACAAGAGAAAAAATATCACCAAAATCAATTCCTGGCACCTGGGAATAACCTTTTGCTACCAACCGAGCTTTGTATTTCTCTACTTTTCCTTCTACATTTGTCTTCTTTTTGAATACCCATTTGCTGCCAATGGGTTTCCTTCTAGCCGACAACTCCACCAAATCCAAAGCCTCATTTTTGTGCAAAGATGCCATTTCATCAACCATGGCCTCTTTCCAGAGTTTTCCATCCTCTGAATCTACTGCTTCCTTCACAGTTATAGGATCATTGTTAGTAATAGATAAAGCAAAATTTGAACAGAAAGCGGATGGACTATACCTTTCAGGCTTCCTTCTTTCTTGAAATGATCTTCTCACAGCCGGAGTTTGTGGCTCTTCATCTTCTGATTCCTCCTCTGCTGTAGAGTCTGATTCTTCCTCCTTTAGCTCAAAGTCTATCTTCTCAGGTTCCTTTCGTTGGACTTCATGTTTAATAACATCTTTCAGTTCTCTGAACACCACATCTCGGCTGTACACAACCTTCCGTGCGACTGGGTTCCAAAGCTTATAACCCTTTAAACCATCCTTATACCCAATAAAGATGCACTTTTCAGATTTACTATCCAACTTGGTTTGTTTCTCCTTTGGAACATGTACATATGCATCACATCCAAATACCCCCAGATGTGAAAGAGAGGGTTTCTTACCAGTCCATACCTCTTGTGGAGTCTTATCCTCCAACGCTGATGAAGGTGACCTGTTGACCAGGTAACATGCAGTATCTGCTACCTCTTCCCAGAATTCCTGTCCTAACCCGACACCACTGAGCATGCTTCTTGCCCTTTCCATCAACGTCTTATTCATTATTTCTGCAACTCCATTTTGCTGAGGTGTATATGGAGTAGTCTTCTGCCGTGCTATACCACACTTCTTACAAAATTCTTCAAATTCCTTACTGCAAAACTCTTCACCGTTATATGTCCTCAACACCTTTATCTTCTTCTTTGTCTAGTTTTCCACCAGAGCCTTAAATTCTTTAAACCTGTCAAAGACTTCAGATTTCTTCTTAAGGAAATATATCCATGTATTCCTTGAGAAGTCATCTATAAATGATGCATATTACACAGACTTACCTAGTGATGGAACCTTCATAGGTCCAAACAAATCACTGTGCACAAGTTCTAATATTTGTTTCGCCCTCTTACTACCAAAGGGGAAATTCACCCGATTCTACTTCCCAATACACAAGTTTCACAAAAATCGAAATCCACAGAGCTATTACTCATACCTTTACCATGAAGTATTCGAAAGCCTTTCTCTCCAATATGTCCAAGACTTTGATGCCACAACATGGTATTCTCTCCAGAGACACTAGATTTTCTGCTCCACTTTCAGGAACCACAAAACTATTGCACCCATCAACAATCGTGCTACCTTGCAGCTTGTACAGAGTTCCAATCCGAACTCCCCACATCAATACCAGTGCTCCCTGAACCATCTTATAGGTATCCTTCTCGAACACTGTTTTTACACCTGCATCATCCAGCTTGCTTACAGAAATTAGATTTCTGGCCAATTCAGGAATATGTAGAACACCCGAAAGTGTTCTAACTCTTCCACCTTGCAACTTCAACTTTACCTTTCCGCAACTAATGATTTTAGCCTTCCTGTCATCCCCCCAGAAGACATCACCACCATCATATTTCTCATACTTGCAGAACCACTCTCTATGGGGAGTGAAGTGAAAGGATGCACCTGAGTCAATCAACCATGCCTCATGATCTACATGTGTACTTGAAGAAGCCAAGTACACATCCCCACCTTAATCTAAGGTGGTTTTCACCTCTGCAGAAGGAGCCTCATCAGATCCCTTTCCTTGTCAAGAGCTTTAGATTTACAGTCCCTTTTGAAGTGGCCTTCCTTTCCACATTTCTAGCACACCACCTTTATAGGTTTTCCTGGAGATTTAGATCTCCTTCTAGATTTAGATTTCCCACTCAATGACTTTTTTTTTCTGTTCTGGGACCATCCTCTTATAGACAAGGCATCACCATTCTGGCTCTCCATATTTTTCCGTCTCATCTCCTCCGTCAGCAAGGATGAGACTATTTCATCAAACTGCAAGGCAGTTGCATTACTACCTATTGCAATAACTAGACTATCCCACAAATCTGGTAGAGAACACAACAAACTGATGCACTTATCTTCATCTGAAATTTTAATATCAACATATGCTAACTAACTTACCACAGTATTAAATGCATTTAGATGCTCTGTCACCGAGTCTCCATCTTTCATCCTCAGGTTATACAACTTTTTTCGCAGGAATAGTTTATTCACCAGAGACTTAGATTGGTACGAAGTCCCTAACTTGTCCCACAAAGCCTTCGCCATAGCTTCCCCTGATACATTCAACAATATTGAATCTGAGACACACAATCGTATTGTGCTCTTTGCCTTCTAATCCAACTTCTTCCATTCTTCATCGGACACTCCCATTGGTTTAGTACCTGGATCTACCGCGATCCACTGATCTTTATCCACCAACAGATCATCCATCTTGAGTTTCCACAACTCAAAACTCTGACCATTAAATTTCTCGATCTCTATCTTTCCACTTCTTGCCATCTTCTTTCACCACTAGAATCGATCTCGCAGATCTCCCACTGAACAGGGTCAACCACAGGCCTGAGCAAAACCCCTCAGCAACAAAGGCGTCCCCTTGAAGCCAAAACTGCTCTAATACCAAATGTAGATTTTAACCCCGTACAGAAATTACTTGCATACGAATTCTAAAACACAGAAAATAAACAATGCGAGAGCAGAACACATAAAACACATATACACAAAGATTTTCCCCTAGATCCCAAAACCGGGACTACCAACTTGATTTTTCATTATTTTCCTTTCAATGTTACAATACATATTTATACATGCCGAAGCATCCAATACTATGGACCGAAAACCATCGCGTCCAATACCATGGACTGAAAAACCGTCGTGTCCAAAAAACATGTGCGAAAATCATGCATAAAACCATAGGTGGGTCTGCCCAACCTAACATAGGGTCCAAAACCAAAATTTTCTGGGGCACTGCCCCGGACCCCATAAAGTGGGGTTACGGGTGCCCCTCAAACCCCTTGTGACCTCCCCCCCTCTAACCCCTGGTTAACTATGTGGGCTAGTCGTGGAAAGAATATAACACAACCCAACAATAAATTAATTTATCCACTTCAAATCTCAATTATTAGCTCCTTCCAAAGCAAGACTATAGGATTTGATTTGTCCATTGACCAATGGGTGCAATTAAAACATATGAAGCGACATTTGATTTTGACACTTTTTTTTCTATATATAATTTTCCAGACACTTAAAAATGATGACATACAATATTTCTTACTTTCTTACATTGCGCCTAATGTCTACACATCTCCCCCATAAGGACATTTAATTTTTCTTTATTTTTTTTCTATATATAATTTTCCACATTTTAAAAGTGTTGACAACAATCTTTCTTACATTGTGCCTAACATATACACATATCCCCCATATTGTGTCCCATAAGGACATTTAATTTTGTTTTATTTTTTTTTCTATATATAATTTTCCACATTTAAAAAGTGTTGAGATACAATCTTTCTTACATTGTGCCTAACGTATACACATATCCCCGATATTGTGTTGTAGAGCATCTCTAGATGCAATAAAAAATATGTGTACATCCATTATTCGCACCATGAAATCCCTTTATATGATTTTGAAATGTTGTATCATTTTACTATTTGCAAATAAATTTTAAATAAATTAAATAATATGATTAAATATATATTTTTTAAATAATTATTAAGGTAGCAAGAGGAGGAGGGGTATTCTATGGTCCCAAGGAGGACAAAGTGTTTAATTACTTATGGATTCTTGGTCATGTGACAAATAATCAAGCAGAGATATATGGTCTCTACGAGAGACTTTTATTAGTCAAAGAACATTAGGTGGACACATTTGTAGTTATGGGAGATTCTTTCCTAATCCTACATCATCTAGTCAATGGCTCCCTACATGGTCAAATGCATATTGGATAGTGCTGATATCATGAATAGACAATTTAAGACTCGGGGTCAAGGACTCATTGGCTCGTTCACTCCACGAGATTTGAGGCTCATGTATCATCTACCAGAGCCACGGGTGACTTATAACAAACAGTTCATGGAGAAGTTCACTAAAGAAAATGAAGATTTGGCAGAATGCACCAAGGACTGGTCAAGAAGGGACGAACCACTTAAAAAAGATAAGCACGGTATGTATAGTACTGGTTCTCTCACCTCCCCATATTTCTTTGTTGCTGCTATGCTCTGTAGACTTTTTGGAAAGCCAGATGTTAACAAATTTTCATCTGAATGGCTGCCATTATTGGATGCCGCCACTAATGCTACTATTGTGGATTGGGCTAAGATATTGTCTGACAATTTAGCCACAGCCATTTTGAATTACCGGTCCAAAAGAACTACCGCTCAGAGGATTTATCCCCCTTTCTACTTATATGCTTATGTGATGGATGCAATCTGTTATATTTCCAAGTTTCCTCTAGTGGACTAGAAATGGACTACTCAAGACCCCTTACCCATTCATATTGGTCACAAAGAATTATGGGATTCCAAGTTCATTCCGTATTTCTACAATATTTGTCATCGAATCATGCTACCTCTGTACAAAATGTTGTATGATAAAGACCCTCCAAGATTTTCACCCGAAGCGGAGGTCGATATGCTCCCTGTTGCGAGATGGTTCGGAGAATAACTTTTCACATATGTCAGGGTATTTGGAAGTCTCGCTTCCCCTCATGTCCTACCTCTATATGTTCCTGATAAACTACTAGCACAAGAGATTGCTTATCAGACTTGCGGAGAAGGAGGTATGAGTAAAGATTTGAAGGACAAGAAAAAGGCCATTTGGCCGCAATTTCCTGTGGCCTGTGGGGCCTTCTCACTATTTTATTTAGGCCATGCATTCAAAGAAGTAAACAACATGTTATGTTTACGATTGTTCAAATTTCCAGGTAGACCATTTGACCCTTCTGATATCGTTAAGAATTTCACTATTGCAGTCAAAATAAAAGTGTTTTATAAAGAAAATGATCTTTTTGATGATATGTTTCAACATAAAAGTACACTTAAAGAAGTTTTGCATTCGGCCCAAATGCAATTTCCTCCAACAGAATTTCAAGAGTTCAAAATGTATAGAGAAAGAAGGTTAGCTAATATCCCTTTGGATAAATTATGCTTGGAACCCGTAATGGAACCAACTCCCAGTATCAATCTTAGTGGAAGTTCAAGCACAAACAGGTCCAAATCTGAGTCTGGGAAAGAAACGCCAGAAAACTCCAAGAACTCCCAGTATCAATCTTAGTGGAAGTTCAAGCACAAACAGGTCCAAATCTAAGTCTGGGAAAGAAACGTCAGAAAACTCCAAGAAGTCCGAAAGTGACCATGATAAAAGCGAAGGGTCAGTAAGAGATACGGCCCAGTCTAAGTAGCACCTAGAACAACAGGTTTTGACCTCTCCACAAGTAAATCTTCCCCCTCTAATCGTCCAGCCACCACCAATCAGAACTGAGCTGGATAAATAATGGGAGACATTCAATGACCTAATCAATACTAAAGGACAGATCACAAAGACACCTTAAAGTAATGTACAAACAGTGAATGATATAGTCACAGAGACAATGAGAAATGTCCCAGAAATGGAACATATTCCCATTACCCCATCTTCTGAACTTATGCTCAAAATAGAGGAAATTCCTCATCTTGATGTATTTTATAGTCCGCAGCATAAGGCGGTAGTGAGAAGACAAAGAAAGAAGAGGAAATTGGAAAGCGTACTCTCTCATGATGCAGAGCAATTAGACATCCTTTGGCAAGATCCCACCACTGATCCTACTGAAAATCTCACTAAATTATCTGAGATCGCAGGAACATATGCTTCTGCGACCATTGATAAAGCATCTGAGGTATAGCAATACTGAAAGAAAAAGAAGATCAAATGCAGGTTTTGCAGCAATAGCTACAACAAGCCAGTGCCAACAGCGAAGCACAGAAATAGCTTGAAAAACTACAGCAGGACTTTCAACAGATGCAGCTAGGATACCAGAACAGTTTGGCCGAAAGAGAAAAACAGTTACAGGTTATGCAAGAGATGCACAAGGATGATCCTAAGATTACAGAATTCGTCACAGAATCCATTTCCTTAAATGATCAACTACTGCAGCAGCAAGAAACATTGTGCCAAAGAATATCAAAATGGAACTCTTATTGCGAAATAAGTGATAGAATTACTAATAAAGTCGTGGACTTGCGACATGATTATGATTTAATTGATAAAAGAGTTACTAAATATTTGGCTTGGTAGGAATCAGAAGAAGGAAAAAAGGTAAGCGCACCCATAATCAATGAAACCCACAAATAAATGTTCTTTAACAAGTGGGATGCACAGATCAAGAAAGCAGAACAATTGGCATAAGAAGTAGCCACAGTAGCAAATAATATCATTGACTGCATCAATGAAAATTTGCACAGGGAAAATCTAATATCAGAGACCACTCCAGGACATCTACCAAATGTACAACATTTATAAACAAGCTGGATACAGAAGGCTCAAGAAAAAGCAGAGTCCATCAAAAGGTTAACCAAGTTGAATTGGGATTCTTACTGGATGTACTTGGTAAAACCACACAGCCAGTGCATGACTCTCAAATGTATCATTAATTCTTCCGAGAAGATGGTGCTAGCACTTGCCAATTCCATTTTTGCAGGACAACTAAAGTCAGAAGTCACCAGCCAACTCTCCTCAAGCAAATGCTGAACGCTTGCGACTACAAGGAACAGATACATAGATAGTTAGTTATTAGTTTTAGTTTTAGATTCAGTTTTAGTTTTAGTTTTGCTTTATTTTTGCCTAAAATGAGGACGGTCATTTAAACCATATCCTACATTTTTGTAATAAATTATTTTTAGATTTAGCTAGTAATATTTAAACCCTTCTCATGCATTTAGAGAAGGGCCCTGAAATTTATCAAAAACTTGTCCTCAGAACATACACTTTCGCACCCTCCGAGGAGGTTTTGATGAATGAATGGAACAGGATTTATTGATATTTGCATTTAATATCTACTACTGATGTTGCACTTTTGTACTCTTAGTGGATGTTGGATTAAGAAGAGATAGATCATTATTGCTGGAACTCATGAGTAGGACTCGTTATAAATGGTACTTTTATCTCTTAACAAATTCTACTTATGTGTTATGGTGATATTCATGTTCAGTTATTTATGTATGAATGCTTAAATTCTTGCGTTATCATTTGGTACGTTTTTACGGTAATAGCCATTTATTTATGCTTAATATATGAGTGACTTATTATGTGATATGTTTTTCACAACTGTTCGGCTAACTTTTTATATGAAACAATTCATCTTTATTGAATTCTTTTCTTATAGTGATTGAATGATCTTTATTACCAATTTCTATAGAAACTATTTTAGATCGCATAATCGAAAGATAAAATCCCAGGGTAGTTTTAGAATTAGATATTTCTGTTTATTAGAATACAATTGCATGTCATTAAATTAGACTTAGAATAAAAGAATTTTACTTAGAAGTTATTAGAAAGGAAATATCAATTCTCAACACACACACACACATGAATTGGGAAATTGGTCCCATATCCCCAGTCGAACCCAATACACCAAACAGAAAAGGAGCTGCTAACCAAGGTCCGGATCGGGTGGGTATTCCCCCTTGTTGTAGACTCGATTTTCGGGGCTTCAACATATTTGGCACTAGATGGAGGGCCCCCAAACTATGAATGCCAAGTAAATCTAAATCTAAATACCATTCTGAGAGAAATCACCCTCACCATCTCCCCTGACTTCTCCATCACATTTAGAATCTTTAAATCTCAAGAGAGAAGTCGATAGAACAACAAGCACTACCACAAACCAAAATATTTCAAAGAAATCTACTATTGAACCTCCTTAAGTTGAATCTTTGATCCATAAATGTCAGCGATTTTCAATATCTCCTCAAAAATCTGAAAAATCTCAAGGTAGTGTGACTTCGCAATATAACCCTTCTCATCCCCTTACCAGATTGCAAAGTGAAAAGTTTGGTATCGAACCAACTGAATTACCTCTACCTACAAGGAAGAGAGCAAGGAAATCACCTAAAGGGTCTGATAGTGAGACTCTTTCGTCATCATCATCCATCTCAACCTCTCCACCATGAAGTCAACCATCCACTCCTCCACTTCAAATTATTGTCCACCAGACCACTGGAACTTCGACATCTCCTTCTCAATCATCTGGAACTGTAATATCCTCATCTTCCCAACCACAGGGATCATCTTTTGCACTTTCCTCTGTTAGTAGTTCAACGATGGCCCAAACTCCATGGAATAATCCAGGGGCAGTCTTAATGCCTGTGCCCTTGAGTCAATTACCGGCCCATCCTGAAATTGGCTGCCTAAGGTTAATCCTGAAGCAGGCATGCTAGCAGAAGAACACATAAACAACTTTATGTTATCCATAAATCTCAATGGGGTTACTAATGAAGATTTTGTTGTTCGACTCTTTCCTTACACTTTGAAAGGAGCAGCCGGATCATGGTATTTCTCATTACCATCCAGATCTATTACTAGTTGGGATATTTTCCAAGAACAATTCTTGACTAAGTTCAGTGATGTCAGGTCCACTGCGACACTAATCAATGACCTGTCTAACCTTAGGGCTGAATCAAGGGAACCTGTCAAATATTTTAACTCGCATTTTAATAAACTTTTGAACAAAATTCCTACTGCCTCCAAACCTAGCGAAGAAGTTCGAAGTGAATGGTATATATCTGCTCTACCATCAAACGTAGCAATCTTCGTTGATAGAGCTAACAAAACAACTTTAGCTGACAATATGAAGGAAGCAATAGCAGTAGAGAAAAGCATCATAGCTTTAGAAAAGAAAAACGTTGTTGATGAACGTAAATCTAAGAAGGTTACTTTCAAAGAAGATCCAAAGAAAAAATAGTCCAAAGGCCCATTTGATTTAGAGGGATTCCAGAAAGTTTTGAAAACCATGTCTAACAAAATGGTTGACGTAAAGAAACAAGTAGCAGAGACTTCTTCTAAAAAGCCTTACAAGCCTTATAGAAGAAATCCTTCAACTGATTCAAAGCCTCCCAATGCTATTACTAATGTTGAATCAGAGGAAGAGCAAGAGGAAATTTCCAACGAAGAGCCTACTGATAAAGAAGAAATTGTAGAAGTACAGGGAATGTGGGATTTTATCCTCTTAGACGAAGAGGATCAAGAGGCATCACCAGTCAGTACTAGAAGTAGAAATCAACTCGATCCTCCTCAACTTACTCCTAAGCCAAAGAGCGCAAGCTCAATGACTAAGGATAAAGTCGTAGCTAAGAAAATGTCACCCAAAGCGACTCAAACAAGCCTAGTCCAAACAGATTCACCAACCCCATCTAAAAAATTGATTGTTTCTGATAAAATGGAGTATAATATCATAGAAGACATGAAGAATACTAGGACTAACATTACTTTTTATGAATTGAGAAAATTAAAACATCAACAAAAGCTCCTTTTGAAAGAATTGCATGCAATACCAGTTGCACCTCTACCTCCTGCTATAATCTTGCAAGCTTCCCACGAGATGGGAAGACCTCCAAATATTGTCACTAGTAAAGTTAATCCTAACAACATCACTCTAATTGGAGGAAGGTCAAGATCTCATACTCTACCATTTCTTCTTACTTATGAAATTTTCAATAAAATTTTGCATAATTGTTTAGTTGATTCAGGAGCTTCATCCAATATTTTACCTAAATCAATATGTGCAAAGCTGAACGTTCAACCCCAAAAATCAACAGTATGCATAGTTCAGCTGGACCTGTCACAAGTTGAAGTAATCAGAGAACTAAATCAGGTTACCATAAGGTTGTCATCTAATCCAAAGGTATGTCAAGTTATCGATATTTTAGTTGCAGACATTCCAGAATTCTATGGCCTAATTCTTAGCAGGGATTGGTCTGAAAATCTTCATGGATATTTTGCAACCGATTGGTCGCATATGTGGCTCCCTTATAATGGCAAACCAAATCAAATAAAGGTTGAGCAAGAAAGACATAAAAAATACATAGTAACAGAATTGGAAGGAGAAAATGAACCTGTAGCATACAACAACAATATAATTGGCAACTATTCTATTGATTCTTTCTTAGGAAATTTCAATGCTCATAATTCGCCTTATTCAGAACATTCTGTTTTATCTCAAGTGGAAAAATTTTCTCAAACAGATAGTTCTAAATGTGTTAATTTTATAGATAGTCCTGTAAATAAATCTTTATTTTGGAAGTTATTTTTTGACGGTTCTAAGTCTAACGAAAGAGCAGGAGCAGGATGCATATTAGTTAGTCCAGAGGGAAACAAAATTATGTTAACTTGCAGACTCCAGTTCGATTTTACCAATAATACTGCAGAATATGAGGCTTTAATCCAAGGATTATATGAAGCAATCGGACTAGATATCAAGTATCTACAAGTTTTTGGAGATTCTGAGATTGTTATCAGACAGGTACGAAATACTATACATTGTCTATCAGGTCATCTAAAGCATTATCAATCTTTAGTACAAGATCTGATTGAACATTTTATAGCATTAAATATTTCATCAATTACCAGACTCCAAAATGCTAGTGCCGACCTCTTGACAAACGTAGCTTCCAAGCTTATTCCCTCAGAAGACTTTATCCCGGATAGATTCTCAATTGAATTTATTTTTAGACCCTTGATTCCTGATAACATTACCAATTGGAAAATTTTCAACGATGATCCTGATATTGTAAGCTTCCTCACATCAAAGGGATCTTACAATAATCAGATTATAGATGAAGACCAACATGACAAACAATTGCAACAAGATAGCACTAATAATGCTATGCCAAAATCAATAGTCAAATTGGAAGACTTATACGATTTGAAAGACCGGTTCAAAAGATCTACCAATTCAAAACTTCAAAGTTCAACTCTAAACTATGAATTAGTAAATCTAGGAACTGATACCAAGCCATAGAATATCAACCTAGGTATTGGCCTGGCCCCTGAAGAAAGATTAGCATACGTTCGTCTCTTGAAACAATACAAAAGCGTCTTTTCCTGGAACTATGATGAACTTAAGACTTATGACACTTCTATCATTCAACATACGATCCCAATGATAGATGATGAAAAACATGTCCAGCAAAAGCTGAGAAAGATCCATCCTAACCTAGAAAACAAGATTAAATCTGAGCTTAATAAGTTATTGAAAGCCCAAATCATTTTTCCCGTGCGACATTCTAAATGGGTTTCCAATATGGTTCCCATTAGAAAGAAAAACGGAGACATTAGAATTTGCATTGACTTTCGAAATCTTAACAAAGCCTAACCAAAAGGATAATTTTCCTTTGCCTCCCATGGAGAAAATATTACAAGCATTTGCAAGATCAGAATTAATGTCCTTTTTGGATGGTTTCTCTGACTACAACCAAGGTTTGGTCCACCCTGATGATCAATTAAAGACTACATTCACAACCAAATGGGGCACTTATGCATATCAAAAGATGCCTTTCGGTCTGATCAACACTGGCACCACATTTCAAAGAGCCATGGAAATCGCATTTAAGGGATTAGTAAACAAATCAGTAGTAATCTACTTGGATGATATAACTATATATTCCAAAAAACGAGGTAATCATCTCAGAGATTTGAAACAGATCTTCCAACATTGCCAAAGGTATAGAATTTCACTTAACCCAAAAAAGTCCTTTTTTGCATTAAGTGAAGGAAAACTTCTTGGATTTATGGTGTAAAAATCTGGAACATATTGATCCCGACAGAATCAAGGAGATTTTCAAAATACCCTTACCTCGCAACAAGAAAGTTATGCAATCTTTCCTTAGGCAGATTAATTTTGTAAAAATATTTGTTCCCTACTTCTCAAGAATCATATCTCCCTTACAAGCAATGATTAAAAAGAATTCAATCTTCAAATGGGGCCAAGACGAATATGAAGCATTCAATCTGATTAAACAAGGGATTGTTAATGCCCCATCTTTAGCAACTCCAATTTTTTCCAACCCTTTCATTCTATATACATTTGCCTCTGATAGATCATATGCTGTGATACTCACTCAAGCAAATCAAGACAAGGAGGAAGCCCTAATTTCCTTTTTCAGTTCAAATCTACAAGGGGCTGAATTAAATTATTCAAATGTTGAGAAACAAGCTTATGTTGTTTTCAAAGCAATCAAACATTTCAGACCCTTCTTTCTTAAAACCCATACAAAAATCATAGTATCATTTCCAACGGTAAGAAATTTTTTAGTACAGAAAGACGTGGGAGAAAAGAGATAAAATTGGGTTACTACCTTACAAGAATATGACGTCGAGATTAAACCAGCAAATATTATAAAAGGTCAAGGTTTTTGTAAAATTCTGGCTGGAGCATCGCTTATTTCTGAAATACCGTCTTTAGAAGTACAAATGTATGAGGTAAGCCTAAACGATATTGAATCATTGTACGCTAATATCATATTTTATCTAAAGAATGGATATGCTCCTTCAAACTTAGATTATACAAAGAAAAGAGCCCTAAGGTTGAAGGCTAAGCAATATCAACTCGTAAACAATGTACTTTTTAGGATAAATTATGATTCTGTTCTCCTTCGATGTCTTGAGAAAGCTGAAGCTGAAAAAGTGTTGCAGGAACTCCATGATGGCCCAGCAGGTGGACATTATGCTGGAGATACTACATCACATAAAATCTTGCACGCAGGATACTATTGGCCTACACTATTTAAAGATGCGCATAGCTACACGAGGAAATGTCGAGTTTGTCAAACTGCTGCTGGAAGACAAAAGAAACCATCATTGCCTTTGCAACTTGTCAATATTGATCAACCTTTTGATCAATGGGGATTGGATATAATAGGTGAGATCGTTCCTCAATCTTCTAAATAGCATAGATATATCCTTACAGCTACAGATTATTTTACTAAATGGGTAGAAGTAGTTCCTCTCAAGGCAGCCAATGCTGAACACATCATTGATTTCATAGATCAGTTCATAATCACCAGGTTTGGTTTACCCTCTGCATTAATGTTTGATAATGCATCGTATTTTTTTGGCAATGCTATGACTAAATTTGCGCTCAAAAGAGGTTTTAAGCTTAAATGCTCTACCAATTATTATCCGCAAGGGAATGGGTTAGCTGAATCAACAAATAAAAACTTAATCAGAATCATTAAGTGAACCATTGATTAGAATCATAAGAATTGGCACAAATCCTTAATATATGCTCTATGGGCAAACCGAATAACGCAGAAAGCCTCCATTGGTACTTCTCCCTTTAATTTGGTTTATGGGAAAGAAGTAGTTCTTCCAACTCATCTAGCGATTCCCTCATTGGCCTTAGTTCAATTTATCGACGAAACACCAACTTCTTCCTTACAACTAAGGCAGTTGCAAATCCTTAAGCTAGAAGAGCAACGAGAACAGGCTAAAATAACTTATGCACATCACCAAGCATTAGTAAAAGCTTCTTTTGACTCAAACATGATGTCCAGAAAAGAATTTTAGATAGGGGATCTAGTTTTAAAATGGGATAAGGCTCATGAGGAAAAGGGCAAACATACGAAGTTTCAACGAATGTGGCTTGGCCCTTTCCAAATTGCAGAAATCGTAGGTCCATCTACCTTTATGTTACAGGATTTAATAGGAAAAAGAGAATCTTTACCTGTTAACGGACAAATCCTCAAAAAATACTTTCCATAGGAGATCATTCTTCTGTATTTTTGTAAATTAGCTTTTCCTTTATTTTGATAATAAAACCAGTTGTAAATGGTTACATTTGGAATTCACTAAAAAGACAAGCATTTCTTTTAAAATTTTGTTTTTTCGCTTGTATAAATAGGACTAATTTAGAAAATTGAACATTATTATTGAAAGATACAGTCAAAGGGCTATAAGCTTCAAAATGATATTAGTTTCAACTTTGTAAATTTTGATAAAAAGAGACCTTTAGTTGGAATTTGTTTTATATCAGTCAAATGAAAAGTATCAATAACAAAACGAATATTCTTTGTAGAAAGGCTCTTTCCAAAAAGCTCTACCATTGTCATCCAGAGCTATTCTTAAGGAAACAATGACTTCCTCCCTACCCAGGGAATTACAAGCTTCAAGGAATAATCCAGAGATACACTTTAACTTAAAGAATAAGAGGTCTCATCACAAGCTGACTTATCATGATCATAGATATTATAGCTTGCTGACTTTGCCAAAACTTCATACCATAACAGGGCAATGACTCGAGATTGTTGCAATCAAAAGACAAGGGGTCTCATCACGAGCCAGCTTATTCAGAAAAGTTAGAAATCAAGTGAGTGGCACTATCATAATTTAGCTACCAAACCAAGGCA
This sequence comes from Pinus tabuliformis, assembly GCA_031772625.1. Taxonomy (NCBI): domain Eukaryota; kingdom Viridiplantae; phylum Streptophyta; class Pinopsida; order Pinales; family Pinaceae; genus Pinus; species Pinus tabuliformis. The sequence goes on from CM062804.1 coordinate 594,392,237, forward strand.
TTTTTCTTTAAGGATTAAAAGAAAATAAAAAGCAATAAGTGTGAATATGGATTTCCCTTTGAAAATCGTATACTTCTCTAAGTAGGATACGGGATCATTGCTAGGTAACAGGTAACCCTGTCGAGGCTATAAACGCCTGCTGGAAGCAGAGGCTCTACCTACAAAAAATGAGCATATTTAAAACTGATTTACAGAGAAGCCTTTGTTTTTATCTTTATAAACCAAGTAGTGGCTGATGTAAATACAATGACTAGCTCTAGAAAGTAAATAAACAAAATTGACATAGAAGAAACAAACTATCATTGACAGCTGAAAGCATGGTGTACTTTATCTTTCTAAAATAAAGTTTGATTTTCTGGAAAATTTTCTATTTTGGAAGTTTAGAAAATTCAAAAGAAAAGCAGAGATAACTGGTTCTTCCAAGTGAATCACCAATTGTTGTGGCCAGCAACAACCCCCCTGATACTAAATAAGTGGGGACCCTTATCCATAAAATTCAAAAATAACTTAGGACTTGTATTTCCTTTTTGAATAAATCTTACTATCATGAAGCCTATGAGAAAACCGGAAAATCCCAAAAAGACTTGAGTTTTATGATAAGTTCGAACAAAGTTGTTCCCTTAATAAAAAACGTGACATTGCAAAAAGGTAATGGATGCCTTCCTGCAAGTGGAATCCTAAGATTGCGAAATCACGCATCAAAAGACCCTCATCACACCACATGCCTCAAATATCACTTAAAGCTGAAATACCTCAAACCGCTGATATGCGATGGCACATCTTGAAAATCGCATTTCGCACAAAACACATTGTAATGGATGATTGCCACATGCAACGAATTTGTGATATTGCGAAGAAAATCGCAATATCACCTTATCGCAGATCTACAAGGCTCGTTGTTCGAGAAACCTTTTTCCATAAATCGATGCCCAGGTATGCGCGTTAATGCTAATTAATGAGTTAGTTGGCAATCATTAATGAAATATGGTTTTGATATGATCGAGGAGCCATTTCACGTAGGGTGATATATTTTATATGTTTTTGGCATTTAAATCTTTCCTGCACCTTTTTTTCCTTATCATTACTCTTTCCTCATTTGGAAACTGCAGGAGCGAAAAGCAGAGAAGTGTACATAGTAGTGTTCAGAATATTATGGGAAGAAGGGTAAAGCTCCAAGTTCTGAAGATAAAGAGATGACACCCTTATACACAGACACCACCTGTAACAAAGATGTCGGTATTACTACTTTGGAAGGCATGTACAGTCTACTCGAGGAAGAAAAACCCAGGGTAATGGAGGTTACAGCTACTGCTGGCTCACATGGGTCATCTGAAGTGTCTATTACAGAACTAGCATGTTCTTTCTTGCACCAGATAGCGGAAAGGCCCAAAATTCTTCCATACACGGACATGGTCAAATGGGTACTGGATAGTGTTGATATCATGAATAGACAATTTAAGACTCGTGGTCAAGGACTCATTGGCTCGTTCACTCCACGAGATTTAAGGCTCATGTATCATCTACCAGAGCCACAGACGACTTATAAAAAACAGTTCATGGAGAAGTTCACTAAAGAAAATGAAGATTTCGAAGAATGCACCAAGCACTAGTCAAGAAGGGACGAACCACTAAAAGAAGATAAGCACAATATGTATAGTATTAGTTCTCTCACCTCCCTGTATTTCTTTGTTGTTGCTATACTCTGTAGACTTTTTGGAAAGCCAGATGTTAACAAATTTTCATCTGAATGGCTGCCATTATTGGATACCGCCACTAATGCTACTATTGTGGATTGGGCTAAGATATTATCTAAAAATTTAGCCACAGCCATTTTGAATTACCAGTCCAAAAGAACTACTGCTCAGAGGATTTATCCCCCTTTCTACTTATCTGCTTATGTGATGGATGCAATCTGTTATATTTCCAAGTTTCCTCTAATGGGCTGGAAATGGACTACTCAAGACCCCTTACCCATTCATATTGTTCACAAAGAATTATGGGATTCCAAGTTCATTCCCTATTTCTACAATATTTGTCATGGAATCATGCTACCTCTGTACAAAATGTTGTATGATAAAGACCCTCCAAGATTTTCTCCCGAAGCGGAGGTCAATATGCTCCCTGTCGCGAGATGGTTCGGAGAAGAACTTTTCACATATGTCAGGGTATTCAGAAGTCTCGCTTCCCCTCATGTCCTACCTCTATATGTTCCTGATAAACTACTGGCACGAGAGATTGCTTATCAGACTTGCGAAGGAGGAGGTATGAGTAAAGATTTGAAGGACAAGAGAAAGGTCATTTGGTCGCAATTTCCTGTGGCCTGTGGGGCCTTTTCACTATTTGATTTAGGCCATGCATTCAAAGAAGTAAACAACATGTTATGTTTACGATTGTTCAAATTTCCAGGAAGACCGTTCAACCCGTCTGATATCGTTAAGAATTTCACTACTGCAGTCAAAATAAAAATGTTTTCTAAAGAAGATGATATTTTTGATGATATGTTTCAACAGAAAAGTACACTTAAAGAAGTTCTGCATTCAGCCCAAATGCGATTTCCTCCAGCAGAATTTCAAGAGTTCAAAATGTACAGAGAAATAAGGTTAGCTAATATCCCTTTGGATAAATTACGCTTGGAACCTATAAGGGAACCAACTCCCAGTATCAGTCTCAGTGGAAGTTCAAGCATAGACAGGTCCAAATCTAAGTCTGGGAAAGAAACGTTAGAACACTCCAAGAATTCTGAAAGTTACCATGATAAAAGTGAAGGGTCAGTAAGAGATACAACCCAGTCTAAGGAGCACCCAGAACAACAGGTTTTGACCTCTCCACAAGTAAATATTTCCCCTCTCATCGTCCAGCCACCACCAATCAAAACCGAGCTGGATAAATAATGGGAGACATTCAATGACTTAATCAATACTGAAGGACAGAGCACAAAGACATCTGAAAGTAATGTACAGACAGTGAATGATATAGTCACAGAGATAATTAGCAATGTCCTAGAAATGGAACATATTTCTATTACCCCATCTTCTGAACTTATGCTCAAAATAGAGGAAATTCCTCCTCTTGATGTATTTTATAATCTGCAGCATAAGGCAGTAGTGAGAAGACAAATAAAGAAGAGGAAATTGGAAAACATGCTCTCTCATGATGCAAAGCAATTAGACATCCTTTAGCAAGATCCCACCACTGATCCTACTGAAAATCTCACTAAATTATCTCAGATCGCAGGAGCATATGCTTCTGCAACCATTGATAAAGCATCTGAGGTACAACAAATACTGAAAGAAAAAGAAGATCAAATACAGATTTTGCAGCAACAACTACAACAAGCCAGTGCCAACAGCGAAGCACAGAAATAGCTTGAAAAACTACATCAGGACTTTCAACAGATGCAGCTAGGATACCAAAACAGTTTGGCCGAAAGAGAAAAACAGTTACAGGTTATGCAAGAGATGCACAAGGATGATCCTAAGATTACAGAATTCGTCAAAGAATCCATTTCCTTAAATGATCAACTACTGCAGCATCATGAAACATTATGCCAAAGAATATCACAATGGAGCTCTTATTGCAAAATAAGCGATAGAATTACTAATCAGATCGTGGACTTGCGACATGATTATGATTTAATTGATAAAAGAGTTACTGAATATTTGGCTTGGTAGGAATCAGAAGAAGGAAAAAAGGTAGGTGCACCCATAATGAATGAAACCCACAAATAAATTCTCTTTAACAAGTGTGATGCACAAATCAGGAAAGCAAAACAATTGGTAGAAGAAGCAGCCACAGCAGCAAATAATATCATTGACTGCATCAATGAAAATTTTGCACAGGGCAAATCTAATATCAGAGACCACTCCAGGATATCTACCAAATGTACAACATCTACAGACAAGCTGGAGACAGAAGGCTAAAAAAAATCAGAGTCCATCAAAAGGTTAACCAAGTTGAATTGGGATTCTTACTGGACGTACTTGGTAAAACCACATAGCCAGTGCATGACTCTCAAATGTATCATTAATTCTGCTGAGAAGATGGCACCAGCACTTGTCGATTCCGTTTTCGCAAGACAGCTAAAGTCAGAAGTCGGCCAGCCAACTCTCCTCAAGCAAATGTTGAACGCTTGCGACTACAAGGAATAGATACATAGATAGTTAGTTATTAGTTTTAGTTTTAGATTCAGTTTTAGTTTAGTTTTGCTTTATTTTTGCCTAAAATGAGGATGGTCATTTAAACCGTATCCTACATTTTTGTAATAAATTATTTTTAGATTTAGCTAGTAGTATTTAAACCCTTCTCATGCATTTAGACAAGGGTCCTGAAATTTATCAAAAAAATTTCCTCAGGAGATGCACTTTTGCACCCTCCGAGGAGGTTTTGATAAATGAATGGAATAGGATTTATTGATATCTGTGTTTAACATCTACTAATGATGTTGCACTTTTGTACTCTTAGTGGATGTTGGATTAAGAAGAGATAGATCATTATTACTGGAACTCATGAGTAGGACTCGTTATAAATGGTACTTTTATCTCTTAACAAATTCTGCTTATGTGTTATGGTGATATTCATGTTCAGTTATTTATGTATGAATGCTTAAATGCTTGAGTTATCATTTGGCACCTTTTTACGGTGATAGCCATTTATTTATGCTTAATATATGGTGACTTATTATGTGATATGTTTTTCACAACTGTTCTGCTAACTTTTATACAAAACAGTTCATCTTTATTGAATTCTTTTCTTATAGCGATTGAATGATCTTTATTACCAATTGTTGTAGAAACTATTTTAGATTGCATAATTGAAAGATCAAATCCTGGGGTAGTTTTAGAATTAGATATTTCTGTTTATTAGAATACAATTGCATGTCGTTAAAGAGACTTAGAATAAAATCATTTTACTTAGAAGTTATTAGAAAGGAAATATCAATTCTCAACACACACACACATGAATTGGGAAACTGGTCCCATATCCCCAGTCAGACCCACTACACCAAATGGAAAAGGAGCTGCTAACCAAGGTCCGAACCGGGTGGGTATTCCCCCTTGTTGTAGACCCGATTTTCGGGGCTTCAACACTACCAAAGGAGAAATCTATGGAAAAAAACATGTAAGATATACCATCCAAACCATATTTCCATATCCTAAGAGACTTCAACAAAGATCAAACAAGTATGCTAACAGGGGTTGTAAATTGAAGATAGGTGAATTAAATATTAATGGCCAAATCAGGCCTACTATAATTCCCTAATGGTAGATGAAGTCTATTAAAAAAATCCTTAGTAGTGTTATGTGTTGTAAATTTTATTATTTATTGGGGAATTTGTGTAAGGTATTCACCTACAAAACCCCTATTTTTGTTCCTCAAATTTATTCTCCAAAGGAAAATCATGTATTTTGTAATGTCTCTTGCTAGACTATACCAAACAAACTTGCACTATATATCTCGTTCACACATTTTGATGAACACTTTTCATGTAGTATATTTTTTCACTAAAACCCCTTTGCTTGCAAACAAGAGAACTATCATCATAGAGATATTCCATCATAAATTTTACATGCAATTAAGTAAGAAACCCTCATTAAACAATTAAAATGAACTAAACCAACAACAACTTCATCAAATGTATTTATTTAGATGTAGAATTACATGCCAAACTTCCATATATACAAAAACATGAAACTTGTGGCTAAACCCCCAAAATTTGGCACAACTTGACTAAACAATAGGGCCTTCACAAAGAGAAATGTTGCCTCTCCATCATAAAGTGACCTTTACAAAGAAATTTGGCCCTAGCAAAGAGAAACCCGACACCTATGAGCTGAAGCTGGCCTTTTTATGATCATTTTGACCCCCACAAGAGAAATGTGGCCTCTACAAGGTGAGATTTGGCCTCCATGAACTAAATTGGTCTCTGCAAGAGAAAATCGCCCACCCTCCCCCACAAGAGATATGTTTCCTATGCATAAGAAACTCAACCTCCATGAACTGAACTCAGACCCTACAAATAAACTCGACACCCACGAGTTGAACTTGGCCTCTAAAAGAGAAATATGACCCCAAAAAGAGAAATGCAACCTCTGCAAGGCAAGACTTGGGACCCGTCAATTATAATTCATCCTTTGTAAGATAACTTGGCCCCGAGAAAAGGAATACAACCTATGCAAGGTGAACCTAGTCCTCCCATGAATGGAATCAATCTTTGCAAAAGAAACTTCGCCCCCACAATATAAATATGACCTTTACAAGAGATAAACTCATACCCCCATGAATTGAATAAGCCTTTGCAAGATAAACTTGGCCCCCCACAAGAGAAATGTGGTTTTTTCATAAGAAACCCAACCTCCAAGAATTGAACTTGGCCCCTACAAAGAAATTGGGCTTGTGATCAATCAACCTCTTCCTGCATAAAGAAATTCAACTTCACCAGGATAATATCTCTAGGGAATAAACTCATCCTCTCAAAACTAATTCGTCTCCCATAAAACTTGGCACGTAATACTCAATCCCTAAAAAAAATCAACCCTCCAGATGAAGATGTGATTACTTAATTTATTAACTTCAAAAAAATATTTTTGTCTAGGGTTTCAAGTTGCACAATGAAATAATATTTTTGGTCCTCTTTCTAGATACTTTATTCATCCAACTAATAAATCTCTAGTTGTAGCTCAATCCCTACCAAATCAGTATTCAATAACCCTCATGTTAGCAAGTAATTTGTCCCTCTCCTCCAAGAATTAGGGCTTGTCCCTCTTAACTTAACTCAATCTTCATAAATTGTCTTCGGAACATATAAATAACTCGATCCAACAATAAGTTAATCTCCTCAATTATCGATTCTACCACTATAAAATATGATCTTCTATAAATATGAATAATTCTCAATCTGGCTCCCACTACCATGAATAGACTAATTATTCATATGAGCTCTAGTGAGGAACTAGATGATTCCTCCTCTTAAACTTTGATCTTAAGTATGGTTGAGAGATCTAAATTGATTCCCCCTCAATGACTATCTAGGGAATTTTGTTGCAATACCGAAACCAAACTAGGAAGATCAACTAAGGTGGATATCGCACCATCGAAACACAAGTTTTCACCCAAACTTCAAGCTCCACGATCTCTCAGATCAATTTAAAAAATCAATATCAAAATCAACATATCCAAGATTAATATTTGGTCCTCCTTTTATTCTCATGGCTATCAAAATACCATGGCTTATTACTAGGGGTCATCCAAATACCATGGGTCAATTTTTTTTTCCTTTTTTAATAAAATGACTTTATAAGGTTTTATTTGTTAATTAATCAAAAGTCACTTAATTATCTCCTCCTTCTTAGAAAGGGACATTATAGTCCTCACTTCTTGAGATTACATGTCCTCAACCAATTCATGACCTACATACCAATACCAAGACCCACATAAATATGTAGAATACTTCATTACAAAATTGCTCAACCTTGCCTCACTCTATCGTATCATGAAGATGTATAGAATGCTCCATGAAAACCCCTAATAAAATTAAAGAGTATATATTTTGATTATCCCCTTCTCCAACATACTCCATGTATCCTTCAAATAGAATTAGACATGGATACTTTGTGATCTCGTATACAACTGGAATACCTCCTATGAAAAGCCATATCATGCTAATGATTTATGAACTATTGACAAGTGTGAAGTCTTGTGGGCACAAAGTACTAGATAGATCACCATCTAAAGGACTTATGTGCTACCATGTGTTGTCAAATGTTCCATCTATTACAATTTGTAAAGGGCTTCTACCATGTTCTTTTACCCCTAAAGTATCAACATAGCCCACAACTTCCTCCTTTTTGCTACAAATGGTCAAGTCTTATAAACCCATTTTTTTATGCATATGACTAACTTGAGGCTATATTTAGGAGATGAAAACATGGAAAAATATCTCACTTGCTTGAAATACCAGTTGATAATGTAATCATGAACAAGATAACTCCATGTTTTGTCTATTCCCCAATACTCTCTCCATGAATTATCCTACTTTGTAAGTTTTATCCCTATTGTCTCCATCTATAATATCCATGCTTTCATGACCAACACCTATTGCTTGATAATATCTCTAAGCTACCAGTAGCTTCCTCACTCCACCTCCCACAACTTTCTTAGGCTTATAGTCCCTAGAAAAAATGTTAGTAATGGTCTTTCAACAAGACTAGAACATATTTGAGGCAACTCTTCCAAGCTATATTGTGTGTTCCCCTTTTGATCTGGTGATGTCGGAAGGAAACAATGTTAAATGTCATCTGATGTAACCATATTTCTTGATACCCTGGAAATGTACTCATCCCTAACCCTACACTTCATTTGCTTGGATATAGGAATCCTAGGGGCGCCATCGTTTATGCCTCTTAGAACCACCCTCTAACCATCCTTTGTAATGTGATGTAGGAGCACGAGGCTTGAAGACAAAAGACTTCGAATTTTATTCCAAAAAAAAAAAAGATTTTAAGAAAAGGAGTGGGATCCTTTAGCTGTCACTTTACAAAGCTTTCTAGATAGGATTTGAGCTAGAATTCAAGGATTTGGATTATCTCGTAATTAATTCAAGTAGTTAGGCTTAGTTGAGATTCTCGAGGAGAATATCATGCAGATTAGATAAGATAAGGCAGTTTCGATCCATTGATTTAGGATCTGGTTGTTTTATGTACAAGTATTTATGTAAGTTTTGAACTAGTGTAATGGGATTTGGCTATGGAGGATTAGATTGTCAAATTTGAAATATCTCTGTGTCTCTGTGTATTTTGTGCATGAATGGTCAATCCCAGAGGTTTGAAGTTCCTTCGAAATATCTCTAAGTGTTGTTGATTTCCAGTTTGGCCTTTAAAATTAGAGTTTTACATAATCTTGTGTTATCGAGTTTAAATCTTTGTTCACTATGTTTTGAGTTAATTCGAATCTATGTCGAAACCACAGAGTTTAGTTAGCGACATCCTGAATATAACTTAGAGACAGAGTAAACTTGGCAGAAATGTTAAAACCTTGGCGAAATGAGGAAAACCTGATAAATTCACAAGAAACCCAGGAAAAGGTTTGAACCATCCGATTGACAGATCCAATAGATCTAACGATTATCGCATGCGAACTAGTGCAGAAGTTAAATATAATAGAAAGACGGTCTTCATAGGCGAAAGATGGTTCTCGCGCAGTATCAAGGTGGTAAGTTGTATTTTGAAAATTCACGCGATTCCACTTAGCGGTCGACACGTAGCACGGGAAAACTTCTTTTCTCGCGTGCTCTCAGCTCATTAAACATCATGCAAGAATCCATGCAAGATTACATGTCAACTCTTGGATCAAGCAGGATTGATCAATGGTAGAGATCATCCGACTAGTTTGCGAGCAAGGAAAGTGATAACGTCGAATTGAGTGTTGAGATCAACGACGAAGAATTAACACGGTAAAGGATTGTGAAATGACAGACATGACAAGGTTATAAACCAAAGTTTTAATTCTTTTTGATTTCGTGGGAAAAGTGAAGGTTTGCCTTATTTCGGGTAATTTCAACAGTTTTGTTGTTTTAGGAGAATATCTAAAATTAGAGGTTGATGACTGATATTCCAAAGGAAACCCGAGAAGAAATCATGCTTGAACTAGAAGAGATCATTTCTAGTTTTGAACGATTATCCTTAACACCTGCAACAAGCCCACCATAATGAATTCCATCTCCATGGTCTAATATTATTTATAGTTCCTCCCTATGGTGATGAGCCATTGAACATAGGTGTTTGACAACTTCACTACATAGAAATCATTAACCATTGTGTAGTTTCCCATCTTCAATTCTAATCAGGGAACCTTCTTTGTGCATGTCAGTTCAATTCGTCCACTACCTCCACATCAAAACCTCCAAAGTCCCTTGTATGTATGTTCCTTCTGGCTACAAATATAGAATCATTAAAATTATGGTTAGACACACCATAAATTAGAACCATGACACGTGTGGTAGCTTGGAATTCCTAAAATTGTGGCTATGGTACCACCTCCAACTTCCAAATGAATTTTCTCCCCATTTGAACTACTATGTTCATTGCCCTATGTCATTGGTAGACATGCTATCAAATCCGTATTTTTACTTCCTCAAAGCTTCCACTGCTCCCAACTATTATAATTTTAGACTAGAAATCTTCTATCAAGAACATGAGTTCCAATGCTCCTACCTTCCCTTTTGCTATACCTTCATATTCGAAAGTAGAAAATGTTTATAGAAGATCTACCTTAAATTGCTCAGAGGCAAAAAATTTCTTGGAATATTTCCCCAACAAGTGGGATATCCAATCAACAAGGATTCTTGTAAGAATGTGTTAGGGTCCTATAATTTATAAGATCAAATGGTGATTGAATTATTTATTTCAGTATTTCAATTGTAAATAATATTGCATACTGCAAATGATTTCCAAAAAAAAGATATAAAAATGAAAATAAAAAATGAAAAGAGGGTAAAAATAGAAAAAGAAAAAGAAATGATAAAAGAACCCCACAAAAAATAAATAAGTGTGAAAGTGATGCCAGTTGAAGTGCCATTGATAGTCCAATAATTTGTAGAGAATAAATTCATGAAATTGTGTGCAGCTTGTTTAAAATGCCACAATACTTCTTTTTGTTTGAAACATACAATTTAATCATGTTCAAACAAATTCCAATTTATGTCAATCAGATTAGAGTGAATAACTTAGCCAAACAGTGTAATCTTGGTTGAGATTAGATAGGTAGAATAGGTGAATAAATTAATCCAACAGTTTAATATGGGTTAATGCAGTTGTTAGATTAGTTTAGTTATTTGAATATATATTCTTATTCCTTTAAAATGGAAAAATAAAATAGGGTTTGCACTTTTAAATGCACCCCAATTGATTTAGTTAGATTAGTTTAGGAAAAAAGTGAAATTTATTGCATAGAGAGCTATTTGTAATATTGCTATTTGTCTAAAGTCGAACTTTAGTGTAAAAGCATGTGCACATCAAATGATGTGGGACAATTTCCGTTAAACGTTGCACACCACCCCGCACCCGATCGCAATCCTATTTTAATCCAATGGCTCTAAAACCTTTTTAGATCCCCCCTGCTATGATTATATTTAACATAAAGTTTGGGGGGGGGGGGGGGAGTGGGGGGTCTGAAAAGCAATTTTCCCTGCCGCAACATGTCCTTCCATTATGATTTTGGACCACCACCCCCCCGCGGGGCCTCTCATACAACAAACAACTTTGACCCCCCTCCAAAAAGTGGTTTTCCCTGCTCCTGCCATAACCCCATTCCCGCTTACCTCATCCATACTTCCATTCCACTCCCCTATCGCCACATATCCCTTCCACTTATTGTTATCAGGAAAACTAGTGTCCATTTAGAGATGCTAGTCCCACTAAGACGGGTAGCTATCTTAGAAAAAAACAAACTAAAGTTACTTGTGTTTTCCTTTATGAGAGATAGATGATAGAGAAGCAGAGAGTACCGACCTCAGTCTTTCGCTAGTCTCCTTGCTTGTTTCCTCTCTCCTTTGATAGAGCTTTCGCCACTCCTTTCTCACTTGTCCCACTTCAAAGAACACCTATAGAGTCAAAGCAGCAAAATACCATCAAAGCATAGAGATCTATAACCATAAACAATGTAGGATCAGATGTACATTAACCATATAAATGCATATACAAATACAAGATTCAGAGATATACAAGCATATGAAGGAAAACTCAAATAGCTTTATTGATAGAAGTAGCAGAAGAGAGGATTACAACCAAGCTGTCTGATCCAGCATCATCCTCCCAGCATGAAAGCCCTCTGCACCTCATACAAAGCAAGATCACCCAACAATGTCTTCAAAGAGAAACCAACAACACTTTCTTGCAAATTACAAAATTCTAGCCTTTGGATCTCTAGGATGAGGGATCCATATATAGATGTTTGTAGGAGAGTGACTCAGCTTCTGGGATTTTGATTAGTGTCATTTCACTTATAGTTCTTAGTTCCACTTGGAGATTTCATGATCTCTTACTCATCCCTGGGCGAATTTAGAGAGGCAAGTGTCATATGAGCAGTTTATAGAAGATTCTTTGAGTTTCCACCTAGAAAACTGCTTTTGCCATTTGTCTGCTCTCGCTCATCATACCCTACAAAAGATATTTTCAGTATGCATCGCACCCCCGTGTGTAATAGGTGAGATGCATTGCACCCTTAGCATGGAGCAGTCTGTATGGTCCAGTTTTGACCAATTTTGAGCAGTTTTTTAGGGAGAACTTCTGGAAAATGATGTAATCAGTTGACCTTGTTCCTTTAAGATATGAAACAACACTTTTAGTGGTTTAGAAGCCCTTGGTTTATGGACATATGTGATTGGAGTTGAAGTGCCCAAATATGTCTATAACAGTTGCCCCCTAAAGCATGAGGTCGTAAATCTTTTGATGTCGGGTGAAATGCTTTATAATGAGGATCTAAGGTTTTTCGAACTAGAAGGTGACCTGTAATAAGATACAATACAATACATTATCTTCATAATATATTCATGATCTAGCTGAGGCGGGCATTCCCATGCTCGGATTTATAAATTAATTTTCATGTACATAAGATGGACAATCTTCTGTGTGGCAGACTGATGATTCTGGTAGAGCCATCATCCCTTAGTTTGGATGATTATATGTGCAGTTGTGATGTACATTTGATGTCTTTATTTTCCTGAATATATCGCAGCCCAGATGGATGCAACTAGATCTGGGGTCTTCAAACTCGTTCAATCTTTGCCCGAAGTACAAGTCGATCCATGTGAAAAGATGTTCTAATGTCGAACATGGAAAGCCATCACCTGATTACCAGCTAATGATGTAAGCTGTTAACAGGCATGAGAGGAATCACCGATAATGATAATGACCCTCAAGGTACTGCAGTACAATTCACGTGGTGTGAATACATGAGTTGATGTCGAACACCACGCAAAATCTTTCGGTCGAAGGCCATTGATGTAAACCTGTCGTTGGAAGTGAGAAACTTGCCATTGAGGCATGCAAGGTTCAAAGTACTGAAAGGGTTGTTCCTAAGTCAACTTCTTGGATAATGAGTTGATGTCAACAAGAAGTGACCCGTCGTAGGAGGGCCTTAATGAATCCCACATATATGACACGAAACAGAGCGAAAGATTTTATGGAGGTGAAAACGATATGATGATACAAGGTTCAGGGTGGCAGTGATGAAAAATGGAGAGTGAAGGTATTGCAGCGGATGAGGTGTTAGCTAGGTTGGTGAAATCTCTTAGTGACTTCTCTTGAACATATCGGCGACACTGAAATGGATTGGTAGCATTAACCCCAAAATGGATGGTATGGCAGACCAATGGTGATATGACCGGTGAACAGAATAACCCAACCTGACTCAATCATGGTGACGGAGTGAAAGTGTCATGTTCAAGAGCGACCTGCTACCAATGAAGTTATTCAAGTTTTCTTCCCTTTTTCCCCAGTCATTGCTGACCAGTACCTCTTTATTTTTGTCAAGCTTAAGGAGGATAACATATGCTTGTTCTATAATTTTCCCTTCAGGAAAACCTGTCGCTATGTTTTAACGAGCCTAGCAATAGTGAAACTCACTCTTGTCTGCATGGACAAGTTTGTCACTATTGTTTTAATGAGTTCAACGACAAAGATAACTCAGTCCTTTTCAATTTTAAAGAGTCTAAAAAGAGACATAAAGGCAACTCCAGTAGTCCTTCTTCGTAATATAATCCCTCAAGTCCAAAAAAGTATAAAATAATATGAAAGGCATGACTTTTCGATAGTTTTGACGAGCTGAACAAGACAAGCACTCGATCTTTTTGTGTAATGATCCCTCAGGTCCAAAAAGATTAAAATCTAGAGGAGGGATGGCACTTCCAATCACTTTAATGAGCTGGAGAGGCTAATTGCTCGAAAATATTTTCATATTTTATGAGTTAGATGAAAAGATCTTAAAGGAGACTCGTTTTTTGAGGAACGAGTGATGTTTTTGGATAGCAACTGGTTCCAGGTAAGGTTTGGAACTTTTTCAATCATGACAGTGTAAAGAAGGTGGCTAATAGAATCACTCGTCGCAGCTGTTCCTCAAAAGGGTAAACAATCAAATGGAGGCATATGATTGGCTAAAAAAGAGTGGAGGTGATGGTAAGAACACGACCACGGCTCAAAAGCTAAAAATTATGCGATCGCAATGGTTATTTACCGAAGGAGGGTTCTTTTTAATGAGCTTGAACTCTGGGGGAACATTTTCTCATTGCTAGGTTTATTTTTTAATGAGATTGAACTTCGCGTAAAACTGCTCGTGCTAGTCATATAATAAGGATGTCTCATCGATAGGTTCATTTTTTACAGAGCTTGCCCCATTCGAAACTTTTCTCCGAAGCCTTTTGTTATGTAAGCTAGGAACGACCAACCTATGAGTTTAAAGGGTTGACAGCCTATAAACTAAAAAAATAAATGGTCACTTTCACTTGCATGCAAAAAGGTTTGCATGCCCCCAGGTATAATGAAATAGAGCTTCTAGGTTACCATACGGAAGTTCTTGCATTAGCAAGATTGTTCCACCTGCGTAGCAGATAAAACACTTCCTCGGCTTTGTCCATTGAAATGGACGAAGGTGATTCAAGTTCCAATCACCTAACCTTTGATGAGGGAATCCTTTTCCAGTCTGATCCATTTTCCTAAACGGACAAGATAGTCAAACTAGTCATATTCCTACACGAAAACCTACCTTATATTTGGGTTTTTCCTGCCGAAGCAGACCAGGGTGCATGCCTCCTGGGTTTTAGTCACAATCACCGAATCACTCGCGCTCATCAGGTTGACAGACTAGAGATTGATGAGACATTCCTTGCGTAAAAGGACCAGTTAGGGATGGAATTTGACTAGTAGTTGTGCTTGAACCAGGGAATGAAAGTTGGTCAACTAAGTGGACCACTCTGCCTTCATGCGGAAAACACATCACTCTAAAGAGTGAGGAAACGATAGCTCCCATGCTATAAATGTAGTCACACCCAAGGAGTAGATTGTAATCTAGAGGCCCTTGGACTACCATCACGTTTAGATGAACGATTTTCCTTCTCAAAATTATAAGAAAATTTGGAAGGATCCCTAACGGTTGACTTGTTCCTTTGTTGAAGCCTGTCAGATTTCGAATCTCAGGCAGAAGCGATGGCGAACCAAGTGCTTTCCAAGTAGTTGAGGAAAGGATACTCACAAAAGCCCCTTCATCTATGATAGTACCAACCATGATCATTTTGTAAGCTTGTACTATGATTCGGAATGGTACATTAGATGGTAGGCGGGGTCTCCCTAGTAGATTCCAATCGAAGGAAACGATTATATTTCTTGGAGGAGGGGCTGAATAAACGGCCGGGTAAATCTCTGATGAACTTCCTTCTTGCGGTAAAGGAATGGGTAGATTTCCCCCTTGTTCATCGGATTCTGTGTTGACAAAAAGAATTTGAACGGTGTCGTTCTCATTCTCTTTGGTGACTGTATCATCTGAAGGTGGACCCTCTGAAGACAAGACTGGGTCCACTGCCATCTCGACCTGTTGACTTTGGTCCGGTGTGGACTCAGAGGGTTTATCTTCAATGATAGGTGCTTCAACTGACAACAAAGGTGTTTCAGTCAGATTTTCAACTAGCGATGGACTTGGCAATATTTTCTTGTATCCAGGAGGAAGTCGCTACAGTGAGGCAGGACGGTTATCCAGGACTCTTTTAGCTTCATCCAGGAAAGGACAACGGTGGAGGGCATGATCGCCTTCACACAGTCGACAAGGAAATTTAGATCTTCCATTCATTCCGTTGGCTTCGTTTTCACTAGTTGATGGTGTGCTCTCAACATGATCATCAGAGGTTGAAGACACCGGATTGTGCAAGCAGGGAGACCAGTCCCTCAAGATCCGTGCGATGAAGGGAAAATCTCGATGATAGAGGTCTCCCTTGTAAATGACACATGGAGATTTAGGTTTGGATGGTGCAGTGTGTGGATTTTCGCCAGACGATGCATGATTGCCCCCTTTCGCCATTGGATTCTTCTTCTTCTTCTCCTTCCCTTTCTTATTCTTCTCAGTTACTTGGTTTTTAGGATTACTAGCTTTGCCAAGCGAAGAGGAAGAAGGAGAGGGAGAAAAAAATGAAGTAGAAAGTGGGGGAGCGACTTCAAGATCATCTAGTTGCTAATTTGTTTACTGAGGAATTGCGATGTTTTGAACAACAGAGGTTGAGAAAATCCATACTAGCAGGCCAATTGTGAGTCCTGGAAGGGATAATGTGGCCATTTTTGGAGCACCAACATCTCCCCAAGAGGAGAAGAGACTAGGATTTCTCCCAAGGGGAAATCCTTGATTGGTAGGCTCCATTTTCTCAACCTAAGACCAACGAGGGAACAGTGACATTATTCTGATTAAAATAAATTTTATGACGCCTTGACACAACTTGCTTTTTCAATTTTTAAGAGTCGAGAAAAAACTAAAGATGACTCTAGTCGCCTTCGATTTTTAATGAGCCTGAATTGACAAGTGCTCAGATGGACCTTTTCTTTTAAGGGGTCTGAAAAGGAACGAAAGTGACTACTCTGGAAATCTAGATAGAGGAATTACCAAACCAATCGCAAAACTGCAGAATAATTTTTACGGTATGATAGTCAATTTTCCCGAATGTTGTGTTCAGTGCATTGCAATCGATAGGGCGGCAGACACGGCTTCCTAAGGATAAAGGATGTAGCCTATTGTGGTCTCCCAATATATACTCGACGGTATGTGGGATCACAAGTCTGTACTGGCACTTGTCATCTCAAAGAGGAGGAATCACCCAACCTACGATGAAAGCGATAGTTACCAGGCTTTACGACACCAGAATACGTCTCTAGCCTAGACTTCTAAATGTTGTGCGTTAGGTTCCAAAGCATTTTTATGTTCATTGAGGTTTATTTTATAGTTGATCTTTATTAAGAAGTTTTCCTTTAAGGTTCACCACGTGATGTAGATATACAATTCCTAAATGTGCAATTTAAGATGTTAAATAGCCATTTACTTTCTTTTTGCAATGAAAATCCTAGCTACTAAGGAAAGAGAAATGAAATTCTTTCAACATAGAGCAAAGAGCACACACTAGATGCACTTTCCCTAAATCAATTTCAGCATGCAGTCTAAATGCAAATGCACATGCATGTATTTTTTTTCAGTTTCCTTAATGTGAGAATGACAAAAAGAAAACCAAGTATAAATCTGAATTATCCTCTTTCAAAGCGACAATACTAACAATTTTCTCTTCAAAAAATGAAAGGAAGGCTATGACGACACTTTGTGATTTCAAATTTAAAATTTCTTTCGACACTTGAAATACTATTAATTCAAATCGAATACAATGGCAAAAGTGTAATCAACTATCTAAAAGAGGAATGCTTTACGACACTCTTTTTCTTGACCGAAAACGACACTTGCGACACTATCAAATCAAAAGACGACAATTCCATTAAGCTACTATTTGCAAAGGAGAACTATGAATGATGAAAAATACATAAAAAAAAAACATTCACAATTCCTTATCAGTGGAGGCTGAAATAATGCAAAGGAAGATGGTTTCAACAGTGATGTACTGATCATAGACATCAAAACTACTGAATAAAGCTAAAGACAATGAAGAAAAAACCAAAATCTGGAGGCAGAAGCAGTCTTAGTCAATCATTGCACCTGTAACACAAGGAAACAGGGATGCATCTCACCTGCAACACACGGGAGGTGAGATGCATCCAGATTGCCAATGAGAGATAGTGCGATGGTCCAAGGATGAGACTGAGCTTGGTTTTCACTCACAGTTTGCAGCTAAGTTCAGGGATTTAGACTGAGCTAATGATTGTCAGTAAACACAAAGTATAGGGGCTGATCTAATGAGGTTATTTGAGCTACCACCAGGGAACTTAGGATATTTGCAAGCTAGATGTTCAGTTCATAAACCAACCCAGAGATTGACTGAAGCAGCGTTGATCTAATTTGCACTTGCATAGCAAAAGTAGTTCGAAGGCTAGTTGGCTTAACTTCAGGCTCCGCCTGTGGTTTATAAAGCAAACAACAGTAACAAAACAAACAAACTATTCACTCCCCAGTGGAGTCGCCATTTTTTAATCAGGAAAACTAGTGTCCATTCAGAGCTGCTAGTTCCACTAAGACGGGTAGCTATCTTAGAAACAAACTAACTAAAGTTACTTGTTATTTCCTTTATGAGAGATAGATGAGAGAGAAGCAGAGAGTACCAACCTCAGTCTTTCGCTAGTCTCCTTGCTTGTTTCCTCTCCCCTTTGATAGAGATTTCACCACTCCTTTCTCACTTGTCCCACTTCAAAGAACACGTGTAGATTCAAAGCAGCAAAATACCATCAAAGCATAGAGATCTATAACCATAAACAATGTAGGATCAGATGTACATTAACCATATAAATGCATATACAAATTCAAGATTCAGAGATATACAAGCATATGAAGGAAAACTCAAATAAATTTATTGATAGAAGTAGTAGAAGAGAGGATTACAGACAAGTTGTCTGATCCAGCATCATCCTCCCAGCATGAAAGCCCTCTTCACCTCATATAGAGCAAGATCACCCAACAATGTCTTCAACGAGAAACCAACGACACTTCCTTGCAAATTACAAAATTCTAGCCTTTGGATCTCCAGGATGAGGGATCCATATATAGATGTTTGTACGAGAGTGAGTCAGCTTCTGGGATTTTGATTAGTGTCATTTCATTGATATTTCTTGGTTCCACTTGGAGATTTCATGATCTCTTACTCGTCCCTGGGCGAATTCAGAGAGGCATGTGTCATATGAGCAGTTTATAGACGATTCTTTGAGTTTCCACCTAGCAAACTACTTCCACCATTTGTCTGCTCTCTCTCATCGCACCCTACAGAAGGGATTTTCAATATGCATTGCACCCCCCGTGTGTAATAGGTGAGATGCATCGCACCCTTAGCATGGAGCAGTCTGTATGGTCCAGTTTTGACCAATTCTGAGCAGTTTTTCAGGGAGAACTTCTGGGAAATGATGTAATCAGCTGACCTTGTTCCTTTAGGGTATGAAACAACACTTTTATGGGTTTAGAAGCCCTTGGTCTATGGACATATGTGATTGGGGTTGCAGTGCCCAAATATGGCTATAACACTTATCACTTCCCTCCAATGGCCCCATGCCTCCATCCTCCTATCCCTTGCCGCCACGTTGATGACCATTACCATTTTCCGTTGCGGCTCCTTTTCGTTGCCTTCATCTCATCATGGATTAAATGGCCATGAGAAGTCATTTATCCAATAGTCTCACTCCGTTTATGAACTATAAAGCTATGTTTTCTCCCGTGATCACATCCTTTTCTCGTTTTCCCACTATCACAATGCTCCCGAGCCCTCTGCATTATTTCCTATCAATGACTGTTTACAGAGAAACCACCTCCACACTCTCTTCCCATGCAATTAACCATGGTCCTTTGCAAATCCCATCTGTCATCCTCTGTAATTTCATTCTGCTACCACAATGGCCCCCAAAATTGCCATTGTGGTAAGCCCCATGCTCGCTCCCCCTATGGATTTAGACCACGTCCCCCTTGTTGACAGAGATTACAAAATCGCTAAAACGCAGTGTGAATTTGACCTCTTAGAATTACATTATTGGATTCGTGACACTTACCTTGACTAGTAGGACGAGATTAACCTCTAGCAATCTAGGCTACCCCTGGTCATCTTCCTCCAATCCTAATATTTCCCTAAATTTTTCCTCAAGTGTCATGCCTCTTATCTCTCAAGTAAGAGGGCTATCATCACCCCTAATCGTGAAATCCTTTTCATTATCACCTCTAAAATTATAAACCAAATGTTGCAGGTCCCCTATAGTGACTCTCTAACTCCCTTTTCCATTGAGACTCTTAAATAAATATATCAGAAACTCACCTTTCCCTAGAGAGCTAGAATTTTCGAGGTCTTCCTACCAGAAGATTCTCAACTCCCCAAGAAGAACCCCCCTTAACCCTCTTCTATTTTCCCTCAAAGAACTAGAAATATTATCTTTGTCTTGTCATGCTTACTTGGTTACTTTTAAGATGAATGTCTTTGATGGCCTTGGCCTCAACCCACTTGGTTAAATAGTCAATGAACACAATGATGTACTACTTTTGCCTGGATGGAGGGTCAATGGGTCCAATGAAATCCATGCCCCACTTGTCAAATGGCTCGAAAGTCACTTGAGGTTACAAAGGAATTTCATCCCTTGGGGTAGTTTTCCCCATCCTTTGGCACCAATCACATTGACTAGTATACCTCCTCACATCCTGGTGAAGAGTGGGCCAGTAATAACCAGCTTGTAACACCTTGCATGTTGTCCTTTTGGCACCTTAGTGACCTCCACGAGGCCCATCATGATAGGTTAGAAGGATGTCAAAGACTTCCTCCTCCCTGACACATCTTCTCAGAATTTGATCTAGGCCTAGTTTGAAGTGGTTTCCCCCAATCCAAGTGAATGGGGCACTCTTCCTCACAATCTTTCTCTTTTCCTTGGAGGACAAATTTGGTGGCAACTGTGACAACACTAAGTAATTTTCTATGTCAACAAAACATGGAGAGAGAACTAAAATGGCAAATAAGTGTTCAGATAACTTATCATCAACCATTCCTTCCTCCCCTACAGGCAAAGTCAATCTGGATAAAAAATTTGCAACAACATTCTCTTTGCCAGGCTTATCAATAGTAGTTAAAGCAAACTGTTGCAATAAAAGTAACCATCTAATAATCCGAGCATTTACACCAGGTTTATTCATCAAGTATTTAATTGCAGCATCGTCAGTATGTACAAATTTTTTGTAACCTATAATGTAATGCCTAAATTTGATTAATGAATGCACAACAGCTAGGAGCTCCTTTTCAGTCACTATGTAGTTCACCTAGGCTTTTGACATATTCTTACTGATGAAGTAAATGACATAAGATAGCTTGTCATCTATCTGGCCTAGAGCTACTCCTATGGATTTGTGAGAGGCATCAACATGTATATGGAAAGGAAGGGCCCAATTTGGGCCTCGGAGAATAGGTGCAGTGGTCAACTTGTCCTTTAGGGTGTCCAAGGCCTCTTGATAGCTTTCTGACCATAAAAATTCAGATTCTTTGGCCAATAACCCAAATAAAGGAGAAGCTAACTTGTTGAAGTCTTTTATAAATCTCCTATAGTATCCAGCTAAACCTAGAAAACTTCTGACATCCCTCTGTTTTTGCGGAGGTGGGACCCTTTTGATGATGGCTATCTTATTTGGGTCCACCTGCAGTCCTTTCTAGGATATTGAATGACCTAGAATAGTCCATGCAGTCCTTTCTAGGATATTGAATGACCTAGAATAGCCCCTGCAATCATCAAGAACTCACATTTTTTGGGACTAAGGGAAAAGTTCATTTCAATGCATTTTTTCAACACCTTACCCAAGTTGGACAGAGCCTCCTGGAAATCACACCCATAGGGTGTAAAATCATCCATATAAATTTCTATTGCATCATGGACTAGCTCGGCAAAGATACTCAGGAATGCCCTCTAGAAAGTGGTAGGGACATTGCATAGGCCAAAAGGAAGGACTCTATAGGTGAAGGTACCCCAAGGATAGGTGAAGGTGGTTTTATCCTGGTCCTCTGGGCTGATCTAGATTTGATTGTGCCCGCTAAACCCATCTAGGAAAGAGAAAAACTTTTTCCCTACCAGACCATATAACACTTGGTCAATGAAAGGTAGAGGCAAATTGTTGTGGGGAAAAATGCCTATGCAGGACGATTCTATCCACCTAAGGTGTGACAGTGCCTTAGCAACAAACAGATACAGCTATTCTGATTTCTTCCTTTATGAAATGTGAAAGAGGGGAGATCGATAGACTTACCGTTGTCTTCCGTTTGTCCCTCGATCTAGATCCTCTTCTCTTTGGGTGTTCACAGCTACTTGCCTCCTCGCTTACTCAAGAGTACTTGATTCCCACGAGATCACAAGAGAACAGCTACCTGTGACAAGAGAACAACACAACACAAAGGCAAATATTCATATTCATAAATGATTCAGGATTAGAAGTAAATCAAATACACTAATGCAATCATACAAATACACCAGTATATAGGAGAAAACCAAGATAGCTTTATTGATTGATAACAAGGTTCAGGAAGAGATACAACCCAGAGGGCTCCAATCCAGCATCTCCTTCCCAGAAGAATGGAATTCCTTCTTCAGCTCCCTTCAAAGCATTAAGCACCCAATGTTTCCAGTCTCAAACCAACAGCAATTCTTTGCAATAACAAAATTCCAGCCTCTAGATCTCATGGAGGAGAGATCTATATATAGTTATTTTGGAGAGAGGATGAGTCAGCTTGAGATCTGACTAGTGTCCTCTCCCTCTCTCAGCTCTTGAGTCCACTTGGAGGTTCTTGCTTCCACTTGGAGATTTGGAACCTCTTACTCATCACCAGTCGAATTCCCTGAGGCAAGTGTCATTTTGGAAGCTTCCTGAGCATTGACACATTGAGGAATGAGCCTGCCACTTGTCCAAACTCGCTCAGCGTAGGTAGCTAGTGTTGGAGTTGACATTCAATGCAGGTAGCCAGTGTAGCAGTTGACATTCAGCGCAGATGCTCAGTGGAGCAGTTGACATGATCCTGAATTGACTTGTTTTTGAGCGGTTTCAGGTGGAGAACTTCTGCGAATTGCTGTGGTTAGTTAGCCTTGTTCCTCTAGGGGTAGGAACAACATGTTTAGGGACTTTGGATCCCTTAGATTATGGACATTTCATGCTCAATGCTGTAAGGCACAAAAATTTCTATAACAGTTGCCCCCTAAAGTATGAGGCCGTTTATCGGGTGAAATGCTTTATCCAGGAGGGTCTGAAGTTCATCCATTTGCTGGGAGGAAACCTGTAATAAGATACAATACAATACATTATGATTCATACTGCTTTCATGATCCAGCTGAGGTGGGCATTCCCATGCTCAGTTTTATAAATTCATTTTTGTGCATAGAACAGACGATCGTCTGATGGTAGACTGATAATTTTGGCGAAATTATCATCCTTTGAGTAGGATGATCATCTGCTGCAATGATGTACATGTCAAATGTCTTTATTTTTCCTGAATATATATCGCAGCCCGGATGGATGAAACTAGATCCGGGGTCTTCAAACTCGTTCGATCTTCACTCTAAGTACAAGTCGATCCATGTGAGAATTGCGCTGAAGTCGAACATGGAAAGACATCGCTTGATTACCGGTCAATGATGTAAACCGTTAACAAGCGCGAGAGGAATCACCGATAATGATAATGACCCTCAAGGTACTGCAGTACAATTCACGTGGTGTGAATAAAGGACTTGGCATCGAACACCACGCAAAATCTTCTGGTCGAAGGTCATTGATGTATACCTGTCGCCGGAAGTGAGAAACTTGCCATTGAGGCATGCAAGCTTCAAAGTACTGAAGGGGTTGTTCCTAGATCAACTTCTTGGATAATGAGCTGATGTCGACAAGAAGCGATCCGTCAAAGGAGGGCCTTGATGAATCCCACATCAGTGACACGGAACGGAGTTAATGATTTTAATGGAGGTGAAAACGATCTGTGACATATGATTCAGGGTGGCGGTCATGAATGGATGAAGGATAATGTATGGCAGTGGATGGGACCCGGTTGACTCTTTCTGAATGACTTCTCTTGAACATATGGCGACACTGATGCGATGGATCGGTAGCATTACCCCAAATATGGATGGTATGGCGAGACCATGGTGATGTGACCGGTGAATGAGACAACCCAACCCGATTGTGGTACGGAGGAAAAGTGTCATGTTCAAGAGCGACCTGCTACCATCAAAGTTTTCTCGATTTTCTCCCAATTTTTCCCCAGTCATTGCTGACTAGTACCTCTTTATTTTTGTCAAGCTTGAGGAGGATAACATATGCTTGTTCTATAACCTGCCCTTCGGGCAAGCCCATCGCTATGTTTTAACGAGCCTATCGATAGTGAAACTCGTTCTCGTCTAAAGACAAGTTTGTTGCTTTTTAGTGATTTTAGTGAGTCTAACGACAAGGATAACTTGGTCCTTTTCATTTTTAGAGAGTCTGAAAAGGTACATAAAGTTAACTCCATAAGTCCTTTTTCGTCATCTAATCCCTTAAGTCCAAAAAAGTATAAAACAATACAGAAGGGATGAGTTTTCGATAGTTTTAACGAGCCGAACAAAACAAGCGCTCGATCTTTTTGTGCAATAATCCCTCAGGTCCAAAAATATTAAAATCTAGAGGAGGGATAGCACTTCCGGTCGCTTTAACGAGCTGGAAGGCCAAAACTCGGCAATATTTTCATATTTTACGAGTCAGTTGAAAAGAGCTTAAAGAAGACTCGTCTTTTGAGGAACGAGTGATGAACAGGGTTAGCAGCTGATTCCAGGTACAGGTTGGAATTTTCCAATCACGGCAGAGTCACAAGGATGGCTAGGTGAAATCACTCTTCGCAGCTGTTCCTCAAAATGGGTAAACAATCATATGGAGGTGAACGATCGGCCAATGGAAAAGTGGAGGTGACAGGTGCAAACACGACCAAGGCTTTAACGGCTGATGATATTACATTCACAGTGGTTATTTACCGGGTAGGTTCATTTTTTTTATTTTAAAATGAGCTTAAATATTGGAGGAAACTCTTGCTCATTGCTTATGTTTATTTTTTAACGAGCATGAACTATGTGCTAAAACTGCTCGATCTTATGTTTATTTTTTAACGAGCATGAACTATGTGCTAAAACTGCTCGATCTTATGTTTATTTTTTAACGAGCATGAACTATGTGCTAAAACTGCTCGGATCTTGCATTTATTTTTTAACGAGCATGAACTTTATGCTAAAACTGCTCGTTTACCCAGTCATATGATAAGAGTGTCTCATCAAGATTCTATTTTTTATGGAGCTTCATCTCACTAAGCTTTGCTCCGGATCCTTTCTTTATGCAAATTTGGAAACGACTAATCCTACGAGTTTAAAGGGTTAGAGGTCCTAAAAATTTAAAAAATAAATAGTCGTCCCTTGCTTGCACTCCGAAAGGTTTGCATGCCCCCAGGTATAAAGTACGATTTCAAGGTTACCCCTCAATTTGCAGATAAAACATTTGTTTTACCGGGAGAGGCCTACCTCTTTCAGGTTACCCAAAGATTGTCTCATTAATCTTTCAAACAAAACATTTCCTCGGCAATGTCTACCGAAATAAACAAAGGTGAGTGACAACCCCCGCCCTCTCACATAACTTTGACAAGAGAATCTTATTCCAGAACAACCCCTCTTCCAACCACGGACGGGGTACGGACTAGTCATATTCTCCCGTGGAAACCTACCCTATACCCAAAGTTTTCCTGCCGAAGCAGGCCAGGACGCATACCCCCTAGGTTCCGGTCATATCCTCCCGGATTACTCGCGCTCATCAGGAGGACGGACCGTGGGTTGAGACACTTCTTGCATGAATAGACCATTTAGGGATGGTACATGACTATTTGCGATGCGTGATCTGGGAAACGAAAGTTGGTCTACGAGCTTGACCATTCTTCCTTCATGCGGAAAACACATTACTCTAAAGAGTGTGGAGACTATAGCTCTCATGCAATATATATAGTCTCGTCCAAGGAGTAGGTTATAATCCAAGGGTCCTTGAACGACCATCACGTTCATTTGAATGGTCTTCCCTTTCAATGTTATAGGCACATTGGGGAGGATCCCTAAAGGTCGACTGGTTCCTTTATCAAAACCTGATAGATTTCTCATTTCAGGTAAAAGCGTTGGCGAACCAAGCGCTTTCCAAGCAATAGAGGAAAGGATACTCACAGATGCCCCCTCATCAATGATAGTGCCAGCCATTACCATTCTGTATATTTGAACGATTATTCTGAATGGTATGCTGGCTGGCAACCGGGGTCTGCCTAGTTGGTTCCAATCAAAGGACACAACCAGGTTGCTTGGTGGTGGGACCAAATAAACGGCCGGATATCGCTCTGACGAACTTCCTTCCTGCGATAAAGGAATGGTGGCATTGCCCCCTTGTTCATCAAAGTCGGTGTTGATGAAGAGAATTTGGACGGTGTCGTCTTTATTCTCCTCTGTGATGGTATCATTCGAAGATAGAGCCTCTGAAGGCAAAACCGGGTCAACTGCCGTATCAACCTTTTGACTTTCGTCAGGCATGGATCCAGACGGTTCATCTTTGATGATAGGTGCTTCGGCTGACCACCTGGGCGGGTCAGCCGGGTTCTCAACTAGTGAGGGACTTGGCAGGAGTCTTTGATATCCAGGAGGGAGATGCGCTCGTAAAATCGGGCGATCTTCCAGAACTCTTTTTGCCTCGTCTAAGAAGGGACAACGGTGGATGGCGTGATCGCCTTCGCACAGTCTGCAGGGAAATTTAGCTTTCCCGCTCTGTCCTGGGGCTTCACTCCCACTAGTTGATGGTGAGCAGTCGACATGGCTATCAAAGGTCGATGCTACCGAATTGTGCAAACGGGGGGACCAGTCCCTTAGTATCCGGGGGATACAGGGACAATCTCTATGGAAGTGGTCTCCCTTGCATATGACGCACGGCGATTTAGGCCTTACGAGTGCTGTGTGTGGATTTCTGTTAGATGACACTTGTTTGCCCCCAGTCACCTTAGGCTCCTTCTTCTTCTTTTCTTTCTTCTTCTTCTCCTTCTTCTCCTTAGGAACCCGGTTTTTTGTTTTACCAGTTCCGTCAAGCGAAGAGGAAGGAGGAGAGGAAGATGAAGTAGAAGGCTGGTTGGCAACTCTAGTCTGGTCTAACTGTTGACTCGACTGTTCAGGAATGGTGGTGTTCTGAACGACATTGGTTGAAAAGAGCCAAACTGGTAGGCCAATTGTCAGTCCTGGAAGTGACAATGTGGCCATGTGGGGCGCACCAACATCTCCCCAAGAGGAGAAGGGACTAGGATTTCCACCAAGGGGAATTCCTTGGTTGGTGTGCTCCATCTTTCAACCCAAAGATCAACGCAGGAATTAAAGGGTGATTGTTCCGTTTAAAATAAATTTTAACAACGCTTTAGACACAACTTGCTTTTTCAGTTTTAAAGAGTCGAGAAAAAGCTAAAGATGACTCTAGTCTCCTTCGATGTTTTAACGAGCCCGAAGTGACAAATGCTCGGATGGACTTTTTCTGTTATAGAGTCTGAAAAAGGCCAAAAGGAACTGCTCTGGAGTTCTAGGCAGAGGGTGTGCCAAACTTTTCACAAAACCGCAGAATACTTTTTAGGGTACGGGCGGTCGATCTTCGTGAATGCTGTGTTCACTGCATTGCGATCAGTAGGGCGGCCAACACGGTTTCCTAAGGATAAAGGATATATGCCTATAGGGGTCTCCCAATATATACGCGACGGTACGTGGGAGCACAATCCGTACTAGCGCTATCGTCCCTCAGGAGGAATCACCCACCTTCCACGAGATCGACAGTCACTAGGCTTAACGACGCCGGAACACGTCTCTATCCTAGACCTCTATGTTGTGCGTTATGTTACAAAGCGTTGTTAGGTTCATTCAGTTTATTTTAGGTTGATCTTTTTAAAGTTTGCCTTTCAAGGTTCACCACGAGATGTATGATAAAAATTCCTAAATGCAGTCTAAAGATGATAAGCAAGCTTTATTATCTTTTCAACTTTGAAAATCCTAGCTACTAAGGGAAAAGAAAGACACCATCTTTTCTCAAAGAGCAATCAGCACACTCTAATGCACTTTTCCTAAATCCAACATGCAAACTATCAAATGCAAAATGCACAATGCAGGTGTTTGTTTTCCGCTTTCTTAGTATTAATGCCTACAAAGAAAGCTTTTTGCACAACTTTGAATTTGCTTTTAAATGATCAATACAAACAAGTTCACTTTTTCGAAATCAGAGAAGGTAGAAGAGATTACACTACTTAACGATTTTTGAAATAAAGACTTGTTTTGACACTTCAAAAGAGACAAATTCAAACCAATAAGCAAAAGTAAATCTATAATCAATCTGTAAACAGCCAATGACCTCTCTTCTAAGATCACAATCAATCAGATCTGAATCAAAGGCTACAGGACGACTACTTTACTCATGCAAAGGAAAACTGTAAATGACGCCACAAACACATAAAAACATTCACAGTCTTTTTGTACAAAAGGAGGCGGAATCTAAGCAAAGAAAAGAAGTTATCTGACTGGTACCTATGCTGGTTAAAGGCTGCAAAAAACAGAGATCAAAACAGGGCAACAGAGAACAGAGAACCCCAGCTACACAAGGCCAAACTGGTTCAGCGCAACCTCAACACTGAGGATTTGACATTCAGCGCAGGTAGCCTTCACGGGACCTGCGTTGAAATGCAAACTGCCTTCACAGTGTCTGCGCTGAAGGAGAAACTCTCGTTTCCCCTGGGTTCTGGGTCACAAAATGCTCAAAAATCAACTGTTTCAGGCCAAATCAGAAACACAAGCAAGGTATAATCAAAGGGATGCTTTGAGAGGGTACTAAAGACTATCACAAGGATCATCAAATCATTTTTGGATCCATTGTTTAGATCATAGACAAGTCCAGCAACTGGATCAAAGCAGCAACTTTCTACTTTGCATCCGGGAAAGATGCAGTTCGATTGTTGATGTCAAGTCTATGAAGTAAACAAATGACAGAAACACAAATGAAATGAATAAACAAATTCTCCCCAGCGGATTCGCCAATTTGTTGTGGGGAAAAATGCCTATGCAGGACGATCCTATCCACCTAAGGTGTGACAGTGCCTTAGCAACAAACAGATACAGCTATTCTGATTTCTTCCTTTATGAAATGTGAAAGAGGGGAGATCGATAGACTTACCGTTGTCTTCCGTTTGTCCCTCGATCTAGATCCTCTTCTCTTTGGGTGTTCACAGCTACTTGCCTCCTCGCTTACTCAAGAGTACTTGATTCCCACGAGATCACAAGAGAACAGCTACCTGTGACAAGAGAACAACACAACACAAAGGCAAATATTCATATTCATAAATGATTCAGGATTAGAAGTAAATCAAATACACTAATGCAATCATACAAATACACCAGTATATAGGAGAAAACCAAGATAGCTTTATTGATTGATAACAAGGTTCAGGAAGAGATACAACCCAGAGGGCTCCAATCCAGCATCTCCTTCCCAGAAGAATGGAATTCCTTCTTCAGCTCCCTTCAAAGCATTAAGCACCCAATGTTTCCAGTCTCAAACCAACAACAATTCTTTGCAATAACAAAATTCCAGCCTCTAGATCTCATGGAGGAGAGATCTATATATAGTTATTTTGGAGAGAGGATGAGTCAGCTTGAGATCTGACTAGTGTCCTCTCCCTCTCTCAGTTCTTGAGTCCACTTGGAGGTTCTTGCTTCCACTTGGAGATTTGGAACCTCTTACTCATCACCAGTCGAATTCCCTGAGGCAAGTGTCATTTTGGAAGCTTCCTGAGCATTGACACATTGAGGAATGAGCCTGCCACTTGTCCAAACTCGCTCAGCTCAGGTAGCTAGTGTTGGAGTTGACATTCAACGCAGGTAGCCAGTGTAGCAGTTGACATTCAGCGCAGATGCTCAGTGGAGCAGTTGACATGATCCTGAATTGACTTGTTTTTGAGCGGTTTCAGGTGGAGAACTTTTGTGAATTGCTGTGGTTAGTTAGCCTTGTTCCTCTAGGGGTAGGAACAACATGTTTAGGGACTTTGGATCCCTTAGATTATGGACATTTCATGCTCAATGCTGTAAGGCACAAAAATGTCTATAACACAAATGGTCCTTCTTTGTTGCTTTTTTTAACTCTCTTTAATTGAAACAAATCCTCCACTTCCCATTTTTATTTGGAACCAACACCGAAGGAGAAACCCACTCACTGTCCGAGATAGGGTAAATGAATCCTGCATCCAGCGGCTTTTGCAGTTATTCTTTGACTATATCCTTAAGATTTGGATTCATTCTCCTTTGGGGTTATCACACTGGTTTGCAACCTTATTCAATATAAATGTGGTGAGTACACACCGAGGGGTGCACTCCCTTTAGATCTTTGTATCTCCAACCAAAGGCATCGAGATGTTCCCTTAGCATGTTGCACAACTCTACTTCTTGGTGTACAGAAAGAGAAGGGTTGATTTTCAAAGTTCTTTTAGGGCTGAATTCTATTGTCTTGTCACGAGTAGGGTTTGAATCAGCTAAGCATAGATCAATCAGATGGTTTCTCTTGGTTTCCTTTACTACTTCCTCTAAGAAAGAGGTGCTGGGAGTCGGATTTTGGAGTATGTGTTCAATCAAATCATCTTCATTTGGTTGACACATAGATTTTTCAATTCACCCAAAAGTTCATTCTCTTCTGGGGTAGGCTAGACTGGCTGAGTTAATCTTTTAGGAAAGGGTGGTGGATTCACTTTAGGCATACTTTCCTCTCTTTCCTCCTCACTCTCCCTAGGTGGAGATGGAGGTTGGTTGTCTGGGAGCATTCTCCCAAACCTTAGGTTGATTTCCTGAATTTCCACGACATAAGCAGGGTAGTATGTCTCTCCATTGTATACTTGTTGTGCTTGTCTGTTGTTCAGGTTCATATTTGGTTGGGCAAGCATCTGAGGTTGTTTAGGTGGAGCAGGGTGTAAAAGTTGTGGTTGAGTAGGAGGTGAAGGCAATAAAGTTGGAGCATTGTTGTATGGGGGCCTCCACCCCTGGGGTGGTGCATTCCACTAAAGTTGTGGCGGAGTATATGGATAAAATGACTAGTTGGTCAGTTGGGAATGGTACTGAGGTGAAAAAGACCAAGGAGAAGGTGTAGACCATGAGGAATGAGCAGGGGGGCCCCAAGAGGGACTGGATGTGTTCCAGTTAGGGTTGTAATATGCATAGGATGACCCTTTCATGCCCTGCTGGTATGGTCGAGGTCCATGAGGTCTCCTTTGATTTATGTAGCAAATTTGTTCAGTCATCCCTTCAATTCCTTTATACACAGCGTTTAGGTCAGGTAGAGAAGGGCACTTGTCTGTGGAGTGGTTTTCTTCACAGACCGAGCATATTTCTATAAGTTTTAATGGACATCCATTCCTAAGATGCCTCCTTATGCATCTAGGGCAAAAGATGGCTAATTCTCTCTCCCCTTCCTCCTACTTTCTCTTGATGTGCATATTGTCCATTTGTAGGGCGAGGGTTTGCAACATTTCGCTCTTGAAATATTCTAACATATTTCCAATTTCACCTTTTTCCTAGCTACCCTAGAATGATTCTTAAAGATAGTCTTGATATCTTCATAGGGTAGCTGGTAGATGTCCCCACCTTCTAGCAGGTTTAGGGTATCCAGAAGATCTTCCCTTACCCCCTGGAGCAAGACTAGCTTCAATGACTCAGGATCAAGTGTGCACCTAGCTCTTTTGTAGATAAGCTAGAATCTCTCTTCATAATCCTCTAAGGATTCATCATGCACTAAGGTCATCCTAAAAATTTCATCTTTAGTGTCTTTGGACCTGCAGTAGTCTCGATACTTGTTGTTGAAGGCTTGCTGCATCTGAGCCTAGGTTATGATGTTATCCCCAGGTAAACCCATGAACCAGCACAGAGATGCATCCTTGAGAGTGGATGGGAATAATTTCAACTTCTGATCATCAGTGGTGTAATCATAAGCTCTGCATATGATAGCAAACTCAAATAATAAAGTATCTGGATCTTCTAAGGTCAAGCCATGGAAATGAGGAAGAGTAGAGGGGCTTATGTTTTTCATCTTGGTATCCCCATTAGTTTCTTTGATGGGAAAAACACCCTCAATTCTTTCTCTATATCTTCTGTAATTTCTATTTTCAGCCATTAGGTCAGTTGGAATGGGTTCTCCTTCTTCTTCTCCCCCTGTAGGCTCTTCAAAAATATCTGGTTGTTCGCCTAAGGGGTCCTCCAATTCACAGCCATGAAAGAAGAGGGAAGGTTGGTTGTTTTAAGTGGTGGGAGTATTTGGTAGAAATTTTCCTAGGTTATCCCTATTCCCACGAGGCATGAAAAAAGTGTTTTTGTTTTGTTTTTTGTTTTTTCAAGCTTTGAGACTAATTGCAAAATTGAAATAGCAAACTAAATGGAAACTAACTGCTGAATGAAATCTCACTTGCAAAATCGAAAATAAAGCAAACCAATTTACAATTACTTTTGTAGAAATGAAGCTAATAGCAGAATGTCAGAGATAAGAAATGGAAGAAAGAAAGCAGAAATCACATCTTACTCAGAAACCTCCCCGACAACGATGCCAAAAAGTGATGAGCACCAGTATTGCAGCAAGAATGCTGCAACTCTTGGGGCTACCAAATTTACTTTATCAACCGAGGTTCATACAAACTTGGAGGTGACAGTGATGTATACACAAGTAGATGTGATGGGTCCACTCTTTGTCACTGCTGAGATGGCGATAGACCACTATGGTTTCTCAAACCAACCTTCTATTGATTCAGAAGAAGTTTGACTACCAATGAAGAAAGGGGAATTTTGCACTAATTGGGAGAATTGGAAGATTGTCTACTGCAGTAAGGAAAGACTAAAATCAATGCTTTAAACACACCACTCATCTAACTAATTGCTAAGAGATCTTACTTCAGAATAGTTCTAAGCTAACATGTGTTTAATCCTAACTGTCCTAGACATGCAATCTGAAATAACCAAACATTCTACTATTGTGCATATGAATGAACACAATAACTCTTTTTTCCTTTTTGTCCTTTTCCATGAAAATGTGAATACTAAATCTTCTTGGTGATGTGGCGGGTAAGTTAGAGATGGTGATGGAAGGTCAGATGATTTGAGAGGAAAATAGGGGTCTTCTCCTATTTTCTTGTATGCTTTTTCCACAAATCGGCCCCAAAACAGGCCACTACAGGTCATCCTACAGGATGTCCTAATGCTTCCTACAGGATGTCCTAATGCTCCTACAAGATCCCCTGTATTCCTACAGGATTCAGCTGAGAGCAATAGGAGTGATTTGGAAGGTGGTATAGGGCTTAGGGAAGGTGAATGATGGAATAAATAGGGCAAGGGAGTGGCTAGGACTTCTTTAGAGCTCAAAACAGAGTTTGTAAGATGGTTGGATTTGCTCAACAAACTTGGAAAGTTGTTCTTATGGAATGATGAATTAGTTGAGGGACTTGGTGGCTTTTGGTGATCATGGATGGATGAGATTAAGCTAGGGTTGTTGGCATGAGATCTTCCTGCACTATTGAAACTCTTGAAATACATACATTACCGGCATTTATCCATGAATCATATCAAAGAAAGAAGATTTCCAATCAACTTAAGAAAATAGAGTTTCATTATTTAGTTGCCTAGTTCATGCATGGAAATGCTTGCAAAAGATTGTGAAATGCCATGAGATTCAATAGAAAGCTAAAGATATTAGAAATGAAAATTTAAACCTATCTTTGAAAACTGAAAAGATGTTGGCCTAAGTAGCAGAAAACCCTAAATTCCATAAGAAATCAAAATTCTATCTTTTTGGGGTCGAATAGGAGTTTTTCCTCAAACCATGGTCCCTGAAGGGAGGAGTGAGGCCAAATCCACCTGCTATCATCCTTTTTGGTATTCCTTTATCTTTCTAAGCTACTGCTAAAGGAATGCACAAATGGAAGCAAACTAATCAATTCACAACTACTTGCAATGGAACAATGCTAAAACCAGTTTATGATAGATTTTTCGGCGAAAATCACATGAGAAACCATTTGTCGACGCGTTTCGAACCAACCAGTGTGGTTCATCGTCAGGACAAGTTGAAGAACAGATCCAGCTTAGCCTGTTTAAATAGCTAGAGCAAAGACACCAACAGTTACCTGGGGAAAAGGTTGACTTAAGGAGCAAGGTCAAATTTAGTTATATTAGGTAAAAAATAAATAAATAAATATCTAAATATATAAATGATAAATTATAATATAATAATAATAATATATAAATTTATATAAAAAATATAAATTTAGTTATATTAGGTGTAAGATCAATACATAAATATATAAATATATAAATGAAGAATTATAAAATAATAATAAATTATTTATTTATTAATAAATATATAAATGAAGAATAATAATAAACTATTTATTTATTTATTAAATAAATAAATAAATATAAATTAATAAATATAATAGCAAAAATAAATTATTTATTTAATTTATATAAATGAAAAATAAAAATAAATGGTATCATTAGTAAGGTAAATACATTCATATATAAATTTAGTTATATTAGGTGTAAGATAAATAAACAATTGAAGAATTATAAAACTAATAATAAATTATTTATTTATTAAATAAACAAAAATATAAATGAAGAATTAAAAATAATAATAAATTATTTATTTATTTATTAAATAAAGGAATAAATATATAAATAAATGAAAAATGAAAAAATATAAATTAATAAATATAATAGTAAATAAATTATTTATTTAATTTTTATAAATGAAAAAATGGAAATGGTATCATTAGTAAGGTAAAATTAAAGGGAAGAAGTTACGCACCGGGTTAATTAGTTAGAATTAAATAATCCAATAAATAAATAGGAAGAGGAAATAAGGATTAGAAAATAAAATAAATTAATTATAGTTAGTTATAGGTATTAAAAACTAAAAGGAAAGTGGAAAAATAAAATACATAAAATTAAAATTAGTTAAAATATTAAAAGTAATAATGGACCTTTCCTTATACTAACCAAATAAAAGGGTTAATGATCTGAAAGAATGTTGGAAATAATAAATAAATAATAATAATCCATAATAATAATAATAATAATAATAATAATAATAATAATTATAAAAGAATTAAGTTATAGAAAATAAATAATAATTAAAATAAATAAACAAGAAAAACGATTACTAAATAATAGTTTATAAATAAATAAATAAATAATAGTTAAAAATATAATAAATAATAATTAAGTTATTAAGTAAATCAATACTAAGAATAATATCCATAATAATAATAATAGAAAAAAGTTATTAAAAATAAATAATAAAATAAATAAATATAAATAAATTCAGAGACACGAAAAACGAGTACTAGTTTATTATTTGTATTAATAATAGTAACTGTATAATAAATACAGTAATTGTTTAATAGTTTCTTATTTGTATATTTAATAGTAATTGTCTAATAAATAATAGTAAATAAAAGTACTAATAATAAAAATATAAATAAAAGAGACAGAAAAAACGACTAAGAAGAAAGCGCTGGGACCCAGCACCTGCTGATTTTCCAGCCATCATCTCTATTGAGATTGTTGGGTCTCTTTTCAATCTCAATAGCTTCCCTAAATTTCCGATGATGGAAATGCGAAACTTTAGCGATAACACTAGCTTCCTCAATGCAAACATGATGATTGGTTTTTTCTACATGCTCAACCAAAGCGGAAGATTTAGCTCTCCTATGCTTAAGGTCAGCAGCGTGCTCACAAATCCTCTTATTTATGGAGCGACCGGTTTCACTGTTCTTAAGGTTGATAAGGGTGGTGCTGCTGTCATCCTCAACAGGGCTGATTACCACAGCAAAATGTTGGATCATCTTCTTAATAGTGGTAGCTACAAAAAGCTTCCCAAGAATCCTTTAAAGAAGGTTTCTAGGAATGTGGCTCTTGCGATTAAATCCATTAGTTCGTTGAGTTCACTTCACCATAAACTCATTGAGAGCAACCCTATTACTCTGAGGATCTATGGTCTCCCCAAGATTCATAAGGAAGGAGCTCCTTTGAGGCCCATCGTCAACACTATTGGAGGTCCTACCTACCTTCTTGCTAAGTTTCTTGCATTAAAGCTTAAGCCCCTAGTTGGTCGTACGGAGTCCTTCATTAAAGACGTTGCTTCCTTCATTGATGAACTTAAGGGCATTAAGCTTGACCCTAGGGACATTCTTGTTAGCTTTGATGTTGTATCCTTGTTCACTTGCATTCCTATTAAGGAGGCCTTGGAGGTGATCTACCGCCTAACTGACCCTGACACAGCTAGGTTGGTTGAGATCTGCCTCAATTCCACCTTTTTCAGTTTTGAGGGGGAGTTCTTCGAGCAAACCTGTGGTGTCGCCATGGGTTCCCCCCTGTCCCCTATTGTTGCCAATCTCTTTATGGAAGATTTTGAGTCTAAGGCTCTGAATTCTTCTCGTCTCTTGCCTAAGCTCTGGAAAAGGCATGTGGATGATACTAATGTCATTTGGTCTCATGGCCAAAAAGAATTAGATCTTTTCTTTGAGCATCTCAACAATCAATCCTCTGCCATCAAGTTCACTAAGGAGCAGGAGGTTGATGGGTGCCTCCCATTCCTTGATATTCTTATTTCAAGGAATGGTGATGGTTCCATCGCCCACCAGGTTTTTCGGAAGAAAACTCATACTGAACAGTATCTCCATGCCAGTTCTCACCATTTCCCAGCTCAAAAGATGGGCGTTCTCAATACCCTTGCTACTCGGGCCCTAAGGATCTCGGATAATAAGAGTTTTGAGAAAGAAAGATCCCATCTCCTTGATGTCTTTGTTGAGAATGGCTATAGTAGATACTTGGGTCAGAAGGCTTTCTGAAAAGCCACCATGAATTCTCTGACAAAAAGGGAACCGAAGGAACGGATTCCAGGTGTTCATCTTCCTTACGTTCAAGGGACCACTGATAAGGCTGCAAGGATTCTCAGGATGCACAGTGTCCCCGTGACCTTTAGGCCCCTTAACACCATTCGTTCGTCCCTCAGATTAGTTAAGGATCCTATTGACCCCAAAGATATGAAAGGGGTTTATATGATCCCCTGCTCCTGTGGGACCCCTTATATTGGTGAAACCGGTCGCTCCATAAATCAGAGGATTTGTGAGCACGCTGCTGACCTTAAGCATTGGAGAGCTAAATCTTCCGCTTTGGCTGAGCATGTAGAAAAAACCAATCATCATGTTTGCATTGAGGAAGCTAGTGTTATCGCTAAAGTTTCGCATTTTCATCATCGGAAATTTAGGGAAGCTATTGAGATTGAAAAGAGACCCAACAATCTCAATAGAGATGATGGCTGGAAAATCAGCAGGTGCTGGGTCCCAGCGCTTTCTTCTTAGTCGTTTTTTCTGTCTCTTTTATTTATATTTTTATTATTAATACTTTTATTTACTATTATTTATTAGACAATTACTATTAAATATACAAATAAGAAACTATTAAACATTTACTGTATTTATTATACAGTTACTATTATTAATACAAATAATAAACTAGTAATCGTTTTTCGTGTCTCTGAATTTATTTATATTTATTTATTTTATTATTTATTTTTAATAACTTTTTTCTATTATTATTATTATGGATATTATTCTTAGTATTGATTTACTTAATAACTTAATTATTATTTATTATATTTTTAACTATTATTTATTTATTTATTTATAAACTATTATTTAGTAATCGTTTTTCTTGTTTATTTATTTTAATTATTATTTATTTTCTATAACTTAATTCTATTATTATTATTATTATTATTATTATTATTATTATTATTATTATTATGATTATTATTTATTTATTATTTCCAACATTCTTTCAGATCATTAACCCTTTTATTTGGTTAGTATAAGGAAAGGTCCATTATTACTTTTAATATTTTAACTAATTTTAATTTTATGTATTTTATTTTTCCACTTTCCTTTTAGTTTTTAATACCTATAACTAACTATAATTAATTTATTTTATTTTCTAATCCTTATTTCCTCTTCCTATTTATTTATTGGATTATTTAATTCTAACTAATTAACCCGGTACGTAACTTCTTCCCTTTAATTTTACCTTACTAATGATACCATTTCTATTTTTTCATTTATAAAAATTAAATAAATAATTTATTTACTATTATATTTATTAATTTATATTTTTTCATTTTTCTTTTATTTATATATTTATTCCTTTATTTAATAAATAAATAAATAATTTATTATTATTTTTAATTCTTCATTTATATTTTTGTTTATTTAATAAATAAATAATTTATTATTAGTTTTATAATTCTTCAATTGTTTATTTATCTTACACCTATTATAACTAAATTTATATATGAATGTATTTACCTTACTAATGATACCATTTATTTTTATTTTTCATTTATATAAATTAAAAAATAATTTATTTTTGCTATTATATTTATTAATTTATATTTATTTATTTATTTAATAAATAAATAAATAGTTTATTATTATTCTTCATTTATATATTTATTAATAAATAAATAATTTATTATTATTTTATAATTCTTCATTTATATATTTATATATTGATCTTACACCTAATATAACTAAATTTATATTTTTATATATAAATTTATATATTTTTATTTATTTTTATTATTATATTATAATTTATCATTTATATATTTAGATATTTATTTATTTATTTTTTACCTAATATAACTAAATTTGACCTTGCTCCTTAAGTCAACCTTTTGCCCAGGTAACCGTTGGTGTCTCTGCTCTAGCTATTTAAACAGGCTAAGCTGGATCTGTTCTTCAACTTGTCCTGACGATGAACCACACTGGTTGGTTCGAAACGCGTCGACAAATGGTTTCTCATGTGATTTTCGCCGAAAAATCTATCATAAACTTGTTATGGATCACAGAAGCCTCAACTCTACAATGCTAAAACCAATTCAACCATTAATCTATGAAATCACCTAAGAATACAAGTAGAAGAGGAGCCTTTGTTGCTAGGGTTGGGCCCTAACCCAAGAGCTTCAACCCTCTGAGTCAACTCAGTACTGGATCAAGGAAATGCTCATTCTAATTATCATATCAAAAAAATTAGATAACATTATTTTTCCACAAATCTTGAACTCGAAAATGCTTAGTGCTCTTACATAAAAAATCTGAATCCTAATGAGGCTCTAGGCCTCCTTATTTATACAACTGAATTCTCCAACAAATTCCTTAAATATAGGGCAGCTTGGCTCCCTAACTCGAGATGAACTAGCTCTTAACTATCACTGGCTTAGTTTCCCATGATCTCCATGACTCGGCTGCTTGCAACTCTGAGCTAGTATGATTTGATTGAGAAATATTTGAATGAGTGAGGATTAAATGAGGAGTATCTATCTCCTATAATATATCCTCCTTGGCTCATTCGATTTTCTGCCCTTAATTAGCCAAAATTGCCATGATTCTCTCTCAAAAACCTATAATCAATGCACATTAGACCACTAGATATAACATCTTAATTTTACTCATCTCATTAAGAAAAATATAATTAAAATATGTAAGGAATTATGAGAAGAGTTTATTTTAATGAGCTTGGAGGTGTATTAAGGTCCATGTAGTTACCCAGTGATGAGGCTCATCGTCACCCCCCTACTAAAGGTGTTTCTCATTCTCTAAGCAACTTAATCTATATCCATATCCTTCATTGCTCTGGTGGCCTCCCTAACATCCCATGCTTCTGTTGTAGTTTCTTCTTCCTGTGAATAAAATCTTGCCTTCCTCTCTATTTCTTCCCACTCCTTTCTTTATTCTTCTTCTTTCCTTCCTTCCAACTTTCCTAGGAGTAGGGGTGGACTAAGTCTCAAGCCAATCCAATTGACTTGGAGTCTTTATAGAGCTTGCTTGTACATGGGTGTTCTGTTTAGTGCCTCTCTCACCCTCTGGGGAGAATGGTATTCTGATTTTCAGGTTGTAAGTCAAGGTGTTCCATCTCCTTTGGCAAGCTTGCATGCAAACATCTCCTAGAAATTTGAACATGTCTTCAAAGTGTGTGATTGCTTGCTCTTGTGCAGCAAGATACCTAGGTGTAAGCTTAGGATCATTTGAAATCAGGTTGTGGGTGTTGATGATAGCCATTGGATTATATTTCTCAACTCTTATAATGAGGGGTTTTGTCTCTTCTCTTGCCATTACCTTTTTCATTTGTGAAGCTCTTTCCTCCTCATGATTCATCCATGATGCTAAAGCCATCAATTGCAAGTCCCCTAGTTCCGACTTTGGGTCCCACACATTCAAATTTGTCAAAGCCAAGTTGTGTAGGTAGAACTCAGACATTTTTGCTCTATCTTCCAAGGTACTTTGATCACAGAGATCAATGAATTGTATATAGTTTTGGAAGGGCATAGTGTCTCTCTGTGCTAAAGTCTTAATTTGGAATTGTAGACATTGTTCCTTGAGATACAAGGCATAAGATTTTGTTGGCATCCTGCACTGGATTTCCTCTAAGGATAAATTGGCCATAAATGCCAATTGACTTTCCCTTTCTTGTAGCTATCCCCTTAGCCATGCATTCTATGCCTCCAAATGAGCTTTCATCATTGCCTCTCTATCCCTTATGTTGCTCAGTTATCTGCCCATCTCCTTCAATTTATCTTCCATGTGCCCTACATCCTCCACTCCTTTTGATTTGGAAATCTACGTCCACCTGTGTGACCTTGCCCTTTCTTTCTCAAGCTCAAACAATAAAGGGATGGAAAACTTTTGTGGGATGACCCTACCCCCTTCAATGAACATGTAGTAAGAATTGAGGTTGGATTGTGGACTAGGTTCTCTCAGTTCTGGGTCTTCCTTTT
This sequence comes from Pinus tabuliformis, assembly GCA_031772625.1. Lineage (NCBI taxonomy): Eukaryota > Viridiplantae > Streptophyta > Pinopsida > Pinales > Pinaceae > Pinus > Pinus tabuliformis. The sequence goes on from CM062804.1 coordinate 594,432,824, forward strand.
TTGTTTCTTGCTGAGTGATACCTTCGTGGTCCATTTTTTGAGTTTCTTGTAGGTTTAGCAAAGTTTCCTGTAGGATGGCATCTACTTCTTGTAGGACTCTATGGGTCTCTTGTAGGAGACCTTTTCCTTTTGATGAGGCAGACCTTGTGACAGGTCTCCTAACATAAGTGATGGGAGATTTGGGAGAGGCTTTTCCTAATGACCCTTGTCCTTTATTTTTCTCAAGTGGAGCTACCTTTTCTTGCTACTTTGGTGATTCTTCGATGACAATAGGAATTTTGGTGGGTCTTTGAGGTATTCCTTCCCTGATCCTTATGATTTTTCTTGTCCTAAAGTACAACGGGGTTTGTTTTTGTCTCTTCCCTTTTGACTTGATAGGTGTACTTAGGGCAGTAAGAGCAGTTGCTACCTCTTTCTCAGTGGGTTCTAGAGATACCCTTGGTGATTCTTCCCCTTATTTTCCTTGAACTGTAGACCTTTGTTCTTCCTTCCCTTTTGTTTCCTCTTTTCCATTCTCCTTTTCATCCTTGTCTTTCTCTTTCTCTTCTTCCTCTAGTTCCTCACTGTGCTCATTTGTCTCTTCTTTTGTTTCTTCTTCTATCTCTTCTTCATCTTCCTCTTTCTTTTCTTCATCTTTTTCCTCCTCTTTTTCCTCTTCATCTTCTCCCCTCTCACTAGCAGCAGGAATTTTTTCATATTCAAGTGCTTGAATTTCTCCCTTTGCCTGCATGTCTCTGAAAGTTGTCCATGTAATAGGGAGTCTTAGGTTTTGTAGAGCATCTTCTAGGATAAGTTTGATTAACCCATGATGAGCTAGTTGTTGATGTTTTCCCTCCTACACTTTGATGCTCATATCTATCATTGATTGTAGAATAAAGTAGGGTATACTTAGTCTGTTTTGACGAGGTGTGTCTACTCCAAATCCCAGTTCTTAGAGAAGTCTGAAATGGTATCCATACACCACATTGTATCTCCCTTCATATGATATATATTTAATGAGGTGGTAACTAACTTCATTCCAAGGGTATGGAAGGCTTTCCCTTCTGACCCCATTTTTGTCCTCCATTGCCTCCTCCCCTTCCAAAAATAATTTCTTCTTTACAAGGGTGTTGTTACCCTTATCTTATTTTCTCCAAGGTAACCCTAAAGGGAGTGTGTTGATTCTACTTATAATTTCAGAGGTAATTTCTATTGATAAACCTTTCACCACAGTAGTGGCATGGGTCCTAGTGAGGGGTATGATTGAAAGTATCTTGCCACCTCATCATCGTATCCTCTCATTATTTCAAAGAAACCCATCCAATTGTACCTTGTGAAAATTTCAACTATAGGAGGGTGTTGATGAATTCTTACTGTGTTTGTGGGTTCTCTCTTGTTAAAACCCCCTGTCATCTTTCCCTTGGTAATTGTGGAGGCTTGTATGGATATAATTCGAGAATTCTAGTGGGTGAGAGATTTAAATGATAACTCTGCAATATAATTCCCCTAGACTGCAACTTTCTTAACCAAATGGAGGATTTTTTCTTTATTTTTAACTAGAAAATATGGGAAGGTATAGCTCCTACCTCACTGGACTCTGTCTGATGAGGACAACCTTTGATCTCTCCTCCCTTAATGCCCACTGATAATCCTGTAGATGACTGCTCTGTATCCTGTAGGATCTTGTAGGTGCATCTGCACTACAAAATGCTCACTATCTTTCCTATATATGCTACTTCAAGAGGCTAAGAGCAACCTTATTTCGATGAATCCTCAAGATTGCTAATGCTTTCCTTGGATAGAAATCAATGTTTTATTTCCTTATATGGGTGATCGTGTGGGGTGGTGTGTTGGCTGCCTAAGTACGAGCACCCCCTTTTGGACTATTAATCCCACTATCACTCCATCATTCCTCCTTACCTCATAATAATCTCCCACTTTGATCATCCATAATTTAACCATTTTTGGCCTGATCTCCTTTTTCTTTTGATTTGACTGCTTCCACGTGTGGAGTGGTCTAATTGTTTTCTCCTCATCGACTGGCCGAAGGTGGCCAATTTAACTGGCCACCTTTGCTTATAAAACCAACTCTTACATAATCCTACATTTTTTATCATATCATGCTAAGGAGAGAGCATAAGAAATATGACATACCTATTGGTAAGATGCTTTGATGATGATTCTTGTTGGAGAATGATGTCCCTGTGTTGTGTACTCGTTACATATTTTTTATGTATTGGCCTCTTTTGATGCTTGTTTCCTTTGATGTACAGGTACTGGAGAGTGATGTTGATGATCCTGCTATTGCTACTGATCTTTGGAGGATCTTCCTTGACATTGGAATCTCTATGATAAAGATGGCTACAACCCTGTGAAATTTCCTTTTGTGGGACAAGCTGCTACAGGATGTCCTGTAGTTCCCTCTCCCCTAAAGTTTTCATACTTTTCTTCACTTCTGGAGCATGAGGATTGTTGACATGGGTAGATACGGAATCTATTGATTGGTAGGTGAGAGGTATAGCCTTCAGGTATTGTCCCTTTATCCTTTGTTCTCACCCTCTTCTATTTGTCTTTTTTCTTCTTTGAAAACTGTAATATTTTTTAATTAACTTATTGACTTATCCAGATAGATGACAAGCTACCTTATGCCATTTACTTCATCAATAAGAATATGCCAAAAGCCGAGTTGAACTACACAGTGACTGAAAAGGAAATCCTGGTTGTTGTGCAATCATTGAACAAATTTAGGCATTACATTACAGGTTACCAAACATTTGTACATACTGACCATGTTGTAGTTAAATACTTAATGAATAAACCTGATGTAAATGCCCAGATTATTAGATGGTTACTTTTATTGCAATAATTTGATTTAACTATTATTGATAAGCCTGGCAAGGAGAATGTTGTTGTAGATTTTTTATCCAGATTGACTTTGCCTGCAGGGGAGGAAGGAATGGTTGATGATTAGTTACCGGATGAACACTTATTCGCCATTTCAGTTCTCTCTCCATGGTTTGCTGACATAGAAAATTACTTGGTGTTTGCATAGTTTCCACCAAATTTGTCCTCCAAGGAAAAGAGAAAGATTGTGAGGAAGAGCGCCCCATTCACTTGGATTGGGGGAAACCTCTTCAAACTAGGTCTGGATCAAATTCTGAGAAGATGTGTCAGGGAGGAGAATCAAATGATGATTGAATTATTTCTTTCAGTATTTTAGATTGTAAATAATATTTCATACTGCAAATGATTTCCAAAAAAAGGATATAAAAATGAAAATAAAAAATGAAAAGAGGGTGAAAATAGGAAAATAGAAAAAGAAAAAGAAATGATAAAAGAATCCCACAAAAAAGAATAAGTGTGAAAGTGATGCCAGTTTAAGTGTCACTGATAGTCCAATAATTTGTAGAGAATAAATTCATGAAATTGTGTGCAGCTTGTTTAAAATGCCACAATACTTCTTTTTGTTTGAAACATACAGTTTAATCATGTTCAAACAAATTTCAATTTATGTCAATCAGATTAGAGTGAATAACTTAGCCAAACAGTGTAATATTGGCTGATATTAGATAGGTAGAATAGGTGAATAAATTAATCCAACAATTTAATATGGGTTAATGCAGTTGTTAGATTAGTTTAGTTGTTTGAATAGATATTCTTAGTCCTTTAAAATGGCAAAATAAAATAGGGTTTTCACTTTTAAATGCACCCCAATTGGTTTAGTTAGATTAGTTTACGAAAAAAAGTGAAATTTATCGCATAGAGAGCTATTTGTAATATTTCTATTTGTCTAAAGTCGGACTTTAGTGTAAAAGCATGTGTGCATCAAATGATGTGGGACCATTTCCGTTAGATGCCACACCTCCCCACACCCAATCGCGATCCTATTTTAATCCAATGGCTCTAAAACCTTTTCGGACCTCCCCCCCCCCCCCACTTGCTATGATTATATTTAACGTCGAGGGGAGGGGGGGTCAGAAAAGCAGTTTTTCCCGCTGCAACATGTCCTTCCATCGCGATTTTGGACCCCCCCCCCCCTCTAATACAACAAAAAACTTTGACCCCCTCCAAAAAGTTGCTTTCCCCACTCCCGCCATAACCCCATTCTCGCTTACCTCATCCATACTTCCGCTCCACTCCCCTACCGCCATGTATCCTTTCCACCTATCACTTCCCTCCAATGGCCCCCCACCTCCCTCCACCTATCCCTTGCCCCCACGACGACGACCGTTACCCTTTTCCATTGCAGCTCCTTTTCATTGCCTTCGTCTCGTCACGGAGTAAATTCCCCTAAACAGCCATTTATCCAATGATCTCGCTGCAGTTATGAACTATAAATCTCTGATTTCTCCTATAATCACATCCTTTTCTCGTTTTCCCACTGTCACAGTGCTCTTGAGCCCTTTGCATTATTTCCTATTAGCGACTATTTACAGAGAAATTTCCTCCACACTCTCTTCCCATGCAACTAACCGTGGGCCTCTGCAAATCTCGTCTGTCATCCTCTATAATTTCATTCTTCTACCACGATGGCCCACAAAACTACCACTATGGTAAACCCCATGCTCGCTCCCCCTATGGATTTAGACCACATCCCCCTTGCTAACAGAGATTACAAAATCACTGAAACGCAATGTGAATTCGACCTCTTCTAATTATGTTGTTGGTTGTGTGACACTTACCTTGACCAGTCTGATGAGATTAACCTCTAGCATTTTAGACTACCCCTGTTCATCTTCTCTCAATCCTACTATTTCCCTAAATTCTTCCTTAACTTTCGTGCCTCTTATCTCTCAAGTAAGAGGGTTATCATCACCCCTAATGGTGAAATCCTTTTCATCATCACCTTTGAAAGTATAAACCAAATGTTGTAGGTCCCCTACAGTGACTCTCTGACTCCCTTTTCCATTGAGGCTCTTAAAGAAATCTATCAGAAACTCACCTTTCCCCAGAGAGCCAGAATTTTTGAGGTCTTCCTGCCAAAAGATTCTCAACTCCCCAAGAAGAATCCCCCTTATCCCTCTTCTATTTTCCCTCAAAGAACTAGACAGATTATCTTTGTCTTGTCATGCCTACTTGGTTACTTTTCAAATGAATGGGTAGATGAGCCTATTTTAGGCTTTCTATCCACCCTTTCTACAGAAGAAGGACTATCAGTCACCTTTGACTATGGTCACTTCCTTGCAGATGTAATTCATGAACAATTCCTTCAGTTTTTAACTGAAGGAATGTTCAGATATTCTTCCATTATTATGTACATGTTCATTTTCTTCTAGACAGATAGGTTTCCCTTTGTAGTGCAGAAGCTCAATCAGCAAGGAGAGCCTCAGTCCATTATTTTTTGGACCTCCATGATCAGAAACACAGAAATTCGGTTTTAAAGAGTTTATTGATTAGTTTTTGTATCTAGTGGTTTGTTTGCTGAGTGGCCAGCAGGTTCCAAGAATCAGTGAGGATATTAAGAAAGTATTGAATCTTAGTGAACAAGTGAAGACAGGAGATTGGTATCTATACCATTCATTTACAAATATCGGAGTTTATGGCTCAAAGATTCCACCATATAATTTTCCCAAGTACTTTCCAATGAGCATATTTTCCTTGGAGTACATCAGGAAAATAATCCACTCAGACAACATCCATTCTGTCGCAGCCAAGAAGAAGTCTCAATTCAGAATTAAGACACAGACAGGACCTTTTATCGGTAACAGCAGAGCAACAGGAGAGGAAGCATACCTCCAACTGAAGCAAATGAATTTCCCTCTTAGATTTACATGGTCTTATGACCCCTTTGGGGTAATTTCTAAGCTAAGAGTGGAACAGAAGGAAACTCCCTATGTGCATACCCAAAGACCAGAAATAGAGAAGTACATGAACTAACAAAACTGGGTAGAGAACACATTGCAGGAGGTCGAAGAGCAGGTGCTTTCCAGGTTTGCCTCAAAGACTCTTATATCCAGAGAAAAGACCGAGAAGAGACTGAGAGAGGAGGACTCTCCTTCGGTCAAAGAAGGCTCAGCCAAAGAATTCAAAATCTACACAAAGAAGATTAAGATAGGCTCTAGGATAGACTTCCCACTATTGGAGGAAACATAGAGTGCCATTATACTCTCTAGACTTCAAACTTTGAAGTTTGACAGCAGTACCACCAATTCTCCATCATTGTCGACTACTAAAGAGACTCCAACTACAACACCTCATACACCAGAGACATTCACAAAACAGAGGTAGTTGGATATTTTCCAAAGATATAAAGAAATTAAACAGAGGAATGAAGCCCTTCATGACAACATCTCTGCTCAATTTAGGAAGCAGTCTTCCTCAATCCAACACAGGCTCATTTCAGCCTATGACACAAAGAAAGGAAGAATGCATATGGCATTCTTACAGGCACAGGTTCCACAACCAAAATCAACATTTGACTTCAAGCAGACTACCTTTGAGTTTGAGGCAAAGGATGTTCATCCTTTGGATCAGATGGACATGCACAGGAAAACAGGAGAAATGGTTTACTCAACTTTTACACAAACTACCCTCACTACTTCCAAATTACAACTTTCTTTGAACAATGTTCTCTCAGCTCAAACTGGAGAAAGTTTCCTCTCTTGCTAAAGACAACAGAATTAAACATTTGGAAGAAATGGTGATCAAAGTAGGTTTTGATCCTGGTAATTCAAAGGCCATAGAAGAAATTATTAAGAAGAATAATGTTGATATAGCATCTCTAAGGAAGCAATTAAAGTTTCCTGCGACTGAAGATCCCCAAGAAAAGGAGTTAGGAGAAACAGAGTTACAGAAAGAAGAAATGATGAAACTACTGGTGGAGCAAAGTGCACAGACCAAGGAGATGGAAGCAAAGATGGACAAGTTGATCGAAGAGGAGCAGATCTCTCAACTAGCAGTGGTTCCTCTTGATGCAATACCAATTGCATCCCTACTTCAAACAGGTATCCCTACAGCAACTACAACAGCAAGAACATCCTCTTCTATAGTACTTCTCACATCAACTGCAGATGATTCATTTAAATTGGCCCAATCCATAGAAAACATGTCTATATAGGGAGAAGAAATAAAGAAGTTAAGATAGGATGTGAAGACCCTACAGGATCAGAATACAATATATGAGAATTCCCTCCTAACAAAAGTGCAGAAATCCCAGAAATTGTCCCAGAGATTGCAGCAAATGGAAAAAGACACTGCCATGGGTAATACCTTGGCCCAGGTCAAAGAAAATATTTAGAAACGGATTAATGAATATATGATAGATATTTGGCCTTAAATACAAATCATATTTGAGCAACAGGAATTGATCGAAAGGTCTAATGATGCCATTGAAGAAGTCAAAAAACATTTGGGTGACAAACCCAGTGAAGCTATTGAGCTCATAGATTTCCTCAACTCTAAAAACAAACAGGAATTAGAAGAGCTGGAGATTGAAGATAGAACATAAACTATATTGGAAGTCAAGAAGGTGTTGACTAAAATAAATTTGATGAGGCAACTTGAAGAGCTAGAAGACCTCTACAAAAAGGGACTTCCTAATTTATTAGTAATAAATTATAAGCTCAATACGTGGTTCGATTACAGTAAGAAATTGATGAGCAAGGCTGAAGACAGTTCTAAAGTTACAAGAGGAAGAATCAACATGATAGGAAAAGAATTCTTGGAAGCATTGGCATATGACTTGGAAATATAGTATGAAATTAAACACATTTTTATTTCCAAACCAACATTTGCTAAATATACTGAAGTGGACGAGGTTTACAGAAAGTTACTTAAGACAACTATCCCGAGTGAGCAGCACTGGGATAAATTATGTGAATTACTGGAGTAAGCAGAGGATTTGTTTGTACATATCAGCATCAACAACACAGTAGGATTTGAAGGAAGAGACAGCCAAAAATCCCACAAATTTAGTGTCGGCACTTCAAACAGTTCAAATTTTCCTAAATTTTTGTAATAAGTTAGATAGACTCAGTTTAGGAATTCCTAAATACATCCTAGTTGGTTTTGACATGATTTTTTGTAAATATATTATAAATACTTCTCTTTTAGAAGTATCAAGGGTTGATTTCTGCGTGGATTTTTGCATTCCATAACGCTATTGTACTATTTTCATTTGATGGGTTGATCAGTAATAAAAAGGACATTCTTCATAGGATTCATGTGTTAGACTATTGGTGATGTGCTTCTCTCACTGTTAATGTGTTATTACTTTGTTTCCATGCTTATGTTTTCTTAAATCTGAATTATTTTACAGAAAGTTGATGAACAAGATTTGTTGAAAGATACACTCTGCTTTTGGCTATAGATAATTTCAATGTTTTCTTCTGATATCATGTTAAGGAATTCTTAATTTCTCTTTAACTTCTATTGAACTTATATCTTTTCTTCCATTCCATTTCACTTAAATATAAAGGATCCAATTAGTTTAGCTACCTTTCCCTGTGAAACTCCTTTCTAAAAGCTGAAACAGACCCCTTTTAAGTTGTAGACTCCATAGCCCAATGGAAGGTTCAGGCACTTAATCAACCAATCAACTTAAAACCAAACTTTTAACACTCATAACTAGCCTAATATATAATACAAAAAAGTTAAATATCACATAGAGAGCCCTCTTTGAAGCTGGTAGGGCTAGATCCCAACTTCCAAAGTGGTTTGAGGTTACCTTTGTGATTTTCTTCTTTAACGTCAGAAAATTATAGATTGCTAACAGAATGTATGTTGCAAGTATCCCAGGAAAAATATCTGCCATGATGCCTTCTTCTTCCTCCCATTTGTGCTCCCCTACTCCGTTAAGTTTGACCATATGATGGAATGATCCATATTGATCCTATTTCCAAATATGGGATCTATCATCCTCAATACTGAAATTGTAACCCTTGCTAGAAGTGTTTTCCCATAAATCCCCAACTTGGTATGGTACCCACTCATAACCTCCCTCTAGTCTAACAAGCATGGGTTTCTGGTATAGGAGATGTCAATAGTAACCATAACACTTCTGGAGTCCATGACCTCCTAGTGAATGTCTCTCCCACCAGTCATCATCCATCCCTAAAAAATAGCACCATGATGATGCTTTTCTACTCTAATTACAATTGGTATGTCGATATGCCAAAGTTATATCTTCTAATCTTATATCTCAATGTGTTAACCCTCCTATAGAAATGACCTGCAAGATTGGGTTCTTGCTTCCTTATACCAGCCATCCATCCCACTCTTTTCTAACATTAGTTCATTTATATGTAGGTTGGAAAATCATTCATGTGGACTTATGGTGTTGCAAGCCCTGTCTATGTTTTGTTAAAGAAGACTGCTTGACAACTCAAAAGTGGATTTCTAGTATTTCCTCCTTAGCACTTCTAATTGACCCTCAACATTGGAAAGGTTAGAAGTTGTCCTCGCATCTGTAGCTCCTAATTCCTTAAGCTCATGATCTTTTTGTAATATGGAGTACTTAAAAATCTTGATTTTTTCCTTTTTTCAAAAAGGCCTTCTGTAAGATATTCAATTTTTTCCTCAGTCTCTTTAAAAATAGAGTTAGTAACCTTTTCCTCAAGACAGTAACACTTCTCTTCTGAGTATGCCCTTCCAAGAATTATTGTAAATGCCTTTGGGGCTACTTCAATTTAAGGCATATAAGGAATGCCCATTTTAAAAATGTTAGAAGGTGACACCTCAATTTCCTTCAAAGAATGGGCTTCAGCCATGGCTATATCACCTTCAGATCTAAAATCTCCTTTGTCCTTCGTTGCTTCTAATAATTCCCATGCTCCGACCTAATCTAGATGCCTTTGTCAGATTCTTGTTATAGTATTAAATATTTGTAATAATTCCAGCAAGTGTTCCTACAAAGACTCCATCTTCCTAAAGAATTAATAAAAATCCACTGAAATTAATGTCAAGACCAATATGAATTTTATCCTCCACTGATAAACCCCATTAGGTTGGCATGATGCATAGCTTTGATACCACTGTGATGTTCCTTACAATATTATACCAAACAAACTTGCAACATATATATATATATATATATAGATAACTCATTCAGACATTTTGATGAACACTTTTCATGTAAAATAATTTTTCACTAAAACCACATTGCTTTTCGACAAGAGAACTATCGTCATAGAGATATTCTGTTAGACAGTTTACATGCAATTAAGTAAGAAAACCTCATGAAAAAATTAAACTTAGTTAAACTAGTAACAACTCCATTAAATTTATTTATTTAGTTATTGAATTACATGCCAATATTCCCTAGATACAAAAACATGAAACCTGTGACTAAACCCCCAAAGTTTGGCATGGCTTGACTAAACAATAGGGATTCCACAAAGATAAATGTGGCCTATCAAATATAAAGCGACATTTACAGAGAAATACAATCCTGGAAAAGAGAAATGTGACACCCACGAGCTGAACTTGACCTCTATAAGAGAAATCTAACCCCCACAAGAGAAATGCAGCCTCTATAAGGTGAGATTCGGCCCCCACAAACTAAATCAACCTATGCAAGAGAAATCATCCCGCCCACAAGAGAAATATTGTGCATAAGAAACTTGGCCTCCATGAACTGAACTCAACTCCTACAAATAAACTTGGCACCCATGAGTTGAACTTGGCCTCTACAAGATAAATCTAACCCCCACAAGAGAAATGTGGCTTCTGCAAAGTGAGATTCAATCCCCATGAATTGTAACTCATCATCTGCGTGATAATTTGGACCCCAAAAAAGGAATATGACCTCTACAAGGTGAACCTTATAAACATCTATTGGTTAAAAAACTAGTTAACTATAAGTCATTGATTCACAAACTGACCATAATCCCTCCATAAACAGCATGCACATAGCCGCCATGTTTCACAACACATAGCAATCTAGGTCTCCAATGAGGAATGAAGCTCCTTTTTCCCCATAAAGATGAGAATTTATTAGACGAAACCAGTGAATGAGAAGTTTTTCAAAGATCTAGTCTTCCCATGAATGGACTTAGTCTCTACAAGAGAGACTCAACCTCCAAAAGATAAATATGACATGTGCAAGAGAGAAACTCGTCCCCCCACAAACTGAATTGGCCTCTGCAAGAGAAACTTGACACCCATAAGAGAAATGTGGCATGTGCATAAGAAACTCAACCTCCATGAATTAAACTTGACCTGCAACCAATTGGACTCTTCCTGCATAAAGAAATTTGGCTTCACCATGATAAGATCTCAAGGGAATAAACTCAGCCTCTTAGCAATAATTCAACTACCATCGAACTCAACTAGTAATACTCGATCCTTGAAACAGAGTGACCCTCTAAATGAATACGTTATTCCTTAATTCATCATCTTAATCAAATAATATTTTCAGCTAGGGTTTCAACCTGCACAGAGAAATAAGATTTTCAGCCCCATTTTTAAATAATTCAGCCTTCCAACTGATAAAGCATTGGCTATAGCTCGATCCATACTAAATCGACCTTCAAATAACCCTCACACTGGAAAGTAATTCTTCTCTCTCCTCCAGGAATTAGGGCTCAACCTCTTTAACTTAGCTATATCTTTAGAAATTTTCTTTGGCATCTGCAAATAACTCGATACAGAAACTAGTCAGTCTCACCAATTATTGGTTCTACCACTATAAAATATGAGCTACTATAAATATGAATAATTCTCAGTATAGCTCCCACGACCATGGACAAACAAATTCTTCAGATGAGCTTTAGGGGGGAATCTAGATGATCCCTCCTCTTGACCTTTGATATGAAGTATGATTGAGAGATATAAAGTGATCCCTCCTTGACAACTTTCTAGGGTGTATTGTTGCAACACAGAAATTAATGAGGTCAAATCACCTAGGGTAGATCTCGCACCACCAAAACTAGCCTCCATGCAAGTTTGCACCCAACCTTGAAATTGCAAAAGCTCTCAAATCTATTAACAAAATCAATATCCAAATCAACAAATCCAAGAGTGAGATCCAATCTTCCTTATATTTTCATGGCTATTAGAATACCATGGATTATTACCTTGGGTCATTCGAATATCATGGGTCATTTTTTTCCATTTTTTTTAATAAGTGAATTTATAAGGTTTTACTTCTTAATCAATTAAAAAGTCACTTAACTATCTCCTCCTTGGAAAGGGACATTATATATTCCTATTAGGAAGGAGAAAAAAAATCAAAAATTTTGATGAATTAACTTTGTAATGTTTGATGTATTTACACGAACAAGGGACAAAATTATATAATACAAATACTCTTTTTGGTTAAAGATAATCATAATTATTATTATTATTATTTAATCATAATTATTGTAAAAGAAGGTTGAACATTTTATTTTAAAAGCAAAAAGGAATTTTAATTATTTTAAAAATTAAATTTATATGAATAATTATCAATTGTAAATTTAATTATTGATGTCATCCTAATATTTGGATCTATTCATACTACCATATATATATATTAGCTATTAATATTGTGCAATTAGTAAAAGGTTAGTTTTATATATATCTATATATATATATATATATATATATATATATATATATATATATATATATATATATCCCTTGGAAAAATCTGGGCAAATCAACCCCAAAGGGAATCTTTTAAAGCTCGTCGACCATACTAGCAAGGCCCAACCCCAAGGGCGTCGAGGAGAATTGACCCTGTGACCTCCCGATCAGCGAGGTACTTAACAACAGGGACTCAGCCACTTGAGCTAACCTTTGGGGATTAAGGTTATAGACATATGTATATATCTATATATATATATATAGTATGCAACTAGTAAAAGGATTTATATGTAATATATATGGCTAAAGGCCAAGTTGGGTTTACGAGATACTATTCAACCTGCACCATTTTTTTACTCTTAAGATAATTGCATAGCAATTCCACAATAACAAAATTGATATCTTATGTTGTTTTGTTGACTTTAGAAAAGTTTTTGGCACCATTCCTATAACAAAGCAATGGAAGAGGCTAGAAGAGATAACATTTCTTCTCGAGTTGAGGGTTATTGTCATAAGGTTGTATGAGAATTTTATTGCCAAGCTTAGGACCACTTAGGTTTGTTGGAAGAAATTCAATGCAATATTGGATTCAAACAAGGGTGTCCCTTGTCCCCTACCCTTTTTAGCATATACATTGATAAGTTAGAAGAGTGATTGGAAGATGCAAGTTGTGTTGGCTCCATGCTCATTAGTATGGTCATAACTCTTCTCCTTTATGCTAATGATATTTTTATTTTGGCACGAAGCCATTACATTCTTGGAAAGCAACTGAAAATCCTCTAATATTTTTGGTCCAAAATGGATATGATTGTTAATACCAAAAAACTAAAATCATGATAATTAAATCCAAAAAGATCACCTAGAATACTTTCATTTATGGCAATAGCTCCTTGTAGGAAGTTCCTTCATACAAGTATATGGGAATTGACTTCCATCATAAGCTCAATTGGAACTATAACAGAAATCTTACTATGGGCTTGAAAACATTTTAACTCGACAAATCTTTGGATTGGGATTAAAGAAAAAACTCCTCTTTGAGACTCCCATCACTCCTATTATTTTATATGGATGTGACGTTTCATGTTGCAATACATTTAGAGAGTCATGAAGAAAGATTGAACAAATCGAAAATCATTTTATAAACTAAAACCTCAAGAGTAAAGGAAATATTGTCTGCCCTATCCTCCTGATTGAATCAAGCCTTTCCCCCATCAAGTATAGTTATGACTAGGTATCTTATGTATAAGAAGAACTTATACAACATATACTCCAAGAGGTTTTCATAAAATTGCTTCCAACTCTAGCAAATACCCTCACCTTCAAATCGAGTGAGGGTGGCATAAGGATGTTCAATCTTGGTTGGACCATTGGGGATTAAAGGAGGAGATCATCTTGCAAAATATAGACAATATTAAAAATAGTATTACTTCCAAAATTAATGAAAAATTGTGGGGAAATATAAAGCTAGTGGGAAAACGGAAACTACAATATTATAAGGTGATCAACAATAATCTTGAAAACTAAATTTATATTTTTCTTTTGACCAATATTAAGAAGAAAATAAACATTGCAAAGATAAGAACTAATACTCATGACCTTCGTAATGAAACTATGAGTTGGTCAATTCCCAAAACACCAGGGGATAAAAAAAGATTGTCACATGTGCAATTATAAGCTAGTTGAAGATGAAAACTATATGCCACACTACCAATCTTCTTGATCTTTTAACTCAACAAAACTATGGTGATCTGGGAATGCTTCTCCCCTTTCTCTTTGAGCATCGAAATAAAGTGTCAAAAACTTCTGATTAACCTCTTACCTTCTCAAGGTCTGGTAAACCATATTAATCTTAGTTGTCAAAAAAAAATTCAGAGTATCATTAACTTTGAGGATAAAAATGATTGAAAAATTTTTTTCCAATAGGCGCTCTCCAGCACAGTATGGAAGAGATGTTGTAATGTCTTGTCCTCTTATGTCCCATTAAACATCCTCACTCGGTCAAATTACATACAAATTAAAATTAAAATTAAATTAATTTTTTTTAAAATGAAATTAATAATTAAAATAAAATTGAGATAAATTAGTTCATTTACCATTCACAGTTTTGACTACCTATGGTTTTTCCCATGGTATTATTCTCTAATGTAGCCTATTTAAAGGTATAAAAAATCGTATAATATAAGGGCTAGCACAAAGGGGAGGGATTCTTTTTAATCCCTAAGGAATAAAGGAAATTAAGTATGCCTAGGGGCTTGGTCATAAATCAAACAACCTTACAAAAGGCTATATTGTGGCCTCCAATTAGCCAAGAACTCGAAGATCTCCTCAATAGTAATTATTGGTTATTCTCTTATTACCATTCAACACATCCTCAAATATTTTAATCTAGAAAACAACCAACTCTCCTTGATATTCTAATCTAGAAAACAAATAACTCTCCCTCCTTCTTTGGAGAATCAGAACCATGTTAGAGGCCTTCTCTTTGAAATCTTACTTCCACATCCTTGAAGGATAGAATAAGGAGGCAAATGCTCAAGCTAACTTGGCATGTCAGCTTGAAGCAAGGAAATGGGAAGTGAATGGTTCATTAGGTTGGAGATCCATCCCATGAAGGTCACTAACATGCATTTTAGGCCCTCCCTTCCTAATGCTTTGAATGGAAAATCGATGAAGGAACGTAAAGACACAATTGATATCAATATCCCCTCAATTCTTTCATTTCTCCACATCTCTCTCATCAATTATTATGGGCCTCTTAGTTGGCATTGATTCTACATGATGCTAGGTGAGGTGGGTGATGGTAGCAAGTCATGCCATGCACTACCTAATGAAACTAACATAGCAAGGATTGATCTCCTCCCACACCTTGGCTTAATACTTGATGGTGTCCAAACAAATAGAATTCAAGAGGAGGAACAACAGAGTCCCAGAAGCATGAGAAAATTCAAACACAGGTGTGGCATTCATGGAAGGAAAGGATGGGCATTATTGGCACCAAATGGATAAAAAATTTGAGACCATGCCATTCATGGATAAATTCACCAAATTGGGGTGCATCTGCCTATGCCTCACTGGTGTATTTAAGTGCTTCTCTTGGTATGGTTGACTATGGAAATGGATTTATGGTTTGTCAGACCGCATTGAGCTAGCTAACATTGATCCCTTCAAGCCTGGATTTTCTAAGTTTGAGTCCATATATCTCTTTCTTGCCTCGGCACAACAATGTTAGAACTTTAAATTGGTAGATAGTTCGATATTCTCGGTTGCAGAATAAGTTGCTAAGAGCTCAAGGAAACACCTGTGTCCTGGTTTATGACAATTTTTGTAGAAATTAGAGCAGAAGTATTTTTTGTTTAATGTATGAACAAGGTAGTCAAGTAGAAGTAATTTTTTAATCTCCATCAAAAATCTATTCTGAAGATTTAGCATCTTTGCACTATATGTAATCACTTCTCGGTTTTTTTGTTGTGTTCCCTGCCCACAATTAATGAAAAATCCTACTCACCCTTGTCAAAAAAAAAAAAAAAAAAATCATATAATTTTACTTTTTCTCTATAATATGAGGTATGAACTTCACAGTATGTTTCTCTAATATGGTATTTATTGGATATATTTTTGAAAAAAAAAATAGTTATTTTTAAAATTTCATATTGCATATAATGTATATATTATGTAAAATGAATTTTTTAAAAAATATAAGAATAGTTTTATTTTTGTTTTGAAATATCATTGATTCAATGTACCAAACTTGATCAAGTCCATTAGTGGGTGTGTCCATAAAAACTTTGAAAATAACATTATACAACAAAAATGGATGATAAATAAAATCAAAATAATCACTAATCTCTATTCCAAAATCATTTCTAGTAACATTTTCATTTTCTTGAATTGAATTTATTTTTTATAACTTTTTTTCATTTTTTAAATTTATTTGTAATATAAGATTTATGTTTAGTCAAATTTAAATTTTATAAAATTTTGAAAATAAAATTTCATGAAATTAAAATTGTAAGAGGAGAAGTTAATTTTAAAAAAATCCTTTATAGTTTTTCAAATTAACTTTGATTTAAATTTATAAATATATTTTAATTTAAAATAATTTGATTAAAATAATATATATATATATATATATATATATATATATAGTGATATAGTGAAAAAGGATGATAATTAAAAATTGGAATAATGAAGAAAATTTATTCCAAAATCATCTCCAACAATATTTTCATTTTCTTGAATTGAATTTATTTTTTATAAATTTTTCCATTATTTAAATTTATTTGTAATATAAAATTTAATTCCCATCAAATTTTAATTTTAATTTTATAAAATTAAAATTAAAATTTTTAAATCACAATAAAAAAATTAAATTAAATTAAAATCTTTTATGTTTTTTAAATTAATTTTCATTTTAATTTTTAAATATATTTTAATTTAAAATAATTTGATTAAAAGTAATAAAATATTTTGTAATAAATATTTTTATTTTAAAAATAAAACCAGTTTAGATCTATCTTAAATCCGGATCTACCAAGTGCCCAAAGGGATTAAATCTAGTTACAAACCTCTTTTATGCCCATACGGATTAAATCTAGTTTCAAACTTCTTTTAGAATGAACAGAGATGTGTTCCCTCTCCAAGTTGAAATTTGATCCCTCTCCAAACTTCATAGATCCAAATTTAAAATAGACTTAAACCCATAACCAAATAATAACTAATACAAAGTTGATGATCAAATTTTTTAAGAGTGATTCATGGAAAATCTAAGTAGATCAAATAGATCAACCTTACCTAGGCTTAACCCCAAAGGCCTCGACAAAATTCTACTCTGTAACCTCCTCATAAACAAAATACTTAACAATAGAAACTTGACCAACTAAACTATCCCTTAAAATTAATTAATAATCAAATTTATTATTATAGTTATAATTTTTTTTTTAAATAACTTATTTTAAATTTTATAATTTTATTTATAAAAACATATACATGGTCGTATTCTTCCTCTCCTTTCTCCAACAAGAAGTGAACTGTCAATCATTTTTTGCGATCTCAAATGATTGGAGATTACATTTTTGCGATCTCAAATGTTGAGATGAATTTGTTTTCCCTTTGGGATCTCAATGGTTGACATCAATTTGTTTTATTTTAACATTTTAAGCCAACTTTTTAAATCTTTATATTTTCTATTTTTAAAATTAAGTTTTAATATTTTTTTATTATTAGATGGATTTGTTTTATTTTAACATGTTAAGCGCACTTTTTAAATCTTATATTTTCTATTTTTAAAAATAAGTTTTAATATTTTTTTATTATTATTTTTTTTATTTTAATTTTTATTCTAAATTGGTTATTTAATCAATTTTTATATAAATTAAATCAGTGTATATTTATTACATTATATAAATATACCAATTGAGTTATTTTTTTTATTAATATTTTTTTAAATGTTACATTTGTATATGCATATTAAAATATTTTTATTATTAATGTTTTTTTAAAAGTTTAGTTTCTCAAAAACCACACAAAAATCTACAAACCATTAATATTTTTATTATTAATGTTTTTTTAAATGTTCTATATTAAAATATTTTTAGTATTAATGTTTTTTAAATGTTCTATATTAAAATATTTTTATTATTAATGTTTTTTTTTTAATTCTATATTAAATGTTGAAGAAATTATAAAGTTCTTTTATATTTTAAATTGGAAACCACCTTGTTGTAGAAATTTGTTATTATTGATAAAATCGAACTGAAAATCAAGTTCTACTATTCTAAAGAATGGAAATCATAGTTTAGAAAAGCATGCAATGATATGCAACCATCAAAACCACAAGAACACAATGATTTTACAGGGGAATCCAACTGGGAAAAACCATTATGTTGCTTTCCATTAATCAAATGAGAATGAGAAATTATTACAATGTCTTGCTTCAATCTTGAAGCACAACCTACATTGTAAACATGTTCTCCTACTAATTGTCCTACTCTCTCAAACACTTCGTCAATTCAAGGCTCCAACTTCCTCATATTTCCTTGCGCAATTCAAGAGAAATTAGGCTCCTAAATAATAGGGGAATTCCCTATTTCCTTGTGGAAATCCCAAGGAATTGATCACTTGCATCAATGCCAAGCATGTACACTCAACTAGTATACATTTAATTATTACAAAGTGTCTTTTCCTCCACTCCAGCTAGGCAATTCGAATTACATGCATGTCTAGGCTATTTTTGGTTGATTTACTAGTTTAACCGAGAGATCACTAAGTTAACGGTAGTTCTACCACTCAACTGACTCAACTAGTTACTTGAGCTTAGTTAACTGAGTTCAACTTAAAATAACTTAACTAGATTGCTAAATTTTAGCAATCACTACATGCACAACTCCATTCTAAGCCTATAACTAGAATTTATTGATCTAACTAGTAGGCAAGGCCATGTCACACAATTTAACTGCAATCCAAGTAATCCTACTGATGTGGAAAATCAAATAACTCAATTTGACTAAGGCAAAATTCAGATTGAGTCTTTCTTGTTATAATTCCTAACACTCCCTCTTAGCAAGAAAGGGATTTTACACCACCCCTATCCTGTACCTGTGGAATTCAAAATTTCCTCTTAACAATTCCTTTGTCAAGATATATGCATCATGCTCCTCAATTGAAATGTATTCTAGCACCATAATTCTCCTCTGCACACAATCCTACAAGTGATGGTATCTGATATCAATGTGCTTGGACCTGACATGAAATATTGGATTCTGAGAGATTTTAATACAACTCTAATTATCACAATAAATCATTGTCGGATCCATCTCCTCAGTGAAAAGACCCACAAGTATTTTTCTCATCCATGTGGCATCACATGTTGCTTGACTTGCAACCATGTATTGAGCCTCTACTGAGCTAAGTGCCACATACCTTTGTTTCCTGCTATATCAAGAAATATTTACTGTGGTGCAGGTAAATTCTTAGTGCGCACAAAAACAATTCCTCTAGCCCGAGAGAGCGGGTCTAGCCACAAACAAACAATCTATTGAAAATCTCCTTAAGATAGAATCAATTAAGAGGGCCTACCTCTTAGAACGTTATTCTACTTGGTGATGATCCTGCTTCCTTACTCCAACTATCTTACGTTTCCTTCCTTCGAATACCTTAAGCAAGCAAACAAACAACAACAACAAACATGATAACATACAATATTGTATTCAGCCTACTTAACAGGTTAAGGAACATTAAGCCATAAAGATGTAAGATAACACTTCATGTAGGAAATCAATCAATAGTTGTATTCATATAAATCATAAAAAGATTACAACCAACGCTTTGAAATTGTTGGTCTCCTTCGACATATCCGGGTTCCCACAATTCTGCTAGCATCTCATGGATAGCCCCAACAATGGAAGTTTTAAGGCCTCTTCCCTTTAGTCTCAAACCAAACCAAAACACAATATTCTCCCTCAAACATACACTAGGAAGCTACAAGCTATAGATATCTTTATGGTCATTCAAATTCATTCCAAAACTAATTTAGCTTAGGAAAAGAGAGGTTTATATAGCTTGGATGGATGGGAGATGGTTCCTCTCATCATGGGAGAAGGTCTTATCTCTTGAGTTTGTTCCATCCTAAGAGGGGAAAGGAGCCCAAACTGACTTCTTTGGCTCCATCCAGCCCAACCATCTACCAGACTTCCATTGAAGCTTCTAGATCTAGAAGCTTCGACTCCATATTTACAAAACTTGCCAAAAGAGGATCGGTGCAACTGGAAAAGGGATCAGTCGTTCCGTACGGTGCTAGTGCTAGTTTTAATCTCTGCAAATCAGCATAAGGAGGGAACTGGTCAGTAGCATTGGTCTTGTAAACTAGGGTAAAAGGAAGATTCTTGGGAAATGATGTAAAGGGGAATTATTCTGCTCATGAAGAGGGACATACTGGGAGTTTCTTCATGGTGAGAAAGCATGTAGGGTTCACTATAGAAGGTCCTATAATACCGTGGACGGGGAGTATAGAGACAGTGGCAAAATGTTGTTTAACAAATGCCCCCTAAAGCGTGAAGGCTGAACTAGAGTGAGGGGTGAAATGCTTTACAAGTGGATGCGGGGAACCAGAGTTCATCGTCGAAAAACCTGCAAGCAAGCATAGATACATATACATCACTGAAAACGCTAACAAATGATACATGAATTTCGGTATGGATGCAGCCATCCAGAAAATGATCATGTAAATAGGCATGGGCGCAGCCATCCAATAGAGAGGATCATAACAAAACTAAGGTATGGCCGCCACCATCCAATAATGAAAAGGATCACATATAACAACTCATGTTATGGTCGTCGCCATCAAATAATGAGAAGGATCACATCTAACAACTCATGGTATGGTAGCAACCATTCATCTAAAATAGAAATGTATATCAACATGATCATGTCACATTGCCTCGCAACCTAGACTTGTGTAATCTAAGCCCAGGGTCTTGCGCTCCAAACAACCTGATCAAAGTATAAATCCTAACATGCGCATGTATGTGTCAAATTCGAACATGCCAGAAAGTCGCTTGATTACAGCTAGTGACGTGAACCGTTAAAAAGTGCGAGAGAAACCACCAATAATGACGATGGCTCTCAAGGTACTAGTAGCACAATTCATGGAATGTGAATAAAGGAACTGATGTCAAACACCCGTGAAATCACCTGATCGAAAGCTAATGATGTGAACTTGTCATCGAGTGCAAAGAACTTTCCATTAGGGCATGCAAGCTCTAAGGTACTGGAAGGGAATCTCTCGGCCAGCTTCTTGGATAATGAGCTTAAGTCGACAGGAAGCGACTGTGTTGAAGGAGGGACATGATGTATCCCACATCATTGACATGAGACAAAGGGATGAAAATGATTTCAGATGATACAAAGAATCAGGAATAAGTGTAACTGCAGAAGGACTAACTCTTGAACATATCGATGACACAACTCCAGAATTTGGTAGCATTTGGATCCATAGGATCGATGGTCATGATGATGTTGCAGAGATCGAATGGAAGGAAAAAATGAACGGCCCAACCCAGGGAGGTCAATGATGAAAAGGAGGATATCCTAATTTGATACGAAGCAGAAAGTGTCATGTTCAAGAATGAGTTGCCGACACGACTGATAGAATTTCCCATTTTCCCCCACCATTTCTGGTAGGTATCCCAATTATTTTTTATCACAAGCTTGAAGGGGATAGCATGTGCTTGCACTAAAATTTCATCCTTCGGACGAATCCGACCTAGTAAGTTTAATGAGCCTTAGGAAGGAGAAGCTCATGTCCGTCATGGTGACGAATCCAATGTCGTTGAATGTTTTAACGAGTCCGACAAAGGGGTAACTCAGTATCTTTTTCATGTTTAGAGAGTTTGAAAAATACATGGAAAAGAAAACTCCACATGGTCCATTTTCGTACATTTGTGTCTCTCGAGCCCGAAAAGGTAGAAAATGATACTTGAGAGAATCGCTTAACCATTTCAGTCAAGGAGTACTTTTTTCGTAAATAGTTTATCCCAGCCCAAAAAGGGGTAAACATATACTGGGTAAATGATGTTTCGTAGCCTTTAACGAGTTCAAAACAACAAGAGCTCGGAAATATTTTCGTGTTTAAAGAGTTGGAAAAGAGCTTGAAAGCGAACCCCCCATTTTTATTCTCTTTTATGAGTCAAAAAGGGAAAAAATACTCGACAATCTTTTCATTGGAGTTTTACGATAAAGGTAAATGCATTATCCAGTTTCTAAGGAAAAATAGGTCAAAAATGCTTTTAAAAACCCTAATATTTCATGAAAAATTAATAAAAGGAGGAAAAAGTAATTATTTTTACCATTTACCATTTTACCTTTGTGTGAAGAGCTTTTCACCCATTTGTTCCCTAGTTTTTCAAGAGCATATTGCGGGAGATCTAGGAGGCCATTCGTCGATCTGCCAATTTCAGGTAAGAGCCAAGACCTTAGCTCCATTTTCATGCTTATTTCACCTATCTTTAACCGTTTTTTGTATTTTTTGAGGATATTTTGACAAAAAAAATTCACCCTCGGTCGACGCAATTTCCGGGCACGAAATCGCGTCAATCGGCGGTTATTAAGACTATCAAGCACGTCGTCGGCACTATTGTTTTTAAAACAATCACGTCGGCGCCGTGAACATAAAATTTTCAAGTTTTTGCCTAATTTTTCTGATTGAATCCAAATTCTTCTAGCCAAAGATGTTTATTGACTTGATTGTATGGTTTTTTCACAGAAAAAATTGCGAAAAATGGTGGATTGGAAGGAACGTGAATATGAGGACATTGACACACAAGCAATGGCGGACCCAAATTACTTGAATGCTCTGAGGAACTGTGGGATCCTCAAATTCTTCCTCACACCAAGTCTGCGGGCTCAACCCGAATTGCTATGGTATCTGATCAGTCTCTAGGATGTGAATCGGGAAGTTTTCATGATCTGTGACCAAGAACTGGAGTTGGAAACTTCAGACATTTATTTCATCACAGGATTGTCTCGAAGAGGGGAACCAGTCAATCTGTATGGGTCAAGGCCTATTGGGGAAAGTGTGACCATGTTACTTGCAGAACATTGCCCAGAAGCACTCAAATCAAAAAGTGGCAAGATCGAGATCATGATTGTTCAGGATCATATGCTAAGAGTGTTTTTGTTGACCATAAATAGAGTGGTAGGTGCTCAAGCACAGCATGAAACCAACAAGTCGAAGTTTCAGTATGTTATCGACTGTACGACACCAACTATCTTCAACTGGGTGGAAGCCATGAAGGTAAACATGAAGCGCCAACTATCAAAAGCCAAGGCAGGAAACCTGAAGCAGTTCTGCTATGGGTCCAGTTTAGTGACCTTCTTCCTGGAGCGGGTTCCATTGTTTCACTATCAGGTGGCTGAGATGGAACCACCATTGCCACGAGACCCACAGATGGTCCGTTGGAGTGCATTGATGCTCAGGATTACTGGGGGCCAACAGATGTCTTGTAAACCCACCTTCTTCTCATGGCTATGACAACAACTGATCATAGTAGAGGATTGGCCCTACAGCAGTACCGAATTCAGCAGTCATCCGGATATGCCACTCCCAGAGGGGGAAGATTATGATGATGGAGGTAAAAACAAACATTTTTTATTTTTTTATTTTTTATTATTTTCGAAATATATGTATTCATGACATTTCGATTTTATAAATGCAGATGTTGGACCAAAACGTCCTACCGGGATGTCCCTGATTTCCAGGCGCGTTGCTCGGCAATTCAATGTCGCTCCTTATCAAGAAGGAAGCAATAATGAGAAGGAGATCGCGTGGAACCTCGAGGGATTGACCCATGGTATCCCAAAGTATGCTCGGATGGGTGATGTCCCACGCCAGTATCAGAGGCATACACTGGGGGTATCAGATCGGATCCGCCAATTGTTGACTCATGTAGTACGAGCAGTTACATGCTACCATGAGCATCATGCTAATTACTTCTAACATTCCACATTTTTTAGGCCTGCGAGCCACAGATGTATAAGGCTTGCGAGCCACTAATGTATTTGTACACACATATTATTTTTTGGGGTTTTGATGTATGACAAACATTATCGACATCTATATATATATAACATATATATATATATATATATATATATATATATATATGTGTGTGTGTGTGTGTTATATTTCCTTGCTTATTATGGTACAAATGTTTTGTGTTTTGATTTTCACATGTTTCGTAAATGTTTGTCCAACCCATAATTAGCTAATGCATATGTTAACATATTCATGTTGCTAGGAATATAATGATATGTAATGTAATCAAAATTTCTCTCCAATAGACGAATACGTAGATACATTATCAATATTTGAGGGTTTCTAATAGAATATTTCCCATTGAGTTGAAGCACAACAAGTTGTGAATCAAGGTTGACAACCAATTCCCGGATGTCAAGAGCAACAACTTCTGACAACAATTTGATAACTACATTAGTTGTTCGACCTAGACAAATACCTTGAAGATCAATCAACTCACCATGGGGGTCATAAATGGCCCATGCTACGAATGATAGATTCTAGGTACTACGGAAAGCACCATCAGTGAAACCGATGTGAGGAGACACCGACATCTGCAAAGCAGGCAGAAACATAATAAGCAGGAAAGTTGCTTGCAAAACAACACACCAAACCACATTGTACAAAAATGAATAATGCACTATTGTACAAAAGTAACCATGCAAGATGACCTAAGCATAGTACTTTTTGAGATAAAGCCCATTACGGGGCTTGTCTAAGGGATTACCCTCATAGTCAATAAGCTCATAGGCCCCTTTTTGTTACACGAGTTTAACAATATAGGGCCCATGCCACATAGGTTCAAAATTGCTTGACCCCAGCTTATCATTAGCTTGATCATACATAAGAACCAAATCGCCCTTAGAAAAATCTCGAGGAGAGACAGACTGATCAAAATGGGACTTGACCCACTTTTTCTATGCTTCGATGACCAAAGCAGCAAAATGGCGAGTCTCATCCAGTTGTTCTAGGTATAATAAGCGCTCTTCCTAAGGTGAGGTCTCGGGGAGAAGTTTGACAGCTAGCTTGAGGGATGGAATTTTGCATTCAATCAGTAAAGTTTCTTCTAGACCGTAGACTAGCTGGAACGGTGTGAATCCAGTTGCGTCCTTGGTCGAGGTTCGGTAAGCCCACAGAGATGAAAAGAGCATGAGATGCCAATTTGACTTGTGCATCCCAATGGTGCATTGAAGCATCGTAACCAATACTTTGTTCACAGCTTCAACTTGGCCATTGGCCTGAGGGTAATACAGGGTTGAGCCATTTTGGCATAGACCCAATGTAGAAGTCAGCTCAGCCATCATGTAATCTCAAAAAGGGGATTCATGGTCGGTGACAATGGCCTGGGGCACTCCAAACCTGGAAATAACATGATTGAATAAAAATTGAGTTGTTGTTTTACCGTCCGCAGAGTATGTAGGCATCAGTTCGACCCATTTGGTGAAATAATCCTGAAACCCTTGGAACAGACGAGTATAGAGCTTGATCTCTTTTGGAGATCAAGTTACCCCAATATGGACATTTTCAATGATACTAGGCTTGACAGAAATATCAATTGGCATCGTTTGGGTAATGTTACCCATTTTCCCTTCCAACCAAACTTCCTTAGTCATGATCGGCATCTGAAGTGGTAGGAACGGGAACTGAGAAGAGAACTTCTCGAGACAAGTAGACATGACCGTCGGGCCAGGCAAGAACGAGGAAAAATGATGAGTGTTGTTCCAAGGTACTTCCTCCAAAGACATTACTTCCATGATACTCTTGTCATAAAGAAAAGTCTCGGCTAAGGGATCAGGATATTTCGAAGAACCAAGCCACAGGGATTAAGAATACACATCGAGAGAAGTTCTCGAAACAAGATGATCAGAGGACACTGAAGGCGAAGATGAAACAATTTCCACGTAATTAATTTCGGCAGGACTTAACGGCATAACCTCACCGCATGTATCAATAAGATCTGGCGAAGGAATGACCCAAGGATTAGACTTGACCAAAATCATGTTGACAGAGGCAACATGAGGAGGTGGGAGTGGAAAAATGCCCCTCAAGGCAAGATATTTAAAGAGTCTTACCCCCACACTCTCATAAAGAGCACTGATGTGCTTTACATATGGAACATTGCCATCCGAGGAGGAAGAGGCAAAGAATGACAGTTGGTCGACTATGACTATATTTCCTTGATGGGGAAAGCGAATCACATGGAAAATGGAGGAGGCTACAGCATGCATGGCATGGGTCCAGCTCCATCCGAGCAGAAGATTGTAGTTAAGATTAGCGTCAACGATCTCTACTTCGACGTGTACCGTCTTGCCCTCCAAAGTAATGGAAAGGTTGGGAAGGACATTGAATGTTCTTGAATCGCGTCTGTCAAAAGCTTCCAAATTGTTAGGGGACCGGTTCAAAGTAGGAGAACCAATTGCCTTCCAACAAGTGACAGACATGATGTAGGTAGAAGCACCTTCATCAATGACAGTCCTATGAATGGTTTTCTCATTTATGATCACCTGAATGAGAAAGGCAATCTGATGAGGTAAACACAGAACGTGGTTTTCCAGGTCAAAACAAATGAGATTAGAGTCAGCTGGATCAATACCCCCAATAGCCGATAGTAACGATTTCCACTGAGAAGGACAACTTTGAAGGACCTCGAGAGTAGACATAGTTGATGGCACTTGAGCCAAATATTCAACAATGTTATAATGTTGAGCGGCTCGAGCATTGGGATTGTACGATGAATTTCATAGCACACCTCGAGAAGGTGGTTGAATGGCAGAATCAAGATTAGGTCGCTCTATATGGAGAGGACCGAAATTGGATGGGGTAGAAGAAGAAGGGGTACCTTCTTTCTCTTTCCCTACTATCGAGGTAGGAGTTTGATAATATTTTGACCTGGTAGCCATGTTAATCGGTGTACTCATCATGAACACTTGTGAACCCATGGAAGTGGATGACTGAGGCTGGTCTACCATTTGGGTCTGTTGGGACAGAAAGGGATCTTTCAGGACAGCTGGGGTCCCTTTGAGAAAATGACTAACTTCGGATTGTCTAGGAAAATCGTTAGTATAGTGATCCTCCTCACAGATGAGGCATGGATATTTGGGCTTCCGTTGGGAAGCATCACTAGCAGATGACTTAGGAGGAACCTGTTTTGAGGCATTGACTTGACCCTTGCCTTTTCCTTTCTTCTTATCTTTAGAGGATTTATCCATTGCGGTAGACTGGATAGCATGAACCTTTGAGGTTTTACCAGGGCCAGATGAATTGCGAGAGGAATCATTGGGAGAAGTGTTGGAGATCGACTTTTGTTTGGAAGAATATTTTGCAGGGGTCTAAGTCACTGAACCAATTACTCCATCAACAAGAGTTGTAGCTGAATACTTAGATGTCGTCAAATCAGATGATGGTCTGGGCGCATCAAGTAACACATCATATAAGGTATCAGATTGGGAATAGACGAGGTCTAGATATTGGGCACGCGTGATGGCTTGTTCCTCAGTGACGCATCCACACATAGAAATGTCCTCAGCAATCTTATTAACGAATGATTTGGTGAACCACTCGGTCAACAACTAATTAGCAATCTCAAACTTAATCAGGCGAAGCCTACATCTCCATTCATGGATGTGATCGGAGATGTGGGTCGTAGTGTCTTGCTTGAGCGAAGTTAGCAGATGGGTGCCAG
Source organism: Pinus tabuliformis (assembly GCA_031772625.1). Taxonomy (NCBI): domain Eukaryota; kingdom Viridiplantae; phylum Streptophyta; class Pinopsida; order Pinales; family Pinaceae; genus Pinus; species Pinus tabuliformis. The sequence goes on from CM062804.1 coordinate 594,460,558, forward strand.
TTTCATAGTGAACTGACAACTGGTAATGTGTGAGAAAGGCCATGGTGAGAGTGTTAAAGTCATGATAGTTATTTCGAGGTAGCTCAATATACCACTTGGTTGCAGCATGTGTAAGAGTTCATTGAAAAATTCGAAGACGAATGGAATCATCAACATAGGAATTCAAGGAGCACCAAAGGTGATATGTCATCACGTGGGCTTGTGGATCCTCTTTTGCTTTTCCTTCAAACTTCGGAAAATCACTCGGGATCTTGGATGGAACTGGAGGCCAGTATGGCGAATGAAGAATTGGGTCATTTGTGAGTCTAGACACATATGGAAATTCCAGTGTAGCTAAGAACGACAATTGGGTATTGAAAGGCATTTGAGTTCAATAAGGGGGCGCAACTGGAGGGGACCATCCTTGCTGGTAAGGATTTTGTCCCCATAGTGGAGGATTTTGTCCATATGGCATTTTATTTTGCCCCCACTGTAGGTTACCTTGCCCGTAGGGAGGATTCTGACCTTGAAAGCCTTGAAACTATCTGACCATAGGTTTTTGATAAGCAACATACAGGTTAAAAGACTATTGAGCCTGCTGGCCTTGGACATATGGATTTTGCACCTGATGTCCCTGAGCATAAGGATTTTGGACCTACTACCCTTGGAAGAAAGGGTTTTGGACCTGCTACTGTTGGACATAAGGATTTTGCACTTGCTTCCCTTGGACATAAGGATTTTGGACTTAACCTTGACCTTGCCCTTGCAAAGGTTGACCCTGTTGACATGAGTATAAGGGTTGTTGCTACCCCGGTTGACCTTGTTGCTGCAAGGGCTAACCTTGTGGCTATAAAGGTTGTCCCTGCAGTTGCAAAGGTTAACCTTACGAAGGCATAGGCTGGGAGGATTGCGCCACATACTTCACTTGCGGCTGCATTGTTTGCTGCAACGGTTGTGAGGGTTTCCCCTGCGGTTATTACAGTTGTCCTTGCTGCAGCATCATCTGGACTTGATGTTGCAGGGATGGTCCTTGTTGCAATGAAGGTTGCCCTTGATGTTGCAGAAGTTGTCCTTGTTGCTGCAAAGGTACTTGAACAGTTCCCGGAATGACACCTTGAAAGTTTCCGAATTGTATCTGGCCATACCCACTAGGTGCGACGAATGGACCAAGCTAGACATAAGGTCCAGGCTAAGGGATGTAGGGTGGATTAACCATTGCTTGTGAACCATATGGAACATAAGGAGGTTGGTACTGAACCTGAGCCATATTAGGTTGTTGGTACTGGATGTTACTTGACCCAGACAGACCAACAGGATTCGGCTGTTGGTACTGGACATTACTCGATCCCGTAGGACCAATAGGATATAAAATGGCACTCGAAGAGGGTTGGTTCATTCCAACCATGTGAGCTTGTGAGCCACCCTCATTGGTTGTACCAGACATATTAGAAACATTTGGACTTTCCCCCCTAGGTGGTGGCACAACTTGTCCACTTAGTGGAGGGATCAAAGAACTAGCAGAGACATGACTCGAGACCGTCAGTAGAACCAGACAGGTTACTTGGACCGATGAAACAAGAGGATTTGGAATGGTGGGTTGCACTAGGACTGAAGTAACTACAAAATGCACCATCGGTTAGGAGGTCAGGTTTTTAATGAACAGAACTGAGGTAGGCATAGTGCTAGATTCCTAAATAGGGTTGTGATATAGTGATGAGGCAGTATGCGTGCCTGAAACCAACTAAGCTAAAGTCATGTAATTATGTGGTAACTCAATATGAACACTGGTCGGAATGATTCTCGTGTAAGGGAAACCTTTAGGAGGGAAAGGATGTTCCTTCTCCTCAACTGTGCGTGGAGTGGAAACCTCCAAGTGGCCTGAAGAGGAGACTGGGATTTCTCCCTCTAATTCCATGGGTGAAAACAGGAAACGACAGACTACCAAAGATGTTCGAGGGGATAATTCCAAAGGAATACCCAGCTGATCGTACGGACTGTATGGACGTTGCGGTGATATCACAACAAGATCAAACAAAGGATTCGGAGGATAAACAACCATTCCAAGCCTTCAGAAGTAGGCAGACTCTCAAGAGTCTAGATAGTATTATCCGAAGATTCTGGGCCAATGTCAGAAAGTGACCCTGTAGAAATTCTCACTGTATATTAACCTGATTATGCAATAGACTAAAGCAAAATACTTAATCTACTTCTACAATCAAACTTGCAGAAGCTTAATCGATTTGAGCAATATCAAACATAACACATATAACAAAGAAGAATCAATACACATGAAACATAGAACAATACTATGGGGAAAGCCTCAGCTAAAAACCCCGCTATCTGTGTTATCAGACAAGTGGAAATATCTTAGGATTACACATAGCTTTAGCTCTCACCGCTATCCAGCTCTCAATACAATCCATCACTCTACTCATGGACAGAATATACTACTCATATTCCTTCTCCTCTGGCCTCCAAGCCTCCTATTTCCTTGCGCTATTTTCTCTAGGTGTTCCAGCTGTAACCTTATGTGACACTGATCTCACACACTACTCCAACACACTGTAAAACTGTGAAATCTCAAGGAATGAATTCCTTTTGAATGCAAGAGATTTTCTTATAGGAAAATTCTTGTAACTGATAGTACATCGTCCCTGCCTTTAATCTCAACTAGGTCTTTGTCTAAACTGACATGCATGAGTTATTTATGAGAGAATCTTCAGTTATCTGGAGTATACTAGTTTCATGCATGCATGCATTAACTGACTGAACTCACAATTAGTTCCTCAAACTATTTGGAACTAATTTAAGTTGACATAAATCAGTTAACTGAGCTAACTAATTACAATTCAAATAAAACTCATCCTTATCTCCTTAATTAAGGGATAACTGTTGCATGACTTCACAAAGACTTCTAGCTTGAATTTCTCCAACTAATTAACTCTAGATGAATTAATTAATTATTTTTCAAGCACCTGGTGAGACTAAATTCGAATTTTAATTCAAGGACAAATTAAAATTGGAATATTCTTGTTGCCACATTTCAACACTCCCTCTCAACAAGAAAGAGATTATCTGCCACCCCGATCCTATCTCTATGGAACTCGAATTTACACTTTGACAATGCCTTAGTCAAAATGTCAGCATCTTGCTCCTCAGTCGAAATATACTACAACAACATGATCCTCCTCGCCACACAGTCTCTGAGATGATGATACCGAATGTCGATGTGCTTGGACCTGTCATGAAATACTGGATTCTCAGAGAGTTTGATACAACTCTGGTTATCACAATAGATCACAGTTGGATCCATCCTCTGATCAAACAAACCAACTAGAATTTTATGCATCCAAATGACCTCTCATGCTACCTAACTTGCATCCATGTATTCAACCTCTGCTGAGCTGAGTGCAACCGAACTCTGTTTCCTATTGTACCAAGAAACTGCAACTGACCCAAGGTTGAAAATTCCTCCTGATGTGCTCTTATGATCTGATGAACTCCTTACCCAATCTACATCTGTGAAGCTCTGTAGCTTCACTCCCTCTGTCCATCTATACCATAATACATACTGAGATGTGCCTCTGAGGTATCTAAAAACATGCTTAACTGCCTTCCAAAACATCTTGGTAGGTTGAACCATAGCTTGACTCAGCTTGTTCACCGCATAGCACAAATCTGATCGTGTGTTCACTAAGTACATTAGTGAACCCACAAGCTGTTGATACACAGTAGCTTCTACTACTTCTCCTGAAGTAGCATCCTCCTTCCTCCAGTTACCTACTAGAGGAGTCTGCATGGCTTGCACTTCTCCATGTGGAATCTCCTAAGTATCTCATTGGCATACTTGCCTTGAGACACAAACAACTCCCCATACTTCCACCACACTTCCATGCCAAGGAAGTAGTGCATGAGACCCATGTCTTTCATCTCGAATTCTCTTGCAAGGTCCTCCTTGCAATACATGATCAACTAATCATCACCTATCAATATGAGATCATAAACATAAAGAACAATGATCAACTGCTTATCTTTTACCATGATGTGGTACAGGTTCACATCTGCTTCAGTCTTTGTGAATCCCAACCCAATGAATTAGTTGTCGATCCCAGTGTACCAAGCATGAGTTGCTTGCTTCAGCCCGTACAAAGCTCTCTTAAGTCGGCACACATGCAACTCACGATCGAAGGTTTCAAAACCTTCCAGCTACTCTATGTACACCTCTTCCTCAATCTTTCCATTGAGGAATGCTGATGGATCTTCCAACCCATCTATGTTGATAGTGCCAACATTGATCTGATAGATGAGTACCTTGCTATAGGAGCAAAAGTCTCATCTAGTCGATCCCCTCGACCTGTGAGAAACCACGGGCAACAAATCTTGCCTTATGTTTCTCAACACTACCATCAGCAGCTCGCTTTACCTTGTAAAGCCAATAGGAACTCACAACTGACTTGTTCTCCAGTCTTGGAACCACATCCCAAACATTGTTCCAAACTATGGAGATATACTCCTCGACCATAGCATCAAGCTAAATTGACTGTTGCATTGCTTCCTCAAAGGAAGATGGCTCGGTCTCAACACATTCCCCAACAAGGGCCATGTATCCAGTGTACCTCTCAGGTGACCTCCTCTGTCTGTGCTAAGAAGATGGTTCTCCCACATTCTCTCTCACATCCGACAATAATCTGTCAGCTTCTTTTGTGTGCTTCCATCCCTCTGTGGAAGACTCTGCTTGAGTGGACGTATCCACTCTTGGAATCTCTATATGTGGTTGCTCCACATTAGTCTGAGGCTCCTCCTCCTTAAGAACCAAAAGTTCCTCCATAGCCTGTAGTTGGAGCTCCCTCTCAAGGGAAACTCGGATGGCCTTCTGCTCATCAAACTTGAGATCTCTATGAACCACTGTCCTCCAACTGGTAAGAAAGTACACCCGATAGTTGTGGGGTGTATCAATGTACCCCACAAGTATCCCCAACTCAGCTATGAGCTCAAGTTTCTTTCGGGCATCCTTGGTCACATGGAAATATACCGATGAGCCAAAGATCCTGAAGTGACCCACATCTGGTCTTTTCCTGGAGAAAGCTTCCTTTGGTGTCTTCATCCCAAGAATGCGATGCAGGCTTCTATTATGCAAATAGACCGTTGTGTTGCATGCCTTAGCCCACAAATGAAGTGGTGGGCCTTGGTCATGCAGCATCGCCCGAGCTACCCCCCACAATCATTCTGTTCTTCCCCCCGGCCACCCCATTCTGTTGTGGGTTATGAGTTGTCGTCAACTCCCGTTTAATTCCTTCCGATACAAAGAAGTCCTTAAACTCTTGAGAGACATACTCTCCACCATTATTGCTTCTCAAGGCCTTGATCTTCTTCCCTGATTCTTTCTCAATGAAAGCTTTGAACTCACAAAACTTTGAGAAGGTTTGATCCTTCTTCTGCATGAAATAGATCCAGCATTTACGAGAAAAATCATCAATGAAAATCACATAATAATTTTGTTTCACAATGGATGTTGTCGAGAATGGTCCACACACATCAGTGTGAACTTGCTCCATGATTTCTTCAGCTCAACTGTCTCGATCATGAAAGGAGGACTTGGCGTACTTTCCCAAGGTGCAACCTTTGCATGTGTCCACTTGCTCAAGTTTACCTTTTTGAAGTCCAGTAGAGATTTGTTGCATTATCTTCAAGGCCCCATGATGCAAGTGGCCCAACCGCCTATGCCATAACTCGCCAATGTCTTGGCTTTGCACCAATTCTGCTTTCAAACTCAATGTAGCACAGTCATCTACCTCTAGCTTATAGAGATTCTTCACTCGAATCCCAATCCTCTTGGTCTGACCCGTGGCAATGTGTCTTAGGAATGCCTTTCCTTTATTGAAGACAACATCATAGCCTTTGTCCTCCAACATCGTGACCGATACCAAGTTCTTCTTCAGTCCAGGCACATACTTTACATCAGTCAAGGTGAGAGGAGCTCCATGCTCCCTCTGAAAAGAAACTGTGCCTTCTCCTGAAACACAGTACTTTCAATCATCGCCCACCTCTATGCACATCTTGAGGTCTTTCTCCTCCAAGGTACTGAATAAACTTTTGTCGTCAGTCAAGTGGAATGAGGCTCCACTGTCTAGATACCAAACACAACCCACCATTGATGAAACCATGCATGCGATGAGGGTAAAATCCAATTCGAATTGAGAGGCTAGTGCCTCACGTTTTTATCCTTTCGAGGATCCCTTCTTAGATTTCTTCAATGCACAATTAGTTGCATAATGGCCCACCTCATGAAAATTAAATCATCTCACTTTAGATTTGTCAATCTTCTTCCCTCCATGGGAAGAATTCGACTTGCAATGGGAAGCCTTCCTTTCCCTTTCCTTGCCTTACTTGCTAAGGCTAGAGTTTCTTCATCATCATGCTTAGATGAAGAACCATCTCTTGTGCTCCTCTTGATCTCCTCCTGCATTAGATCCGACCACAGTCGTTCCCAATCTGGCAGTTTCTCTCTTCCATTCACAGATTCCTGGTAGCTATTCCAACTCTTTGGAAGACCGAAGAGAGCAAGGCTCACCATATCATCATCGGCTGTCGCTATTCCCACACTACCAAGCTCATCTTTGCAAGTGGTAATCTTGTTCAAATATGTATAAATAGTGTCGCCCTTCTCACACTTGATTTTTCGAAGCTTATCCTTGAGCGCCAGTTTCCTTTGGTCGCTATTGTTCTGATATAGGTCTTTCAATGTTTTCCACATTAAAAACAGAGTCTCCTTCCCATGGAGACTCGAGACAATATGGTCTCAAACTCCCTCCAGAAGAATCCTTCTCACCTTAACCACACACTTCTTCCATTCAGCCAATTCTTGTGCATTAGCTGCAGCTGGCTTGGGGATTTCTTGATCAATGAAATCCTTCAAGCCATTGTCTTCTAATACTGCTTCCATGCGATCCTTCCATGCTATGTAATTCGAGCTGCCATCCAGTGCATACTCGAGTCTCAAGCCATTGGACGCCATTGGTGAACTTTGAGGTGTGATAAGAATTCAATTTTGTACCTGCAATCAAGAACTTCAAACTTCAAATTTCCCTTCTTAGTATATTGTTCACAACTCTGATCACCTTTGATTTGATACCATGTAGAAATTCTCACTGTAGATTAACCTGATTATGCAATAGACTAAAGAAAAATACTTAATCTAATTCTACAATCAAACTTGCGAAAGCTTAATCAATTTGAGCAAGATCAAACAAAACACATATAAAAAAGAAGAAGAATCAATACACATGAAACACAGAAGAATACTTTAGGGAAAGCCTCAGCTAGAAACCCCACTATCTGTATTATCATACAAGTGGAAATATCTCAAGATTACACACAGCTTTAGCTCTCACCGCTATCCGGCTCTCAGTACAATCCCTCACTCTGCTCATAGATAGAATAGACTGCTCATATGCCTTCTCCTCTGCCCTCCAAGCCTCCTATTTCCTTGTGCTATTTTCCCTGGGTGTTCCAGTTGTAACCTTGTGTGACACTGATCTCACACACTGCTCCAACACACTGTAAAATTGTGCAAATCTCAAGGAATGAATTTATTTTGCATGCAAGATATTTTCTTATAGGAAAATTCTTGCAACTGATAGTACACTATCCCTACCTTTAATCTCAACTGGGTTTTTTTCTCAACTGACATGCATGAGTTATTTATGAGAGAATCTTCAGTTATCTAGAGTACACTAGTTTCATGCATGCATGCATTAACTGACTGAACTCACAATTAGTTCCTCAAACTATTTGGAACTAATTTAACTGGACATAACTCAGTTAATTGAGCTGTCTAATTACAACTCAAATACAACTCATCCTTATCTCCTTAATTAAGGGATAACTTCCTCAATCAAAGGGATAATTGTTGCATGACTTCACAAAGACTTCTAGCTTGAATTTCTCCAACTAATTAACTCAAGATGAATTAATTAATTATTTTTCAAGCAGCTGGTGAGACTAAATTCAAATTTTAATTCAAGGACAAATTAAAATTGGAATATTCTTGTTTCCACATTTCAACAAACCCAGTATCTAAGGGAGGGGGAGGACGATATGACAAAGGTTGAAGGCTCAGAACAATGCCAAGCTCAACACCTTGGTCCTCAAGTGACTACAAAATTGAGGAAAAGGCTCCTCAGATAATCTTTTAGACAGAGGAGAGGAAGAGGAATTAGGCAAACCAACTGGTTCAGCCACAATGATTTTGTCTCAATTAACCAGAAGAGAGAGATTGATTCCAAGGCTTTAAAATGTATTTAAATGTATACTCACGATATGGTCTAGAAAAATACTAACATGAATGTTACAAGATCGTGGGCAACAATTTTTTAAGATGCAAAAACAAACTCATGCTCTTTCATGTTTTAAGAGTCGAGAAAGAATAAAAGGTGACTCTATCACTTTCGGTTTGAAACAAGCTCGAAAGGACAAGCACTCGGGTGATATTTTATATTTAGGGAGTCAAAAAGATCAAAATGGCTACTCAAGATGATCTAGGCAACAAGGATTACCGGGAAACCGTGAACTGCAGAATACCTCCCAGCGAACCGAGAAGTATGGGCAGGCAATCTCCCCAAATGTTGTGTTCGGTGTATCACGTTTGCAAGGTGGCAGAATCGACTTCCTATGGATAAAGGATTGCAACCTCGTGGGGTCTCCCTTTATATATGTGATGGTATGGGGAGCACAAGTACGTACTAGCACTATCTAGTGCCGAAGCGAATGACAGCTGCTAGGTTTAAAGACGTCTGAACGCGTCTTTGGCCTAGACCTTCTAAATGTGATCGTTAGGTTTCAAATGCACCTTAGGTTAATTGAATACAGTTTAGAGTTTATCTTGAAATTGTGTCTCGGTTTTTAGGCCTTATTGATGTGACTCGAAAAACACCTATATGCAGCTAAATGAGACAAGACCCTTTCAATTCAATGAATTGTTTACACTAATGAGAGTAGAAAGCACACTCAATGCAGCAAACAAACAATTGAAAGCAAAAATGAATTTTTCACTATTTCTCTTTTTGAAAACAAAATGATGAAAAACTCTTTCCAATTCCTATCTTTCCTATCAAACACACTTCAAGTAGTCCTTTCAATAGTAAAGAGAATTCATTTCTTTTCCAATGCAAATGAGGATGCAACTCTATTATTCAATGATGCTAACTAATGTAACATATTGATTCAGCAAACTAGAATTATGTATTTTTCAATGAAATGAGAAAATGAATGGTTCACAAACACTTCACACTTCAATGAAACATTTCCAATACAATCAATCACAAGTAAATGAAAAGCACAAAAGAGAATTCCTTTCAAACTAATGATGCAAAGACTCAACCAAAAACAAGATGAGCAATGTGATCTATGCCCGAAAAGAGACGCTCAAACAACAAACAAAACTTTTCAAACTTGTTAAATGGAAATCAAAGCAACAAAAAGACTAACAAACGAAATGAAAGGAGCAACTTGACTATCAACTTGATTTGATGAGCACACCAACAGGTGAATGGACGATGACCTAAATGCCCTATGGTTATACACCATCCAAGAACTCAAGAAACCAAGTGAAGAAAATGAAAATAAAACAAGCATATAAACCAAACTAAAAGAGCTTTATAGTCAAGGAGAACACAGTCAAAACAAGCTAAGAGGCAGAAATCAAAAGGGAAAGACACACTAGTTATGATCTTGGGGAAACCTTAATCTTCACCTACAAGAATCAGCACAACTTCTTAACTGACAACAAGCGCCAGAAGGGGGTTGGCACGACTGTTTTTGAGAAAATCACGCTGATCAGCACGACTGTCAAAAAAATAAATGCACTGATCGAGGATTCAAGGAAAAAAATAAAAAATTTCAAAGGCTAAAACCAGACTTGCCACTATAAATTTCAGGCTCAGAGCTATAAACCAGACAAAGAAGAGAACACTAAAGGGAAATGGTGATACTACAAAAGTGCAAACAAAACTATAAAATGAAAATCAATCAAAGGGAAGGATGGGATCCCCAGCAGAGTCGCCAATTTATGGTGCAGGTAAATTCTTAGTGTAGACACAAACAATTCCTCTAGCCCGAGAGAGCAGGTCTAGCCACAAACAAACAATCTATGGAAAATATCCTTAAGATAGAATCAATTAAGAGGGCCTACCTCTTAGAACATTATTCTACTTGGTGATGATCCTACTTCCTTACTCCAGCTATCTTTCGTTTCCTTCCTTTGAATACCTGAAACAAGCAAACAAACAACAACAACAAACATGATAGCATACAATATTGTATTCAGCCTACTTAACATGTCAAGGAACATTAAGCCATAAAGATGTAAGATAACACTTCATGTAGGAAATCAATCAATAGTTGTGTTCATATAAATCAGAAAGAGATTACAACCAATTCCTTGACGTTGTTGGTCTCCTCCGATGTATCTGGGTTCCCACACTTCTGCTAGCATCTCATAGATAGCCCCAACAATGTAAGTTTTAAGGCCTCTTCCCTTTAGTCTCAAACCAAACCAAAACACATGATTCTCCCTCAAACATACACTAGGAAGATACAAGCTATAGATATATTTTTGATCATTCAAATTCACTCCAAAACTAGTTTAGCTTGGGAAAAGAGAGGTTTACATAGCTTGGATGGATGGGAGATGGTTCCTCTCATCATGGGAGAAGGTCTTATCTCTTGATTTTGTTCCATCCTAATAGGGGAAAGGATCCCAAACTAACTTCTTCAGCTCCATCCAACCCAACCATCTACTAGACTTCCATTACGAAGCTTCTAGACCTAGAAGCTTCAACTCCATATTTAAAAAACTTGCCAAAAGAGGATCGACGTGACTGGAAAAGGGCTCAGTCACTTCGTACGGTGCTAGTGCTAGTTTTAATCTCTGCAAGTCAGTGCAAGGAGGAAACTGGTCAGTATCGTTGGTCTTGTAAACTGGGGTAAAAGGAAGAATCTTGGGAAATGATGCAAAGGGGAATTATTCTTCTCATGAAGAGGGACATACTGGGAGTGTATTCATGATGGGAAAGCATGTAGGGTTCACTGTAGAGGTCCTCCAGGATCGTGGACGGGAGTACAGGGACAGTGACAATATTTTGTGTAACATTTACAGACCCAACATTGAAGATAGGATCTGAAATACTTTTCTTGACTAATGGACTCCTTGCCCAAACTGCATTAGTGAAGCCTTGGAGCTTCACTCCCTTTGTCCTCTTGTACCATAATTCATACTCATTTGTTCCTCTGAGGTATCTTAACACATGCTTTGCTACCTTTCAATACAGTTTGGTAGGCTTCACTGCTTGACTCAAGTGATTAAATGCATAGCATATGTCGGGCCTTGTGTTCACCAGATATCAAGGATCGAACAAGTTGTAGACTATAGATGGTGACATCTACTACCTCTCTCGAAGAAGCACTCTCCTTCCTCCAGTTTAGAGCTAGAGGTGTGTCAATAGGCTTACAGTTCTCCATGTGAAATATCTAATGTATTTCAAAGGAATACTTCCCCTGACTCACACACATCTCACCATCACCCTGCCATACTTCCAACCCAAGGAAGTAATGCATTAAGCCCATCTCTTTCATCTCAAATTCTCTTGCAAGGTACTCCTTGCAAGAGTGGATCAACAGATCATCCCCTGTAAGTATCAAGTTATGAATATACAATACCAAGTAAGGAAAATTTCCATCTACCGCAATCTAATAGAGATTGGCATCTGCTTCACTTTTGGTGAAGCGCAATCCACTGAGATATGTGTTAATATGAGTGTACCATGCTTGGGGTGCCTGCTTGAGATCATAAAGGGCTCTCCTGAGTCTACACACATGTGTCTCCTTGTCATATGTCTCAAATCCCTTTGTTTGCTCTATGTAAATTTCTTCCTCAACAACTCCACTAAGGAAGGCGGTATTCACATCCATTTGGTGGATCTTCCACTCCATCTTCGTAGCTAATGCCAAAATAATTATGATCAAGGAATATATTTCCACAAGGGAAAAAAATTCCTCATAGTCAACTCCCTCCACTTGAGAGAAGCCTTTGGCCACAAATTTGGCATTGTACTTCTCGATGCTCCCATCAACTACATGCTTCACTTTGTAAATCCATCTGGAACTAACCACTAACTTGTTAATCTAGTCTTGGCACCACCTCCCATACATTTTTCTTCATGATGGAGTCATACTCCTCAACCATGGCATCAACCCACACTAGTTGAGAAATTTCTTCCTCAAATGAAGAAGGATTTGTGTCAATGAGTTCTGTCATGAGAGCCATATACCTAGTGTATCTGTCTGGTGACCTCCTTTGCTTGCATTGAGATGTAGGAGCTCCCACATGCTCCTGTGAATCCTGCACCAATCTATCATCTTCTTTGGTTCTCTTCCCCCATTCTCTAGAATATTCTAGTTGCTTGGGTGCCTCCACTCGATCTCATGTCTGCTACACCATATGTGGCTACTCCACAACATCATAAAGCTTTGTCTGAGCCTCCTCCTTTGGATCTAGAAGCTCTTCCTTCAGTGGGATACTTAGCTCTCACTCTATAGAGAATCTCATAGCCTTCTCCTCATCAAAATTAGCATCCCTCCTCATTACTATCACCCTAAGTGAGGGAAAATGCACCTGGTAATTACGTGGTGTATTTTTGTATCCTATAAAGACTCCCATCTCATATGTAGGCTCAAGTTTCTTCCTACTATCCTTGGAGACATGTCAATATATATTAGCTCCAAAAATTAGAAAATGAGATACATCTAGCTTCCTCCCAAATAAATCATCTTCGGGTGTGATCATGCCAAGTATTCTATGAGGGTTCTTGTTCTGCGAATAAACTACGGTGTTGCATGCTTCTTCCGATAGGTTTAATGGCAGCCCTTGATCATGCAACATGGCTCTTGTTGTTCCCACTATGCTTATGTTCTTGCTTTCAACCACCCCATTTTTTTGTGGGTTATGGGGTATTATCAGTTCTCTTCTAATACCATCCTTGGCACAAAAGTCCTTGAAGGTGCTAGAAACAAATTCTTATCCATTATCACTTCTTAGGTCTTTCAATTTATGACCAATCTCCTTTTCAACCAATGCTGTGAATTGAAAAAAAAAATGAGAAAACATCATCCTTCTTCCGCATGAAGAATATCTAGCATTTTCTAGAAAAGTCATAAACAAAAATCACATAATAATTGTGTTTTATTGGTGAGTCTGTAGAAAATGGTCCACATACATCAAAGTGGACTTGCTACAATATTTCTCTCTCGCTTTTTCGGCCCTTGAAGGTAGATTTGACATATTTCCCCATTGTGCATCCCTTGCAGACATCTTGTTGGTCAAGGGTGCATTTCGGGAGACTGGTGGTAATTTGTTGCATGATTATTAAGGCCCATGGTGTAAGTGTCCCATGCGATTGTGCCATAGTTCTCTAACATATTGACTCTACACCTTTTCTTCCTTGTTACACAGTGTAGCACAAGCTTCCACCTCAAGTTTATAGAGATTCTTCACTCTAACTCCAATATCTACATGTATCGGAAATCCTTACCCCTTACTGAAAACAATATCATAGCCTTTATCCTCCAATATAGCTACAGAGATCAAGTTCTTCTTCAAACCAGGTACATACATAACACCTTTTAGATGAAGATGGGAGCTTGAATCCCTATTAAAGGTTAAGGTTCCAATTCCTTTGGTATTGTACCTCCCATCACCCCCAAGTTCTATGTGTATCTAGAGATACTTCCCCTCTAGGCTATTGAAGAAATATTTGCATCATGTCATATGGAATGAGGCACCTGAATCTAGGTACCACACACTCCCCATTACAGTGTTGGTCATGCATGCAATTAGGGTGAATTCTAATTCAAATTTGAGGCAATTATTTCACCTCCTACTCCTCCTAAAGGCTTCTTGTTAGACTTCTTGTGCGGACACTTTGTTGCATAGTGCCCATATTCATGGTAATGAAAACATCTTATCTTTCTTAGGTCCTTCTTCCTGCCATTATTCTCGATGGAAATTGGCTTTATTTGGGCCTTCTTTCCCTTATATTTCTTTCCCTTCCCAACAAAGGCAAAATTTTCTCCCTCCTCGGCTTTGGATGTTACTCCATCTCTAGTTTTCATTTGGATTTCTTCCAGCACCAAATCAGACCAAATTCTCTACCAATTTGGCAATTTATCCCTTCCATTTATAGAGTTCTGGTAGTTGTGTCGGGATTTTGGAAGGCCTAGGAGAGCTGGGCTCACTGGCTCTGAAGATGGTATATTTTCTCCAACTCCTCCAAGCTCATCTCAGCACTGAGTTAATCTGGAGAGGTAATGCGAAATGGTTCCAGTTTTCTACATGCACATGTTTTTAAGCTTGTCCCTCAATGAAAATTTCCTAGCATCATTTACATTTTCAAATAACTTAGTGAGGGTCTTCTATTGGAAAATATTGATAGGGTGGGGTGAATCAATATTCCTTAGCAATTAGCACTTTTAAATATTTTCATAGCATTAGTTAATCTTCAATTATCATTAATGTTTATGCAGTGACAACAGTGAATAAAAGAACACAGGAGGCACGAAAATTTTAGGTGGAAAACCCCCTCCGGGTCAAAAACCATAGAATGCTTTTCTAATAATCCTTTAATATTCAACTCCAATTGAAAAGAAATCTCCAACTTCCTAGAATCTAGAAAATCATTCTTCCCCAACTCCCACTGGATGAATGCTCCAACGCCCGAGATTCTCCAGTAGTCAATTGAATGGATGCCCCAACACCCAATGAGCTACAACTCACCCTAGCACCACCCTACCACCCTGAAGTTTTCATAGGCTTGAACCTATTGGTGACTTCATGCACCATCCTAGCACCACCCTACCACCCTATAGAATAATAAAAGAAGAATGGACTCCCGTACCAAGGAAAATGGTCCACTTTACAATGATATAGAATGATGTAAAAGAGGAATACACACTAGACCACAACCCCAACTATGACACAACCACCTAATGATGATCCTCAACCTCCTGACACTGCCTCTTCAACTCTTGGCATATAGCCACTTGTACAACTTTTACAAAGATGCTTTTACAATGACTATGTATAATGATACTTTTATAATGTTTGTATGCAGTGCTACCCACTTGAAGACTTCATGTGGTGAACTTCTCGCTGTTGTTCTGCACCTTGATTGTTGCTCTTGTCATTCTACCCTTTCTCATTCTTGAGAAAATTATCTTATGTATTGATTCTTCTCTTGATGAATATATAATACCTGCAAAAAGTCTTCAAGGAAATACCCATGACATGATAATAGCAAAACTTACCTCATCCTGCAGAGCATATGTTAGTGCTAAACAAAAACAACAAATTAGAATACAAAGAACCTAATGCAATTAAGAGATGAACATGCATATTCAGAAGATACTCACCTATAGCTTACCTCTACTGCATCATTTTTTTGCACCTTGCTCTTTGCTACCCTAGAAAGTTTGGTCCTTTGCACCCATTGACAACATTTGATCTAGTTTTTCTTGCCTTCTAGGAGCACTATATTTAATCTAATGTATCTCTACGATTTCAGATCCCCAACATGTGATCTTTGGTCTTGTAGAATCCCTCTGAGTCTTCTTTCCAATGCCACAATTTTGACCCGATTTGGACTCTTCAAGGCAAAGTTATGTCCAATCTCTCACATTGACCTGAGTATGGACTAGTTCAGTAGAGCGAACTTGTACAAAGTACCACATGTCATTGTTTCCTCCTTCGTCTCTGAAATTGATACACTGAAAATTAAAGTCCATGCACTGTCCATCACTTTTTACAGAATTCCAATCCTCTTATCTAAGAGAGAGTTATGATGATTTTCCCAAGGTCACTTCTTTGAGATGAAATTTGGCAGTCTGCAAAAACCCTAACTTCCATAGATCATATCTCTGAAAATGTAGTGAACCAAGATCTAAAATTCAATCACAATGTTCATCAGGATTGCGAATCAAATGGGTTTTAATTTCAGAATCTAAGACTTTTCATAAATGACATTATAGTGAAACTGCCACAATCACTGCATTTGGAGGATATATGAGATTTCTTTTTATAGAGTTGAGAGGGGCTTCTATAGAGAATGTTGGAGGGATTTTAGGAACTTAAAAAAATATTAATTATTGACTATTCAATGACCAAAACCAATTATGAGTTCCATGCCACAACCCCATAGGGTTTTATCCCACTAACTGCGGTTACTAACTTCAAACATGAATATCTCTCAAACTGTGAAGAATTACTTGGTGTGCCATGTATCAATGGAAACATCTCGACAAGTAGAATATATCTAGAAGATCCTTGACTCAAAATAGAGTAAGTTTTCAAGTCAAAATTCCCTTGCAAGATTAGGGTAGCCCCTAGTGCTACTTGGGTTGACATCAATGACAACCTCATATCATCTTTAGATCAAAAATCTCCCCCTTTGGCATTGATGGCAACACAAGTACTCCCCTTGCAATCAAGGTGTTGCGTTGTATTATATTCTTTCCACGTAGTTAACAGGGGGTTTGAAGGGAACCCATAACCCCACTTTATGGGTTCCGGGGCAGCGCCGGGGAAAATTTTGATTTTTGACCCTAAGTTAGGTTGGGCGGACCCACCTATGGTTTTGTGCATGAGTTACGCACATGTTTTTTGGACACGATGGTTTTCAGTCCATGGTATTGGACGCGATGGTTTTCGGTCCATGGTATTGGACACGATGGTTTTGGTCCATGGTATTGGATGCTTCGGCATGTATAAATATGTATTATAACATTGAAAGGAACATAATGAAAAAAATCAAGCTAGTAGTCCCGGTTTTGGGATCCAGTGGAAAAATCTCTGTGTGTATGTGTTTTATGTGTTCTTCTCTCGCATTATTTATTTTCTGTGTTTTAGAATTCATATGCAGGTAATTTCTGTACGGGGTTAAAACCTACATTTGGTATCAGAGTTGTTTTGGCTTCAAGGGGACGCCTTTGTTGCTAAGGGGTTTCACTCAGGCCTGTGGTAGACCCTGTTCAGTGGGAGATCTGTGAGATCGATTCTAGTGGTGAAAGAAGATGGTGAGTAGTGGAAAGACAGAGATCAAGAAATTTAATGGTCGGAGTTTTGAGTTGTGGAAACTCAAGATGGAGGATCTTTTGGTGGATAAAGATAAGTGGATCGTGGGAGATCTGGGTACTAAACCAACAGGAGTGTCCAATGAAGAATGGAAGAAGTTGGATCGGAAGGAAAAGAGCACAATATGATTGTGTCTTAGATTCAGTATTGCTGAATGTATCAGGTGAAGCTATAGAAAAGGATTTGTGGGACAAGTTAGGGGCATTATACCAATCTAAGTCTCTGGTGAATAAACTATTCCTGCGGAAAAAGTTGTATAACCTGAGGATGAAAGATGGAGACTCAGTGATAGAGCATCTGAACACATTTAATACTATGGTAAGTCAGTTAGCATCTGTTGATATTAAAATTTCAGATGAAGATAAGTGGATCAGTTTGTTGTGTTCTCTACCAGATTCGTGGGATAGTCTGGTTATTGCAATAGGTAGCAATGCAACTGCCCTATAGTTTGATGAAATGGTCTCAGCCTTACTGAGGGAGGAGATGAGACGAAAAAATATGGAGAGCCAAAATGGTGATGCCTTGTCTGTACGAGGATGGTCCCAGAACAGAAACAAAAATAAGTCATCGAGTGGGAGATATAAATCTAGAGGGAGATATAAATCTCCAGGAAAACCTGTAAGGGTGGTGTGCTGGAAATGCGGAAAGGAAGGCCACTTCAAAAGGGACTGTTAAAAGCTCCTGAAAAAGGAAAGGGAATTGATGAGGCTCCTTCTGCAGAGGCGAAAACCACCTCAGATGAAGGTGGGGATGTGTACTTGGCTTCTTCAAGTACACATGTAGATCATGAGGCATGGTTGATTGACACAAGTGCATCCTTTCACTTCACTCCCCATAAAGAATGGTTATGTGAGCATGAGAAATATGATGGTGGTGATGTCTTCTTGGGGGACAACGGGAAGGCTAGAATCATTGGTCGTGGAAAATTAAAGTTGAAGCTGCAAGGTGGAAGGGTTAGAACACTTCCGAGTGTTCTACATATTCCTGCATTAGCCAGAAATCTATTTTCTGTTAGTAAGCTGGATGATGCAGGTATAAAAACAGCGTTTGAGAAGGATACCTGCAAGATGGTTCGGGGAGCACTGGTATTGATGGGGGGAGTTTAGATTGGAACTCTGTACAAGCTGCAAGGTAGCACTGTTGTTGATGGGTGCAACAGTTCCATGGTTCCTAAAAGTGGAGCAAAAAATCTAGTGGTCTCTGGAGAAAAGACCATGTTGTGGCATCAAAGGCTTGGACATATTGGAGAGAAGGGTCTTCGAATACTTCATGCTAAAGGTATGGTAGAAGGTATGAGTAATAGCTCTCTGGATTTTGATTTTTGTGAAAAATGTGTATACGGGAATCAAAATCGGGTGAGTTTCCCCTCTGGTGGTAAGAGGGCGAAACATATGCTAGAGCTTGTGCACAGTGATGTGTTTGGACCTGTGAAGGTTCCATCACTGGGTAAGTCTGTGTACTATGTATCATTTATAGATGACTTCTCAAGGAATACATGGATATATTTCCTTAAGAAGAAATCTGAAGTCTTTGACAGGTTTAAAGAATTTAAGGCTCTGGTGGAAAACCAGAAAGAGAAGAAGATAAAGGTGTTGAGGAAAGATAACGGTGGAGAGTTTTGCAGTAAGGAATTTGAAGAATTCTGTAAGAAGTGTGGTATAGCACGATAGAAGACTACTCCATATACACCTCAGCAAAATAGAGTTGCAAAAAGAATGAATAAGATGTTGATGGAAATGGCAAGAAGCATGCTTAGTGATGCCAGGTTAGGACAGGAATTCTGGGCAGAGGCGGTGGATACTGCATGTTACGTGATCAATAGGTCACCTTCATCAGCGTTGGAGGATAAGACTCCACAAGAGGTATGGACTAGTAAGAAACCCTCTCTTTCACATCTGAGGGTATTTGGATGTGATGCATATGTACATGTTCCAAAGGAGAAACGAACCAAGTTGGATAGTAAATCTTAAAAGTGCATCTTTATTGGGTATAAGGATGGTTTAAATGGTTATAAGCTTTGGAACCCAGTCACACGGAAGGTCATGTACAGTCGAGATGTGGTGTTTAGAGAGGTGAAAGATGTTATTAAACATGAAGTACAACCAAAGAAACCTGAGAAGAAAGAGTTTGAGCTAAAGGAGGAAGAATCAGACCCTACAATAGAGGAGAAATCAGAAGCTGAAGAGCCACAAACTCCGGGTGTAAGAAGATCAGTTCGAGAAAGAAGGCAGCCAGAAAGGTATATTCCATCTTCTTTCTATTCAAATTTTGCTTTATCTATTACTGATGATGATCCTAGAACTGTGAAGGAAGAAGTGGATTCAGAGGATGGAAAACTCTGGAAAGAGGCCATGGTTGATGAAATGGCATCTTTGCACAAAAATGAGGCTTGGGATCTGGTGGAGTTGTCAGCTGGAAGGAAACCCATTGGCAAAAAATGAGTGTTCAAAAAGAAGACAAATGCAGAAAGAAAAGTGGAGAAATACAAAGCTCGGTTGGTAGCAAAAGGTTATTCCCAGGTGCCGGGAATAGATTTTGGTGATATTTTTTCTCCTGTTTTCAAGGTAACTTCTATTAGATTACATTTATCTGTTGCTGCTGCTTTTGATTTTGAGGTAGAACAGATGGATGTGAAGACAGAATTTCTTCACGGGGATCTAGAAGAGGAGATCTACATGAAACAACCCGAAGGCTTTGCAGTGAATGGTAAGAAAGAACTGGTATGCAAGTTAAAGAAATCTCTATATGGGTTGAAACAGTCACCAAGGATGTGGTATCAGAAATTTGATACATTTATACGGGGACTTGGCTTCACCAGAAGCAAAGCAGATCATTGTGTGTATTTTAAATTAATTGGTGACCATGTTATTTATCTAGTCTTGTATGTGGATGATATGTTGCTGGTTGGAAATGACAAAGAAATTATCCAGGATTTGAAGACCCAATTGTCCTCCAAATTCGACATGAAAGATCTTGGTGCTGCAAACTATATTTTGGGCATGGAAATTAAAAGAGATTGGGCAAAGAGGAAGCTCTGGTTAAACCAGAGGAAGTATGTCGAGACAATACTGTAGAGGTTTAATATGCAGGATAGTAAACCAGTGAAGATTCTTATTCCTGTAGGTGTGAGGTTATCTGTTGAACAATGTCCCAAGACACAAGAAGAGGAATAGGACATTTCCCATGTTCCATATGCAAGTGCAGTCGGTAGCCTGATGTATGTAATGGTCTGTACTAGACTAGACATTGCACATGCAGTGGGAGTATTGAGCAGGTTTATGTCAAAACCAGGAAAGGAGCATTGGACAGCAGTGAAGTGGGTTTTCAAGTACTTGCGTGGCACTAGTGATTATGGTTTGTGCTACCAAGGAAGACCAGGATTGGATAGAGTGTTGGATATGCATGGCTTTGTTGATGTAGACTATGCTGGAGATCTGGATCAGAGAATACCGACAAGTGGGTATGTGTTTAACCTATTTGGAGGTGTAGTCAGTTGGATGAGTAAGAAACAATCTATAGTGGCACTATCAACTACATAGGTAGAATACATGGCAGCCACTCATGCAAGCAAGGAAGCAGTTTGGTTGCAGAGATTGTGTTCAAGTATGGGGTTAGTACAGGAAGCTATAAGGATAGACTGTGATAGCCAAAGTGCAATTTTCTTGGCAAAGAACCCTGCATATCATTCAAAGACAAAGCACATTGATGTTCAGTATCAATTTTTGAGGGATATGATAGAAAACAAAATGGTGTTACTGGTAAAGGTGGACACTTTGAAGAATACTGCAGATGCATTGACAAAATCTGTGAGCTCTGAGAAGTTCTCTTGGTGTAGAGAGACAATGGGCATTTCAAGGCTGGGAAAATGACTAAGCTCTCTTGTGGCCCTTGTGGAAAGAAAACAACAAGTGGGAGAATGTTGGGTTGTGTTATATTCTTTCCACGTAGTTAACAGGGGGTTTGAAGGGCACCCATAACCCCACTTTATGGGGTCCGAGGCAACGCCGAGGAAAATTTTGGTTTTTGACCCTATGTTAGGTTGGGCAGACCCACCTATGGTTTTGTGCATGAGTTTCGCACATGTTTTTTGGACGCGATGGTTTTCGGTTCATCGTATTAGACGCGATGCTTTTCGGTCCATGGTATTGGACGCAATGCTTTTCGGTCCATGGTATTGGACGCGATGGTTTTCGGTCCATGGTATTAGATGCTTCGGCATGTATAAATATGTATTATAACATTGAAAGGAACATAATGAAGACAATCAAGCTGGTAGTCCCGGTTTTGGGATCCAGTGGGAAAATCTCTATGTATATGTGTTTTATGTGTTCTGCTCTCGCATTATTTATTTTTTATGTTTTAGAATTCATATGCAGGTTATTTCTGTACAGGGTTAAAACCTACACAGGGCACCTCTTCCTACTGCCTTCTCTCCCCCTTTGACATCAATGGCAAAGGGTAACTCCCCTTGACACACAACCATCCTATGGACCTGTACACACTTCCACTCCCCCTTTATTTTCTGAATAAGGAAAATCTAATGAGAACTTAGGTGAATCCCAAGCTTCTAGTGAAGATATTCAAATGCTTCACGAGGTAAAGGTTTAGTGAAGATATCAACGATTTGTTCTTTTGTACCAACATATTCAAGTTTGATATTCTTGTCAGCAACTTGTTCTCTAACAAAATGATATTTTATCGAAATGTGTTTTTTTTTTAATGCATGACAGGATTCTTGGAGATGTTGATGGCATTGGTGTTATCACAAAAGAGGGGAATAGGCTCTCTGAATTGTACTTGAAGATCTTGCAAAGTTTGTTTCATTCAAAGGACTTGAGTACAACAAGCTGTCGCTGCAATGTATTCTGCTTCCGCTGTAGATAACGAGATTGAGGTTTGCTTTTTGCTCAACCATTATACGAGACAACCACCTAGATAGAATGTTGCTCCACTAGTACTTTTACAATCATCAATGCTTCCTTCCCAATCTACATCTGTAAAGGCTTGAATAATGAGATTGTTTCCCTTGGGATACCACAAGCCATATTCTGTTGTGCCCTTTAGATATCGAAGAATTCTTTTGACGGAAATAATATGTGACTCTTTGGTGTTTCTTGGAATCTTGCTACTTGTCCAACTGCTTGCATAACATCTAGTTGAGAGGTTGTTACATATAGAAGACTACCAATCATAGATCTGTACAACCTCTAATCCACATCCTTAGATGAGTCGTCTATGATCAATTTGCAACATGTTACCATCGGAGTAAGGACGGGTTTGCAATCTTCCATTTTGAATTTCTTGAGCATTTCCTTGATGTACTTGCCTTGACATATAAATATTCCTTTCTCTTTCTGAGATATTTGAAGCCCTAAGAAGTATGTCAACTCACCAAGTAAATACATCTCGAACTCACTTTGCATCTTTGTAGAAAAGTTCTTACTTAGTTGATCACCATTGCTACCAAAGATTATATCATCCACATATACCTCAACGATTGTTGTTATAGAAATTTTTGTGCCTTACAAAACCAAGCATGAAATGTCCATAAACCAAGGGCTCCTAAGTCCTTAAAAGTGTTGTTCTAACCCCTAAAGGAACAAGGTCAACAGATTACAGCTTCTCCCAGAAGTTCTCCATGAAAAACTACTCAAAATTGGTCAAAACTGGATCAATGCACTTGCTCCATGGCCAGGGTGCGCTGCATCGCACCTTGTACACACGGGAAGTGCGTTGCAATGCACCTAAATACACTGTGAGGGTGCGATGGACGGGAAAAGACAAGTGGCGGAGACAGTTTGCGAGGTGGATGATCATGGAATCTTCCAGAAACTTCTCCTGGGACACTTGCCTCTCAAAATCGCCCAAGGATGAGTAAGAGATCAATGAGATCTCCAAGTGGCATCAAGAACTATCAGAGAGAAGACACTAATCAAAAACCCAGAGCTGACTCACACCTCTGCAAATATCCATATATAGATCTCTCATCCCAGAGATCCGGAGGTTGGAAGGCTGGAATTTTGCACATTGTAAGGAATTGCTGTTGGTTTTGAGACAAACATCAAAGTATTGGGTGATCTATGCTTTGTTGGAGGTGAAGAGGGGCTTCTTTGCTGGGAGGTTGATGTTGGGTCAGGAACCATCGGTTGTAACTTCTCCTGGATCTTTTCTTGTTTATCAATAAAAACTATTTGAGTTTTTCCTCCATGCTTTTGTATCATTGATGCTTGTTACATTTGTATGGTTAACTTAAATATGATCCTAAGTTGTTTATGAATATAGATCCATGTCTTTGTATAGTGTTCTTCTTCTGTGATCTTACAGGTACTTGGTGAAGCTGGGCAAGTAAGGGAGCAGGTAGCTGGAAGCTGTCAAAGAAGAGAGGGATTGGATCAAAGGATTAGCGCAAGACACAGGTTGGTTCTTTCTATTCCTCTCTATCTATAGTTCATAAAGGAAATACAAAAGTAGTTTTTCTCTGTTTGTTTCTAAGGCAGCTGTCACACCTTAGTGGGATAGAGCAGTTCTAAATAGACACTTTTCCCGGTAACAATTGTTAAATTATCCTTATCTATTTTTATGTAAAGATTTCTATCAACAGTACCTTTATTGAACCCTTGTTGACGTAGCTATCCATCAAGACGAGCATACCATGCTCTGGGAGCCTGCTTGAGACCACACAGAGCCTTCTTTAACCTGCAAACATAGTATTCTTTTTCTGATAGTAGAAAACCTTCAGGTTGTTCGATGTGAACTTATTCTTCTAATTCTCCATTCAAAAATGTTGACTTAACATCCATTTGGTAGACTTTTATTTCTCTTGAACATGCATAGGTGAGAAACATCCAGATGGATTCCATTCTGGAAACTGGTGCAAATGTTTCATCAAAATCAATTCCTTCCACTTGTGCATAGCCTTTGCAAACCAATCTTGCTTTGTTTCTGGTAACCTGTCCATCTTCATTCAATTTGTTCTTGAACACCCATTTAGTCCCAATGACATTTTTATCTTTTGGTCATGGAACTAATTCCCAGGTGTTATTCTTCTCGATTTGATCCAATTCTTCCTTCATAGCTGCTACCCAATGTTCATTCTGGTAGTATTCCTCAAAACTACTAGGCTCAAAGGTTGCTAAAAAAGCAATGTGAGCTTGTTGTGATGAACGAAACTATCGACCTTTTCTTGTTCCACTTCCTTCATTTATGTCACCAATGATTTGATTTGATGGATGGTTCTTTTGAATCCATTCTTTTGTTCTCTTTGGAGGAGCTTCTTTTTGTTGTTCCTGTATATCTTGTTGATCATTATTTACTTCTTCCTGGTTGACAGTTGATTCTTGTTCTAGAATTTTCTCTGTACCTTTTCAGCCTCTGTCTCAAGTTTCAAAGATTCTAGATCCTCATCATTATTCGTTAGAACACTATCTTCATCAAATGTAACATTTATGCTCTCCACTATTTATTTTCGCCTTAGATTATAGCATTTATAGTCGTTTCTTTTGCGTGAGTAACCAACAAAGATACCTTCATCAACACGCGATTCAAACTTACCCAACTTTTGATCTTCTCTTTTGATATAAAATTTGCTTCTGAAGATTCTGAAATAATTTACATTAGCCGGTTTTCCTTTCCATAATTCATATGGGGTCTTATTGCAGTTATTTCTTAGAAGACTTCTGTTGATTGTCGTATCAATTGCTTGAACCCATAATTTTTCATCCAATTTTGAGTCCTTCAGCATTGTTCTACCCATTTCCTATACAGTTTTGTTCTTTCTTTCAGCGGCTCCATTTTGCTGAGGTGTTCGTGCTATTGAAAATTGTCTTTTTATTCCATTTTCGTCACATTATTGCTGAAATAATTTGGAAGTGAATTATCCATCATTATTTGATCTTAGACATTTTATTTTTAAATCATTTTCATTTTCGACCAACTCCTTGTAGATCTTAAAGCACTCAAATGCTTCAGATTTTTTCTTTAGGAAACTAACGGCTGTCATCCTGGTATAGTCATCTATCATTAACATGAAATATAATTATCCATCTAAGCCTTTTGTTCCCATAGGACCACATAGATCAGTATGTGTCAATTCCAATGGATTTGATGCAAAGCATTCTTTTGTTTTAAATCCGCATTTTGTCTGCTTTCCGTGCCCATAGGACTCACATAGTGTGTTGGAAGGTTTTGAGATTTTTGACATTTCTTGTACTACTTCCTTTTTGCTTATCCTGACAATATTGTCAAAGTTTATGTGACCCATTCTTTTGTGCCATAACCAGCTTTCATCTTCTTTAACTAGTAGACATGCTTTAGTTGCTTCATCCAGAACATATATGTCGTTTGGATCTCAACTTGATGTAGCCACAATTTTACCATACCTGCCTTTCCTGATTTCACATTTTGTGGAGTTGAACAGCATTGTGTGTCCATGATCACACATTTATCCAAAATTGAGCAGATTGTGATTCATGTTTTTAGCCAATAAAACATTCTTGGCTAAAGCATCTTTGCTTCTAGGACTGACCGTACCTAATCCTATAACATTTGAAGATCCATCATTTCCAAAGGACACGGTTCCATCCTTCTTCTCTTTCAAAGATACAAATTTATTTCTATCTCCAGTCATATGCATTGAGCAACTTCTATCAACATACCACACATCTTTGTTGTTTTGAGCCTTGAGAGATAGAACACAATTATTAGTTTTCTTCTTCTTCCATGCTCATTCGTTATGTGGCTTTGAAGATTCTTCTGGAGGATTTTCAAGTCTGAAGTCTCTGGCTATGTGTCCAAAGTTTCAACATTTGTAACATTAAATATTACTTCTTAAATGTTAAAATCTATTAATGTTTTGTTGGGCCCTAGGAGGTTCATATTTGATAGATCTCCTGGAATTGCATTGGTTCCTAGGGTACGTGCAACATTCTATAGCTTTATGACCAAATTTTCCACATGAATAACAATAGCCATGAAAAATATGTTGGTACCTAGATGGAAATCTTCGTCGGGGAATTGTCTTCCAAGGTTTTTCTTGCGAATCTTGTTCAATGAAGTCTACATGCCTGTTAGATCTCATAGATTCGTTGTATTTTGTTGTAGAAGGTTCTACTTCTTCTTCTTTGTAACCGAGGCCAGTTCTGTCGTTGTAATATTGTTGATTGTTGATGAGTTCTTCCAACGCCCTTGAGTTGTTGGCATAGTTTTGGACAATTTTTCCCTTCTTCACTTCCTTACACAGCAAGACTACTTCGGCTTCTAATGCTTCCCTTTCTTGGTTGCTTTCTTCCAACTTCTTTTGAAGTGACCCTTTAATACATTTGTGTTCTTCAACTTCAATTTTGAGACCTTGAACTTGTTCTTCAAGAGTATTGGAATGGATCTTCTCAGCCTTGAGCTCTTTTATAAGCTTGATTTCCTCCTTAGAAAATTCTTCTATGGTCAACCCTTCTTCTTCGTTGTTTGATACCTCTTGTTCATTGTGCTTGGCCATAAACAATACTCTCTCATTGGCTTCTTCTTCACTATCATTGTCTTCATCTGATGATGAGCTATCTTCTTTAGAGAGAAAGTTCCTTTTGAATCCTTTCTTCTTACCTTGCTTGTTGAATTTCTTAAAGCCTTTCTTTCATTTTGAGTTTCCATCACTTCTGTTCGGACATTTTGCTGCGAAATTCCCAACCTCACCACAGTTGAAACATATCAATGGAAGTTTACCTTTGAATTTTCCCTTACCATTTTTTAGTTTTCTTGTAAAGTAAGCATATTCTCCATCTGAAAAACATTCTTCATCATCTTCCTTGTCTTCACACTTGTAGGTGCAGGTGCAGGTCTTTGCCTTTGAAGGTTGTTTGTCCTTATTGGTTTTCTTAGATGCAACGAATGCAGTTTCTAGATGTGAAGTACCCTCTTCTTCATCAAGTCTCATTTCATATGCTATGAGAACTCCATGTAATTCCTCTTTGTTGAGTTTGTCCAGATTTGCACTATATTCTAAGACTGATACCTTTGGGTTGAATCTTCCTAGTAACATTCTAAGAATCTTTCGTATAATAGTCTTCTCGTCAACAGGCTCTCCCAATCCTTCCAGAGTGTTGGTTATTTCATCAACATGTTGGAAGTATGTAGCAATGTTGTCATCTTCTTTCATTCTGAGTTGCTCAAATTTTTCTCTGCAGATTTGAAGCTTTGCTTCTTTAACATTTGAGTCACCTGCATATATATTCTCAAGCTTGTCCTATACATTTTGGTGGTATACAACCGAACACCTTATGATAAGCAAATTCAATAAGTTCACTGATAATAATATTCTTTGCTTTTGCATCATTTACCAAATTATTCTTACCTTGTTCATCCGTGGTTGGTGTAAAGCCATTTTGAACAGTGTCCCATACTTCGTAACCTTGTGCCAAGATATAGACCTCCATTCTTCCTTTCCAGAGTGCATAATTATTTTCATTGAATAAACGTACACCATTCTTGGTATGCTCCATGATCTCCTTCCAGTTGTTAAACTGCTATTGAAGGAACAAAGCTCTGATTCCAATTTTTGGAAAATACTGGGGGGGGGTGGTGGTTGAATCAGTATTCCTTAGCAATTAGCACTTTTAAATCTTCTCAGAGCAATAGTTAATCTTCAATTATCATTAATGTTTATGCAGTAACAACAGTGAATAAAAGAACACATGAGGCATAAAAGCTTTAGGTGGAAAACCCCCTCCAAGTCAAAAAACACTGAACAGTTTTCTAATAATTCTTTAATCTTCAACTCCAATTGAAAATAAAGCTCCAACTTCCTAGAATCTAGAAAAGCATTCTTCTCCAACTCCCACTGGATAGACGCTCCAACGCCCGAGATTCTTCAGTAGTCAACTGAATGGATGCCCCAACACCCAATGAGCTACAACTCACCCTACCACCTTGAATTTTTCACAGGCTTGAACTTGTTGGTGACTTCATGCACCAGCCTAGCACCACCCTACCACCCTATAGAATAATAAAAGAAGAATGGACTCCCATACCAAGGAAAATGGTCCACTTTACAATGATATAGAATGATGTAGAAGAAGAAGACACACTAGACCATAACCCCAACTATGACACAACCACCTAATGATGATCCTAGACCTCCCGACACTACCTCTTCAACTCTTGGTAGATAGCCACTTGTACAAATTTTACAAAGATGCTTTGACAATAACTCTATACAATGATATTTTTACAATGTCTATATGCAGTGCTGCCCACTTGAAGACTTCATGTGGTGAAATTCTTGCTGCTATTTTGCACCATGATTGCTACTCTTGTCGTGCTACCCTTTCTAATTCTTCATAACATTAGATTATGCATTGAGTCTTCTCTTGATGAATATATAATACCTACAAAAAGTCTTCAAGGAAATACCCATGACATGATAATAGAAAAACTTACCTCATCCTACAGAGCATGTGTTAGTGCTAAACAGAAACAACAAATTAGAATATAAAGAACCTAATGCAATTAAGAGATGAACATGCATATTCAGAAGATAATTACCTATAGCTTAGCTCTGTTGCATCATTTTGTTTCACCTTGCTCTTTGCTGCCCTAGAAAGTTTGGTCCTTTGCACCCCTTGACAACACTTGATCTAGTTTTTCTTGCCTTCTAGGAGCACGATATTTAATCTGATGTATCTCTATGATTTCAAATCCCCAACATGTGTTCTTCAGTCCTATAGAATCCCTCCGATTCTTATTTCTAATGCCATAGATTTGACCCAATTTGGACTCTTCAAGGTAAAGTTATGCCCAATCTCTCACAATGACCTAATTATGGACTAGTTTAGTAGAGCGAACTTGTACGATGTACCACTTGTCACTGTTTCCTCCTTCAACTTTGAAATTGATACACAAAAAACTACAGTTTGTTCACTATCCGCTACTTTTTACAGAATTCCAATCCTCTTCTCTAAGAGAGTGTTATCACGATTTTCCCAAGGTCACTTCTTTGAGATGAAATTCGGCAGCCTGAAAAAACCCTAACTTCCACAGATCATATCTCCGAAAATATAGTGAACCAAGATCTGAAATTCGGTCACGACGTTCATAAGGATTTTGAATCAAATGGGTTTTAATTTCAGAATCTAAGACTTTGCAGAAATGGCGTTATAGCGAAAATGCAATGATCGCTGCATTTGGAGGATATATGAGATTTTTTTTTATAGAGTTGAGAAGGGCTTCTATAGAGAATGTTGGAGGGATTTTAGGAGATAAAAAATTATTAATTATTGACTATTCAATGACCAAAACCAATTATGAGTTCCATGCCACAACCCCATAGGGTTTTAGCCCACTAACTGGGGTTACTAACTTCAAACATGAATATCTCTCAAATCGTGAAGAATTACTTGGCGTGTCATATATCAACAGAAACATCTCGACAAGTAGAATCTATCTAGAAGATCCTTGACTCAAAATAGAGTAAGTTGTCAAGTCAAAATTCCCTTGCAAGATTAGAGTAACCTCTATTTCTACTTGGGTTTACATCAATGACAACCTCAGATCATCTTTAGATCAATAGCTTCACAAATAAAATGGATTCTCCTTTCCATGTAAATTCGATACCATGTGGTCTCTCACACCCTCTAGGATGATCCTCTTGGCTTTTGCAGAATTTGCCTTTCACTGGGCTAATTGTTATGCATCCAATATTGTTGGTTTTGGAATGTCGTTTTTGGTGTACTCCAACACTCCATTATCATTAAGTAAAACTTCCATCATGTCCTTCCAAGCTATGAAATTTGAGGTTCCCTCTAGGGCATACTCCAATCTCAACCCATTGAAAAATATTTTCTTGCACAGAATACAATTGCTTCACTGAATCTGCAAATTGAATTTTTTGAAGGAGAAGATTTTCTTGACTAGTTTCTATTTTGATTTTGAGCTCTTATGCCATGTAGAAATTAATAGAAATTTACTACTACTGATGAAATTGAACTGAAATCAAGAGATTACAAAATTCCTCTACTATTTTGTGGAATGGAAATCATAGTTTAGAAACACATGCAATGACATGCAACCATCAAAACCACAAGAACACAATGATTTTACAAGGGAATCCGACTGGGAAAAACCACTTTGTTTCTTTTCATTAATCATATGAGAATGAGAAACTATTACAATGTCTTGCTTCAATCTTGAAGCATAGCCTGCACTGTAAACTTTTTCTCTTATTGATTATCCTGCTCTGGCCAACACTTATCTAATTCAAGGCCCAGCTTCCTCCTATTTCCTTGCACAATTTAGGAGAAATTAGGCTCCTAAATAAAAGGGGAATTCCCTATTTCCTTGCACAAACCCCAAGGAATTGATCGCCCACATCAACGCCAAGCCTATACACTCAACTAGTATATAATTGATAATTACAATGTACATTTTCCTCCACTCTAGCTAGGAAATTCGAATTCCATGCATGTCTGGGCTATTTTTAGCTAACTGGCAGTTTAAATGAAAGATCGTTGAGTTAACAATAGTTTTACTACTCAACTGACCTTCAACTGACTCAACTAGCTACTTGAGATTAGTTAACTGAGTTCAACTCAAAATAAATGAACTAAATTGCTAAATTTTAGCAATCACCACATGCACAACTCTACTCCAAGCCTACAACTCGAACTTACTAATATAACTAGTAGACAAGGCCATTTCACACAAGCTAACTACAATCCAAGTCATCCTGTTGATGTGGAAAATTGAATTACTCAATTTGACTAAGGCACAAGTCAAATTGCGCATTTCTTGCTACAATTTCTAACAATGGGGGAGGCAGGAGCGGGAGGAGTCTTTTATCACCCTGATGGAGAAATAGATATGAAATTTTCTTAGGGGTTAGGAACAACATCAAATAACCAAGAAAAATACTTAGCCCTTTGGTAAGGATCGAAGATAACGATATTGAGAGGAATCCAACAATTATGTGTAGTTGGTGATTCATTAATCATTATTCAAAAGTGTCACAAAATTGTTGAAAGTTTAGCAGAAAATATGTTGTTGATATACCATCGGATCAGGATGTTAATCAAGAAATTTGATTTTATTGAAGTCTTCCATGTAAAGAGGGAAAATAACCAATTTGTGGATGAGCAAGCTAATAAGGGCGCAAACCTCAAGCAAGGAGTGATAATATATGATCAAGGTGATCCATCTATATCACATATTCCATGAATTTTCATTTAGTATGGAAAGAACTCTTTACATTAATGATACATAAGGAATTGAGGTCTAAAAATCCACTTATAGTAATCTCCAAGCCCAAAGTGAGGAAGGATCTCGAAGGGCGGAAATCCTATAAGCAAGACAAAAGTATTGATTTTTCCAAATGGAAGTTTTGGCAAGGAAACATCATGATAGTTGACAAGTGGATTCCTTTTTGGCCTACATTTAATCCTCGCTTCAAACCAAGGCTGGTAAGTACTCCATTTTATTTGAAGAAGTTAATTACATATGTAAGAGTGAGAAGAGTGACAGTTAAAGGGATGGCTCTTCGAGATAAGAATGCACAAAGAAGGTATATCGAATTTCAATGCATAAAGTCTAATCTCTCAAACAGCATAGATTGTGGCATACATTATAAAGGGAGATTGTAAGCAATGAGAATGTTATTGGTTTTGTTTGAGGTCGAGCAGTCTACACCATGGCATCTCTAGATAGGAATAGCAGTGGGAATGTTACAGAGGAATAGTTGGCAATGATTAAGACAGACCTCTCAGCTATTGTTTCCAAGGTCAATGACCAAATAGCCTTAGAAGCTCGTTCCCATTTTTCTCTGGTATCTAGTCAATTAGAAGATCTGTGCGGGGATGTTGAATGTCTTTAGCGCTCAATGGAAAATTTGGCCACTAAGATGGAAAATATGACTTTCAAGGTGGATAATGTAGAAGTTTTAGTGGAAGTTTCTACATTGGGTGTTCTCAAAGAAGTCTTTGTAGTTTTTAAAGCCCCCCCTCACGGTGAACAGGTAGTCCCGCGGAATGATGAAGAGCTTGGAATGACTTTGGCACCCCCTCTTCAAATGGATGTTGAACAAGATGATCTAGTTGGAAGCCCTCGTGCTAAGAATGCAGTCAATGGGTAGTTCTTTGTTTAGTTTGTTGTCATTATGTTGTATCTTTTGTAATTATGTAGTATTATGTTGAGTAGTCAGGAGAATTTACAAGACAAATGTTGTTAGAATTATAATTAAGACAAGGCAAGGTAGATGTAGGATGTATTTTTAACTTTTTAATTTAAATTACTTTTTTTTCTCTATATAAAGTTCATATAAAATTATGTTCTTTAATATTGAAATTGAAATATTTTATTTATTATCGAACTAAAATATTTTTTGCTATTGATATATTTTTATTTTAATAACATCAATAATATTATTTTTATATTCTATTTATCATTTGTCAACTCCATTTTAATTAGTGAAAAAATTGCTATATCTCTCATAAAAATAAAATAAATAAATAAATAAATAAATAAATAAATATATATATATATATATATATATATATTTGTTACTATTAATAACTTTATCTTTATATAAAATTGATGTAAAAGTAAAGTGGAAATTAAAATAATTTATGTAAGGAAATATTAATTTCTTTTGGTTACTATCTTTAATTTGTTTTTATCAATATTATTTTATTATTTTTAAATGTAAGATTAAGTGACAACATGTCTCATACTTGATTGATAATCAATAAATGGAAATATTAATATTAAATTAAACTATAACTAATAAATATCTATACATTAAAAATTTAATTAATTCTTATATTTTTACTCTTTAAATTAATATTCCTCTTTTTAAGTTACTTTAAGATTTTACTTCTAGTTTAAAATATGAGTTTTCTATATGTGAGAATTTTTGGAGTTTCCGTCAGATTTATGGTTGGAACCCGATGAAAAAATGTGTGGTGAAATCTTGATTTGTGTTGTTTAAACTAGTTTTTTGACTGCATATATAGGTTCAACACCCTCAAAAACACTTGGGGCACTTCGATTGTGAAGAATTCACCCGTCAAACTTGTGATTTCAATAACTCCATGTCGGATTCAGACAAATTAGATCAGAAAATAAACCAAAAAACTTTTCAAAAAGTCTCACTTATAGACAATGTCTTTAAAATATTCTTTCCCAATTTCAATGAATAAATTTGATCTCTAACCTTAATATTAAATTAAATTATAACCGTTAAGTATCTACATATGTTTAAGACTTCTTACCTTATTTAGTTTTGAAAGATACTAAGTATAAGAATCTAGATGTATAACAAGAGCCACCTAATGGCATGGCATTGCTTATTTGTGTGCATATAGTTTTTAGTTTATTTGGTTGAATTCATGTGTGATACACCTTGAATGGAGGTCGGTCCCTTATCCCATAAACAAAGAGCCCTTATCTCATAAACAAAAATGTCTCAAATGTCAATTTTCTATGTATATTGGTATATTTTAATTTAATTTTTCATTATTAGGTTTTATTCCTCATATTTATAGTTAATTTAACTACTTGAGAATATATACTAAATACTCTGTTAATAATTTAGATAATTAATAATCAAAAATTAAAAATAATTAAAAAAACCTCTAAGATTTACTACAGGACAAGGACACACAGGCATATGGTATTATAGACATCCTCTAATTTTAAGTGTCCTCATAAGGAACAATATATTTTCCAAGTAGTCTATTCTAGCATAATCCACATAAGTTCAGATCTATATGCATCTCCACTCTCCAATTTTGTGGCAGACGTGTATAATAAATGTATCTTGATGATTGACACAAGGAGATATGTGGTTTTGAGGAAGTCATTGTCTTGGGTAATTCAAAGGCAGGCACATCTATCATCAACAATTGTACTTCCCCCAACACCCCCATTCAATAGAAAAAGCCTTTGAAAGTCTTTGCTTTTTTATGTACATCAGTTTGACACAAGTTCGAATTTTAAAAGAAAAAAGGAAAATTTTATAAAAAAGGACAAATTCGAGCATCTTGTCCTATGTCGTTTTGCAAATTCACAAGATTTACAAGGAAGCAATGCAAGCAAAGTTCATTCAATAAGTTTTAGATAAATCTTACTTCCCATATTAGAGGTTTATAGAATTCAAACCATGCAGCATCACAATAGGCCCCTTTATTTTATTTTTTAAACATCATAGTAGGCCTATAACTCTCCATATCTAATGGTTATCATATCATGATTGGGCAATGAAACAAAGGTCATAATCTGACTATTATAACAGTGAGAGTCGTGATGCACTTTAACCAAATTCATAACTATGGAAACCCCAAGATAGGAGAGTAACAAGAACAATTAAGGTTGCCCACAACTTCTCATGGAGTGATGTAAAGTATACAACTGTTACATCACATACAATCTTCATTTCCACATATACTTTGGGTAAATGAAAAAACAACAATTTTCTCAAATAACCACACTATTTACATTACAAACTGTAACTCAAGGGGAAAATGAGCAGAATATGACATCCAGTCCAATCATAAAAAGGGTAGTGTAGTGCTAACCTGCTGCACTGCTGGCAAAACCTTTGCTCAATACCATTCACTATAACCTTCGTAGTCTTTGAGTGAACTTCACAGACCTTATGTCTATGGTGGTAGTCCTTTGCACAAGTGAGCTCCTAGTTACAACCCTCTACTTGACAACGTGGAGTCTGAGAGGCCTGGGCCAGAGCATGAGGCTTCTTCGATTGAACAGGTGAACCAGAGAAGAAATACACTTGGCTTGTGGCCTTTATTTATCCTTAAACATTTGCATCTTCCTTCACCTCAACTGTCGACAATAATATTATGTTTTGACTCCTTTCTCTTTTCTGAATTCGCATTGCCTCTTCCCATTTTAGATCCAGATACCAAGGAGCGGGATATTTGTAGAGTCAATACAACATTTTTTGAATGGTGCTCCAACTGGTTTCCTATTTCCTTGTTGTTACTATTGTTGTTTCCCTGTGTATTACCTAAGTTTCCCTCTTGAAAATCCACTTGGTTTCTCAGGCCTAAGAACCCAATATTGCTTGTCTGGTTATCTGTATGTTCCACGCCCATTTTGCAGGGACTCTCTTCAACTTCCATAGGTTATGTTTCCTCAATATGACCCTATTATCTATAGGAAAGCCACATGTGGAGCCATTTGAGCTCTGTCTTCCATGGATTAAATTCTTCCTACTCTTTCTCAATGAATCCAACAAAAATTGTCTGCTGACACTACGCTTCATCTCCCTTACGAAATCCATCATTGCGGATCCCATAGAATTCTAAGATTTTGGGGAGTTTTATGAAGTGGGTATGCCCATATATTCACACAGATTTTCTAGGGTAGTTACTTTTATATTTCCATGGGAACACTGTAACCAGGTAGTGCACATTCATGGTGTGCTTAATTCCTTTAAGTAGAGATTAGTGAGACAGATATCTCATACATAGGACCGACGGAAAGCAGGTGACAATTGACAGTTGTTGACCAATGACTTCAACCCTTGGATAATGGACCCGGAATGCGGTAACACGATGACATCAGCACTATGGAGAAACCAAAATTCTAATGATAACATTAGCCAAAACAAAAAATTCCATTGATTTTTTTGTACAATCATAAAAATGCATCCAAGCCAAAACTAGATGTCACTACATAGCAATGACATAATAATTTTTATTATTCAACAAAATTACTTGGGAAAGGGAAAAATGACTCTTGACTAGGGTTTACTCTCTTCAACCCAAGTTTTTTATCTTATTTGAAGGATGGAAGAACTTTTATTAGAGTTGTAATCTTTGATTTTCAAAAGGTATGAAGGTTTTGTTGGACATTGGATAAACCAACACTCCCCATGTGTTTCGTGACATGGACTAACTGCCTCTTATGGATCCTTATCTCTAGCGATGTGATCATTGACTAATACATGCAGTTTTTGGTCTAACGACAATCGTGATTCCCAACAAGTGGTATCAAAGCATAGGTCACAAGTTCGATACACACTTGGCTCATGTTGCGGGGGAGATTTTTGGACATTAGATAAAACAACACTCCCCATGTGTTTCATGACATGGACTAACTGCCTCTCGTGGATCCCTATATTTGGCAATGTGATCATTGACTAATACCTATAGGTTTTTTTCTAATGGCAGTCATGATTCCCAACATGTTTTCTCATTTAGTTTATTTTCTTTATGACACCCTTTTCAAGTATTACCTGTCTAATTCCTTCTTCTGATAGTCATTTGTTGATCTAGCTCACAATGAAGGAGGAAGAGTCAGATTATGAAGATCGCCCTTTTTAAGTCCATGCATTTATACTTCAATCTAATTTTTATTGCGAACCATTTTCATTTTTATCTCGGGATAGGCCAAAATATTTGTCCAAACTACCTAGGCTTATTCTGGAAAATTCAATTGATCCTTGGAATTTTTTCCTCCTTAAACAGTGGTAGGTGGATTAGAGGGATTAGATCCCAAAAAATTAAGTCCAACAACTTCCATATGGAAAGAATAAACTCCAAGCTCTCTTTCTTTTTGCTTGATCCTCTCATTCCCTATTAACTCCCATTGAAATAGAGAAGAGGGTAGAGGAAATTTCTATTGAGGTGCCATGTCAAGGATCCTATTCTATGAGGAAGGAAATATGCATTATGGTAAGGCCACAAAAGGTTTCATTGGTTAGTAAATACATTAAGCTCGAAGACATCCTGAGGGTTCTTGGTAAGGAACTTGTCGGAAGGTTATGTGGGAAATCAGCCCGCATGGATACTATTAGATAGTGGTTTGAGCTTAATTGGCTACTAGTTTTAGGGTATCTTCCATTTTTTTCGCGTTTTGGTGTGTGGGGAGTTATGTTTTTTTTCTCTCTTTATAGGAATATTTCATAAAAATCATGGGTTGATGCTAGATCTGGGGGCTTTCTGGTTTACTCCTTCAAAAGTTGGATGTGGATTTGACCTAGCTAGGGATCTAAACATCATCCAATAGGTGTGGGATGTCATTCCCAGTATTTTGTTGGCATTCTAAAATGAAGCCTTCTTGGATGCTACTAGAAACGAATTGGGTGCTTTTTCATTATGGAGCTAAATTGGGCCTCTAAAGTAGATCATCCATGTGATTTGGTGTAAGTATAATTCAATCTGTGGGATGGGTTGTAGTGGGACATTGATTTGTTTTTAAGGAAAAATCATGGTGACAAAAAATTGACTATTGGAGGCTACCCTTATATTGTATTTCTTGTAATGAAGTTAGACACCTTTAGGCCTAATGTAGCAAGGTTATCCCTATGGTAGCTAGAAACAAAATATCTGGGTAAAAAAAAGTTTAAAGTCTCAAGGATTGATGTCGAGTAGTCTGAGGGCATGTATGTTGTGGATAAAAATGGTTTGTCTCATTTGGATACAGGAGAAGCTCACAAAGAGGTAAAGATTTAATCTTGTTCAATCATACCAAATCCTAGTAATATTTTACCTATTTCTATTTCTATATGCGTTTCTCATTTTATGGAAGCGTTGGATTTTTATTTTTTGTTGGGTGGGGGGGGGGCATTTTTTTCCAAAGGTAGAAGACGCAAGGGCAGAGGTAATTTCCTCTCCAAGTCCTATTTCTCTAACACCACATTCCTAGCTAGGTAGCCATGACAATAAGGATTATTCTCCAATTCTTAATAAGGGAGATACATCTGATGCAAATTTCACTCCCAAAACCTTTCCCTCTAAAGGTGACCCTTCCCCCAAAGAGGGTTATGCTCTTATGGCATGAGTGAAATTAAAATAAGACTCTTCTTCACAAAGGGGCTTATCCCTCGATCCTCTTTAGTCTAATTCAATTTGAAGGAAGTCCCATATGTTGAAGGCATAGCAAAATATAGCTTAGGATATGAAAAAAGGGAGGAAATACATCATATCTAGGGCCCTTGGAGTAGGGAAAGCCCTTAAAAATCCTCCCTTGTGATAGTGTTATCCTTATGTCGATGATGTTGGAAATCCATCAACCAAGGGGTTCTCCTCGATGTGAAGTCCCAATTAGACCTCACACTGTTTGGAATAGGAGCCTCATCCGGAGTATTGGCTTAGTTGCCATGTATTCTTATAAATTTTCCTTAGCTCTAACTGCCAGCAAGAGAAAGGAATACAAATGTGCCTTTGAAAAGAAAGTGAGTGTGCCTGGTGAGTGTTTGGTTGTAAGTGTGTCAAGGTTCTTCTACTGTGGAGGGAGAAAAGAAAGTGAGCCTCTAAGAGAGAGGTAATAGTACCACCCTAGTAGAGACACACGCAACCAAGCAGGACCCGTCTAACATCCAACGGAATAGTCCACAAAGATGTGATGGTCATTACAACCAATCAACAAGAAATATTTTTCTAATATCCAGCGGAGTAGTCCATAAGGATGTGATAGAAATATCAACCATTACAACACATTCTCAATATTATAAGTACCAAAATAACCGAAATAGTTCAACTACTTTAGAAAAAATGAAAGCAAACATGAATCATAAATATCCACATAACGGTATTACAAAAATTCACAAACCATGCATGAAAATGTGTTGGCCATCAGGATTTAAGTATTAAATAAAATTTCCAAGACACATGTATACAATGAACACCACTAGCTCCAATAGTGGAGCGTTGGAATCACTCCTTTCTCCCTAAAAGAATTAGCATGTCTCTCTAATGCCTTGCGAGAGGAGCCAAGGTGAAAATCCCTTTGCATGAAAAATGAGGGTGCATATATAACGAATGGGGTGATCTTTCACCTCCCTTATGACTCTTGGACTACCCTCATGATTGTTTGACTTCTCATGACTTTTCGACTTCCTACATGACTCTTCATATTACATAGATGACTCTTGGACTTCCACTTCACATTACATTTTCTAATATAGAATTACATAATCCACAAATGATGTGGCACATGATGACTCATGACAGGACATGACATGACACTGATGACATGGACTACGTGATGATGTGGCAGTGCCAATTTGTCCTTCTTCTTGGTTCTTTCTTTCTATTTTCAATAAGAGATGTATCCAGTGTTTCATCTTCATGAGAGATATGTTTTTTCTTCATATCTACCCTCCAAAAGGTTTTGAATCAGATGGAGTCTTCATGTGGTCCTGATCTTTGGTCTTATGTTGTAATCCAGTGTTCCTTCATCTTCTTTTCTGATGATCATCTTATCTCCTCAGCTCCTTAGGTGTCTTCTAGAGCATTCTCCTTCTCCATCTCCTTTCTCATCATTTGGCCATAACATGATATAGTTCTTGCATCTGCAATCCACTCATGACAAGATGACATAAGTCTGATAAACCCCTAGTCTAAGATGTTACATGATGATCCACTGATTGAGCTGGAACCATTGGTATGTCGAGGGAATGGGACAGTGACTATGTAGTTGTGCAGCACAGGTAGTCAAGGGTTAGGCTTGAGCCTTGACACTGCATAATGTGCAGTTTAGGCTTGGACTAAGAAAAAATATTACGCAGTTAGGGATCCCAAGGAGAAAGGTTGAGGGCTTGAACACTGATTTTTCCCATTATGTAGTTCTTGAAGACAGGGGAGGCCTGGTGATTGCAGACTTGTGCAATTTAAGAGTTTAGGGTTGAGGCATGAGCCTTGATACTGTGCAATGCACAGTTCAAGATGGAATATGCAAGAAGATTGCATATTTTTGAGGCTCAATGAGTTAGGTTTCAAGGTTTTTCATTGTTTATATCAAATGCACAGTTATAGGAGTTAGATCAAACATGGTGATTATGAAGTTGTGCAGTTCAAGAGCTCAGGGTTTGGGCTTGAGCTCAATGATTGTGCAGTGCACAATTGGGGCCAGGCTGGAGGGTTGAATTGCGTAATTTTGGAGGCCAAGGCTCGGGCTAGAGAACTTAAAATGTGCAGTGTGCATTCTTGGAAGGCAAGAACTATGCATTATGCAGTGTCAAGAGGTGGGGTTGTAGTTTGAAGGCTAGGAATATGCAATGCGCAGTTCAGGAAGGTCGGATGAGGCTAAGTTGTTGGGAATTTTCAAAAATTTGTCTAAGTGTGGGATCAGTGAAACTTATGTGAGTAGTGATAGGACTTGGTTGATATCACAGACTTAGAGTTCTTGAAGACACAACATAAATCATACAGAACAACATTAACAAGATACTAAAGATGCACTTTGTGACAACCACAACGAAATTTGTGCAACAGTGCTTAAAACTTTGAAAATGAGTGTGACGAAGGTTTGCATGGTAAGTTCGACTCATTTACACAAGAAGAACCTCTTGAAACCACCAAAACAAGCTTATATACATTGTGTGACACTTAACATGCTAGAATATTACAAGTTCTAAAGTGCGAATGACACTTGCGATATGCGAACGACAGTGAAAAAACACATGCCAGAGCGAAGATAACATGAAAATGACACTAATTAGAGTGAAATCAAGAAAAATCAATAGCTAATAACATGAAAATGACACTCACAAAAACAAGTTGCGTGAAAGTGAAAGTTTACAAAACTCACCGAAAATAGAAGTACAAACAAAGCTAGAAGTTAGAAATTGTCGATGTGAGTGCCACACTGACTGTCGACATGGATTGGACATTTC
The DNA here is from genome assembly GCA_031772625.1 of Pinus tabuliformis. NCBI lineage: Eukaryota > Viridiplantae > Streptophyta > Pinopsida > Pinales > Pinaceae > Pinus > Pinus tabuliformis. Next base: position 594,501,336 of record CM062804.1, read on the forward strand.
ACAGACATAGTCTTGATGAACCATGTTATGTTTTTTTAGGCTTTCATAAAATAATGCGCTCATGAACTTGTTTTGGATTGAGCATGTGTGAGCAAGTACCCTCGACACTTCCAATCCAAGAAGTGAGCTTAAGAGAATCAACTAACCTAGAAGGGACTAAGGAATGATCAATCATAATATCCATAGTACGCTCCAAAATTCAAGTATAAGAAAACTTTTGAAGGGTTTTGTCATAGCGACAACACTTGGCAATACATTGGTAGAACTCCAACTTCTTTGACTTGGTCAATTATTTCATGTAGGGTCTAGTTCTTCAAGAAGTATTGATTCATCATTTAGAATACCATGGCTTTCCCACTTACCCTGTGCATAAACATAGTCCCCTTCATTTCTTTACTCAGTTAAACACAAACATAAGATCAACGATCACACGATGTTTCGAATTAGGATAGTGTAATGAAGTTCGCAAGCTTTAGATTTTCAAAGTATCATTTTTCATCTCTAGTGTTTCTCCATTGCTAGCAAGCCTAGACAATACCCCTTCGGAGTCACTACAGTAACACAAACATTGCTCTGCTGCTAGTGAGCCTAGATAGTATCTTGGTGGAATTACCTGCTTCACCTCTCTACGCAAGAAGCCTTTCTCTTATTTTTCCTTTATTTATATATTTAAATAGGATTGTGCATAGGAAATTATTCATTTTATCGGCAGAAGAGGCATCCCAACTTATTGAAAGCAAAATAGGTTTTCCCTTCGAAGAATCCATATATAAGACCTTTGATATTGGTTTTTTGGTTTAGATTTCCCCCTTGTCCTTCTCTACTTGGTTGGATCATCCTGAAATCACAGAAGCATAAAAATCAAGTGTAGGCATGAGGTTTCCAGAATAGACATGGAGATAATGGTTTGACACAAGGATTTCTTAACATAAGGATCATATTTTCCATCGAAACATCATCGACCAAAAGATGTAACCAATACAAGGAAGAAGGAAAGAGAGTTAGCCAAATTTTGCAGTGTCATAAAATCCTTTTCTATTTTTCTGCATTTCCTTCATGCGCCAACAAAGCATCTTCATGCAGGGTCTCATAAAATGAAAGGAAAGATAACACACAACGAGGAAAAAAACCAGAAGACAAGACAAAAAGTGGCTAAACCAAAACATGATGTGAAACCAAAACCAGAAAACACAAGACAAACTACAGGAAACGAATTCAGGATGAATGTGCAGGTAAATTAAAATGAAACTAGACCTACTCTTATTCTAACCAGCTAGAAGGTCGGGGTCACGTATAATGGAATTTCCAATGTAGCCACTATAATTGTTCCCGACCTACAATCACAGAGATGTGATCAATTAAAATTGATATAAAGTAATGTGCAATAGAAAATATGATAGCTTGAAGAACTTGCACAACAAAAGGAAGGCCTTTTTTGTGGGCATAAAGATGTGTCACAACCACTACTTTTATCCAATCCAAATTCTTAGCTTTTCGATAGAAACCATATTCATACAAACCTCAAATACTTCTTGCGAATGCACCACCTTCTGTGTCATCCTACTTAGCAAGCATGAGAAAAGGTCGAAACATGTTCTTTGCAATGGCGCTTTCCAAGTAGGATTGCTCCAACCATTTAACAATTGGATCATGAAATTCAAAACAAGCCTCTTGGAAATCCTGGAAACTTTGAATTATTTAATATTCAATTAAAAAAATGTGATTAAGATGCAAGTATTGTGAGGGAAAATATATCTGATCATATTCAAAATGTCTTTGAAGATAGTGAGTACCTAACATAACCAGCAACAAAGGTTGAAGAGCCTCAACTGCTTGACAAGTATCTGAATGGTGAGATAAACCATAAATATTAATCGATGTGAAACAACTGTCATCAAATATACTAGTGGGAAAATGATCAAATGAATTATAGTTAATATTATGATCAGATGGATTGGTTAAAGCATCAGATTCCTAGATCGTATTTAATGAATATAAATCAATTTGAACATCTCTGCGAATTATTTGAACAATTGAACCAACTTCCTTGCAAGTCGAATGTGACAAACAATTTTCCTGTAACTAGTGACAAATTGTACAAGCATCGTAATCATTGAAATAATTTAAAATAGATGCCATCACAACAAACACATGAGACCAGTTAGGACATATTGAACAGAGAATAATTTGATTCGCATGATACCTCAGGCATCCAATATCACTCAAGAGGATTTCAGGTGCGATGAAGGGAAATATTTGGAATACAACATTCACAAGAAAAACCAGGAGCTGACTATTAAGAAATGAATTCAATAGGCATGATCCCTTCAGCCAAAGATAGTCTTTGAAATGATCAACTTCGCAATTCCATGACTCTATGAGAGATACACATTCCAAACCCGGGTTTGATGTGAGAGGTTTGCATGAAGATGGATCAATTGAAGAAGATTCTTGAATCTGACCAAAAACCAAATCTCAAAAGTTTGAAAGATTACATTTGTGATACCAAACATCTTTCTAAAAACTATTTACATTGAGTGAAACCGTGCAAAGAGAAGTATTATGCGAGAGAAACATGATCTGACTTAGTTCAAGGGGATTATGAGAGTCATGAGATCCTAACATAACCATCAATGGAAGTTGAAGTGCCTCGACTTCCCAATAAGTCCTGGAACTTTCAAGGATTTTAAAATCGCATCCTGAAGATTGAACTAGATCATGCATGGTGTGAGGACAGCTGCTACCATTGGTTTCAATAAGGCCACTTCTCACTGGATGGTAGCCATCTATGTCACTAACTTGACCGTATTTTTCAACTTCAACAACCATATTACTCAAGTTGAAAGATTCATCTGATCACAAATCTAAAGATGTATGAATCAGAGAAATTTGATGAGCAAGTTGGTTTGGAGAGTTGTCTTCATGCAAGAGAAGAGATGATGAGGGATGGAAAGAGTACTCAATGATTTGATTGTTTTCATTTTCATCATGGATAATCTCACCACCTTGTGTCAATTGAGAAGTTAACTCATCGAATGAAAAAATTGAAGAGCATGGAGTATTTGCATCATAAGTAGATGTATCGCAAATGGTAGAGCACAAGGGATAGTGAGATGAGGAGGAAGTTTCAATAAGGACATCTTCTTTGACCAAATCAGATTCGAGATCTACAATAAAGTCTTTGTGATAAACCAAAAGATGAGGTGATGCACCTAGGAATTCATGATCACATACATCAACAGAGTCATCGTCATCAGAATGATTATTGCCCAAGGCTACAAATTGATTGAAAGAATTGATTACATTTGATTCAATACCAAAATTAGGACATTGAAAATCATCCACGAATGGAAGCACATCACCTTCACATGGAAGATTTTGAAAAAGAGAAGAAATATTAAAATCATCTTCACCATCCTTCTCCTCTAACTGTGTAATGTGACTATCTTATATCTGATAGCAATTCAAACCAGCAACTCGAAAATCAAGAGTGTGTGAAAAACTAGATGTTGGAGCCAATTGATCGGGTTGATCATGGTACAAAACGTCATGGCTTGTAGATGATACAGGATAACAGAAATCCAGATCAGATTTGAGACTAAAGCTATGAGTAGTAACATCATCTTGCATAATGGAGGAGTTAGTCTTCACCATGGGATTTATGAGCCACTCTAGGATTTCCTCCATTGAATCTGTAATGCCCTCCTCCCACATATACCCAAGTAACTGGCCAATTGGTGTAAACATGTGATGAGAGGTTACTATGATATGATTTGACTCCCTAAATGTTAGTTAATGAAGTGGAATCGACAGAAACCCACAACACGGACCTTCTATACCTGCTACATGACTCCCACAAGCCTTCCCAGTCATCCCCATGAGAATTATCTGGGTCCCACTGAATTTTAGACCATTAAACCCCTGTACTCTCCCTTGATATGGACAAGGGTGAATCTGGGAGGCTTCAAATGCTCTCACAGAAAGGCATGTGTGCGTTTGGGGATTTTTCTCCTCATACCTATGCATGTGACTCCAGGATTTGTGCCACTTTTCAAGCCTAGAATCCATGTCATTGCCCAGAAACCCCTGTATCTTTTAGAATCCATAATTTACATGACAAGAAGACTTGCAAGCCAAAACTAGCTCCAGGACTAGGCTTGACCATCCCCAACCGGGACTGACATTCTATGAAACACTTGGCATCAATGCAATGTATGAGAAGTGAATACAAGATAAATTATAAATGATTCGTAAATCATATTAGACTTGAAAAGAAGGATCACTATCGTCTTCCCTTAATTGTTTTGACATCAATTAGGTTTTGCATCCATTATCCTTTCAGTTACAAGTAAATACATGAAATAACCATGACCATAACCAGCTATATAACCATGCTTATAACCAGCATTAAACAATGTAAATAACAATGAGATAATATCCATTAAGCTCATATAATAACAAGTATAAAAGTAAGAGAACTTAGCTTTTATTAAACATAGGTAAGAGTCGACCAGGTTCGGGACTTACCATCTGACCATAGACATGGTTGAACGAATTCTTTCTTTCATCTAGTCACCCTCGTGCCATATTCCAAGTATGAATGTGGGATCTCATGGATAAACCAATCCAAAAACAACCAAGGGAATCCAGAGGTTATACCACCTCCACCCTCACCAAATCATGATCTCACCAAAACCGGCACCAAGATCACAAACCCAAACTGAGCTTGGAATGCCTTCGGACTCCATCACTATCCTAGAGAAATTTTTTGTCTCCTTGTCTCTCAGGATTTACCACAATCCACACTGGATCACTAGGCCCTAAACCGAGACACCAGCCTCAGGCTTTACCATGTATCCTGCCAAAACCGGTCAAGGGATTCCTAGGCCTTTGGGAATTTTCCTAATACCACCTTTGCCCCGGATTCCAAAACCATTCGGAAATTCCAAATCTCAAAATAGAGAAAACAATTACATCACACCATGGTTATCCAAAAAAGGCAAGGCAAGGTTTAGAACCATTGTCATAACCGGTAAAACCATGCCATCGACAGCAAGAGAACCATATACCAACATGCAAAGCCATGCATGTCAAAACCATCTAGGAAATCACACATGCAATATGTTATCTGCAAGTATTTCTACTGAAGTTGCCTGATCCTACTCCTCCTTGCTTAATCTTTGTTTTCCTTTCCTTTCCTTGTCCTTCCTTTTCTTGTTTTTCCCTTCCTTGCTCCAAAGCTGAGAAAAAGCTTGAAAATTGATCCTCATAAACCTTTTTATCAATGAGCCCTCTATTTTCTTAATTTTCCATTATTTTCCTTCATTTTCCTCCTCACATGAAACATGTGACCTTTCACCTTCCTTTTCTCCCAATTTCCTTTATTTTCATAAATAAATGTGCCAAAAATGCCATTTTCCTTTTCAAAGCCTTTTTCATTGCCTTTTTCAAATTCCTTTAGCCATAATAACCAAAATGAACACCCGTACTAGGATGTCTTGCTCAACATTGAACTTGGAATAAGTGTCCCTTAACCGTGGTATTATTTTTCCTTTATTAACTTTTATTACATGAACTCTTAACCAGGGGTTGTTACAGACCCCTCCTCATTTGGGAACACTGTCCTCGGTGTTAAACCACACCAAGACCTCAGAAAAATCGATGAAAAGCAAAAATACTACCCATGGAGCTTTATAACTTAGCTCGTTGCAGTATTTACAATGACCATTGTTGAAACATGATAAACATATCATTTACTAGAGCTTTATAACATAGCTCATTACGGTATTTACAATAACCACATATACACATATGCACATTTGCTAAACCAGCAAATAAAAGGATATGATGCATACATCAGCAACTAGGGAATCCAGGGGCTTACACCACCACCCTCAAAAATATTACGAAGATTCACCTCTTTCCAAGAAGTCCAAGATCCACTGTCAAAGTCAAAGTTTCATCCAATGTCCAGCGCTACAATCTTCCACCACTTGTCCTCTTAGTGAATAGTTATCGGCTCATTATTCTAGGGTGCACTCCCAATGTGCATTTGATTCCATCTATCAATGCTAATAACAAAAACAAATATATCCCCAGCCTTCCCTTCTCTGATACACAGTCCCTCGGGCAATCCGGTCACCCCATTCCGTGTAGTCACTCCCCTTCCAAGTTCCCTGGCATCCCCTATACCAGGCGATCCATCCCTTGGTAAGGCTTCTTCATAATGGAAGGTCAACAACCAAGGCATATACCTGCCTTAAAACCACCATATTGGTCATAGCATACTCATGGAAATCAATGGACACTATTGGGTACTAGTGTCCCACAATGGACCTACTCTTGAATGCTTTACTAGCATATTGCTACCTATTTTAATTAATTTTGTTATTGTTGCTAATGTTTTCCATCAGTTTCGACCACCCAACCAGCATTTCATGCTTTCTTTTACCAAGCACATAATTTCCATTAGATTCAGAATAACTTTAATAACCTCAAATCATACCTCATTGGTGGCCCGACAACAAGGTACACTTGCAATTCTGTTCGCTTCCTGTCACAACAAGCCAAACAAGCATCTTTGACCAAATCATCATGTCTAAACATATCACATCAGGTTAGCTCAAAACACAACCATCATATATTAAAATCATAAATCACATGTAACCATCATAAACCATAATCATAGATCACATGTAACCATTATAGACCAGAATTGTAAATCACATGCATTATAAAATTGAAATAAAATATTTCTACTTGTCCTTTAATCAATCCTTAGCTTATACCTTTGTCCTTATTTTGTATGCATACTGGATCGGTTGCCACACCCAACAAACACCCAATTTCTTATGTTCAACCATGTACACATACACATAGTGTAAATCATACACATATAACCACACACGACATACAATGCCATGCAATACATGCACCTACACCTGACATACAACACATACACCTACACCCAGTGTACAACACCACAATACATACTCCTACATCTAGTGTACACCACAGAACAATACATACACTTACACCTGATGTACAACACAATACATATACATACACAGAGTACAACACAAATAATACATATGCCATGATACCATGACTACACAATGCACATACATAGTATTGCATGCCCACAACACAGCATGTATGACATGCACACAATATCGCCTGTACACCAATACCATATGTACAACATGTACACAGTACCACTTGTACACAGTACCACCTGCACAACTTGTGCACAGCATCACATGTACATGACACCACCTACACAACGTGTACACAATGCCACATGTACACCGCACCACCTGTACAATGTGTACACAATACCACATGTACACAATACTACATGCACGACATGTACACAACACCTCCTGCACATAGCACCACATGTATAACATGTAAACAACACCACATGCACATAGCACCACATGTACAATCATGCACACAACACCATGTGTACATAGTACCACTTCTACAACATGCACACAACACCATATGTACATAGCACTGCATATACAACATGTACATAGCATCATATGTACACAGAATTGCATATCCAACATGTGCACAGCACCATATGCACACAGCACCGCATATCCATCATGTGTACAGTACAATATGTACACAACACCGCATATCTAACATGTATATAGTATCATCTATACCCAACTCTGCATATGCAATATGCACACACACAATAGGTACAATCACTGAATATAAAAAATACACAACATATACATAACAGTAGCACTGCATATCCAAGACCACACTGCCTCTACCAAGCAACCTTGCATCCAGTGTCTCTCTTCCATCCATACTTATCTTAGCATGTTGCAAATCACATTGTTTTCATTCCACTGATTTATCTCTTAGCATTATCTTGTCCATAACATAAACATAGACATAGTATAATCACATAATATCAATTTATATCCACATGACACTGACCTCGGAGATCTATCGGGATACTCTTCCAACTTGATTCCTCATGAACCAAGAATATCATCATGTCATTCACCTGCATAAGCAATCATTCCTCCACGAGAACAATTCCTCATGACCATGTCAGACAACAGTATATATATATATATATATATATATATATATATATATATACACATACATCTATACATTAGCATTAAACAATCAAGATCCATCTCAGACAAATGACATACATACATAAATATATACACACATATATAAACATTAGCATAAACATGATCACAACATAATTACCAAATATCATAATGTCAAGGTTAAGAGAACTACATTTATCCATGCACACCATGCACAACATTGAGAACAATCGTTCCCAACATAGCCAAGGAATCAGATGCCTCACATCCATTCACTTTACCTTTCCTGATAGCTTTCTCATGATTGTCCTACCACCGTCCATTTACACTAATGGACCCAACCAACTTATTCAATTGTCATACTCTTACCTTTAGCTGCCCTTACACATGCACCAGCTTCATCTTAGTCTTTCATTACCTGTTGGGTTCCACATGGCTCTCCTTGAGTTCCATCAACTTTCTTCTTTCCCAAGAAAGTCCCAAGACCCTCAACACATAAAAGGAAAGAACAAGAAACAAACAAGAAGAAAATCATGAAAACCAATAACAATAAGACACCACAAACAAGGTGGCATGATCATGCACTAGACATAACAAAACTACAAATCAACTGCAAGCAAATGACAAGGTACTAAAAGAAAAGGACTCTCAACAGACATCATGACTCAGTCCCCATGGGTTCCTAGTGCTTCCAAGGGAAAGCTCAACCTAAGCCTTCTTCAACATTCCATGGAAATTTCTTTTTCATGCAATTATTTTTATCATACTGCCATAACACATAATTTTCAGTTCAGAAATAAATGAAACAATATACCAATTATCTTACCTTGTTGTGTCAATCACGTTGCCTTGTAACTGAACACACATGTCAGCCACATGTTCCAAGGATTAAGACAACATATCTATTGATTTGAAATCAATATTTACCAAGACTAACAATCATGTCATAATCCATAGTCAACTCATAGTCATTATACATAATGCTACCATTGTTACCTACTTACACTTAAGTACATATCAGTTATCTCAACACATATGTGTGAGTAAAACCATCTTAAAACAAGATCATTTGAACAGATACTCATATTATGCAATTCATGAAACATTCAACCAACTTGCAAACATACCATGTTAAATAAATCAACTAGATGACATAATCAAACAATCAAACATCAAATAGATGGCATAGTCAAACTCATACCTTAATGTCATAACCCTAACCATCTATATATGCCAATCCAATTTAGCATGATACATAGAACACCAAGATATTAATTCAATAACCCTAATCATTAACTAACATATAACAACAACAAGTTAACATATAACATTCTCATCAATAACATATAACATAATCATCAAGTTAACTATCATAAAACAACAATAGCAATGCATACAACCACAGGTTACTATCATTCATGACTATCTGACACATGTGCATATGACTACACTAATCAACTAGAATTTATCATACATGTAACCATAACATCAATAGAATGAAAGGCATACACATAACCATAATGCATATAACAATCTTTAACCTACATACTTGCATGCCAACATACAAACCCGTATGACGACATGCTCTTGCCTCGAGGTCCAATGCTACAAATTCACTTTGATGGTCTACATTTCCTACTTTATCTCAACCAACTCATTAGCATCATAACATACCAATAGAATCATGATGACCTAATTGCATACAATGACCTTATAATGCATGTCTAACCTACCATACATGCATAACCATAACCATGACAATGCATGCATAACAACATATAGACACTGACATGCATAACAAATTCATATACAACCATACACTCATGATGACACATCCCACAACAACACCATCAACCTTCACATGGAAACATCACTAAAACCATGATCAACACCATGCAAATGAAACAAGCACACAAACTACAAGCATAATGAACACATATGCAACCGACATGAATGCATTACCAACACACTGCCCATCTAGTTTGAGGGGTGAACCATGCTCTGATACCACTTTGTGGTATCAGATATCACCCAAAAATAACAGAAACCAGACACCACCCAAAGATAACAAAAATCACTCTAATACCACTCTATGGTATCAGATATGACCCAAAGGGAGTGCAACCTACTCTAATACCACTATATGGTATCAATATGACCCAAAGAGAGTACAACCAACTCTGATACCACTGTGTGGTATCAGATATGACCCAAAGAAAATGAAAACCACTCTGATACCACTCTTTAGTATCATATATTACCCAAATAGAGTGCAACCTACTCTGATACTACTCTGTACTGCCCTCCTCCCACATCTACCCAAGTAACTGTCCAACCAAGGTAAACATGTGATGAGAAGTTACTATGATATGATTTGACTCCCTATGTGTCAGTTAAGGAAGTGGAATCAATGGAAACCCACAAAACATACCTTATATACCTACTACAGGACTCCCAAAAGCCTTCCTAGTCATCCCCATGACCAGTCCCTGGGTCCCACTGAGTTCTAGACCAGGAAACCCCTGGGCGTCCCCTTGATATGGACAAGGGTGTGTCTGCGAGGCTCCAAACACTCACACAGCAAGGCACACGTGTGTATGGGGACTTTTTTCCTCATACCTATGCATGCGACTCTAAGAATTGTGCCACTTTTTAAGCCCAGAAACCCCTGTAGCTTTCAAAATCCATAATTTACATGACAACAAGACTTGCAAATCAAAACTAGCTCTAGGACTAGGTCTGACCATTCCCAACTAGGACTGACATTATGTCAAACACTTGGTATCAATTCAATATATAGGAAATGAATACAAGACAGAGCATAAATGATTGATAACTCATAGGAGACTTGACAAGAAGGATCACCACCCTTTTCCCTTAACTGTTTTGACATCAATTAGGCCATGCATTCATTATCCTTTCAGTTACAAGTAAATACATGAAATAACCATGACCATAACCATCCATATAAACATGCTTATAAACAGCATTAAACCATGTAAATAACAATGAGATAACAGTGATTAAGGCCACATAATAATAAGTACAAAAGCAAGATAACTTATCTTTTATTAAACATAGGAAAGAGTTGACTAGGTTCAGGACTTCCACGTAACACCCGATCATAGATATGGTTGAACCATTTCTTTCTTTCATCCAGTCACCCATGTGCCATATTCCAAGAATGAATGTGTGATATCATGGATAAACCAATCCAAAAACAACCAAAGGAGTCCAGAGGTTAAACCACAGCCACCCTCACCAAACTGTGATCTCACTAAAACCGGCGCTGAGGTCACAAAACCAAACCGATCTTGGAATGCCTCTAGACTCCATCACTATCCTTAAGGAATTTTCCATCTTCTTTTCTCCCAAGTTTTACCACTATCCACACCGGATCACTATGCCCTAAATTGAGACACCGCCCTTAGGCTTTACCATGTATCCCGCCAAAACTAGTCAAGGGATTCCTATGCCTTTGGGAATTTTCCTGAGACTACCTTTGCCCCGAATTCTGAAACCATCCGAAAATTCCAAAGCTCAAAACTGAGAAAAAAATCCCATATCTGAAAAAAGTAAAGGAAAGGCTGAGAACTAATGTTATAACCCAAAAAAACCATGCCACCGACAACAAGAGAACCATATACCAACATCCAAAGCCATGCATTTCAAAACCAGCTAGGAAATCACACATGCAATATGTTACCTGCAAGTATTCCTATTGAAGTTGCTTGATCCTACTCCTCCTTGCTTGATCTTTGCTTTCCTTTCCTTTCCTTCTCCTTCCTTTGCTTGCTTTTCCCTTCCTTTCTCCAAAGTTGAGCAAAAGATTTCCAATTAATCCTCAAAAGCATTTTTATCAATGAGGCCTCTATTTTCTTCATTTTCCATTTTATTTCCTCCTCACATGCAACCTGTGACCTTTCACCTTCCTTTTCTCCTAATTTCCTTTATTTTCATAAATAAATGTTCCAAAAATGCCATTTTCTTTTTCAAATACTTTGCCTTTGCGAAATTCCTTTATCCATAATAACCTAAATGAACACCCACGCTAGGATGTCTTTCCTAACATTCAGCTTGGAATAAGCACCCCTTAACTGTGGTCTTATTTGTCCTTTATTAACTTTTATTACATAAACTTTTAACTAGGGGATGTTACAGAATCTAAGTCATGAAAAGCGAAAGAAGAACGAGAAGATGGACTAGGAATTTGATTAGCAGATCTCCCAACTTTATTATCATTGCAAGGAGGCACCCACATCAGAACTGAAAAGGAGGGCAAGGAACAAAAGGAATTGTAAATTCATCCTCTGAAATTAGAGGTGTCTCACGATTTACAAGAGTTGGGGAAGTAGAAACATCAAGAGGTTCAGATTCACCATGTAGATAGATGTGAACCAAACGCTCAATTTTTTGCTTAAAGGAATCCCAATTTGTGTCTTCTTCTGGAAATTCATAGCAAAGGTGAAGAAATCAATCAGATAAATTCTCAACTGATTCATTATGCTTCATTCTTATATGATTGATTCTTTTAAGAGCATCTCAGTAATCCTATCTATCGAAGGCTTGATAAATCTCTTTAAGGAAATAATGAAAAGAATGGATGGAAGCAGATGGTAAGGTATGACACCATCAATTAACATGACCTTCATGGGTGAGGAAGAAATCCATGCAAGAAAAAATTTCATCATTGATTTTGTAACGTTCAAAAAGTTTAAGAAAATTAGAAATGTGCTCAGTTATGGGTGTTCCATCTTCGCCATTAAGCTTCAATTGAGACAAGTGATAACGAGGCTCATCAGGTATTAACAGTTTACCAGGGGTTATGTTAGAAAAAAACCCTGGGAATGTGATTTAAGGATGAGCCATTTATGATAAGAGATTCAAAATAGACTCAACAAGCACATCTTGTCATCTTTCACTCCTTCTAGTGCCATTTTGTTGACAGTGTTGGAAATCCGTCAACCAAGGGGGTCTCCCCGATGTGAAGTCCCAATTATACCTCCCACCATTTTGAATAGGATCCCCATTTGAAGTATAGGCCTAGTTTCCATGTATTCTTATATATTTTCCTTAGCTCTAACTGTCAGCAAGAGAGAAGAATGCAAACGTGCCTTCGAAAAGTAATTGAATGTGCCTCGTGAGTGTTCAGTTGTAAGTGTGTCAAGGTTCTTCTATTGTGGAGGGAGAAAAAAAAGTGAGCCTCTAAGAGAGAGGTAATAGTATAACCCTAGTATAGACACATGCAACCAAGCAGGATTCGTCTAACATCTCATAGAATAGTCCACAAAGATGTTACGGTCATTAAAACCAATCAACAAGAAATATATGTCTAATAGCCAGCGAAGTAGTCCATAAGAATGTGATAGCAATAACAACCATTACAACACATTCTCAATATGTTAAGTACCAAAATAACCAAAATATTTCAACTACTTTAGAACATATGAAAGCAAACATGAATCATAAATATCCATAGAATAGTCTTACAAATATTCACAATCCATGCATGAAAATGTGTTGGCCATCAGACTTCAAGTATTAAGTAAAATTTCCAAGACACGTGTATACAATGTACACCACTAACTCCAATAGTGGAGCGTTGGATTCACACTTTGCTCCCAAAAAGAACTAGCATGTCTCTCTAATGCCTTGCAGGAGGATCGAAGGTGAAAATTCCTTTGCATGAACAATGAGAGTGCATATATAACAAATGGGGTGATCCTTCACCTCCCTTATGACTCTTGGAATACCCTCATGATTCTTAGACTTCTCATGACTTTTTGACTTCCAACATGATTCTTCACATTACATAGATGACTCTTGGACCTCCACTTCACATTACATTTTCCAATATAGAATTACATAATCCGCAAATTATGTCATACATGATGACTCATGACAGGACATGACATGACACTGATGACATGGACTGCATAATGATGTTACAATGCCAAGTTGTCCTTCTTTCTACTTCTTTCTTTCTGTCTTCAATAAGAGATGTATCCAATGCTTCATATTCATGAGAGATGTGCTTTGTTCTTCATATCTACCCTCCAAAGGGTTGTGAATCGGAAGGAGTCTTCATGCGGTCTTGATCTTTGGTCTTCTGTTGTAATCCAATGTTCCTTCATTTTATTGTATGATGATCATCTTATCTCCTCAGCTCCTTAGGTGTCTTATAGCATGTCCTCCTTCTCAATGTCCTTTTTCATCATCTTTCCATAGCATGATATAGTTCATGCATCTGCAATCCACCAATGAAAAGACGACATCAGTCTAATAAACCCCTAGTCTAAGATGTTGCATGATGATCCACTAGCTGAGCCAAAATCGGGTGGTAGGCCGAGGGAGATGCTCAATGACTGCGCAGTTGCACAACACAAGAATTCAACACAGGGATTCAAGGATTAGGCTTGAGAATTGATACTGTGTAATGTGCAGTTTAGGCTTGGACTGAGAAAAAATATTGCGCAGTTGGGAATCTCAAGGAGCTGGGCTAAGGGCTTGAGAACATATTTTCCCATTGCGCAGTTCTAGAAGAAAGAAGATCCCAGGTGATTGCACAATTGTGCAGTTCAAGAGCTCATTGATGAGGCTTGAGCCTTGATACTACGCAATGGTAGTTTAGGCTAGAATTTGCAGGCAAATTGCACAGTTTTGAGGCTCAGTGAGTCAGGCTGCAGGATTTTGCACTATTTTTGTCAACTATGCAGTTATAGGAGGTAGAGAAGACTTTATGATTACGCAGTTGCACAGTTCAAGAGCTCGTGGTTTGGTCTTAAGCTCAGAGATTGCGCAGTGCACAGTTGGGGCTAGGCTGGAGAGCTGAATTGCGCAATTTTGGAGGCCAAGGCTCAAGATTGAGCACTGAAACTGCATAGTGCATAGTCCTAGAAGGCAAGAACTACGCATTGCGTAGTGTCAAGCTATGGGATTGTAGCTTGAAGGCTGGGACTGTGCAATACACATTTCAGGAAGGCCAGATGAGGCTAAGTTGCTGGGAATTTTCCGAAATTTGGCTAAGTGTGGGATCAGTGAAACTGATGTGAATAGTGATAGGACTTGACTATTATCACACACTTAGAGTGCTTGAAGACACAACATAGATCATCCAGAACACATTAACAACATACTTCCCTTAGTGTGACAACCTTTATGAAAACTTACGAAAAGTGTGACACTAAAGATACACTTTGTGACGACTGTGACGACACTTGTGCAACAGTGCTTAAAACTTTGGAAATGAGCGCGACAAAGGTTTACATGGTAAGATCAACCTTACACAAGGAGGACATATTGAAACCACCAAAACAGTCTTATGTACATTATGTGACACTTAACATTCTAGAAGATGACAAGTGCTAAAGTGTGAACAACACTTGCAATATGTGAACGGTAGTGAAAACAACACATGCTAGAGCAAAGATAACATGAAAACGAAACTAATTAGAGTGAAAGAAAGAAAAAGCAACAACTGAGAACATGAAAATGACAATCGTGAATACAAGGTGCACAAAAGCGATAGTAATGCAACTAGAAGTTAGAAATTGTCGATGTTAGTGCACACTAACTGTCGACATGGATTGGGATTTGCACAGGCATAGTCTTGATAGACTGTGCTATGCTTTTTCAAGCTTACATAAAAGAATGTGCTCATGAACATGTGTTGGACTAAGCATGTGAGAGAAAGTACCCTCGACACTTCTAATCCAAGAAGGGAGCTCAAAAGCATCAACTAACCAATAAGTGACTATGGAACGATCAATCGCAAGAACCGTAGTAGGCTCCAAAATTTGAGTGTAGAAAAAAATTTAGAGGGTGTTCTCGTAGTGAAAACACCTTCAATTATAGAGGGATAGGGGGTGCCTACAATAGTTAGCCCTTAAAAGGCTTATTCAAATCCATAATCCAAACATTATTTTAATTCAGGAGACAATGGTGGATATAAGTAGAGCCAAATTCACTTTTGAACCTTGGCTTAAAAATAGGTATTTTTTCACTCTAGATGTAGAGGATAGAGTGGGGTAAGCATGTGAAGAGAGGATAATAGGATTTGATTCAACTCCCCATGTGCAGTTAAGGAAGTGGAACCAACAAAACAAAACCATTCTAACCTTCCATGGAACCTTGAGGAGCCAACCAACCCTTCCAGGTGCTTAACTCTAAAGACAACTTGACATTTTATTGATCTAGACCCTCAGTCACTCCCCTGACAAGCCATGCATGTGAACAAGGCCTTCAAGTTGCTCCCATAGCAAGGTATGCCAGTGACTATGGAATTTTTCAGATAGTTTTGTGCTAGCGACCCCAGATTCCGAGCCACTTTTTTAGGGTTAGGTCTCAGGCCACTGCCCATAAATTCATGAAACTTTTAGAAATGATAAATAACAATGGAATAATGCTACTAATGCAATCACTAGTACAAGTAATTGATCTGAACCCTACTAGGCATGAAAGGCATTTCGTCAAACATGTCACAAATATGTAATCTACAGGTCATAACAACATATCTGAGCATAAGGGTCTCATACTTATCTGATATTTGTAAAGAAGCATCGTTGACTTATCACAATAGATGCATCATCATTTATTAGGTCATATATTTATTGTGCAAAAATCAAAACATGATGAGATCTATACATCAAGTTTGCCATAAAACATACTCATAACCATCATATAACAAACAAAAATAATAAGGATATAACATCCATAAAAACCACATATGAACCAATACATTTACACATGAAATGAAAAGGAGAAGGAGATCTTATTAATGAATTCATAAGCCAACCAAGTTTGGGACATCCACAAACCACCCAACCATATATTGGTCTGAACCAAATATTTCTTTCATCCAATCACCCTCATGCATATTCCAAGCATGAATGTGGGACTCACAACAAAACCAACCAGGTTTTCCCCGGGCTTTACTGTATATCACAACAAGGGATTCCTACGCCCAAAACCTCATCAATACAACGAGGCTTTACCACAATATCCACTGGATCACTAGGCCCTAAACAAGCATGGATTCCTCCAAATCTCTCCACCTAAACCATTAGGAATTTATCTGTCTCAACCTCTCGAATTTATTGTGTGTCCCGCCAGTAATGGTCAATGGATTCCTAGGCCTACGAGGTCACCACCCTTTGGGCTTTACATTGTATCTTGCCATTACCGAGCAAGGGATTCCTAAGCCCAATCAAGGGTATTCATATCTGAGCTTTACCGTGTATCCCACCATTCATCAGTCATGGGATTCCTAGGCTCAATTGAGGTGTTAACAACTAGGATTTATCGTGTATCCCATCCTAGGATTCCCAGGCCTTATGAATAATCCTAAGACCACCCCACTCAGCTTCAAGTCCATCCGGAAATACAACTCAACCAAAACAAGAGAACTCCATCACACCATGGCTATCCGGAAATGGAAAGGCAAGGCTGAGGAACATTGTCACACCAGGAAAAACCCATGCCAATGAGAGTAAGATAACCAAGAACACAC
Source organism: Pinus tabuliformis (assembly GCA_031772625.1). Classification (NCBI taxonomy): domain Eukaryota; kingdom Viridiplantae; phylum Streptophyta; class Pinopsida; order Pinales; family Pinaceae; genus Pinus; species Pinus tabuliformis. The sequence continues at coordinate 594,518,931 of CM062804.1, forward strand.
ATGCATGTACCATGCATGCTACATCTAGCAAGGAAATCACACCTACAAACCAATACCTACAATTAATTCCATTGTAGCTGCTTGATTTTTCTCTTCCTTGCTTGATCTTTGCTTCCCTTTGCCTTCTTTTTCCTTCCTTTTCTTTCCTTTCTCCAATGCTAGAGTTCTCTAAGAATGCTCTAAGTGTCCAACAGTATGAGAGAGAGATAATATAGAGAGAGCTCCAAAATTGAACTGACAAAAAGGTACCAACTGATCCTCATAAGACTTTTTATTAATGAGGCCTCTATTTTCTTCATTTTTTATTATTTTCCTTTATTTTCCTCCTCACATGCAACATGTGACCTTTCACCTTCCTCTTCTCATAATTTCCATTATTTTCATAAATAAAATGTCAATAAATTCCACTTTTCCTTTCCAAATCCTTTTCCATTGCCTTTTCGAATTTCCTCAACCATAATAAACCAAATTAACACCCACACTACGATGTTTTTTCCAACATTCATCTTGGAATACGTGTCCTGTGACCTTGGTTATTAGCTTTCCTTTATTAACTTTATTACATGGATTTTTTAACAAGGTTGTTAGAGAATCCTCCCCATTGGGGGAACACCGTCTTCGGTGTTCAATGACACCTACAACCAGCAAAACCTATTGGAAAGAAAAAAACATACTGCCCATGGAGCTTTATAACTTAGCTCATTGCAATATTTACAATGATCAACCTACTAAGAAGTAAACCAATATAGCAACATAACAACCATATTGAAATGACACCCATACCGCTTATTGGAGCCTTATAACGCAACTCATGGTCGTCTTTACATCTATATACATATGTACATATACCAAAACATATATTAAAAGACATCCGCTCAACTAGAGAATAGAGAAGGATATATAGCCCGCATTTGATCTGTCATGTCCCATGTAGCTTCATCGAACCCAAAGTGATTCCACTGCACTTTAACCTATTTAATTGCTTGATTTCAGATCATGAACATCTTTCTCTGCAAAATACACTAAGGTTTTCGTCTGAAATTCTCCTTCTAGCTCCACTTGCAGTATAGACCAGTCAATCACATGATCAACATCCTTAACATGATTCTTAAGAAATGACACATGGAAAACATCATGGAATTTCACTCTCAGAGGCACTACAAATCGATAGTCTACTAGTCCAATCATTTCAAGAATCTTGAAAGGTCCACCAAATTAAGGTGCCATCTTGGCACATGATCCAATCCTCAAGGAGATATTCTTCGGCTTGATGTGAATATACACTTGTTCCCCAACCTGAAACTCCTTAAACAACTTGTTCTCATCTGCATGAATTTTATGTTTGTCCTTTGTTGCATTTATATTCTTCTTGATTACCTACATTTATTTTTCCATCTCTACCAACATATCTGATCTAATCAACACCTTGTTCATTGGATTGCTCCAACTGATGGGAGTATTACAACTCCTCCCATAGAGTGCATCAAAAGGACGCATCCGCAATGACTCTGATAACCATTATTATAATTGAACTCAACCAATGGAAGGTACTCCTCCCATATATTATGTTGATGCATCACCTACATCCTCAACATGTCCTCCAATTTCCTGTTGACCCTCTCTATCTATCCATCTTTGTGCGGATGATAAGTTTTGTTTAAGGCCACCTTTATCCCAAAACCTACAAACAGCTCCTTCCAAAACTAGGAAATGAACTTAACATCCCTGTCTGGCACAATCTTCCTTGGAACACCATGGAGCCTCACTACATCTCTTATGAATACTTGTGCCACATCAGTAGCTGAAAACGTAGATTTTATTGGAAGGAAGTACAGTACCTTTCTCAAGATGTCTACCACAACCATGATGGAATCATGCTATCTAGATGTCCTTGGAAAACTTGTGATGAAATCCTTGGAAATGACCTCCCACTTCCACTCTGGAACCATAATCAGTTGTAGTATTCCACCTATATGCTTACATTATGCTTTCACCTACTGACAGTCTAAGCATCTAGCCACAAACACTACCACTTCCTTCTTCAAATTCGTTTGATGATAAAACTTCTTCACTATTGTTAATGTCTTCTGGAATCCTAGGTGACCTGAATATGATTTTGCATGAAACTCTCACAAAATTGTCTTCTTAAGCTCATTGTTGTCTGGCTCATATATCCTATCCCTAAATCTGATCAAACCATTTGTTATAAGATGATAGTCCACATCATGCTCACTTGTCCCCTACTATAACATGTGTATAAGTTTCATGTACCTACCATCATGTTATCCTACCTATAAGATCAGATCATGTAAGTCTATCCCATAAGAACTCATAGCTACTATATGATTCACTCTTATCCTCCTACTATGAGCATTGCAACCATGTTCTCTTTACCTTTGATGTACTTGATCTCAAAGTCAACCTCAGTAATCATGGCCAACCATCTAGCTTTCCTGGCATTCAGATTTGGTTGTTCAAACAAGTATCTCAATCCACTATGATCACTCATCAATGCGAACCTCCTACTAAGAAAATAGTGCCCCCACATCTTCATGCATGGATGATCATTGCCAATTCAAGATCATGTGTCGGATAATTATTCTCATGCTCATATTCAATTTTTGTGACTCATAGAACACTACCTGTCCTTGTTGCATAAGGACTCCACCAAGTCCTCTCTTGCAAGCATTTGTGCACAACATAAACTCTTTGTCTGGATATGTGATATTTAACACTGGATCATTTTTCAACAACTGCTTCAATTGCTCAAAACTTGTTTCACATTCTTCTATCCATTCAAATTTATTACCTTGCCTCTGCAATGATGTAATAGGATATGCAATCCGAGAGAAGTTTATAATGAACCTCAGGCAGAAATATTCTAGCCCCATGAATAATATTACCTCATCCACATTTCTAGGAGTTGCCCACTCCATGATAGCCCTTATATTTTCTGGATCCACTATTATGCCTTCCTTGGAAACAACATGTCCCAAGTAATGTACCTTTGTCTAAAAGAAACTACATTTACTGAGCTTAGCACACAACTAATGCTCTCTCAAAAATCTCAATATTGCTACTAAGTACTCGACATGCTCTTCCTCATTCTTAGAATGTATCAAGATGTTATCAATGAATACAATAACAAACTTATCCAGATAAGGACGCAACACACTATTCATAAAGCACATAGAAGTAGTTAGAGAATTAGTTAAACAAAATGGAACTACAACAAACTGATAATGCCCATACCTGGTTCGGAAATTTGTCTTCTAAATTTTCTCTTCCTTGGTGCACACCTGATGGTATCCTAATCTCGTATTAATCTTAGAGAACATTGTTGCTTCCTTCAGATGGTTGAACAAGTCATCAATATTTGGCAACGAACACTTGTTCTTGATGGTTACCTTGTTCAACTGCCTCTAATCAATGCATAGCCTAAGAGTACCATCCTTCTTCTTTAGGAACAACATCGGCGCACCCCAAGGTGATTCACTTGGCCTAATGTATCCCTTGTAAAGCATTTCCTTCAACTACAACTTCAACTCAACAAACTTTGGTGTGCACATCTTGTATGGTGTCTTTGATGTTGGTGTTGCCCCTCGTACCAACTCAATAGAGAATTCCACTTCTTTGTGAGGCGAAAACTCTAAAATCTCTACTGGAAACACATCCTGAAAATATTGCATGATCGGGTACCTACTCAATACCTATGAATCCTCAACATCCTTACCTTTATCACTAGAAATATGCACTACAAATACACAGCATTTTTTGCGATTGTGCTTTGTCTGCATAGTTGTCACCATTCTAACTGATGTTTCCTTCTTCTTACCCTGTAAGATCCTTTATTCCCAAGTGTCATCCAAGCACTCAATGACCTTGTCTTAACAATCCACTTTGGTCCTATGCAGATACATCCAGTCCATACCCAAAACAATACTATATAATCCCACAAGAAAAACATTAAAATGTCTTGAGGTGGGCATACCATTCAACTCGAATGCACAATCTCTTACCCAATGATGCACTCTCTTCTTTGTACTTGTATCAACTGCACTAACTAGGATTCTGCATGCACTTCTTTCTTCAAACCTCACTTATCCACCAAGTCAGGGTTAATATAATGATAATTAGATTCAGGGTCAATCAAAATAGAAACAACTTGATCACAAAGCTTACCATCCATCTCGATAATAGATGCCTGGTGATTAGCCTGCCTGTTATCCAATGCTGCATAGATACGAGGAATGATTTGCCCAACATCCCAAACAATCTGCCCCTCATGTTCACTGTAGATCTGAGGCTTACCACCCTGATACAAAAGAAAATCTCTCTTGAGATTCTCCTTTCCACATATCCAACATCTCAATGGTCCCATACCATCACCTCTATTTTGTTGCCCTCCAGGCTGTGACACATGTCCCTGTCTAACTACATTGAACTTCTTATAAGGTGCAACATTTTCTTTCTCACCTGCATCCTGAGGCCTTGTTATTTTTGGATTCCATTTACCTTTAGCATTGTCTTTCCCTTTCCATCCATGCTGCAATTTTTTCTTACGCTTTGGCTGCTCATAATAGTGCTTTAATCTCTCAATGACTTCCTCAAAAGACCGGGGCTCATCATACTCAATCCGATCTCTAAATGTTAATGGAAATCCACTGACAAATCTTTGAAATTTGGCCTTCTCATCTTTAAGATACGATACATACCTCAATAACTCCATAAACTTGGTCATATGCTCCTCATTTGTCATCGATCCCATCTTTACTTCATAGAATTCCTTAGCTTTGTTGTCGTAGTACCTTTCTCATAAGTATTTCTTCCTTAAGAGTCTCTTGAATTCATGCCAACTCAACTCTTCTATCTTGATGTCTCTAACCCGCTTCACATCTTCCCACAAAATGTTTGTTTTCCCTTTAAGGCTAAAGATATCTATTATGAACATAGTTACCGATCAAACGGCAACTATTACTTCAAAATGGGTACTCAAGCCCAAAAATCCCAAAAAAACATGAAAAAACACCTTGAAATCGAAAAGTGTTGATGCCAGAATAAAGTTTTCTTTTTTTCCCCGAGTAAATTTTCAATATTTTTTAAAAATAACAGTAAAAAACAATGAAATCCATTTCGTTTGGTGCAAAAAACACCTTGAACTCGAAAAGTGTTGATGCGGGAATAAAGTTGTTGTTGTTGTTTTTTTTTTCCAACACTTTTTAGTAATGACGGTAAAAACAAAATATCGTGACTCTGAAAAACTTTAAATTTCCAATGATTTTCAAGCATGGAATTAATGATAAATATTACGTCTTTGAAAACCCTTAAAATTCCAACGATTTTTAAACATGACATTAAATTTAAAATATCACTTCTTTGAAAAACCGTAAAATTCCAACAATTTTCAAGCATGGTGCTAAGAAAAAATATTTTTAATTGTTTTCAGCCGTAACATTAAAGATAAAATATCACGACTTAGAAAAACATTAAAAATCTTAACAATTTTTCAACCATGGAATTAAAAACCAAAATTATGACTACAAAACAATCTTAAATTTTCAAAATATTTTAAGCATGACATTATGGAAGAAATTTATGACTAGAAAAGCTTTAAAAATGAACACATGAATGAAAGAGTTATTATACCAAGAGTATTTTTTTTTAATGCTAAATGTATAGCGATTTTGAAATCTTAGCCTAACACAACTTGATACATTGCGGGAAAAAAAATAAATAAATAAAATTAATTAATTAATTAAAAATAAAACAAAAATAAAAATAAAATAAAAAATAAAAATCAACTATCAAATTGCACATAATGGGATCGGGTTGCTAGACAAGCATCAACACATACCCTACAAACAAAAATAATATATATATATATATATATATATATATATATATATATATATATATATATTGTGTGTGTGTGTGAAAAATACATAAGAAAACAAAAATTCAAATATTGAAAAAAAATTAAAAAATTAAAGTAATAAAACATGACAAAAAAAATCAAATATAAAAAACATATAGAAATTCAAATATTGAAAAAAATTAAAAATAATAAATAATAACAAGTAATAAAACATGACAAAAAAATCAAATATAAAAAATATATAGTAATGACATAAAAAACTATAGAATGTAAAAAAAAAATTAACCATACCATGTAAAATTTAAAATTTTAAAAATAATAGTAATAATAATAATATTGTAAAATAAAATAAAAACTGAATAAAAAAATAAAAAATAAAAATAAAAAACTTTTAAAAAAAATTACAATTTTTTTTTTTGCTAAGTAAAATTAAACTATTATTTACAAAAAAAGGGATTATTGTTACATCGATTGAGTCCTGATGAGCTTCGTGCCTGGGAGCAAGGCCGAATAACAGTCTAGTCCAAAACTGTAAAACTGGATATGGATATCCCGCGCAGGGGAATCAGTAGGAAATATTTGGAGCCTGACCATTGTATCGACACATGACACATGAACATAACACTTGTACATGAACAAACCACTGAGACATGGAACATTACAGTAGATCCTACACATGAACAAATACAAATAAACTGACCGACAGAGCCAAAACTGAAGAGGAATTGAGAATTGGGTTGAGCATCATGGGGGTTCTTCAACAATCCTACAGCCTCCTTCATCCTCAGGGAGCTCTTCAACGATCCTGCAGCCTCCGTCATCACCTTCCGTACCTTTCATCCCTTCCATCTGAGCCTGAGCGCTAGCAGTCTTTGAAATCCCATGGTGCATTGCAACAGGGGGTTCAGTAGAGTGAGACAAAATGCAACTGGGCTCACCTTCATCTTGAGTTTCTTCCAGGAAAAGAACTGAGACATGAGCAGTGATTCGGGGGCAACTGAGAGTGCAATTAAAAATGAAAGTAGCAGAGCCAAAGGACGGCGAACCAGTAGACCCAGGAGAGCTAGGATTTAGAAATTGACCCGGTTTAATGACATTTTCAGGTCTCAGAGGGTTTGGAGCCTGCTCCTTGGAGCCCTGCCCAGCAGAGGGGCATGATGGGTTACCCCTGCCGGAGCCTCTCCGGCTTAACAGACACTGGCGGGGTCTAGTCATAGCTATCCCAAGATTATACACAGCAAGATGAAATAAGACCAACGCAGGCTGTAAACCCCAATTTACCTTAAGATAATTACCTGCATCCTCTGGAGTTCCGCTACCATCCGGGATATCAGCTGGAATCACTCTACAGTCCCCTCCACAGCAGCCTCCTTCAGCAGCAAAGGATTCCTTCTCCTCGAACCCAATTCGATTACAACATTCAGAGCCAGACCCTCTAAAAGCCTCAGCAGAACCGATACCCAGAATGATTCTGAACATCAGGAGGCATAGTAGCAGTTCGCTACAGCCTGAGCACCTATATAAACGAGCGCCTCTCCCTCGGTCCGCCCCCGCCATTAACTTCACCATCAAAGCAGTTGCAGACGGATTATCCTCAATGCGTGCGGAGCCAACCCTCTGATAAATGCTGTGACTGATTACCCTTTCAACCATAACCGCCTGCCATGATTGAAGTCCCATCTTCCCACCTGGAGAACTGTCCGTCGCGCATGCTGGACATGTGCCGCTCCCACTTCACCGTCCACCATCCCATCGCCTTAAATGTCATGCAGAGCACCCGCATCCGGGGAAAAAAATTACAAATTAAAATACAACATTAAAAAAAATTAAAAACCTAAAAAAAAAAAAAAAAATCCTCAATGACCCCGAGGCCCAACTGGCCAAGGGTGGCAAGGGGGTGATTCATGACAAAAAAATAAATTAAATTTCGTAAAATATATGAAGAAAAAACAAACAAAAAAAACCATTAAAAAAAAATAAAAATAATAATAAAACAAAAATAAAAAATTAACTTGTAAAAATGAAAATTTAAATAAATAAAAATAAACAAAACAAATAAAATAAAATAAAATATAAACAAAAATTTTAAAAAGACGCTTTTTTGTGTTTAAAAAAAAAAAAATTAAAATAAAAACACCATTTAAAAAAATGTTAAATAATTATCAAAAAAAAATAAAAAATAAAAACAAAAAAATTCAAAACAATTAAAATATATATATATATATATATATAATATAAATTTAAAAAGTTTTAAATTTATTTTTTTAAAATTATATTTTAAAATTAAAATTATAAAAAATTAAAATAAAGAATATTTAAATTTTAAAAAAATTAATTAATTAATTAAAATAAATAAATAAAAATAAAAATAAAATAAAAAAATTTGAATTCAAAACAAACAAAAAAAAACTTAAATTAAAATTAAAAAAAAAAAATTAAAATTAAAATAAAAAATAAAAATAAACAATTAAAAAAAAATAAAACAATTTAAAAAAAAAGAAATAAAAACAATTACAAATTTCATAACGTCGCCCCACTCCCCTCTCGCCTCCCTCACCCACCTCCGCTCCTTTTCCCTCGCCTCCCTCGCCCACCTCCGCTCCACCTCCTCCCATCCCCTCTCCCCTCCACCACCCGGCTACCACACCATCCCCCTCCCTCACCGGCCTCCACGTTCCCCCTTTACCCCCCTCCCTTCCCCGCCGGGGCCCCCATCCAATGGCCTCTTGGCCGCTAGCTGGGGGCCCAGGCGGGGAGGGGAGGTGAGTAAGGAGGGAGTGGGGAGCAATGAGGGAGGGGGGTGGAGTGAGGGCTGGGGGGGAGGAGAGAGGGGAGGGGAGGGAGCAGGAGCGGAGGTGGGCACAATGAGGGAGGGGGATGAGGTGGCGGTCGGGTGGACGAGGGGAGAGGGGAGGGGAGGGAGAGGGAGTGGAGGTGGGTGAGGGAGGCAAAAAGGGAGGGGCGTGGGGTTATGATAGTTGTAATTTTTTTTTCTGTAATTTTTTTTAATTGTTTTTTTAATTTATTTTTTTAATTGTTTTTTCATTATTTATTTTTTTAATTGTTTTTTATTTTTATTTTTTTTAATAGTGTTTTTTATATTGTTTTTTTAATTTTAATTTAAGGTTTTTTTGGTTTGTTTTGAATTTTTTTGTATTTTATTTAAAATAAATAAATAAACAAAAAATTTGAAATATTTTTTATTTTAAGTTTTAAATTTAAATATTTTTTATTTAAAAATATATATATATAATTTAAATTTTAAAATATAATTTTGAAAAAAAAATTATAACTTTTTTAATTTAAATATTTTTAATTTATTTTGACTGGGTTTTTTTTTTAATGTTATTTCTTTATTTTTATAATTTTAATTTTAGAAAAAAATAAATAAAAACTTAAATTTATTTTATTTTTTTATTTTTCTTATTTAAATTATTTAATTTAGATATTTTTATTTTCATTTTAATTAATTTTTTAAATTTAAATTTATTTTTTCTTAATTTTTTTATTTTAATTTTTTTCCGTAATTATTTGAAGTTTTTTTCGTAGTGAGGTTTTTTCTTTATTAATTTTTTTTAACTTTATATATATGTTTATATTTTTTTGAAAAAATAAAATAAAATAAAAAATTATAATTTTTTTCATTAATTTTTTCTTCAATTTTTTTTAATTTAATTTTGGTTTTTTCTTTTTTTTTTACATTTTTATAGGTTTTTTCTTTTTTCTTTTCCTTTTGTATATATATTTTTGGTATTTGAATTTTTTTTTTGTCATGTTTTTTTATTTTTATTTTTATGTTTTATTACTAACATGTTTTATGTTTTATGGTTTTTTTCATGCTTTTTTTTATTTTTTATTTTTTATTTTTTATTTTTTAATGTTTTTTTGTTATGTTTTTTTTACTAACATGTTTTTATTATTTTTATTTTTGTCATCCTTTATGTTTTGTTTTTATGTTTTAAGTTTTTTTTATTTTTTATAGGTTTTTTGTTTTTTATATATTTTTTGTATTTGTTTTTTCTTTTTGTCATGTTTTTATTATTATTTTTTTGTATGTTTTATTACTAACATGAAAATCACCAACATTTTAAAAAAAATTATCTACACTTAATTCATTAGAAAATTTAAAGTGTAAAAACTAAGCCCTCTCAACAAAAAGGGTTGATGCTCATCAACGCTTTTCAAAATCAAGATGAAAATCACTAACAAAAAAAAATGTTCACACTTGATACATAAAAAAATTTAAAGTGTCAAAAATAAGTTATCTAAAAAAATGTGTTGATGCTGCATCAACACTTTTCAAAATCAACATGAAAATCATTAACATTTAAAAAAATGTGTTGATGTTGCATCAACATTTTTCAAAACCAGCGTGAAAATCACTAACATCAAAAAAAATGCGTTCATACTTGATATATAAGAAAATTTTAAGTGTCAAAAATATGCTAAAAAAAAATGTATTCTGGCATCACCACTTTTCAAAATCAGATGATTTTTTGCTACCTCAAAAAAACGGGCACCAGTTCACTTTCTCATTTGATCGGTAACTATGTTTATGGCATTCATATTCTTAGTGTACTCATTCAGCTCAAAGAATTTTTTCATCCCAAGTAGCCATGCTTCTACATCCTCCGGCTTCTTGAAATCCCCATCAAAGGTAGGTGGCTTCACTTTCTTGAACTCATCTCGCAAATATCATTAGAGGAATTTTGAGGTCAAAAATGGGTCTCTTAAGGAAAATGTGCAATCAAAATTCATTTTATGAGAACCAATCACATTTTAGGGGATGACATCATCCCCCATGGTTGACGTGGCGTTGCTTAAATTAAAGGTATTTATCACATTCTCAATGGTGAATAAAAACTCATGGTTAACCATGGTAGTGCTCTTAGTACTTTTAAAGTCATAAAGTAAAGTACTCATAATAAAGGTCATTTCACACTTTTTGAATAAAATATCATTATTATCATTTCATATTTTTTTTTAAACAATGCATATCCCTATACAATCTTCATGTCTTTACACATTTTTCAATAAATATTATATTTGTATATTTTTGTATATTTATTTATAAATTATATATTCATTTCATTTTATTTAATATTACAATTTCAAATTAATTATAAGTTAATATATATACATATATAATAAATAACTACTCATAAATATAAATTAAATTTATTCAATGTTTTTTTTTTAATTTTAAATACAACTCAATTCATGATTATATTAATATTATATATAATATTATGAAAAATAATTTAAATGTAATAGAATATATATTATATTCATTTTTATACTGTATATTATTACTTCTTATGTTATAAATCAAATCAATTCAATATATAATATAAAATTAATACATAAAATAATTTATTATATTTATTATTTTATTTTATTTTTATATAGTGTTTTAATTACATGGTTTTATATAATTTAAATAATATAAATTTTAAATAATAATATATTATAAAATTAAGAATTTATGAATTTATATTTATAATTTATTTTAAGCTATTTAAGTACAAAGGACAAATGCATTAGTTATTTAATGATAATGATTTTTTTTTAAGTTAATTTTTATTTATAGTCACATCAATACAATTTTTTTATTAATTTTATTTTGGTACAACTTTTCAATTAAATTTAACCATAGTTACATGGATTGTGGTGCAAAAAATGAATTGAAAATTCATAAATATTATTTTATTGGTTTAGCTATTATTTTATTAATTCCTTAGAAGGCCCATTTTAGACCTCAAAATTCCCCTAATGCCCCTGTCACTCTTCCTGTAAGGATGATAACCATGACGATCATAGTATCTGGCAGAACCAATACTAGAATAGAACCTGTGTCCATTACCTATCATATCTAGAGTATTCAAGAGTATGTCATCTTTGATTGTGTCACCCCTATCCAACATGTGCCCACCATGATATCTACTGCCATATGCCCCATTAGTCTTGTCCTCCTACCCATGGTTGATCTGAAGTGGCCCTTATCTTTGCAATTATGACAGACTCTGAAAGATTATTGCATTGACTTTTGCTTTCTATTCATGTTCTTGCATGATTATGTCATTATTTACCTTGCAACTTCTTATTTCTGCCTTCAAACTTCTCAATGTGTCTGCTAAGTCAGAAGAGTGCCCAACATGACGTTTATCATCTTATCCATAGGGAGAGTCTCGTGAACTATAGTCTACCATCTTGCTAGTCATCTTTGATATTCTTCCTACAAGTATACCATGTCAGCTTAAACTAAAACATAATTGTTGATGGTGTCAGAAATCTATCAACCAAGCGGGTCTCCCCTATGTGAAGTCTCAATTAGACCTCTCACCGTTTGGAATAGGAGCCCCATTCAGGGTATTGGCCTGGCTTCCATATATTCTTACAGATTTGTCGTGGCTCTAACTGTTAGCAAGAGAGAGGAGTGAAAATGTGCCTTTGAAAAGCAAGGGGGTGTGTCTGGTGACTGTTCACTCGTATGTGTGTCAAAGTCTTTTTATTGCAGAGGGGGGAGAGAAGGGAGCCTCTAAAAGAGAGGTAACAGTACTACCCTAGTAGAGACACACATAAACAAGAAGAATAGTCCACACGACGATCATTGTGACCAATATAACAAGAAATATTTGTCTAATATCCAACAAAATAGTCCATGAGTATGTGACAGCGATAATAACCATTACAGGACATTCTCAATATGGTAAGTACCAAAATAACTGAAAGATTTCAACTACTTTGGCACATATGAAAGCAAACATGAATTACAAACATCCACATAATAGTCTTACAAATATTCATAATCCATGCATGAAGAACGTGTTGGTCATAAGGCATTTTTTATTAGGTAAAAATTCTAAGACACATATTTTCAATGAACAACACTAGCTCCAATTGTGGAGCGTTCGGGAGCCACTCCTTGCTCCCCAATAAAATTGGCTTGTCTCTCTTAATGCCTTGCAGGAGGAGCCAAGGTGAAAAGTCCTTTGCTCATACAAAGAGGGTGTATATATAACCAATGAGGTGGTGCTTCACCTTCCTTGTGACTCTTTGACTACCATTATGACTTTTTGACTTCTTATGACTTTTGGACTTTTGCATGACTCTTCATATTCTAAATGTATCCTTTGGAATTCCACTTTACAATATATTTTCGAATATAGCATTTCATAATCCACAAATGATGTGGCACATGATGACTCGTGACAGGACATGACATGACACTGAAGACATGGACTGCATGATGATGTGGTAGTGCCAAGTTGTCCTTCTTATTGCTTCTTTCTTTCTATCTTTAGTAAGATATGGGTCTAATGCTTCATCTTCATGAGAGATATTATTTGTTCTTCATATCTACCCTCCAAAGGGTTATGAATCAGATGGAGTCTTCTTGCAGTCCTAATCTTTGATCTCTTGTTGTAACCAAGTGTTCCTTCATCTTCTTGTCTAATGATAATCTTATCTACTCGGCTTCTTAGGTGTCTTCTAGCATGTCCTCCTTCTTAATCTCCTTATTCATCATCTTTCCATAATGTGATATATTTTCTGCATCTACAATCCACTCATGACAAGACGACATCAGTCCGATAAACCCATAGTCTAAGATGTGGCATGATGATCCACTGACTGAGCTGCAACTAGGTGGTAGGTTGAGGGAGAGGCTCAATGATTGCGTAGTTTCACAGCTTAGTAAGTCAAGGGTCAGGATTGAGCCATAAGATTGTGCAATACAAAGTTCAGGCTTGGACTTAGTAAAAAGAGTGTGCATATGGGGATCTCATGGAGCCAGGCTGGGGGCTTGAACACTGATTTTTCCCGTTACGCAATTCTCGAAGAAAGAGGAGCCCAAGTGATTGTGAAATTCCACTGTTCAAGAGCTCAAAGCTAAGGCTTGAGCCTTGATACTGTGGAATGTACAATTCAGGTTGGACTGTGTAGGAAAATTGCGCATTTTTGAGGATCAATGAGTAAGGTTGTAGGACTTTTCACTGTTTCTCTCAACTACACAATTTTGGGAGGTAAATCAGACTAGGTGATCGTATAATTGCACAGTTCAAGAGCTCAGGGTTTGATCGTGAACTCAGATTCTGCACAACGTGTAGTTGTGGCCAAGATGGAGGGTTGGATTGCATGATTCTGGGGGCCAAGATTTGAGCTTGAGTACTGGAACTACGCAATGCATAGTCCTGGGAGGCAGGAACTGTGCATTTCACAGTGTCAAGGGACAGGGTTGCAACTTGAGGGTTGGAACTATGCAATGTGAAGTTCAGGAGGGTTGGATGAGGCTAGTTTGTAGGGAAGTTTCTAAAAAATAGCTAAGTGTGGGATCAATAAGACTGATGTGAACAGTGATATGACTTGACTATGATCACACACTTAGAACACTTGACAACTTAACAACATAAATCATCCAGAACATGTTAACAACATATTTCTCTCAATGCAGCAACTTTGCGACAACTTTACAACAAGTGTGACACTAAAGATATACTTTGTGACAACATTTGTGCGACAATGCTTAAAACTTTGGGAATGAGTGCAACAGATATTTATCTAGTAAGATTAACTCATTTTCACAAATACAAATCCTTGAGCCACAAAAATGAGTTGATACATATTGAGCAACAACTAACATGTGTAAAGGTGACATTTACTATATCAAGAGAAAAGGGAGAGTGACACTTGCAATATGCGAACGATAGTGAAAGAAACACATGCCATAGTGAAGATAACATGAAAATGACACTAATTCAAGTGAAATAAAGCAAGAGTGAAATTCGAAAGCATGAGAACGACACTCATGAAATGAAGGTGCGCAAAAGCGATAGTTTGAAAAACTCACCAAAATAGAAGTACCAATGCAACCAAAAGTGAGGGGTTGTCAATAACAGTGTGCACCGACTGTCAACATGGTTTAAGTATTGCACAGAAATTTATTGATGGATTGTGCTTATGCTTGCTAAATCTTGCATAGAAGCATGCATTCATGAACTCGTTGCAAAATAAGCATGTGTGAGCAAGTGCCTTCGATCGATCAAGAAGTGACCACTAAACAATCGATCGCAAGATCCACAATAAGCTCCAAAATTCAAGTATAGGAAAACATTTGGAGGTTGTTTTTCACAGCGACCACACTTGGAGACACACTAGTATAACTCCATATTCTCTGCCTTGGTTAATTCTTTGGTGCAGTTTCTAGTTCTTCAAGGAGTATTGAATCATCATTCAGATTGCCATGGCTTCCCCACTTACACCGTGCATAAACATAGTCCCCTTCATTCCTTTACTTGGTTAAACACAAACATAAGATCAATGATCACACAATGTTTTGAATCAGGATAGGGTAATGAAGTTCGCGAGCTTTATATTTTCAGAGTATAGTTTTTCATCTCTGGTGTTGCTCCACTACCAGTAGGCCTGGACAGTACCCGATCGGAGTTGTTTGCTTCACCTCTCTATGCAAGAATACTTTCTATTCTTTCACCTTTATTTATTTATTTTATATAGGATTGTGCATTGGCACTTATTTATTTCATGGGCGTAAGAGGGATCCTAAATTATTGAGAGCAAGAGAGGTTGTCCCTACAGAGAAACATATATAAGACCTCTGATATTGGTTTTCCCATTTAGATTTTCCCCTTGTCCTTCTCTACTTGATTGGATCATCCTAAAAACACTGAAACTTAAAAACCTCGGCGTAGGCATGAGGTTTCCAGAATAGACATGGAGATCATCGTTCGACATGCAAGGCTTTCTTAATGCAAGGATTGTATTTTCCGTCGAAACATCATCGACCAAAATATGTAACCAAGATAAGGAATAAGGACAAATAGTTAGCCAAATGTTGTAGTGTCACAAGGTCCTTTTCTATTTTTCCACATTCTCTTATGGGTCAACAAATCATCTTCATGCAAGGTCTCACAAAATGAAAGTAAATACAACACACAACAAGGAAACAAAACCAGAAGACAAGACAGAATGTGGTTAAACAAAAACATGATGCAAAATGAAAACTAGAAAACACAAGACAGACTACAAGAAACAAATGCAGGATGAATGTGCAGGTACACTAATATGCAACTAGACCTACTCCTAACCTAATCATCTACAAGTTCAGGGTCACATATAATGAAATTTCCAATGAAGCCATCGTAACTACTTCTGACTCGCATTCACAAAGATATAGACAATTAAAACTGATATAAAGCAATGTGCAACAGAACAGATAAGAACTTGAATAACTTGCAAAAAAAAAATAAGGTCTTCCCTGTCAACAGAAAGATAGAACATATCCACAACTTCTAACCAGTTCACATTCTTACCTTATTTATGAAAACCACCATTCAAAAAACATCGGAAGCTTCTTGTGAATGTGTCTTCAGCTACACTGAACTCCTTAGAAAGCACGTTGAAAGATCGAAACTTGTTATTTGTGACATAGCCTTCCAAGTAAGATTTCTCAAACCATTCAACGATTGGATCGTAAAATTCATGACAACCCTCTTGAAAACCCCAAAATATTTGAAAAGATGATTTTTCAATTAGAGGCACAAGATTACGATGAGAACCGTGCGAGGGAAAATATATCTGATCATATTTAGTAGGCATGTCAAGACAATGAGGATTTGACATAACCATCAGCGAATGTGGAAGTGTCTCAACTGCTTGATAGGTACCTATGTAGTGAGATGTTAAACCATAAATATCAAAGGGATGTAAAAAAACTTTCATTGGATATGCTGATGGGAAAATAGTGAGTCAAATGACAATCATCAGAGACAGAATCATGATCAGATGGGCTAGTTAAAGCATGAGATTCCTAGTTTGTAATTACCAAAGATAAATCAACTTGAACGGTTTTGTAAATGATCATCATAATAGAATCATCTTCCTTGCATGATGAGTGCACCAAACCATTTTCTTGTAACTGGTTTCCCACTACACTAGCATCGCAATTGTCAAAAGAGGTAAAAAGGAGTGCTAGTATAGTAAACACATGAAACCAGTCAGGGTAAAATGAGTGAAGAATTTGATTGGTCAAATAATCCATGCATTCACTAACGCTTAAGAGGATTTCAGGTGTGATGAATAAAATATTACCATTAGAATATTCACAAGAAGGATCAGGAGCTAATTGTTTTCAAAACAGTGTGACAGGAATGTCTCCTTTAGCCAAAGGTAATATTTAAAATAATCAACTTCACAGTTCCATGATTCTATGAGACGTACACATTCCAAACCCAAGTTTTATACAGGAGATTTGCATGAATATAAATACTCTTGAATCTAATCAAAAATCAAATCTTGAAAGTTGGAAAGATCATATCCGCAATGCCAAATATATTTCAAGAAACAAAATACATCTAGTGAAACCATGCCGAAAGAAGAGTTTTGCAAAGAAAACAAGACTTGAATCAATTCAGGGGTATTACCAGAGTTGTGAGATCCTGACATAACCATCAATGGAAGTTGAAGTGCCTCGAATCTCTGGAAAGTCCCAAAATTTTCAAGGATGGTAAAATCGCATTTCGAAGATTGAACCAAATCATGCATGGTGTGAGGATATTTTCTTTCACTTATTTCAATGAGATCACTATTAACCAGATGGAAGCCATTTTTGTCACTAATTTTATCATTTTTTACAACTTCGACAACCACATTACTCAAGTCGAAAGATTCTTCTGATTGCAAATCTTGAGATGGAGAAATTTCATGAGCAAGCTATTTTGAAGAGTTTTCTTCATGCAAAACAACATATGATACGGGATGGGAAGCATACTTAATGATATGATTATTTTCTCTTTCATCGTGGACAACTCACTACCTTGTGTCAATTGAGAAGTGATCTCATGTGATGAAGAACATGAAGATAATGGAATATCTTCATCGCATGTGGATGCATCGCTAACCTGAGAGCACAACAGATAGTAGGACCAAGAGGAATTTTTGATAAGAGCATTTTCTTCGACCAAAACAGATTCCAGATCTAAATATTTCAAATTAAAATTTTCATGAGAAACCAAAAGATAAACTTTTGCACTTGGGCATTCATCATCGCATGCATCAACATAATCATCATCATCAGAATGATTGTTACCCAATATTACGTTTCTAAACAAACTGATTTAATTTGATTCATTACCGAGATTAACAGATTCAATTTTAGTCAAAAATGAGGAGACACCATCTTCACATGGAGGATTTTGAAAAAGAGAAGAAACATGGAAAGAATATTCACCTTCATGCTCCTATACCTTTGTAATATGACTATCTTGAACCCAATCGCAATTTGGACCAACAACTTGAAAATTAGGAGAGTGCGAAAAACTAGTTGATGGACCAGATTGATCAAGCAGATCATGGTACAGAGAGTCATGGCATGTATATGGTAGAGGATGATAGAAGAAACATATTCAAGGCTAGAGTTATGAGCGTTAATACCAAATTGAGGAATAGAAAATTTGGTTTTCACCGTAGGCTTCATGGGCCATTCTTGGATTTCCTCTATTGGATTTGAATCATGAAAAGCAGAAGGAGGATGAGAAAATGGATTAGGAATTTGATGTGCAGATTTCCCAACTTTATGATCATCACAAGGATGCACCCACATCGAAACTGAAAAAGGAGGAGGACAAGGAACAAAAGGAATAACAGGTTCCTCCTCTAAAGTTACAGGTGTCTCTTGGTTTACAAGAGTTCAGGATGAAGAAACATCAGGTGGTTTGGATTCATTGTGCAAAGATATATGACCTAAGCGCTCAAATTTAGTTTCAATAAATCTCGATCCATATCTTCTTTAGGAAATTCATAACAAAGGTGAAGGAATCAATTACATAAATCCTCAACTGATTCATCAGGCTCCATTCTAATATAATCGATTATTTTATAAAGATCTCGATAATCATACCCATCAAATGCTAAATGAAGCTCCTCGAAGAGAATGTTAAGAGAATGAATGGAAGCAGGTGTTAGAGTATGACACCATCGACTAACTCAACCTTCAAGGGTGAGGCAGAAAACAATACAAGCCACATATTCACAATCAATATTCTAATATTTACAAAACTTAAGAAAAAGAGATGCATGTTCGGCAAAGGATGTATCACCCTCACCATCAGACTTGAGTTGAGACAAGTCATGGATTGAAATTTCACCAGGGGACAGGTTATAAAAACACCCCAGGAGTATGATTTGAGGATGATCCATTTATGATAAGAGATTCAAAACAAACTCAAAGGGTTCAGCTTTTCATCTGGCCCTCCTTCTCGGGTGATTTTGTTGTCGGTGCTGGAAATATGTCAACCAGTGGAGTCTCCTCGATGTGAATTCCTAATTAGACCTCACACCATTTGGAATAGGATCCTCATCCAGGGTATCGACCCTGCTGCCATATATTCTTACAAGTTTTCCTTGGCTCTAACTATCAGCAAGACAGAGGACTGCAAATGTGCCTTCAAAAAGCAAGCGGATGTGCCTAGTGATCATTTGCTCATATGTGTGTCAAATTCCTTTTACTACAGAGAGGGGATTGAAGTTAGCCTCTAAGAGAGAGGTAATAGTACCACCCTGGAAGAGATACACATCCAGTGGAATAGTCCACAAAGATGCAACAGTCCTTGCGACCAATACAACAAGAAATATTTGTCTAATATCCAGCAGAATAGTCCACGAGGATGTGACAGTGATAATAACCATTACAACACATTCTCAATATTATAAGTACTAAAATAACTGAAATAGTTCAACTACTTTAGCACAGATGAAATAAAACATGAATTACAAACATCCACAGAACAGTCTGACAAATATTAATAATCCATGCATGAATAGCATGCTAGCCATAAGACTTCTATTGTTAAGTAAAAGTTCCAAGACAAATATGTACAATGAACACCACTAGCTCCAATAGTGGAGTGTTGGAGCCACTCCTTGCTCTCCAACAAAACTATATTGTCTCTCTAATTCCTTGCGGGAGGAGCCAAGGTGAAAAGTCCTTTGCTCATACAATGAGGGTGTATATATAACCAATGAGGTGATGCTTCACCTTCCTTGTGACTCTTTGACTACCCTCGTGAATGTTTGACTTCCTATGACTTTTCAACTTTTGCATGACTCTTCATATTCTGAATGTGTCTTTTGGACTTCCACTTTACAATATATTTTCCACTATAGAATTACATAATCCACAAATGATGTGGCACATGATGACTCGTGACAAGACATGACATGGACTGCATGATCGTGTGGTAGTTCCAAGTTGTCCTTCTTGTTGCTTCTTTCTTTTTTTCTTCATTAAGAGATTTTTCCAATGCTTCATCTTCATGAGAGATATGTGTTCTTCTTCATATCTACCCTCCAAAGGGTTTTGAATCAGATGGACTCTTCATGTGGTCCTGATCTTTGGTCTCTTGTTGTAACCCAGTGTTTATATAATGATCATCTTATCTCCTCAACTCCTTAGGTGTCTTCTAGAATGTCCTCCTTCTCCATATCCTTCTTCGTAATCTTTCCATCGCGTGATAGAGTCCCTGCATCTATAATCCACTCATGAAAATACAACAACAGTCTGATAAACCCCTAGTCTAAGATGCTACATTATGATCCACTGATTGAGCTGAAACCGGGTGGTAGGCCAAGGGAGAGGCTCAGTGATTTCATAGTTATGCAGCTCAGGTAGTCAAGGGTCAAGCTTGAGCCTTAATACTGCGTAATGAAAAGTTTAGGATTGGATTGAGCAAAAACATTACGTAGTTGGGGAGCTCAGGGAGCCATGTTGATGGCTTGAACAATGATTTTTCCCATTGCACAGTTCTAGAAGACAGAGGATCCTAGGTGATTGCAACCATACACACACTCATGCCAACCACTTCCAACAACAACACCACCAACTTTCACATGGCGACACAACTGCAACCATGACCACCGCCATGGGTAAACAATAAGCACATAAACCACAAACATGAAGAACACATATGTAATTGACATTTATGCATGACCAACACATCACCCATCTAGTCCAAGGGGTGAACCATGCTCTGATACCACTCTGTAACACCCTCCTCCCACATTTAACTGAGCTAACTAGTCCACTGGGGTAAACATGTGACAAGAGGCTAGCTCTCAGGCCACTTCCCAAAACTTCATGAAACTTTCAAAAATGATAAATAACAATGCAATAAGGCTACTAATGAAATCATTGGTACAAGTACTTGATCTGACCCCTACTAGCCATGACAGGCATTTCTTCAAACAAGTCACAAATATGTAATCTACATTGACAGCCATACATCAAGTCTATCATAAACATACTCATAACCAATATATAACCAACATAAATAATAATAATATAATAGCCATAAAAACCACATATGAACTAGAACATTTACACATGAAATACCAAGGAGAAGGAGCTCTTATTAATGAACACATAAGTCAACTAGGTTTGGGACTTCCACGAACCACCCGACCATAGATTGGGTTGAACCAAATCTTTCTTTCATGAAATCACACCTGTGCCATATTCCAAGCATGAATGTGGGACTTAGAAAAAAACCAACCAGGGCTTCCTAAGTATTTACCGTATATCCCACCAAGGATTCCTAGGCCTAAACCCTCATCAATACAACTAGTATTTACCACAATCCTCACGGGATCACTGGGCCTAAAAGAAGCATGGATGCCTTTGTATCTCTCCACCTAAACTATGAGGAACTTATCTGTCTCAACCTCTCATCTTACCGCATATCATTCCATTACCAATCAAGGGATTCCTAGGTCTACGAGGTCACCACCCATTGGGATTTGCCGTGTATCCCGCCATTATTGGTCAAGTGATTCCTACACCCAAAAAATGGTATTCATCTCTAAGCTTTACTAGCTATCCTATCATTCACCGGTCAAAGGATTCTTAGTCTTAATCGAGGTTTTCATAACCAGGCATTACCGTGTATCCCGTCACGGGATTCTTAGGCCTTGCAATTAATCCTGTGACCACACCACTCAGCTTCGATTCCAACTGGAAATCCATCTCAACCAAAAAAATATAACTCCATCACACTATGGCTATCCGTAAAAGGCAATGAAAGGTTGACGAACATTGTCGCACCTAGAAAAACCCATGCCAACGACAGCAATAGAACCAAGAACACACAAGCATGTACCATTCATGCCACATCTAGCAAGGAAATCACACCTACAAATCGTTACATGCAAGTAAGTATGTTGTAGCCACTTGATTATGCTCTTCTTTGTTAGATATTTGCTTCCCTTTGCCTTATTTGTCCTTCCTTTTCTTTCCTTGATCCAATGCTAGAGTGTTGAAAGAATGCTCTAATGCTCTAGGTGTCCAAGAGTATGAGAGAGAAAGAATAGAGAGAGAGCTCCAAAACTGAAATGACAAAAAGGTACCAATTGATCCTTAGAATCCCTTTTATTAATGAGGCCTTTATTTTTTTCATTTTCCTCCTCACATGAAACATGTGACCTTTCACCTTCCTCTTCTCCTAATTTCCATTATTTTCATAAATAAAATGCCAATAAATGTCACTTTGAATTTCCAAAGCCTTTTTCATTGCCTTTTCCAATTTCCTTAGCCATAATAAATCAAATGAACACCCACACTAGGATTTTTTCCCAACATTCAGCTTGGAATACGTGTCCCATGATATTTGTTATTATTTTGCCTTTATTACCTTTATTACATGGATTTTTTACCAGGGTTGTTACAGAACCCTTCCCCTTCTAGGAACATTGTCCTCGGTGTTCAATGACACCTACAACCGGCAAAACTTGTTGAAACGAAAAAATCATACTACCCGTGGAGCTTTATAACTTAGCTCGTTGCAGTAATTACAATGATCAGCCTGTTGAGAAGCAAACCAACATTACAACATAACAACCACAATGACATGACACCCATACCGCTTATTGGAGATTTATAACAAAAATCATGGTGGTATTTACATCCATATATATATGTACATATACCAAAACATATAACAAAATACATTCACTTAACCAGCAAATAGAGAAGGATACATAGCCTGCATCTTCATCAGGCCCAAAGTGCTTCAACTGCACTTTAGCTTGATCGATTGCTTAGTTTTGGAGCATAAGCATATTTCTCTACAAAATTCACCAAGGTTCCAGTAGGAATTCTCCTTCTGGCTCGACCTGCAATACAAACCAGTCAATCACATGATCAGCATCCTTAACATACTTCTTAAGAAATGACACATGGAAAACATCATGGAATTTCACTGTCGGATACAGTGCAATTCAATAGGCTACTGGTCTAGTCCTTTCAAGAATCTTGAACAATCCACAAAATCTAGGTGTCCACTTAGCACATGGTGTAATCCTAAGGGATATCTGATGAGCCTCGATATTGCAAAAAGAATGTTGCAACTCCTAAGGCTACCAACTTTAATTATCAACCCAAAGTTTGTACAAACTTAAGAGGTATCGACACTATATGTGAAGCATACAATGTGTTCTTCATTTGTTGTCATGATGTAATGGAGTGCATGTACTAAACTCAAATCCTAAACCAATTGCAGAAAATGAAATGCTCGAAATGGAAACCTTAACCTATTGCAAGAAAGAAAGTACAAGGAAAGAAACATATTCTAATGGCATAAAACAAATATCATCAACTAAATGTCAACCATTACATTTCAAAGACTTTAGATCCATTAACAGTGTTAATTGGATGTGGCAATCAAGAAAATCATCATTGTATTATCCAATCCATAAATCTGTCCATTAGCCCAAATCGTTGAAATGTTTTGCATGGGTAAAGAGACAAGCCCTAAGTGCTCTTTAGTATTCCCTAATAATTTATTTAGAGCCTAGGGGTCTTGATTCAACCCTAAGGTATTGTAACCAAGCTTCTTGAGTGAATATGCGCAAGTATATACACGTTGGAAGAGTACTATAGGAAACAATAGATTTACTACAGGAAACTATAATTCACCAAATGAGCAAGAAAATAAAATCCAAATTGGATGGGACAAAAAAATTTATTGACTAGGATTTCTTAAGTCTCCATTCCAAATGGAATCACTCAAAAAGACCTCTATTAACCCATGCTAAAAAATAGCAAAAAATTACTAGTCTAAAATCTAGAAATTCAAATGCCTAACTTACTCAAGTGAAAATGCAATGGGGTGATTTTTTTATTAACTAGAATTTTTTTGTGATCTAATGCAAGTTAAATCAACTTGATTGAATCTCATTAGCATTCTCTAAAAAAATAGCATAAATTTATTTTTATTTGCCACAAAGGACTTCCAGGAATCTAGATTTGGGAGTAAGCAAACTAATCCAAGTAAATCAATTATACAAAGTTGTTCCAATAATGAAATGATGCTTGTGATCCTGAAAAATAACTTAATTCAACCATTAAACCCAATCCTACAACAAGAAATCATTGATACTAAATGCAGAAATAGAAAAAAGAAAAGAACAAGAGATGCATGTGAATAAGAAGTGAAAAGAAGAAAAGTAAGTGATACAAAAGGGCTCTGAGGCTCTTGGGATGGCCAAGCCCAAGGAAATTCAAAGTCCTATGGAGGAGACCAAGATTTAGAAGCTGACCATGGAACCAATCTTCATTATTTCCATCAATACAATTACATCCCTACAAGAAAAGAAAGTGGGGTGGAAAAAATATGAGTTCTCTCCACCAGAAGACTACAAAAAATCCACCCCTAGAGGCAAATTCGACTTGATACTTATAAAAAATGATTATGAATCATCCCCCATGAAAGGAGGAACCCTTCCCCACCAAGATCCCTTGATTAGTGGATCTGGTTCCCAATACTAGGAATCTGTGTTAAGTGGCAAGGAACACATTCCTAGATTTTATCAATTATTGGAGCTCTAGAATCGATGCCATAATTATAGAATATCTTATTCATTTATTATTTAATATTGATCATCCTGTAGTAGGGAGCAGGTCCCTAGATTATCTCCTCGTCCAAATCTCCATAATCTACCTAATATTCTCATAATATTCCACAAAAATAAATAATATTAGGCACAAATATACAATTATCCATAAACCTTCCTAATGAACATATTAAAGTTAAAAATACATTATCTAATGCAAAAAGAGAGGTTTAATGTGTTGAACGATGGTCATATGGACCTTAATTTATGTCTAATTTAGAGGGCCATCATACCCCCTACTGAAATTGTTGCTCATCCTCTGAGCAACTTAGTGACCTCATTGTGCGTCACTCATGGCCCTGGTGGCCTCCATGATTTGTGCATTCCTGCCTTTTTCCCCTTATGAAAGATGGGTTCTTTAATATTCATGGCCTCTTACCTTCATTGTAGTTTTAGTTCTATTTTGATGGTGAATTCCTTCTTTCCTTTTGTTGTCTTCTTATTCTCTCTTGTGGCCTAGATGATTGCCTGATGGCCTTGGAGTTCTCTATTTCGATTAGGTCTCTCTTAGGTACTGTCATTTTGGTTTTTAACACAATTTTTTTCTTTCTTCCTTCTTGTAGCAGCATTTTTTCTTCCTGTAGCAGCCATTCCTTCTCTTTCAAGGTCTTCTAACTGTACGGGAATGATGAGAAATCATGTAGAGGTTTTGGAGGATGATGCTAGGACTTAGAGGGAGTTGTGTAGGTTTTTGAAAATGGAGAGGATGTGTTGTGTGTGTTTTTTTCCAAATTTTCAAGGTGAGACAGATTGTAGGGTTTGTTCTTGAAAAATATTAATTTTTCTTATGAAATGGGATGGATTAATGATGGATAAGTAGTGGATATGAAGTGGATGGAGGGCTTGGAGTGCTTTGGTGACTTGGCCTTTGCACAAATTTCATATTTTAACTGTTTTCCCCATTCCTCGAAATCATCACCTTCATAATTTGGATTTTCCACATTGCATGAGTGAAGGAGTGAGTTGAAATTAACTAGTTGAAGGTAGTCGAGACTGTTGACCCATCCTTAGCTTATAAAACCTCATCCCTCATGCATTAACAACAAATTTCTAACTATAATATGCTCAAGAGAAGAAATCAAGAATATTGCATACATGTACCTACTTGATGGCTGTTGGAGAGTGTTTCTGAGAAAACTAGTGTCTTTTTGAGCGACCAGCCCTCTAGGTCTAGCAGCTACCCTAGAAACAACAGTTTAAAGCAATTCAACGATTTCTTCTATGTGTAATGGATAAGAGAAAGATAATGGGACCAACCTAGAACTTCCGCTTAATCCTGCTTGATCTCTCTCCCCCTTGACAGAGCTTGCAACTCCTCCTGTACTTATCCCACTTGGAGAGTACCTGTAGAAACACAGTAACAAAGAACCTTCAAAGCATCTTGATCTATTACAACATACACATTATAGAATTAGATATATAATGAACATATAATAGCATTCACAAATGATAACATTCATAATTGCACAATCATATGGAAGAAAACTTGAAGAACTTTATTAAATAGAAGGGAGAATTACAACCCAGTTGTCTGATCTAGCATCATCCTCCCAGCATCAAGCCCTCTTCACCTCATGAAATAGCAAGATCACACCAACAATACAATGCTCTTTCCTCGATTACAAACTATCAGCACTTCCTTGCAATTCACAACATTCCAGCCTCTGGATCTCTTAGATGAGGGATCCATTTATAGATGTGTGCAAGGGTGTGAGTCATCTCTGGGGTTTGATTAGTGTCATTCCACTTGTTACATTTGGTTCCACAAGAGGAGAGATAACTAAAGTTTATATCTCTTACTCATCCTTGGGTGAATTCAGAGAGGCAAGTGACAAAGGGGAAGTTTCTAGAAGATTCTATTAGCATCCACTTAGCAAACTGTCCCGGACATTTGTCCATCCTCGCCCATCGCACCCTATAGAAGGCATAATTAGTATGCATCACACCTTAATAGTGTATCACTCAGTATGCATTGCACCTAGCCAGTGTAGCAGTCAGTATGGTTCAGTTTAGGCCATTTCTGGATGGTTTTTCAGGTGGAAATTTTGGGGAATGATGTAATCATATTACCATGTCATTTTAGGGTATGAAACAACTCTTTTAGGGGTTGATGAGCCCTAGTTTATCGACATATAATTTTTTGGGTTGAAGTTCCCAAATATGTCTATAACAGTTGCCCCCTAAAGCATGAAGTCGTAAATCTTGATGTCGGGTGAAATGCTTTATCATGAGGATCCGAGGTTTCGAAACTGGAAGGTGACCTGCATAAGTTACAATACAATGCATTATCATAATATAATTTTCATGATCTAGCTAAGGTGGGCATTTCCATGCTCAGCTTTATAAATTCATTTCATGTACATAGATCAAATAGTCGTCGGCAGATGCAGACTGGTGATCTTCAGATGTAGAGTCATCATCTTTGGTTAGGATGACCATCTGTGTAGCGCCTTTGTACATTTCATGTTTTTATATCGTTGAATATATCGCAGCCTGGATGGATGAAACTAGATCCAAGGTCTTCAAACTCATTCAATATTCACCTGATGTACAAGTCGATCCATGTGAAAAGATGTTGTGAAGTCGAACATGGAAAGACATCGCCTGATTACCAGCCAATAATGTAAGTTGTTAACAAACGTGAGAGGAATCACCAATAATGATGATGACCCTCAAGGTACTGTAGTACAATTCAAGTGGTGTGAATATATGATTCGATGTCGCAGACCACACAAAATCTTTCGGTCGAAGGCCATTGATGTCAACCTGTCGCCGGAAGTGAGAAACTTTCCATTAAGGCATGCAAGATTCAAAGCACTGAAAGGGTTGTCTCTAAGTCAACTTCTTGGATGGTGAGTTGATGTCGACAAGAAGTGACTCATCGTAAGAGGGCCTTGATGTATCCCACATCTACGACACCAAACGAAGCAAATGATTTTCTGGAGGTGAAAACGATTTGACGACACAAGGTTCAGGAATGCCAGTCATGAAAAATGAAGGTTGAAGGTATTGTTGTGGAAAAAACATTAACTGGATTGTGGTTTCTCGACTGAATGACTTCTCTTGAACATGTCGGTGACACTGAGATGGATTGGTAGCATTAACCCCAAAAGATGGATGGTGTAAAAGACCAATGGTGAGATGACCGGTGAACGGAATAACCCAACCCAACTCAATAATGGTGATGGAGTGAAAGTGTCATGTTCAAGAGTGACCTGCTACCATAAAGTTTTCAAGTTTTCTTCCCTTTTTCTCCAATCATTGCTGACCAGTACCTCTTTATTTTTTTCAAGCTTGAGGAGGATAACATATTCATGTTCTATAATTTTCCCTTCGGGCAAACCTGTCGCTATGTTTTAACGAGTCTAGCGGCATTGAAACTCGTTCTTGTCTAGAATGGACAAGTTTGTTGCTATTGTTTTAACGAGTTTAACGACAAGGATAACCATTTCCTTTTCATGTTTAGAGAGTTTGAAAAGGGATTAAAAGGAAACTCCAGAAGTTCTTTTTCGTAGAATAATCCCTTAGGTCTGAAAAAGGATAATAATACAAAAGGGATGACTTTTCCGATCACTTTAACGAGCCGAAAAAGACAAGCACTCGAACTTTTTCTTGAGAAAATCCCTCAGGTTCGAAAAAGATTAAAATATACAGGAGGGATGACATTTCCAATCACTTTAACGAGCTGGAAAGGCTGGTGCTCGACAATCTTTTCATATTTAACAAGTCTGAAAAGGGTTTAAAGGAGACTCGATTTTGAGGAACGAGTGGTGTCTAGGGTAGCAACTGGTTCCGGGTAAGCTTAGAACTTCTCAAAACACGGTGGTTTCTAGGAAGAGGTTGGCTAACAAGACCACACATCGCAACTGTTCCTCAAAAGGGTAAACAACCAAGTGGAAGCGTATGATCGGCCAAAAGAATGGAGGTGATGGGAGGTACACAACCAAGGATCAAAAGGCTGATAGCACAGAAATTACAAAGATTAATTACCTGAAGGTAGGTTCATTTTTTAAGGAGCTTGAACCATGGGGGAACTATACTAGGTGTCAATTTCATTTTTACACAAGCTTGAAATGACAAAATTATGCTTGAATAAGTGGTCGAAGATGTTCAATTCACTGTTTAGCACATCAGATTCTTTCGTCAATTGTTCAACCTACTCAATCACTCCATCAAATTGATTAGAAATACATATATATGTACGAAAAATGAACTAAAACTAACATTTTACTTGAAGTACATGAATAGTAAATATAAAAAGTAGTTTTACCTTTCACTTTCATCATTTCATTTCAAATTTGGGATTTTGGAGCTCTAGAGTGGTTTTCCCCCTCAAATTTCACCAGTCAATTTCGGGAGATCCGATGGACCATTTTCCGTGCCGTCAGGACCAGGTAGGAGCTAACCCTGAGCTCTTCATTTTCATTCCATCTTTTCTTGATTCTGAGCTAGTTTTTCCACTTTTCTGGGCCCCTGGGGTTTGAAGAATTCGTTCCCCAATCATCGCACCTAGCCTATATCGAAAGGTGCAATGCATACTGAGCTGTACATTGGCCAGTCAGTATGCATCTCACCTTGCTCAAAGGCAGGGTGTGATGGGCGCAGAAAGGCAACTTTACACAGTGATTTTTCATCAAATTTTTGCCTGTTTTTGCTCAAATTTGGATCCTAACTCATCTTTTGTCTACATTTCAGATATTTGTTAGATGAAGATGGTTGTCACATGGTGTGAACGAGAACATGAAGAGGAGGACATGATTGCTTTGCATGACAAGGGAACAGTTGATGCATTAAGAAACTGTGGCTTGCTGAAGTTCTTCCGCATATCCAGCATGAGGCAACAGATCAGTTTGTTGCAGTATTTTCTCAATGCTTGGGATCCGATTAACCACGTATTCCAAATCAGAGGCAAATCTATTCCATTGACAGTCAAGGACATTTAATTCTTGACGGGATTGTCGAGGCATGGTGCCCCTCTTTCACTATCAGGATTTGCTCGTGTGGGTGAATCCGTGAAAGATTAAATTCGTTAGTTCTGCAGGGATGGATCTCAGCCTAGTATAGATGGTAAGATCAATATCCGAGATGTCACTGATCGACCATTGAGGACCATTTTATTTACCTTTGCTAGATTGGTTGGCAGCGCGGCCTCACATTTGGCAAACAGATCTTACATGCAGTATGGCCTGGAATGCCTAGAACTGAAGGTGTTCAACTAGTGTGAGGTGATACTTTCCTGTCATAAAAGAACAACTCTCCAAAGTAAAGAATGGAAGAGCCAAGAATTTTGGCTATGGATCCATATTGACTGCTTTTTCTTTGGAGAGGATTCCACTGATGCAACCTCAGAACATTTCACTGGGATTGCCAGCACCGAGGGAACCATGGATGCAGAGATGGGTTGATCTTATGGCCAAACATGTCGACCAGTCACAGATTTCCTTCTCTGATGCCTTTTTTGAGTGTTTCAACCTCCAGGAGATGGTATTTGCGGAGTATCCATACGTCGGGATGGATTTCCGAGGCAACCCGGATTTGACATTACCAGCCGGTGAGCAGTGGAGCGCCATAGGTAAAATGATTCGACCACATCTTTGTTTATCAGTTTTATAATGTTTTGTGTTTTTTAATGTTACCAAGACTAATCAAACTTATATGTGTGTGCAGATATTAGACCAGTGCGACTAGTGGCACGCCCACGGGCGACAGATGATGCTCCAGCAGGAGAGGCTGTATGGAGGGCCGTCCTTTGGTATCTAGACATATCAGAGACCCTAGCAATGTTGCAGGATCGGATCGAGGGCCTCACTCTTGGTATTCAGGATGTCAGGACCGATGATTTACCTTTAAGGCTACAGCGCTATACTATTGGCGTACTGAGTCGTTGGACTAGACTCCTACGCATGATAGCACAGGGGGTGACATGTTATCACCAGCATCATTAGTCTAGGATGCTTTTCTACATTCATTTTTGAGTTTCTTGGTCAGATGACCGATTTTGTCTTGGACACAAAACATTTTGTAAAAAACTATAAACAGTTATCTTTTTTTTATTTTCGTTGTTTTATTTTGGTTAAGTTATGCAATCCTAATGCAAATGTTGATGTGAAATGTTTTCTTTACAAATGTTGCAAATGTCTATTTAACACATAGTTTGCAAATGAATCAGTCAATGTGTTTAAGTTTTTGGGAATGTGTTGATATTGAATGGAATCAAAATATCTTTCCAAAATCCTGACTCTTAGGAACATGCGATAAATAGTTGGGTTTCGAACAGAATAAATGCCAGTAAGCTGTAGAATGACGAGTTGTGAATCTAGCCTGACAACGAGTCGGCGTATCCCATGTGAAATGGCATCAGGGAGAATTTCAATCAATGCGCTATACTCAGCGATGTTATTCATCGATCGACCAATACATATCCCACTGAAACTCACTAACTCGCTGCTTGGAGCAAAAATGGCCCAGGCTGCAGAAGATAGGTTCTCCGTACTACGACTAGCTCCGTCAGCATACCCAACAAATGGTTCCAAAAAGTCTGACATCTGCAATAAATGCGAAGTGGATTACCTAACAAAAATGAAAACTCTAAAAGAAAACAAAAATGCAACAAAAGCATGTGTACAATGAGTTCACTATACTTAATCAAGCATAGTAACATTTAAGATACAACCCGTTTCGGGGCTACGACAGTGGAATCCCTTCATAATTGACCAGCTCGTAGGCTCCTTTTTTCAATACTCATTTAAAAATGTAGGGGCCCATCCATAATGGTTCGAATTTACCTGCTCCTAGTTTGTCAGAATCTTGATCGTAAATCAAGACCAGGTCACCTTCTGAGAAGACACAACGCTTGACATTTTTGTCATATTTCGCCTTGATGTGTTTCTTATGTTCTTCGTTAGCCAACGCGGCATCACGACAGGTTTCATCCAGGTGGATTACTTCCAAGAAACGAGCCTCTTCTTCAGAAATTGCGGGAAGCAGATCAATTGCAAGCTTAAGGGATGAGATTTCGCACTGAATTGGTAAGGCAGCTTCCAGACCATACACCAACTGAAAGGGCGTAAATCCGGTCGCATTTCTCACCGAATTCCTATATGCCCACAGAGCTTAGTACAGGATTAAATGCTAATTCCATTTGTGGACTCCAATCATTCTCTACAGCATGCGCTTAAGGACTTTGTTGATCGCCTCAACTTGTCCGTTAGCCTGCGGGTAATATGGAGTAGAACTATCATGGGACAGTCCTAATTTGGCAGTCAATTTGATCATCATGTGATTGCGAAAATTCGATCCATGATCTGTGACTATAACCTGTGGTACACCAAATCTAGAAACTACATGATTAAAAAAGAAAAGAGCAACCGTTTCGCCACTGTTGTTTAATGTAGCCATCACGTCGGCCCATTTTGTAAAATAGTCGACAGCAACTATAATATACCCATGCCCCCTGGCCGAGGCGGGATTACATGTCATGAAATCAATGCCCCATTTAGTGAATGGCCCAATAGCAACTACTGGATGTAGTGGTGCAAGTGGTAATCTGGTTTTGTGATCAAAAATATGACAAGCATGGCAACTTCTGACTGCAGTTATACAATCTCTGAATATGGTGGGCCAGAAGTAACCTGCTTGTAAGATTTTTTGTGCAATAGCATAACCAGATAGATGCCCCCCCAAGCACCTGAATGACAATCATTCAAAACTTTTTCGACCTCCTCATGCGTGAGGCACCTTCGCAGAACTGTATCGACACCACGACGGTAAAGTGTATCACCAATGATCAGATAATCCTTGGCTTGGTATCGAGTATGCCGTTGTTTAGAGTGAGAGGTGTTGGGCCTAAAAGTTTGGGTTTGGAGATAGACCAGTATATCCCCATACCACAAATCGCTTGACGATATCAGAAACAGAGTCTCATCCACGATTTTTTCTTTGGATGTTAAATCGTTGGATGACAAGGGAAGGTCACAAAGTAACTATGCAAAGATAAGAGATTTCTTTGATTTGGATTTGGTGAATTCCAAATCAAACTCTTGCAAAATGGCTATCCATTTGGAAAATTTTCCCCCTAGTAATTGACGCGATAGAATGTAGGTCATAGGGTTGCAATCTGACACAATGGTAGTTTTGGGAAAGAGAACGTAGTGTCGAAATCTCTGTACTGTTTGAACGGATGCTAAAGCCAACTTTTCAACATAGGAGTACTTGATTTTTGTATCATTAAGATTGCGACTTAAATAATATATAAGATGTTCAGTTCCATTATCTTCTTGCACTAACACCATAACAATGGTTGTATCTGCAGTGTTAAGATACAGGTTAAAGTCTTTTTTATAGTCACGAGCGTACATTAATGATGCCTTTATCAGGGAATCTTTTAAAGCATCAAAGGAAGCTTGTGCAACCTGATCCCAGTGGAAGGGTACTCCTTTTTTCAAAAGACAAGTATAACCTTTAGCGAGCTCAGCATAATGTGGAATGAACCTCCTCAGAAAGTTAGCTTTCCCTTGGAGTCTCTGAATCTGAAACAAATTTGAAGGTGGAGGCATGTCAAGGATTGCCTTAACCTTAAAAGGGTCGAGTCGAATTCCGTCCTTAGAAACTATGAAACCAAGTAATCGACCAAAACCAACACAAAACACACATTTTTGTGGATTGAGTCGTATTTTGTAGTGTCAGCAACATAGAAATATGGCTCTCAAATGTTGCAAATGATCAATCTGCTTTCGCGAATGAGCCATTAAATCATCGATATACGGTTAAACAATGTGTTTGATGTCATGGAAGGCATAATTCATTGCCCTCTGAAAAGTTTCCCCTGCATTCTTCAAACCGAATGGTAATTTACGATATGCGAATGTGCCCCACGAACATATAAATGTAGTTTTTAACTGGTCCTATGGGCAGACATTGATTTGATTGTATCTGGAAAATCCATCCATGAATGAAAAGATTTCTCATCTGGCACATTCAACAATAATCTAGTTGATAAAGGGTGTAGGATAGTTGTCCTTTGGACACGGTTGGTTTACATCCCTATAATTAATGCACACTCTAATCGTTTCTTGTTTTTTCATTATAGGAATAATTTTCGATACCCAATCAGTGAGAGGAATAGGGTAAATGAAACCGGCATGCAAAAAAATTTCAACTTCTGCTTTAATGGCAGCGGCTTTCTTCGGATGGACAGGTCGAAGTCATTGTTATATTGGTTTGACATCTAGATACATCTTGATTTCATGTTCAACAATTCTCGAGTCAATACCTAGAATTTCTTCATATGACCATGCAAAGACATCTCTGAATTCGCGAAAAAGAGCGCAGTAAATTTCCAGTTCTGACGGAGAACAAGATTTGCCAACATTAATATTCTCTACAACATTAGGTTTGGTTGAAATATTAATGGCGATAGTTTCTTCAATGTTGGACAGATTTCTCTCAGAATCTATTGTATTTACAGTATTTGATAAAAAATAGAAAATTGAAGGATGATTGAGGTCATTTTAATAATCTTCATTGTTATCTAGAAGGTGGGAACGATGGTGGTAATCTTCCCACGGTGCCTCTCCTATCATCATTGATTTGATGATTCCTTCATCTGTAGAATGTATATGAGACCAAGGATCAGAAGCAGTACCATATTCTAAAGACCTATCTACCCAAACACTCGTCGAGTGTTGACGCAGGTTTGCCGCCCAAGCCCAGAAAATTGATTGCTACAAAGATTCTATGGGGCTTGGTGGCAACACCTTGCGATGATCCTTGCTATCAAAATGGTTATAGCTCTTCTTAAACTCAGATGATGTAGAAGAGATCATATGACAGGTTTCCACTGTGGCCACTTCCGCGAGACCAGATGGAGGCGGGAGGGCAAAAGTACCCATTAAGGAAGGGTCTTTTAGGAGACCTACTCCGACATTTTGAAGCGATTGAGAACTTCCATGGATCAATGGAATGCTTCCAGTAGCTTGTGAACTGTTAGGAAAAAAGGCTAGTTGGTCAATGATTGTGATTCCACCTTGGAAGGGAAATGCAATATTTCTAAAATATGTAGACACAACGACAGCCATAGCATAAATCCAGGGTATTCCCAGTAAAATATTGTAATCAAGGTTTCCTTCAATGACCTTGACTTCAATTTCTACTGTCTTGCCCCCAGTTCAACTTGCAAGCCACTTAAAATCCCATATGGAGTGTATGTTCTCCCATCAAACACTTTTAATGTTGTTGATGATCTCGACAAGGGTGGTGAACCAAGAGTTTTCCAGCAACTCATTAACATAATACAGGTAGATTCCCCCTCATCAATAATAGTTCGATGAACAGTTTTCTTGAGAGATTTTATCTGTATAAGGAAAGCGAGTTGGGTTGGTAACTGAAGTGTATATCCTTTATGATTAAAGGCCACAAGATTGGAATCTGCTAGATCAATCCCACCTATTGCTGATAACAAAGCCTGCTTTTGGGAGGGACAATTTTGCAATACATCAAGTGTCGACATAGCAGATGGCGATTGAGCCAGATCCTCCACTATATTATAATTCTAATCAGCTCGAGCAGGAGGATTAAATGTTGATGTATGTACAACTCCCTTTGGTGGCTTTATAGTTAATTCAGGAATAATGGGTGGAACAACTTCTGGCAAAGTTGTTGTCGAACCACTAGGTTGATCTATAGCCTAGTTGTATGACGACGATGGATTCCCATAATCTTTATTCCTTGTTGATATGAAAGCATCATTTTTCTTGTTTAAGACAGATAGCATAAGCACTTGGGATGTGGAAGCATGATCGATAGCAACCATATTAGTTTCTAGGTTTGGAAACAGATCAATCAACACAGCTGAGGTATTTGAAGCCTTCAAAAATTTTGCAACCTCAGCTCGATGTGGAAAATCTCTCGTATAATGCTCCTCATTACATATGTAACATGGAAAAAGAGGAGGTTTCTTTGGCCCAACAGGGTTCTCAGAAGATTTTTCAAGAGTTGAATTATCTTGTTTCTTCTTATTATTTTTCCCTTTCTTCTTGCCCCATGGTTGCTTTGGATTTTTGCCTTTGTCAGATGACACAGCATTAATCTCCAAGGCAAGAGGTTTGTCATTTGCATTCTAACTAGAAATAGCAAGAGCTTTACCAGATGGAGCCCTTGCAGTTTGTGTGCTTGAGGCATCGATCACACCGTCACCGACATGAGAGTCCCTATTCGATTTAGGAGGAGGTGGAACAGAAAATTCTAGTCTAGGAGCATCAGGAATTTTTTCATAGAGTGTGCTAGACTAAGTATAGATCAAGTCTAAATATTGGGCATGAGCAATGACTTGCTCTTCAGTGACAAGTCCTCCTTTCACCACATCCTCAATGATAGATGGTAGTAAGGACTTAATAAACCACTCATCTAAAAGCTAATCAGGAACATACGTCTTTACCATTCAATGAAGACGTCGCCATTGATGAATATGATCAGATATGTGAGTGGTCGTGGTCTGTTTAAAGTTGGTAAGGAGTTCTGTTCCCGTTTCGTACCTAATGAGTAATTGAAAGTGGGTTAGAAAAGTAGTGGAAAGGGTGTTGAAGTTATCAAATGAAGCTCTAAGCAATTCAATATACCATTTCATTGCCGGACCAGTGAGCATTCTCTGAAAAAGGTGAAGCCTAATCGAATCATCATTCAAGGTGTTAGATGAGAACCACAAATGAAAAGTCATTACGTGATTCGATGGATCCTCACCTGGATTTCCATTAAATTTAGGAATGTCGGAGGGAAGTTTATGAGGAATCGTTGGCCACCAAGGGGTGTATGCAATTGGATCATTTGTTAGCTGGTTCAAATCTGGTAAGTCTAGAGTTGCTACAAAACGCAACTGCTGATTCAGGTTTGGTGAAGCATACCCAGGATAAGATGGATTCGCCTGAGCAGTAGGTCTTTGCATACCAGCATAATGTATCTGATGCTAGTAACTTTGATAATGTTTGTGGACATAACCAGTATAGTGTGGTTGTTGATAACCGTTTTGAAAATGCGGTTGTCCATTACTTACAAAGCCTTGTTGCTCAGGTCCTCAGTAGGCTTGATATTGACCAAATCCAGTTTGAGCTTGTAAACCAAGCCCAAGTTGAGGTTGGGTTTGCTAGAATTGTGGTTGCTGGTATTGTACCAGCCATGGTTGTTCGACCATTTGTTGTTGCCCAATACTGGAAGATTGACCAAGATGCGGGGTGACAATACCCATTTGAGCCTGAGTCATTCTAGATAAGGAAGCACTAACCTGAGGTTGTGATTGAGCCGTAGAGACAAGAGGTTGTTGTATTGCAACTTGAGAGACTTGAGTTTGAGACACAACAGGTAGTGCTTGTACTTGCGACACAATCACAATAGCAAGTGTAGTGGGAATATTCAACAAAGTTGGATTGATTGCATTGAATATACAACCCTTGGTTGTTGTGGCAATATTGGTACCCAACCACTGGATGTAATTCCAGTTTGACCTGAATTTTGTTGTCAACTATCATATGGTTGTTCCCCAGGAGGGAACAATGAAAAAGCATATTGCCCTCCATATGGTGGCAGTCCAGTGTTCAAAGGATATACCAGTCTTTGAAGACTGGCTTGCCAAAATTGATACTGACATGCAGGATAAAATTGTTGAGTTTCAACATAAGAAATACCAGATGGGACTCCAGATGAATAAATAGGAGCAGTCCATGTTACCAAAGCAGCCCCTAAGTGGACTCCAGCTAGTGATTGATAACTAGATGGAACAGATGGTATACCAGCAAACATTGTAGGAATGGAAGCAGGAAGTTCTGTTGTAGCTACATGAGATGACACAGTCCTATATGTTGATTGTTTCTCAGACATGTTTAGTCTATCCAAAATATTTCCTAGTGATTCGACAGGAACTTGCGATGAAGGATGATTAAAAGAACCAAACTCAGGAGTAGAAGGATACAAATGAAATCTAGTTCCAAAATGTAACGGGGTACTGGATGGAGGATCCTCTACTATCTCCTCTATAGCAATCAGACCAGGTGGAAGAGGTAGACCGTCAGGTCCGTAAAATATTTCTGGAGCCAAAGAAGGTATAGCTTCTACATTGACAGATACTGGAGGGGTGACACCTTCTGAACTCTGAAACTGAACTTCCAGATGTTCGGGTAAGTGAACTTCAGTCTTAAAGGGAGGTTCTTGAACAACTACTGGTTCAATTGTAGCCTCGGTTTGAACTGGGATTGGTTCTGTACCAACTCCAGATGGAGTTGTTTTAGGTATAGAAGTATCTACCGTTACACTAGGATCAGTTCTAATGTCCTCTTGTAACTGCGGAACTTCTTCTCTAAAGGCAGATGTACTAGAAATGATCGGAGTAACTATAGTCTCTAACGATGTTGAAACAAAAGTTTCAAATAAACCAGATGAATTGGACTCAGTTAAACGAGACCGTTTTGCCCGGATTGGCTTCATTTCTGGAGTCAAAGACGGTTGACTCGCTAGTCTCCGCGAACAATGGGGTTTTGATTGAATTTCTTCCACGATTGCGGATTACTTGATCAACTCAAAATTAAGGGGAAAAAATGATGTTATTTTGAATTCAATTAATTTTAAAGACGCTTTGACACAACTTTGCTTTTTCAGTTTTTAAGAGTCGAGAAAAAGCTAAAGATGACTCTAGTCCCCTTCGATTTTTAATGAGCCTGAAGTGACAAGTGCTCAGATGGACCTTTTCTTTTAAAGAGTTGAAAAGGAACGAAAGTGACTACTCTATAAATCTAGACAGAGGGATTACCAAACCAATCGCAAAACTGCAATATACACCTTGGTGATAAATTAAAGAGAAATTACCAAGGACTTATGTACGGCAGTCAATCTTCCCGAATGCTATGTTCAGTGCATTGCGATCAATAAGGCGGCAGACTCAGGTTCCTATGGATAAAGGATATAAGCCTATTGTGGTCTCCCAATATATACGTGACGGTACGGGGAGCACAAGTCCGTGTGAGCACTTGTCGTATCAAGGAGGAGGAATCACCCAACCTTCAATGAAAATGATAGTTACTAGTTTTTACAACACCGGAACATGTATCTAGCCTAGACCTCTAGATGTGTTGCGTTAAGTTCCAAAGCGTTGTTAGGTTCATTGAAATTTATTTTAGAGTTGATCTTGTTTAAAGTTTTCCTTTCAATGGTTCACCGCATGATGATGATTTTGAAATTCCTAAAATGCAATCTACAATGATAAACAATCTTTGTTTATTTTGAGCAATGAAAATCCTAGCTACTAGGGAAAGAAGATTACAATTCTTTCAAACAAAGAGCAAAGAGCACACACTAGTTCCTTTTCCTAAATCATTTTTCGCACACAAACTTAGGATGCAAATGCAAATGCGTGTATTCATTTTCGTTCTCCTTAATGTGAAAAATGCCAAAAAGGAAAACTAAATGCAGCAAAGATCTGATATATTTCTTTCAAAGCGACATTTTCGACAATTTCTTCTTCAAAATAGAAAGGAAGACTCAATGACACTTTTCAATTTTGAATAAAAATGCTTTCGACAGTTCGAATAAAAAACAAATCAAATCAAATACATGACAAAAGTTCAATCGACTATTCAGGGAAGGAAGAATCCACGACACTTCTCTTTTCAACACAAAACGACAGTTACGACACTTTTTGCATCAAAGCGACAAATCGATTTAAACAACTTTTCGACAAAGGATTGTAAATGATGAACAAATACAAAAAACATTCACTAATCCTAATCAATGGAGGCTGATCTATGTGATGCAAGTAGGCTTCAGTAAGGAGGCACTGTTCATAAGCAGCAAAACAATCAAACAAAATTGAAAACAAGGTCAAAACCCTCAATTTCTAGAATGGAAAAAGAGTTCACTCAGTCATCGCACCTGGGCTTCACAGAAATTGAGATGCATCGCACTTATTACACTCGGGAGGTGCTATGCATACTGAGTCACAGTGGGAGACAGTGCGATGGTCCAAAGAGCACAACTGAAATGGGTTTTGGCTCAGATGTGCAGTTGTTTTCAATGAGTTAAGGTGGGTTTTGATGGACAATAAAGAGAAAAGTATGAAGGAATGTCTTGAGAGGTTACTGAGCTACCAAAATGGCATCTAGAATGCTTGTAATTCAAATGTTTAATTCATAAACTAAACCAGAGATTGACTGAAGCAGCATTCATCTACTATGCAATTGCAGAGCAAGAGCAGTTCGAAGGCTACCTAGCTGACTTCAGGCTCTGTCTATAGTTTATAAAACAAAAAATAACAACAAACAAACATCTATTCGATCCCCAGTGGAGTCGCCAATTTTTTTCTGGGAAAACTAGTGTCTTTTCGAGCAACTAGCCCTCTAGGTTTGGAAGCTACCCTAGAAACAATAGTTTAAAGCAATTCAATGATTTCTTCTATGTGTAATGGATAAGAGAAAGATAATGGGACCAACCTGGAACTTCCGCTTAATCCTTTGCTTGATCTCTCTCCCCCTTGACAGAGCTTACAACTCCTCCCCGTACTTATCCCGCTTGGAGAGTACCTGTAGAAACATAGTAACAAAGAACCATCAAAGCATCTTGATCTATTACAACATACACATTATAGAATCAGATATATAATGAACATATAATAGCATTCACAAATGATAAAATTCACAATTGCACAATCATATGGAAGAAAACTTGAAGAACTTTATTAAATAA
Organism: Pinus tabuliformis; assembly: GCA_031772625.1. Classification (NCBI taxonomy): domain Eukaryota; kingdom Viridiplantae; phylum Streptophyta; class Pinopsida; order Pinales; family Pinaceae; genus Pinus; species Pinus tabuliformis. The sequence goes on from CM062804.1 coordinate 594,559,483, forward strand.
AAGGGAGAATTACAACCCAGTTGTCTAATCCAGCATCATCCTCCCAGCATCAAGCTCTCTTCACCTCATGAAATAGCAAGATCACACCAACAATACAATGGTCTTTCCTCGATTACAAACTATCAACACTTCCTTGCAATTCACAACATTCCAGCCTCTGGATCTCTTAGATGAGGGATCCATTTATAGATGTGTGCAAGGGTGTGAGTCATCTCTGGGGTTTGATTAGTGTCATTCCACTTGTTACATTTGGTTCCACAAGAGGAGAGATAACTGAAGTTTAGATCTCTTACTCATCCTTGGGTGAATTAAAAGAGGCAAGTGGCAGAGGGGAAGTTTCTAGAAGATTCTATGAGCATCCACTTAGCAAATTGTCCCAGACATTTGTCCATCCTCGCCCATCGCACCCTATAGAAGGCCTAATCAGTATGCATCACACCTGAGCAGTGTATCACTCAGTATGCATCGCACCTGGCCAGTGTAGCAGTCAGTATGGTTCATTTTAGGCCATTTCTGGATGGTTTTTGAGGTGGAACTTTAGGGGAATGATGTAATCAGATGGCCATGTTCTTTTAGGGTATGAAACAACTCTTTTAGGGGTTGATGAGCCCTAGTTATCGACATATAAGTTTTGGGGTTGAAGTGCCAAAATATGTCTATAACAGAGAGACATGCACGTTGCTGTTGAGTTGATCATCGATCCATAGTCCTCTAGAGGTGATAATTTCCTTTGTTTTCTTCTACACAGGTCTTCATAGCTTGGTGATCCTAAACCTTTGTCTTCCAGTTACCATGAGCAAGTTATCTTAGTAAAATCTGGCCTTCTTGGAGTGTTTGGCTTGGCCATGGGTGATTTTCACCTTCCCTATGCCTTATTCCACCATTAGGCACCTTTATCATGATTTATTTCACCTTTTGTACTTTCTTATAGCTTTCAGCCTATTTCATGTAGTAAACTAGGACATCCTGTAGTACTACAGGAAACCATGTAGCAGCTTGTTTAAACCCATATCTCCCAAATGGTATACTGGATTGACCTGAAATTTTTTGAGCATGTTGTCATCATCCTTATGCACCTCCCCATAAAAATAATTGGCCAATGGATGCACGAACCTCGAGAAAAAATAAAAATGGCTAAAGTTGATGGAGGTCAGTTTCTTGGAAACCATGCACTCGAATTTGCTAAAATTGCTTGGGCATGTTACCATCATCTATATGCATCTCCTTGTGGAGATTCGGAGATGATTATAAAACAAATAAAAAATCATTGTCAGACAAAACACCCTAGGCTTAGGGCATACATAAATGAAGTATGGGATTTGATTGAGAACTTTTTCAAAGCTTTTAACACTCAATTTATTCCAAGGGATCGGAACAGATTAGCAGATTCATTGGTTGTGGCTGCTAGTACCTTCAGGCCTCCTATTAATCCAAAAACAAGATATGAGGTAGAAATGAGGCATAGACCTTTTGTTCGTGATAATGTTAAATATTGGCAAGTTTTTTAAGATGATCAACAGATTAAAGAATTTTTTACTATGGTTGAAGAATTTCAATGCACAGAAATTGATCAGGATGAAGATGAAACAACAGAAGTCGCAGAAGTTAGTGGTTTAAAAGATTCAATAGCTAATCAAAAAGTTTTTCAATTGAAAGATAATATTCTACCAAAGGGACTTATCCCTCTTGAAAGGATTTTTAACCCCAATGATGTGGCTTTTGACTCAGGAAAAATTTCACAGGATGAACACATTCAAGATCATAATATTGGAACTCAGGAGGAACCAAGCCTAGTCAAATTATTCAGCGGAATTTCACCTAATTATGAGGAGAGATATATTAAACTTTTCAAGGAATATGTTGATGTCTTTGCATGGTCCTATGAGGATCTCAAAACATATGATGTAAATATTATTCAGCACAAGATCCCCTTGAAGGAGGGAATTAAACCCTTTAAACAGAAGCTTAGACAGATAAATCCTCTACTTCTACCATCAATTGAAAAAGAGGTCAAAAAGTTGCTTGATGCCAAAATAATAGTTCCACTCAGGTACTCCGATTGGGTGGCTAATTTAGTGCCTGTAAGAAAGAAAAATGGAGAGATAAGGTTATGTGTGGACTTCAAAAATCTCAACAGGGCTTCCTTGAAAGATAATTATCCATTGCCTAAAATGGATCATGTGCTGCAGAAGGTAACAGGATCTTTTAGAATGTCAATGCTGGATGGATTCTCTGGGTATAACCAGGTGGCTGTGGATAGAGAAGATCAGAAGAAGACAGCATTCACAACTCCCTGGGGGACCTTTATGTATGCCAGAATGCCTTTTGGATTGATGAATGCAAGTGCTACATTTCAGAGGGCTATGGACATTGCTTTTGTGGGAGATAAGTTTGTAGTAATATATTTGGATGATATTACTATTTTCTCAAAGTCTAATGAAGAACATCTGGACCATCTGAAAAATACTTTTGAAAAATGTAGAAGATTTGGGCTTTCCTTAAATCCCAAGAAATCCATTTTTGCTCTGGAAGAGGGCAAACTATTGGGGCACATTGTTTCTAGAGATGGAGTGAAGATAGATCCAGCAAGAGTACAAGCTGTGCAAAAAATACCACTACCTAGGAGTAAAAAGGATATTCAAAAGTTTCTGGGAAAAATAAACTTCTTAAGGAGATTTGTGTCCAATTATGCAGAAATTGTAAAAGAAATTACTAATATGCTGAAGAAGGAGAATGAAGTGCATTGGACCAGGGAAGCTAGAGAATCATTTTCCAGGATTAAAGAAGCATTGCAGGCAGCTCCAATCCTAATCAGCCCTAATTATCAAAATCCTTTCCAAGTTTTTTCATTTGCATCACCGAATTCAATAGTTGTTGTCTTGTTGCAGAAGAATGATGAAGAGAAGGAGCAGCCTATTGCATTCTTTAGCAATATTCTCAGGGATGTTGAGCTAAAGTATAATATTCTTGAAAAGTAGGTGTATTCTTTGGCAAAAGACCTGAAAGCCTTTAAAACTTATGTGCTGCAGTCACAGATCATTGCTTATGTGCCAAATGTTGCAGTAAAAGATGTATTAGTACAGGGAGATGTAGAAGGAAAAAGAGGAAAATAGATAGCCAAGATCCAAGAGTATGACTTGGACATAAAACCCACAAAGTTGGTGAAAGGCCAAGGATTTGCAATTATGTTGATAGAGTCGAACTTTCAAGCATTGGGAATCAACTTTCTGACACCTGTGGATGAAGGAACAACTGAAGAAAATGAAGAAAAGCTAGATCTAGGTATGAAGATCAGGTATAAATTTTTATGTTCAAAATGGTACAAGCATATAATCCATTCTTTTTTTTTTCTCTCTTGTCCTCAATCCTTGGATAGAGTATAGAGAATTAAATATCTAAGAACAGCCATATGTGATTGTGGAAGGCAGATTATACTGTAAGGATCATGTAGGAATTTTGTTGCTACGTTAAATAGAAGACGAGTTTACAGAGGAAATCAAAGATCATCATGAGGGGTTTTGTGGAGGACATTACAGGTGGAAAGTTACTGCACATAAAATCCTTCAAACGGGATTTTATTAGCCTACTTTATTTGGTGATACATATAAGTTTGTCAAAAGTTGTTAGAAGTGTCAGTTTTTTGCTGAGAAGAAGAGGTTAGCTCCCTTGCCTTTGATCCCAGTCTTCATAGAGGAACCATTCAGACAATGGGGATTGGACTTTGTTAGAGAGATTAACCCATCTTCAAGTGGACAACACAAGTGGGTTCTCACAGCTACTGATTACTTCACCAAGTGGGTAGAAACTATACCTACTAAGAGGGAAAATGATCAAGTGGTGATGAAGTTCTTAGAGGAGAATATTTTCAACAGATTTGGATGCCCCATCAAAATCATAACAGACAATTCTCAAGTCTTCAATTCAAGTAAGTTTATTGCTTTTTTTCAAAAGTATAATGTTATTTTTTCCCATTCAATAGCTTATCATCCGCAGGGAAATGGATTAGTTGAATCTACTAACAAAACTTTGATGAAGATCCTTAAGAAAACTATTGTAGAGAACCAAAAAGACTAGGATTCTAAGTTAAAGTTTTCTCTATGGGCTGCTACAGTGACTACAAGAAGGTCTACAGGCAATCACCTTTTGAATTAGTATATGGAACTCAGGCTCTATTTCCAAGTCAACTTGTGAAGCCTGTGATTGCAATGATTCTGGAGGTGAAAGAAGAACCCAATGCTTTGATAAGAAGAATGAATAAAGTAATGGAGCTAAGTGAGAACATGGGCAAGGTAAGAGACAACTTGATTATGTATCAATCAAAGATGAAAAGTATTTTTGACAAAAAAGCTAAGGAGATTGACTTTAAAGTTGCAGACCTAGTATTAAGATGGGATACCAAAAGAAAAGATAAGGGTAAGCATGGGAAGTTTGATCCTCTCTGGTATGTCCCTTTTAGAATTGTTGAAGCAAGGTCCAATAAAACTTTCCTTCTTAATAATATTGATGGTGAAACTCTACAACTATCTATCAATGGGCAGTACCTCAAGCATTACTTCCAGTTCTGAAGCATAAGCATATTATCATTGTAGATACCGAAGTGAAATCAGTGTACAAATGCCATAGAATTTAAATTTATTAAGAAATATATGACTCCATGCCCAAGGTGAAGGCACTGATCTGCGATTCTTAGTACTTCTATGGCAAAAGCACTATCCCCAGGTGGAGCCAAATATTGTAGCATCCATTGTCCATTGTTATTTCAGTTTTATTAAAAAATGAAAGAAAAATAAAAAAATTTGAAAGAAATGGTTGATTTTATATTCTCAATGGTTTTGAAAGTGATAAACCCATGAGAAGATCTGGGTCGTCCGATCAACAGGCCACAGATCCAATGGTAATCACATGGTTGACTAGAATGGGTTTATTTTAGATATCATATGCGACGGTGTATCAAACATAGTTTAAATTCACTGAAGTCCAGGCCAATCTCAGTCGTCCATCGAAAGAGACGGGATTCGACGGATATCAAGTCGGATATCAGGTTGGAATATCGGGTCGGAAAGTAATCAAGTTCCATTTTTTAGTCGGACTCGATAAATCATTAATGGCAGTTTTTATTTCCTATCAGGTCCAGATATCGGGTCGGAAAGTCATCGGGTTTTGTCTTTAAAATCGGACCCGATAAATCATTAAATACAGTTTTTATGTCCTATCAGGTCCGTATGGGAGTCAAAGGTGCGTTGAAAAGGTGGACACGACAGGTTTATGAACCAGAGTGTTAATTCTTTTAAGTTCTATGGGCCCGACCCATCGTTTAAATGTCATGCAGGTTCAAGAAGCGCGATCAAACGATAGCCTGATAAGTACTTTAAGGTGCGCTGCGGGGAAGCAATGAGCACGAAGGTTAATCAAAGCTCGACCTCTGCAGTTGACCGTGATGTTAGCACGGTTGACCAAAATGTGTGGCCAGAAATCACCGTGGGGGTTCAACCTCATTGAGGCTCCCATACATTCTTTACCCCCGCAGTGCTCCCAAAGCCTTCTGCCCTTCATCCACTGCTCCGTTAAGGCTCAAGATATAGATTCGAACATAGAACGGACATCATCTTCTAATTTTCGTTACTTTCTGTTATTTTATGTTCTTTAGAATGAGGTGTCTTTTACCCTCTGTGTAATATTCTATAATAATTTTTACTTTAGACAGTTAGGGAAATAGTTAAGTAGTTTGACAATTTTGGTGACTACCAACTGTCTCATAATGTATAAAAAAAGGAAAATTTAGAGAGAAGGGGTTTGAATTTTGAAGAACCTAGAGACAACGCTATTTGGTACTTGATAGATAGATGATTAATAAAAGAATCAAGAGTTTCCATACATGTTGGGTACGATTTTGTTATTTCTCAATTGTGTATCATTTCTATTTATTCATCTCTTTAAATATGGTAATGAAGTAGTAGGTCTTTATTTCCTAGTGTAAATGAAGTTAAAATCCTTAAAGGCGCTCCCATATTTAAAACATCCTTTCATACATTTCCTATAAATTACAGAGAATAGTTCCTATTAAACACAGCATATTGCCTGTAATTTCCTTACATATTCTTCTCATCGCATTCATATTCAGCATCACATGGCATTTCGAAACTTTCTGAGTCATCTAAATATTCATAATTTGAGGTCAAGTCCTTCAGACTCTTCAAATAAGGAATTGAAGAGAGATATAAGTGACAAGCATAATAAATTATTAATGTCTTAAGCACAATTTCTACACAGCCAAGAAATTGGTTTCTTAAGGTACAACACTCCCCATGAAACATATTTGTAAATATATGCACGAATATCGAGAAAATTAAAAAATGGTTGTAGATGATAGAGGTCGATTTCTCGAAAAATATGCACTGAAATTTGCTTAAATTGCTTGGTCATGTTACTATCATCCATATGCATCTCCCCCTGAAACAACTTGGCAAATGGATGCATGGTTTTCAAGATATGACAAAAATAGTTTTCTGCTCTATGTATTTCCGTTTCATGTAGTATTTTAGGACAGTGAGGAAAATGAGTGGTAAAAGATTAGGAATGATGGTAGATGGTAGAAATATATGAGGGTAATGGATTGGAATGGCCTTGGTCCTTCTGAAGCATTTGAGCAAAGGAGGAGAAATTCCAAGTTTGACTTCCTTTTACTAGAATTTTGACTATTTTTTTCTTTTGGTGCCAACTTGTTTTTTTTGCTTGCAAATGTTTGAGAGCACCTGCATTCATCAGAGAGATACATGGAACAAAGATTTTTTATTTTTTTCCCTTTTTTTTCTAGGCCTACTAGCCACCTCAATGAGTTTTTCAACTAGTAGTACGTCTACCTAGGCGCCTCAAACAAGTTTTTCATCTAGGATCTTTTATTTTTTCTCTTTTTTCTCTTTTCCTAAACCATTGACCGCCTCATGTAGGTTTTCAATCAATGAGCCAATCTCAGGTGCCTCAAAGAAGGTTTTCACTTGAGATTTGTATCTTTTATCTTATTTTTTATTTTTTATTTCTTTTAATATCCTACTCTACTTGAAAAAACAAAATCATTTTCAAGTGTAGGAATACTTCCAATGGAGCCATGTGCACATCAAGATGATAGATAAAATGATGTGTAGGCTTGCAATATATGATTTTACATGTACCTGAATTTCAGAGACCAAATGCTTTGACTTTGAAAATATCAAACACATTTGAAGAATAGAGTGATGCTCCATCTTGTTTATTTTATGGACCAAACCTCAATATAACATTGATGCCCTTGGTTTTCTTGTTTATCTGGATCATTCTTCATGTCTTCTTCTACCATGACCTTCAAATCTTCCTCTTTTTGTTGATTGTTCTCTTGAATACATGGATTATTTGGTGGTAACCATTCGGGAGTTTTCTCAATCTCTGATTTTGATGTCTTCTCTTCATCAAGTGCAGCCCATGATTCTTTGGTCTTCTCTTTTGAATCTTATTTTTCTACATGTTGTCCTTCAATGGCATCAAGAGAATCTCTTTTTTGTAATATTCTTCCTGAGCTGAGATGAATACCATTGAGATCAAGAGGAGATATTTGGAAGTGTTGTACCTCAACATTGTAAGTGGGTTGAGCTACTTCATTGTGTGGGTTTGGAAATGGTGGTACAGGTAGTTGAGTGGGAGTGGATATTTGAGATGGATGTGGTTAGGGTTGTGGTTATGGTGGAGGTGGATGGTAGGGATAACATGGAGTTGGGTATGGAGGATATTGAGGAAAATATTGATGACATTGTGTATGGCTCCCATAAGTTCCTTGCCAAGATTGGTTTTGGGGTTGAGATGGCCAAGGTTTCCAAGGAAAGGATGTGTTCCAATTACTTTGAGGTGGATGTGGATAAGCTTGAAATTCTAACTTAGGTTATTGCATCATATCAATTTGAATAGGTTTCCATGGTCCTCTTGGAGCTACATAACTTAGCTACATTGGCAATTGACTTGCTCCATTGTCCTCTTGGTAAACTTCCTTCAACCTTGGTAATGAGGGAAAATATTTAACATCATGTGATTATGCATGGACAACACAAATATCAACATCTTCTTTTTCCTCATCTTGCATTATTAGCATTTCTACTTGTTTGCTTAGATTGGTAAGAATTTTTGTTTTAAAGTCATCAAACAAATTTCCAAGTTTAGCTTGACTTACCGATCTTGATTTTGATTTACTTACTCTTTCTCTTCCTCTTGATATGTGTTTGCATGTTTTACAAATTTCTTCAAATGATAATTGGTATATATCTCCTCTACTCATGAGATTAGGGAGATCAATCCACTCATCCCTAATTGTTCTAAGTAAGAGGGTTTTTAGTGTGACGGATCCTAAATGATGTAGGTTTGCCCTCTTAACATTATACATCAACCTCTCTATTAGATCCTCAAGGCTCTCATCTTATTTTTGATTCATTCTAAAGATTTCTTCCTTAAGGTCATGATCTTTATATTTTTCTAGAAATAGCGTTTGCATATCATTCCATGATCTTATTAAATTATCCCCTAAACTCATGAACCATTTAAGAGCTCTATCCTTCAATGTTGCTGGAAACAATCTCAGTTTTTGAGTGTTTAATAAGTAACCATAAGATCTACAAAGGATTTCAAATTCAAAGAGAAAGGTTTCCAGATCCTCTCACCTCATGCCATGCAAGTTTGGAAGAAAAGATGGAGGGATGTTCTTCATATGCACATTGATCTCAGTATCTTGAATGGGAAATCCAATAGGATCTTCTTCATTGTCATCATCTCCATCCATTTCTTCTATATTCTCTTCCACCTCTTCTTCTTCTACCTACAAAAGTGGATGGTGATGTGGCTCTTACCGCACCATGTGATCAAAGTTGGGGTTGGTGTTGGAAAAGTATTTTTAAATTATTTTTTTGAATAAGAATGCTAATGCAATGCAATTTTCTATTTTTGAAATGAAAGATACCTAATGAAATCTTTTGTTTTTGTTTTTGAAGAAATTAAAAATAAATAAATCAATTAGGGAAGAAAATAATGCACACTTTGACACCTCCCGAGCAAGAGTGCCAAAAAGTGATGAGCCTCGATATTGCAACACGAATGTTGCAAATCCCAAGTCTACTAACTTTAATTATCAACCCAGGCTTCGTACAAACTTAATAGGTATCGGCACTATATGTGTAGCATACAATGTGTCCTTCCTTTGTTGTCATGATGTAATGGAGTGCATGTACTAAAGTCAAATCCTAAACTAATTGCAGAAAATGAAATGCTCGAAATGGAAACCTTAACCTATTGCAAGAAAGAAAGTAAAAGGAAAGAAACCTGTTATAATTGCATAAATTAAATATCATGAACTAAATGTAAACCATTACATTTCAAATATTTTAGATCCATTAACAGATTTCATTAGATCTGGAAATCAAGAAAATCATCATTGTATTATCCAATCCATAAATTTGTCCATTAGCCCAAATCATTGAAATGTTTTGCATGGGTAAAAAGGAAAGTACTATGTGGTATTTAGTATTCCATAATAATTGATTTAGAGCATATGGGGCTTAATTAAACCCTAAGGGATCATATATAAGCTTCTTGAATGAATCTGGGCAAGTATATACACGCTGGAAGAGTACTACAGGAAATAGCAGATTTACTACAGGAAACTATAATTCACCGAATGAGCAAGCAAATCAAATTCAAATTGGATGGGAAAAATTTTATGATTGACTAGGATGTCTTAGGCCTCCATTACAAGTTGGATCGCTCAAAAATACCTCTGTTAAACCATGCTAAAAAATTAGCAGAAAATTACTAATCTAAAATCTAGAAATTCAAGAACTAGTGAGCTAGTAAATCTATCAAATGCCTAACCTAATCAAGTGAAAATGAAATGGGGTGATTTTTTTATTAACTAGAATTTTTTTTTATCTAATTCAAGTGGAATCAACTCGATTGAATCTCGTTAGCATGCTCTAAAAAATAGCAGAAATTTATTGTTATTTGCCACAAAGGACTTCCAGAAATCTAGATTTGGGAATAAGCAAACTAATCCAAGTAACTCAATGATTACTATGACCTTCCAAAGTTGTTACAATGATGAAATGATGCTTTTGATCATGCAAAATAACTTACTTCAACCATTTAACCCAATCCTACAACAAGAAATCATTAATACTAAATGCAAAAATAGGAAAAAGACAATAACAAGAGATGCATGTGAATAAGAAGTGAAAAGAAGAAAAGTAAACTATACAAAAGGGATTTGAGGCTCCTGGGATGGCTAAGCCCAAGGAAATTTAGAGTCCTATGGAGGATACCAAGATTTAGAAGTTTAACATGGACCAATCTTCATTATTTCCATCAATACAATTACATCCCTACAAGAAATGAAAGTGGAGCTGCAAAAATATGAGTTCTCTCCATAAGAAGACTAAGAAAAATCCACCCCTATAGGAAAATTCGACTTGGTACTTATACAAAATTATTAGGAATCATCCCCCATGAAAGGAAGAAGCTTTCCCCACCAAAATCCCTTGATTAGTGGATCTGGTTCCCAATACTAGGAATCTGCGTTAAACGGCAGGGAACATATTCCTAGATTTTCTCAATCATTGGAGCTCTAGAATTTGTACCATAATTCTAGAATATATTGTTGATTTAATATTTAATATTGATCCTCCTATAGTAGGGAGTAGGTCCCTATATTATCTCCTCCTCCACATCTCCACAATCTGCCCAAAATTCTCGTAATATTCCACAAAAATAAATAATATTAGGTAAAAATATAAAAGTATCCATAAACCTTCCTAATGAACATATTAAAGTTAAAAATACATTATTTAATGCAAAAGGAGAGGTATGGTCAGATGGACCTTAATTTATGTTTAATTTGGAGGCCCATCAATCTCTTCTGCGGCTTGATGCACAAATACACTTGTTCCCGAACGTAAAACTCCTTAAATAATCTATTTTTATCTGCATAACTTTTCTCTATGTCCTATGTTGCCTTTATATTCTTCTTGATTACCTTCATTTCCTGTTCGATCTTTGCCAACATATCTCGTCCAAACAACACCCTATTCGCTGGATCACTCCAACTGATGGGTGTATTACAACTCCGCCCATAGAGTGCCTCAAAGGGACTCATTCTAAGTGACTCATGATAACCATTATTATAAGTGAACTCAACCAATGGAAGGTACTCCTCCCATCTCATCTACTGATGCATCACATACATCCTCAAGATGCCCTCCGATATCCTGTTGACCCTCTCTATCCGTCCACCTATCTGCGGATGATAAGTTATGTTGAAGGCCAACTCTATCCCCAAACTTGCAAAAAACTCCTTCCAAAACTTGGAAGTGAACTTAGCATCCATGTCTAACATAATATTCCTTGGAACACCATGCAACCTCACTACATCTCTAATGAATACTTGTGCCACATCACTAGTTGAATACGTAGATTTTACTGGAATGAAGTGCGCTACCTTTGTCAACCTGTCTACCACAACCATGATGGAATCATGTTGTCTAGATGTCCTCAGCAAACTTGTGATGAAATCCATGGAAATGACCTCCCACTTCCACTCTGGAATTGGAATCAGTTGTAGTAGTCCACCTGGATGCTTACATTCTTCTTTCACCTACTGAGAGTTTAAGCATTGAGCCACAACCTCTCCCACTTCCTTCTTCAGATTCGGCCAATGATAAAACTTCTTCACTACTTTGAATGTATTTTGATATCCTGAGTGACCTGAATATGGTTTTGCATGAAACTCTTGCAAGATAGTCTTCTTGAGCTCATTTGTGTCTGGCACATATATCTGGTCACTAAATTTGATCAGACCATCATCTGTAAGATGATATTCCACATCCTGATCACCTATACCCTATTGTAACCTATGCATAAGCCCCATGTACCGACCATCATGTTGTCCTTCCTATAAGATCTGATCTTGTAATTATTTCCCATAAGAACTCATAGTTTTTATATGATTCATATGTATCCTCCTGTTAAGAACATCTTCAACTCTGTTCTCTTTACCTTTGATGTACTTGATCTCAAATTCAAACTCACTAATTTTGGCCAGCCATCTATCTTGTCGAGCATTTAGATTCAGTTGGTCAAACAAGTATCTCAATCCACTATGATCACTCATCAATATAAACCTCCTCGCAAGAAGATATTGTTTGCACATTTTCAATGCATGGATGATCGCTGCCAAGTCAAGATCATGTGTTAGATAATTCTGCTCATGCTCATTCAGTTTCCATGAATCATACCACACTACATGTCCTTCCCGCATAAGGACTCCACTAAGTCCTCTCTTGCAATCATTTGTACAAACCAAAAACTCTTTGTCTGGATCTGTGATCTTTAACACAGAGAATTTGTCAACAACTGCTTTAATTTCTCAAAACTTGTTGCACAATATTCTGTCCATTCAAATTTCTTACCTTGCCTCTGTAGTGAGGTAATAGGATATGCAATCTGAGAGAAGTTCCTAATGAACCTCCTATAGTAACCCTCTAGCCCCATGAATGATCTTACCTCATCCAATTTTCTAGGAGCTTCCCACTCCATGATAGCCCTTATCTTGTCTAGATCCACTGGTATGCCTTCCTTGTAAAAAACATGTCCCAAGTAATGTGTCTGTCTACAAGAAACTGCATTTACTGAGCTTAGCATACAACTGATGCTCTCTCAGCAATCTCAATACTACTGCTAAGCGCTCTACATGATCTTCCTCACCCTTAGAATATATCAAGATGTCATCAATGAATATAATAAAAAACTTTTCCAGATAAAGATGCAATACACTAATCATCAAGCACATAAAAGTAGTTGGAGAATTAGTCAAACCAAGTGGAAATACAACAAAATCATAATGCCCATACCTGGTCTAGAAAGTTGTCTTGTAAATTTTCTCTTCCTTGATGCATACCTAACGGTATCCTTGATACCTACCACATACCATGACCTCATGCACGACAACTATCACCATTTCAATGTATGTGTAACAAAATATAAGCACTAACATGCATAACCAATGCATCACGGACATATGCTCATGACGACCACAACCAACAATAACACCATCAACTTTCACATGGCGACACAACTGCAACTATGACCACCACCATGCATACACAACAAGCACATAAACCAAAAATATGAAGAACACATATGTAATCGACATGTATGCATGATCATCACATCGGCCATCCATTCCAAGGGGTGAACCATGCTCTGATACCACTCTATAACACCCTCCTCCCACATTTACCCAAGCTAACCAGTCCACTAAGGTAAACATGTGATGATAGGATATTATGATGTGATTCAACTCCCCATGTACAGTTAAGGAAGTGGAACTGACAAAACAAAACCAATATGACCTTCCACAGATGCTACAAAACCATCAAGAGTCAACCAACCCTTCCAAGTGCTTAACTCCTAATAACACTTGAAATTTTACTGATATGGACTTGTATCCACTCCCATGACAATCCATGCATGCAACTGAGGCTTTCTAGTTGCTCCCACAGCAAGGTATGGAAGCAAAAATTGACTGTTTCAAGTTGTTCTGCGTCAATGACCCCGGTTTTGAGCCACTTTTTCAGGTCTAGGTCTAAGGCCATTGCCCATAAATTCATGAAACTTTCATAAATGATAAATAACAAATGAATAAGGCTACTAATGCAATCACGGATACAAGTACTTGATCTGACCCCTACTAGCCATGAAAGGAATTTCGCCAAACATGACATAAATATGTAATCTACAGGTCATAACAACATATTTGAGAATAGGGGTCTCATACTTATCTAAGATTCATAAAGAAGCACCGTTGCCTTATCACAATAGTTGCATTATCCTTTATTAGGTCATATATTCATTTTAAATTCATTTAAAAATCAAAAAATGATGAGAGCCATACATCAAATCTGTTATAAAACATACTCATAGCTAGCATAAAACCAATAGAAATAATAAGGATATAACATCCATAAAAACCACATATGAACCAGTACATTTACACATGAAATATCAAGGACAATGAGCTCTTATTAATGAATGCATAAGCCAACCAGTTCTGGGACTTCCACAAACCACCTGACCATAGATTGGGTTGAACCAAATCTTTATTTCAATCAATCACCTCCATTCCATATTCCAAGCATGAATGTGGGGCTCACAACAAAACCAACCAGTGCTTCCTCAGGCTTTACCGGATATCCCACCAAGGGATTCCTAGGCCCAAACCCTCATCAATACAACCAAACTTTACCACAATCCCCATTGGATCACTAGGCCCTAAACAAGCATGGATGTCGCTGGACCTCTCCACCTAAACCATGAGGAGTTTGTCTATATCAACCTCACGGATTTACCATGTATCCCACCATTACAATTAAATCGATTCCTAGGCCTACAAGGATAGCACCCTCTGGGATTTATCGTGTATCCCGCCATTAATATGCAAGGTATTCATAGGCCTAATCAATGGTATCCATCTCTGATCATTACCATGTATCCCTCCATTCACCAATCAAGGGATTCCTAGGCTCAATCTAGGTGTTCACAACCAGGCTTTACCGTGTATCCCATCCTGGGATTCCTAGGCCTTATGAATAATCTTGAGATCACCCCACTCAACTTCGAGTCCATTTTGCAATCCAGCTCAACCAAATGAGAGAACTCCATCACACCATGGCTATCTGGAAATGGCAAGGAAATTTTGAGGAACATTGACACACCTGGAAAAATGCATGCCAATGACAGCAAGAGAACCAAGAACATACATGCATGTACCATGCATGCCACATATAGCAAGGAAATCACACCTGCAAATCGATACCTATAAGTAATTCTATTTGTAGTCGCTTGATTCTTCTCTTCCTTGATCTTTACTTCCCTTTTCCTTCTTTCTCTTTCCTTTATTTTCCTTGATCCAATGCTAGAGTGCTCCAAGAATGCTCTAAGTGTCCAAGAGTATATGAGAGAGAGAATAGAGAAAGAGCTCCAAAACTGAACTGATAAAAGGTTACGAATTGATCCTCATAAGCCTTTTTATTAATGAGGCCTCTATTTTCTTCATTTTCCATTATTTTCCTTCATTTTCCTCCTCACATGCAACCTGTGACCTTTCACCTTCCTCTTCTCCTAATTTCCATTATTTTCATAAATAAAATGTCAATAAATGCAATTTTTCCTTTCCAAATCCTTTTCCATTGCCTTTGCCAATTTCCTTAGCCATAATAAACCAAATGAACACCCACACTAGGATCTTTTACCCAACATTTAGCTTGGAATATCTGTCCCATAACCTTGGTTATTATTTTGCCTTTATTATATTTATTACATGGATTTCTTAATAGGGTTGTTACATAACCCTCCCCCTTGTTACATAACCTACTGAAAGGCGAAAAACATACTACCCATGGAGCTTTATAACTTACCTCGTTGCATTATTTACAATGATCAACCCGCTCAGAAGCAAACCAACAAAACAAAATAATAACATGAAAACCATAATGACATGACACCCATATAGCTTATTGGAGTTTTATAACATAGCTCATGGTGGTATTTACATCGATATACATATGTACATATACCAAAAGACATCTGCTCAACCAGCTAATAGAGAAGGATGCACAACCCGCATCTGATCCGCCATCTCCCATGTAGCTTCATTAGGCCCAAAGTGCTTCCACTACACCTAAACTTGTTTGATTGCTTGGTTCCGAAGCATGAGCATCTTTCTCTACAAAATACATTGAGGTTCTGGTGGAAATTCTCCTTCTAGATTCACCTTCAATAAATACCAGTCAATCACATGATCAACATCATTAACATACTTCTTAAGAAATGACACATGGAAAACATCATGGAACTTCACTGTCAGAGGCAGTGCAAGTTGATAGGCTACTAGTCCAATCCTTTCAAGAATCTTGAACGGTCCACAAAATTGAGATGTCAGCTTGGCACATGGTCCAATCCTCAAGGATCTCCTCTTCTGCTTAATGCACAAATACACTTGATCCCCAACCTAAAACTCCTTATACAACATGTTTTGATTTGCATAACTTTTTTTTTCCTACGCTTCATTTAGATTCTTCTTGATTACCTACATTTCTTGTTCCATCTCTGCCAACATATCTGGTCCAATCAACACTCTGTTCACTGGATCACTCCAATTGATGCAAGTATTACAATTTTTCCCATAGAGTGCCTCAGACAAACTCATCCTTAGTGACTCTGGATAACCATTATTATAATCGAACTCAACCAATGGAAGGTACTCTTCCCATCTCCTCTCCTAATGCATCACATACATCCTCAACATTTCCTCCAATATCCTATTGACCCTCTCTATCTATCCATTTTTCTGTCCAAACCTATAAATAGCTCCTTCCAAAACTTGCAAGTGAACTTAGCATCCCTGTCTAACACAATCTTTCTTAGAACACCATGCAGCCTCACTACATCTCTGATGAATACTTGTGCCGCACCACTAGTTGAATATGTAGATTTTACTGGAATGAAGTGTTCTACCGTTGTCAACTTGTCTACCACAACCATGATGGAATCATGTTTTCTAGATTTCCTTGGAAAATTTATGATGAAATCCATGGAAATTACCTCCCAGTTCCACTCTGGAATCGGAATCGGTTGTAGTAGTCCACCTAGATGCTTACAATCTACTTTCACCTACTGACAGTCTAAGCATTGAGCCATAATCTCTACCACGTCCTTCTTCAGATTCAGCCAATGATAAAATTTCTTCACTATTTTCAATGTCTTATGTTATCCTAGATGAACTGAATATGGGTTTTCATGAAACTCTCGTAAGATAGTCTTCTTGAGCGCATTGTTGTCTGACACATATATCCTATCCCTAAATCGGATCAAACCATTTGTTTTAAGTCGATATTCCACATCCTGTTCACCTGTACCCTATTGTAACATGTGCATAAGCTCCATGTGTTGGGTCCCTATAATACTAGTGATTACCCCATTACTATTGTAGCTATACCCCTTATTAATATTGTTTTGCCCCTATTGCCCCCATATTGTTATTACTATGCCCCATAGAATCCCTCTATTGTTATTTTTGTGGCTTTATATTATTATTGTTAGGTCGGCTGGATAATATTGTCACTCCTTAGACTCCTATATATAGAAAGGAGGTTTTTTCATTTGAATCATCCAAGAATTGTTCATTTATGTAATGTAAAGGAGGTTTCCCCCTCAAAGAGGCTGAATTCTAAGGCGTTGATCTATCTTTTCTATCTTTTCTTGAGCTGGTTTCATAACATTTGGTATCAGAGCTTTGGATTCTAGGGTTTCGCTGCTCCAAACAGGTCATCGTGGAATTTTCGCTATAACTTTTTTCTGCGACGTTTCAAAAGTTGTAAAAAAAACCCATTTGAGAAGAAATAGCGATGAACCTCGAGTCCAAATTTCAGAGCTTTTTGCGCTATATTTGCAGAGATATGATCTGAGGAAGTTGGTCTTTTTGCAGAATTCTGAATTACATTCCAAACAGGTGACCTGGGGAAAATCGTCATAACTTTCTCTCTGGGGATCGGATTGAAATTTTGTAAGAAGGTACAGAAAGAGGACGGACTGTAGCTTGTTTTATGCATTTTTCAGATCTAAAAGTCGAAACAGTGACTTGTGGCACGTCGTACAAGTTCGCTCTACTGAACTAGTCTATAATCAAGTCACCGTGGGAGATTTCACATAACTCTTCCTTGGAGAATCCAATTTGGGTCAGACTTGTGGCATTGGAAAGAGGACACAAAGGGCTAATGCAGATCACAAATTCAGAACTAGATGATTGGAAAGTATAGAGATACATCAGAGGCAATATCGAGCTCCTAGAAAGTGAAAAAAGGTGTGTAGATTTTCTTAAATTTTTGCTTAAGCTTGGTTTGAAAATTTATTTTGAAGGAATTTAAAGGGCATAATAGAGCATTATTATCGGTAATTGATGCCCCGAGGAAAGAAAATGCAAACACCTAGTAAGGAACCTGAAAGCTCTAGCATGACTCATGAAGAAGAAGAAGAAATGCTATATGATATATCAAAATTACAAGAACAAGTGCAACAAGTGTCACTTGCACAAAAAGCAACAGAATCTAAGATGGATGGTTTAAGGAAAGATGTAGAAGCTAAGATGGATGGTTTAAAAAAAGGTGTAGAAGCTAATATGGATTGTTTAAAGAAAGGCGTAGAAGCTAAAATTGATGGCATGGATGATAAGATGGAAGAATTGAAGATAAATATGAATAAGTTGCTACAAGAAATGGTCACTAAGGGTGAAAGGGTACTAAAGGAAACTCATGATGAGAACAAAAGAAATGTTAATCATGATTCCATAGACTCTAATGTTGGATCGAAGACTCACCATATTCCAAAAATCGATATGAGGAAGTTTGATGGCAAGGATCCCGCCACATGGATATTACAGATGGAGCAATTCTTCGATCTCAATAATGTGCAAAACACACAAAAGGTACGTATGGCAACTTTATATTTGGAACCAAATCAGTTTGTATGGTATCAATGGCTTTGCTCTCGTAAACAATTTATCACTTGGGCAATTTTTACAGAAGAATTGATAGCACATTATGAGGATACAAAAAGCAACACTTTTTTTAGCCAATTGATAAGTCTCAAATAAAAGGGTTCAATAATGGAGCACATTGAGGAGTTCCAAAAATTGAACATAAGGGTAAAAGATATTCCAGAGGAGCATAGGATTGATGTGTTCATAGGGTCTTTAAAGGATAATATCCAACATGATGTTAGCCTTTGGGAACCTAATTCATTAGAGAAGGCATTTAGGTTAGCAAGAAAAATGGAAAGCAAAATTATGGCAACCAGGAAGCATACCACTCACAACTATAAAGACAGAAGTGATGTTGCCCCTAGTCTTCCACAACCTATAAGGTTGACACCAAAAAAATTGGAAGAAAAAAGAGCAAAAGGGCTTTGTTACAGTTGTGATAGCAAATACACTAAAGGTCATAAGTGTGCTGAGAAGAAATTATTCTACATAGATTGTGAAGAGGAAGAAGAAAAGGAGCAAGAAAGGTCAAAAGAAGAGGATATGATCCAGGAACAAAGCCTAGATGAAGAACAAATAAATCCGACCATATCTTGTAATTCATTGGTGGGAATTACCACTCCTCAAACCATCAAGATAGAAGGACAAATCAAGAAGAAAAAGGTAATAGTGTTGATTGATTCAGGAAGCACCCACAATTTTATTCATTGTAAGGTAGCAAAAGAATTGAATTGCTTCCTATATCCAGCACCAGAGTGTCAAGTGATGATTGCAAATGGAGGAACAATAAATTGCTCTGGAAAGTGTCATAATATCAAGCTATCCCTGGGAGAATATGTATTGACTAGCCCAATGCTTTCCATTCCAATGGGAGGTGTTGATGTTGTACTAGGAGTCCAATGGCTACAATCCTTGGGTACAATAGCTTTTAATTTTCAAGAACTTTTCATCAAATTTTCTACAGAAGGAAAGGAAGTTGAATTAAGGGGTATTGCAGGGAAACCAGGAAAGATAATCAGCTCTAATGGTATGAAAAAGCTTCTAAAAAAGGAGCAAAGAGGTGTAATTGCACAATTATGCTCGCTAGATGTTTCCACATCGGAATCATCTATTTCTCTGGATCTCCAAAAAGTCCTGGACAATCATTCCAAGGTATTTGAGACTCCCAAAGGTCTCCCACCTATGCGTGATCATGATCATGCTATTCATATGATTCCAGGAAGTGTTCCTCCAAACATCAGACCGTACAGATATCCCTATGTCCAAAAGAGTGAAATTGAACGTATGGTTGCAGAAATGCTAGAGGCTGGTATAATTCAACCGAGTCAAAGTTCTTTCTCTGCTCCAGTAGTATTGGTGCACAAGAAGGATGGATCATGGTGCATGTGTCTGGATTATAGGGAGCTCAACAAGCTCACTATTAAAGATAAGTTCCCCATTCCTGTCATTGATGAATTACTGGATGAATTGCATGGATCAATTTACTTCACCAAGTTGGATCTTCGTTCAGGATATCATCAAATCAGAATGAAGACTGAAGACATTCCGGAAACAGCATTTAGAACTCATGAGGGTCATTATGAATTTTTGGTCATGCCTTTTGGCCTTACCAATGCACCTTCAACATTTCAAGGTTTGATGAATTCAATTTTCAAACCATTCCTTAGAAAATTTGTGTTAGTATTTTTTGATGATATACTAATCTACAGCAAGTCTTGGAAGGATCATGTTGAACATGTTGACAGGGTGCTACAACTATTGGAGGAGAAACAATTATATGCAAAAAGATCCAAATGTTTCTTTGGAGTCCAGGAGGTGGAATATCTGGGTCATGTTGTATCTCATGAAGGAGTTAAGGTAGACCCTAGCAAAATTAAAGCCATTAAGGAATGGAAAATCCCCACATCCATAAAGCATCTGCGAGGATTTCTCGGGTTGACAGGGTATTATCGCAAGTTTGTTAAGAATTATGGGAGAATAGCAGCACCTCTAACAACATTATTGAAGAAAGATGCATTTTCATGGACTCTGGAAGCAACAAAGGCCTTTGAACATCTTAAAGAGGCAATGTGCCAAGCACCGGTCTTAGCTACACCGAACTTCACAAAAACCTTTATTGTGGAATGTGATGCTTCAGGAAATGGAATTGGTGCTGTTCTAATGGAAGATGAAAGACCCATTGCTTTTGAAAGTCATCCAATCAAGGGAAAGTTTTTAAGCAAAGCTATTTATGAGAAGGAAATGTTGGCAATACTCCATGCACTTAAGAAATGGCGACCCTACCTAATGGGAAGACACTTCAAGGTAAAAACGGATCATGATAGCCTTAAATACTTTTTAGAACAAAGATTATCCTCTGAAGAGCAACAAAAGTGGGTCACAAAGATGTTGGGTTATGACTTTGAAATCATCTACAAAAAAGGGAAGCAAAATGTGGTGGCAGATGCACTCTCAAGAAAGGATGAGGATGTGGAAGCATTGTTGTGCGCCATTACTATTATCCAACCAGATTGGATAAACGAAGCAAGGGAGGAATGGAAGAATGACGAAGAAGTGTGGAAACTTATTTGAAAGTTACAACAAGATTCCAGTACGTCTGATACATTTAGCTGGAAAAATGATTCGTTATGGTACAAAGATCGCTTATACCTCTGTAAGAATTCCCAGCTAAAACAAAAGATTCTTATGGAATTACACATTTCTCCCTTATGAGGGCACTCAGGATTTTTAAAAACTTACCGCATGTTTAAGAAGGAATTTTTTTGGGATGGCCTTAAATCAGATATTCAAAAGTTTGTGGCGGAATGTTTGGTTTGCCAACAAAATAAAGTTGAAACAATTAAGACACTGGGTCTATTACAACCTTTATCCATTCCAAGCCAACGTTGGGAGGAGGTTTTAATGGATTTTATCATAGGTTTACCCAAGTCTGAGGGAAAGAGTGTCATCATGGTGGTAGTTGACAGACTTACCAAGTATGCACACTTTTGTGCATTATCACATCCATTTAAAGCCAGTACAGTTTCTATTGCATTTATGGAAACAATTCAAAAGCTACATGGAAACCCAAAGATTATTATAAGTGACAGAGATCCCATTTTTACTGGAATTTTTTGGACAGAATTATTTTCTTGTCTTGGTACTCAGTTAGCTCATAGCTCATCTTATCATCCTCAATCTGTTGGGCAAACTGAGATAGTAAACAAATGTTTGGAAGGATATCTTCGTTGCTTTGTATCTGATAAACAGACACAATGGGTCAAATGGTTGCCTCTGGCTAAATGGTGGTATAACACTTCCTTCCATACAGCAACAAAAATGACCCCATTTATGGCACTTTATGAGTATCAACCACCATCCATCACATCATATTTAAGAGAAAATTCTAAGGTTCAGGCAGTGGAACATCACATCGAACATCAACAACAAGTCCTCCAACTCTTAAGGATAACCTCGTGTTGGCACATAATAGAATGAAACAACAGGCAGATCAACATCGCAGTGAAAGAAGTTTTGATGTACGTGATTGGGTATTCCTACGGCTACAACCATATAAGCAAATGTCCATCAACAAGCTAAGAAGGATAATAAATTATCACCAAAGTATTATGGTCCGTACAAGGTGTTGCAAAAGATTGGTACTATGGCATACAAATTGGAGCTTCCTGCAGCTTCTCGATTGCACCCAGTTTTCCATGTTTCATGTTTAAAGAAGGTTATAGGTGACAAGCTCCTAGTTCAAACAATATTGCCAGAACTTGACAAGGAAGGAAAAATTATATTGGAACCGGAAGCAGTCACAAAAACAAGAACTCAACAGCTACGAAATCAATCAATTTCAGAGTATCTTATCAAGTGGAAGAACTTATCCGCTGAATATTCCACATGGGAGGATGAGAATTTTATGCAGAAGTATGCAGACTCACTCAAGCATTGAGGACAACACTTTTTTGAAGGAGAGGGGCATGTTGGGTCCCTATAATACTAGTGATTACCCCATTACTATTGTAGTTATACCCCTTATTAATATTGTTGTGCCCTTATTGCCCCCATATTGTTATTATTGTGCCCCATAGAATCCCTCTATTGTTATTTTTGTGGCTTTATATTATTATTGTTAGGTCAGCTGGATTATATTGTGACTCCTTAGACTCCTATATATAGAAATGAGGTTTTGTCATTTGAATCATCCAAGAATTGTTCATTTATGTAATGTAAAGGAGGTTTCCCCTCGAAGAGGCTGAATTCTAAGGAATTGATCTATCTTTTCTATCTTTTCTTGAGCTGGTTTCATAACACCATGTACCTTCCATCATGTTGGCATGCTTGTAAGATCCAATCTTGTAAGTTTGTCCCATAAGAACTCATAGCTACTATATGATTCATCGGTATCCTCCTACCAAGAGCATCTTCAACCTTGTTATCTTTACCTTTAATGTACCTGATCTCAAACAAAAAATCACTAATCATGGCTAACCATCTAGCTTACATGGCATTCAGATTCAGTTGGTCAAACAAGTATCTCAATCCACTGTGATCGTTCATCAATACGAACCTCCTGCGAAGAAGATAGTGCCTCCACATCTTCAATGCATGGATGATCATTGCCAACTCAATATCATGTGTCAGATAATTTTGCTCGTTCTCATTCAGTTTATGTAACTCATTGCACACTACTTGTCCTTCCTACATAAGGACTCCATCAAGTCCTCTCTTGCAAGAATTTGTATAAACCACAAAATCTTTGTCTAGATCTGTGATCTTTAACACTGTAACATTCATCAACAACTTCTTTAATTGCTCAAAACTTGTTGCACATTCTTATGTCCATTCAAATTTCTTACCTTGCCTCTGTAGTGACGTAATAGGATATGCAATTTGAGAGAATTTCATGATGAATCTCCTGTAGTAATCTGCTAGCCCCATGAATGATATTACATCATCCACATTTCTAGGATCTAACCACTCCATGATAGCCCTTATCTTTTCTAGATCCACTATTATTCCTTCCTTGGAAACAACATGTCCTAAGTCATGTACCTATGTCTAAAATAAACTACATTTACTAAGCTTAGCATACCATTGATGGTCTCCTAGCAATCTCAATATTGCTGCTAAGTGCTTGGCGTGCTCTTCCTCATTCTTAGAATATATCAAGATGTCATCAATGGGTACAATGACAAACTTGTCCAAGAAAGGATGTAACACACCATTCATCAAGCACATAAAAGTAGTTGGAGCATTATTCAAACCAAATGGAACTACAACAAACCCATAATTCCCATACCTAGTTCGAAAAGTTATCTTGTAAATGTCCTCTTCCTTGATGTGTACGTGATGGTATCGTAATCTCATATCAATCTTCGAGAACATTGTTGCTCCCTTCAACTAGTCGAACAAGTCATCGATCCTTGGCAACGGATACCTATTCTTGATGGTTACCTTGTTCAACTACCTATAATCAATACATAGCCTAAGATTACCATCCTTCTTCTTTACAAACAACACTTGTGCCCCCCAAGGTGATAAAATTGGCCTAATGTATCCCTTGTCAAGCATTTCCTTCAACTACAACTTCAACTCTACTAAATCTAGCATGCTCATCCTATATTATGCCTTTGATGTTGTTGTTGCCCCCGATACCAACTCAGTATAGAAGTCCACTTCTCTATGAGGCAGAAAATTTTAAATATATGCTATAAACACATCGTGAAACTGCAGCAAGATTGGGTACTTGCTCAATACATCAACATCCTCAACATCCTTACCTGTATCACCAGAAGTATGCACTACAAATAACACACACCATTTTCTGCGACTACGCTTTGCCTGCATAATTTTCACCATTCTAACTTATGTTTCCTTCTTCTTGCCTGCAAGATCCTTTGTTCCCTAGTGTCATCCAAGCACTCAATGGCCTTGGAATGACATTCCACTTTGGTCCTATCAAGATACAACCATTCCATACCCAAAAGCATGTTATATGATCCCAACGATAATACATTCAAATGTGTTGAAGTGGGCATACCATTCAAATCGAATGCATAAGCTCTTACCCAGTGATGCACTCTCTTCTTTGTACTTGTAGCCAACTACACTAACCAGGATTTTGCATGCACTTCTTTATTCAAACCACACTTTTCCACCAATTTAGGGTTAACATAACTATAATTAGATCCAGGGTCAATCAAAATAGAAATAAATTTATCACAAATCTTACCATCCATCTCAATAATAGATGCCATGTGATCTGCTTGCATGTTAACCAATGTTGCATAGATACAAAGAATTCTCTTCCAAACATCCCCAACAGTTTGTGCCTCCTGTGCACTATAGATTTGAGGCCTACCACCCTTATACTATGGACAATCTATATTGAGATGCTCCTTGCCACATATACAACACTGCAATGGTCCCATACCATCACCTCTAATCTGCTACCCTCCAAGCTATGACCCATATCCCTATCTAACTACATTGAACTTCTTATAAGGTGCAAAATTTTCTTTCTCACCTGCATCCTAAGGCCTTGTTCTTTTCGGCTTCCATTTACTTTTAGCTTTGTCTTTCCCTTTCCGTCCCTACTGCAATTCTATCTTACGCTTTGACTGCTCATAACAATGCTTCAATTTCCCAATAACTTCCTCAAGTGACCAAGGCTCATCATACTCAATCCGATCTCTAAATGCTAATGGCAATCCACTGACAAATCTATGAACTTTGGCCTTATCATATTTAAGATATGGTACATACCTTAATAACTCCAGAAACTTGGTCGTAAACTCCTCCTTTGTCATCGAACCCATCTTTAGTTCATAAAATTCCTTAGCTTTGTTGGTGTAGAACCTTTCTAACAAGTATTTTGTAACATCCCTGGTGGAAAAGTTCATGTAATAAAAGCAAAATAAGACCACGGTTAAGGGACACTTATTCCAAGCTGAATGTTGGGCAAAGATATCCTAGTGGGCATCACTGGATGTGTGTTTTGGCTAAGGAAAATTGGCAAAAGCTAAGGCAAAGGAATTAAAAGGAAAAAAAGGCATTTTGGCACATTTATTTATGAAAATAAATGAAATTAGTAGAAAATTAAGGTGAAAGGTCACAGGTTTCATGTGAGGAGGAAATTGAAGGAAAATAATGGAAAATGAAGAAATTAGAGGCCTCATGCATAAAAAGGCTTCTGAGGATCAGTACACGGTTTTTGTCAAGTTCAAGTTTGGAGCTCTCTCACTATTCTCTCTCTCTCTCTCTCACTCTCTTGGTCACTTAGAATTTTCTTGGAGCACTATAGTTTGGAGCATGGAAAGGAAAGGAAGGAAATCAAGGAACAAGGAAAGGAAAGCAGGATCAAGTAGCTTCAACAGGAATACTTGCAGGTAACCTTTTGCATGTATGATTTCCTAGCTGGTTTGGACATGCATGGTTTTGCATGTCGTTGTATGGTTCTCTTTTTGCCGGTGGCATGGTATTGTTGAGTTATGACAATGGATTTCAGCCTAGCCTAGCCTTTTTCAAGATACCACGGTATGTTAGGATGTTTATTTTAGTTTTTGAGCTTTGGTTTGCCGAATGGATTTTGGAATCCTGGGTGGAGGTGGTCTCAAGGTTCATTCCCAAAGGCCTAGGAATCCCTTGACTGGTTTTGGCGGGATACACAGTAAAGACTGAGGGAGCAGTCTTGGTTTAGGGCCTAGTGATCTGGGTTTGGATTACGGTAAAGCCTGAGAAACAAGGAAACGGAAAATTCCTGAAGGATAGTGATGGATTCCGGATGTCATTCCAAATTCTATTTGGTTGTGATTGGAGCGTCAGTTTTGGTGTGATCATAGTTGGGTGAGGGTAGAGGTGGTTTAACCTCTGGATTCCCTTGGTTGTTCTTTGATTGTTTGTTCTATGAGATACCACATTCATGCTTGGAATATGGCATGGGGGTGACTAGATGAAAGAGAGATTTGTTCAACCATGTCTATGGTCGGGTGGTATGTGGAAGTTCCAAACCTGGTTGGACTTGCCTATGATTAATAAAATCTAATTTCTCTTACTTTTGCACTGATTTATATGTGGATTTAAAGGTCATCATATCTCTAATATTTATATGGTTTTATGCTGGTTATAAGCATGGTTGAATGACTGCTTCATGTCATGGTTATTTCATATATTTACTTGTAACTGTTAAATGGATGGATGCAAGACCTAATTGATGATGTAGTAGTTAAATGGAGAAGGAGATGATCATTATGGTTATGTTTCATAAGTTGTTTAAGTCATTTATGCTATGTCTTGTATCCTAAACCTGTAGGTTGCATTGATGCCAAATGTTTGAAAGAATGTCAGTCCTGGTTGGGGATGCTCAAGCCTTATCCTGAGGTTGATTTTTGATTGATTAACATTGTTATTATATTTTTAATGAATTCTAGAAGCTACAACAAGTTTTGTGCAGAGGCCAATATTAAGGGCTAGAAAAGTGGCTTAAATCCTAGGCTCGCTGGCACAAAACTGGAAATTATGGTCCATGGTCGTAGGCAGGAAGACTGATGAGAGCGACGTTAGGCTGTTGGCCACTCCCTTGCCTATAGCATGAGAGCTACTATGGCCTAGGAGTTGCTGAAGAGCAGTGGGACCCAAGGACAGGTTGTCTAAGTGACTGAATTGTCTCCTAAGGTTTATGTTGATGATGTTGGATGATTGTATGTGATTGTAGTAGCATCTCTCCTCATGTTTACCCTGGTTGGCATGATTACTTTGGGTAGACCTGGGAGGGGGTGTTACATATTTCTTCCTGAAAATTCTCTTGAATTGATGCCAAATCAACTCTTTTATCCTAGTGTCTTTGACTCGCTTCACATCTTGCCACCAGATTTTTGCTTTCCCATTGAGGCTAAATATAGGTATTTTTCCCTTCACATTCTCAATGTACTCATGTAGCTCAAATAATTTCTTCATCCCAAGTAGCAATTATTATTCATCCTTCAGCCTCTTCAAATCCCCATCAAAGGTAGGTGGCTTCGCTTTCTTGAACTCATCTCGAAAATATCCCCTATCACTCCTCTTGTAAGGATGATAACGATGATGATCATAGTGTCTGTTAGAACTAAAACTAGAATAGAACCTGTGCCCATCACCTCTCCTATACGAAGTATCCAAGAGCCTGCCATATCTGATTGTGTCATCCCTATTTGACCTATGCCCACCATGAGATCTACTACCATATGCCTCATTAGTCCTGTCCTCATGCCCATGGCTAATCCGAAGCGGTATTTTGCAATTTTGACAAACTATGAAGGATTTTTGCATTGACTTCTGCTTGTTTCTCCTGTGCCTGCATGATTCTATAATTATTTGCCTTGTAAATTCTTATTTTTTCCTTCAAACTTCTCAATGTGTCTACTAAGTCAGAAGATTTCCCAACACCATATTTCTCATCTAATCCATAGGGAGAGTCTCGTGAACTGTAGTCTACCATCTTACTAGTCAAATTTGATCTTCTTCTTGCAAGTATACCAAGTCAGCTTAAACCAAAACATAACATAATTAACATACCTTAGTATAGTTCATGGGAGGATATCTCGTTTGCAAGATCAACCAAATTAGCACAATACATGTATAAACATAATCATAGCAATATATGAACATCATTTCAACCATTATCCAATCATCAATGCATGACCATACTGACCACATACCATGACATCATGCACGACAACTATCACCATGCCAATGTAAGCACTAACATGCATAACCAATGCATAAAGGACATACACTCATGATGACCATGTCCAAAAAAATCACCATCAGCTTTCACATGGTGACACAACTGCAACAATTACCACCACCATGCATACAAAACAATCACATAAACCAAAAACATGAAGAACATGTATGTAATCGACATGTATGCATGACCAACACATCGCCCATCTAGTCCAAGGGGTGAACCATGCTTTGATACCACTCTTTAACACCCTCCTCCCACATTTACCCAAGCTAACTGGTCCACTAAGCTAAACATCTGATGAGAGGCTACTATGATGTGATTCAACTCCCCATGTAAATTTAAGGAAGTGGAACCAAAAAAACAAAACCTTTATGACCTTCCTCACATGCTACAGAACCTTCAAGATCCAACTAACCCTTCTAGGTGATTAACTCCATATACAACTTGACATTTTACTGATTTTAACACTTAGCTTCTCCCATGACAAGCCATTCATGTGATTAAGTACTTCTAGTCGCTCCCACAGGAAGGCATGCCAGTGACTGTGGACTTTTTCAGGCAGTTTTGTGCTAGCAACCCTGGATTCTGAGCCACTTTTTAAGGTCTAGGTCTCAAGCCACTACCCAGAACTTCATGAAACTTTCAAAAATTATAAATAACAATAGAATAAGTCTACTAATGTAATCACTAATATAAGAACTTGATCTAACCCCTACTAACCATGACAGGCATTTCGTCAAACATGTCACAAATATGTAATCTACAGGTCATAACAACATATCTTAGCATAGGGGTATCATACTTATCTAATATTCATAAAGAAGCATTGTTGCCTTATCACAATAGCTCCATTATGATCTATTAGGTCATTTATTCACTGTATATTCATTTTCAAATCAAAACATGATGAGACTCATACATCAAGTCTATCATAAAGCATACTCATAACCAACATATAACCAAAAGAAATAAGGATATAACAGCCATAAAAACCACTTATGAACTAGTACATTTGCACATGAAATGCCAAATAATGAGCTCTTATTAATGAATGCATAAGCCAACCAGGTTTGGGATTCCCGCGAACCACCCAACCATATGTTGGGCTTAACAAATTCTTTCTTTCAGCCAATCACCCCCTATGCCATATTCCAGGCATGAATGTGGGACTCACAAAAAAAAACCAACCAGGGCTTCCTCAGGTTTTACCGTATATCCCACCAAGGGATTCCTAGGCCTGGCCCCTCATTAATACAACCAGGATTTACTACAATCCCCACCAGATCACTAGGCCCTAAACAAGCATGGATGCCTCCGGATCTCTGCACCTAAACCGTGAGGAATATGTTTGTCTCAACCTCTCGGCTTTAC
This sequence comes from Pinus tabuliformis, assembly GCA_031772625.1. Classification (NCBI taxonomy): domain Eukaryota; kingdom Viridiplantae; phylum Streptophyta; class Pinopsida; order Pinales; family Pinaceae; genus Pinus; species Pinus tabuliformis. The sequence goes on from CM062804.1 coordinate 594,589,164, forward strand.
TGTGTATCCCGCCAAAACTAGTTAAATGATTCCTAGGCCTATGAGGACACCACCCTTAGGCCTTTGTAGTGTATCTTGCCATTATCAATCAAGGGATTCCTAATCCCAATCAAGGGTATTCATCTATGAGCTTTACTGTGTATCCCATCCCGGGATTCCTAGGCCTTGTGAATAATCCTAAGACCACCCCACTCATCTTCGAGTCCATCCGGCAATCCAGCTCAACCAAAACAAGAGAACTGCATCACACCATGGTTATCCATAAATCAAAATGCAAGGTTGAGCAACATTGTCACACCTAGAAAAACCCATGTCAATGACAGCAAGAGAACCAATAACACACATGCATGTATCATGCATTCCATATCTAGCAAGGAAGTCACACCTGCAAATCTATACCTGCAAGTAATTCCATTGTAGCCTCTTAATTCTACTCTTCCTTGCTTGATCTTTGCTTCTTTTCCCTTCCTTTACTTTCCTTGATCCAATTCTAAAGTGCTTTAAGAATTCTCTAGGTGTCCAAGAGTATGAGAGAGAGATCTCCAAAACTAAACTGACAAAAAGGTACCAACTGATCCTCAGAAGTCTTTTTATTAATGAGGCCTCTATTTTCTTCATTTTCCATTATTTTCCTTCATTTTCCTCCTAACATGAAACCTGCGACCTTTCACCTTCCTCTTCTCCTAATTTCCATTATTTTCATCAATAAAATGTCAATAAATACCACTTTGTCTTTCCAAATCCTTTTTCATTGCCTTTGTCAATTTCCTTATCCATAATAAACCAAATAAACACCCACACTAGGATGTTTTTCCAAACATTCAGCTTGGAATACATGTCCCACGACCTTGGTTATTATTTTTCCTTTATTAACTTTATTACATGGATTGTTGACTAGGGTTGTTACAGAACCCTCCCCCTTAGGGGAACACTGTCCTCGGTGTTCAATGACACCTACAACCAGCAAAACGTACTGAAAAGCAAAAAATACTAGCCATGGAGCTTTATAACTTAGCTCATTGCAGTATTTATAATTATCAACCTGCTGAGAAGCAAACCAACACAACAGCATAACAACATGACAACTATAATGACATGACACCCATACCAGTTATTGGATCTTTATAACACATCTCATGGCGGTATTTACATCCATATACATATGTACATATACCAAAACATCACACCATAACATATACCAAAATACATATGCTCAGCCAATGAATAGAGAAGGATATATAGCCCACATCTGATCCTCCATCTCCCATGTAGCTTCATCAGACCCAAAGTGCTTCCACTACACTTTAAACCGTTCGATTTCTCAGTTCCAGAGCACGAGCATATTTCTCTAAAAATACACTGAGGTTCTGGCTAGAATTATCCTTTTGTCTCCACCTGCAATACAGACCAGTCAATCACATGATTAGCATCCTTAATATACTTCTTAATCAATAGCACATGGAAAACATCATGAAATTTAACTGTTAGAGACAACGCAAGTCGATAGGCTACTAGCCCAATCCTTTCAATAATATTGAATGGTCCACAAAATCGACTTTCCATCTTGGCACATGATTCAATCCTCAATAAGTTCTTCTTCAGCTTAATGCGCAGATACACCTGATCCCCAACTTAAAACTCCTTAAACAACCGTTTCGATCTGCATAACTTTTATGTTTGCCTTGTGTTGCCTTTACATTCTTCTTGATTACCTACATTTCATGTTCCATATTTGCAACCATATCTGGTCCAATCAACACCCTTTTCACTAGATCACTCCAACTTATGAGAGTATTACAACTCTACCCATAGAGTGCCTCAAATGGACTCATCCTGAGTGACTCCTGATAACCATTATTATAATTGAAATCAACCAACGAAAGGTATTCCTCCCATCTCCTCTATTGATGCATCACATACATCCTCAACATGTCCTCCACTATCCTATTGACCCTCTATGTCTGACCATCTGTCTTCAAATGATAAGTTGTGCTAAAGGCCAACTTTGTCCCAAAACCTGCAAACAACTCTTTCCTAAACTTGGAAGTGAACTTAGCATCCTTGTATGACACAGTCTTCCTTGGAACACCATGCAATCTCACTACATCTCTGGTGAATACTTGTGCCACATCACTAACTGAATACATATATTTTAATGGAATGAAGTATGCTACCTTTGTCAACCTGTCTACCACAACCATGATGGAATCATGTTGTCTAGATGTCTTTGAAAAACCTGTGATGAAATCCATGGAAATTACCTCCCACTTCCACTCTTGAATTGGAGTCAATTGTAGTAGTCCACCTAGATACTTACATTATGCTTTCATCTACTCATAGTCTCAGAATCTAGCCATAACTCTGCCACTTCCTTCTTTAGATTTAGCCAATGATAAAACTTTTTCACTATTGTCAATGTCTTATGGTATCCTGGGTGACCTAAATACATTTCTACATGAAAATCTCACAATATAGTCTTCTTGAGCTCATTATTGTCTGGCACATATACCATGTCCCTAAATCTAATCAAACCATCTATTGTAAGACAATAGTCCACATCCTGCTCACTTGTACCCTGTTGTAACCTGTGCATAAGCTCCATGTGCCTGCCATCCTTTTGTCTTTCCTGTAAGTTCGAATCCTGTAAGTATGTCCCATAAGAACTCATAATTGTTATATGATTCACATGTATCCTCCTACTAATAGAATATGTAACCTTGTTCTCTTTCCCTTTAATGTACCTGATGTCAAAGTCAAACTCATTAATCGTGGCCACCCATCTAGTTTTCCTAGAATACGGAGTTGGTTTGTCAAACAAGTATCTCAATCCACTTTGATCTCTCATTAATACAAACCTTGTGCCAATAATATAGTGTCTCCACATCTTCAATGCATGGATGATCGCTGCCAACTCAAGATCATGTGTCGGATAATTCTGCTCGTGCTCATTTTGTTTTCGTGACTCATAGCACACTACCTATCCTTCCTGCATAAGGACTCCACCAAGTCTCCTCTTGTAAGAATATGTACACACCACAAACTCTTTGTCTGAATCTGTGATCTTTAAAACTGTAGAATTCGTCAACAAATGCTTCAATTTCTCAAAACTTGTTGCACATTCTTTTGTCCATTCAAATTTCTTACCTTGCCTCTGTAATGGCGTAATAATATATGCAATTCAAGAGAATTTCTTCATTAACCTCATGTAGTAACCTGCGAGCCCCACGAATGATCTTACCTCATCCACTTTTCTAAGATCTGCCCACTCCATGATAATCCTTATTTTTTTTGGATCCATTGTTATGCCTTCCTTGGAAACAACATGTCTCAAGTAATGTACCTTTGTCTAAAAGAAACTACATTTACTGAGCTTAGCATATAACCGATGCTCTCTTAGCAATCTCAATATTGTTGCTAAGTTCTCAGCATGCTCTTCCTCATTCTTATAATATATAAAGGTGTCATCAATGAATACAATAACAAACTGGTTTAGATAAGGAGCCAACACATTATTCATCAAGCACATAGAATTAGAGGGAGCATTAGTCAAACCAAATGAAACTACAATAGACTCATAATTCCCATACCTGGTCCAGAAAGTTGTCTTGTAAATGTCCTCTTCCTTATTGCGTACATGATGGTATCGTGATCTAAGATAAATCTTTGAGAACAATTTTGCTCCCTTCAATTGGTCGAGCAAGTTATCAATCTTGAGCAATGGATACCTGTTCTTAACAGTTACCTTGTTTAATTGTTTCTAATCAATGCATATCCTAAGAGTATCATCCTTCATCTCCAGAGACAACATTAGTACACCCAAAGGTGATACACTTGGCCTAATGTATCCCTTGTCAAGCATTTCCTTCAACTGCAAGTTCAACTCTCTTAACTCTGGCATGTTCATCGTGTATGGTGCCTTTGATGTTGGTGTTTCCCCTAGTACCAACTCAATAGAGAATTCCACTTCTCTATGAGGCAGAAAATCTGAAATCTATGCTGGAAACACATCCTGAAACTGCAGCAAGATTGGGTACCTTCTCAATACCTTCGCATCTGCCGCATCCTTACCTTTATCACTAGAAATATGCACTACAAATAAAACACACCCTTTTTTGAGATTGTCCTTTTCCTACATAGTTGTCATCATTCTAACTGATGTTGCCTTCCTCTTACCGTGCAAGATCCTTTGTTCCCAGTGTCATCCAAGCACTCAATGTCCTTGTCATAATAATCCACTTTGGTCCTATCAAGATACATCAAGTTCATACCCAAAAGCATACTATATGACCCCAACAGAAATACATTCAAATGTGTTGAGCTAGGCATACCATTCAACTCGAATGCACAAGCTCTCACCCAATGATGCACTCTCTTCTTTGTACCTATATCCAACTGCACTAACCAGGATTCTTCATTCACTTTTTTATTCAAACCACACTTATCCACCAAGTTAGGGTTAACATAATTATAATTAGATCTAGGGTCAATCAAAATAGAAACAACTTGATCACAAATCATATCATCCATCTTGATAATAGATTCATAGTGATCCACCTGCTTGTTATCCAATGTTGCATAGATAATAGGAATGCTAAGCCCAACATACCCAACAGTATACGCCTGTTGTGCACTGTAAATATGAGGCCTACCACTGTAATATTGCAGACAATCTCTCTTAAGATGCCCCTTTCCACACATCCAACACTGCAATAGTCCCATACCATCACCTATATTATGCTTCCCTCCAGGTTGTGACCCATGTCCCTATCTAACTACATTGAACTTCTTATAAGGTGCAACATTTTCTTTCTCACCTGCATCCTGAGGCCTTGTTCTTTTCGGCTACCATTTACCTTTGGATTTGTCTTTCCCTTTCCAGCCCTGCTGCGATTCTATCTTACACTTTGACTACTCATAACAATCCTTCAATTTCCTAAAATCTCCTCAAGTGACCAAGGCTCATCATACTCAATCCAATCTCTAAATGCTAATGTAAATCCATAGAAAAATCTCTGAACTTTTTCCTTCTCATATTTAAGATACGGTACATACCTCAATAACTCTAGAAACTTAGTCATATACTCCTTATGTGTCATCAATCCCATATTTAGTTCATAGAATTCTTTAGCTTTTTTGTCGTAGTACCTTTTTGACAAGTATTTATTCCTGAAAAGTCTCTTGAATTCATGCCAACTCAACTCTTCTATCTTGATGTCTCTGAATCACTTCACATCTTCCCACCAGATGTTTTCTTTCCCTTTGAGGCTAAAGATAGCCATTTTTGCCTTCATAATCTCGGTGTACTCTTGCAGCTCAAATAATTTCTTCATCCCAAGTAGTCATGCTTCTAAATCCTCTGGCTTCTTCAAATCCCCATCAAAGGTAGGTGGATTCACTTTCTTGAACTCATCTAGAAAATATCCCTTGTCACTCCTCCTATAAGGATGTTAATGATGATGACCATAGTGCTTGTCTGAACCAAAACTAGAATATATGTGTCCATCACCTCTCCTATCCATAGTATCCAAGATCCTGCTTCTTCCATATGCCCCATTAGTCATGTCCTCCTACCCATGGATGATCCGAAGTGGTCCTTGTCTTTGTTCTGACAAACTCTGAAGGATTATTGCATTGACTCCCACTTGTTTCTCATGTGCCTACATGATTCTTTCGTTGTCTACCTTGAAACTTCCTATTTATGCCTTCAAACTTCTCAATGTGTCTGCTAAGTCAAAAGAGTGCCCAACACCATGCTGCTCATTTGATCCATAGGGAGAGTCTCGTGAACTGTAGTCTACCATCTTTCTAGTCATCTTTGATCTTCTTCCTACAAGTATACCATGTCAGCTTAAACCAAAACATAACATAATCAACATACCTCAATATAGTTTAGGGGAGGATATCTCATCTGCAAGATCAACCAAATTAGTGCAATACATGTATAAACATAATCATAGAAGTATACGAACATCATTTCAACAATTATCCAGTTATAAATGCATGATCGTATTAACCACATACCATGACATCATGCACAACAACTATCACCATATCAATGTATGTATAACAACATATAAGAAGTAACATACATAACCATTGCATAACCGACATACACTCATGACGACCACATCCAACAACAACATCAGCAACTTTCACATGGCGACACAACTGCAACCATGAACACCACCATGCATACACAACAAGCACATAAACCACAAACATGAAGAATACATATGTAATCGACATGTATGCATGACCAACACATCGCCCATCCAGTCCAAGGGTTGAACCATACTCTGATACCACTCTATAACACCTTCCTCTCACATTTACCCAATCTAATTGTTCCACTAGGGTAAACATGTGATGAGAGGCTACTATGATGTGATTCAACTCCCCATTTAGGTTTAAGGAAGTGGAACTGACAAAACAAAACCATTTTGACCTTCCAAACATGCTACTGAACCTTCAAGAGCCAACCAACCCTTCCAGATGCTTAACTCCTAAGACAACTTGACATTTTACTAATATGGACCCTCAATTGCTCTCATGACAATCCATGAATGTGGCTTAGGCCTTCCAGTCACTCCCACAGTAAGGCATGCCAATGACTGTGAAATTTTTCAGGTGTTTTTTTGCCAACGACCCTGGATTCTTAGCCACTTTTTCAAGGCTAGGTCTCAATCCACTTCCCATAACTTTATGAAACTTTCAGAAATGATAAATAACATTGGAATAAGGCTACTAGTGCAATTGTTGGTACAAGTACTTGATATGACCCCTACTATCTATGACAAGAATGTCATCAAACATGTCACAAATATGTAATCTACAAGTCATCAATGTATCTAAGCATAGGGGTCTCATACTTATCTGAGATTCATAAATAAGCACCATTGCCTTATTACAATAGGTGCATTATAGTCTATTATGTCATATATTTATTTTAAATTCATTTGCAAATAAAAGCATGATGAGAGCCATACATCAATATCATCCATCCCGAGGTGGTGGGCACTAATCCCCATCGGGATACTTGCTAAGGATCTCACCCCCATCGGGGATGTTTTAGATCTATATTGAAAATCTACATGAATGGATATTAATTACGACAAATTGTTCCTAATTCCCAATTGCCTTGCAGAAAATATTCTCTAGTAGGTACAAATTATTCTCCCTTTTCCTTGAAAAGATTTGGAATCTGAGTTCAAGTATCTAGGTTTTTTTCTCAAATCAATTTCTAATACATTTGTAGATTGGATATGGTTGTTTTATAAATTTGAAGCATGTATTTCATTATGGGTCAATAAAATCCTATCCAAGGGGAGCCTTTGGTTTTTCTCAAGTCAGTACTAGAAATTATCCCAGTATATTAGATGTCTATAGCAATTGTGCCAAAGGGAATTTTCATCAAAATAAAATAGATCAGTTCTTAGTTGTTATGGTTGGGTTCTTATCAAACTATATGCATCCATCTTGTGAAATGGATTTGAGAAGTATCCCTAAAAAAGATCAGGGGATGGAGGATTAAATTTTATTTTTTTTCGTTCAATCAATCCCTTATGACTAGAAGCTTATGGAGGCTTACCCATAACTCCTCCTTTTGGGGCCTGGTATCAAAATCAAAGTATTTACATGATCTATCGATTTAATAGTAGTATAGATAGACAAGGAAGATAGCCAAATAATCAATAGTATGGAAAGAATTGGTTTTTTCTTTCCCCTTAGTTGATTAGTGGACGAAATGGAGAACTGGTAAGGGTAGGAAAGTAAAAAAAAGGTGAGTATCCGTGGTTTGGCGTCAATAAGTATTTTCAGCGCTTAGATCCTCTTCTTCAACCACTCCATGAGTTTAGTGTCTTTTTCCTTGAGTGTGTCAAAGCGTAAATCCCCAATATTGTGGGACATTGGGCTAGAAACCAAAGGTAAATATTGAGTTGGATGGCCCAAAAATGGTTGAGTGGCACAACTATATTGGACTCTAATTTTGTTAGGTTGAAGGAAGAGGAGGAGGATGGCATGTTGTGTTGGTCAAAGAATCATAGGAAGGGAAACTATATAGCCAAAATGGGGTACTTTTCCTATGCAGAATTGTAGTACTTAGGGAACAAACAATGGTGGTGGAGCCTTTTGTGGAAGCTCCATGCTCCAATAAAAAGTAAAATTTACTTGTGGCTTGCTTTGAAAAACAATTATTTGACTTGGAAAAATGTCTTAAAATAGGGTAAAGTAGGTTCCAACATATGCACTCTATGTAAACTAAGAGAAAACCATTTTTATTTCTTTCCCTTACATAGCGCGGGTATTTTGACATGTGGACCTTGTTTTCAATCAAAGCATCCTAGAAGAAGTAGGGACTGGAATATTGAATGAAGGAATGGATCAAGGATAAATAAATCGAGTAATATAAATATTTTCCCTATACCTTGGTATATGGTATCTAGTGAACCTACAACTCCAACCTTTTCAAAGATGCGGATATTCCACCAAAATTGAAGACAAGATTAATCATCAAGATTATCGAGGAATTCATTGTGAAGTGAAAGGAAAGAAAAAAAAAACAAGGGTTATAGTTATGCATGAGCTAGATTTTGATATCCCGTGTGGATTTTTTTATGGTTCAAGTCAAGGCCATCCTCCAGTCTATGGGGTTGGCATCATGTTTTTGTTTAATCAAAATCATTATATTCACTGTTGTAGGAGGGGAGGGGGGGGGATAACAGAGTTGAATTCATTTCCCTATGGACTCTTCTCTGTTTCCATTAACAAAAGTGTAAGGAATTCAAGTATTGGGAGGCTCAAAGCTAGTTATCGATTGGGCCTCCAAGAATACCACTACAAAGAATCTGTTCTTAGACCCTTTACTGTAGGAACTATACATTTAAATGTAACATTTTGAATGGATTTTATTTAGGTGAGTCCACAAGGAGCTCAATATGAAAATTGAGATGTTGTTAAAGGAAACTATGGCTCTATCTACAAGGTCATTCTGTATCAATGAGTTCTTGGATGGTTCCAAGACAAATCTATGGAATTTCATTTGTAGTCTTCTTTTCCTACTAGTATCTTGTGTTTGTTCATCTTTAGTTTTCGTAAAGGAGTACATGGATTTTGTAAAGTGGAAATATGATCGTAGTGTTATGGTAACAAAATTAAGTTGTTTTTAAGTTCTTAAGATATATTGTAAATGATGCACAGTTGGTATAGTTTTGAATTGTTAAAGAATGAAATCATGTTTTGAAGGAGAGGATAAACTCCTTTTTGTAGACTCCTAAAGGGATTTAACACCATATTAGCCCTAGAAAGAACCATAGCAAATATGTTCATTTCTCATGAATATAATATTTTTTTCCCTGAAAAGAAAAAATTATTTGTGAAAATAATAGTACTTGCATAGGCTAAGACTTCCTAATGAGGGCCAAAAGTTCATTTTTTTTAATGATATTAAGTGTATTGATCTAGATGTATAACAGTTTTTGTTATTTAATATATTTTTTTCCTTGAAGAAATATCTTTATACATGTTTTGTTTTGGTTCTTGGTTGATAGTCGGAAAATTCCTCCCCCAACAACAAAGGAGACTCACCCAATGGTAACTCCCAAATAGATCTACTCTTATTAGGAATAATGAGTCCCACTAGTATGTGGACCCGATTCCCACTTAAAAAGGTTTAAATGCAATTTAATATTGATTTGATTGAAAAATATTTTAATCTAATGCTTCAAATATATTATGTATATGCTTATAATCAATATTATATCTAACTAGTGTGTGTGTAAATTTTGTTAAATCAATTACAAGAAGTATAATTAATTAATGAATTTAAGGAATTAATTCATAGAAATCATTAAATGTTTAAATGATTTTCAAATAAATAATTATTTGAAAAATGTCATATCATATTTTTATATCTAATAAAATATCAATTGAAGAAAATTTGAAACGTGAAACAAATTTCACATATCAAAATGAAAATATGAATTGCACAACTTACAGAAATTTAGATTAAACAATTACATCTTCACATAAGATGTTTTTGCAAAAGATGTAAGGCCTTCAACAATCTACATATTTATATTTAGATAATCAAGTAAAGTGGTTATTCCTTCAAGCAATGATTTTGATACACATTCTTAATTTTCCAATTCAAGGAATTCTTGTTGTATAATATACATGAACTTATGTGTGATTTAGGATCTTGAATGTGTACTATCTTTATTTGTTCGTAAGCATATATTTTTCCCAAAGTTGTCCATTCCTTCCTTTATCTTCTCATTTTTTTCCCTACTAATCATTAAGGTTATTCCACATACCTATAAATCTACAATAATATACAAAAATAACAATTAGCGTGCACACTCAAAATAAATTTATTACACAAATTCTTATTCAAAAAAATTAATTCACAATTTGGTTCAATGACTTATCCCTTTTTAGTCCAATTTGATTTCCAGGAATATAGGATCTAGTCTAAAATAGTTACAGGGACACAAACAAATGCTTTTGACAAATGGTCATCATTTAATTGTTTTCAAGTAGGGAGAATTAATCCCATATTCATCAAGTAAACTCATGATAAATAATTTATAAATATCTCATTAATAAATGATTTTTTTATATGTATAATGTGTAGTATTTTGAACTTAATTATATAACACATCCCTACATGAAAATTTGGGATTCGAGGTCATCTGAAGTAAAAGTAAAGAAACAAAATTAGGATCCAAATGACAAGTCATCATCTATACATGAAAATATAGGATTTGAGGTCATCTGAGAGTAAAAGTAAAGAAACAAAACCAAGATCCGCATAACATGTCATCAAAGACTTGTAAGTACTAATTAAATGACACAAAAGTTAATTCCAAATGTCACATAGATTTATCCATGTAAAATGATTAGATATGTCTTGGATAGATACAATATAAAAATACAAATAAAAATACAGATACATTACTATTGCCTTAAGATAGACTAACTATATTGGACACATAATCACTTAGTTGAGAGATTCTCAACCACATACTAATCTAGGAAGATAACTAGTTGGAAATAATTGCACACATCCAACTAGATCTAACCACTTCCTAGAAACTAAAAGTAGATTCTCTACTATTAAAAAATATAAAAGTACAAATATAGAAACATGAATATTTTTTAAGATAGACTAACTATCTTGGACACATAATCACTTAGTTGAGAGAATCTCAACCACGTACTAATCTAGGAAGATAACTAGTTGGAAAGAATTGCATACATCCAACTAGATCTAACTAGTTCATAGAAACTAAAAATAGAGTCTCTACTTAGAGAACCTACTCTACCTAATAATGACCAATAATCTCATCAATCCATAAACACGATCATGTCTAAGACAAGTAGGACTTACATACTCCAACACTCCCCCTTAACGTCTATTTGTCTTAATTTCCATTTATTGATGTCTTCAATGTCTTCTTCTCTGTAGCAAATGCTTTACTATGACTTGAAGAACCTCCTCAATAGAAAACTCCATATCTAGTCCATCCTAGTACTATCACCTTGTACCTCAATAACGCAAACATCACTAAATTATCGACATCCATATAAAGGAACAATCATCCACCATAATGCATGGGTACCTAATGGCTACAATTGTCAGTCTACTAGGATGTCCTTTCTATACATGTCTATTCAAATTCTTGATGAACCCCCCCTAAATGTAAAAATTCACCTCCTAGAGTCTACAAACAACAATATGGTAAACTCATAAAGCATCTAGCCAACACATGGCCCACTCCTACAAGTGTTAAAATAACTCCCTAATAGAGGCCACTAAATTAAACCACACAAGTTATCCAAGTCCTCAAGGACACATGAAAAAGGGTTATGCATGCCTCTCTCGGTCTTACAATGACATTCCCTTTGCATGTTACATAATAAATACAAGTACATACAACACACTCCATACCATCGAGACACCACATATATACTCAAGCATTTTCTAGGACTAATAGACTTGCTTACAAACACAATGTGGGGATCACATTACAATATGGTTATGAGTCTACTTTGTTCCAAGCAACTCACTTAATTTTACCTTTGTTTGTCCACCATAATCCAATCTCCACTACTTCCATAACCGACATCCTATTCCACCATAATGTTTCCATAAGAATTGTCACTATATTCTCTTGAACAAAACTCTAAATAACTCTTTGTTGTGTCTACGACATATTTGTCACCCTATTGCAATCTCACCATTCCTCTTCAAAAACCAATCTTCATTTCTTAAGTGAGAAAAATGCAACTCACCTCCACCTCGGAAAGTGTCCATGCTCTGTTATGAATATAATTCATATAAAAATAATAAATATAAATATAATAATAAATAAATAATAATCAATTAACTAATGTTTAGTTAGTTAGTAATTAAGAGGCATGTCTTAGATACATGACCATTCATGAAAGGGCACCTACCTAGGGTATATAAGCAGGCTCTCATTCTTATTTGTAATCATCCCATATCTTGCATCAATTCAATATACAAGTACATGTCTTACAATGGACATTTACGTCTTTGAAGTATTTTAAAGATTTTTGTTGCATATACGATTTTTGGTCGTTACAAATGTTATGAATATAATTCATATAAAAATAATAAATATAATAATAATAATAATCATTAATAATTAATTAGCTAATGATTAGTTAGTTAGTAATGAAGAGGCATATCTTAGAGACATGAACATTCATGAAAGGGCACCTGCTTAGGGTATATAAGCAGGCCCTCATTTTCATTTGTAATCATCTCATATCTTACATCAATTCAATATAAAATATTCAATATACAATTACATGTCTTACAATGGACATTTACATCTTTGAATAATTTTAAAAATTTCCACTGTGTATATGACTTTTGGTCATTACATTGGCATCAGAGCCATGTTAGTTGATCACCAAGCCTTTGGCCATCAACCTCCAGTCAACCTTGTTCTTGTGTGATTGAAGCATTTCGCTTAGAGTTTGGAGATTCTCCATATCGCCATTTAGACCTTTGGCAACAAAAAAAATAAAAAATAAAAATAAAAGTCCTTTGGCCATTGACATTTCAATTATTCTAGTAAAAATATATATAGTCTGATGTAAATTTTGAAAGAGAACATTCATATATATAAAAAGGTTCTACATTATTGATAAAAAAGTGCATGATAAAGTCAAAAGGGAAACTTTCCAAATATATTTAAAACTATACGTAAGAGAAGGAAGAGTAGATAAGATTATCTTGATTCTTCATTAAGTAGTTTACAAGCTCATGGTTTTAGCAACCCATGGTAATTTCCCATGGCATTTTCAAGGTAAAAGAAGAACAAAAAGAATACAAAATCTCTTTATGTGAATGGTAAGTTTTACTTTTACGTGGAGAAAATTAACCGAGTCAAAAGCACATAAGTGGAGATATATTTTATATTATACCCAAAAGAGGTGAATAGCCACGTTTCACTAGGGTTGTAACTTTTCAAAAAGAACAAAAAATTATAAATATATATATTAAAAAAAAAAAAAGTTAAAATAAAATTATAAAAATAAAGAAGAGAGTTTAAGAAAAAAACAAAAACAATTGTTGAAAATATATAATAATAAAAATTTATATATATATATATATATATATATATGGAGTTTAATTCGAAAATAATGAAATAGTCAAGATAAGTCTGACACAGCAATCACTATTTTGAACTAAATTTCCAAGTTGTCTAGACGAAAATGGATATACATATATTAAAAAAAAGTGCAATTACGTTGTCAAATATGTGGAATATTATTTAGTACATAAGAACGTCAATACAATGACCATATGCAAATAAAACGATTAAAGGAAGAAATCACAAAACTTCAACAAAAGAACGAAGCATTAGAGAAAAATATAAAGATCTTGAAGGTCAATTTCAAGAAAAATCAACAGAAAGCAGCGAATAAATTTGGCATCTAATGGACCACAATGAGAAATTACTTTCATAGATCAAAAAGTCCATGGTTAAGAAACAAAGAATAAAAAAAGAAAAGGAAAGTTCTGATAAGGAACTAAAGGAGAATCTATCCGAAAAAAAATTGTGCCTAACAACCCTTAATAAAAATTATTAGAGAAAATAAAAAATTTAAAAGATAAAGAGAGATATTAATAACAAAGTCAAAAATTCATAAAATGGCGAACTTTCACGTCTAAGGAATCATAACCAAGCCTTATTTACGCAAATAAAGAAGCTTAAAAGTGACAGGGAATTACTAGATGACAAGTTAAGAATACTTCAAGAAGTAGTATCGAAGTCTCCATTCGTTTCAGTCCAAGTTGAAGATAAAGAAACAAATATCAATCCAGTCAAAATCGTAACTCAAGCAGAGGATAGACCTACTGAAGTGAAGACACGTGCAGAAGTTGTTGTTCAAACAATGGAAATTCCAAATGATAATTTAGTAGCCAACTCAACAACAACAGTGCCTGAAGGAAATCAAGAAACAACCACTAACATGATAAGGGAAATTCCAACCAAAAGAACTATTTATCGAAATCTAAATCACAGGAGCAGACTTTCCAATCAATCTAACGGTACCAGTATCACTCAAAACATAAACGACAAATTTATGTTCCCAATAATACTGAAGTTTGCATAATCTAGTCCTACGATAACTATTCATCACAAATTTCAAAGATCAAAATATTCCTCAGAAGATTAATCTAGGATGGTCCAATCCATTCTCAGTACAATAATTTTATCTATCACTCAGAGCATCATATCATCTTGTAACAATGAAGATGACAGTTTCGCGACGAGCAGAAAAAAGAGATCCAACCTTTCAACAGTAAGCTTTGAGGACAAAGATTTTTGGAGAGAGAGGCAATGTTATGAATATTATTCATACAAAAATAATAAATATAAATATAAATATAAATATAATAATTAATTAACTAACGTTTAGTTAGTTAGTAATTAAGAGGCATGTCTTAGAGACATCACCATTCATGAAAGGGAACTTTCCTAGGGTATATAAGCAGGCTCTCATTCTCATTTGTAATCATCTCATATCTTACATCAATTCAACATACACTATTCAATATACACTGACATGTCTTACAATGGACATTTACGTCTTTGAAGTATTTTAAATATTTCTGTTGCGTATACGAATTTTGGTCGTTACATGCTTCTCCATTCACATTTAAAACTATTGTCTCAAGCACATATCAGCTAGAAATCAATTGTACCATTGATACCTCAAATTAACTGAGAACCTATTATACTCTAGGGCCTAACATCATCTAACCATGAAGATCAAATCACTAACCATCCTATGGACCTATTTCAATCTACCAAGATACATGTGTGTTATCCATTGTGCTCATTATTTATCTGCAAAAATGGTCTAGATATGAGATGTATTAATTCCAGTATCACATTATCTGCACTTGTGATTTATAGTTTACCACTCAATAAACACCCCATGGAGAAAAACACATAGCTAGAAATCCCTTCTAGCTACAACATACTTCTCTACTATGCAAATTAAGGAATTATTTTACATAAAAAGACATTGTATCACTCAATAAATCATTAAGAGATACATGACATAATGATAGGAAAAATAAATTATTATGCATTCATTCAGACACTAGGCATCTCGATGTTTCATCTTCAACATCTTGGTTCAATCTTAGTATTGGATCTTCCACATGTGTATTTAGTTTTTGTCTTTCACCATTCATTTTGGTGTTTATGGTTATTCTTCATTCTACATTTGTTATTGATCGTTAGAATAGTTAATTATAACAATGAAACTATGTTGAGTTAGTTAAGCTCAATATCTATATTTTATGTTTAATCATAACATAAATCTTACCATAAAAATGATAAAATGCACTCTATAGCAAGAAGCTAAAACCAAATGAAATTGAACATAAACACTTAACTATGCAAGCTACAATTCCACCATATACCTTTGATTGAATGTTTTCCCATATTCATTTTCTTTTCCAATTTGTTTTTGAACCCACATGTGTATGTTACATGAATATATCCTCATGTCTATGCTAACCAAGCAGAGTTCTCACTGAGTTTCCAGCACTTCAAGGACGTAGACCTACACAATCATGATCATCCTTTACATGGGATTACAATAAGAGCATCTAGCTCTAAGCACCAGTTGAATGAATAACCACCATGGGTTACAAGTCCCCTTCATGCAGAGGTGGTATCATATATATATCTATATATATATATATCACCAACAAATGAAGAATAATATGATCCCCCAAAACAAAATTTTCTAATATTGAAGAATCATATGATCACCCAAGCATGAAATTTGCCAATATTGAGAACCCAAAAAACCTTGAACAACCTCTTACTGCTTTCATCACAATTTCGGAGTTTCAGCTACATTATCTAACTAGACATATCTCACATGGTGAATGGCTAGGCCATCACTCAATTTAATCTACTTGACCTGCAGTGAGACAATTACACCACCCTGATGTGTGCCATACAATCAAATGATCAGAAATTGACTACTAAGACTATGCAAGATTCCTACCGAAGCATTCTCAATCTAGATTTATGTCTTTTCACAGACCAAGAACTTCTTGACACACTCAACATCCATTTTCCTAACATCCACATACATTTTGAGCTCCTTGTGTTGATAAATCCATTCGGTTATCATTGCCATAGGGGAGTGCAAAGCTTTGTTTCTAGCCCCTTCATATGCACCAGATATCTCCACAGGAATTTCCCGAGCTATAGCATTAGCTCAAGTTCGAGACATGACATAGCATCTTTCTACACTAGGAATATTGATCGTTGGCATTTTGAACATTATCCCAAGTTTCAAACAATATTCTAGGGTGGAATCGGAAATGGGAAATGTCCATGGAAACCATTGATGCCCTTTGCATAACTTCAAACAAAGAGAATTATGTGCAATCGTTTTGGTCTTTCTTCCATTCCAATAGAGGGATTCGATCTCATGACCCCCTACTATTACATGCCTCTTGCTTCAAGAGATATTTGATTTCCCTCATGGATCTGCCTCATGTGTGGTTTCAAGTGGAAAATGTATGGTTTCAAATGCTAATTTCTTCTCATTGATGTGCTTCTTCAACAAAAGTAGATCCCTAATTAAAATTCAGTAGAGATTTTAAAAAACTTGATTTTAAGTTGTTTAATCTACAAAATTTCAGTGCCAGGGGTTTTTCATGGTGTTGAGTCCATTTATACATTCAAAAATGTATTTTAAACATCAAAAAATCATATTTTTGCTTGAAATTGTATCGCGAAAAAAGCTATTTTCTATGAAAAAAGTTATTTTACATATAAGTTAGACTCATTTTAATTAATTTAAAAATATATATATAATTTATATTTTTTATTTTGTCTCAAATTATACTTTATTCTCAAGTATTAGTGTCTTGTTTTCTAAATATTATTGTTATAAATTAATATAAATAATAATATATTAAAAGTAATTTATGTTAAAAAAGTTGAAAAAGAAATAATAATAAATAAATATTTATTATTTTTTAGAATTATTAAGTTTTAATTTAAATTTGTAAATGAATAAAAAAAAAAATTATTATCTTAAAGCTAATTCAACATAGTCTAATTAATAGACAAAATGGTTTTTTTTTTGCTCGAATCCTACAATACAATTTCTAGCAAGATTGTGATTTCTTGTTATTTAAAATACATTTTTGAATGCATAAATGGATTTTGCATTTTGAAAAAATTGAGTGGCTTAATCTTTTCAAATTAAACAACTTAAGCATATGATTTTCCAAAATTTGTACTCAAACTTGAATCAAATTGGCTAAAAAAAATGCTCCCAAAAGAACAATTTTGTTTATTAATTAGACTACCAAACTTATTCATAATCTTGATAAAATGTCATAGCCTTTAATTATTAATCTATTTATAAATTATAGTATTTGATTCTTGATTTATTTATCTATAATTTTTTAATTTCACATATAAATTGAGATGGATATTTCCATATATATTATTTACTATAATTATTGTTAAAGTGTTTAATGGGTCTCTTATATGCAATGGATTTGTATTTGCATCTATTATATCATTAATATATATAGTTATATTTTATATTAAATATTTTAATGGACCACACATATAATTTGTATAATAAATTTATTACTATGTTAAATTTTGATGATGAAATATAACTATCCTACATTAAATACTAGTTATTTTTATTAATCTTAATTGATTTTAAAATCAATTAAAAATATTATTAAATTATAATTTTTTTAATTTCTCTTGAGTTAATTTTTTGTTGAAGGCTTCTTATTTCAACTTAAGATGGATGAAGATTTGTTGACTTTTTTATTTTTTTAATTGACAGCCTAGATTGATTTTCAAGGGAATATGCTCAGCATATGCTTAGTGTGAATGCTTATAAGGGTTGTAATGTGTTAGAGTTTGTTAGGTTGCATTAACTTTTAATCATTTTAAAAAGTTAGATTCGTGCCAAGTGGCTCCCCACCTACCAATTTCCTAGGGATTTGAGATTATTCCAATTCTAATAAGTTCCCCCATGATAAGCTCCCCATTATTATTTATAACATTCATTTATATATAAGCAAATTTTATTTAGCAAAATGGTCCATTACTTTTAATAAATTAGATTAATGCGAAGTGGATCCCTGCCCACCAATTTCCTAGGGATTTGAGATTATTCCAAGTCTAATAAGTTCCTCCATGACAAGTTCATCATTATTATTTATAATATTCATTTCTATATAGACAATTTTTATTTAGAAAAATGATCCATTTTACAATAAGATGTGTAATTCCTTTTTTTTCTCAAGTTAAAGTTGACTCATAACATTTTTATACATGGTTAATAAGGTAAATGTGTGCATTGGTAAGGCATTCTTGGTGTTGAAGTATTTTTTTTTTTTGTTATATTTATGAAGCCTTCGCTATATTAGCCACATTAATATTTTTAATGTGGTTGTACTAGTATATATAAATGTCACTTGAGTCTATAATTTACTAAACCATCCATTTTTAGTCATTGGATCTGATTGTGTTAAAGTAGCTTTTGAAAAAAGTGTTATCGCCCATGGTTTGTTTATAGACGATGATTTTATACTTTATATTTATTTAATCTATTAGTTTTTGCCCATGATTTTGTACTTTATATTGTAGAAATTTAATGTGTAGATTCAAAACTACTCATGAAATTTATTAAATCACAAGACTTGAAGCTACTCTACTCATCTACAGAAAGCAAATGACGATCATCGAGAGCACAAATCATTAACATGCATCAAGATTCAACACACATACAAAGAGATTTATCTAGGGGAAAGAAACTTCTCAAAACCCCTTACTATATGTATTGCATTAATCAAAGAATAGAGAAGAAATGCAATGCTTTCTCAAGCCTAAGCAACCCCTGCACTAGTATAATCTATCTCACTGCCTCATAGACTGACTCAAGCCAATACTTAGCCAATTTCTCAGCCTTCCAAGCTCTTATTTCCTTGCATTGTTTGATGAGGAATTAACCCTCTATTAATTAGGGAAATTACTCATTGAGAATTGTGAAATTCCTTTAGGCCCTTCTTTGACTACATGCACCACTTGTACAACTTGGAAAATTCTACAACTGATAGTACACTGCCCTTGAACTCCAATCTCAACTGGGTAACTTGAATTCTCTGCATGCATGAGTTAATTTAGGTTGATTGATCAGTTTAACTGGATGATCACTTAGTGTGAAAAAAGTTACACACCCTTGACTGAACCTCCATTAGTTCTACTAACAGTGAGAACTAGTTACACTGATAATAACTCAAATTAACTGAAATAGATTGCTACAAATTAGAAACCAATCATGTATAATTGAACTCAAGTGTCTCCAACTCGAATTTACTAAGTTAGCTGAGTGAAAAGACTCATGTCACCTCAGTTAACTACCTCCAAGTATTTTACTGAAATTGAAATTGAAATTTCTCCTAATTTAATCAAGGCAAAACTAAATTAGGATTTTCTTGCTACATTTTCAACACTCCCTCTCAATAAGAAAGGCATTGTCATATACCGCAATCCTACTTCTATGGAACTCGAATTTTCCTCTTGAGAAATCCTTTGTCAAAATATTTTTGTCTTGTTCCTCTGTCGAAATGTACTGCAACAACATAATCCGCCTCTACACAAAATATCATAAATGGTGATACCGGATGTCGATATGCTTGGATTGATCATGAAATACTGGATTCTCATAGAGTTTGATACAACTATGATTTTCACAGTAAATCACTATAGGATCCATCTTATGACCAAATAACCCAACAAGAATCTTTCTCATTCAGATAGCCTCACATGTTGTTTGAATTGTAGCCATGTATTCTACTTCTGCTGAGCTAAGTGCCACAGATATTTGCTTCTATTGTACCAAGAAACTATTTTGACCCAACACTAAAAATTCCTACTGAAGTTATCTTCTTGTCTGATGGAATCCCTACCCAATTTGCATCTGTGAAGCCTTGCAGCTTCACTCCTTTTGTCCGTCTGTACCAAAGACCAAACTGAGTAGTGCCTCTGAGGTATCTCAATATGTGTTCATGCCTTCCAATACAGTTTGGTTTGCTTAACAATCAATTGAATAAGTTGGTTAACAGCTTAACACATGTCTGATCATGTGTTCATCAAATACATGAGCGAACCCACAAGGTGCCTGTAGATGGTAGCCTCCACTTCCTCACCTAAAGTGGCATCCTCTTTCCTCCATTTACCTGCTAGAGGAGTGTCCATGGGTTGGATGCTCTCCATGTAGAACTTCTTCAGTATCTCATTAGCATACTTTCCCTGAGAGAAAAACAATTCCCCATCTCCTTTCCATACTTCCAAACCTAGGAAATAATGCATGAGTCTCATGTCCTTCATCTTGAACTCTCTTGCAAGGTCCTTTTAATTAAGTGCTTATCACCAGTAAGGATAAAGTCATCGACATATAAAACAATAATCAATAATTTACCTTCTATCACAATGTGATAAAAGTTTGCATCTCCTTCACTTTTGGTGAAGCCCAAACTGGCGAGACAGTTACCGATCCTGGTATACCAAGCATAGGGTGCTTTATTGAGTCCATACAATGCTCGCTTGAGTCTTCACACATGCAATTCTCTGTCAAAGGTTCCAAACCCCTTCGGCTGCTCAATATACACCTCCTCATCAATAAATCCATTGAGGAATGTTATATTCACATCATGTGGATCTTCCACTCCATCTGTGTTGATAGTGCTAGAATTGACCTAATGGATGAGTACCTTGCTACTAGAGCAAAGGTGTCCTCATAGTCTATACCCTCCACCTGAGGAACCCCTTGGCCACAAATTTGGCCTTGTGTTTCTCTATGCTCCCACATGCTGCATGCTTTACCTTGGAAAGCCATCTGTAACCAACCACTAATTTGTTTCTTGGTCTTGAGACAACTTCCCAAACATTGTTTCTGACAATGGAATCACATTCCTCTACCATAGCATTAATCCATATTGGTTGTTGCACTTCTTCCTCGAATGAGGATGGTTCTATCTCAACTAGCTCACTCATCATAGCCATGAACCCAATGTACCAATCCAGTGACCTTCTCTGCTTGTGTTTTGTTGTGGGTGCTCCCACATTCTATCTAGCATCCTACAGTAATATGCCAGCTTCCTTGGTTTTCTTCCTTCCTTCTCTAGATGTCTCTGCTTGAGTGGATGTCTCCAATATTTTCTCCTCTACTGGTGGCTACTCCACAACTTCCTAAGGTTCTTCCTTTGGATCCAAAATATCTTTATCGGGTTGTAACTAGAGCTCCCTCTCAAGATAACACCTCATTTCCTTCTCCTCATCAAACTTCACATCCTATTTGACCACTGTCATCCTGAGGGATGGAAAGTACACCCGATAGTTGTGAGGTGTATAAGTGTACCCCACAAAGATCCCAAAATTTGTTGTCGATTCTAGATTTTTCCTTGCTTCATTGGAAACATGATAGTAAATTGATGATCCAAAGATCTTGAAGTGTGACACATATGGTTTTTTCCTTGAAAAAGATTCCTCTAGTGTACTCATGCCAAGAATCCTATGAGGACTCATTTCCTGCAAATAGACCATTGTGTTGTATGCTTCAACCCACAAGTGTAGAGGTACGCTTTGGTCATGCAACATCACTTGTGCTTCTCCCACAATACTTTTGGTCTTCCTCTCAGCCACCCCATTCTGTTATGGGTTATCAGGTGTTGTCAACTCTCATTGAATGCCTTCCTTTGCACATAATTTTTTAAACTCATTCGACATGTACTGACCACCGTTATCTCTCCTAAGAGCCTTCACTTTCTTTCCAGTCTCTTTCTCAGCAAGTGCTTTAAACTCAGAAAATTTGGAGAATGTTTGGTCTTTCTTTTGCATGAAGTATATCCAAGACTTCCATGAGAAATCATCCACAAATATAACATAATACATGTGTTTGGTCGTGGAGGTTGTCGAGAAAGGTCCACATACATCAAAGTGGATCCTTTCAAGGATTTCACGTGCTTTATTGTCCTAATCATTGAAGGTGGATTTTGTGTACTTCCCCAATATACACCATTTTCATGTATCTCATTGATCTAGTGCTTCATTGGGGAGGCCTGTAGAAATCTGTTGCATGATCTTCAAAGCACCATGATGCAAATGACCAAGTCTTCTATGGCATAATTCGTCGACATCTCGGCTCTGCACCTTCTCTGATTTTGTGCTCAATGTTGCACAATCTTCCACATATAATTTGTAGAGGTTCTTCACTCAAATGTCGATCTTCTTCACCTGTCCCATGGTGATGTGTCTTAAGAAATCCTTTCTTTTGATGAATATCACATCGTAGCCATGGTCTTCCAACGCAGTGATGGAAACTAGATTCTTCTTCAGACCCGATACAAAGATCATATCCTTGAGCCTAAGAGGGGAGCCTGAATCCCTCTAAAAAGTAATTGTACCAATTTCGATCGTGTTCTACCTTCCATCATCTCCCATATCAATGTGCATTTGGATATCCTACTCCTCCAAGTCACTGAAAAAATCTTTGTTGCACATCATGTGGAATGAGGCACCGTTGTCTAGATACCACACACTATCCATCACTGTGCCTGTCATGCATGAAATGAGGGTAAAATCAAGTTTGAACTGTGAATCCAAGGCTTCACCCTCTGCTCCTCCTATGGTTTTATTGCCTTCTTGTGTGTACATTTCGTGGCATAGTGTCCCAGTTCATGATAGTGAAAGAACTTAATTTTGGACAAGTCTTTCTTCTTTCCCCCTGCACCCAATTTTTTTTGGATTGGGATTTCTTCCCTTTCCCTTTCTTTTCCTTTCCGACCAAGGTACAATTCTCCTCATCATCACCCTTGTATGAGTTTTGTCTCTAGTGTTCTGCCTTATCTCCTCCTGTACCAAATTGTACCAAAGGCGTTCCCAATTTGGTAGCTTCTCCCTCCCATTTACTGAATCCTGGTAGTTATGCCAGCTCTTAGGAAGGCCTAGAAGTGTTAGGATTACCATATTTTCCTCAGATATAGTAAAAAAAACTTGACCAATTTCATCATGACATTGTGTGAACCTGCTGAGGTACTGTGGAATTGTGTCGCCCTTCTGCATCTTGATATTCTGAAGCTTGTCCTTCAGTGCCAGCTTCCTGTGGTCACTACTGTTCTGGAACAAATTTTTCAAGGCCTACCACATTGCATATGGAGTCTCTTTCCCGTGGATATTTGAGACAATATGGTCTCAAACTCCCTCCAATATGATCCTCCTCGCCTTTTCTACACATTTATTCCATTCTGCTAGATCTTGAGCATCCGATGTTGGAAGCTTCGGGATGTCATTATATATGGATTCCTTCATCCCATTATCTTCCAACACTGCCTCCATCCTATCCTTCCAAGCAACATAATTTGAGCTACCCTCAAGGGCATACTTGAGTCTTAATCCATAGAAATCCATCCTGCTAGCTCTAAAGAATTGATCCTGCAAATTCGATCCACCTGCAAAGACAACTTCAAATTCTCTTCCCTATTATGATTCATGCTCTAATACCATGTATAAATTTAATGTGTATATTAAAAAATTCTCATGAAATTTACTAAATCACAAGACTTGAAGCTACTCTACTCATCTGCGAAAAGCAAATCACGATCGAGAACACAAATCATTAATATGCATCAAGATTCAAAACACATAAACATAGATTTATGTAGTGGAAAGCAACTTCTCAAAACCCCTCATTATCTGTACTACATTAATCAAAGAATAGAGAATAAATGCAATGCTTGCGCAAGCCTGAGCAACCCCTACACTAGTATAATCTCTCACTGCCTCACAAACTGACTCAAGTCAACACTTAGCCATTTTCTCAGCCTACCAAGATCATATTTTCTTGCATTTCTTGATGAGGAATTAGCACCCTCTTAATTAGGGAAATTACTCATTGATAATTTCACAATTCCTTTAGGCCCTTCTTTGACTACATGCACCACTTGTACAACTTGGTAAATTCTACAACTTATAGTACACTTCCCTTGAAATCCAATCTCAACTGGGTAACTTGAATTCTTTGCATGCATGAATTAATTTAGGTTGATTGATCAGTTTAACTGGATGATCACTCGGTGTGGAAAAAATTACACACCCCTAATTGAACCTCCACTAGTTCTACTAACAGTGTGAACTAGTTACACTGACAATAACTCAATTTAACTGAAATAGATTGCTACAAATTAGAAATCAATGATGTAGAACTAAACTCAAGTGTCTCCAACTCGAATTTACTCAGTTAACTGAGCAACAAGACCCATGTCACCTCATTTAACTACCTCCAAGTATTTTACTGAAGTTGAAATTTGAATTTCTCCTAATTTAATCAAGGCAAAATTAAATTAGGATTTTCTTGCTTCATTTTCAACATATATTTATCTAATTCATGAATTTATGTTCATTAAATTTTCTTTTATAAATTAATATGAACGAGATAGCTCAATGGAATTATTCGACTTTCATTTACATTTTATATTTTATATTCATGTATGTTTTCATTTGAATATTGATTATAACATATAAGCCTACATTTAATTTTTCTTTGTTTTCTTTTCTATATATGTTTTTCCTGACATTTGAAAAATGTTGACATACAATCTTACATTACACCTACACATCTTCCCTATATTGGGTTTTAGAGCGCCTCTCGACACAATGAACATTAACCTTGGTCCTAACCTAAGACCAATGCATTGATACATTACCTTATTTATATTGATTATGATTATTCAACATCATCTCATCAACCTTATATCATGCTCTATTTATAGCCATAAAAAACTCTAATTCATAGCTTCTCAAAGTAGTATAGGTGGTTGAAGGTCATTGGCCAAGATCTCAAGAATCTTGGGATTCCTAACCATTTTTTGACCAATTCTGATTATAGTTGATTTCCCTTTGAACACCAGTTGAACATCAATCTTAGTCGACTATGTGCATGTGCCTAATGTTGATCCCTTTGAATACTCTAGTCAATTATCATCTTATGTCGATTGCTCAACTACTTGTCAACTTTGAATGAGGTAACTAATCTAAACTTGAACATCATCCTATACAATTGATCATCAACTTATACTCTCATCAACCTTACTTGGACAATCCTATCGACTTGTTGTCTCATCTATAGTTCCCAACTAGACTTGATGAGGTTCATTCCCAGACACTTTAACCGACTACTGAGTGGACTCGCTTAACTCCAATTGACTGAGACTACTTGTAAAGAGTATAACACCTCAACATTATCCCACTTGTCACCTTCTTTGCATGAGCTATTGATGTAATGTTTTTACTGAACTAAGGCCCCTAGGCCCAACTCCTCTCTACACCAAGAGAATTTACCATAACTCACTTACTTTGTTAGAAATTCTGCAACATTTTTCACCATGTCCATATTTACCCACAACACCTTTTTTATTTCCACCATGTTTCTAATGAAATGGTATTATGCATCAATTTGTCTTTTCCTTGAATGGTAAGCTAAGTTATTTTCTAGGAATATTTCTCTCTAACTATCACTACCTATCCTTACTTATTGTTGAAAAAACCAAATCTCTAAAAATAGTTGCCAAAACTAGATTGCTTCCTTTCTTGCATGAGTGGCTACTATGTATTTAACCTCCATCATTGATAGTTCCATAAACAATTGTCACTTACTCATCTAGCTAATAGCTCCATCAAACAACTTGAATATATATTCACTAACCGACCTTCCTTTGTTTAGAACGCTAGCCAAATCGACATTTATAAATCCTTGTATAAGTGTTTCACTATCATCCTTAGGTCTTCCATGGTAGAAAATCACATGATCACTTATGCCATGCAAATATTTTAATACTCTTTTGACAACAAATCAATGCTCGTTTCCAATTTTTGTCATGTATTTATTCAATACTCCAATAGCATGAGAAATATATGATCGAGTGTAGACTATTGCATAAATGAGATTTCCTACAACACATACATATGGAATGGTCCATATCCTCTCTTTTTCCTGTGTATTTGGACATTTTTTAGGAATTAGTATTGCTCAACAAGAATTGGTGCCTTCATCAGTTTACAATCCTACATGTTTAAATGCTTCAAAATTGTCTCAATGTACTTCCTCTGATTTACCTCAATGTCCTTTCCCAAATATCACATCTATAATGTAACCTATCTTTCTTGTCATTGAATCCCGCAACTTTTATCCTTTCTTTCCCTCCTTACAACTGCTCAAAATACACTTGATTTCCTTGTTATCCAACTTTGTCGTCTTTTCCTTTGGAACATGGACAAAAGCCTCACAACCAAAAACCATGAGATGTGTGAGTGATGCATTTGTACCAAACCATACTTCATATGGATTTTTGTTGACCAACGTTGATCATGGAAACCTATTTACCAAGTAACACATAGTGTTGACTACCTTTGCCCATAATTATTATGTTAATCTCGCACTAATGAGCATGTTCCTCACCTTTTACATCAACATCATCTTGATTCTTTCATTGACTCCATTCTACTAAAGAGTGTATGTAGTAGTCATTTGGCATACTATCCCATGCTTTTTGTAGAACTACTCAAATGTTTTACCATGGAATTCACCTTTGTTGTCAATTTTTGGCACCTTTACCTTCCTATATATCTCATTCTCCACAAGAGATTTGAACTCCTAAAATTAATGAAAACCTTAAGCTTCTTCTTGAGTAAATACAACCATGCCATCTTGAAGAAATCATTGATGAAGGAAATATAATATATAGATTCACTAACGATTTTATTGGTACTTGCCCAAATACATAATATGAACTATGTCCAAAATTCCCTTTTTCCCTGTAGCACCAGATGGGAATCTAACAATATTTTGTCTTCCATAAATACAATTCTAGAGTCCGAAGATTGTCCTACTATGACATCCTTTTTGCCTAATGATCCTCTCTTTTTCCTATATATTTACCACCTAAATAAAGCCACATCTACCAGGTTTTGATGAAGGTATGCAATAATATGTCTTCTTGTTCATATTTAACTCTATACCCTATTGTTTTGTTAAAGTTGCAATTGGCTACCGAATTAGTCTGTTTCTACAGCTAATCCAGGTTTCTGCAGTTGTCTCCATTGTTTGCAAGAGTTCCAGGTTAGCAGCGAAGGGTGTGGATGGATAGAGGATGGCTCCCTCATGGATCCCCTCCTATCCCCTCGAAATTGTTTTCTTAAAGAAGTGCAAGAGATCGTTGTCAAACTCCAAGTCAATCGTCGGATTAACGTAGAACAAAACCTGAGATCAGTTGAAACCTTATTGTTTTGCTTTCGGAATAGCAAAACAACGGTTTAGTGATATAATTTTAGATAGGATAGAGATATTAGGCTTGAATTATTCATACAGTTATGCCAAGAGACCTGTTATAAAACTAATGGCCGCACTATGATTTGGGTGCACGTCGAATGATATAATTGTGAACAGTTTGTGAATTCTGTGTGAATAGAATTGGTTTTTGTGTGCAAGCATTGTGTTGATTGGAAGCTCTGAACTGCTATGTGGATGGCCCCTACAAACAGTGGCAGGTTTTAATCAAGTGCAATATGATTTCCTTTAATTCTTCAATTGCTATGTTTTGTGTGACAATGCAGCATAATGATTTCACTAGCGAATTGTTATTTGCATAAGAACTTTAAGTTGGTTTATATGTAGTTTAGTTTGTCATTTAATTTGCTTTATACCCGATACAACATGGTCCTTTTATTTGATTATTATCTAGCATAATTGAAGTGTGTTCAATTCATAATATAGATGTTGCTTGGGTTATGTTGTTTGAGCGAAAATTGACTAAGTAAAAGAGTGAGAAGTTCTCTCCAAAACAATTGAGTTCAGGCAATATTTCTTCATAGTTGATAGAATAAGTTTCTTTTTTCACTTAGAGAATTAGAAGCTAAAGATTCAAGATCAAAAATCCCAAAACAATATAATACAAGTAGAACCACTCTCACATCATCTACAAACTAATTGGATAGAGATTAATTCCTAGGAAACTTAACCAACATCCCTAAGAATTACGACACTAATATAATTGACAAACACCACCTCCATCTTAAGTTTAGATCTTAACAAATACATAACGACCTAATGAATAACTTCTAAGCACATATTGTGCACTTGTACTTCATCAGTCTACACACCCTGGTTGACAATTTATGATTGACAATTCAAGGACATTGAATTGACCAAACATTTTGGCGCCGTTGCCGGGGAAGTACAATTAGAAGTTAAAAAAAACATCATTAATTTAAAACATGACATGCGTAGGGATAGAGACTCTAGGGGTAGATTTGTAGGACGAGGAAGAAGTTTAATTCCCACAAATCCACTCACTTCACCACGATTTCAAGATTCCACACCACCTACTCAAACCTGAATTCCATTTAGAGGTCGACAAAGACTTCCTGAAGTCTCAAGATTAGAAATTCAATCCAGAACTTCACCCACTTCTTCTACTGAAGTTGTAATTGAAGAAAATCCTACATCCCCAACTACAGGAGTAATCTTTCTATCCCCCACTGGTGAACAAATTTTGGGAGAAGAATTAGAAATTCCTAGTGAAGAAGAGGAATTGGAAACTCATTTTGAGCAACCATTGATAGAGGAACTAGAAAGATTAGAAGAACAATATATTAGCTCCGAATAATTTATCATGGCTAAAGAAGGGGAAGGAGAAGTACACAATGTCCATGGCGAAGAAGATAGGATTGGAGGAAGAGGAAGAGGTAGAGGTAGAGGAGGGGGTAGAGGCAGAGGAAATCAAGATCCTTCGGGATTCCCTATTATTGATGAAGATACAACCCTCACAATGAAAAATATATCACCCTCGATTCTTCCTAATTTCAACGAGAAAAGAAACGAAGATCCAGAAACATTTCTCTTCGAATTTGAGATATTATGCAGATCAGATGAGTATCTGCATGATGCTCAAAAGTTAAAATTGTTCCCTGCCACATTAAAAGACTCAGAATTAAAATGGTTCATGAGTCTAGGAGTGCATTTTATAACAACATTGGGACAAATGAAAGAGGCTTTCTTAGGCAAATATAGAGATTATTGTATGCCTAATAACCTTAAAGATGAAGTCTTCAAAATGACACAAAAAGAGGATGAAAATCTTGAAGACTTGGTAGAAAGGTTTGTTTATAATGTTAAAAGAGAAAAAATGGATAATTTGGATGAAGAAACCTTAAAATCTCTTTTACTCAGAGCCGTTAAAGATGAATGGATAGATCTCCTTAACCTAACTGGAAAAGGAGATATTTCCCAACTACCATTTGCAGATATTTGTGATTTATGTGTACATATCTCAAGGGGTAAATCACGAGTTGTAAAGAGTCCAAGAGACCCTCTCTTGTCGAGAATAAACAAGTCTGCAGTTGGGACAGCTAGCAAAGCAGAAATAGGAAATTTTCTTGACACCTTCAAAACAGATATTGTAGGGAGCCTAAGTGAACAAATAGACACCCTTAAAATACAAAACAAGCAAAATTCCGAAAATGCTACATTGTCTATCTTTTGTCCCAAATGTCGGAAGAAACATGCTCTAAGAGAGTGTCCCTTAGACTCAAAAGCCATAGAAACATGTGTCATATGTGCAGATAACCATGATACAAAGGAATGTCCATCATTACCAGGTCTTAAGGTTGTATTCAATGATGAAGGAATCTCAAAACCAGTAGACCCTCTCTACTTTATAGCCAAAAGACCATGGTAAAACCCCCAACCAAATTAATCACAAGCATTTAGACCACAACAATTTTCCCATTCTTCACAAAGTAATTGGAATTTAGCCTGGCATCCTTGGGCTCTGCCATAGTCACAACCTTGGAATCAAGGATGGCAAAATCCTTATGGAGCCTATGCTACATATCAACAATACTCGCCATCTTACCTTCCACCACAATTCTAACCCCTTTCTAATCAAATTCCTCAAGCTAATCAATTCCCACAAGTCCCAGTTCATAATCAAAACCCACAATTTTCCCTACCATTTCCAAAAAATTCAAGTCAACTACCCGCTCAACCACTTCCAAATCCTAATAATAAATTGCCACAACAACCAGTGTACAACATGGAGGGTCAAAATCCTCAAACTTATGTAATAACCCCACTAGACCTAAACAATGTCCAATTAAGGTCTGGAAGAGTATTACCAAAAAAAACCTCCTATTTTCATTCAAAAAACAAAATCTGATCTTCAAAAACATAAAAATCAATCAGAAAAAGGGGAGACTTCTCTCCCTCAAAAAGAAAATAAACAAAGAGAAGAAATTCTAATAGAAGCTCCTATCATAGAACAACCCTTAATATCAGTTAAACCACCTTTCCCAGAAAGGTTGAAAATCGATGGAGTAGAGAAACAAATTATCTTGCCTTATTACAATATGATGGATGAATTAAGAAATGTTTGTATTAAGATTCCTTTATTACAAGCCATAAAATAAATACCAATTTTTGCGAAAACAACTAAGGAATTAAGTACACAACGATCAAGGAGAAGAAGAAAAGATATAAAAAGAATTCAGTTAGTCGGAAAAATTGCAGACATTATGATGGGAAAAACAACAATTCAAAAATATTTAGACCCAGGAAGCCACATTGTAAAAATTCACATCAATGGGCCTGAAATACCAAACACACTAATTGATCTAAGAGCAACCATAAACATAATGAGCAAACAAGTTATGGACACACTTAGGCTTCCTAACCTTCAACACACACCAACCTTATTGCAATTAACAGATGGATCTGTTATTAAACCAGATGGTGTGTTAGAAGATGTTTGTGTATCTTTAGATTCTTGGGAATACCCTGTTGATTTCATGGTCTTAACACCCAAGAATAATCTAGGAGGACACCCATTAATTCTAGGAAGGCCTTGGTTGGCTAAAGCTGATGCTTTTATTGGTTGTAGATCAGGCGATATGTTTATCTCAGATGGAAATTCTACAAATAAATTTACATTATTCCTCCCTGCAAGAACAACAATAGATACAAAAACTGAAGAATGGATAGAAGATGGAGAAGACATACAACCTATTTTTGTCACTGAACAAGTGAAAGAGGAAGACCAACTTTTAAATTTACTAGAAAATAATGAATCATCCTCACATTATGAGGGTAGTCGAAATGAATATCTCTCATCTAAACAAGTATCATTTTTGTCCATGGAAAAATTTGGGAATTCCTCGATAGAAATCTTTCCGGGAAAAACCTTAAATGTCAATGAAAACTTGGAAGACATGCAAAAGATATAATTGATAAAAAAAATTATAGAAACATTCTTTTGCTTTTGCATGGGAATACACTAACATGAGAGGGATTGATCCTAAAGCTTTCATACATCATATCTATGTTGAACAAAATGCAAGACCAGTTA
This sequence comes from Pinus tabuliformis, assembly GCA_031772625.1. NCBI lineage: Eukaryota > Viridiplantae > Streptophyta > Pinopsida > Pinales > Pinaceae > Pinus > Pinus tabuliformis. The sequence goes on from CM062804.1 coordinate 594,621,175, forward strand.
GACAACCTCAGCGAAGAATGAACCCAAATCTAAAAGAAATTGTTAAGGAAGAATTGCAGAAATTATTAAATGTAAATTTCATCTATCCAATATCTGACAGTCAGTGGGTTTCACCCCTAGTAATCGTCCCTAATAAGAATGGAAAATGGAGAGTATGCATCGATTGCAGGGAATTAAACAAAGCAACATTAAAAGACCACTTTCCACTACCTTTCATAGACCATGTCTTAGATACTTTAGCAGGGAAAAAATATTTTTCCTTCTTGGATGGGTTCAGTGGATATAACCAAATTCAGGTAGCTCCTTAAGATCAAGATAAAACGACATTCACTTGTCCATGGGGAACTTATGCTTACTCGGTACTTCCCTTTGGGTTATGTAATGCTCCAGCAACATTCCAAAGGGCAGTCCTCGGCATTTTCTCTGACCTTATCCATGATTGTGTGGAAGTGCACATGGACGATTTCACAGTCTATGGGGATTATTTCAATGAAGCATTGGAAAATGTGGAAAAATTCTTAATAATATGTAAAGAAACAAATCTCTCGCTAAGCCATGAAAAATGATTCATGATGTTTAACGAAGGAATTGTTTTAGGTCATCATATTTCAGAAGGTGGAATCAAAGTAGACTCATCTAAAGTTGAATTCATTTCTAAATTATTAGTGCCAAGTTGTCAAAAGGATGTTAAAATTTTCCTCGGTTTTACTGGATATTATAGAAGATTTATAGAAAACTTCACAAAAATTGCATCCCCACTCTTTAGACTACTCACCAAATACTGCGAATTCAGTTGGGATTCTGAATGTCAAGTTGCCTTTGAAACTTTGAAAAAGAGAATTTTTTAAGTACCCATATTAAAAGGACCTAACTGGAAATTGCCTTTCCATATCTCAATAGATGCTTTAGATTCAGCCTTTGGAGTTGTTTTAGGACAAAAATATCTCACTCCTTATGCCATTTATTATACTAGTAAAAATTTAACTCCTGCGGAGTTAAATTATACTGTAACCGAAAAAGAGTTCTTAGTTGTAATTCATGCCATTAATAAATTCAGACATTATATAACTGGCTATGAAACTTTTGTCCACACAGACCATTCTGCCATTAGATACCTAATGAATAAACCAGTCACTAATGGAAGAATAACTAGATGGCTCCTACTTTTACAAGAATTCAACATAACCATTCTAGATAGGCCAAGAAAACAAAACACAATTGTCGATTTTCTATCTAGAATACAAAATGAAAACAATGATCAACCTGTAGAAGATAAATTTCCTGATGAATATCTCTTTGCAGTATCTACTAAATCACCTTGGTATGTAGATATTGCTAACTATTTGGCCACAGGAAAAATTCCATTTCACTTATCCCCTAGAGAAAAGAGAAGAATAGTCCACAATAGCACATCCTATTCATGGATAAATGAGGAATTATATAAGATAAGACCAGATCTCATCATCAGAAGATGTGTTCGAGAGGACGAAATACCAGAGATACTAAAAGCTTGTCACGATGAGCCATGTGGAGGACATTTTTCTGACAAGGGAACTGCTTACAAAATCCTGCTTTTAGGATATTATTGGCCTTCCATTTTTAGGGACACCAAGGAATATGTTAAAAGATGTGACAGTTGTCAGAGAATGGGCAAACCTACTCTTTCAAATGAAATGTCACTACAACCACAGGTACTTATCGAACCATTTGAAAAATGGGCACTGAATTTTGTTGGGCCAATCAACCCACTTTCGAAGCAAAAGAAGTATATTCTGGTATGTATTGATTATGTCACTAAATGGGTAGAAGCTAAAGCACTTCCTTTTGCTACTAAAAACACTATAGTTTCATTTCTTTTTTAGTATATTTTTACTCATTTTGGTGTCCCAAGAGAAATTTCCAGACTAGTGCAGAAGCTTGTAGACCAATACAAGATAAAGCATCGGAAGTCAACTCCATACCATCCACAAGCCAATGGACAGGTTGAGTCCACAAATAAGGTGATCGAGGCTATCCTTAGAAATACTGTACATCTACACAGGAAAGACTGGGTGGAAAAGCTTCCAGAAGCCTTATGGGCCTACAGAACTACATGGAGGAATACTACAGGGCATACTCCCTATGAACTTGTTTATAGGAAGCAAATCTTACTTCTAATAGAGTTTGAGATCCAGACCTATAATACAGCAGTCTAGTTAGATCTTGACTTGTCAGAAGCTCGGAAGCAAAGCATGACACAATTAAATGAGTTCGATGAAATCAGACAAGAAGCCTTCCAGAGGACCAGCTTAGTACAACAACAGAGGTCAAGATGGCATGATAAGTACATTAAAGAAAGGAAGTTTCATCTGGGAGATTGGGCATTTCTCTTTGATTCAAAACTCAAAAAAATTCAAGGGAAATTCCAAACCCATTGGCTTTGACCTTATGAAGTTGAGAATGTCTTTGACAATGGTGCAGTTAGAATCAGGACTATTGACGAAGAGAGAACTCCTCTATTAGTAAATAGACATCGACTCAAGCTTTACCAGAAACCATTAACAAAAGAGGAATTGTTAAAATGTTTTAGGATAATTCAGAACTGAAGATGCTTAAGAAGAATTCTTCTTATTTTCCACCTTAGGAATCTTCATTCAGTTTGTTCTTCAATAGAAAAAAAAAAAAAAATATATATATATATATATATATATATATATATATATATATAATAGATTATATGTATATATATATACATATAATAATATGAAAAATAAAAATAGAATAAAATAAAATAAAATTTTGTATAAACATGAAAACGAAAATTTTATTGGCATGTTTATATAGAAAATTTAAAGTGAAAACGAATTTGTTGGCACTTCAAATTCTCTTTTCAAATGCAAAAAAAAAAAAAAAAAAAATCATCTACTAAAGCCTTTTTTTCTCTTAAGTTGCAGAATCAGCAACTTTCTGCAACTTGGACAAGTTTCCGCAGCTAAAACAAGTTTATACAACCTAATAATTTTGAAGTCTACGAAGATGCTTGGTGATCTAGATTAAAGGACAGTTGACAGCAAGGTACTTGCAGGAGATCAAAGGACAACAAATAAGGTTAGCAAAAGAAGATCAAAGGTATGTGTTGCTTTAATTTAACAATAGGGAAGGTTATATAGCATGTATGACTAAGAAGATATAGTACTAAAGTGCAATCATTATAACCTAAGGGTAATGGCCACCTAACAAGATATCATATGCCACCACTTTAAAAGTCATGTCACGACCTTATGCCAAATCTGCCAAATTAATTACCAAATCATAAGTTTGAATGCGCCTAACGGTCGGATTCATTCCCATAATCCTTATGATAACCCATCCATTCTTCCCTATTCTTACACTCCTCTAAACCTTCATAACCACTCCATCTTTCTGCCAGCTAGCAAACCCTACCAGCTCCATTTTCCTGTCAAGGTAGACAATCTTCGAGGCAAAGCATCCTTCGGAATGGGGATAATTGTTTGAACTGAGCCAGCAGGGAAGCAATTCCTGGAGGGATACCCACAAACTAGGGAGCTACTGCAAAGGAGACAATCGTTGCAGTTCATTGAAAATTTTAACGAATTCCACAAGGAGGTAACAAAGACATTTGCGCGCTCATTCGATGGAATTGAAGCAGAAATTAGGGACATAAAGCTCACAGTAACAGAGTCTATGATCGCCAAGGCTACAGAGCTGCCAAGAAATGGAGAAAAATGGTTTTAAAACATAGGATTGACAACGAGGACTAGAAGGTCTTCCTCAAGAATCCAAACATGGACACTACAGTCTACAAAAAAGGTATTCCCAGCTCTGCTCTTAAAAACAAATGGAGAAACTTATTACTTGTGCTTTAGAAGTTTATCACTTGTGAGGGTAGGTTTGGGCAAATGTATTTTTATCATGTTAGGATGATGATGCACTTCCTTGAGGATCATCAAATGAACCTCCACTATTTCCTCTTAAATAGCCTCAAGAAAATGTCTACAAATGTTCAGAAGAAAATTCAATGCATAGAAAACACCATGTATCATCATGGCCTGGTAAAAATATTGGTCGAATTTCATCTCCAAAGTATAGGGGATAACTGGGAGAGTTTCCTAGTAAGGAACCACTTTGAAGAAAAATCCCCAGAAAAAGCAAGTAGCAGCAGGGCCCTCAGAGGGAGGAAGAGAACCATAGAAATGATAAAGGAACATGCACCTCAAACTCAGACAGAAGTAATAGAAGAAGAGTTGCCTATAGTAAATATTTTGTAGAGAATGAAGAGTGGAAACCCTAGAAGAAAGAAAGCCAGCCCGGGTAAAGAAGAATTCTCACAAACTAAGACCTCTCCTCTAGAAGAAAAATCAGAGAATAAAAGGAGGAAAGTGCAGAAAATACAAACCCCGGGGTTGAGGAGGAGCACGAGGTTGAGCATGATTCCATAAACAACCTCAAAAACTACAGAATATATTAATCTTGAGGAAAATGAGCCAAATGAAAATGAGCCAACTAAAGATGAGCCAATAGAGAATACTCCAATAAAGATTGAGCCAACAGAGAATACTCCAACAGAGATTGAGCCAACAGAGGATGAGCCAATTGAAAACCCTAGAAATTCTCCAACAGGGTCACCGAGATCATCACTAAGAACCATAAGCCCAATGCATAGTCCGGGAATTGACCCCGCTCAGCAAGAAATATATGACTATATAGAGTCACTAGAAAGGAAGGAGACAACAACAAAGGAAACAATTCAGAGCCCTAGAGAAGGGAGCAACTAGGTAAATGAACAATCAGCCTCAAACATCTTGAAGCAGGAGATATTTGAACTAGAAACACTGAATCGGTATCTCAAAAATGAGAATCAAGCCTTGAAGACACAGAGTGAGATATAGATTGCAAAGAGTGACAATCTGATCCTACATCTAATATTGTGGTATAAGAAAAACAAGAAGCTGAAGAAAGAAAACAGAATTATGCAGAGAGAGATTATCAGTTTAAAGTACAAAATTCTAATGAGGAAGCCTAGAATGTCGATCTTTGCCAAAAAGAAGAAAACAGTGAAACATGGAGATGATAAACAAGAGGCACAAGCGAATGACAAGGAAGAAGTGTATGAGGACATACAACATCTCCAGTCCGGGGGAATGTAGAGTCCGAAGATTGTCCTACTATGACATCCTTTTTTCCTAATGATCCTCTCTTTTTCCTATATATTTACCACCTAAATAAAGCCATATCTACCAGGTTTTGATGAAGGTATGCAATAATATGTCTTCTTGTTCATATTTAACTTTATACCCTATTGTTTTGTTAAAGTTGCAATTGGCTACCGAATCAGTCTATTTCCGCAGCTAATCCAAGTTTCTGCAGCTATCTCCATTGTTTGCAAGGTTCCAGAGTTCCAAGTCAGCAGTGAAGGGTGCAAATGGATAGAGGATGGCTCCCTCATGGATCCCCTCCTATCCCCTCGAAATTGTTTGCTAAAAGAAGCGCAGGAGATCGCAGTCAAACTCCAAGTCAACCACTGGATTAACACAGAACAGAACCCGAGATCAGTTGAAACCTTATCATTTTGCTTTCGGAATAGCAAAACAATGGTTTAGTGATATAAGTTTACATAGGATAGAGATATTAGGCCTAAATTATTCATACAGTCATGCCAAGAGACCTGCTATAAAACTAATGGCCGCACTGTGATTTGGGTGCAAGCCGAATGATATAATTGTGAACAATTTGCGAATTCCATGTGAATAAAATTGGTTTTTGTGTGCAAGCGTTGTGTTGATTGGAAGCTCTGAACTGATATGTGGACGGCCCCTACAAACAGTAGCAGGGTTTAATCAATTGCAATATGATTTCCTTTAATTCTTCAATTCTTCTGTTTTGTGTTACAATGCAGCATAATGATTTCGCTAGCGAATTGTTATTTGCATAAGAAATTTAATTTTCTTTATACCTAGTTTAGTTTTCCATTTAATTTGATTTATACCCAGTACAGCATGATCCTTTTATTTGCTTATTATCTAGCATAATTGAAATGTGTTCAATTCATAATATAGATGTTTCTTGGGTTATGTTGTTTGAGCGAAAATTGAATAAGTAAAAGAGTGAGAAGTTCTCTCCTAAACAATTGAGTTCAGACAGTATTTCTTCATAGTTGATAGAATAAGTTTCTTTTTGAACTTAGAGAATTAGAAGTTGCAGCATAAATATTCAAGATCAAAAATCCCAAAACAATCTAATACAAGTAGAACCACTCTCACATCATCTACAAACTAATTGGATAGAGATTAATTCCTAGGAAACTTAACCAACATCCCTAAGAATTACGACTCTAATATAATTGCCAAACACCACCTCCATTTTAATTTTATATCTTAACAAATACATAACGACCTAATGAATAACTTCTAAGCACATATTGTGCACTTGTACTTCATCAGTCTACGCACCGTGGTTGACAATTTATGATTGACAATTCAAGGACATTGAATTGACCAAACAACAATGTTCAAATAAATTGAATTTCAAAGAGTTTCCAGGTAATCCTTCAGTCATACCTTTGTTATGCATAGCTTGAAGTCCTTTATCTCTAGTGTGTCTCATTCTCTTATGCCACATCATGATTTCATCAACTAGACAAGAGGTTGCCCATCAATTTACAAATTGTACATTGTCCCAATATGAACACCTTTCATCAACACCATTTCATAATGAACCATAATACATGAATTCTTCTTGAATACAGTATGCACACCTGCATCACTGATTCAACTGATATAGATTAGATCTTTGGCTAAAGCGTAAATATGTAGTGCACTTGAAAATGTTTTACTCTAACCATCCTTTAGTATTATTCAAATTTGACCCCAACCAACTATTTTGGTTATTATTTCATCCCCTAGATAGACATCCCCCGCATCATATTCTTCATACTCATAAAACCACTCTTTGTGGGGTGTCAAATGATAAGATATTCCTAATTCAATTAGCCATTCCTCTTGATTTGATTATGTACTCGTTGAAGCTAAATACACATCCCCTCCTTCATCTGAAGAAGTTCTCCCTTCAATCAAATTCTCATCAGATCCCTTGCTTTGCTTAGCAATATTCGACTTATAACATATTTTGAAATGCCCTACTTTAGTGCATTTCTATCACCTTATTGTCGACTTAGCATGAAACTTAGATATTCATTTTGACCGAGATATCCCTCTGCAGAATTTACCTTTACCTATGAAAACTAGTTGACTTCTTACTAACAACACATCTTTGGGCAATAGTTCCATGTTCCTACACCTCATCTCCTTTGATACTATAAATGTAACCACATCATCAAGATTCAATGTGTTTGTATTACTCCCAATAGCCACAACTAAATTATCCATGAGTCTCACAAAGATCACAATAGACTAATACCCTTTTCCTTTTCTCTAACAGAGATATCCATACTCAATAATTGATTTATCGTTGTATTGAATGCATGTAGGTGTTATGTGACCAAGTCACCCTCTATAATTCTCAGAAGATAGAGCTTCTTCCAAAAAAACAAGTTATTAACCAATGATGTCAACTTGTATAAGTTTCCTAATTTATCCCACAGTTTCTTGGTAATGTCTTCCCCCGAGAAATTTAGTACACCAAATATGCATGACATACTCCTCACTTTTATTTCAAATTTCTCATGGTCCTCCATCAACATGCCAATCAAAGGTGTTATTAGATGCATAGAAACCCAATGATCTTAGAAAATGATGAGATATTTTGTTGTAAACTTCCAAAGATCAAAATTTTGGCCAATAAACTTCTCAATCTCAATTCTTGTACTACTATCCATTCTTATTTAATAGAAAGTGTCTTAAGACTCTCGCTCAAACAAGCTTATCTCAAATCTAATCAGTAATGTCTTTCTTGAACAAATCTATGTTCAAGATTCACAACTTGGATATTATAGGAATCCATCTATATCCAAAATGAACTATGATACCAAATGTTTTGCTTAAGGAACCTAATTTATACTTCAAATACCAAAGTACCAATACAAATTCAACTAGACATGTAAACTAGACTAGAATCTTAATTAACATAAACCTTTAAATGCACGTCAAAGAACTTAAAGAACAAAAACTAAACATTGTCACAACAGAATATTCATACAACACAAATATTTTACCCTTAAAACCCTCAACTAGGAAAACTAGCTAACCTTTTAGCTTTGTCGCTCTTATATTCTCCACTAAATACTAAATCCAGATTGCAATGAACATCAGCCTTAATCCACAGCAAAGATGAATGCGCTTTTGCATCACATGATATCTATCTATCATGATTATTCATCATCCTCTCATCAACCTTATCTCATGCTTTATTTATAGGCACAAAATACCTTAGTGCATAGATTTTCGAATCAGTATAGGTGATTGAATATCACTGGCCAAGATCTTAGGAATTTCAAGATTCCTCACCATTTTTTGACCAATTCTAACTATATTCAATTTCCCTTCAACCATAAGTCTCAATCAACTATGCATGTGTGCCTAACTTTGATCACTTTAATTGCTCTAGTCAATTATCAATTTCTATCAATTTCTCCACTTCCGATCAACTTCGAATAAGGTGACTCTCTAAACTTAACCATCATCATATTGACTTGACTATCAAGTTATCTTCTCATTGACCTAACTTCAACCATATTTTCAACTTGTTGTTCCAGTCGTGTTTTCTCGACTAGACTTGTTGAGGTTTATGCCTTGTCATCTTAGCAAAAAATTCAATCTATCAACTAGATTCTACTATATTTAAATTACATGCAAAGAGTACAACACCTCAGAAATAGGAGAATTATATTCATACCCAAGTATTCAATCTAGTAGCATGATTCGTGAAATTTCATATCTCATTAATGCGAGAGGTCACCTCAAAAGTTTGGTGGATGAATACACAAACATGTAAGTTGACATTGTGCATTCAGTAGAAGGATACTTAACCTTCATTATTCAATTTCCAATATCTAAAACTTGTGCATTCATAGTGGAATTCATTTAACTACAATCCCAACATTCATGTATAAATACAAACTTATTCCATGCATTCTAAAAGATTTTGTTGTGTTATGGTTATGCTACCAAAATTATATCAAAGAGTGAGAAGTGAATACATGACCATGTAAGTTGACCTTCTACATTTAGTTAATTTAGTCACATGGGTGCCAATATCAAATTCTTAAATGTTCACGGTGGAATTGAGTCACTTACAAGCCCAACTTTAGCTTATAAATACAATCATCTTTCGTGAATTCTACAAGTTTATGTCATACTAAAATTATTCTACCAAGAGTCTATCAAAGAGTGAAAATTCCCTTGCCTCCACTCACAATTAGTTTATTTCCTTGTCCTTATACTCCCTCAATCCTCTTCAAGGTGTTGATCACATAAGGGGGAGTGATGTTGATTTTGATAATCTAATTATCCCCAAGTTCATTAACTCTTTGTGTTAATTGGAACGATTCATAAGACCATTGTTGTAACCAAGGGACCAAAGCCAAAGGTGTTAGGCCTATCGCACTCCTCGCAACCATTGGTGATCTCTTTGTTTTAAGTAGAGGAGGTCAAAATCGATGGTGGTTTAATTTGATCACATCACTTTTGCACACAATGAAGGACCTGAAGTCAGTTCCACTACAAATAATGCTCTTTATATTACACTTACAAGAAATATTTGTTGATATTGTAGCTTAGAAGTGTTAGAAAATGTAACTATGTTCAGTCTTCAATAATGTACTTGAGACATTATGTAATGTACTTGTCAAAAGAATAAAGAAAATAATTTTTATTATTGTAACAATGACTTATTAAAGCATGAGTTTCATGCTTGGATCATCATTATATTAGTCAAAGTCCCCATTATGGTCTTCTAGGATTAATATTGAGTTTATAGAGTCATTGTACATTCAAAGAGACCCTTCTTGGGCTTTTGAATCATGTAAAAAGGTTATATATCAAGTCAAATATGAATTTTGTACCTCCACATCATGTCAACCTAAGAGAGATCAATTCAGCCTAAGTACCCTCATTCGACCCACAAGAAGCCTATATATACAAGGATTTCCAAGTCATTTGGAGAATTCGCTCTCAAGCAAGTTCGATATCTCAAGAAGAGATGGAGAAGTGTGAAGTTTTTTTCTAGGATGTCAAAATAAGTGCAAGTTTGGGGAAGTATATAGAGAGGAAGAAAATCGAGATTTTGGTGCCTCTCTCTCTCTGTTTCGTGGTCTGGGCTAGGAGATCATGGTTTGGGTTGGGTTGCATGTTGTCGAAAGTTTTTGCCTAGTCGAATTTGTTGGAAGGGGTCGAAGATCTAGGAGGTTGACATGGTGTGGAGGGAAATTATGGTCTTGGTCTAGGGTAAAGAGTCTCAAAGAATACTATTGAAAGGAAGAATTATCTTGACTGGGTTTTCCCCTTGAGGGGGGTTTTTCCCTGGCATGTGCCTATATCTTGTGTCTCTTGTTTTGTGATCTTCATACACACATAATATGGTAATTTCTTGATGAAAGATAAGATAATAAAGAAGTAAAAGAATCCAACACACTCACAAGTAATTATCAAGAAAGGAGAATCAAACCCTAATATAATATCTTTGATTTTCCAACATGGTATTAGAGCTAAGGTCAAGAGAAGTCGAAGATCACTTTGTTGGCATGGATTCTCCCTCTATGGTGAACTACATAAGATTGGGTTACAACACTATTGGAAGATGGATCAAGAAGGTCATCTACTACTTGTTCAACAAGGTTAAGAGTCAAGGATTCTTGGTTTCCCTTACAAGTTCTCTTACTGATGACAATGCATGGATCATTGATAGTGGAGCATCGAGACACATGATAGGTGAAAGCAAGCAACTTCATACGCTATCAAAAGAGTCATCCTCTCATGCAGTGGAATTGGGTGACAAAAAAATCTATGATGTTAGAATCCTGGGATCAACATCATTGAAGTTGGATAATGGATCGAAGTTGCATCTCAACAACATTCTCTGTGTTCCGGGTTTGAAAAAAGAATTTAATTTATATTTATTATTTATAAGATAAAGGGTAAGTGATTTTTTTTGTTGATGGAAAAGTATTGGTTTGGGGAAAAGACTCTAGCATTGGTAAAGCTAGGGTTATTGGAGTTTGTGAACGAAGTATTTACCCGGGTCACTACACCATCTCCTCAAGCTTTGGATCATATGGAAATAAGTCATATTGAGCTATGGCATAGGAGGTATGGTCATCTTCATTACAAGGTCATTCTTACTCTTAGTCAACTGGTTCATGGTATTCCTAATATGAAGTTAGATCATGAAGGTGTGTGAAAAGGATGCTCTTTTGGGAAACATACTAGAAAGCCATTTCATAATAGTGAAATTAGGTCTAAAGAAATATTAGACCTCATCCATTCTGATGTGTGCGGTCCCATGTCTGACAAATCCCTTGGACGTCATCTTTATTGTGTAACATTCATTGATGACCATTCTAGGAAGACATGGCTCTACCTACTCAAAACTAACGATGAAGTATTTGATAAGTTCAAAGAGTTCAGGGCTGAAGTGGAAACCCTAACCGAAAGAAAGATAAAGAATCTAAGGTATGAAAATGGTGGGGAATACACTTCTAAAGAGTTGATTTCATATTGTAAGGATGCAGGTATTAAGAGGGAGCTCATTGTTCCCTATTATGCCGAACAAAATGGATTGGCCGAAAGAAGGAATATGTCAATTCAAGAAGGCATTCAATCTATGTGATCAATATCTACCAAAGTTATTATGGGTTGAAGTAGCGATGATTGTCGTATACATTCAAAATAGAATTTCTCATAAGAGTCTTGATAATACTATACCTGAAGAAGTATTCATGGGGAAGAAACCGAGTGTGGATCATCTCTGAAACCTTGGAAGTCCAGCATATATCCATGTTCCAAAAGACAAGCGAAAGAAGTTGGAATCGACAAGTATAACGGGAATATTCATTGGTTATAGTCTTTCCTCAAAAGCATATAGAATTTACATAAAGGAAGGAAGACACATTGAAGTAAGCAAGGATGTCATATTCGATGAAAATCAACCCTATAAGAAATAAAAGGATATTTCTATTGATTCTGATGATGAAGAAGTTCCCGTATTTGAAGAAGAATAATTTCATCATGAGAACTCTACTACAAATGTTGAATAAGAAGGACCAAGTGAGCCTATTCAATCGGTGGTTGTCCCAACCACAAGGAAGAGGCCAATTTGGTTGAAAGCTACATTAGAATATGTTGAAGGACATGAAGTTGTGAAAGTTTCTTCTAGGGAAAGTAAGAAAACAAAGAGGTATTCTTGCTATGTTTCATATATGACAAAGTCAATTGAAGCCGAACCATCTACATTCAAGGAAGTTGAGCATGAAGAGAATTGGAAGAAAGCTATGCAGGAAGAATAGAAATCCATCATGACGAATGGGGTTTGGGAGATCGTTCCTATACCTAGTGACAAATAGGTTGTCACATCAAAGTGGATCTATAAGATCAAACATATTGTTTATGGAAGTATAGATAAGTACAAAGCAAGGTTCGTCGCAAAGGGGTTTCTCTCAAAGGGAAGGTATTGACTATGAAGGAACCTTTTCACCTACAACAAGGTACACTACCATTAGATCGTTGGTTTCATTGGATGCTACAATGGGTTGGAATATCCATCAAATGGATGTTAATACCACATTTGTAAATGGGACCATTGATGAGGAAGTGTACATCGAACAACCTGAGAGATTTGAAGTGAATAGCAGGGACTCTCATGTTTATAGACTTAAGAAAGCCCTATATGGTTTGAAGAAATCCTCGAGGACATGGTATGCAAGGATGATGCAATTCTACTTAGAATTGGGTTCATGAAGAGTTATGTTGATCTAAATATCTACATCAAGGTCGTGAATAATGAGCCTGTCATTATTCTACTATATGTGGATGATATATCCATCACAGGTGTAGAGAGAAGAATTCAAGGAGGTAAGAAGATGTTGGTAGTGAATTGTAAATAAAGGATCTAGGACTAATGCACTATTACCTAGGTCTAGAATTATGGCATAGACCCGTGGAGATATATTTGGGGCAAGGAAAGTACATAATCAAGTTATTGCAAAAATTTGGGATAATGGATTCCAAGTCGATGACTACTCCTAGGATCACCAACCTCAATAAGTTGAGGAGCTCTAACTCTAGCCTCATGGATCCTACCTCATATCATTAGTCAATGGGTCCCTTGATGTATTTGGTGAATACTATTCCAGATATATGTTTTGAAGTAAACATTCTTAGTCATTTTCAATTGCAAACTCATCATGATCATTGGATAGTTGCCAATCATATATTGAGATATCTTCGTGGCACTATACATCACTGCCTAAAGTATGATAGTAAGGAATTCAAATCGATTGTCTTCACAGACTCTGCTTGGGGTGGTAGTGAGACCGACGGAAGGAGAACTAATAGAGGAGCTACCATGATCTCATGGATAAGCAGGAAGAAAGATCTCGTTGCATTAATTAGTGCTAAGGCAGAGTATGTGGTTGTATGTGAAGTAGGAAAAGAGGTTGTTTGGTTAAGGAAGCTTCTAACAAATTTTTTCGAGAAGTGTGATTAATTGTGATAATCAAGGTTGTATCAAGATGTCTAGAGATTCTATGTTTCATTCGAGGAAGAAACATATCAATAATAAGTTCCACTTTATTAGGAACTTGGTGCAGGATGGGATCGTGAAGTTAGAGTATGTCCTGGAAGATGAACAGGTAACAAACATACTGACAAAGGATCTTCCTAATAAGAATCTCAAATATCTAAGGCACCTGTTGAGTTTGGTAGATATTGGTGATTGTATTGATGATAAGGAAATGGAAGATATTCGTTGAGGCTTTTCAAGTGAAGCATTTCCTAGGGAGACATATGGCTGGCACTTTGTGTTGATGTTTAAGTACCAAAGTTGAAAAGGTGGTGTTGGTTATTGAGCTTTGTTTTTTATACACACCTGTATGTTTGGGTTGGTGGTTAGCAAGTAAGCTTGATGGTACCTAGAGGGGCTGAAAGTTTGAGTCCACCTTAGTCCCACTTGGATAGATTTACCTGGTCTGGAATCTAGCCCATGGAATTGCAATGCCTAAATTATTGAGTGACTGGTTGGATAGATTTCCCTAGTCAGGAATCTAGTCCATGGCATTGCGGCACCTAAAAGTATTTCATGTTTTCATATAGTTTGAGATCTTACATTGTATTTTTACATTATGAATACCTCCCTACTTAAGAGGGAGTGTTAGAAAATGTAACTATGTTTGATCTTCAATAATCTACTTGAGTCATTATGTCATGTACTTGTCAAAAGAATAAATAAAAGAATTTTTATTATTGTAACAATGACTTATTAAAGCATGGGTTTCATGCTTGGGTCATCATTATATTAGTCAAAGTCCCCATTGTGGACTTCTAGGATTAATATTGAGTTTATAGGGTCATTGTACATTCAAAGAGACCCTTCTTGGGCTTTTGAATCATGTAAAAAGGTTTTGTATCAAGTCAAATATGAATTATATACCCTCCACATCATGTTGGCCTAAGAGAGATCAAGTCAGCCTAAGTACCCTCATGCGACCCACAAGAAGCCTATATATACAAGGAGGTCGAAGTCATTTGGAGCATTCACTCTCAAGCAAGTTCAATATCTCAAGAAGAGTTGGAGAATTTTGAAATCTGTGGTCGAGAGGTCGAAAGAAGTGCGAGTTTGGGGAAGTCTATAAAAAGGAATAAAATCGAGATTTTGTTGCCTCTCTCTCTTACTTTTGTGTTCTGGGATGGGAGATCGAAGTCTCCTAAGATTTTGTTGTTGTCATAAGTTGCATGTTTCCGGAAGTTGTTTCCTAGTCGAAATTTCTAGAAGCGCTCAAAGATCTGGGAGGATGACATGGTGTGGAGGGAACGTTTGGTCTTGGCCTAGGGTAAAGAGTCTCAAAGAATACTGTTGAAAGGAAGAATTATCTTGACTGGGTTTTCCCCTCGAGGGGGGTTTTGCCCTGGCATGTGCCTATATCTTGTGTCTATTGTTTTGTGATCTTCATACACACATAATATGGTAATTTCTTGATGAAAGGTAAGATAATAAAGAAGTAAAAGAAGCCAACACACTCACAAGTAGTTATCAAGAAAGGAGAATCAAACCCTAGTATAATATCTTTGATTTTCCAACAAGAAGGTGATTCAACATGGATCAGGTGCCACGACTTGCAGCGAGTTACCTCAATTATCTCCTATGGTAGTTAATTAATGAATTTCCTAATCCAAGTCTTTAGATGGAAATTTAATCTAATTGTTGGGTACCTTTTTGTAAAAGGGAAAATAAGTCGATGAAAAATTAAGTCTTAACCCTTGATATTTGTAAAGTTAGATCTCATCTCAACCATTGAGATTAGGTATTTTGCTTGAGATTAGGATTTAATCTTTTTGTAGGAGGTTTGAGCCAAAGAAGACACACATTCGATTTGGCATGAGTTGTGATTCAGTGGAACATAGTATTTGGTAGCGAGAGTGAGAATAGGTTATATCAATCTAGCTAGAGTAATATTAGGGCAAGTGTGATCAGCAAAGAAGTCAAGTTAACTTAGATCAAGAAGGTTGATTTATCTTGAGCGAATAGGCTGATATTTTTTCTCTTAAGCCCATGAAGTCGAGTTTTTCTTATGCACATAATTTCTTCTACTAGGCCACACGTGTGGGTCTTGTAAGGGTCAAGTATGAGAGATGACCAAGATAATTTGTTGTGTATTTTTTAGAGTAAATCCTTGCATTTCTACTCTAAAAATATTTCTCCTAAAGTTGAATAAGAAGCCTAGTGTTTGTTGGTTTTCCCCACACTTAGGTTTCCAAGGCATGTATGTGTTACTCTTTGTTGCATGTGATCACATGTGATTGATTTCTAGTATTTCTACTTTTGTTATTTATTTGGTTAAAAACCTATAATATTTATTATTACAAATCAGATTAGAAAGCATTGTTTATTTCAAATCTATGATTATTTCCTGAGACAATAAATTTGTAATTGGTTTTAAATAAATTAACATGGTATCAAAGCACTAAACTTTGAATATGAAGCCAAGGATAGTTAACATAGATTTTAAGACAAAAATCGTATTTCAATTTTCAATCTCTTGAAGGGTTTTATTCTACAATGGCAACCAGTATTCATTATGAGGACAAGCTTGATGGTTCCTTCAACTATTTTCAGTGGAAGTTTTTAATCTTAGTTGTTATCAAGGAGAACAAGTCGTGTAATTTTGTTAATACAGTAATGGTCAAGGAGGTCAAGGCATAGAGGAGTATTCTCGATGGGGTCAAATATCATCTCATACCCCATATGTCAAAGAAGGATATTGCAAAGAAGATGTGGGATGCACTCACTAATTAATATCAAAGCGATGACTAGAGTTTGAAGATGATGCTCAAGGAAAATTTGCATGGCATAAGAATGTCCAAGGGAGAGAGCATGACATGATACTTTTCCGAGATGACATAGGTCAAGGATGAATTGGTTGTTTTTGGAGATATGATTGTTGAGGAGGAGCTAGTGCATATAGTTTTGAATGGTTTTTCGAAGCACTAGGAGGTCTTTGTCAAATTTATTAAGGGTCGGGATCATCTACCCAATTGGACGAGCCTTTGGGATGATTTCGTCAAGGAGGAGATACAAGAAACTGGTCAACGAGGAGATCAAAAGAAGAGGTTTGAAGAAGAGGAGACCCTTTCCCTAACAAGTAAGGGTAAATCTAAGGCCAAGAAAGGGCCAAGTAATGGATCTAATTCCAAGGGTGAAAAAAAGATGGATCCAAGCAAGGATAAATTCTTTGCATGCCATAAGCTAGGAAACTATGGAAACTAGCTCCTTAATAAGAAGAAGGAAAAGCAGAAGAAGTAGGTTGTTTCTATAGCAAAGGTGGACGAGTTTGCAACATGGTTTGAGAATGAGTTTTTGCTCAATACATGTCACTTGAGCTTGATCACCACTAGTGTGTGATACATTGACAGTCGGTTTTATTGCCACATGATGAGATTCAAAGAGTATTTCACCATTTTGATGGAGGAGTTGGATATCAAGATATAGCTTGGAGACAATGTTAAGTACCATCTAACTAGTATTGGTACAGTCAATTTTCAAGGGTAGTCCAAAAAACCCTTGTTGATGGAGGACTTGTTGTATGTTCTAGGTATGACAAAGAACCTGATCTCAGTTTCTACCTTGGAGGAAAAGGGTTTCATCGTGACGTTTGAGGAGGGTAAAGTATATATTTGTCCCAATAACTCCAAGACAACAAAAGTGATAGGGGCTAGGAAGGGAAACTTGTTTTGATTTCAGTTTGAGCCAGCACATGAATTGGTAAGTTGTAGCAAAGGGTTGGGAAAGTTATGGCATAGGAGGATGTATCATATTCATTATGGAGCAATTAATGTGGTAAGGTAGATTGTGACAGAGTTTATAGAACTTAAGGTCAAGCAGCATGAGATGTGCAAGGGTTACGCACTGGGTAAATATCCCAATACCAGTTTTCTAAGCAGCGACACTAGGTCCAAAGGGATTTTGGATCTATTACACTTAGACATGTGTGGGCCCATGTCAACAATATCCTTAAGTGGGTACCAGTATTATGTGAACCTCATTAATGACTTCTCTAGCAAGACCTGGATCTATTTCATGAAAAATAAGGATGAGGTCTTTAGCAGATTCATGTATTTTAAGGTTGTGTATGAGAATCAAACAAAGGAATATCAAGACGTTGAGGTCGAATAATGGAGGCAAGTATAAATGTAATGTCCTCAAGGAATTTTGTGTACAAGAAGGCTTCAAGAAGGAGTTGACAGTTTTGTACAACCCTCAATAGAATGGAGTTGTAGAGAGAAAGAACGGGACTATTGTTGGAGCGGCCAAGGCCATGCTCCTTGACCAAGATTTGACTTTGTTTCTATGGGCATATCGACACCATACGACATGTTTATAGGGAAGAAAATATATTTGGGACACATCTACATCTTTGAATGCTTTGGGTATTTCCATGTTCCCGAGGAGAAACGGACCAAGTTGGAACCTACTACAGAGAAATGTATCCTTGTGGGGTAGAGGGAGACTTTGAAATCTTATCATTTTTACATTCCTACTCTCAGGAAGACAGTAGTACATAAGGATGTGAATTTTGAAGAAGAGAGGAATCTTCAGAAGTCTAGCAACATGGTTGAGGTTAAGGAGGAGCATGCACCAAAGTTTGAGTAAATGCAGATTACTTCGATTACAGTCACACACATAGATGAAAGAGTGAGTAGGATGAGTAGAGAGATAAAAATAAGGAACATGGGATTCCTCACTCCTAGCCTCAAACTTTAGGCACAAGGAGGAAGAAGACCAAGTGAGTAGAACATACATTAAGAGATGCCCATGAATATGTTGGTGCTTTGAGGTATTCAACCATATAAATAAAGGCTCATCAATGTTATTCCAGGTATATTGTGTTGATGAGTGAATTGATTATGGCTAAACCTACAAGCTTTCAGGAGGTGTCTGAGCATTAGGTGTGGACGGATGCCATGGTGGAAGAATATTCTTCCATCATTAAGAATAAAAATTAGGAGGTTGTTCCATGGGGAGAGGGAAAGCTAGCGGTTGGCTCCAGATGGGTGTACAATATCAAGCATGTTACAGATGGCAACATAGAAAATTTAAAATTTCATTTTGTGGCTAAGGGATTTTCACATAAGAAAATGATCAATTATGATGAGACTTTCACTCCGAGAGTCAGATACTCATCCATCAAGGCTATCATTTCTACAGTAATGCATATGGGTTGGAGGACTAACCAGATGGACTTGAACATGACTTTTCTCAACAATATCATTGAGGAAAACTTGATCTACATAGAGTAGTTAGAGGGTTTCGACGTGCATGGGAGGGATTCCTATGTGTTCAGGTTGAGGAGAGAAGTGTATGGGCTCAAGCAGGCTCCTAGTGCATGGTATGCATAGATTGATAGTTATTTGCAAAGCATAAGGTTCACCAAGAGTGAGGCATACCATAACATATACCACATTCAGGTGAGGGTGAACCTCTCATAATGGTGTTGTATGTTGATGACTTGTTTCTCACAGATTCTAAGAATCTCATCACACACTACAAGAAGGACCTTGCAGTGGAATTTGAAATGAAGGATTTGGGATTGATGCACTACTTTTTAGGGTTGTAGGTGTGGCAAAGAGATAGAGATATTTTCTTTGGACAAGGGAAATACACAATTGATACTTTGAAGTGTTTTAGGATGGAGGACTACAAACCCATGGCGATGCTACTTATGACCAACTAGAATAAGATTGTTATTTCCATATCAAAGGCATTGGACCCTACCTTGTATAGATAGTTGATTGGCTATCTCATGTATCTAGTCATCCCCAAGCAAGACATTTTTTTGCAGTGAACACACTCAGTCAGTTTATGGTAGAGCCCTAGTGATTTCACTGGGTAGCTGTGAAGCATGTTTTGAGGTATCCCTGAGACACAATTCAATATGGGTTGAGGTACACTCAACATGATGGAGTGAAGCTAGAGGGTGACACTAATCCAGATTGGGTAGGAAGTACTACTAGTAGGAAGATCACTTCAAGGAGTAGTTTCAGTTTGGGATCAAAAGCAATCTCTTGGTAAAACAAGAAACAGAAGTCAATTGCACTAAGTTTTGCAAATGCCAAGTACATGGTTGCCATTATGGCAGTGTGTGAGGCTATTTGGCTTCAAAAACTCCTTGTTGGGATTTTTTATCATGAGTTTGATCCAATTATCATTCGTTGTGATAATCAGAGTTGTATTAACCTCTCTGAGAATCTAGTATTCCATGACAAGTTATCGCATATTGATATCAAGTACCACTTCATCAAATATTGTGTGTAGAAGGGGACAGTGTTGAAATTGTAGCAAGGAGTGGCTTCTTTGACTTGTTCCTTAGTCAAAGATGCTAATTCAAATTCGTTCTCATAGATACTTGAGTTAGTTATCAGTTAACGTGTGTGATGTGGCCTACCATTGATTTATTGTCAGTTAATTTGAGTTAGATGGCATGTAGTGAGTTGTGGACTAGTTTATGGATGAAATTAGCTATCTAGTAGAGCTAACTCTAGTGTCTTTCAATTAACTGGTCTCTAGTTCTAGAATAGAGATATATTTGAGTTTAGCTGAGTAGTTAAATTTCTGCTAACTCAACTTACTCTCAATTAACTGCAGTAGCTGCTAAAATTAGCCCTAGTAGGTCATGCAATTCGAATTGCCTATTGAGATTGAATGAAGGCAAAAATTGTATTTATTATGGTAAATAGATTTTTTGTGTGTAGAGCTTGATAAGAAATCAGGGCAATTCTCTTGGATATTGCACAAGGAAATAGGAGAAATTCCTATTTTTTAAGGGCATATGTAACACCCTCCTCCCACATCTACCCAAGTAACCAGCCAACTGGGGTAAAAATATGATGAGAGTCTACTATGGTATGATTCAACCTCCTAGGAAACCTTAAGGAAGTGGAATCGATGAAAACACATCAAACATACCTTCCACATCAGCGACAACACTACTAAGAGCCATCCCAACCACTCATGTATCATGCCCCTGAGTCCCACTAAGTTTTTAAGCTATTAAACCTATGGACGCTCCCATGATATCACCATGCCAACGTCCAAAGCTCTCGACACTCCCACAAACATGCATGCTTTGCATCCAGGGACTATTTCCAATAGACTTGTGCTAGAGTCCCCGGGACTTAAGGCACTTTTCAAGCCCAGAATTACAACCACTACCGAGAACTTGTTGTAGCTTCCAGAATCCATTAAACACATGATGACAAGACTAATAAACCAAAATATAACTCCAGGACTAGGCTTGACCATCCCCAACTGAGAGTCACATTCTATCAACCACTTGGCATGAATGAAATCTATAGGTTTAAATAACATATCTGAACATAGGGGTCTCATACTTATCTGAGAATCACTAAGAAGCATTGTTCCCTTACATCATTAGCTGCAATATCATCTATTAGGTCATAGATACATTTTTATTCATTTACAAATAAAAACATGAGGAGAGGCATACATCATCACTGTCAAAATACATGCTCATAACCAGTAACATAATAACATAAATACCATGGATACATCAGCCATAGAATCCACATATAAACCAGTACATTTTCACATGAAAAACCAAGGGAATTAGTTTCTCATTAATGAATGTAGAAACTAACCGGGGATGGGACTACCACGTTCCACCTGACCATAGATTGGTTGAGCCAAATCTCTCTTCAGCTAATCACCCCCGTGCCATATTCCAAGCATGAATGTGGGACTCAAAACCAACCAAAAAGAACCAAACACACATGGATTCTACCGAAGTTCTCCACCTACACCATGAGGAATTTTAGTGCCTCCTAGTTTCTCTGGATTTACCGTAATCCATAGTCTGATCCATGGATAACTAGGCCCTACACGAAGACCCACTCTCCAGGATTTATCGTACATCCCAGCCTGGGACTACTAGGCCCAACGGGGAGCAACCCACCTCTCATCTGTATCGTATATCCCGCCATTCACTAGCAAGGATTCCTAGGCCAACCGAGGCACACAATCCTGGCTTTACCACAACCCACAGTCTAGCTCAGGGGTTACTAGGGCAGTGGATTTACTGTGATCCACAGTCTGGTTCAGGGACCACTAGGACATGTGTTTTTCATTTCGTAGACCCACCTCACTCAACTTCAAATCCATCCAACAATCCATTTCAACTGAAGTATGAGAACCCATCTCATTAAGGCTATCCGAAAATGGTAAGGCTAGGCTGAAAACATTGTCACACCTGGAAAAACCCATGCCGTGACAGAAAAGAACCACATGCAATACCATGCATGCCAAATATAGCAAGGAAACCACACATGAAAATCAATATCAACAAAGATCATGTTGTAGTTGCTTGATCCTACTCTTCCTTGCTTCCTCCTTCCTTCCTCTTGACATATTTTTCCTTTCTTTCTCCAATGCCAAGTGCTCCAAGAAAACTCTAAGTTTCCAAGAGTGTGAGAGAGAGAGAATAATGAGAGAGCTACAAAACTGAACTGACCAAGCTTGCCAACTGATCCTCAGAAGCATTTTTATTAATGAGGCCTCTATTTTCCTCATTTTCCATTATTTTCCTTCATTTTCCTCCTCACATGCAACCTGTGAACTTTCACCTTATTTTTCTCCTAACTTCCTTTATTTTCATAAATAAAATGCCAATAAATGCCTCATGCCTTTCCAAATCCTTAGCCATTTCCTTTGCCAATTTCCTTAGCCATAATAAACCGAATGAACACCCAATAGGATGTTTTTCCCACCATTCATCTTGGACTACGTGTCCCATGACCGTGGTATTATATTTTTGCATGGATTTTTAACCAGGGATGTTACAGAACCCTCCCCCTTGGGGGAACACTGTCCTCGGTGTTTAATGACACCTATAACGAACAAGATTGTTGAAAACAAAACATACTGCCCATGGAGGTTTATAACATAGCTCGTTGCAGTATTTACAATGACTATTGCTTAAACATGAAAATCATACCATTTACTGGAGATTTATAACACAACTCATTACGGTATTTTCAACAATAACAGCATATACACACATACACATTTGTTTAACCCAACAAATAATCATACTGTCTATGGAACTTTATAAATACAGCTCGATAGAGTATTTACAATAATACACACATATGAACATTTTCTCAACCAGCAAATAAATGGATATGATGCCTGCATCTGCAACAAGGGAATCCACAGGCTCACACCTCCACCCTCAAAGTAATACCAAGATTCACCCCCTTCCCAGGAAGTCCAGAGTCCACTTCCATAGTAAAATTTGCATCTAATGTCCAATGCTACAATCTAGTGTCACTTGTCCTCTCAGTGAACAGTTACCATATCATTGTTCCAGGGCACACTCCCAATGTGCATTTGATTCCATCTAGAAATTTTAATGACCAGAACAAATATATCCCCAACCTTCCCTTCTCTACTACACAGCCCCTCAGGAAATTCGGTCACCCCCTTCCGTGCAGTCACATACCTTCCAAGTTTCATTGGCACCCCCATCCCAGGCATTCCATCCCTTGGCAAGGCTTCATCGCATTGGAAGATACAAAAACCAAGGTCCTTGCCTCAAACCACCATACCAGTCATAGCATGCTCATGGAAATCAATGGACATTATTGGGTACCAGTGTCCCACAATTTCCCTACTCCTAAATACTTTACTAGCATACTACTGCATTTTCCAATTCCTTTTGTTGTTCCAAATTCTTGCAATTGATTTACACCACCCAACCAAGCATGTTCATGCATTCTTGTACCAAGCACATAAATTCCATTATATTTAAAATAAATTGGAATGACTTCAAACCATACTTCATTGGTGGCCTGTCAATAAGGTATACTTGCAATTATGTTCGCTTCTTGTAACAACAAGTCAAACTGGCATCTTTGTCCAAATCATCATGTATAAACATGTCTCGTCATGTTATCTCAAAACACAGCCATCATAGATTAAAATCATGAATTGCATGAAATCATCATAAACCAGAATCATATATCACATGCATAATAAAACTTAAATATAATATTGATACTTATCCTTTAATCAATCCTTAGCTTCTAGCTTTGTCCTTATTTTGTATGCACTCTGGATTGGTTTCCACACCCAACAAACACCCAGTGCCTTCTCCTCAACCATGTGCACATACACATAGTGTGCATCGCACACATACAACCACACACGGCATACAACACCATGCAATACATGCACCTACACCTGACATACAACACATACACCTACACCCAGTGTACAACACAACACAATACATACTCCTACATCCAGTGTACACCATAACACAATATTACACATACACAAAGTACAACACAATGAATACACGTCATCATACCACGACTACACAATGCACATACATAGTACTTCATGTCCGCAACACAACATGTATGACATGTGCACAATACCACATGTACACCAGTACCATATGTACAACATGTACACAGTACCACCTGTACAACGTGTGCACAACATCACATGTACATGACACCACCTACACAACATGTACACAACGCCATATGTACACCGCACCACATGTACAATTTGTACACAATAACATATGTACACAACACCATATGCACGGCATGTACACGACACCACATGTACACAGTGCCACATACACAACATGCACATAGCACCACATGAACATAGCACCACATGCACATAGCACTACATGTACACATCACCATGTGCACACAGCACCACATGTACATTTATGCACACTACACCATATGTACATAGTACCATATATACAACATGCACACAACACCGTATGTACATAGCATTTCATGTACAACATGTACATAGCACACTATGTACACAGCATTACATATCCAACATGTGCACAACACCATATGCACACAACATCATATATTTTTCATGCACACAGTACAATATGTACACAACAACGGATATCCAACATGTGCATTGCACCATCTATACCCAACACTACATATGCAACATTCGCACAACACCATCTGTACCACCCTGTACATAACATTGCATAAACAACATGTACACACACTATATATGCACAACACCGCATGTGCATAACATCACAGATGCAACATGTACAACATATACAACATATGTACAATAGTAGTATCACACATCCAAAACCACATTGTCTCTACCAAGCAACCTTGCTTCCAGTGTCTTATCTATGCTTGTCCCAACATGTCGCAGACCACGTTGTTTTCATTCCGCTGATGTATCTCTTAGAGTTACCTGTCATAATATAAACATAGGAAAAATACAAGCATACAATATAAATTCATATCCACATGATACTGACCTCATATATTTTTCATGACTACTCTTCCCACTTGATTCCTCATAAACCAGGAACCTCTTCATGCCATTCACCTGCATAAGCAATCATTCCTCCACAAGAATGATCCCTAACGACCCTGTCAGATAGCAACACACATACATACATATATATACATGTAAATATTAGCATTAATAATCATGATCCATGACGAACCTGTTAGACATGACATACATACATAGATATATATACATATAAATATTAACATTAATAATCATGACCCATGATGACCCTATTAGACATGAAATACATACATACATACATACATGTATACACATATAGGCATCAACATAATCATAATCACAACATAATTACCAGATAGCATAAGGCCAAGGTTAAGAGAACTCCCTTTATGCATGCAATACATGTGCAACATCGAGAACAACCATTCCCAACAAAGCCAAGGAATAGGATGCCTCACATACATTCACTTTACCTTTCCTGTCAGTTTTCTCATGATTGTACTGCCACTATCCATTCACACCAATGGACCCAACCAACTTAGCCTACTGTCATACTCTTACCTTTAGCTGCCCTTACACATGCACCAGCTCCATCAGAGTCTTTCATTGCCTGTTGGATTTCATTCTTCTCTCCCCGAGCTCCATTAACTTTCCTCTTTCCCAACAAATTCCCAAGACTCTCAAAACATAAAAGGCAATATCAAGAAGAAAGCAAGAGAAAACCATGGAAAACTAACAACAATACGACACCACAAACAAAGTGGCATGGCCATGCACAAGACGCAAACAAAACCACAATCAAACACAAAAAATCACCAAAATACCAAAAGCACAAGACTGACAACAGACGCCATGACTCAATCCCCATGGTTCCCAGGGAAAGCTCCACCTGAGCCTTCTTCAAAATTTCAGGGCAGTCTCTTTGCCATGCAACTCCCTGCATCACACTACAATAAACACATAATTTTCAGTGTATAAATAAACATAACAACATATTAGTTACGTTACCTTTTTGTGCCAAGCACATTTACTTGTAACTAAACACGTCCATGCCATCTCTTAAGGGACTCCAATTCCCTTGACAAATCCATCCACCTATAGCTAGAAACTAGTTGATATACCTGTCAAATACATGTTCATGACTAGAGCACATATTCGCATGATGTCAGACAAAATCAAGGTTAAGAAGACTTCATGTATGCAAAGCACTCATTCGTTTGGAATTAAGGTTTCCAAACATAGCCAAAGGAATTCTTGCTCAATTCCTTTCTTTTGCCTTTTTACTTTGCTACAATTGAGTCTTACTATGCACTATCACATCACCCAATTGTTAGTTATATAAACACATCAACTATTACCTTTTCAAGATAATACCAAACATGTCACCCTGCAACTGCTCACACATGTCGGTCTGACATTCCAAAGATCAATACATCATGTATTAATTTGAAATCAACCTTTACCAAGTCTAACAACCATGTAATACTCAACAATCAACTCATATTCATCAGTTATAATACATAATGCTACAACTATCACCTACTTACACTCAAGTACATATCAGTTGTCTCAACACATATGTGTTAGTACAACCATCTTAAAAAAGAAAAAAATAACTTCATGTAATCTTACAAACACATACTCATATCATGCAATTAATCAAACATTCAAACAGACTGTAAATGTATCATGTTAGATAATTCAACTAGATAACATAATCAAACACTCAAACATCAAATAGACAACATAATCAAACAGTCAAGCACCAAGTATATGACATAAACAAAGTCATACCTTGATGTATCTCAGGGGAGGCTATCTTATCTGCACAATCAAGCTATATTAGCACGATATAACTTCACAACATATCAACTCAAACATAAATAATATCATGATATCCATAACAATAACTAGCTAATATGTTCACCTCATAAGTTCATAAACAATTTTCATTCATGCCTAACAATCACATATGCACAGTCAATCTATATTAGTACAACACCATATCACAAATATGGCGCCTCATACTTGAATACCATAACCATAATCATCTGCATAGACCAATCTAATCTAGCATGATACATATAACATCAAGATCTTAGTTGCAATAACCCTAATCGTCAAGTTCACTAACATATAACAACAAATTATATATCATGCTCATCAACAACATATAACCTAATCTTCAAGCTAACTATCATAGAACAACAAGTTAACCTATAACATACTCATCAACAACATATAACATAATCATCAAGTTATCTAACCTAAAACAACAATAGTAATGCATACCACCACAGGTTACTATCATTCATGACTATCTAACACATGTTCATATGACTACACTAATCAACTAACATCTATCATGAATGTAATCATAACATCAATAGAATGAAATGCATACACATAACCATAATGCATATAACAATCCTTAACATACATACTTACATGCCCAATGTACAAACCTGTAAGACGACAAGCTCTTGCCTTGAGGTCCAATGTTGCAACTTCACTTTAATTATCTGCATCTCCTAATTTATCTCAGCCAACACATTAGCATCATAACATACTAATATCATCATGATGACCTAATTGCATACAATGAACTAAAAATGCATGTCTGACCTACCATACATGCATAACCATAACCATGATTATGCATGCATAACAGCGTATACAAACGGACATAAATAAAAATTCATATACAACCATACTCTCATGACAACACATCCCACAACAACACCATCAACCTTCACAGGTGACATCACTACAACCATGATCAACACCATGCAAATGCAACAAGCACATTCACTACAAGCATAAGGAACACATATGCAACTGACATGAATGCACGACCAAGACACCGCCCATCCGGTCTGAGGGGTGAACCATGCTATAATACAACTCTGTCATATCAGATATAGCCCAAAGATAATGGAAACCAGACATCACCCAAAGAGAATGGAAACTTGCTCTGATACCACTCTGTGGTATCATATATAACCCAAAGAGAATGCAACTTTCTCTGATGCTACTCTGTAACACCCTCCTCCCACATCTACCCTAGTAACTGGCCAACCGGGGTAAACATGTGACAAGGGGCTACTATGATATGATTCAACCACTTATGTGACCTTAAGTAAGTGGAATCAACTAAAACGTATCAAACATACCTTCCACATCAGCAACAACACTCTCAGGAGCCATCCTAACCACTCAGGTATCATGCCCCTGGGTCCCACTGAGTTTTTAAGCTATTAAACCTCTAGATGTTCCCATGCTATGGGAATGCTCCCACAAGCATGCATGTCTGCATCCAGAGAGCTTTGGAAGCTCCCACAATCCTGCATGCCTGCATCCAGGGACAATTTCCAGCAGAACTGTGCTAGAGTCTGCAAGATTTAAGGCACTTTTTAAGCCCAGAATTTCAGCCACTGCCCAAAA
This sequence comes from Pinus tabuliformis, assembly GCA_031772625.1. Classification (NCBI taxonomy): domain Eukaryota; kingdom Viridiplantae; phylum Streptophyta; class Pinopsida; order Pinales; family Pinaceae; genus Pinus; species Pinus tabuliformis. The sequence goes on from CM062804.1 coordinate 594,649,624, forward strand.
CTTGTTGTAACTTTTGGAATCCATTAAACACATGATGACAAGACTAATAAACCAAAAACCAACTCCAGGACTAGGCTTGACCATCCCCAACCAGGACTAACATTCTTTCAAACACTTGGCATGAATGAAATCTATAAGTTGAAATAACAGATCTGAACATAGGGGTCTCATACTTATCTGAGAATCACTAAGAATCATTGCTCCCTTTTGTCATTAGTTGCAGTATCATCTATTAGGTCATAGATACATTGTTTATTCATTTACAAATAAAAATGTGAGGAGATCCATACATCATCACTGTCAGAATACATGCTCATAACCAGTAACATAATAACAGAAATACCATGAATACATCAGCCATAGAGTCCACATATAAACCAGTACATTTACACATGAAAAACCAAGGGAATTAATTTCTCATTAATGAATGTAGAAACCAACCGAGGATGGGACTACCATGTTCCAGCTGACCATATATTGGCTAAGCCAAATCTCTTTCAACCAATCACCCCCGTGCCATATTCCAAGAATGAATGTGGCACTCATAACCAACCAAAAAGAACCAAACAAACATGGATGCTACCGGATTTCTCCAGCTACACCGTGAGGAATTTTAGTACCTCCTAGTCTCTCATGCTTTACCATAATCCATAGTCTGATTCAGCGATCACTAGGCCCTACACCGAGACCCACTCTCCACGCTTTACTGTACATCCCATCCCGGGACTACTAGTCCCAATGGAGAGCAACCCACCTCTTGACTTTATTGTATATCCTGCCATTCACCGACAAGGATTCCTACGGCCACTAAGGCACACAATTTTGGCTTTACCATAACCCACAGTCTGGCTCAATGGTTACTAGGCTAGTGGATTTGCCATGATCCATAGTCTGGTTCAGGGACCACTAGGCCATGTGTTTTCTATTTCAGAGATCCACCTCACTTAGCTTTGAATCCATCCGAAAATCCAGCTCAACCGAAGTATGAGAACCCATCTCATCAAGGCTATCCGGAAATGGCAAGGCTAGGCTAAAAACACTGTCACACCTAGAAAAACCCATGCCTGACATAAAAGAACCACATGCAATACCATGCATGCCAAATATAGCAAGGAAATCACACATGTAAATCAATACGTGCAAAGAATCCTATTGTAGCTTTTTTATCTTGCTCTTCCTTGCTTGCTCCTTCCTTCTTCTTGCCTTCTTTTGCCTTTCTTGCTCCAATTCCAAGTGCTCCAAGAAAACTCAAAGTGTCCAAGAGTCAGAGAGAGAGAGATAATAATGAGAGAGCTCCAAAATTGAACTGACCAAGCTTGTCAACTAATCCTTGGAAGCCTTTTTATCAATGAGGCCTTTATTTTCCTCATTTTCAATTATTTTCCTTCATTTTCCTCCTCACATGCAACCTGTGACCTTTCACCTTCCTTTTCTCCTAATTTCCTTTATTTCCTTAAATAAAATGCCAATAAATTCCTCATGCCTTTACGAAGCCTTAGCCATTGCTTTTTCCAATTTCCTTAGCCATAATAAACCGAATGAACACCCACTAGGATTTTTTTCCCACCATTCGCTTGGAATAGGAAATAGGAGCTCCTTCCTATTTTTTAGGGGCATATTTGTGCTAGGAAATAGCAGCTCCTAGTAGAACTTATTTGCCTAAGTGTTGGTCAAGTCTTGTAGAGATTTGATCAGTATTGTTGGGAGATTCAGTCTTGAAGAAAATTCTATATAATAGATAAAATTGCTTAGTTGATTTAATACAAGCAAGAGGGGTTTTTCCTAGCTGGGTTCCCCAAATATATTTTGTGTTCTATGTGTGATTGTGTTTCTATTAATTATTTTCTTTCCGTAAATTTTTGGTAGAGAAATCTTTTGTCTTTTGCAGATCAGTTTGCTTTCATTAGCAATTGCAAGGTTTCAAGGATTTTATACATATAGTGAAGATGCAGTACATTCCCACAAACAAGTAGGTAGTAGACATCTTGACAAATCCTTGATAAAGGTAAAATTTGTATTTTTTAGGGATAAGTTGGGTGTTGTGCAGAACACCTTCCTCGTTAAAAAGGAGTGTTGAGATTGTAGCTAGAAGGTAATTCTACATGGATAAATTACCATAACATGCAGTGAGTCACCTCAATTATCTCCTATTGTAGCTAATTAATGAATTTTGTAAGTTATGACCTTACATGACAATTTAATTTAATTTTTGGGTATCTTCTTATAAAATAGAAAATAATTCGATGATAGATTAAGTCGTGATCGTTGATCTCTGTAAAATGTGATATAATTTCAACCATTGAGATTAGGGATTTCTCTTGAGATTAGGGTTTGATCATTTTAATAGGAGGTTTGATGCAAAGGAGAGACACATTCAATTTGGCACAAGTTGGGATTTACTGGAGTGCAATATTTGTTAGTGAGAGTAGGAAGAGGCTAGATCGAGTCAGTTAGAGCAATATTAGGGGAAGCGTGATCAGTAAAGAGGTCAAGTTAACTTGTATGAAGTAGGTCAATTTATCTTGAGCAAATAGGCTAAGTTTTTTTTCTCTTAGGCCCATGAGGTTGAATTTTCCTTGTGTACAAAAATTCTTTTGTTGGGCTGCACGTGTGGGTCGTGTAAGAGCCAAGTAAGAGAGAGGGACGAGAAATTTTGTTGTATAATTGCTAGAGAAAATTCCTGCATGTTTGTTATAAAAAATATTTCTCCTGAAGTTGAATAAGAAGCCCAACGTTTGTTTGTTTTACCCACAATGGGGTTTCCAAGGTATATTTGTGTTATTCTTTATTGCATGTGATTGGTTTTAAGTATTTTTTCTTCTATTTTTATTTGGTTAAAAACTCAAATTATTTATTATTACAAATCATATTAGAAAGCATTTTTTATTTCAAATCTTTGATTATTTATTGAGATTATAAATTTGTAATTGGGTTTAAAGAAAATAACAATATTGATGTATTGTAGATTATTAAGAGAATGAAATACCTATGTCAATGCTACTTACAATAAAACATGCTTTGTTCATTCCACCAAACAAATGCTTTTAAAAATCAACCAATTAAACCCTCTCAAAAGTTAAAAATCATTAATGACCTAGGTTAGGATCATGAAGTAAGCATGTTAGGTCCCTATACTACTAGTGTAGCCCCTTATTGTTATTAGTGTGACCCCCTTATTATATTTTTGTGACCATTTAGTCCCCATGTTATTATTATTGTGCCCCATAGAAGCCCACTATTGTTATTGTTGTGCCCCTACAATATTATTGTTATGTAGGCTCTTATTATATTAGGACCACTCACACTCCTATATATAGAAAGGAGTCTTGTTATTTGTATCATCCAAAAAAATTTCATTTGCATAATGTAAAGGATGTTGCCCCCTCAAAGAGGCTAATTTTGAAGTCATTGATCTATCTTTTCTTCTATTTTGTGAGCTAGTTGCATAACATTTGGTATCAGATCTTTGGATTCTAGGGTTTCGCTGCTCCAAACAAGTCATCGTGGAATTTTTGCAATAATTTTTTTCTACGAAGTTTCAGAAGCTTAAATTAAAACCAATTTGAGCCAAAATCTTAATAAAGCTCGGGTCCAAATTTCAGATCTTTTCTCGCTAAAGTTTCGTAGATATGATCCAAGGAAGTTAGGGTTTTTGCAGGCTCCCAAATTACATCCCAAACAGGTGACCTTGGGAAAAATGTCATAAATTTCTCTCTGAGTATCGGACTGAAATTTCGTAAGAATGCATAGAAAGAAGATGGACTTTGGTTTTCTGTGTATTATTTTAAGGTCTGAAGGTCGAAACAGTGACACATGGCACGTCGTACAAGTTCGCTCTACTGAAAAAGTATATAATTAAGTCATTGTGGGATATTGGGCATAACTCTTTCTTGGATAATCCAATTTTGATCAGACTGGTGGCGTGGAAAGAAGATGCAGAGGACTACCATTGGTTGCAATTTCAGACCTTGTTAGAAATTTCATAGATAGAACAGATTCAGGATCGAGCTCCTAAAAGCAAGAAAAAGAATGACTTGAATCAAGAAAATAGAAACACCTAGTAAGCAAAATTGGAGGGATGGTTTGAAGAATGTGATCGAACATATGATTAGTACAATAAATGGTATAGAATAAAAATGTAAAGGCAACATGGAAGATTTGGAGAAAGACATGGAAGGTTTGAAGGAAGGTGGGACAAAGTCACTACAAGAAAGGCTTCCTAATGTCGAAAAGGTAGTAGAGGAAACTCATGATGAGAACAAAAGAAATGCTAATCATGATTCCATAGAATCTAACGTTGGAATGAAGACCCACCATATTCCAAACATAGATATGAGGAAATTTGATGGCAAGGACCTGGTAATTTGGATACTACAAATGGAGTAATGTGTTGATCTACATGATGTGCAACCGCCACAAAATGTATGTATTGCATCTTTATATTTAGAACCAAATCAGTTTGTATGGTATAGAGGGATTTGTTCTCGTAGACCACTTGTCACCTAGTCAATTTTCACGGAGGAAATGATAGCACATTATGAGGATACAAAGAGAAACACCTTCTTTAGCCAATTGATAAATCTCAAACAAAATGGTTCAATGACAGGGCACATTGAGGACTTCCAAAAATTGAATATAAGGGTAAATGATATTCCAGAAAAGCATAGGATTGAAGTATTCATAGGTACTTTAAATGATAACATCCAACATGAGGTTCGCCTTTGGGAACCTGATTCATTGGAGAATGCATACAGGTTGGCAAGAAAAATTGAAAGCAAAATTATTGCAACAAGGAAGCCTACCACTCATAACTATAATGATGGAAGTGTTGTTTCTGCTAGCCTTTCACCACCTACAAGGTTGACACCACAACAATTGGAAGAAAAAAGAGCAAAAGGGCTTTTTTACAATTGTGATAGAAAATACACAAAAGGTCATAAGTGTGCTGAGAAGAAATTAATTTACATAGATGGGAAAAGGAACAAGAAACATCAAAAGAAGAGGATATACACCAGGAACCAATCCCAGAGAAAGAAGAAATGAATCTGACCATATCTTGTAACGCATTGACAGGAATTACCAGTGCTCAAACTCTCAATATAGAAGGGTATATCAAGAAGAAAAAGGTAATAGTGTTGATTTATTCGGGTAGTACCCATAATTTTATTCATTGTAAGATAGCCAAGGAATTGAATTGCTTCCTATATCCATCACCGGAGTGTCAAGTAATGGTTGCAAATAGAGGAACCATAAATTGCTCTTGAAAGTGCCATAATATCAAGCTATCCATGGGAGAATAAGTCTTGAATAGTCCAATGCTTTCCATTCCAATGGGTGGTGTTGATGTTGTACTAGGAGTCCAATGGTTATAGTCTTTAGGGACGATAACTTTCAATTTTCAAGAACTTTTCTTGAATTTTTTTTTGGGAAGGAAAGGTAGTTGAATTACAAGGTATCGCGGGGAAAACAAGAAAGATAATCATATCTAATGGCATGAAAAATATTATAAAGAGAGAACAACGGGGCATAATTGCGCAATTATGTTCACTAGAGGTTAAAACAGCGAAATCATCTATTTCTCCTAATCTCCAAAAAGTATTGGACAATCATTCTAAGGTTCAGGAAGTGGAATATCACGTCAAGAATCAACCACAAGTTCTCCAACTCTTAAAGGATAACCTTACTTTAGCGCAGAATCAAATGAAACAACAGGCAAAACAATATAGCAGCGAAAAAAGTTTTGATGTAGGTGACTGGGTATTTTTACGACTACAACCATATAAATAAATGTCCCTTAAGAAACCTAAGAAGGATAATAAATTATCACCAAATTATTATGGTCCTTACAAGGTGTTCCAAAAAGATTGGTACTATGGCATACAGATTGGAGCTTCCTACATCTTCCTGAGTGCCCCCAGTTCTCCATGTTTCATGCTTAAAGAGGGTTATAGGTGACAAGTTCCTAGTTCAAACAATATTGTCCGAACTTGATGAGGAAGGAAAAATAACATTGGAACCCGAAGTAGTCATGGAAACCAGAACCCAATAACTATGAAATCGATCAATTTCAGAGTATCTCATCAAGTGCAAGAACTTACCTGTTGAAGATTCCACATGGGAGGATGAAAATTTTATACAGAAGAATCTAGAACTACTCAAGCGTTGAGGACAACATTTTTTGAAGGAGAGGGGCATGTTAGGTCCCTATACTACTAGTGTATCCCCTTATTGTTATTAGTGAAACCCCCTTATTGTATTGTTGTGTCGATGTAGTCCACCATGTTGTTATTATTATGTGCCACAGAAGCCCACTATTTTTATTGTTGTGCCCCTACAATATTATTGTTATGTAGGCTCTAATTATATTGGGACCACTTACACTCATATATATAGAAAGGAGGTCTTGTCATTTATATCATCTAATAAATGTTCATTTGTTTAATGTAAATGAGGTTTCCCCCTCGAAGAGGCTAATTTTGAAGTCGTTGATCTATCTTTTCTTCTATTTTGGGAGTTGGTTGCATAACATTGTAGGTGGTGAATGGCTAGGAGCATCCAAGCAACAATCCATGGTTGTTTATAATCATTACAAATTCTTTATCCTATATAATTCAACATATATTCTAGCAAATGTGCTTTGGTAATACAAGCCACATGCCCTCTTTTGGGTGTTAATGATTAGGTCAATATTGGTATTTGAAAATACCTCCAATTTCTTTCAAGCTATGTGCCACCTCTCAATTGTTAAAATCGAAAAATCCCTTGTTCAAAATCTATGAGACGTAACTTAGTGATCAATAATATGTTTCTATTAAGTGGCTTTCATGGATTACAAAGGCACATAAGACACATAATAGTTACGCACTTGAATCTCACCACCTCGAGCATGTCACTGTAACTTCTCATCATACCTTCACCTGCCTTACATGGTAGATTTATCACTAAATATTAAAACATATGGGAGTCCCTTTTTTAGCCAACACAAATTGTTTGAGCCTTGTTATAGTCTTAGCAATGTGTTTTTTCCAATATCACACAAACTTGTTGCCAAAACCATTTTGATTACCATCGAAAATACACATGGAAACCACATTTTGTAGCCCCTAAGAATTTATACACATCCTCACACTTGTTCATTTTTCCAAAATTACTTTGTAAACATCTACCTATAAACACAATTCTTTTAAACCACTTACTTAACTATAATTAGACCTATAGGTTTTATACCACTGATACTATTGTGAACCCTTTCTATTTTAAGTAGTCCCTCTTCAAGAATTCTCTCCCACAGCCACCTACATCATTAGCTAATCCATATTGTATCAATACATTATTTTCATCCATGTTGATGCTTTTAAAGTGGAAAATTTGAAGGAATCAACTCATAGGACCATTTTTATCGATGGGTCCCAGTTCGAAGAATTGGGATTTTAAACTTTCCAAAGGAAGTTGAGGAATTTCTTGACTTTTTTTAGTTTCCAAAAACTATTTCTTATTTTATACCACTTGACATTGTTCTACACTTAGATAACTTTCCAACAGCACAAGGAAGACTTCAAACAAAGTTTGTGGTTGACCATCTTGTTTTGACCACCATTATTCAAGAGGATGCCACAACAGCCTCATTACTCGTGGAAAATGGGATGTCCACGTGAACATGATGAAGAAGACTCTAGAAGGGTCAATATTGTAAATCTAGTTAAAGGTTGGACTCAAACCTAACCATTAGTAGGCTATCGAGTTGTGTTATAATCGAGCCACTAGGAGGAAAATGGGTTCCATCCTATTTGAGTGTATTTTGTTCCATTAATGAGAAAAGTAGTTGAGATTGGATAGAGAGAGAGAGAGGGGGGGAAAGAAAAAAAACAAAGAGGGTTTATGTTCTACAAAGAGAGAGAGAGCAGAGTAACCTCACCTTCCAATCGGGTTTTGTCCCATAAGGGTTTTCCAAAGCATATCATTTTTCATTATGGTTTGTGAGTGAATATTTATCAATGTTCTCTATTTTTTGTATTTCACATATTGCATGCATAAGAATAAATAGTAATTTATAGATCTAGGAATCTAAGAAAAGGTAACCCTCATAGTATAGATTTCATATTTTCATTATATTTTATCATATATGTTATAATGAACTATCCAGTGGAATATCCACATAAATTTATGGATAATATTGGTAGAAGAGTGGGCTTCTTTAGGTATATTGTGGGGAGTTTTAGGGGATCCAGATTGGTTAAGCTAAAATTCATAGAACCGTAGCCATGGCTAACAAATCTATTAATAACCATCAAGATGAGGCAGAGGAGAGATTTGCAAGGCTAGAAGAGAAAGTTGTAGATATCAGCCATAATATGGATATTCTCAAGGAAACTCTAATAAATAATCTTGGAATTAGAGGACAGAGGTTCCAATTCAAAGGTTATATTAGAGGTAAAATCAAGGGATCGAGAAGAACCAAAGAAGGAGGATAAGGGAGAACCTAATAAAGAACAACACAATTTGAGTTCCATGGACCATTCATAGTCCTTGTTCAAGATGGAAAATAAGGTCAAAATAAGCCATATCAAGGTGAGATTGACACTTTGAAATTAAATCATCAATTACATCATTTATTGGTTTATTTTAGCACTCATAACATAGAGGAAGAAAAAAAATTCCAATTTGAAACTAGAGGGACATTCCTTGACCTAGTGGAAAAGCCATGTGGAAACCCTGAGGCTAGCGGGGGGTCCTCTATTGAATAAGTGGGAAGATTTCAAAACTCATCAATTCCTATTTATACCCTATTGGGTATGTAGAGGAATAGTGGATCTAACGGCATTACTTCAAGAAAAGACAAGGGAAGAGTGTATAGGAGTACACCACAAAAATTAGGTAGATGCAAATAACGCAAGGTATTTCTCTCAAGAACCCAAATGTATTCCTCAAGTATTTGGGGGTATACACATCAATTTGTGGAAGCTAGTGATGTTGTTTAACCCAAAACATTGGACGAGGCTTGTGTATAGGGATGATACCTAGAAAAAATTGGCCAAAGGAAAGGGAAACCAAGTAGGTTGAAGTAGAAGGAAGACCAAATAAGGGAACAAGAAATGGAAAGTGGGACAGGATATAAAGACAACAGTTAAACCACACACTAGTGCAAATATCCTAATAACCACCACAACCATTCTAACATTGGTCGTCACACAAAAGATAGTGCTAGAAACTATATCTAGAACTCAAACCAAAGAACCAAAAGAAGGACAAGAAGAAGAAAATTATCATGGCCAAAAATTTGAGTAATCAAGTGGAAAGCAACTTGAATGTGGATGAGAATATTTTTTATACATTAATGCATAAGGGGACAAATTTGAGTAGTCTTCAGCAACATGAAGAGAAGGAGATGACCAAATTCTTCCACACAAAGATACAGTTCAAGGAAATGAAAATTGATGTTGCATTAGCCTCGGGATCATAGATGAATCTCATTGCAATAGAGTTGATCAAAAACTTGGGAATGGAGGTTCATGTGTTGGGTAATTTAATTGGTGGTTAAATTAATTCATTAATTGTCAACCAAGGTTCGTGTACTTATGAAGTGCATGTGCATAATATATGCTAGAAGTTTTATTTTTTATTAAAAGATGAAACTGAAATGTAATTTTAGTTTTATTGAAGCAAAGTGTAACTAGATTAACTCATATCATTCCTACACACGTGTTCTTTCGAAAGCAAACTAGTGTTAAAGGAAAAATCAATCGAAAGTTCTATGCTACTGAGCTAAATTGAAAATTATTCTACTTGACAGGAAATAAATTTACTCTACTAATTTGAATTGAAAAGATTATTCTAATGAACAAAATTTAAACCTTACTCTATTGCAACGAATTGAAATGTAGCTCTAATTTCTAGAAATTAAAGTATTTACTTTATTCAATAGAAAGAAAGCTTTAATCTAAGTTCCTTATAATTTCACCAAATTCAAAATTGTATTAAGAAACAGAACTTGAAAGTGATGATCTAAAATACAACTCTGAGGAACTACTAGTGTGTACAGTTGTGACTAGAATCAATCTAGTCATTAACTTGTAAATCTAAAAATTAAACAAAACGATTGAAATAAACAAATTTAGAAAGGAAATATCCTTTTTTATCTTTTATCATATGTGAATGCTCGACCTATGCAAACCAATCAATGTCAAATCATGAAAAGCATAGTACTAACAGAGAGAATCTAATTATTTGTAATGGAAAAGGGACTACTCATGAAACAAATTAACAACTAAACTAACTTACAACTCTTCAGGGGGGCTTTTGTTGAGCATAAGCATGAAAGGACTTCAATTAACGAGTTATTCACCCACGCATTTAATGACTAAAGGAACAGAGTAATTGTATTAAAATCAAAAGTCTTCAATAGAAAACGATTACAAAACTTAAAAAATGTCAATTGTCTCGCTCCAAGGCTAATTATAATCCTTTTGAATAACAGTTTGAAGACTTATAAGTCGATAAGCTAATTTATATTTGACAACTACGTAATTAAATCAATCGATTCTCATGATTTTCCATGAGAAGAGAAAATAATGAGAAGATTTTGATTTGACATATGATTCCAAACTTTCCTTGTTCAATCCCACGCTCGCTTGAAAATTCCACGATCTTTCTTCAAATTCTGCGCAAGGCTGAAGTATTATAACCAAAGTTGACTTCCATTTTGACCATCTAATTTCTCGAACCCTGTGAGTTTCCATATCATTGTAATAGGTGAATGTCCATATGTCGAACATTTTCCATCCACTTGTATCCTTTATTCCTCCTCAACCACGTTGGAACCTGTATAACCATAGATCTAGTTGAAAAAACTTTTGGTTAACTAAAGAATGAGTGTATTTTGGTAGCTATACAGATGTTTTGATTAAATTTCATAAAGAAACAATAGATTGTAAACCATGAACGAATGATACCTTTTATTATGTCTGAGCATATCTGAAGTGTCCTTTCAACTTGAAAATGTGGCAAAACTATCATGAAAAGGATGGAAATGAAGGTAAAAGGGTATCAAAAAGAATACAATTAAGGACTTCAACAACCATCCTATCCCATAACCATTTGGATTAGTCAACATGGAGGCTGAAATAAGGTAAACAAATAGTGTAGAATAAAAATTTCTATCAGCATTTGTTTTATAGATGAAGTATAATTGGATGCAGTTCCACTTGATGTATATGGAGTTGTGTTTGGGAGTCCCTATATATACATGCAAGATGTGATACTTATGAGGAAATCCAACTAGTACTGTCTCATTAAGGATGAAAAATCCTTCATTGTTGACATACATAAGGAACAGTCAAAGATCTCACTGGTATATGCCAACCAAGCCAATAAAATGATCAGTTCTAGCAAGAAGTATGTTTTGTTATCTTTAAGAGAATATAAATATGTAAAAGAGTCAATGAGGGTCAAATCATCCCTGGAGGGGTGTACTAAGGAACATAAATATAAATTTGAAGAGTTGTTACATGCATATATGGGTGTGTTCTAGGAGCCTACAAGGCCACAACCCAAGAGGGGAATGGAGTAGGTGATCTAGCTATTGTTGAACTCTTTGTTTCCAAACATTGGATTGTAAATGTAGTTCATTATAGAAGACAACAAAGTGAAGAAGCAGTTGCAACAACTATTGAAATAAGCTGTCATTTGAGCAAGTGCCTCACTTTGTGGGTCACCCATCATAATTGTGCCAAATAAGGATGGGACTAGGTGGATTTATATTTATTATAGGGTGTTAAACAAAATTACACTTAAGAATAGGTATCTCTTGCTCAGGATAGATGATTTGTTGGACTAGTTGTAACAAGTAAAATACTTTACCAATTTGGACTTAAAGTCACCGTATCATCAGGTTTGATTTAGAGAAGAATATACATAGAGGGCCACCTTCAAAACCATACAAGGTTTGTATGACTGGTTACCTATGCAATGCACCATCTATGTTCATGAAGTTAATCAATGATATACTACTCCCTTTTATAGATTTATTTTTTATTTTTTATTTGGATGATATAATGGTGTGCAGTGCTACCTGGGTGGAGCACATCTCACATTTGATGCAAGTGCTAGAGACAATGAAGAAACACCAAATGCTAAAAAATCTCAAGAACTATAAGTTTGCATAGAAATTTTTGTTGTATTTAGGATATTAGATTGGTGGAGGAGAGTTGAACATATATCCTACCAAGATGGAGGCCATCATGAAGTGGTGCCTACCAATTTTTTGAGGTTGGGAATTTCCTTGGGGTAGCATAGTATCATAGGAAATCCATAATCTTGTTTTCAGCAATAATCACACCACTCCAAGCCATAGAAATGAAGGACCAGTAGAGGGCCTTTGAGGAGTTAAACCAGAAAATCATTCATGCACTGGTTGTTGCATTACAAAACTTGAAGCAACCCTTTGAAGTGGAGACAAATGAAAGTGGGTATGTTATGGGAGTGGTATTAATTCAGGGAGGAAGGCCTTTATGTTACCATTCTAAAGTGCTTCACATAGAAATTCCCAACTACCCCATATATGACAAGGATATCTATACAAGCTATGAAAAGGTGGAAACATTCTCTGATGGGAAAGGATATAGTAATCCACATAGATCACCATCCATTATGGTACCTTCGGGTCTAGAGTAAGTTACAACAAACTAAGAATTACAAGTGGATGGGGTTCTTATAGTAGTTTCATTTGATGACAAAGTAAATGAAGGGTAGCACAAACAAGTTGGCCAACATGCTTTCAAGGTCACCCATATCAAATATCATGACATTGGGAACTCTAATGCACATGGAACCTTTCACCTATGGTGCATATAGAAAGCATACATAGAGGATAAGGAATTCAAGCAGGTTTTTCAATAATTGCAGATCTAAAATTGTATGCATGATAATAATAGCATATTTGAATACCATCTCTAGAATGGGTTACTTTATAGGTTGGATAAGTTATGTGTTCATAAAGGTGACAAAATACAACTAATGAGATAGGCTCAAACCTCCAAGATTGGAGATCATCTTGGTTTAGGGATGATAGTATCTAACTTATAGAGGTATGTGAATTGGGCCCATGATGCAAGAAGGTGTAGCTATATTCATAAAAGGTTGTATTCTTTGTTATACTAGAAAGCCTAGTTACAATAAATAGGATATGTACTATCCCTTACCCATATCCACTCATCCTTGGGAAAACATTTCCATGAAATTTATGGGAGGTTTACCAATAACTAGGAAGGGATGTGAATAACTATTCATGGTAGTTGACAGGTTCAACAAGATGTGTTTTCCCATGTCCTGTAAGAAGACCATCAGTAAGAAAGAAGAAGAAAACTTGTTCTTTGGACAAGAGTGGGTGCACTTTGGAAACCCAAGGAGCATCATTTAATACAAGGATATAAAAAAAATTAGTGCATTTTGGACTACATTGTGGGAGGATATGGACATGAAGTTGAATACATATACAACATTTCATACACATATAGATGGGAAAATAGATGTAGTCAACAATACTTTGATGTAGCTTTTGAGGTGTTATAATAAAAAGTATCTAATGAATTTGGATGAAAATCTGGTGTATATATATAGCACTTTTATAATAGATAAATCCACACTTCTACTTGTAAACCCCATTTGAAACTTGTTTTGTATATTTTACGTCGTCACCTTTGGATATTTCATATGGAAAGTAAGAATTACTGAGGGAGGATGTTACAGGGGATGCCTTAACAATAGAAAAAAATGTTGAGAATATCACCATAGATCCATTTATAGGTGTAGGAGATGTTGCAAAAGTCACAAGAAAAATACAAGGCCGTGCATGATCGACACAAAATAAAAAAATCATTTAGAGTGGGAGACAGGGTATGGTTATCGTTGAACAAGGAGAAGCTACAAAACATAAAAGTCATTTAGAGTGGAATACATAACATGGTTATAGTTGAACAAGGAGAGGCTACATGGTCCTAGTAATAAAATCAAGGATTTGTGATTGGTCCATTTGAGATGATAAAAAAGTGGGAGATAATACATATAGACTTAATATACCCCCATGCATGTGTATTTACTTAGTGGTGAATGTAGAAAATATGAAACTCTATGAGCCTTCCATACTTGATTAAGTAGAGGAACAAGTCCTATGTTATGTAGATGATTTAGCACTAGATTCTCAGGTAGAGTTGACAGAGGATATAGTTTTGTAGAATAGGTCCATAACTACAAGACAAGGGAAAAAACACCTTTGGCATATTGGGTTGAAAGGATAGCTTCCAAGCAAGCTAAATGGTACTCTTGGGAGAAGGTAAAGGAAAAATTACCTGACCTCATTCACTAAAATATTTTGGAACCAAAAGCCTCCCAAAATGGGGAGGTATGATCCATATTGGATCTTTATATCATTTTCCATCCATATTGATGCTTTTATAGTGATAAAATTGGAGGAATTGGCTCAAAGGACCATTTTTATCGACGAGTCTCAATTTGGAAAATTAGGGTTTTAAACCTTCCATTGGTAGTTTGAGGCATTTCCTGAAGTTTTATGGTCCAAAAACTCTCACTCATGCCAACGCCTCTAGTGTTATTATACACTTAGATACCTTTCCAACGGTGTAATAAATACCTCAAACGAAGTCTGTATGCAAAAGTTATTCCACACGAAAGTTGACCTTCTTATCTTGACCACCATGATTCAATAGGATACCACGTCATCCCCATTACTCATGGAAAAGTGTTTATCCATGTTAAAATGGTGAAGAAGACTCTATAGGGATTGATATTATAACTCTATTTAAAATTTGAAGGAGTCAAGCATAACCATTAGTAGGCTATCAATCTATGTTATATTTGAGCCACTCGGAGGAAAAGGGGTTCCATTCTATTTGAGTGCATTTTGTTCCATGGATGAGAAACGTAGTTGAGACTAGATCAAGAGATAGAAAATGGAGAGGTTTTTTTGTTTTGTAGTAACTCACGAGCCACATGTCTCACTCTGTTGTACTCACGTCCATATCTATCTAGACAAAAAGAGAGTAGAGAAACCTCACCTCGAAGCTGGGTTTTCTCTCGTAAGTGTTTCCCAAAGCATACTCTGTGTCATTGTGGTTTGTGAGTGTATATTTTTCATTGTTCTCTATTTTTTGTATTTCATATATTGCATACATAACTAGAAATGGTAATTTAATAAATCCATAAATCTAAGCAAAAATAACCCTCATTATTTCGTATTTTCAACATATTATATATATATAAAAAAAAAAAAAAACAGAAAAATTGCCTAATGGAATATCCATAGTAGTTTATAGATCATTATCTAGGCATAATACCACTCAAGAGACCATAAAGTATTCCATAAATATGAAACTAAGAGGAAAAAGTAGAGTACAACAACCACCCCCTCCTCTTCCTAAAGAAAACCAAAGAATTTTTCCATCTATAATGCATTTGAAACTTAAAGATATATCACAACTTATCAATGTCCCTATCCAAAATAACACCATTTGGTCATTTATGCCATCCAAGATGTCGTCTAATATTCCTAAATATGAAGGTCAACCTGGGGGATCTCCCACCATTCATGTGATGACCTTTCATTTATTGTTTTCATCTAATTGGATCACAAAAGACTAGGTTCAATTGTTTCAATGCAACCTCATATGGTTTTTGGAAAAAGAGCATGTTGAAATTCCAACAAATGTCCATACCACATTTACATTTGTGACCATATTATCATGGACTTTATTCCAATTACTAGTCCATCATGACATGGGAAATGAATTTTCTACTAGTAAACACACCACCACCACCCACACCCATGAGTGGTGAAGACAAATTATTATTTATAAGATCAACCAAAAATACCCCCTCCTCCTAAATTAGTTTCTAAACCCACTCTTTCTTTCCATCAATAAAGAAATGGCCACCACCATGCCCTAAATTGAAGTAGAAGCAATGCTCAAGGCACAACAATTTGAATTTATATAGTCCTAAGCATAGTATTTATACACCGTCATTCTAGATATTCACAAATATTTATCATCAAGGGCATCTCATGCAATTTACAATATTATCCATTCACTTGATTAAGCTACCAACTAGTTTAGTAATATTTCCTTGTCCCCTAATACTAGACATTATAGTAATAATTATCATGGAGATAGTAAATCTTATGGGGGAACTATCATACCCTATGGAAACCATAATAGTTTATATGGTTTATCTCTCCCTTCACATGATGGGGCCAACACCTTTTACACCAATCCCTCCACATCTTATAGAGGTCCTTCCACATCTTACAAAGGTCCAACATTTCCTATGGGCCATATGTCCCCTTGTTTAATGTTGATCCACAAGCACCCATACCATATCAAGGATCATTTCTCCCTCCCAACCCTTTACATGTTTCACACATAAATATGGTCCAAACCTCTCCTTCCTAAACAATGTATATTTTTTCATAGAAAAAACATCCTCAACCACCTAACAAACACAAAAAAACAAGTGAAACAAGAAGAAGAGAAACAACAATAATGATAATGAGGACCCTAAAAAAGGGGAGAATCCACAAAATCATCCTAATACATTAGGGGAAACAACAATAACAATGAAAAATACAATAAAAATATGAAAAATAACCATCCATGTAAACAAAGATAATAATTAGCTCAACAAAAATCATCCTTGTGCTAGTTGTGGGATATACAACCATTAGACGCATCACTTCCCCAAGTTACATTAGATTTAAAGCATGCTAGGATTATATGGTAATAAAAATACCCCATGAGGACACCCTAACCCCCTACAATGCACAATATTGTAACACCCTTTCCCTCAATAGAACATAGTGACCAATAATTAGTATGCCTTGACATCCTCTTGTTATTCTAAACATATAGACATGACCCCAAGGAACACACACCTTCAAATATGTGATTGCATGTAAAGAGTTCCCAACTCTAAATAGACCAATAAATATTAAGCCAAGACTATCTTCTAATGGCCCCTTGCAGATATATTAACCTAATTCCAACCCCACATAGCTTGTGTCTAATTTTCCTTCACAAAAAACCACACATAACCCATAGTGTAAGGGTTGTCCATAATTATACCATATTCAATGAATTGGTCCAACCTCCTCCCTCCATGTGCATATTACAAGTCTCCCAAACCTACCCTTCCCAACAAAAAGCCTTATTATCCACCCTTGGAGATATCAATTCTTCAAATCATTGATTGGTGACATTTGATTTGGACAAAGTGGAGTCTAGGTTACCTATTTTCATTGCACTCTAGATCCATTGCATGGTCAAAAGCCTTATTATCAATTACTTCATTGTATATGAAGATGCATTTACTCGATTCATGTCCAACATGGTTTGGAAGAACTCTAGGTCCATAAATTCCATCCCAACTATCAACTATATTTATATTTATAACTACAACACACACCTTTACTAGTTAGTAGGTATTTTTCAAATTATTCTTATTGACCTCATTGGAAACATCATCTTGATGGCCATAAAATTTGTGTATGTCCCTCTTGATTATACCATCCTACTTGGTCACATGTATATGCAAGTGATCACTTCTTTAGTCTTTTGCACCATGATGTACACCCATGAAGGGGGAATTGCCGCCCTCAATCAACTTACATATTATGAACCCACTCCACCTTATAATATTGATAACATTTTTCCTACACTTGGAGATAACCATTATATTCCATCCTATGTAGAGATGGGCCTTGGCATTTTCAAGGATTCTTCCTTTATTGGGACATGTCATGGTTTTCCTGCATGAAATAATCTCCCATGTGCACCATCTCCTATGTTATTGGAGCTGCATTATCCCTCTCATTTGAGAAGCCTTCCCCCAATACTAAAGCCAAACTTCATCCCTATAATAAACCCTCAACTCTCCCCACACACACCCCCTCCCAAAAAAAAAACCATTGAACATCATTATGTGACAATGCCATACACTAGTGGTCCCCCATATTTTCGATACCATCCATATAGAGAATCCCATCCAAAGGATTTCCTTTACTTTTCCATCACTTGGAGTGGTTGGTATCCCCACCACAGCCACCCTGAACCTCCCTAGATTGACCATTTTCTACCAATTTTATTAATGTACTCACATGATCACAATACTTCCACTATAGTACTCCTAAATTTGGTATTCTTCCCTACTTCTCCTCCTAATAAATGTCCTTCTAGTAATTAGGATACACCCACAAAACAAAAATATGAGAATGTATTGTACACAGAAGAGCCACAAACATATGTTAAATGATAACAATATCAAGGACATCCCCATGCTCAAGCCTAGCCTAACACAATCCACAAAACTTATATTTCTCATACTCAGGATTCCCATCTTTATCCCCTTTATCACACATTAGGTCACCCAACACGCCATTGTTCCATGCTCTTGGGTTTTTGCTATATTATTTAGTAGCGTATTATTCCCCTTTCTATTGACCCCATCCACATAGAATGAGGTCATCTCCACAAAATATCCTAATCCCAAATGACCACATGTCACTTGGTTATGAACTAATAAACCTTATGTTTTTTCGCAATTAATTTGGCCACAATACCCACCATTGTCAAGGACTCCTTGTGTTTAGGTACTCTCATACTACTTTTCAATGACAACTCCCATTATTTTAGGACCATGTCAATTCCAATATCCAAGTTACGGAATATGCTTCCATTTTCCACATTTTAATCTCTATTAATTCCATTTCAACTAAAATCATTTCTTCTTCCTATGGGATAATGATCAATTTTTCACCAAACTCATCAAATTATCCACTTACTACTTCACCCCATGTTTGATATCTATAAAATCTTCCATGTGCACCATATTCTCTTTTATTTTATACACCTTTGCTAAGAATATATCTCTCAAATATGGACTTAACATCAATGCAAATATAGATCCATCCACCCCCTTACTAGGCTTGATGGCACTACATAATCTTTCCACCCATAACAAACATATCTTTCATTCTGATGAAGATATCTTAGATGCCACGATTTCCTTGATATTCCTTGGGATGATTTCACCATTGATCATAATTTCTTCTAAGGAGCATCCTCCTTAGATATTAACAATATACTATTAAAAGCAAGGATTTCATTCTTCAGAATTTAAAATATCGATTCAAGCAACCCCATTCCTACCCCATATGCATTTTGGGAGGGAAACATGGCAAACATTTAAAAAACAATCATCGTACTCATATTATCAAAAACCATTTTGATACATGTCCAAATGTATCAGTATATAGACATAAACAAAGGCCTATTGACCCCACAAAATCATTTACCACTACACCTAAAATACACAAGATGTGCTCAGTTGGATTTTCGTTACCCACCCATTTGCACATCATAAGTTTTCGATAATTTCCTTAAGAACAAGGAGAAATTATTAAGGTCTATACCAACTTTCACGATCTTAATCAAGGTTACCCCAAAGGGAATTTCCCTACTCAATTCATAAACCAGTGCTTAAAGACTACATCAAGCATTAAGTTTTAATCTCCATGGACAAGTTGTCTAGGTCGAACCAAATTTGAATCCATCAACAAGATTAGTATAAAACTTCACTCGTTACACCTTAGGTAACTTTCACTTATCAAATTATGGTAACTTTCACTTATCAAATTATGGTAACTTTCACTTATCAAATTATGCCTTTCGAACTCAACAACATTAGAGTCACCTTGTGATGCAATATAACCAATGTGTCACTTGACATTATTCACAACATTATAGTTTACCTTAATGATCGTATAGATAGATCCAAATAAAAGTCACAATACTTAGAAGTCCCATTGGTAATTTTCTTTCGATACCTACAAAACCCTCACAATTGAATATTCTATGCCATGGATGGATGCCTCCTTAGGTTCAATGTATCCAATTAGGGCATTAACATTAATCATTTGATATTTCAAATCATCATTAAGTTGCCCCACATCTGTTGACCAGTGCAACATCTACCAACTTCAAATCATTCAAGGCAAAGAAAAAAATTTGCAATGCTTTGTTCTTGGCTATGCTACTTGTGTTCACAAATTTTTCCATCTTTTTCCCAAAAACATCACTTTCTTCTAGCATGACCAAACCTGTAAAACATTTGATACATTGAAGCATGTTCTTGCCACAACAACCCTCATTAATCCCTATACTTTAATAAGGAAATCAAACCTTATATTTCAAGTTTAGATTTTACCATTGTTAATTTACAAGTATAACAAGGAGATGATCGATGTGAGAATGTAATTTATTATGTTAGCAAGAATATTTATGACTCTTAATGAATTATGGATATGATAAGAAGCCAATATTGGCCATGGTTCACTCAATTCAAATGGCATGCAACTATAACCTTCTTTGTCACACCAAAGTGGCAGTGAATTTTAATTAAATCGAGTATTTTTTATTATGGTGAAGCAATGGTAATTATTTTTATTGGGTGGTTATCCTCCACTAATTTAACCTCAAATTTGTTTCTCCTAAAATCAAGAAGGAATTCTCACTCGCTAAGTTCATCACTAATATTTGGACCTTCTAGAATCTTCTTGAAGGTTATCTCCATATGGATGACTAATGGTGGATGATGTGGCATCCTCTTGTATCATGGTGGTCAACACAATAAGTAAACTTGTGATAGGCATAACTTTTGCATACAGATTTAATTGACATGATTCTTGTATCAATGGAAATTTCTTTGGGTCTAGATTATCAACAAGGGGTCCAAGAATAAGTACGAAATATTTTGACCTGAAAAATGTCATTTGATGCCTCAAAATGGATCTGAAAGGTTTCAAATCCCAATTTTCAAAATCAAGGTGTCACATTAAAATGACCCTACAAGCTTATTCCTCCAATTTTTTCCATTATGAAAGCTTCAAGCTAGATGATAAACAATAGAATTATCCATTTGGATCATACTCCCCAATTAGTGAAGCTTTTGGTCCCCAAAAGTTTTACTAAATGAGGTGAGGATATTTTTCCTCTGCCTTCTCATTGGAACACCATTCTTCTTTTCCTGGAAGTTGTCCTTTCAAACCAATTTGAAAAAGTCCATGTTGTCATTTTCTTATAGTTTGGTACCTATACCACAAATTTTTGTCCTCATCTAACTTTGCTTGAGAATATGGTGTTAAATCATCTAGGAGGGTAGGATCTAGCCCTCTTTATGATCCAACATGGAAGGCTCATAGAGTTTTAGATTCTCCACATTCACTATTGATTAAATGTTCATGTATGGTGCAAGATAAGTCTATAGTCATTACCTCCAACCTTTTCCAATATCTTGAAAGGACCATACTACAAAGCCTATATATTCTTACTAGGACCCTGCAGTCTTTCCTTGTTCAATTTAACCAAACTCTATCTCCCACTCTAGATGAATACTCTATTTTGTGCTATTCATGTCAAGCCTTGTACCTTTCCTATCACTTCTTTAGCATCTCATCTACATAGAAATGGATCTATCTAATCTTCTCAACATTTTTTTTCTAATCTTAATGCATCTCCTGTGATGTCCTCTAATCATGGTCGTGGTTGACAAATTGAGAAAAGTTTATACCAGTCAATTCTACTAATTTGGTAAGTGATGTGACTCAATTTTTTATAAAGGAGATTGTGATATTACAGGAGTTACCAAGAATATCATCTTGGATAGAGATGCCAATTTAATTCAAGCTTTTCAAAAGAATTGTTTGGAGGCCTGGGAATAGAGTTGGATTTTAGCACAACTTACCATCTGTAGACTTATGGGAAAACAGAGAGGATGAATAGAATTCTTGAATACATGTTGATAATGTATGTAATGCACCAGCCAAAGAAGTGGGAGGAATATCTTCAACTTGTAGAATTTTCATAACATAATGGGTACCAGAGTCCCTGAAAAATGAGCCCATTTGAAGCTCTTTATGGCAGGAGTTGCAATACTCCTATCAGATGGAGTGATTCATTGAATAGGGTCCTCTTTGGGCTTGATATGTTGAATGAGATGGAACAATAAATGCAAACAATCAGAAGGAATTTAATGGTGGCAAGGGACAAACAGAAGAGCTATGCAGACCAACATAGAGGGCATAAGGAGTTCAAGTTTAGGGAGCATATGTATTTGTGTGTTAAGCCCAAGAATATATCATTGAAAATTGGTTCATGTGCCAAGTTGGCACCATGGTTTTGTGGGTCACTTGAAGTGCTTGAAAGGATAGGACTAGTGGACTATAGGCTAGCCTTACATCCATCAGTTAAAGTTCATGATGTTTTCCATGTTTCTTTAATTAAAATATATGTACATCAATCCAATCATGTGATTGATTTGTTTGTGCTACACATGTAACCAGAGGGAGAGTTATAGCCTAAACCTCTATGCATTATAGAGAAAAGGAAGCTCATGCTCCAAAATTGAGCCATCGAGCAAGTCAAAGTGTAGTGGAGCCACTTTGGACCTGAGAAATCCACTTGGGAAATGGTTGATCAAATGTAGGAAACACATCCTTTTTTTGTTTGTTGATTTAAGAAAATGTAAATAAATTGTAAACGCTTGTTGACGGGCCAGAATTGTCCACCAACAGCAAGGGGGTCACCTCGGTGTAGAATCCCAACTAGACTCTACACCGTTTGCTTTAGGGATCCCGTCTGGTATTTAGGCCCAACTGTCATTTAGGTGGTTTGAGTTTTCTTCTAACAGAGGTGGGATATCAACTCAATTGAACGTATGGATTTCAACAAACACAAGGAAATAACTGACGAATGTTCATAACATGAATATCATAAATAGCAAGATCAGGGATTGACAACATGAATCTCACATAAAGTAATTGTTAGAAAAACTTCAAATAAGATCATGCCTACATAAGGAATACGCTTAACAACTATAAAGTAGTTCACAGTAACTAAGCATCATAAGCATAAGCAAATGTATAGTCCAATAAGCTCATGTCAATATTAACGAAGCAGTTCATCAATACAAGCACAGAGTTAGCATATCATATATCATCAACGTGTTGCAAAACAATATTCATAGCACAGGAAGATACATGAAGAGACCACGCATCAAAGAACTCATAGGAACCTTCGATCCATCAAGCAGATAATATCCATGGTATCACAGCACAACGCACTCATCTAATCCAATAGTGGAAAACAACTATTACTCCTTGTATTTATTATAAGAGCACAAGTCCACTCAAAAAAGTATGTCCCAAATTAAGTCTCAAGCTAAAAGTCCCTCTACAATGTGCCATGAGGGTGACCTTTGTTCTACCCTTGACTCTTGGACTTCCTCATGACCTTTCAACTACCTCACAACCTTTAGACTTCCTTATGACTCTTCAGATTCTATAACTCTCCTATTCTATCCTAATTTTCTAATTAAATGAGCAAAATCTATCCTATCAACTTGACAATAGAAACTTCTGGAACGTCTAGGTGGAGTTGTTCCACTAGGTAAGTGCGCCAAATCTTGTACTCAGCTGCTATGGGGGCGATATATGGTTATTCATCATCATGTTTGTGCAGGCACTCGAGGGCGTCTAGTATGAGGGTGATCCTTTTGGCATTCACTTGATTGGTTAAGGTCACCAGCTTTGTATACATTCTCACTAGTTCAACCACGTACCATGTGATATTCTCCTTTGTAACCAGTAGGTTGTCTGAACGGGCGGCCTGCCTGTATGTGTCAACAAATGCCTGAACTTCCTATGAGATGTCTTCTTGCTTCCTCACCTGCACAATTTCCCCAATGGATGGAACCCCATGGTTCTCGATCATTGATTCCAAACCACTAAAAAGGTGCCTATATGAAGCCAACACTTTGTCCACATCTTTGGCCAGTTTGTCTTTTGATTGGATCTTGATGCATAGCTAGACTTTGGCATTTTTCATGGTGATCCAATCCTTCTTTGGGACTACTATCGATGCTCCTCGATACATGGTCGACCACTCATGTATGGCAAACCTCCCTTTTGTATTGGTTTGTATGGCCAAGATTGGAGCTACTGTATGATGTAGTTTTGACATTTTTTCATAGACCATCTCCATGGATTCACTGAGAGTTTTGACCTCATCCTTGATTGTAGCATGTAGTTCCTTTGTACTGGAGTGCATTAACCGGAGAGCTGCATTTTCTTCTTCTGCCTTCTTTCTATCTTGTTCTGCTTTAGTGACCTTCTTCTATAATGCGTAAAGCCTATTTTGGAGTTTCGTGACTTGTTTGATCATCCTAGGAACATTATGTTCAATCGTGGTCACAAATGCAGTCCCAGCCGAGGCGATCATCTCAAGGTTAATTGTAGTGTCGGGAACAATTTATTTTGTTGTGGTCACGGACAAGGGTTCAACAAGGTTTCTAGCATAACAATTTCTCCTCTCGTGCATGATCTTTAAGCTAACATGATCAAAGGTGATCTTGGTGAGATCAAACACTTAATCTTCTTCTTCTTCTTCGAGAATGCCCAGCTCTTGGAGAGGGAGGTGTCCTCTGATGAGGGGAGTAGATGGGGGAACATACAATGGAGACAACTCAACTTTCTCAGGGTCTTGTTGAGTAACCTTACTGGTTTCTCCCTACTCCTTTCTCCTTTCCTCCTCTTTTTTCTTCCTTTTCTCTCCCTCTAGTTGTTTCTTCTCTTGCTCTTGCTTCATCTCAAGTTCCTCAAATTTCTTGAGCCTTTCTTCCTATTCCTTTAGATATTTCTCTTGCTTCTTCCTCTCTTTTTATTCCTTGGCCCTCTTCTCTTCCTATTCTTTTAACTACTTTTCTTCCAGTTGTTTCTTTGTTTCTTCCTCTTCTTGTTGCTTCCTCTTCTCAAGTTGGTCCTAGTCACCTGAATCTTGAGATCGTTTGAGCTCTTCCTCTCTTTTACTCTTGAGCTCTTTATTATTTTTTTCCATGGTTGCATTCTTTTGTTCTAGCGTTTCATTATCCTCTCCTGCTTCCTAGTCACTCGAGGAATCTTATACCTCTTTCTCCTTTTGTTTCTTGAGTTTCCCGGTGACCTTTTGCTTCTCTTACTTCCTCTTCAAATTGGATGACCTCTCCCATAGGTTCACATTCTCCTGGGAGTGTTCAAGTTTCTCATTATCTCTTGCTTGTTGCTCACTGGGGTTGAGCTCCCTAGTGGCATTGTACCAGTTCCTAATTCCATCTTCATGATCCTACCTGGAATGTAAGTAAAACAAATTAAAATTAGCTCTCTTGCAATGAGAAGATACGACCTTCTCAAGATCATATGTACGATGGTTCAAGGTCACTAAATGACACCCTTTTAATGCCTCAACCTCTGCCTCCACTTCCTTGAAATTTTCTACCATGTAGGCCCCGATGATAAGAGGGAAAGTTGGCCATGGTTTCTTCTTCCCCTTGTTCAGTGTCTTTGAGAAGCCCTATGTCATCTGATAACATACTTATTACATGATAACCTTTTCTATCGTGAACTAAGGAAGTGCATGCGGGGTCTTATAGGAACCAAAAACTCTAATAAATGTCCCCTCCGGGATCAGGAACCAATGTGCCACCTTGACAATGGCTTCCTTGGCCCTCTTTGACATACAAGGTGGTTCTTCCTTGAAAATTCATTGATATAATGGAGCAATAAATAACTCAGAAATAGTATCAATCATACCCTTATAGCTAGTGTCCCAAAAGATCTTGTAATGTTAGTGTACCGGGATAACTGCAGACGTGTTCCAATTGTAGCTCCAGTTGTCGAACTAACACCTTGCACAGACTGCATCTAGGAGGTATGAGGCCATATAGAACTCCGATGGTTGGTCTAGTTTTGGATGCTTAGCTGCAATTATATTCATTCATAGGGCTGACACGAGAATGTTGGACCAGTTGAAGACTATACCTCGAATAGAGACAATGTACATGATGGATACCCATGTCTTGTGGAACACGTCACAATCTGCTCTCTTATACAAATAGTTCATCAAGGAGGCAATCAGCTGATAGACCTTCCTTAATCCATTCATCCTATAAATTTGGTCAGTTATAACCCAAAACTTGCACGAGTCTTGCCACCATTCTCTGAGAATATCCTTGGTAGGAGTCACAAAATTGGAGAGCCACCGGGTGTTGAAGGATTCCTCCTTCTTAGGAAATATGTAGTATGCAGCAATATTTGTGGAGGTGATAGCTACGAGCAGTGCTCTAGTGTGATCCCTCGTCATCCATGAATTTGTGTTTGTGCTCTGTATGATCCAAGCAATTGTCCCAACACATGGGAATACTAGAGGATGTGATACCAGCTTGTGAAGATTTGAACTCTTAACATTTATGTACACCGGGAAATCCTCCTGATTCTCTGGAATATATGGTTTGGTGAAATTCGCATAAATATTGTACCAAGAGAACTTGGTGCTTTTGTTGATATTTCAAGTGGTGTCCCCGTAGATGGGGGGTGCTTCATCCTGGTGGATTTCCTATGAGCTGCTTCTATATCTATTGCGAGCATATTTTTCTACCGGAGGTGCCATCTCATCTTCGAAGGAGGAGATGGAGATGCACTCGAGATCCACGTCACCTGGAATATCGAATAAACAGTCCCATTATGAGAGAGACAGCATGAAAATAAACATTAGTGACAAATAAAAGCTATAGTTTTCATAGCCCGGAGGAAGGCCTTTGTGCAGGTCGCGACATTCCAGGGTGAGGAAGTCGTGTGGGTCGCGTAGCTTAGGGTGCGACCTAGCAACTTGGAAAAATAGAAGTGAAGTCACAGCATCACAGGGTCAGTCAAGTCATGAAGGTTGCGGGTTCACAGGGTCGGTTAGGTCGCAGGGTCGCTCATGTCACGAGGTTGCGTCACTTTTCTTATCACGATTTTATGTCGTGCGACCTGCATCTTTAGGCAATTTTGAGGGGTGGAATGCAGCTTCAAAGAGGTTCTTGGGGATTTTCAGGGGTAGGTGAATTGGTATTCAAGGATAGAAGGTCATCCTGAGATGAGAAAGGGCATGGAAAACACTCACGAAGGCTCATGAAGACAAACAATAACTTGGCAAGGGTTTGTAGTTGGAATGAGGCTAAATCGTGGATAAAAACCCTCCTAGTCAGGAATTTGCAGAGTCTAGGTGAAATACGAAGGCAAATTGTAAAAAGAAATGATTACCAGGAAGGGGAAAATTGACCTACCTGTCAAGGTTGTGCGTCTTATCCAGTCATTGAGCTTCCCCGTTCTTTGTGCGACCAAGGTGAGTTGTGAAAATGATCTATTGAGGCCGATATTTATAGGTTTGGGCACATGTGTGGGGGGTCGTAGCGGTCACACTACCTAAGTTAGGGGTGTATGCGACCCTTGCGACCTATCGACCTCAAGGGGTTGCTAAGTCGGGTAGGTCGCGGGGTGGCAACTATGGACCTGTAACACCTTTACGACTTGGTGGGGTCGTTATTTCGCAAAGGTAGCTAGGTTGCATTTTCGTGGTGTTGAGACCTTTGCCACCTTGCAACCCAACAATTTTTCGGGTCGCATGGTCACACAATTCACACAATATATTACCTTTTTCCTTGCAACTTAGTGACAGTGAGGTTGCATAGTCGCACAGGTCACATAAGAGGAAATAAGTCACAATATTGTATTGTGACCTAGCGACTAGACTTGAACATGAACTTTGGTTAGTTCGCAAGGTCGCAATTTCGGCTTATGAGGTAGAGACTCAAGAATTTGAAACTTTTATGGGGTTTCTAGGCTTCTAAACAAACTTTGACGATGGAAGGCATCTACGGAAATGGTAAAGGGGCTCTGATATTTGGAAGGGTTATAGATTTTGGAGGGGTTGTTGCAGCAACTACAACAACACTATATAGAGTTGTGTATATAAAGCTCCAAAACAATTGTGCTTGGTTTTCAAACATTTTTTTATTTTGTATATGGTTAGATAACGCTAAGGATGGTGTTTCCTCGGGGGGGTTTGTGACAACCGCTGGTTACTTCCCCACTTATTGTAAATAATTGTAATTATTTTGCCAATGTTAAAAGAACATACTAAGGTCTTGGGACACATATTTCTAGAGCTGAGGAGGGTAATTGCTTGGGAATTTCAAGGGTCTAAGTTAATTAAATGACAGCCATGGGAGATTGTCAAGTGTGCTCAAGGGGTGAGACCTATAAATTAACCAGCAACAAAAGAAGTACTTGGAGCATACTTCTTAATACAATATACAAGAAAGAAAGAACAAATTTAAAATAAGTGGCCACATTGTTGAAAATTCTAGTCATGGCTGAGAGAACATAGAGAAGGACTACTCATCTGTTGAAAAAACCAAAAACAAGGAAAAGGACTATGGGGAGACAAGAGCCCAAGTGGCATCGCTCCATGGTCCAGGGGAAATGATGACTAAACTAAAAAGGTTCCTGCAAAAGAAACACGTATGAAGACGAAAAGACAAGAGACAAAGATGGGGAAGATTGCACACAACAAGAGCACATTGAGACAGAGAGAGAAAAGAGGAAGAAGTAATAGACAGAGAAAGAAAATACTGGGAGGAGAATTAGATAGGGGGACAAGAGAAAACAATGCTTGAGATCACAGGGGGCGTATGAGAAAGAATAGAGAATAATTTAGCGTTATAATGGTAAAAGAAGATAGAAATCCTACATTGCTACAAAGAATAGAATGAAGGAATTTTGGTTGAACACGAGTAGGTTGGAAGAATATCTCTCAAGTGAGGTACATTATTCTTTGGGTTCCATGTTTTTTTGGAGGGTGGAGATGGGATTTCTTTAGACTCCCTTGACAACTGAGGCGGAGGCTTGTTCCTTGGATTCCTTTTAAGGAGAGTTCCAAAGTATCCTTTGCTTGTTCTCTTAGTTTTCTTGCAAGGAGTTATATATTCCCATGATTGGGTGTAACTAATGTGTATAATTCATTTGAGGGTAGAGGTATAAACATATGAATTCCCTTGCTTAGTTGAGGGTGGAGACTTGAGTCTCTAAATTCTATGATTATTGAGGGTGGAGGTGAAGTATTTAGATTCCCTTGTTTATTAAGGGTGGAGATATAAATCTCTGGATTCCCTTGTTAGCTAGTGGGTAGAGGATGGAAGCCTATGGATTCCCTATTCTAGCCTATGATTGAATTCATTAAGTGACTGAAGGGTGGAGGTGGAAAACCTGTGGATTCCCTATGATTAATTCATTACATTGAGTAGCTGGTGGGTGGAGTTGGTTGGGTCTCTGAAGTCCCTGTTTCAGCTAGTAGTATTGGTTTTATCCCTTTAGAAAACCTCCTCAAGCTCTAGAATCTGGATCGGGGGGTGATTTGTTGCAAGAAAGGACATAATGCAGTCCAATCTAAGGTTGGGTGGAGGGTTGAAGTCCCATATTTTCCTAGTTTATCACATAAGATAAATGTCCATAATTATGCTTATAAGTGCAATGAATCCCATTTTTATGTTCCTTGGATTATGGATGAGATATTTGAATGCAATGTACAGGTCTCTTGTACTCGTTCTATGCTTATGCTGCCAATGATGAATGTGAATTCCTGTGTGAAAGTGGAATGTTGATTCTCTGTATAAATTATGAGAATGGTGAATTCTTATATATTTTAGATAGTCTAACTCTCAATGAATTACAATCATGAAGAGATGGTAAATCCAAGTGATTAATTCCATAACTTGATGAATTTGGTTGCTCGCATGTACTGATATTGATTACATTACTCACTCCATGTGTGAGGAATTGTTTGGTTATGTTGTTGTTGGAAAACTAGGATGACTTTCTTGTAATGCTGAGAAGTGCACTAGATGCATGTTCTTTGTGTATTTTAATGGGTAAGTTAATGGCCTAAATTTTATATGCATCCCAGAAAATTTTGAGAGTTAGAAGTCTGCGTATTTTAGTATTGTGGAATGGCTCATTGTCTGAGTTGGTAATGTATGAAAACTAGGATTGTCATGTATTGTGGCTGGTAGGATTACCATCATGTAATTCATGGCTTAATAAAACCTATTGTATGTATATTTATGCATTTCATCTCATTGACTTAGTCGCATTTCCTTAGTGTGGCTAAACAAGTTTTTTTTTTGTCATCGCACTCTACATACATTATACAGTTCAAATGTGTGTTTGGTAAGTTTGTGGACTTAATCCTTGAGGGATAAGTCCTCGAGGGTTGCATGCCCTTGTGGACAAGTGTTATGTCTAAGTGCTACAGGAGAAATCCTCATCGTGTATATAATTATATATACATACACATAAATAAATGAAAGGGTCATCGAGACCCCAAATGAAAAAGGCCTGACCCGTGACAAACCATATGGTTTGGCGCCATGTCCAGGGCCTAGGATAGAGGTGTAAATAAGGTGTATGGGACCCCAACAAATAAACAATTAATATTGCATTGGAATGAACAACAGGGATCCAATAGCAAACCCTCCCTACCAGGTCAGCAAGGGGAGGAGGGGGTATGTGTTTAAATCTTGGCCATCAGAGGGGCAGGGCACATCATGGCCATTAGTTAGGGATAATGGAACCATGTTTTGGAACTGCAATAGAGGACCCTCCTGTGATGTCGGTGAGGGGGGAATCTGCGTTTTGATCACAACTATTTAATTCCCTGGTGTGAAGGACAGTTGGATTACTTTGAACTAATTAAAATGGGGAATTTATAAATTGTGTGGGGTTAGAGCTAATGGTGGGGCCCATGTCCAATGTGGCAGTGATGCCAGCATGATGTGAAATGATGTCACCCTAGTAATGAAGTTGGGCCCGAGCTACGTCAGGGCCCATGTGAGGTGGGATGTGGACCGAGGTCGGGGCTAGATAGGTTGGGGGAGGGTTGGCAGTCAAGCCTTGGTAAGGTTGTCATTAGTTGTGGTGAATTGGGAACTGACCTTCAACTAGACTAAATCCTACATGTAATTTTTTTTTCCACATGGATTCATCTAGGTGTGAGGAAGTAGCAATGTGGGCACCATGTGTGATGTCAAACAGGGCCACGTTGGATCAAGTAGGGTCCACCAGGCATTGATGTGGCTACACCAAATGGAGACAGGTTTGATTGTGAGATAGCTAGTGGAAATGCCACATAGGCCTGGGAAGATGACTTGATAGTGAGGTACATAACCACCTAGGTGCCATGCAATAGGCAAGGATGACATGGAAATGTCAAATAGGTCAATCTTTAATTAGCCATAACTTTCAATCTAAGGTTCGGATTCACACAAATTTTATATCATTTGAAATCTCTCGACGAGATGAACACAATCATGTTATTGGTCTTGTGCTTTGAAAAATTTGAAAAATGTCAAAATTTTAGAGCCCATCTCTATAATAGTACCTTGGAGGTTGGATCAACACAGTAGCATACCTCTTTTCACCTTTAGTGAGATATATGGGTGGTACGAGTGTGTGTTACAACTTGTGACCTCTTAGGATGGGAGGATGCACCAGTTACAATGATGACATCAAGTTATTCCATGAGAATTACATCCTAAACCCTCTTTTGATGATGATTTGAGCTATTTGGAGGATGTCACGGGCTTTGGAGGACCATTTTTATGGTATTCCAGCACATTTGATGAAGATACATGACTTAAGGGGTAAGACATATCCTTTAATTCATTCCTTGCACCTTTTCATGGATAAACATGCCCATTAATGATGATGTCACCTTTGGAGGACATTAGACTCACATGTTATGGATAATTAAGGCTTATTTTTATGTTATTTCATTGATTTGGCTATCTTGTGGGGTCGGCTTGTGATCTATCCTCCTTGTATTATGAATTGAATTAATTTTAGGTCCTCTTAGTCTATTTTAGGGTAAACCCACTTGGATACTCTCGTATAAATATAGGGGAATCAATCTCACTTGGATTATTACACTTCTTCATTAGTGATATTTTCTCTCTAGTGCACAATGGAAGCCTAGTAGAGCAAATTGTCTTGGGTGGATCTTGGATGTGATGTGATTTCTTTTAATGGATGGTTATGGTGGGTCTTATATATCTAAAAGTGAAGTAAGTTGTTTATTTACTTTATCCAGGTATTATGTTATAGGGAATATAATATCTCATGTTAAGTTAGTTTATTTGGTATTTGCTGCAATATCCCTTATTGAGCTAAACCCTTCCTCCAAGTATTTAAGGAATGGAGATATGTTTTTCTTTCCCTTAATCATCTAGAAAATCAAGAACCTAAATTGTGAATCTTGTGATAAGTTATTTTATTTTCGCTAGGTTGTTTGGATTTAGGATTGCTCCTAAAGAAAACCTTAGATTGGTTTGTATCCTAAACTAAATTTACCCTATATTGATAAGGCACTAGTTTTTATCACATGTGACATTCAATTTTAAGCCCTAAATTTATTTTTATTTTTATTTTTATTTCATGGTAAATTAGGGTTTCTTTTTAGCAAAATCTTATGTTACTGGCATTTAATGACTTGTTGGTATATGCCTTAGGGATAGGTTTTATTTAAAAGTGCATTATAGAAGCTAATTGAAGGCTTTTCATTCATTTCTTATCCAGTTTCTAGGGTTGTTATCATTATATTATTATTATTATTATTTATAAACTAATTTCATTGATAATCCAAAAAAATTACATGTTTAGAATTTTATTGCAAGCCTCTTGTCTGCCACTCAAGAAACTAGACCATTGGCAGTGCAGTAAACTTTTTTCCATCAACAATTTTGAAGTCCAAAATTATACAAAATGTGGCAATGTACTTTGCCCTAAACAATAGAAAATTAACATAATGAAACTTGCCTATGTGAAAATGTCTGTAAAAACTGAAAAAGAAATGAGTCGGTAGCTTCAAAATCATTCTAAAAATTAAGAGGAGATAGAGGGTTCCACCTTAATTAGGGTAGCAATAGATTTACTAGTGCTTCTCGGACTTAATCTTGGGGCCAAGTTATCGTTAGGATCTCTAATTGGTTGTCCAACACTTTCATTTTGAGTTTCATTTCTTCAAAGCATTAATATGATTTCATTTTTGGCATCATTTCATTCTAAGGGAACCCTTCCGAGAAGAGTCTTCATCTTCTAGTAAGGGCCAATCATTTGAAGATACTAATTCTAACGTCCACTAATATGCCTTGTGTCTAAAACCCAAGCAACAAATTTTGAGAGGATGTTTGATTTTGAGTGGAAATCATGTTCTTATACAACTTCCTCAGTTTCTTGAAGCTCTTGTAGTATTTCATGAGAGATTTGACTGTGGAACACCCTTTTTGAGGATATCCTTGTACAAATTGTGAAAAACTCTCTAAATACCACTACCTCAATGACTTTGATTCATGGTTTTGATAGGATGTAGGAAAAGATAGGCTTTGAGACCAGGGGAGATGAAATTAATGAGGTCTAAGTAAGGGAAGAACAAAAAACACCAAGCAATGACAGGAAAACTAAATAACCTTGTAGAAAACCAGTTATGAAGCTAGTCACGCAAGTAAGAGATCCTCACAACATGGAACAAGAATCAGAATAGCTTCATCAAGGAGTTTACATGAGTATAGAAATGGCACCAATCTTGTTGAAGAAATAATTAATGAGGGTTATGGTATTCATTACACCGATGTCAACAGGAAGGAAGAATTTATTATCAAATGGGAGGAGGATGTAGAGGCATGTCATCCTCATTCATTACATGGAGTGATGGTAGCCTCACCACACCCCATTTATTTCTCCTCTCCTCAATCCATCTAGGGAATTATTTAATTGTTGTTATATGATATTCTAACTATCAAAATTTGTTGTAAATCTATCCTTGATTTTCTCTTAAATTTATCCATTTTTCCATTTAATTTGTATACATTTTTAATCGCTAAATTTTTTGTTGTTATAAACTTTAGTTTCATTGCAATTTGTTGCCCTAAAACCATATTTTACAGTAGCATCTAGTTTTTCTTGGTTTAGTGTGTTAATGTAACCTATTTGAGATTCCTTGGGCTAAACCATATCTTTTATATTGACCCATAGGCCCCTTGAACCCTAACTTTGTATTTACTCTTTCATCCAATAAAAACCCTAACTTTACATAGCCTGATCTAGTTGGTAGTTTTATTATATAATCCTTATTGGGAACTTAACTTAATATCCTTGAGTTATTTTATCCCTAAGTGCTACCAGGGAACCCTCCCTTATGTTGAATTGTGTCCTTCACTAAAGAGAGGTGAGTAGTTGATGAGGTGACAGGAAACACTCTCCTGTGTTGCAGATTGTTTATATCACTTAGTGAAGCATTGCACTAGGTGCTAGATTGTATTGTACCGGACAAAGAACTTACAAAAAAATTGGTTTTCCTTGGGGTAAATTGGATGGATTAAATAGTCACAAATACATTAAAAAAAAAAAAATATATATATATATATATATATATATATATATATATATATATATATATATATATATATATATATATATAGTTGCATAATTTATCTTTCATATGAACAAAAAATTAAAGAAAAGTGTCCAAATGTGAAAAACTTTTAGGGTGTGTTGTGGACTCAACATGTCCATAAAAAGGATCCAAATGCAAGGGTGCTCCATAAGGTGTGTCATGATATCCTCCTACAAGCGTCCAAAGTCTCCATCAGTGTCCTAGTCCATGTACTCCATCGGATCCAATCCCCCTGCATGAGCATTATTGCAACCTAGGCATCCCCAAGGCAATTCCAAGCCTCCATATAAGAATACAAGGTACCACATTTTATTTATGGCCTAATGCCTTAGGATGTAGAATGCTTATCCTCTTAAGTAGGACACTCTTCAAGCAAGTAACCATCTCCATGTGGCCATCATGTAAAACATCATTGATGTTGCCAAGGGATCTCTAATTCCCTAGGGAAGAATGCCAAGCAAGCAACCAATGAATAAGCCATCCCCGATGTGAAAATCCATCATTGTTACCATATTTCATGTATAAATCCTGTTTTGAAACACGTAGGTCTTCAACCTACACCATGTATCCAAAATATCATGAAGCACCCACAAATATGGTGTAAACACTTCCAAACTAACCCTGAAATCTAGCATCAAAAAAGTTCATAGTCAATTAATAACACAAAGGAAATATTGGGTTATATTAACTCCTGAAAATCAATACACAACTTATAAATAGAATTGTATGCCTACTAAACAAGGAATGGGATATATTGAATACTTTTAGGACAAAATAATGGATTGAAAAATTCATTGGGGCAACTAATGTCTAGCACTAAGGGGTTACTCATCAGTCAAGTTAGAGATGGAGAACGCAATTAGACATGTGTAATTGTAGCTCTATACTTGACTAGTTTAAGAAGGGCATCTGACATTGTATTGAATATGTTTCTAATAGTAACATGTATAATTGTAGAGGGAATGGTGTGCAACTAGGCTCAACATGTAGCAAATACTTTGAAAAAGAATAATGAAGAAAGCTAAGAAAATGATAAGGCATTAGATAACCCTCCTTAATAATTTATATCACCTTGGAAATGATAATCCATATAAGAGAATAAAAAATTATCTTGAACAACATAGAAAATATGTGGAATTAATAATGTTTTTCCTCGATCTTGGAAGGTAAGACAATAGAATACACATCCTAGTTTAAGTTTAATGAATGGTTGAAAAATTACAAATAAAATAGTAATAGATGGAGAGTTTGATGTCAAATAAGGCTATTGTTACCTCTCGTTGTTCACATATAGTCAGGGTTAAATTTTACAAAGTTTTGGTGCATGCATGGAATCAAAGGAGAACTTAAATTGTTAGACTACTATCTATATATTGACAATATTATTTAAGAGTTACCAAGGCAATTTTGTATTAAAGTAACCAAAAGAAATGAATCTAAATATTATTACCTCTCTCAAGGATGAAAAAAACAAATAAAAAAATGAAGTTGCATTATGTATGAAATCATTTGCATCTCTAAATATACTAACCTTGTAGTCAACTAATAAGAAATAAAAGGATGTTAAATGGAATAAGGTTAAGTAATTGACTAAGCAAAGAGACAATGACTTGACCAAAGAAGATTTATAAATTGTTTTGAGTGATTCAGAAAAGGTTAACTTCTTGAAGTCTGAGCTACAAAGAAATTTTCTACAAACAACAACAAACACTCATGAGTAATAAAAAAGGCTATGGATTTAAGAGCATGTAAAAAATTAGGCAAAATATGATAAAATAAAGCAAATACATGAATCTTGCATTGAAAAATATTTTGAAGAGGCCATGGAAACTCAAAGCAAATTATTATTGAAGCAACAAAGAGCAAGATTCATTGGAAAGATAGCTTGATGACGTAGTAAAGAGGAAAAAAATAATGGATGAATAATTGAAATGGAGATCTGGGTAGCTCCAGTGGAAAGAAAAAGACCACTGCAATTGAAAAAAAATACCAAAGGTGTAGTCAACCACAATAGATGCACCCAAGGAATAGCTAAGCAAGGTAGAGAAGCAAACATTGAAGAAATAACATGATCCTAAAAAAATTGGTCAAATAATGACCCATAATGAGAAGAATTAATATAACCTGCAAAAGTTGAACAAGAAAGAATACACTTTGAGCATCAAGGAGAGTTAGGAAATACCACAAATGAGAAGGTCAAGCAAGACAAACCAAAGTTGACAACATAGAAATTAACCAATCCATATAAAGAGATAGAAGAAAAATAAATAAGAAATCTAAGGATAATGAAGGAAAGAATGTCAATATTAGGAGATCGATGAAAATGACTTGACCCAATAGATCAACCAAACAAAGTAAAGAGAGAAACAAAATCATGATAGGACTACATTTAAAGCATTCAAACGACAACATATCAATCAAGTACAACTATATTTTGTGGCCCCAACCTCCCTCCCATGTATCCCCCTACCCAAACCTCCCCCATAAAAAGAAGCTATTATTGAGGAACTTTAGGCCCCATACAAAGTAATTAATTAAAAAGGAAAGTATAAAAAGTGAAGTGGGTGGAGTCTTAATCTGTGAAAATTACCATATGTTCACAACCTTTCACTGTGATTTTAATCATTTTTCGCTTTTCCATAACCTTGTATTAAGTCCATTTTTTATGCTTTAGGTGGGATTAAGTTCAAGGTATTTTCCAATGCATTTATTTTAGTACTTAATCTATATTTATGATTAAATATTAAAAAAATAACATATTCTCACTTATCTTTGAAAACTTCATCAATTTGTTGGTAATTACATGAATTGGAAATTCTTTTAAATATCCAAATTTTGGTCTTTGCTCCAAATTCGAATTTCTTCTTCAAGCATTGAAGATATGGAAATAATCTTGAAGCTTTTGAAGAGATTAGTTGTGAGTTGTTAGCAAATTTCTTGGATTTATCTTTGCCTTGCTAGTTTTTAGCAAATGGTTGTAACCACATGAGAAACTTGTGGATTTGCATTTAACATTTGTTATTTTAGTTTCAAAGCAAGTTTATGCATAAATAAGAGTGTCTCCTTCACTCAGAAGGAGCACTCTTGGATCATATGTCCAACCTATGATGGCATGGAATATAACTTCTTAATATTTCCTTTCATATAGATTATCATTTTCTAATTTTAGACATAGCATGATTTAATTAACTTTATTATGTTATAATTAATTTGTTGCCTTAATTCTTGGAGATCAAGCTCACTGTGTGAGATCGTGGTGATATTTTTCTTTATTTTCCTTTACACAAGTAGATTCTGTAATTGTCGTTACATTGATGCAAGTGTGTTTCTTTTTGAAATGATTATTTTAAGCCCATAGTTTTTTTTTATAGCAATAGTTCGTGGAAAAACATGCAAGGAGATAGTCTCGTGACAAAAGTATCCCTACTCATTAGCATGATCAGTACCAAGTACATGAATATTCCCAGGGATGATTAAGCTTACTCTTGATTTGCGATGTGTTTCATTTCCACAATTGACTTTATCCTAATATCCATTCATTGAATTAAATCATGAAATATACGAAATGGAGTATTGTTGGAGAAAGGTTTAGAACTTGAAGATTGAACACTTAACTACAACCTTATTTACAACAACTATGGAT
Organism: Pinus tabuliformis; assembly: GCA_031772625.1. Lineage (NCBI taxonomy): Eukaryota > Viridiplantae > Streptophyta > Pinopsida > Pinales > Pinaceae > Pinus > Pinus tabuliformis. Next base: position 594,687,685 of record CM062804.1, read on the forward strand.
ATAGTATGGTATCATTCAATGATGGATTTTTCTTTTCTTTCATTTACTTCATGCAATTGATTTCACAAGATTGAGTAGAATAAGAATTGAACATTTTTAATAGATCATATTGAAAATAATCTAATTCTACACATATTTTGTTTGCATTTCACAATTTTACGTACTCTAGATTGATAATAATATGTAACAAGATTTATACATATAAATCATCTGACATGGACCAAGAAAATAAAGGAAAATAAAAAGGCATCTTGGAATACATACCAGATTAGAGTAACACAAATTCTTAATATATCCATAAGTATGAAATAATCTAACCCAGTCGACAACTTGAAGAAGCTCACATTAGACCTCGTTAAACAATATGAAGAACTAATAGAATAAAATAGGTTTATAAAGAGGGAGAAAACCACTATAATCCTATAGACAATGTATGGAAAGTTTGAATAGTTGTGGCAAAGAGGAAGGATACATAGGCCATGGCTCGATTAACTAACAATGTGTTAAACATTTGGCCTTTTGATTATGCCAATATTTGAAGCCAAATGAAAGTGAACCAAGATTTAGTCACACAATTAGAGGAGAGCAAAAGATTAACTAAAATCCTATAAGTAGAGATGGAATGAATAAACAACTATGATAAGTGAAATAACAAGTAGAAAAGTTATAAATACAAGAGAAATAATGGTTCTAATGGCCAAGTTTGCACAACAATAGATTGACATGGTAGTCATATAAATCCAGGAGGTTTATCCATAATTGTCGCATATGAAGGAATCATCAAACCTAGCCTAGCTAAATATATAAAATGCATCTCTTAGTGGAAAGCCTAACCACAATGTTGATATGAAACACAACAACATAGTTGCAAACATGCTTTGGAAGAATGGGGAAACTTTTCATACAAGTTAAAGACTATTGAATCTTATGTTTATGATAATTTTGTAGTTTCCATAGGGATGACACAATCAAGCAGTTAAAGCAACCAAATTCACAAACAAAATCAATGGTCTACCCATTCTTCCTTCCAAGTCCATTACCTAAACAACCAATGACTTTTTCAAATCTAGGAGAAACAAGATAAATTCATTTAAACTAAATTTTTGAATAGGTATCCTCCCTTCTTTAGGACAAATAATACTTTGAGGTTAGGGAAGAGGTTGTAGGAACCTTAGTAGACCAATAAACTAAGTCAAGATAAACTAAATGTATCAGATGTAGCAATCAATTAGCACTTGAGGTGGCCAATTGGTTGGACAAGGTAGTTACAACAATTATAATTTCCCTCTCCATATATTTGAGTACCAACATGCATTAATATGTCATTGTAAATGAATAGATTCAAGGACATAATAAAGACTACTATTGTTATCTCCATGGCTAATTGTTGTCTCTTTATATGTGTGGAAGTGTGTAGATAAATAGATACAATGTATACATAGTACTCTACTTATGTTTTCTTTATTCATGTTAACTACAACATCTTGCTATTCATATGGAATCAAATATACATACAAAAGCATGGCTCTTCCATATGAAGGAAACCGTAGAGGTTCCAACTACAGCAGTTGTTGATATTTACATGACTCAAAACTGATAATGCAACCATTGAGAAAATATCAAAAGAATTAACCGATCATTCATACATTGACGATCCAGAAAAGAAGACCCATAAATGCTTTCGGCCAAATTATGAGAATTTTCAAGGACATAAAACAAAGATACAAACATTATTTTTATAATATTGATACAAAAAATCAACAAGTGATTCATTCAAGAAGATATAACTAGCTATAAATACAAAAAACAAAACTAAATTGATCATAATCGATCGAAGAATCAAAAAAGTTGACAAAGACCAAAGAAGAGGCATTCTCCCCTACTCCATTCTTCAAGTTGGATTGATCCAGTTTGTAGATGGAGTCCTTTCTTTGACAGATCATCAGCCTGCTTGTTGAACTCCCTATGGATATGAAAGAAGGATAAGTATTGGAACTTCTGCAATAACTTCTTTATCTTTGACTTCCAATAACATAAATTTAAAACTTAAATATCATATTTCCTGCATATCCAATCAAAAATACATTTAGAGTCTCCCTCTATCATAAGCCTTGGAAGGTTTAATGACTTTGACATAAGCAAGAGAGCCCAAGCAGCTAAGAATTCAGCTTTAGTATTGGTTCCTTAACCGATACCAAGAAAATCTTTCATGTAATGATTATGAGGTAGGAAGATGGTAAAACCTCCACCACACATGCTAAAATGAGAAGCACCATAAAAAATGAAGTAAAAAGTAGTGGGAAGATCAACATTTAGAGTGGGAAAGACATCCATTCTATTCTTAAACGCTTTTTCCTTAGGAGGGTATTCTCATAAGGAAGCCACCATTTTGGAAGTAGCCTACACTAGATTTGGGGGAATATTTTCAAAGATTTTTTTCTTTCTTAGATCCCATAGACTCCACCTAATGAAAATTGGAATGGTTTGTTCCCTTTTCATATTGTTGTGCTCGAAAAGAAGGAAATATTCAAAGGACCTGAAAGAAACTGGAACAAGGATCTCGGTCATTGGAAGAACATTTAACCAAAAAAAAATATAGTCTCACAATTGAGAGATAGGTGGCTTATGTTCTTCTCAACTACCTAGCATAAAACACAGGAATTGGGACTCTGAATTCTCCTTTTTTACATGTTGTGCTAGGTCAAAATTTTATTTCTCAGGACCATCCAAAAGAAATTTTTGAGCTTAGTGGGGAGATGCCATTTCCATATTTTGGAAGACCACCAATGAGATGTCGAAGAGCATAAAGAAGTGGATATGGCCATGTAAGTTGATTTGGCTTCCACACTGTGAGACATGTTATTATGAGCCCAAAATAAACTATCATCCTCATTTGTGAGATAAGCTCCACTTTGAGACAAGTTATTGATGAAGCTTTCCCATTCTAAAGTGAGATTACCTTGCAATTGAAGATCAGAAGACATAAGCCACCAACCCCTGGAACAGTGAAAAGGGAAAGGAGTTATAGAGTTGGGAAAGCAAATAAAGTCCTTTTGAATTGAGAAAAGTAATCAGAGGCTTTGAAAGCAAACAATAAGAAGAACCACCCAGAAAAGGGTCTTTACCCAGGGGAATTTGGAAGCCATTCCCAACCTTCCAGATCAACCATTTGAATAGCCAAGAGAAAGCAGACGTAGGACCCCTCCAAGCAAGAGAACCAAAAAATGAAGAAACAGGGGAAACGTTACGAATCTAGTCAATCAAGGAAGATCTTTTAAGATATTTTTCCTTAATCACTTGACTCTAAATCCCATTTCCAAACAAATCCCCCCAAAAGGTTCTTTAAGGTTAAAGCTTCTTCAAACTAGGATAAGTTTTCAAATCCCCAACCCCCAATGATTTTAGGCATGTAAAGAGACTCCCAACTAGCTAGATGGAATGTATCCTTCTCGTCCCTGCATGACCATAAGATGTGAAACATTCTTTGTCTAATTTTGTTGAGTATAAAGGATGGGACTCTTACCGGGCTCAACCGGAAGACTGGGATGCTTTTGAGGATATATTTAACAAGAACCAAACATCCTCAAAGGGACAACTACCTATAGCACCATCAACCAATTTTCCTTTCCACCTTCCTTGTTGACGGGAAAAGTGTCTACTCAGAACGCCCCTATCCCACTAAGGTGTGACAGTACCTTAGCAACAAACAAGGAAAACTACTTTCGTATTCTTCTTTATGAACTGTAAACGAAGAGGAATAGGATGAACCAACCTGTGTCTTGCGCTAGTCCTTTGATCCAATCTCTCTCCTCTTTGACAGCTTCCAGCTACCTGCTCCCTTACTTGCCCAGCTTCACCAAGTACCTGCAAGATCACAGAAGAGGAAAACTACACAAAGACATGGATTTACATTCATAAATAGCTTAGGATCAGATTTAAGCTAAACATGCAAATATAACAAAACATCATTGATACACAAGCATGTAGGAGAAACTCAAATAGTTTTATTGATATAACAAGAAGGTCCAGGAGGAGTTGCAACCGATGATTCCTGATCCAGCATCAACCCCCCAGCAAAGGAATCCCCTCTTCACCTCCAACAAAGCATAAATCACCCAATGCACTGATCTCTATCTCAAAACCAACAGCAATTCTCTGCAAAGTACAAAATTCCAACCTCTAGATCTCTGGGATGAGGGATTCATATATAGATGTATGCAAAGAGGATGAGTCAGCTTATGATTTGACTAGTGGCCTCTCTCTGTCAGTTCTTGCTTCCACTTGGAGATTGAGAGCCTCTTACTCATCCTTGGTCAAACTCAGTGAGGCAAGTGTCATTGGGGAAGATTCTGGAAGCTTCCATTGTCTGTCCACCTCGCGGAATGACACTGCCATTTGTCATTTCCTGCTCAGCGCACCCTGGTAGTGCATTTAGGTGCATTGCAACGCACCTAGCTAGTGTACTGGGGTGCTATGCAACGCAGTTGGCTAGTGGAGCAGCTGAAATGATCCTGATTTGACTGATTCTGAGCAGTTTCTGGTGGAGAACTTCTGGGAGAAGCTGTAATTGGTTGACCTTGTTCCTTTAGGGGCAGGAACAACTCTTTTAGGGACTTAGGATCCCTTGGTTTATGGACATTTCATGCTTAGAGCTGTAAGGCACAAAAATGTCTATAACAGTTGCCCCCTAAAGTATGAGGCCGTTTATCGGGTGAAATGCTTTATTAGGAGGATCCGAAGTTCTTTCAATGCTGGGAGGAGACCTGTAATAAGATACAATACAATACATTATCTTCATACTGCTTTCATGATCTAGCTGAGGCGGGCATTCCCATGCTCAGCTTTATAAATTCATTTTTATGTACACAGGACAGACAATCATCTGATGGTAGACTGATGATTTTGATGAAGTCATCATCCTTTTGGTAGGATGATTATCTGTGCTGCAATGTTGTACATGTCAATGTTTTTATTTTTCATGAATATATATCGCAGCCCGGATGGATGAAACTAGATCCTGGGTCTTCAATCTCGTCCGATCTTCACTCGAAGTACAAGTCGATCCATGTGAGAAATGTTTTGAAGTCGAACATGGAAAGACATCGCTTGATTACCAGTCGATGATGTAAACTGTTAACAAGCGCAAGAGTAATCACCGATAATGATGATGACCCTCAAGGTATTGCAGTACAATTCACGTGGTGTGAATAAAGGACTTGGCGTCGAACACCACGCAAAATCTTTCGGTCGAAGGTCATTGATGTATACCTGTCGCCGGAAGTGAGAAACTTGCCATTGAGGCATGCAAGCTTCAAAGTACTGAATGGGGTGTTCCTAGATCGACTTCTTGGATAATGAGCTGATGTCGACAAGAAGCGATCCGTCAAAGGAGGGCCTTGATGAATCCCACATCAATGACACGGAACGGAGCAAATGATTTTGATGGAGGTGAAAACGATCTGATGATATATGGTTCAGGATGGCGGTCATGAAAGAATGAAGTGTAATGTATGGTAGTGGATGGGACACGGATGACTTCTCTGGATGACTTCTCTTGAACATGTCGGCGACACTTATGTGATGGATTGGTAGCATTTACCCCAAATGTGGATGGTATGGCGTGACCATGGTGATGTGACCGGTGAATGAAACAACCCAACCCGACTCAGGCACGGAGTGGAAGTGTCATGTTCAAGAGAGATTTGCTACCAATAAAGATTCTTTGAGTTTTCTTCCCAATTTTTCCCCAGTCATTGCTGACCAGTACCTCTTTATTTTTGTCAAGCTTGAGGAGGATAAAATATGCTTGTTCTATAATTTTCCCTTCGGGCAAACCCATCGCTATGTTTTAACGAGCCTAGCGATAGTGAAACTCGTTCTCGTCTAAAGACAAGTTTGTCGCTATTAATCTTTTTAACGAGTTTAACGACAAATATAACTCAGTCCTTTTCATTTTTAGAGAGTCTGAAAAGGTACATAAAGGTAACTCCAAAATTCCTTTTTCGTCATCTAATCCCTTAAGTCCGAAAAAGTATAAAACAATACAGAAGGGATGAATTTTCGATAGTTTTAACGAGCCGAACAAAACAAGCGCTCGATCTTTTTGTGCAATAATCCCTCAGGTTCAAAAAGATTAAAATCTAGAGGAGGGATAGCACTTCCTGTCACTTTAACGAGTTGGAAGTCCAAAACTCGGCAATCTTTTCATATTTTACGAGTCAGTTGAAAAGAGCTTAAAGAAGACTCGTCTTTTGAGGAACAAGTGATAAAAAGGGTAGCAGCTGATTTCAGGTAAGGTTTGGAATTTTCCAATCACGGTAGTGTCACAAGGATGGCTAGTGAAATCACTCTTCGCAGCTGCTCCTCAAAATGCGTAAACAATCAAATGGAGGTGAATGATCGGCCAATGAAAAGTGGAGGTGATGGTGCAAACACGACCAAGGCTTTAATGGCTGAAATGCTACATTCACGGTGGTTATTTACCAGGGAATAGTTCATTTTTTAATGAGCTTAAACGCGGGTGGAAACATTTGCTCGGTCCGGGTTTATTTTTTAACGAGCTTGAACCTCGCGGTAAACACTGCTCGAGGCGAGTTTATTTTTTAACGAGCTTGAACCCTGCGGTAACACTGCTCATGGCGGGTTTATTTTTTAACGAGCTTGAACCCTACAGTAACACTGCTCGTGATAATTTTGCATGCCCCCAGCATAATAACGCAAATCAAGGTGCATGCCCCCCAAGCTTCATTGCATTCAACTTGGTGGTTGGAATGAAGGTTTACCTTTGAGAAAGGGGATTTGTTTCATTTTTTAATGAGGTTGACACAGTAAAAGAACCATCCTCAAGACTCCTTGTTTCATTTTTTAACAAGGTCGACATGAGATAAGAACCGTCCTCGGAGTCCAAATCCATTAGATATAGAAGGTTTCATATTCCACTGTGGCCACTTCCGCCAGATTACTCGGAGGCGGTAGGGCAAAAGTACCCATTAAGGCAGGGTCTTTTAGGAGACCTACTCCGATATTTTGGAGCGAATGATTGCTTCCATGGATCATTGGAATGCTTCCAGTAACTTGAGAACCATTGGGGAGGAAGTTTTGCTGATCGACGATTGTAATCCCTCCTTGAAAGGGAAATGCAATCTTTCTGAAATAAGTCGACACAACAGCTGCCATGGCATATATCCATGGTCTTCCTAGTAGGATGTTGTAATCAAGATTCCCATCTATGACTTCAACATCTATTTCTACTGTTCTCCCTCCTAGTTCAACTTTCAAGTTATTTAGGATACCATATGGGGTATATGTCCTTCCGTCAAATGCTTTTAACGTCGTCGCAGACCGCAACAACGTTGGAGATCCTAAAGTTTTCCAGCAACTCATCGACATAATGCATGTAGATGCCCCCTCATCAATAATTGTTCGATGAACAGTTTTGTTGAGGGCTTTCACTTGAATAAGGAAAGCTAGTTGAGCTGGTAACTAAGGGTCATATCCTTTATGATCAAACGCCACAAGATTGGAATCCATTGGGTCAATCCCACCTATTTCTGATAATAAAGCTTGCTCTTGGGAGAGGAAATTTTGCGGTACCTCAAGTGTCGACAAAGTGGACGGCGATTGGGCCAGGTCCTCTATTATATTATAATTCTGTGCTATTTTTGCACGAGGATTAAATGTCGATTTGTGCACTACTCCCTTTGGCGACTTTATCATTTGTTCAGGAAAGATGGGTGGCACAACTTTGGTAAAAGTTGTTGTCGAACTACTAGGTTGTTCATTAGCCTTGTTATTCGACACCTGTGGATTCCCGTAATCTTTATTCCTTGCCAAAGCATCATTTTGCTGCTTTCAGATAGACAACATAAGCACTTGGGATCGGGAAGCATTTTGATTAGCAACCAGTTTGGTTCCCAGGCTTGGAAACGGATCAGTCAATACTGCTGAGGTTTTTGAACTCTTAAAGAGTTTCTTAACTTCAGCTTTATGTGGACAATCTCTCGTCCGATGATCCTCATCGCATATATGACACCCCGCAGGGGGTTTCCTTTGCCCAAAAGGGTTTGTAGAAGGCTTTTCAGGAGATGACTCATCCTGCTTCCTTTTTCTCCCTTTCTTTTTCTTCTTGCCCCCTTGTTGCTTCAGTTGTTTGCCCTTGTCAGTCGACACGGCATTTACTTCCGAGGCAAGAAGTTCCTCATTTGCATTTTGACTAGAAATCTTACAGGTCTTTTTAGATGTAGCCTTTTTCGATTTCGTGTCTGTCGCGCTAATCACACCATCGATGGCATGAGAGTCATTGTTTGATTTAGGAGGAGGAGGAACTGAGAATTCCGGTCTAGGGGCGTCAGGTATTTTATCGTAGAGCATGCCATACTGAGTGTAAATCAAGTCCAAATATTGCGCATGAGCGATAACTTGCTCTTCTGTGACGACTCCCCCTTTTGCCACATCTTCCGTGATGGAAGGCAGTAATGACTTAATAAACCATTCAGCTAAAATCTGATCGAGAACATACGTTTTCACCATTCTATGACGACGTCACCATTCATGTATATGATCAGATATGTGAGTGGCCGTCGTTTGTTTGAAGTTGGTAAGAAGTTCGGTTCCCGTTTCGTACCTTATCGGTAACTGAAAATGGGTTAAAAAGGTTGTGGCTAGGGTACTGAAGTTGTCGAATGAAGCTCTAGGCAATTCGATATACCATTTTGCTGCCGGACCAGTTAACGTCCTCTGAAAAAGGCGAAGCCTAATCGAATCATCGTTTAGGGTGTTTGATGAACACCACAGATGAAATGTCATCACATGATTCGACGGATCTTCACCCGGATTGCCATTAAATTTAGGAATATCTGACGGAAGTTTATGCGGAATCGCTGGCCACCAAGGGGCATAAGCAATTGGATCATTCATCAGCCGGTTTAGATCTGGTAATTCTAGAGTTGCTACAAAGGGCAATTGTTGATTCAGGTTAGGCGAAGCATACCCAGGATAAGATGGAATCGCCTGAGCAATGGGTCTTTGCATACCAGCATAATGTATTTGATGTTGGCAACTTTGACAAGGTTGATGGGCATAACCACTATAATATGGTTGTTGATAACCGCTTTGGAAATGTGGTTGCCCATTACTTACAAAGACTTGTTGCTCAGGTCCTTGATATGATTGCTGGAATGGCGGTTGTTGATATTGAACCAGCCCTGGTTGTTGGACCATTTGTTGTTGTCCAATACTGGATGATTGACCAAGATGAGGAGTCATAGTAATTGTTTGAGGCTGAGTCGCTCCAGATAAGGAGGCACTAACCTGAGGTTGTGATTGAGTCGTTGAGACAAGAGGCTGTTGTATTGCAACCTGAGAAACTTGGGGTTGACATACAACAGGTAACGCTTGTACTTGCGATGCAGTCACCATAGCAGGTATAGTGGGAATATTCGACACAGGGTGGACTGGTTGCATTGAATATACAACCCTTGGTTGCTGAGGCAGTATTGGTACCCAACCGCTGGATGTAATTCCAGTTTGACCTGAACTTTGTTGTAAACTCCCATATGGTTGTTCTCCGGGAGGGAACAATGAAAAGGCATACTGCCCTCCATATGGTGGAAATCCAGTACTTAAAGTGTAGATTGGCCTTTGAAGACACATTGGATCAACTTGTTGAGTTTCAACATAAGAAATACCAGATGACAATCCAGATGAAGAAATAGGAACTGACCATGTCGTCGAAACAGTCCCCAATTGGACTCCGGCTTGTTGTTGATAACTTGCCGGGACAGTTGGTATACCATCGAACATCGTTGGAGTAGCAGCAGGAGGCTCTGCCACTGCTGCATCGGATGACACAGTCCTGGATGTTGATGGTTGTTCAGACATATCTAATCTATCCAAAAGATTTCCTAGCGATTCTACAAGAACTTCTGATGAACGGAGACTAACTTCGAAGATCAACGAGGGAAAGATGATGATTATTCCGTTTAAAATAAATTTTAGACGCTTTGACACAACTCGTTTTTTCAGTTTTTAAGAGTCGAGAAAAAACAAAAGATGACTCTAGTCTCCTTCGATTTTTAATGAGCCTGAAGTGACAAGTGCTCAGATGGACCTTTTCCATTAAGGAGTCTGAAAAGGAACGAAAGGGACTGCTCTGGAGATCTAGGTAGAGGGAGTACCAAACCAATTGCAAAACTGCAGAATACTTTTTATGGTATGGCAGTCAATCTTCCTGAATGTTGTGTTCGGTGCATTGCGATCAGTAGGGCGGCCGACACGGCTTCCTATGGATAAAAGGTTTTAAGCCTATAGGGTCTCCCAATATATACTCGACAGTACGTGGGAGCATAAGTCTGTACTGGCACTTATCGTCTCAAAGTGGAGGAATCACCCAACCATCAGCGAGGACAACAGTTACCAGGCTTTACGACGCCGGAATACGTCTCTAGCCTAGACCTCTAAATGTTGTGCGTTAAGTTCCAAAGTGTTGTTAGATTCATTCAATTTATTTTAAGTTGATCTTTCTTAGAAGTTTGCCTTTTGGGATCACCACGAGATGTAGATGTAATTCCTAAAATGCAATCTAAAGATGATAAGCAAGCTTTTATCTCTTTTCAGCAATGAAAATCCTAGCTACAAGGGGAAAAGAAAGACACAATCTTTTCTCAAAGAGCAAAGAGCACACTGTAAATGCACTTTTTCCTAAATCAAGCCAAACAAACCATCAATATGCAAATGCACATATGCATGTATTTGTTTTCACTTTCTTAATATTGATGCCTAAAAAGAAAGTTGATGTACAAATCTGAATTCGCTTTCAAGTGAAAAACACAAACAAGCTTCTTTTCGAAATCAAAAGGTAGAGAAGATTACGACACTTTATGATTTTGAAATAAACACTCGTTTCGACACTAGAAAGTGACAAATTCAAACCAAAGGCAAAAGTAAAAGTATAATCAACTGTCAACAGCAAACAAACTTTCTCCTAAGATCAAAATCGACACTTACGACAGATCTAAATCCAAGGACGACAGTATGACTATTCTACTCTTTCAATGGAAAACTGTAAATGATGTAACAAACACACAAAGAACATCTACAGTCTTTTTGTACAAAGGAGGCGGAATTAAGGCAAAGAAAAGGGGTTTTTAAACAGACACACACTGATCACAGGCTGCAAAATCAGAGACAAAACTGAAAAAATGAAGCAAAGAACCTCAGCTGCACAGGGCTAAGCTGATCAGCGCACCTGTTACACAGAGAAACTGAATTGCAGCGCAGGTAGCCCTCTCGGGAACTGCGTTGAAATGCAGAGTCTCTTCACAGTGCCTGCGCTGGGGCAGAAACGAGACTTCTATCCGGGTTCTGGGTCACGGTTTGCAGTTTAATCTATGGATTTTGGCCGAGTAAAAGCAATCAGTAATGCACAATCAGAGGGTGGATTTAAAGGAGGTCTAAGAGCTATCACAAAGGGTAATCAGATCATTTGTGAATCAGCTGTTCAAATCATAAACAAATCCAGTGAAAGGATTGAAGTAGCAGGTGTCTACTTTGCATTTGATAATGGCAAATGCAGTTCGATTGCTACTTCTGTGTTTATGAAACAAACAACAAGAGAAACACAAACAAACTAACTAGACACGATCCCCAGCGGAGTCGCCATTTTGTTGACGGGAAAAGTGTCTACTCAGAACGCCCCTATCCCACTAAGGTGTGACAGTACCTTAGCAACAAACAAGGAAAACTACTTTCGTATTCTTCTTTATGAACTGTAAACGAAGAGGAATAGGATGAACCAACCTGTGTCTTGCGCTAGTCCTTTGATCCAATCTCTCTCCTCTTTGACAGCTTCCAGCTACCTGCTCCCTTACTTGCCCAGCTTCACCAAGTTCCTGCAAGATCACAGAAGAGGAAAACTACACAAAGACATGGATTTACATTCATAAATAGCTTAGGATCATATTTAAGCTAAACATGCAAATATAACAAAACATCATTGATACACAAGCATGTAGGAGAAACTCAAATAGTTTTATTGATATAACAAGAAGGTCCAGGAGGAGTTACAACCGATGATTCTTGATCCAGCATCAACCCCCCAGCAAAGGAATCCCCTCTTCACCTCCAACAAAGCATAAATCACCCAATGCATTGATCTCTATCTCAAAACCAACAGCAATTCTCTGCAAAGTACAAAATTCCAGCCTCTGGATCTCTGGGATGAGGGATCCATATATAGATGTATGCAAAGAGGATGAGTCATCTTATGATTTGACTAGTGGCCTCTCTCTGTCAGTTCTTGCTTCCACTTGGAGACTGAGAGCCTCTTACTCATCCTTGGTCGAACTCAGTGAGGCAAGTGTCATTGGGGAAGATTCTGGAAGCTTCCATTGTCTGTCCACCTCGCGGAATGACACTGCCATTTGTCATTTCCCGCTCAGCGCACCCTGGTAGTGCATTTAGGTGCGTTGCAACGCACCTAGCTAGTGTACTGGGGTGCTATGCAACGCAGCTGGCTAGTGGAGCAGCTGAAATGATCCTGATTTGACTGATTCTAAGCAGTTTCTGGTGGAGAACTTCTGGGAGAAGCTGTAATTGGTTGACCTTGTTCCTTTAGGGGCAGGAACAACTCTTTTAGGGACTTAGGATCCCTTGGTTTATGGACATTTCATGCTTAGAGCTGTAAGGCACAAAAATGTCTATAACATTCCTGGCTAGCCAATCCCAGTCCTCTTTCTTATAATTATTTGGCTTTAACCAAACGCCTAAATATTTGAAACCCTTGTCCAATCCGTCCATTTTGCAGGGCCAAAATTCCTTAATCATAGACAAGATTTGGGCCTCAATATCGTGTTGAAGGAAGTTCAATTTGTTTAGACTAATTTCCATTCTTGAGGCCATACAGAAAGAGGAAATATTTTTTAATATGCTATCCATTCTTCCACAAAGCCTTCTCCCAAAATAAGCACATCGTCAATAAAAAGTAAGTGGGTAATAATTTGAGCAGGATAAATATATATACCTTTGATCCTCTCAACCCTTTTTTCATGCGAGATCAGATGACTCGAACCTTCTATGACCAGAAGAAATAGCAAAGGGGATAGGGGGCATCCCTGTCGGAGACCTCTAGAACTATGAAAGAACTCATTCAAGGAACCATCCATCAAGATTGTAAAGTTTGTTGAGGTGGCATAAGCCATAACCCAACTCGTAACTAAAGGCCCAAAACCAATATGTATCAAAAGCATCCTGAGCAAATCCCAATTAACCTTATCATGGGCTTTCATCAAATCCAATTTTAAAATCAGAGCCTTGAACTTTTTTTCCTATATAGAATGTAAGCACTCCTAAGTTATGTTGATAGCCTTATAGAACTGCCTTCTCGGGAGGAAGCCAAATTATTCCATCGAGATTGCCACAACTAACTTCTCCTTCAATCTATTAGCAATAGTTTTGGATATAATTTTGTATGCTAGATTGCAAAGGGAAATGGGTCGATATTGGTCAAAACACAATGCTTTGGAAGACTTAGGAATCAAAGGAATGTAAGTGACATTAACAACATTATTGACTCTGTCTTTGACCCTTGGTTCCTCAATAGCATTTAGAAGTTCTTCACAAAAAAGGTGAAGTGAATAAACAATTCAGCTGACCAACCATCCGGGCCTGGACTTTTGTCTTTAACACAACTTTTTAATGGGTTTTCAACTTCCCCTAGAGTGAGTTGTCTACCAATATAAGCGGCCTCCTCCTCAAAGAAAAAGTGAGGGAATTGACGAATGACTTGCAATTGTTCCAATAAATTATTAACAAAATGCTACTTGAAAAGAGAAGAAAAATGAGAAACCATAACACTTTTTAGATCTTTCTGTGATGATATCACATTCCCATCATACCCCTCCAATCCCAAAATGGAATTTCTTAATTTCCTAAAGGTGGCGTACTTATGAAATATTTTCATGTTGACATCCCCCTAAGATATCCTATTTGGCCTACTTTTGATCCTCCATGATTCCTCATTTAGCTTTGAAATGTGAGGTTTTCTCATCTGAAGATTACATAGACAACTTTTGACTTCTGATAAGAACGAATCTTTATAGAAGGAGCGCTGAAAAAGTTGTATTCCTATTCAATAGAAATAATTTTAGCATTCCATGCTTTCTTCCTTTCCTTCTCCCGTCTAATCACTGCCTTATTCAGCATATTTAACTTGTAGGAGATGGAGTCCTTATCAGAAGAAAAAATTGGCACTTCAAGCTTAGGCTTGCAGCCTCTAACAAGATTATTAAAAGACAAATCCTTGAGCCAAATATGATTGATTTGAAGGGAATGGAGGATTTTGGATTATGAAAGTCTAGCTCAAGGAAAATAGGCATATGATCAGAAATATTATCATAGATTGTCCATGATCTGTATTTTATAATAGAAGAGGTGGGATTTTCAGCCATAAGGAACCGATCCAATCAATTTTAGCAACATCATCGCCACCTACCCAACCATTTCTCCAAGTGGGGGTAGTAGGTTATGGACAATTATCAATCAAATTCACACTTTGGAACAAATTGATGAAATAAGGGGCTAAAGGATCCATCCTGGCTCTGTTTCCCTAAACCTCATTGGCCGACATGGTTAGGTTAAGGTCTCTATCCAGAATAAACTTGTTGCATCCAAGGAGACCACTGAGCTAGAAGGAGTCCCAGAAAACCTTTATATACTCATATGGTCCATAACAATTAACAATAGACACAAGACTTGAAAAACTTCTCAAATTCCCTTCCAGTATAATGCCCACATTTGACTAAAATGCATTGAGAGATACCTAAGAGGGATCCCAGACAACAGTTAAACCCCCAAATTGACCATCTATATCCAATGCACATACACACCACCCAAGACAACTTTTTGAAAAGAATTCCATGTCTTTAGCCCCATACACCATAGATTCATGAAACAACATCACAGAGGGACGATAAGACTCTACTAATCTTCTAAGGAAAAGGAATTTGGAGCTTCCCCCAACTCCCCTAATTTTTAGCGAAATCATAATCATTCCTGACCCCCACTTAAGGGATTCTGCACTCTAAGGGCCCAAGAAAAGGAAGAAATAAAGGAGGTATTCAAGGACAAAAATGATCCCTAAGAGGAGCCATCCCCAACCATGGACATTTTATTGGTATTTTTTTCCTGACAGTAATATTAACATCAGAAAAGACTTGAATGTTTGTAAGGGACATGGCCAAGGAGGTGGAGTTGAGAATCAGAAAAGGGGATGGTTTTAGAATGTCACGATAAGACGAAATGGATGACAAGGGTATTCTATAGGAGGGATCAGAGGCATGAAGAACATGCGGAGTAAACAAGGGAATCAAAGGGGGAAAAGGATTGGTGTCTGGAGTATCCATAAACTAAGGCTGAACCCGAGAGGATGAGATGAATGAGGGAGAGGGAACCAACGAGTCAAGGAAAGAAGAGTACATAAGGGATAAGGGAGGCATAAGAAGGGACGAAGGGGGTTAGAGGGAAATTAACTGGATTAGGGACAGGAGTTGAGAAGCCATTATTAGCCGAATTAAGTCCTAAAATAGATAATGATTTTTTTAATAAACAAATATCTAAAGAAGAAGGGCAACCATTGTTAACAGAAGAGCAATTGAGATCATCCAACATAACCAGACCTTCAAGAGATAAAACCGTGATTAAGGAATCTTGGAAGGGGGCTACCAGAAGTGAGAAATATTTCAAGGAAATCATCTCCTGCTAAGAGCCGCTAAGAGGAGCACTCGAGTCCAATATCATCTCAATGGGATCAAGTTGTCATGAGGAAGGAACTGGAACACCTGAACTGATATCGGCAAACTTAGATAGACGCAAATCATAAGAAGTCATAGTTACATTTTCTAAGGATTCAAGAGAGACCACATCATGCATGTCCAAGGTCGAAGGACCAACATAAGTTCATAAAAATTCTACCATATTAGGGGAATTTTTTACTTTAGATTCAAGAACCCTACCTCGATGCGACTTCTGATAGTCCTTCCTCAAATGACCAATCTGATGACAGTTGAGGCATAGAAAGGGGACTTTCTAGTAATACAAGGGCTAGACATAAAGAGGATCAGCACAATAAATAACCAATTCATTAGGGAGTCACTCCTCGGAGCCCATCTCAACAAGAATCCAAGTAACCCTTTTGTCAAACTCCACCAGATATTTATTTTTGAAAAAGATAAATTTCCAAAGAGCATTAGTGACACTCATAAAAATGTTCATTGTCCACAATTCAAGTGAAAAACCAGGCAACTTAACCTAGAAGTATTTGAGTCGAGGTTTCTCACTAGAGGGTTTAAATCGAGAGTGCCATCTTTGGGTCCAAAGGAAACCTGTACCAAACACCCACAGCTTTGAAGAAACCCTGATCAAATCTTCCTCCCGGAGAAAGTGAAATGCAAGCTAGGCATTAGCGAGAAGACTAATATTTAAGGCATACCCAAGAAAGGTATTCCATGCTGACTCAACCCACTTCTTGATCATTTCCTTGGAGAAATAAATCTAGAACATCCTTCCTACCAATATCCATTGCAAAAGACTCAAAATCCTATTTAAATTGACATCCACCCTGAGACTCAATGAAGGTTTATTCTCACTTGTTTTTAGGGCTTTCTGTCGACATTGGTCCCTTTCCGCCTCACCGTGCAAACTCAAATGAACAGCCTAGGAGTTGAAATTGTGTGAGCCTCGTGTAGGGAGGAAGGCTCCATCGTAGAAACCATCAAAACAGAAATAGTGGGAGAGGGCATAGAAGTCAAATTGACCTCCATGGGAGACGAAACCTTTAGAGGGGATCGAGAACCCTAATTAGCCTTTTTAGCACCTAAAACATTTAAACCCTCATACTCCTAACCCCCAGCCGCAAGCTTTGGCCCCGCAGAAACATTCAGACCCGAATTCTCCTAACCTTCGAGTTGAGGAATGACAAACTCAAAACTCGAAACTCGAACACTTCAAACCAGAACCTTGAAAAGTGATGGGTCGAGTCACATAGAGTTGTGGAGGAGTAGAGACCTTCAACGGTGACCTAAAACCCTAGGAAACCCTTTCTGAGATAGGGACGTTAATATCCTCAACCATAAAACCCGCAGACAAAGACGGGGATGACATCGAAAAGCCAAAGTGGAAGGGCAGGACCGAAACACCAGAAGGTCTAAAGAACTGCACAACTGACAAGGAGTGGATGACAAAGGAAAATGCACTCATTGAACATAACTCAGAGGACAAGCAGAAAATTAGTGGAGCTTCATCTGACTCTCTCCAGTTTCCTAAAGCGAGAATTTCAGGGTTGACTGACATCTCGGACATAGAAAAAAATAACAGGGTACCAACAATATACTAACACACTACTCACAACCACTGGAGAAGATGGAAATTGTTTCATACTCCAGTTTACTTTGAATATCTACATTGACATTATGCAAGATCTTTGATATGAAGACATAAATTAACATTCTACAATATCTGTTTCCACTAGAAACACATCAGTGCGGATAGTATGCCTCCATAAGATCCCTATTAGGACTTAGTTCAAACACTTGGAACTTGGAGAGTTTGAGATATCTTCCAATAGTACTCTGCTTATGTTATACATTAGTAACTAGAATGCACTATAATCCCTAGGATTATAGCATGTTGCAAGTAGGAATATTATCACATTATATTTCACCAAAGCATTATGATGTTGGGAACATGGTGATAATTTAAGTTTGATATCTGGAGCATAATTACACCGAAGGTGTTCTATAAGAGAGTGTTCTCCCAGTGACCTTTGTTGTATGTCGATAAAGAATCCAAGACTAGCATGTATGGTCAAATCTGATTGACTAAGGATAAGGTAAGGTAACTCCCACTTGAGGTAATGTGTTTTCCATTGTAGGATGAGGATACTATTGCATGTTTACCAAGGAAGACGAAGGGTTAACACCAATCATCATAGTCGCAGGATTGTGACCCCGCACATTCTCTCTCAACGACAACTGAATCAACCTTAAGCATATGGTAAATTTAAGCTCAAATATTAAACCTCGAGTGCGTATTCTTGCAAAAATATGAACATAAAACCTCTCCATATTTATAATTCTCATTAAAGTTTACCGTAGATTTGTATCTAGGCAAAAATTCACGTATAGAGCCCATGGCTTTCCACCATTCTTCATTCCTGGAAGCGGAAAATGGTCTAGGAAACGCTTGATTCAACCACAGTCAAATTGGATGAGTTAGTAACATATACCTATCGAGATGAGGAACATTGAATCCAAATGCCTTTTTCACATACTTTTCAACACCACTATGTAGAAATCACAAAAAATGATATTGTGACATTGTGCCTCAAATTCCCTGCAACCTTCAACACTTCAAGTTGTAAATTGTTATTCAAATATCCAATAGTAGAGTTGAGCTTGTGCAAAGACCTATGGACTAGTCATCAATTGATGCATTTTGATTGCCGCGTATGCATGTAGATGTTTGTTAAATATGCCTCACCCATGTTAGCCTTACATTTTACGCATATCTTGTAATCTCCATAAATTTATTTTGTTTTTAAATACAAACTCAGGCACTATGAGGTCAAAGATCCACCGCTAACCTAAGTATCTTGATTGAGTTTCCTCTTTGGTTGTGGTTAATAGAATTCTTTGCCAATAATTTTGAAGTTATTTTTTATTTTCAACATTTTTTTGGGTTGTGGTGAGGGACTTTTAAGCTTTTCATTTTGGGGATTTTTTAATCTAATATTTTAAAACAAACCATTATTTACGTGGGTCGTGTTTGGGTAGATCTACCTAAAGGGATCATACTGGTCGGCTTATTAGTATAGTCTAACCCTAAGGGCGTCGAGGAGAATTGAACCTGTGACCTACCATTACGGGGTTGCTTTAGCAACAAAAACTCGACCTATTGAACTAACTTTAGAGGCTTTTAATATAATATTTAGAAACAAATAATTCTTCCGGTGAATATTCTAAATATAATATTTATCTTTTTCATATATATATATATATATATATATACACACACACACACACATATATATATATATATATATATATAATTTTTATTTCTATTTTTATTTTTTATAAATATTTAAAATTTAAATTAAAACAAATAATTCAGTAGTTGCATGAATAATAAAAATGAGTGAAAATGAACTAATGAAATGGATTAATATTCTAAAAATTAAAATAATAATTATTATTATTTTTTATTTTTATAATTAATTATTACTTCTTGTTTAAAATTAATATTGAGTCATTTAAATTTATTTCTCTATATTTTATATTTTATATTTAAAAAAGAAATATCTTTTGAATATATTTTTATTTTGATTTTTTATTTTTAAAATATTTTGGATTTTTTATTTTTTTGAAATTTATTGATATTTAATAACTTTTTTAAAAATAACCTGGATGCGGGTGACACGTTATGGATTTAATGCTTTTAATGAAGGATGGCGGTGAGGGGATGGGCCACTTGTCCGATGGCGCCCCTCCCCATATCTCCCACAGGTGCCTTCAAAACTCTCTGCAGGCTGTATTCAATACAGGACCGGATCGGCAAAAAGGTATTCATTGTTGGGTTATGGAGTTACCTCGTTTCATTCCTGCATCGTCTCCCCTGCTCTGCAACATCTGTTCGCCTTAGGCCTATGATCCCAGCCTTCGCACTGCAACTGGCCGTCGATGCTGGATTGTTTGTTGTGTGGATTTTGGTAGTGGGTTTCATTACTCTAATTCAGCTCTCTGCATTCTAATCTCTGCCCGGCTCTACCCTATTTTGCCTCACATTCCCTCTGCTAGTGCTCTCTTTGTCATTGTCCCTCCTGTCATTGCTCTTGTTGCATGCTCAGCTAGCGACATCAGCATGGTTAGGCACCGAATGAGAAGTCAAAAGGGAGGTACCAGGGGAGGAATTTCTCGTCCTTCGGTTGAGCGCGCCACCTCCTCTCCCTCCCCTGAACTGCATCACCCTCCAATTCTTGGGGAAAGTAGATATCCTAATACCAGACGTAGGTGAGGTCGGGCTTGTTCTTTCGGGGTTGCTCATGGCGACTTTGCTGTCCACTCAAATGATTTTCCTCTGCCCCTTCTACCCGCTCCCCACTCTGCCCAATTCAGGTTCTGTAGCTCCCTGAACAGGCCTGTCATTACTGCTACTATCTCCATCTCCTTCTCTGAAGAAACCACTCAAACTGTCTCTCAGGCGGACAATTCCATCTTGCCGTAGGAGGTTGCTCCCAGATGCAGTAATTGCAGGGATACTGGTAAGAATGGCATGGATGATAGCCTCTTCACCTCGCAGGGTCTGAATTTCAGTGGCATTCAACATGGTGAAGGGGGCAGCTTTGCAGCCACGCGCCCCTCTGGTGGTTCGAGTCATGATGGGTATACCATGCAGGTTGCACCTCGCGACGAGGTGAGACTCGCGACGGCGGGGGCGGAGAGCCACACGGCAGCGTTTTCAGGGATGTGGCAGATGAGTGGGCATGCCCAATCATCGAGGAACCCATCCCGGATGATTTCATCTAATATGACGTGGCTTCCAGGTAGCAGGATGTGGCAGACAGAGAAACGGCAGAGGCTGCCGTGAGTTAGCATGTGGCTGGTTGTGGTTTCCCAGGTGTTTTTTAACTGGTCTTTTTGTTTTGTATAGCTTTGCTTGGCTTCTGGTATCCTATCACTGTAACATCTTACTGTCTTTTGTGGGGTCTGGACTCAAGATCTACTTCCATTTTTGGAGTTTATACTCTCGCTAGACTGGTTTCCCCAATGTTGGGGCAGTCCAGATTTTGTTGATATTTCACGATATACTTGGTCGAGGCTTAGTCCTATTTGTAATTTTTTGTACATATCAATAGACTACTTTTACTTAGGAAAATAAAAATAAAAAAACATTTTTAAAAATAGTGTATTGTGAAATGTAATATATTGGGAATAATGAGTTTTGTTAGGTTTTTCTCTTTCTGCGTAGGAACTGCAAGATCGTCGCCACTGAGGGTGGGTCTGATCATGGCTTTCGTAGAGGTTGTTTGCCTAGTTCATATCTATGCAAGTGGAAAGTAAAGGGATGGAGTCTTGCAAAGTCGATTACTCTCGACAGACAAAAGCTCTCGTGGGTTAGCTTGACTAATGTTGAAGCTCTTGCTATCATTGGGATAGATCATGCTTTTGACACTGTTGAACTATGGATAACATCATTTTTCTTTATTGGATCTGGTTTTTTTATGTCGATTGCAGGCTTGAAGGCTTTACGATGGATGTATTCCTCGCTATTTCATGTGGATCTATGGCCAAGGGTCGCAATCTGGATTTTCTTTAAACGATGGATCTGTTGGATCGATGAGGTCATGTGTGTGACTACTTACAAAAGATATGATAACAATATTTTTGACACAATACCTGGGTTAACCAAAACGATTGGAGGGTTTTTCAGCTACATAGAGCGATATATTGGTTTCAGTTGGGCCTCGATCGAAGACAAGGGAGCATGTTTTTCAAGAAACCTTTGTCAAAAAACCTGGATCAACCTCCCATCAAAGATCCAATGGATCGCATCTAGTCAAAATAAAATGGATTCCATTCAGATCTGCTAGTGTTTGGGAACCAAATTGATTGGATTTTGATCCATGACGCTTTCAAAGGTGAGGAGGCTCTCAAATTCTTTCTTTTCTAGAGTCAGATCTATATGCATGATCATATGTCGAATTTGGTTGGAATTTTTCAATCAGAGCTGAATGTATAGGTGGTCTCATCAACCTATCAGAGAAAGTCTTCTCGAATCCCCACTCCACCTTTGAAATTTTAAGTCACATAAAAAGAGAGGATCAATCCTGGATGTCAAACCCCAAATCTACTAGAGGGAGTATATCTCCAAACTTTTATAAAATCCCTTGATGGGAAATCTGTAGCCATGATAATTTGGATCAAGGATCGTGTTCAAACTCTTAAGCAGAAGATTCAAGAACAGTTTAGTATTCCAACAAGCCTCAAACGTCTGATTTTTGCAGGGAAATTATTACGAGAGGACTTCAAGTTGTAGGGCTATGGCATTGAACGTTATTCAACCACTATCCTTAACACGAGAATGCTTGGAGGGTGTCTTGGATCTAGCTCCAAAGGTCCAGTTTCTTTCAAGGATGCGATTAAAGGAAGGACTGATTCACACAAAAATTCAGAACACTCCCATGATATTCGTAGTTCCCTATATTGTGGAACAAATGAACGAGGTGTCTTCTTTGACAATCAACTTGCTAGAGGTCAATGAGATCTACTTTGACTTCCATGCAAGAGCAATTAAATGCAGATTTAATGGTTTCTGGCCTAAGTGAGAGGATTTAGATCAATGGATTGTCTCTACTTGAATTGAAAACTGTGATATTCACCTATGTTCTAGGGAATTTTTTTATTGTGAAATTTGACATAGCAAAATATATGGATTATGTATTAAAAAAGGGACCACGGTTCTGAGGCAATGTTGGTCTATTCATGATCCCATGGTTTCTGGGCTTTGATGCAAATACCATGGTGGTCTCCAAAATGTCGGTATGGGTCAGGTTACATAATCTACCCTTGCATTTTTGGCATCACAAAGTGTTAGAAGGGATAGGGAATTCTTTGGGGAAGTTCCTAAAGGTGGATGCAGATCGAGTCTCAAAAGAAATTTTCACATTTTCCAAGACATGTGTAGAGGTATACCTTAGTAAGGTCTTACCCGATCAACCTATTATGATTCATAACAGCCTACAGTGGTCCTAACCTCTAGACTATGAGAATATGACATTTAGTTGTCGTACATATCTTCAAACTGGATATCTTCAAAACTTGTGTCCTCAAGCAAAGAAAGACCTAAAAGGAAAAAGGAGTCAATCCCATTTCACTCAATCTCATGTCTACATTAAGTCATTAGGGTTTCAAGGTCCATCCTCATTCCATGCATAAATCCAGCATTAAATGAGTTGTGATAAGCAACTCTTTGCATAAGTTTTATGAATTTTCATAAGTTTTTCATGGTTGCAATCTCAAGGTTCCAGAAGAAGAAGTATCACTGTTCAAAAATATAAAGAGCAACTCAGGTTTCAACTCTCCAAATTGATCCAGTTTAAAATGTGAAAAATCAGGTTTTGGAAAGGTATGTGGGGCCCATTTTTATTCAAAAGAGAATCATATTTTGCCTATAAAAAACCCAAAAGGTCCAAAAAAAAATTCATTTGCCTCCTAACCTCCTTTGTTCATCGAGCTCTCCCTTCCATCAGTGAAAAAACACAAGTTTCTTGAGTTAAATTGGTCAAAATTTGGTGGCACTGCGCTTCTAAAGACAGCGCACGCTTCTGAGGTCAGCGTTGCACTTCGGGACACTACATTGCGCTTGTGCCAGAGCACCCTGAAACTCATCCAAATTCACCAAAATTTAGATTTTGAAGCTTGCAATATAATTTCTTTCTATCCTAAGCTTGTCCACAAGTAAGTATAAATCTTTTGCTTACCTTTTTCCTTTGGCAAGATGAATTCAAATGCAAGTTCTCTTCATCTAGGGTTTAGGTGAAATTTTCATGCTACAAGCATTAGTGTAACTGATGGTTTGGTTAGTTTTGATATTGAAAACATGTAAATCTTCCACCTCACACCTCTTTACATGTTTAAAACACCCTTTCATTCACTAAATAACCTAATAATCATGAGATTAACTCACCTTTACCTAAACCCTAGCTCATACCTAGCATTTTGAGCAGATTTCCTAGAAACTCAGTTTTTCAATTTCTCCTAAACATACATTTCCCCCATTTCACTCCATTTAAGCTTCATAAGTTGCTTGCAACCCCTATTCATCTCCTAAAATTTCTCTACCATCATTTCCTTTCCTCAAACCCCTCATTTCATCTTTTCACTCATTCCTCACTGTTTTTCCATTTTCCTGTTATCTAGGGTTTCTACCATCATGGAGGGAGATTCTTCACCATCAGAGAGGAAAAAACACCATAAAGGAGGCAAAATCCTCAGATATGAGCCTACCAACTGCAATGAAATCAACTCATCACCTTTCATCAAGCAGTGTTTTGAAGATGTAAATTGTCTAGAGTTTTGTAAGAGGGTATGTGAAGTAGGTTTCCATGAATAGTTAACTGATTGGATTGCCACTCATCTGAAAGGGGAAAGGGCCATCATAGCAGGGGTTGAGTTTACATTTTCAGTGGCTTCCATTTCACTTGCTACAGGGATACCTGATCATGGAGAATACTAGTTTAAAGGTATGAATTTGGACCTTGAACATTACAGGTCTTTCTTGAAATCACCCTACAGAGAGACCCATACACACATCATCCCATTTAGGTACCTATTGGAGAAGTATGCACCATTAATGAAGGTTGTAATGAATTTTTTCACCTGTGAGGGAAGGTTTTCTAGATTGTATGCATATCACATCCGGCTTCTAATGCACTTTACAGCTCAAAAACCTCTCAACATGTGTAATTATCTATGTAGAAGCCTTGTTAAAATGTTTGAGAAGTTACAGGTGAAATACAAAGAACACTACCCTAGTCTTTTTCATCATAGCTTGATAAATATTGTAGTTCTACATCAGCTAGCAGAGAAGAATATGGCATGGGATTCATTCATAGAAACAGCTTTGCAATGGCATGAAACTACTGTTTCAGTTCAGCATCAAAACATACCAACACAACAGGTGGAGGTAGGATCATCAAGAAAGTCAGTGGAGGTTCCTAAGGCACCTAGACCTGAGGTGACTAGAATGTATCAAAGAGGAAAAAGGCTTGTGTTTACTTCTCAGGTTGAGAAAAGGGCCAAGCCTTCTACATCAACAAAACAGGGATCACATATACAGGATGAAGACTTGATTGAGCATGAATTTGAATTGGTGGACTTGGAAACAACAAATGAGCCTTCAAACATGCAACAGATTATCAAAGAGAAGGATTCTCATATCAAATAACTCATGGACAACATGGCAAGAGCAAGGTTTGTTATCTCCTTCCTTGAACAAGAAAACAATCAGCTTAAGGCTAGACAGCTCATCATGGAGAAAGAGCAATCTAAGATGTTGCAGCAAGGTGGAAAAGGAAAAGCAATGTTGGAGCCTAGTGAACATGAGGAAACTGAAAAACAAGTCAGGAAAAAGAGGCCAAGGACCAAGGGACTCAAAAAGGCATTGAAGGAGGAGAAAGGACACAATTTGCTAGATGAAAACCTAGACATGGAGGACATAATTGCCTTGGAGATCAATGAGGATAGAGAGTATTGGCTAGATAAGGTCAATGACCATTTAGAAAAGCTTCTTGAAAAAGCCAACAGAGATAATCAGCTATTAAGGCACATGGCACATCATTATCAAACCAGAAACATGATATGTAACATCAAGCTCAAGCAGTTGAAAAACAAGCTAAAGGAAACCCTAAAGGACAAAAATGAGAGGGATAACTTGGAGATGCTTTCTAAAGCATCCATGAGGGCTTGACATACATCATTTTTCAGCTCATAACCAATTTTGAAGGATTTTTGAGCATTTTTTGTTTTTTTACTATTTTGGTGCCTAATTCAGAAAATAAGCTAGTCACAGGGGCTGCACTTTTTCCTCAGTTCTCCAAATGACAAATGGTTTGCATTTTTGGAAAGCTCATGGCTTCCTCTCAAAACCATTTCATCATATTTCTCAAAGAGGGCTCAAATTTTGAGAAAAAGGGTAAAAAAATCATCATTTTGCCACTCTTTTTTACAGGCGTTGCGCTTCTGGAGACACCTTGGGAAAATAAGTTTTTGAAGGCCTTCCCATGGGTCATTTTCAAAAACTAAAAGTGTTATGGAAACTATACAAGAAAATTTAGTTGATCGTTCTTTCAGATCTCAATTTGGACCTCAAAAAGGCACCTTACAGTGGGCTCAAAGTTGGCATTGCACTTCTGCAAATTTTTGAGTTTTTATTTTAAATTTCACTGTGTAATTTCCTAGTTTTTAGTTTGACTTGGTCAAAGTCAAAACTCATGATGTAATTGAATTAGTTCGAGGTTAGATGATGTAATCATGAAATAGACATGATATGTTGTTTTTATGGTTTATTAGGCCTCATTAAGGAAGCAAAATCCAAAACAAAGTCTAAAAGAAGTGTTTGTATTTGAGCTTCTCACTCTCACCAGTTGGTTGAGAGAATCTTGGAAACAATTCCACCACCTAGGAATTTGACTCCTGAAGGTGGGGAGGTGGTTCAATTGAGTCTATATGTATCATTTCTCATTCAGAGAGGGGTTGGACTTTTGTGGAGAAGGCTTGTATCTTATGCTCTCTTACAGCTAATACAGGAGCAGTTGCAGCTATATTTCAGGAATTCTTGTTTAGTGAGTCTATGGTGTTGTTTTCTTTTCATATCATTTTCTAATGGATAAATCATTTCTCTTTTCATGATTTATATTCTTGCTATGAATTTCCTTGCAGTTACATAGACATAAATCTTGAATTTAAGCTTTGTTTATGTGGAAATCATACTTGTGTTTCTTTTCTTCTAAAGCTAATGAATTCATGCTTTCACATGCTCATTAGGTTCTCTTAAACTCACAAATCTACACTACATTGACAAACACTCTAAGTGCACCATAACACACTGATACCTAGCTCCTCTTTATACTTGTTACTACATACTTGAAGCCTTGACCTAATTACCTGCTCTAAACCCTAGTCCAACAAACTAAAAACCCTAAATTCACAAATACTCAAAACAAACTCGCATATCTAGCCTAAAACCTTTTTATTTACAGTTATTCATTGACAAATCCTTAGATATATCCCTCTCTGGTTCAGTAGGGCAAGCTACTAAACTGAAAGTGGTTTGAGGTTACCTCTTTCGATCTCCTCCTCAGCCTAGGAAATTGTAGGGGATAACACCACCAATCCTCGAAACCACGGCTCGTATGCAGCAAAATTGGCCAACTTGTCATCTTTGACCAAACCAATCCACACTCTAAAACCCAATTTAAGCCCCACCTAACTATAAATCTTGAACAAGAACCCACATAAAGGAAAACCCCGACAAAACACCTACATCACACCAAACACCAACTATCCATCGCCCAAAACCTAGAGTGTCAAAACTAAAACCATTTGGGCTTCAATGTTGCTTTCCACAAATGAATGCTAGTTCGATACCAAAAAAACAAAAAATAAACAAACAAAATAAAAATAAAAATAAAAACAAACAAACAAAAACAAAAACAAAAACAAAAAACAAAAAACAAAAAACCTCTACAAACACTAAAGCTAAGAAAATATTCGTCCAAATCAAATACCACAATAACCAACTTACTGGAGTGCCGCCAAGATTCCTAGAAATAGGTCGATGACTAGGCTCGACCAAAACCACCTTACTCTCTATCAGCACAAAACATATACGCCTCAGACTTCCTCCAACCCTTACACCAAGATCCCACACTGAGCGACAGGGTTTCCAAGCCAATACTTGCAGTAACTATCCCCGCTCACCCAGAATGACGGAGGTTTTGTTTACTAGTGGAACGAGCATGCACAAGTTGGCGGCATATGCATACTCATCATCGATTATGTCGCCCTTACTCTCACCCATACCAAGGAAACAACAACAAAGAATAATACACTTTAGCCAAGGTTTATAATCCACACCCAATTTCTCAAGGATTCTCTACCTCTGGAGCCAGTTATCATGGCTACTCGTTGCACATGCTACACGCGTCCACCACATGGGTCACATCCACCAGAGGCCCTCTAGCTTGTACTTGGATCGCCCATCCCTATCGGGGTTCCTGAGTCACCTCTACATCGGGTCCTGTGGCTTGAAATTTGTTCACCCACCCCCATCGAGGTAATATATATATATATATATATATATAGAGAGAGAGAGAGAGAGAGAGAGAGATTTATTTTATTTTAGTTTCTTTTAAATTAATATATTTATAAGTTAAATAGTTTATATAAATATTATATTTTGAATTAACATATTTATAAATTAAAAATATATATATAAGGTCATCAAAATTATGATATAAATGTAAAGATGAAATAAATTACCAAGTTTTACAATGATATTTTTTTTCCTTTTCTTGGAAGAAATAGAACTAACCAAGAACTTTTATATAGTTTTTAATAAATTTTACCATCAATTTTAGCATAAATCCCTGAAATGTCAATTATTTTTGTATCATTTTCTCTTATTTTCATCAAATTGAAAAATTTTAATTTTCAATTTTAAATAAATGTAATTGAACCTCGGTGGGGAAGATAAAACCCATTTTTTCCGACCACCTAAAATAACCCTATTTGATAGATTAATAAATTATTTTATTATTTTATTATTATTTTATTTTAAATAAGCATCCATTAATTCACTGAGAATTTACATTTGATACAGGCAAGTATAAACATCTATGACCATAGCTCGGATTTAGCGTATGCAAAAAGAAAAGAAGCCTATCTAGCCTAGAACTAGCATTATGCAAAAAGCAAAGAGACTTGCCTAGTGTGGAACTAGTTTGAATATGACCATCTTCTCATAAGTGGGAAACTAGATGGCCTCCTAGGATGTTATAAAACCAACTATGCTTTCAAAAATCTAAAAAATAACTAAGAAAGAATATGATAGACTAAAAAAAAAGGGCTTTTCATGAATTTTGGGTTTGAATCATGCTGAGCTTTGTAACTGAATGGATTGTCCCATCCCTCTTCCAACCAAGGTGGTGGTTCCCACACAATGAGTTCTTTATTTCTTTATTATTAAATTCCATATATAAATTTCCAATAATGTTAGTAAATGAGGCATTAAATCAAAATAATGATGTAATAATATTTCCCAAATTAAAAAATAATAATCCATTCCATTCAATTCAATTTTATTTTTTTTAAGAATGCAAATGAGTACTTTTTGTATTGAATTTGCACCCAATCATGGTAAATACCTGAGATATTTACATGGCTACCTTGCTCAGAGGCATCTGGTATAGTTGATTGTAACTAATTGCCCATAACCAGATTACATCAAAAAATCCAAATGACCCAAGCAACATTCTTATTGGCCAAGAGGTGTAGAGATGGAAAAATTGAGAGAGTAATTGTATGCATTTAAAACCAAACATGAAAACATTCTTTAGGGGATAGATACATATCCTCTTATTTCATTAACTTTTGATTGTCCTTCTTCCAAGAGGCAGGCCTTATTGGCTTGTTAATCCGCTTTAGAATTTAAATTTCCAAGAATGTGATAAACAGTTGAAGGAAAATAATGTGTCTTATACAATTGAATAAGAGGTTTAAATTATTGTCTTTTGGGGGGGGGTGATAGAAATCACGTTGAATGACTAGGAAGGTGTCCCCAAGAATGGCAATGTCTATGATATCTCGGTCTCTAGCTAAGCTTAACCCCAAGAAAATTTTGGACATATCGGCCCGGTTATTGGTTTTCCTTCCAACACCCCATGAATATTTGGCCACTGAAGTTCTTTTGGGATATTATTATATCACTCCCCCTCCTTTATCCCCTAGGTTATGCTTAGATGCTCCATTAAACTGAAGAATCTACTCCCTTTATTGTTTCTTCTAGTCAACAAACTCCTGAGGGGAAAGTCACAGTTTCCAACTAGGGTTGGCCTGCTTTTAACCTAGGAGGAGAGATGGGGGGTGGGGGAGTGAGGAATCCAGGGATCCAACCATTTTTGTCCAAAGGGTTGAGGGTACAATCCAAGAGAGGGGGATCATACTCCAGCCAGAAGGAGATAACTTTTAACATTGTTGATCTGGATAGGAAGAAGATATTTTTAAATATAGCATTATTTCTTGAGAGCTATATTTGCCAACAAAGGTATTTAAGTAGAGCATTCCACGGATCTTTAAAAGAGGATTTGGTATGAAGGGAGCCCGCATAGGATTTGTGCCAAGAACAGAAGAAAAATTGGATATTGGATGTCCACCGAATTCTGGGAAACAAAGGGCTAAGGGTATAGGTCTAAACAACTTTTGAATAAGGGTAGCAGATAAAAATATGAGAGATTGATTCATCAAATATCTCACAAAGAGGACACCTGAAGGGGCCAACAATGCTACGCTCTCTAAGGTTCTTCAAAGTTAACATTTTTTTATGCATGAGAAGCCAACAAAATGTGTTAAGTTTTGGAATCACATTGAATTTCCAGAGATTGTTCCATATTGAGAATTTTTTGGGGACCTGAGAATTGAAAAGGAGATCCATATATCCCTCTCTGACAAAGTAGGTTGAAGTCTTCCATCCCAATTTGTCGAGAGCAGTTTGACTGAGCGAGGAGCATCCAACCAACATGCTTTTCAAATATTCTCCATTTGTTTTAAAAGGATAAGTGATATCGTCCAATTTCCATCCTCTCCAAAAGCCTACAGCATACCAGTTAGTGAAGTGAGCAAGAGTGGTTATAACTGCCTGGCTTAGGTGCTCTATCAAAGTACATAGTTCCTCCCTTTGGCCTAGTAGAGG
Organism: Pinus tabuliformis; assembly: GCA_031772625.1. Taxonomy (NCBI): domain Eukaryota; kingdom Viridiplantae; phylum Streptophyta; class Pinopsida; order Pinales; family Pinaceae; genus Pinus; species Pinus tabuliformis. The sequence goes on from CM062804.1 coordinate 594,718,201, forward strand.
ATTACCTAAAATTGAGTCTTCCCGGATTTTGATCTCACTCCCACATCTTGGAATCCAATAGATACGGTCATTGATCACAGAAAAGGTCGATACAACAAGTTTCTAGATTAGAGATCCTTGTCTCATCACTCTATTTGTTTTATGTTGATCATTTGATAGCAAGTACTTAGCTCTCATAACTTGCACCCACCACAAATCTAGCTGAGTTTTAAATTTCTAGTTGAGATTTTCCAACGTTGCAATATTGATAAGAGAGGGATCTCGGATTTCCAAGCCCCTATGTGACTTTGATGCTCGAATTGTGATCCAATTTGCTAAATGGAATTATTTGGTCGAGGATTTTCCCCCTTCCCACAAAAATTTTCGAAAATGGGCTCCTATTTGGTGAAGAACATATTTGGGCACCAAGAGTGAAGAGAATTGAAAGAGGGGGATGGTCGAGGGAACGGATTTGATTAAAATCGTTCTTCCAACTACATTGAGCCAACGGGCCCCCCACCCCGCCAGTTTATTTTTGATTTTATCTAGTATGTTTTGCCATGATTTTGGGGACATTCTTCTAAAATAGATCATTACTCCCAAATATTTGAACTTGTGCTAGTCTCCAACTATTTTACATCCAAGAGCATCTTCAATTTTCTTTTGATTTTGTGCAAAAATATTCCAAGTGAATATCTAGATTTTTGTTGCATTTGTGATCCATATTAGATCATTATATTGTTTTTCATATATCTCGATGCATTCGAAGTGGAAAAAGTGGAGGAATTAGCTCAGGGGATTGTTTTTACCGGTGGGACCCAATTTGGCGAAACGGGGTCTAAAAGCTTTTGGGAGCGTTTTGAGGCATAAAACGACATTTTTGGGGTAAATATTTGTTGTCTTAGTCCCACATTGTTTCATGTTATTCTACACACACACACACACACATATACATATATATTTCCAACAGCGCAAGAAGCGCATCAATTGGAGTCTATATGCAAAAGTTATGCCACTGAGAAGTTGACCTTCCTGTTTTCACACCTATAATTCAGAAGTATGCCGAATCAACCCCCATTATTCATGGAAAAGGGGATAGCCACGTGATTATGATGTAAAAGACTTTAGAAAAGTCTATATTGTAACTCTATTTAAGATTTGATGTAGTCAAAATTAACCACTAGTAGGCTATCGAGTTGTGTTATAATCAGGCCACTGGGAGGAAGAGGCATTCCATTCGTTAGAGAGAATTTTGTTCCATAGCTAAGAAAAGATAGCCAGGAGAGATAGGAGGTAGAGCACAAAGAGAGGATTTGTGCATTGTAGCAGTCCACGGTCCATAAGCATTACTTCTATTACCTGCAACCATATTTTTAGACAGAGAAAGAGAGTGAAGCAACCTCACCTTCCAGTTGGGTTTTCTCTTGAAAGGGTTTCCCAGAGAGCATATCTTGAGTCTTATATGCTTCTGTGAGATTATTTTTTGTTCTCTACTTTTATGTATAATTTCCATTTGCATGCATGCACTAATTACAGTTAAAACTACAAACCTTAAAGTTTAATAAAATTGTAATAGTGTAGATTCTCAAATTTTTAGTATAATATTATCATATCTGTTGTGACGAATTGTCTTGTGGAATATCCATGACAGTTTATGAATCATTTGGTATCAAAGCAGGTTTCTTTGGGTATTTGTGGATATTTGCATGGGATCTAGCTCGGTGGGGTCAAAAATTGTAAAACCCTAATCATGGCCGACGAATTTGTAAGTGAACCTCATGATCCTACAAAGGTGAGGGCTTTTCGGCTCGAACAACAAGTCGCGGATATAAACCGCAATGTAAACCTCCTCATGTTGGCCCTAAGCAATATGTTAGGAATATTTGGATAAGATGGGGGTTCGAATGCAAAGGACAGATCAAAAGGGGGATCGGAAGATCGAGAAGACATGAAGAACCAGTTGAAGAATGATCTCAAAAAAGATCAACCTAGTTCGAGTGGCGTGAATCAATTCCAGTCTAAAATGTAAGAAAAAGACATATCATGGTGAGATTGATGCTTTGAATATGAACCATTGGTTGCAGCAACTGGAATTTTATTTCAGTGTCCATCATATCGAGGAAGGGTAAAAGATCTCATTCGCATGGTTGAAATTAGAGGGCCATGAAAAGACTTGGTGGGAGATCCACATGGAACCTTGAGGTTGAAGGGAGAACCTCCAGTGCCTAAGTGGGAATATTTCAAAACCATCATTAAGTCACAGCTTAATGCCATTGGGTACATGGAGGACTAGTGGATCTGGTGGCATTACTTCAGGCACAAGTTGGGCGAAAGCATGCAGGAGTACACCACGGAATTCAGAAAGATGGCTACAATGTTGGGTGTCTACCCAAAGAACCCACATGTACTCCTCAATTATTTTGGGGGTCTGCACCGCCATTTGCGCGAGCAAGTGATGTTGTTCAAGCCCAAATGGGTGGATGATGTTTGTGTATAGGTGTAATACTAGGAAAACATAGGCCTAAAGAGAGTGAATCAAGTGGATCGGAGCAGAAGAAGTAACAAGATGCTTCTAAGGAGGGGAAGAAGAAGAAAAAAAGGGCAAAAGATAAAAATACTGCAGCCACAATGCACCAATGTAAAGATCCCAAGAACCACAACAACATTTATGGCCATACAGAGGACTAGTGTTGGAAGTTGCATCCAGATCTAAACCCGAAGAACAAGAAGAAAAATCCCATGGCCACAGATTCGAGTAACCAAGTTGAAAGAATATCGGACATGGATGAGAAGATCATATGTACGTCTGTGCAGAAGCAGGTGAATCTGAGTAGTCTTCAATAGTAGGAAGAGAAAGAAATGACCAAACTCTTCCATATAAAGATGCAAGTCAAGAAGACAAAGATTGATGCTCTGTTTGACTCCAGATTGCAGGCGAATCTCATTACAGCAAAGCTGGTCAAGAAGTTGGGGCTGGAAGTTCCTGATCATCCAAAATCATATCCACTGGGATGGGTGAATAAGGATGCAGAGTTGAAGGTAACTAAACAGTGCAAAATTAGATTTGTCATCAGTGTTGATTTTATTAGTGAAGTAGGTCTATATGTGGTTCCCCTTGATGTATGTGGAGTCGTGCTTGGGAGTCCATACATGTACATGTGTGATTCAATATTCATGAGGAGAGCTAACCAATACTAGCTCATCAAGGATGGAAAATCGTTCATCATCAACACGCACAAAGGTAGGTCGAAAATTTCACTGGTAAGTGCTAACCAAGCCAAGAAATCAATTAGATCCAGCAAGAAGTATGTTTTATTGTTTTTAAGAGAAATTTAGTATGAAGAGGAGTTAATAAGAGGTAAGGCATCCCTAGAGGGGTGTACTAAGAAACAAAAAAAAAAATGGAGGATTTGTTATAAGAATACAAGGATATGTTCCGAGAGCCTAAATGGTTACCACCTAAGAGAGAAATGGAGCATGATATCTAGCTATTGTCAGACTCCCCATTGCCAAATATTGGGTTGTACAGGCAGTTTGTTATAGAAGCAAGTGAGGTGAAGAAACAGTTGCAGTAGCTACTAGAACAAGGTGTCATTCGACCGAGTACATCACCATGTGGGTCACCCATCATCATTGTGCCAAAGAAGGATGGGACTTGGCGGATGTGTATAGATTATAGGGCATTGAACAAAATCACGCTCAAGAATAAATACCCCCTGCCCAAGATAGATGATCTGCTAGATCAGTTGCAACAAGCAAAGTACTTCACCAAGTTGGACTTGAAGTCTGGATATCACCAGGTTTGAGTCAAAGAAGAAGATGCATGCAAGACTGCCTTCAAACCATGCAAGGTTTATATGAGTGGTTAATCATGCCATTTGGCCTATTTAATGCACCAGCTACCTTTTTTGAGATTAATGAATGATGTATTGCGCAATTTTTATAGATTCATTTTTTATTGTCTATTTGGATGTTATACTAGTATATAGTGCTACCTGGGAGGAGAATATGTCACATTTGACGTAGGTGCTGGAAACATTGAAGAAGCACCAACTGCTAGAAAATATCAAGAAGTGTGGTTTTACACAGCAGAATTTGGTGTATCTGGGGTATGTGAACAGTGGAGGAGAATTAAAGATAGATCCTTCCAAGATGGAGGCCATCATGAAATGCTTGGTGCCTACTAATGTTTCTAAAGTCAAGAGCTTCATTGGGGTAGTACAGTACCTGAGGAAGTTCATAGCCTCATTTTCAACGGTAGTAGCACCACTCCACGCCATAACAGAAAATGGCAAGAGTTTCCAGTGGGGAAAAGGTCAGCAAAGGGCTTTCGAAGAGCTAAAGAAGAAGATCAACCAAGCACCAGTTTCAGCATTACCAAAATTGCAGTGACCCATTTAAGTGGATACATATGTGAGTGGGTATGCTATGGGAGTTGTCTTGATGCAGGGAGGAAGGCCTGTATGCTACCATTCTAAAGTATTTCATGGGGCAATCCTTAACTACCCTACCTACGACAAGGAGCTCTATGTCATGGTGCAAGCTGCGAAGAAGTGGAATCATTATATGATGGGAAATTAGACAGTAATCCACACAGATCACTGGTCATTACAGTTCTTGCAAACCCATAAAAGGCTACAAAATACTAGGCATTACAAGTGGATGGGGTTTTTACAGCAGTTTCATTTGGTGATCAAGTATAAGAAGGGAAACACAAACAAGTTGGTTGACATGCTTTCAAGGCCACACACATCAAAGATTATAGCTTTGGCGACTCTTATGCACATGGATCCATTCACCCATGATGCATACAAAGAGGCATATTCAGAGGATGAGGACTTCAAAGAGGTGTATAAGTAGTTGTAGAGTCATAGTCATGTACACAATGGTGACAGCACCGTTGACTACCATATCCAAGATGGGTTACTTTACAGGCTAGATATGATATGTGTTCCTAAAGGTGAGAGGTTGCAGCTAATTAGAGAGGCTCATACCTCCAAGGTTGCACAACACTTTGGTTTAGGGAAGACCATGGCTAACTTAAATAGGTATGTGTATTGGCCCAATATGCAAGAGCAAGTAGCAGGGTTCATAAGAGAATGCATGTTTTGTTGTACCAACAAGCCTAGAAATAGGAAACGGGGTCTATATCATCCCTTACATGTACCTACTCATCCTTAGGAAATTATTTCCATAGAATTTGTGAGAGGTTTACCAACAACCAAAAAGGGACATGACTACCTGCTCGTGGTAGTTGACAGGTTCAACAAGATGTGTGTTCTTATGCCCTATAAAATGACCATCAATGGACAAGAAGTAGCAAACTTGTTCTTTGGACAGGTCTGGGTGCACTTTGGGATTCCAAGGAACATCATTTTAGATAGGGATACAAGATTTCTCAGTGCATTCTGGACTACATTGTGAGAGAAGATGGATTTGAAGTTGAAGAGATCTCCAACATTCCATCCACAGACAGATGGGTAGAAAAAGTAGTCAATGGGACTTTAGTGCAACTTCTAAGGGGATACAACTAGAAGCATCCGAAGACCTGGGATGAAAATATGGTATATATACAACACTCTTACAACAAATTAGTCCACACTTCTACAGGAAAGTCCCCATTTGAAACTTGTTTTGGATATTTGTTGCCATCACCTTTGGATATTGCATATGGGAAGCAAGGAGGAGTGATGGAAGATCTTACAAGAGATGCTTTGACAAATGAAAAATTTATAGAGAAGATCAGGAAGATCCATCTACAAGTACAAGAAACACTGCAAAAGTCACAGGATAAGTATAAGGCCAGGCATGATCAGCACAGAACAGAGAAGTCATTCAAGGTGGGAGATAGAGTATGGTTACAATTGAACGAGAGGCTACAGGGGCCTAGTAAGAAAATAAAGCTCTAAGGTATGGTCCCTTTGAGATACTAGAAAATGTGGGTGATAATACCTATCGACTTAGTTAAGAGTTGATGTAGTCAAAATTAACCACTAGTAGGCTATCGAGTTGTGTTATAGTCAGGCCACCAGTAGGCTATCGAGTTGTGTTATAGTCGAGCCACTAGTAGGCTATCAAGTTGTGTTATAGTCGGGCCACTAGTAGGCTATCGAGTTGTGTTATAGTCAGGCCACTAGGAGGAAGAGGCATTCCATTCTTCCGAGAGAATTTTGTTCCATAGATGAGCAAAGATAGCTAGGAGAGATACGAATTAGAGCTTTTATTTGTGCACTGTAGCACCCCATGGGCCACAGTTATTACTTTTTTGTACTTGCGTGTCATATTTCTAGACAGAGAAAGAGAGTCAAGTGGTTTCACCTTCCAACTAGGTTTTCTCCTAAAAGGGTTTCCCATAGAGCATATATTGAGTCTTATGTGTGTGTTAGATTATTTTTTCATTCTCTACTTTTCTGCATAATTTCCATTTGCATGCATGCACTAATTACAACTAAAACTACAGATCTTAAAGTTTAATAAAATTGTAATAGTGTATAATACCAAATTTTTAATATAATATTATCATATCTGTTGTGACAAACAGTCCTGTGGAATATTTGTGACATTTTACGGATCAATTCGTTAGCCCCCAGATGTAGAAAGATTTTTTTCCAAAACTGACTTGAAGCTCTTCATGATCACTAGAGAAGTTCCCCATAGCAGAATGGTATCATCAACAAATTGTCCATGGTCGAAACTCTTCATTTGAGCAACAAATCTAATTCTCAGAAGTTTGGTCGACGTTCTTTCAAATTTAAGTTTCGTACTTAGAGTATCTACCACAACTATATATAGAAAAGGGGAGAGGGGGAAGCCTTGCCTCAACTCCTCGAGATGCCTTGAAAAAATTAGTCACTTGTCCATTAACTAAGGGAGAAATCAAGGTAGAGCCTATACATAAAGTGACCCATTGGATGAACTTTGCATCGAAACCCATATTTTTCATCACCTTAAAGAAAAAGCTATCTTTTACTCAACCAAATGCATAGCCATATCTAGTTTTATAATCATACCTTGATCCCCTCTCCTCCACCTAGAGTCAACCGCTTCCTAAATCAAGATGGCATTGTCGAATATTGGCCTGCCCAGGACATATCCCCCTTGATTCTTCAAGATTATGTGGGGGAGGATTCTCTTTAGATGAGTAGCCAAAACATTTAATATGATCTTGTAGGACACATTACAAAGGGAAATAGGACGGAACCAAGAAAAGGAGGAGGAGATCGTTTCTTTGGGGATGAGGGCCAGAAAGGAGGATTTGATGCCTCCTCATACAGAGGCACTTTAATGAGTAACTAATCATCCTAAATAAATCTTTGTTGATCACCACTCAAAATCTTTGATAAAAATTGGCACTAAACCCGTCAGGGCCAGCGGCCTTATCTGGGTGGAGGGAGAATACCACATTTTTAATTTCTTCAACCGAGGGCAGCACTGTAAGTTTGGAATTCATATTTTCAGTTATCAGTTCTAGAACATGTTCCATCATGTAGCCTTCATCACCTGGGTCCCCAAGGCCATTGTCTTGGTACAAATTTATAAAGTGAGCAGTGGAAGCCTCCTTGATTGATTGGAAATCTTCTATCCTCAATCCCTGAATTTAGATTTTTTAGATATTGTTCTTTCCTCTCAACTCTTGGCCTGTTTATGAAAAAAATTGGTGTTCTAGTCACCTTACTGGAGCCACACGTTGCGGTATTTAAGTTTCCAATATTCCTCTTATCTTTTTAGTAGAGAGTAGTAAGACTTAAAGCTCTATGTTTCTTGTTGTGGTATCTCCCCCGTGACCATCTCATTTTCCATCTCTTCTTGAATGGAGGCCACTCATTGTTCCAACTCTAAAATAAAGTGTTTGTGCTTAGTCTTCCATTCTTCGGCCATTTTTTAGTGTTGCTCTTAAGTCTCAAATGAGGCTTCCTTCTACCCATTCCGGCCAGGATGAAGCTACTAGATAATTAAATCCAAGGGAGAGGGACCAGAGGGGGGAGAAGAAAAAGGGAATGAGGCCATAGTTAAAGGGGGGAGTGATCTTCAACTGGATAGGGTGATGGTCTAAACTATTCCAAGGGAGAATAAAGGAGTGGAGGGAGAGATTCAAGGAGAGGAGATTATCAGAGTCGTGAAAACGGTCTAGACGGGTAGCTATATGTCCAAGGCCAGTTTGCTTATTGTTCTAGGTATACTGGAAACGAGGAGGCTTAATGTCAAGAAGATCAAATGAATGAATAAGGTCTTTTATATTCTCATGAAAGGGATCCCTAATTAGAGATCCACCTTTCTTTTCTTTATGGTTCATGATTGTATTGAAATTCACACTGATAATGCAATTCAAGCCAAATTCATTATCCTTTAAATCCATAAGAGATTTCCAACAGTCTTGCTTTTCTCTAAAGTCGATTGGCATATATAAGGTACCAAAATTTTGAAAGTAGTTGCAATCTAGTGGGTTGTTTTCATGAAATTCATAAGCTAGAGTTGACTCAAGTCCCAAAATGTATAGAGACCCCCAAAGGCACGCCGAGAACTAACTAAAATAATGTTGCTTCTACTCCAGATCTAATTCTGCTTGGATGAGAGATTGATCGCATCTATCTTTGTCTCATAGAAAAGGGCCACAGAGGGATTTTCTTTAAGGATCAACGCCTTTGCTTCTTCAATTCGTTTCCATGAACCAAGGCCCCTGCAATTCCATGATGTTATATTCATTATTTGCTTTTAGGGTTGGTTTCCCCCTTAGAGGGGCCTATCATATCTCCTTTTTTTCCTCCTTTTCTCACGTGATTTGCTAAGTGATAGGTGATGGTGTGCTAGAATCCAATTTCTTTATCATTTTCGATCTACTCAGTGCATATTTCCATGTTTTACTTGTGACCTGGTCTGCAGATACGTCGATTTGTTTCCTTTTCCTTCACCCTTTTCGAATTTTCATCATTCGAACTTGCATTGATTTTTGGTCTAGTAGTCTCCTTTGATGAGATAAAATCTTCTTCATCATCCTCAAAATGTTCTTTAGTGTTGTTATTTAAGTTCTCTATCGAAGGAGGTTTTTTTGGGGGATTTTGCTCGGGGATTTGAGAAGAATTATGATCTTGTTGAAGAGTTTGGTCTTGGATTTTTGGCTGAGAGGGCTCTTCTTCTTCCAGAGAGAATTGCATATTGATTTCCCCCTCCACCTGAGCTCCCCGCAAGGCTGGATCCGCTCGGAGAGGGGCCTGAAGTCTTAGGGCCCTAGCCACCTTTTGGTGGAGCTTTCTTTGGAGTAGGAATGGAAGGGGATTATTGCCTAGTTGTGCCTCTTCGCCTCTTTTCTTACTACCATTGATCATTTTATTCTCTTGACTGCTCTTTGGATGCTTACGCTTTAGGGAAACCTTTGGAAAAATGCCTGTATTCATGGCATACCTTGCATTTAAAGGGCAGTTGATCGTAATCTACTTCCTACACATGGATCCAATTATCCATGCATAGGTTGATTGTCATTGGTAAGCCTTTATCTAGATCCACTTTTACACATATTCTGTTGCATGCAAAAATTCCATCTCTGAGCTCTTCATAGTCAACATACTTGCCCAATGAATTACCAGCCAGTTTGAAAGTGGCATCATTCCAATAGTGGAGTGGTAAGTAAGGGAGATTAACCCAAACTAGGAGAGCAGTGGAGATATCATAGTCCGGATTAAAATTAAGGTTCCAACAATCAAGGTAGAGACTTTGGGCTCCCTTGAAGTACAGTCTCCTTCTGAATATCAAATCTCGATCCACTTTGTTTTCAAAATAAAAAGTATAAAAGTCCCACGGGGGTAGGTGAGTTGGTAATCACAATGCGGTGAAGTTCATTAGAAAAGCCGGCTCCATACTGAAGGTCACGAGTTCAAATCCCCCAGACTAGCCCAGAGCTGTGGAGAGGGGCGGGCGCAGTTCCCAGAGGTTATAGTGGTAACGGTCAAAATCGGCCCCATGTTACGCGAGTTGCGAGGTTGCTCCAGTTGTCGATTCCTTAATGAGAGGCTTCCAATTATTCTTCTCAATCAAGCTCCTTACAATGTGGGGGGAGGGCCATACCCCCATAAACTGGCTAATCAAGTCCTATTCGCAAGTTGGAGATCTCGAATGTGGGCTTGAGGCACAACTATCTCGACTTTCAATATATCATATACCTTTTTAATGAAGTGGGAGGGACCATCCTTTTGGAACTTTAGTTGATTGACAGCAAGGGCATTAAACACCGCAATATCTTACGTGAAAGGGATCTCGAGGGCCGAACCCACTATAGCGGACCACCCGGCCTGAGATCAATGATGCCCAATAGCCGATACGTTGTAGGAAAAAATAGATCAAAAATAATGCTTGTTGTGAATATAAGCTTCCAATGCAAAGAACCTCCAACGTCTAGGACTGTCGGGATACTCTAGGCCCATAGGCCTATACCGCAGACCAAGATTATACTCTTCGCCATTTCAACGCTAGTAAGTTAATATATATATATATATATATATATATATATATATATATATATATATATATATATATATAGTAGTAATCACAATATTTCAAAACATATAACGAGCATAGCCATAAAAAATGTGTACTTCATGCTACATTTCATATTACCGAGGTTCAAAAAAGTCATACAAATTACCTAAACTGTAACTTTATTTTAAATTATTATTAATTTTAAAAATAATTAATATATTAATTAAGCAGATACATACATTTAAAAAAACATGTAACAATATTCTTAAAGGTCAAGATTCATCTCCACTTTACCACAGAGATTCTTAATATGGAAATATATATTGTTACAATACGATGGCTTACTAATACCACAAGTCGAAAAAATCATAAGTCGTATCCATATGATGCATGTTTATATATTTTTTATTGATCAATTTAATTAAAAATGCAAAAAACGCATAACTACTTTTGAATAAATCTCGACATTTGATTTATGACTACTAATCCCAAGCAATTGTAGTGTCTGATTTTATTTTTTTAATTTTGCTAAAATATCTATATACATTCACTATGATTTTTTTTGGTAAATATTCAAAAAAAAATACAAGATTTCAACTAAAAAGAAAAAAATTATAATAAACATCACAAGCACTCAATTCATGATACATCATACAATACTAAAATTAAAATTTCAAAAGAATGATCTAAATTATAACTTTATTTTGAACTATCGGCGTAATTATAAAAGTAATTAATATATAAGTCCAACATATATACATTTTTAAAAAACATGAACAATAATCTTAATCATAGAGATTTACTCTCACTTCATCATGAAAATTCTACACCTTTGCAAGAAAACCATAAAAAGTTAACATCTTTAAAAATAGTTTATACTTGGGTAAATAACATATTTACCATAAGTTACTTCCCACAATAATTAAATCAAGTCTTTGCATAAAAAAAATATAGGAAGAAGTTATAAATAACTATACTTACCATGCGTTATTTCCCATCATTATTTATGGAGGAGTGAGATTGTAAATGTGTAGACATCTCAATTTATTAGTTCCTGCCAAAGCAACACTATAGGATTCCATTTTCCTATTATTCAATATTAATTTAACACCAAGTTATAATTTTTTATGCAATTTTTTATAGGTAGAAAGCATTAAACTGCCCTAAAACACTAATTTTAAATCAATTTTATATTCAATACATTTACATATCTCTTCATTTACATATCTCTTCAGTTCTCCCTTCCCTGCTTTAAGGGTACGATGGTTATGATATACAAACGATTTGGAAGCATCAGTAAACATTGTTTTGGTTGTTGTTTTTGAGTTGAAATAATAGAAGTCATGTTTTGAGATTATAGAATAAAGTCATTCTTCACTTTCACGTGGTGTGGGGTTCTATGTTCTTATAACATTCATAATGGAGTAACAAATTGTAGCATTCAGTTGTATTCAAATTATGAGGTTATTAAATAGAGATATATGGAGAAATCCCAAAAGTTTATAAGAGATCATGGTTTGAAAACTTATGAGCAAATAAAAGTTTCTGGTTGATATTTCAGTTAAATGTTTTATTAATGTGGTGGGCTAGAAATGAATCTTAATTCTAACTAAGAGTCCTTATCCCTCTCTTCTACATTTATTATTTGGCTTTTCTTTATGTATTCAAAATTTAGAAGGAAATTATTAACCATTTATTAATTATATTAGCGAGTTTCTAATTGATAATTAATTTTCCAATTGTTTCAAAGAGAGGAAAAAAATAGAAGAACAAAGAAAGGGGATAATAGTGAGGTATACCAAAATTTTTTATATAATGTTTAAATCTAATCTCAATTCCATTTGAGTTTCGAACTACAAGAATTGAATATTGCTTATGTGGATGATATAATCTCTTCATGTGAATGGTGTATACTATTTTATGTTTCACTTACCAATTTAAAAGTGTATATACACTATTTAATTGGTCAACACATGAAAATTCTGCATTTGTATGGTGAATATGGTAACATCTTTGGGATTAGGACCTACACTTAATTGGTTTTTATTCTCACTTGGATCTTACACCTTTTTTTGGAATGGACTCAAAATCATGGAGATAGAGTGACTAGGATTGGCACATCAAAATCTCCTTGATGTTTGATATAACTCCTAAATTTTATTGATTTTAATCTTCGATGACATTAATTTTTTTCCATGGAAAAATCTTGTATTTGTTATTTCATACGAAGAAATCAAAATATACATGAGTGAGTCTTCAAGCTTTAAAAGAGGCCTCCACTTAACTAAAGTAGTCTTTGTATAGTCCCTAAACATTACAATCATGTGATTCTATAATTATCAAGAACAAAAAGAGACCTCCATTGGAAATAGATCCTAACACCATCCACAAAAAAGAAGTAGTACATTTCAACCAAATCAAAATTGATAAACACCACATTACATAATCATGAGCAGCTCCTCAGGCAACATATCAGTGCCCTTATGTTATCGTATAAGAATGGATCCCTTAATGAAGGTTACATCTTCCTTCGATAGTGCATTAGCCTTGACATTATGTTCTCTATTAACATGTTCAAAAGTAATTGACTAGAATCTAGCTTTACTTCCAAAATCCTATAGAGCATATGAGTCAATGCCAAGTTTGTAATGATACAATGATTATTGCACTAGTCTAACAAAATTTCAAGTTATTAAAGACCTGTAAATCAATGATGCATTTATTTGCAAAAAGTTTTAAGAGGATCCATAAAGGAAAAACTTCAACTTTGTTGTTAGTGCCTCTACCTGCACTATATTTTAACTTAAAAAAAAATGTTTTTTGTTTAAATGAAGGATTACTTTAGCTCCATATATTGTTGATGTAATTTAACATGCATTATCAAATATTCCCAATCATTATTCAAATTAGTCATTAATTACTTAACAATTCTATATGATGTCTTAACCTTCAGCTTCCAACCTTCTTTAAACAAAGTTTGAATTTTTTCGATCAAAAGAGTAAGCATTCAACACCTATCCTTGAAATGATATTGTTTTGTTCCAACCATAACCCCCAATTCACATAGCATGATAATGCTTTGAAAGTTTTCACCGAAGTATTGGCTCCCATGCCTCATAACATTGCAATAAAATATCCTTCACCCATTTCCCAGGGAAATTTACCAATATGAGGACATCTTGCTAGATAAACTTTGTGAAGGAGCAAGCTACAAACACATGGTCCGTGGATTATACCTCTAGTTTAGAAAGGATGAATCTATCAAGACCATATCAATTTGTTTTTTTATTGTCCTAACTCAAAATTTTATTTGACAAAGCTAAGTAAGAACTTTTTTAATTTTCAACATACCACCATTTGGTCTACTCCTCATTATGATTTGTTATAGATAAAGATTTGTATCCTATTTTAGTTGTGAATAAGCTTGGTGCTTTTTTCTAATTCTAAACAAGTTCATCATTGCAATCTTATAGAAAGATAACATTGTCTAAAAGAAGCCCAGTTTATCATCTCCATTCATCCACCAAAGTCCCCTAAAGATTACGGTCATTCGTAAATTTCTATGTCTATAATCAATTCCCATTGTTACTTGAACTGAAGCATCCCTTAGCTTGGAGTAACCTAAGTTATGGAGGCTTGTTTTAGGATTTATGAGAGATTTCAATCTCTTTTGTAGTCAACCTACATATCATCACCTATCTTAAGTCTCTCACCCCTCCCAACCTTGCAAGCCACCCACCTTCCTACATTTGGGAAAGCTTTTGTCAAACATTTCCAAACATTGAAGCTCCCTTAACCCATTTGTGCTAAGGATTGATCCAATATTCTACAGGAACATCCTAGAAGTATTTGTTTTTCATAACATTTCCTTGAAAACCTACTTCTTAAAATTTGAAAGACATAGGGGTGGGATTTGATCCACCTAAGTGTGCATAGGTCACGAGATCATTTAATATAATCTTTATGGGTGAACCACATGTTCGGCCACTACCTCAAGGTGACCCCATAGCTTCAGGTTAATCCCTCATGGGAACTAAGCCTTTCCCAATTGTGAAAAACTCATTGCTTTTTGCTATTGGATCCGACCCCTATGAGCTTTTAATTTTGAAGGACAAGGGAGTAGGCTTTATCCACTTGTATGCATGGGTTACAACACCATTTCATATAATATCTCTAGCAAATGACATTATTATTTATATATGGGTAGAAGGATAAGTGGGACTTTTGGCGTGCCTTGTTTATGTTTGATTAGTATTTATGTACTTCATTTCCTTTCATTTAAAATATTAAAGTGAGATACAAAACAACATATTCATAAAAATGCAAGGTGTATATGTGATCATGTTTCTATTTGCTTATTCATTTTTAGCGTTTTGATTCCTTGCATCATTGCAATCGTTCTTTTAATAAAAACATGAAAAAATATAAATGATAGAAAATAAAACTGAAGTGTCCTTGAAAAGATATAAATGATATAAAATAAAACTGAAGTGTCCTTAATTGATACAACTATAGACATAAACCCTTCACATGAAATTTTGGTATAATACTCTTCATGAGGAATTTCAATGATTTCAAGCAAGAAGGGGCTATAAATACCTTATTCCTTTCCACTCTATTCTCCCATCTAGCCTCACACGAGTATTCAAAAGTTGGTTGGTTGAACTAACCAGTTTAAGCATCAACATGTATCACCCAACTTGATCTATTGACCACTACAATGCCATTAATCATTGACCCGCTTATGAGAGCATAATGGCTACCTTTTTGAAAAATTGAATCTCATTGACGGCTATATCACTACCAAAATTTCACGGAATATAGTTATCTAACCAAAATAACAAATATTGTATTGTAGTATGTATAGTTGTTATCTATTATGGTAAAAGCATACGGCTTATGGGATTAAAAAGGAAGAAATTGGTGAAACTTAGTTTGGTGAACACATGTAAACATGTGATACGTTTACACTTTATATATTTTTTACTTTATCCTTATCCATTTTCACTGAAATTGTCCTTATCCTTAACACATGCCCACTTTATTATGTTTATTGCACTTTTGTAATTTTTACGTATCCCCTTTTGGGTAACTTTATCCTTATTCTTATCACTAACCCACTTTATTATCTTTGAGGATACTTTAATGTCCTTGCAATGTTGCACTCTATATATAGTTAATAAAGATGATAGTACAAAGAGAAGCATGTCAATTAGTATTAAATCCTTATTATCGAGCAATTTGAGGAACTGGTAGGCACAAAAATGTCAATAATTTTGTTTTCTAGTTTATCAATTCATAACTAACATATTTTTGCTTGAATTTCCATGGTTACTATTCATACTTTGACCATCTACCAATTTAAACCTATGTATTATTTGTTAAATCAATAAAATGATCTGACCATAACCTCTCTCTCTCTCTCTCTCTCTTTCTCTCTCTCTTGCTTGAATTTCCATCGTTACTATTCACACTTTGACCATCTACCAATTTAACAATAAAATGGTCCGACCATAACCCCTCTCTCTCTTTCTCTCTCTGCCTTAAATAACTTTGGGGTCTCCCAAGACTTCAATCTTGCCCCAATATTTGTTGAAAAAATGTAGGATTAACAACATCTATTGCCAAAAAGCCTTGTCTCTCAATTCTAGGAGTTGCTTTCGGGTCTCCCAAGACTTCAATCTTGCCCCAATATTTGTTGAAAAAATGTAGGATTAACAACATCTATTGCCAAAAACCCTTGTCTCTCAATTCTAGGAGTTGCTTTGGGGTCTCCCAAGACTTCAATCTTGCCCCAATATTTGTTGAAAAAATGTAGGATTAACAACATCTATTGCCAAAAACCCTTGTCTCTCAATTCTAGGAGTTGCAAGTTAAAACATTGCATGCTATGATGAGTATGTTCCAACGATTCATCACCACTTAGTGACAAACCCAACAACAACCGCAACCTCAACCCAATATATACTAAGCAACTCCCATTAATTAGTAGGCCTTCAAGTTGGAGGAAAAAATGTATGTCCTAAACATTGATGGGGCTCTCAATAATGACAAGATTGACTCTTTGATACATGATATGGAGGCTTGTTTTAAGACACAATCAAACTTAAAAAGGCCAACAAAATTATGGTCATTGAATTTTATATGGAGGACTAGTCCCGTAAATGGTGGTAAACCCACACCAACATTTAGCAACCAAAAACCAACTACATATTTGTTTTATTACTTCCCTAAAGCATACATTTCAACTTGAATCCAAACTAGAAGACAAGGTACCTAAAATAAATCATGTGAATTCAAAGATGTCATTTTCCTTTTCTCAATCCCTTACCACTTCCAAGAGGCAAACAGAACGTAGGGCCTCCCAACACAACACTTTTAGTTGGGACATAAAATATGTAGAAGTGGTTCTTCCACACAAGAAGTATGGCCATTATGATGGTGAATAAAAGTGTCTTCTAGTTGTGATCACTAAGAATGCCCAAGCCCTCCTCACTAAATAATAATTACTAGTGAGATGCTTCGACATAGATGTCACCATCCCATCTATAACAAGTTCACACTAAGTTGGTTTTGATGGTAAAAAATTGCATAATAGTGGTGAGGAATCATTGTTCACAAAAAACTTCCAAAACAAGAATAAAGTGGCCTCCATCACCACGGAGAATGAAAACTCTAATAATTTGGTGCCCTTGAAGTTAGTAGCAAACTTGAAGCTACCAACCATACCTCACCTCAAAAACCAACCATATCTCACTCTAAGCCATATCATCTTAGATGATTTAAGGAATTTGGACATCATATTCCCATCACTTGAAAGTTTTGCATCACTTTTTCAATTGGACCTTCCTATCGCATGGTGGAGAGATGTCACTCTCATTTTTCCTGACTTTGTTTGGGTAGGCCATGCAATTTGCTAGACATGTACACTATCATGCTTACTTCAACACTTGTGAGTTTGAAAATGAAAGTAAAATATATAAACTCACCTTCTTTTTCTACCACCACACTTGTACTTTTTGGTAGAATGACCATGAGACAAGACACTTTCAATAAA
This sequence comes from Pinus tabuliformis, assembly GCA_031772625.1. Taxonomy (NCBI): domain Eukaryota; kingdom Viridiplantae; phylum Streptophyta; class Pinopsida; order Pinales; family Pinaceae; genus Pinus; species Pinus tabuliformis. The sequence continues at coordinate 594,735,707 of CM062804.1, forward strand.
TTCATGTGAATGCACATTGACAACCAAGACAAACAGGACAAGAAATGGAAGTTAACTCCATTTAATATACAATATATTATTGATCATACATAGATGTGTTTAAAGAACGCTAGGGTTTATCTCCCTCTCAGAACATTCATCATATCATTAAGATTAGTCTTAGATTATTTTTGCTCGACTTCCCTACATATTATATCTCACCTAAGGAGAGCATGTAGATTAACTGACGAATAATTCAACCTTTGGAGGATGGAAAGATCAATCATAACACATCTCCTTGTGAATCATTTGCCTTAATAGTTCCCAAGAAGGATCGATAGTAAAAGTTGTGTCTTTGCATAAATTAGAGAGCCCTTAACAAGGTCACTGTTAATAAGGGTTACCCATTGCTCTAAATTGGTCACCTTCTCGAACAACCCAAGGGGGCCAAGTATTTCACCAATATGGACCATTGTACCATCACTGAGCTTGTGTGGAACTTGTTGACATTGACAGAAAACTTTCAAGCCCAATTTCAATCTCTTTGACAAATGCATCTATTGTCTTCACAAGGATCATCAATGACATCCTTTTATAGCATGTTAAGAAGTTTTTAATGACTTAAATGATATTTTAGTTTTCATCAAGACTTGGTTAGATCATTTATAGATTGTTTGAATTATTTTGGATCTCTTTTGCCAACACAAGTTGCATGCCAAAGCGAAGAAATTATTCTTCAACCATACATTTGTGCAATGTATAGGTGTTATGAGTTTGTTAGAATGTTGAGAATATGACTAATCATACAGCAATAGAAAACACTGCATAACTTTACTAATAGAACCTCCTATGCATAAAAACAACACTTAATCAATAATGGGTGGCATGAGGGGGAGCAATACTCTATGGCCCCAAGGATGACAAAGTGTTCAGGTACTCATGGGGTCTTGGTCATATCACAAATAATCAAGCAAAGATATATGGTCTCTACTAGGGACTTTTGTTGGCTAAACAACATCAGGTGGACATACTTATGATTATGGGAGACTCTCTCCTAATCCTACATCATCTCGTCAAAGGCTTCCTACCAAGAGAGAAATTTATGGAAAACATCATGAAAATAATCAAGAAAATTATGGAAGACATCTCATCCAACGCATATTTCCATGTCCTAAGAGACTTCAACAAAGAAGCACGCAAGTATGCTAACGAGGGGTGTAAATTGAAGATAGGTGAATTAAATATTAATGGCCAAATCAGGCCTACTATAATTCCCTAATGATAAATGAAATCTATTAAAAAAACTCCCTAGTAGTGTTATGTGTTGTAAAATTTGTGTTTTGTTAGTGCAGTTTTCTAAGGTATTCACCTACAAACCCCCTTTTTTGGTTGATAAGATATATTCTCCTCAAGAAAATCATGTATTCCTATAAGAAAGGAGAAAACAATTGGAATTTTCTTATGAATTAACTTTGTCATTCCTGATGTATTTGATGCGAACCAGGAGCAAAATTATATAATACAAATACTCTTTACGGTTAAAAATAAAATAAAACAACAACAACAACACTTAATCAGTAAAATAGAGAAAACAACAGATAAAGGAAATATTGTGGATTTTCCGTGGCACTCAAGGATCATGTTTGGGTCTAAATCTCAAACACAAACACGATCAAATGCCACAACACTTCTACTTTGCACAACATAAAATAACAGCAATGAATCAACTAGTACACAATACACAAATTTTCAACCTAACTTTGTTGTATTACAATATTTAATACAACAATCTTAAGGCTCATGTACCAGGGATCATGGCCCTTACAACCAACCCTAATATAAGACAACTAGGGCTTGGTATGAACAACAACTATGATGACCAATCTACCCTGAACAAAATACAATTTACTAATTGCTAATGTAGCGCGCTCCACAACTCCTTTCAGTACAGGTACCTTGAACACTTCTGGCAATCGTTTTCCTTCTAATATGAAACTCCGCAATCTGCCATTATCAATGAACATTGCTCCTTTGTGTCATTGAACTTTGGCCCAATCAATTTTCCCACTAGTTGCTCCTTCTTCCTTTAAGGACACAAGCACATAGGGTCTTCTAGTGCATTGCCCACTCTTGCCACACTGTTGCTCAAGGATGACAAATCTTATGGGTTTGGAGGTTAACCTCTTATCACTAAAGTTGACCAAAAAACTTCACTGAACTAGGGCTCAACAACTAGCCCTCTTAGTTTCCCTTTATTCCTTCAAAATGAAACCCTTAGGACTCCAAAAAATATTCCCACATACAGTGACAAATGTGCCTATTTTTCCACTGTTCTATGGCTCTTGTATTAGCCTTCTCATAACCCTCCTTATTGTACACAAGTTTCCTCTAACAACTACTCAAACATACTGAAGAACAACCCTACACCACCTAGAAATTCATCAACATGGAAAGATGCATACCATGCTCTAGATGTTTTCTTTTTTCCTCAAAATAACTCATCATGTGCACCAATTTATGAAGTTTCAACCCTTTGGTTATGGATTTCTGTGACTATCACATCTACCCTAGATCTACAGTCTATTCATCTTCAATCATTGCATTGGTTCTCTTCTGCAAGCCCTCCAATCCTACACCACTGCTCTAGGATATAGCAACCACCCTTTACTATTGTTCCAATGAAGAAACAACCATAGGTTTAGTCCCAAATAGGGCTTGGCCCTCCTACAATAGACAAAGACAAACTTCAGCTTGTTCTCAAGAGAATAACACCATAAACCTTGCACAGAACTACCTCCTAAATTCGGCTAGCACCCTGCCTAATCTCGACCCAATCAAATCACAAGAGATACACCATGAAACGTCCTTCTCTTCCCTTTAGATTAGCTCTGATAAGTTTTGGCTAGATTAACTACCTCATATGTATTCCTCTATGATGAAATTGCACTTGTGATATATGTCAAATGAGTCTCCCTCCATTCTAATTTATATGTTTCTCTGGGAAATGAATAGCCCATCAAGAGGCACCTTATCAAGCCAATCCAACCTGATCTTATGTCAATTAGCCCATCACACATAAAAAAAAAATACTCTCGCTCATTCGATCAACTCTTCCATGGCTACCTTAGTCGCCCCTTGCTCCATTACACACAACTCTGGGTGCAAAACCTACTGCTTAGGTATGTCGCCCACAAAGTACTTTTGTGGTGCCAACTCACACAAACCCAATATCCATGGTTGTGGAGTGCCTCCCAAGCTACATAAATCAACAAATAATACACTAGAATTTCATGGTAAAACCCCAATTGGGGAAGCATCCACAAGAAGGTAATAACATCTTTATTATCTCTAGAATTCTCTAATATTACAAAGAGCACCACCACAAATGCTTCACAATTTTACAATGATAAGACTAGCACATATCTTTCTATATATTTCATGAGACACCCTAGCCGTTATTATATATCGAGAGATATGGAGGAATTACATCCAAATAATACATGTGGGATAATGTAATTTCACCTCTTTTATATAATAGATTATTACAAGGGTATTTTACTCCATTAGGAATGTAGGATACATGTATTTTACAGAATGTTAGAGTTTCTTCTAACATAACCTAGACATTATTACCTTCCAAAGGGACACATTCCAACAAAGTTCGGAGTTTGCATAGATCCTACCAAAGTTATGTTCCTAAAGGATTATTCCACTCCTACGACCATTGTCAATATTAAGAACTTTTAAGGAAGCATTCATCTCTAAAATGAATTCATACGCCATTACTTCGTTTCTTTCATACTAAACTAGTCTAATAAAATATCACTCTTTATTGAATGACACTCTAATTTTCCTTTACGCTTTCTCTTTTAGACCATAGATAACCTTTTGAGACTAAGGCATTTGCTTCCCAATATGTCATATGCACTATCCATAGGTGGGAGGATGTCTAAAAACATATAATTCAAACCCCTTGCCTTAGAGCACATCAATTATAAAATTCACAATAAATAGGTTTGTGTGTTGGCTGAAGCACTCCATCAATCATGACATTACATCCATGGTGAAGAAACTATCTCACACTCTGATCTACATGTTGTCTATTTTTGAAGCCCCAATAAAAAACTTAGGACTAAAGACATTCAAAATGTGATCCTTACATTTAGTAGTTTCATTTGGTCATAAATAATAGTAATCGAAGTAAAAATTTTGATCTCCGAAGAAAACCCCTTACCAGGGTCCTTTTTATCTTAGATGTAAGATGTGCAACCTATGAGGACTAGAAAACCTAATATTGTTTATAAATTCCTACTTTGGTCATATCACAAAATCTAATAGTATGTCATGTCAATTGTTTATAAATTCCTACTTTGGTCATATCACAAAATCTAATAGTATGTCATGTCAATACGACCCCCTTTCTAGCTTGTATAATGACATGGTTTCCTATACAAGCTAAATCAATTGTGTGTACCAACTTGTCTAACTCACATCTTTCTTATCAATAAGGTCATTATTCATCCTATGGGTATATTTTTGCATGTATAAAACTTTGTTGCACATGTAGGGGTTTTGCTTTTGGCCCTTTAACATGAAACATGTTGAATTTTACATTCAAAGGCGTTGAGATGGAAGCAAAAGCAAGCCTTTTAGCAAGAAACTTAGGATTGCACTAACCACCTATCAAAGGAATGATTGTATCCTTGTGGCAAGTTACAAATAATTAAAGGTAATGATTTTCAATCCATACAACAAAACTAGTAATGCTTCTAAAGTCACCAGACTTTTCTTTGAACACATTTGAAGTTATTTTGGCTTACCTTTCACCATCATTTTTAATAGTGACTCCAACATTTCCAATCACTTATGGAAGTCTTTTGTGAAATATTTTACGTTATCACCTATGATTTTCTACCTCTCCCCCCTTTAACATGTATGGATCTATTTTGGCTTACCTTTCACCATCCTTTTTAATGGTGACTCCAAAATTCTTGTTCACTTTTGGAAGTATTTCCTAAATCTCCTCCCTAGATTGATGGACAAATCAAGGTAGTTAAAAAAATATTGGTTCATGTTATTTGTATATATCATCGACACAATAAATAGTGGGATGAGTACACACATGCCTTGCAATAAAATTGCCATAGGACCACACATATTTTTATTAGGCTCTCCCGTTTTGAAATCTATCTTGGTTTCAACTTCTTTTCCCTTACAATATTATGATTATTCTTATACATTCATCCCAATCCCATTAGTAGGAGGACCAACATAAAGCTTCTTATTTTGAGTGTAACCTAAGAAATATTCATAATAGGGTTCACACCATCCACTAACATACACATGCTAGATACAAAGAACTACAAAATCAAAATTGGTTTCCTCCACATTGTCATGTTGGTGATTGAGTTTGTTACATTTAGATAAGCTCCACTTCAACACTTAGCAATGTCATGAGCTCAAACCCATTTTAAATGGTTTGTACACCATCACCCAACAAATGGGTCCAAATGCCATCAAGTTGGATCTCCAACCTTAGCTTGGCACCAACGATGTGGTGAATATAAGTCCACTAAATCCATATATGAACCCTCACTTTTAGGGATCCATTATAATCATAATCCAAATGTCACCATTCCATACCTTCAACTTCCTCTTCTTGATGCCTACACCAAACTATTATGCATCATCAAAACTCCATTGGATTTTTAGCTCATAAAGGCTCTTTGCTCACTCATCCATGAGTTTTTTCTAAGGAGCACTCCAATAACAGCGTCCCTATATATAATTTTCTTTGAACCAAGGAGGATTTTAGGAGACTTAGTATAGGGAAAGTGTCCAGATATGCATTATGTTCATGCTTCATCTGTTTTATACTTTGGTGGAGTTTTCCCTATTTCTTTTTGGGTGACTTTATCATTATACTTATAATGGTCACTCACCTAGTATGTTGTATTTCATTGGAAGCTAGGTCAGCATTTATCATTCCCACCTCAATTTTATAATATATATATATATATATATATATATATATATATATCAATAAAAATGAATACTTAACATTATATTAATGCTTTCCTACTCATTCTCAAGTTTTCTCATGTGTCAGTGTCTCTTTTTCGTTATTGTTATTTGTGTTCATATCACACTCAATGTTGATGATCATGCATAAAATTATCTTCCACCTTCTAGGCATATGATTCGTTTGTTACTTTACTTGATAACCATGTGTATTGGGATACGAAATGATTAAGTGTTTATGCTTGAAACAAGACCTACATTTATTATAATAAAAAAACAAAAAACATTCATAATACAACACTTATGTCTAGCCACAATCCTAACACTCCAACACAATGTTTTTGGAAATATATTTCCTCAAATCAAAATAACGTAAATTCATGCACTAATAGAGGTTGGAAAATTCCCCATATTTTGTGCTAAAGTAACGAAATTATCCAAAGCATGACCAATGGTTAGGACATATCTTTGTTCCAATATTCAAGAGGGAGACTAGGCATTCTTTCCTAGATCGACATTACCAATAAAGACTTTGTATGCATATTGAAGCCATGTTTCCATTACCTCATAAAGAGGTCAAGTCTATCCATGCACTAGGGCCATTTGCTAGCAAGAAATGCTCTATTCAACTCAGATAGAAATAATAGAATAAAAATGTCCTTAGCATGAGGGTGACCAACCTCCATGCCCTCCAAGAAAGAACCCAAGAGTTCATAAATCTAAGCATGAAGTTCTTATAGCTTTGACCATAAACCATTGAAGTTGTAAATTGTCTAATAAGCCACCTTGCAATACTTTTCCTTGTTAACCCCAAAAGTTTCTAGCTTCATAATTAATGTTGAGGCAATTTTTTCACTACGAAATGTCAAGATAAAGGACTTATGTAACATCAAAGAGAGATTTTTTAAAAGAGGCAACCTTCTCAAGTGTCATGCCTTTGGTGGGAGGAGCCTTAAGGAAGGTTAAGGAAATCAAGAAGGGAGCAAATGAAAAATATAAATAAAAGAAAGATAAAAAAGAAAAGGAAGACAAAAAAAATAAGAAGAGCAAATTACGCAAAGATGGGAAAGTAAGAAATCATGAGAGAAGATAGAGACAAAATAAGGAAATAAGAAATTAAAAAGCGTCGAACAAGAGAGAAATCATGAACAACTAGAACTCATATTACAAATTAAGGGGAGAACCAAGGTTCATGATTGACTAAATTTAAAACATCTTCTCTATTCATATCATTGGGGTCCTTCTCAATATCAATGGCTTTTCTTATTAGGTGAGTATAATAATGATGAATTATGGATAAAACTTTGGTATTGTTGAAACATATCTAGTGTATGGTCACATGGAAATGTTCAGTGACAACAAAATTGAAACACGTATGATTAATGCCAAGAATATGCTACTTAGGATGGTTTTGGGTTGACATGCTAGTTTGGTAATTGTATGAATTTCCACAAGAACATTGGATCTTATAAATGCCTTAGTGCCTTTTTTTTTTCCTAGGAAAGAAATATGTAATTAGATTCAAAAGATATAAACAAAATTACATTATGTATATGCCTGACGACATTCCTTTGGAAAAATGTGGCATTAAGTATGATAAGAAGGAAAGATAAAATGGCTTTCAGAAACATTTCCTTTGATTACATGTTGTTAACATCCAACAAAAACTCAAATATTTTTTCTTTTTAGTTCAAAAAAAAGTACATCTACTTTTCAACCGGTAAGCAAGCTTTATAATTCTAAAAAAAGTAGTAGTAGTTGTTATAGTATCAATTCAACCTGCGTAAATGATGCAGATTGTCATATGTAAAAAAATAAATAAATAAATAAATAAATAAATAAAATAAAAATAAAAAATCATGTAGATAGACTGTGAAGAAGCAATGAAGAGAGTTAATCAAACCCTTTATTTTAGTGACCTAGCATTTTCCTTTGTCCAATTCCAAGACACCTTTGGAGAGTGCATAAAATTATGAATTTCTATTCCTGTAGACACGATTAAAAGTGATCTTACTAAAGTGAGAGAGCAATCGATTTGTCTTCTGGAAGACGGGTAATAAAGTGTAAATTTTGATATGAGAAGTTCCTTTCATCAATTAATAACCGCTTGTGAATCCCCATAGATATGAAAATTTGATATACCCTATGTTTGAGTGATCTAAAGAATGATTTTTAAAGAGAAAAGTTCGACACACTTGTTGGTAGCAAGCCCAGCGTTTGTAGAGAAAGCTATAGTGAAAGTAAGAGAAATATATAAAATGCCACCTGCCCCACCCATTGAGGGGTTTCTTTGTGTTTCTCCATAAAAAATTCCCATGGTGAGTCTATTTGAATGGTAGTATCGAAGAGTGAAAGAGGAGGACTCTAAGTTGTAACATTTTTTATGGAGCCTATTATAGCGAAGCTTTGGATGGAAAATTTTGTTATAAAATCAAAAAGGCAATTTTTTTTCTTATGTTGATAATTACTTGTGATATCCTTGTATTCTTATTGTCTTTTGTGTTCTTTTCATCAAGTAATCATCAAATCAAAACATGAAGATTAACGACACCAAATGTAGGCACTCAGTCAAGGCTAAATCCCCTCCCTAGGGGAAAACTAGTCAAACTCTTCCGCTGATCAGATTCAGGTAGACCAAGACCTTAGACCTTCCTCCTCCACCAAGTCAGCCTTATAATATGATTAAGAAAACTTCAATAGTCTCTTCTAGTTCAACAACTACAACCCAACAACAATCTAGAATTTTGGCCCAACTACTCCAGAATTTTGGCCTAGCTATAATACTGCAATTTCAACCCTTCTTGCAACTCCACAACTTCACACATGTGAGACAAAGAGAGAGAAAAATTGACTTCAAAGACTTCCTTCTCCTTCGCTAGGGTTTCCTTCCTCTTCCTTGAATTTCGCACCCTTTTTCTGCCTCCAACAACTGCAGATTGAACTTGTTGTGGATGTGCTCCAAATGAGTCAAGTTGTTGCCCTTTTATAGTGGTTTCTGCCTCTCCAATTAGGCTGACTTGTCTAGGTTGAGGCCAACTTGGTGGAGGAAGCCTAAATGACCTGTTTTACATAAAAATAAATATTTTTCTAGATTGACAAAGCCCAAGAAGGGTCTTTTACATTATGACATGGATAAGGAAACTTGACATAAACCCTAAAAACCTACAATGGAGAATTTGACCTAAGAACCCTTGACCCAAGCATGAAACCCATTCTTTAATAAGTCAATTCCTTTTATAATAAAATTTATTTTTCTTTCTTTTAAAAAAAACATTACATAATGACTCAAATACAAATATGAAGATCGACACTAGTTACATTTTTCAACACTCCCTCTTAATTAGGGAGGTATTCATATATACAGAGGTACATGGAAGATCTAAAAGTGATCTACTCTATGAAGAGTCACAACACACACAATGTTACAGATTAGATACTTGACCAAGGTAATCTAATTGGTTGGGACTAAGGTGTACTCAAGTTTAAGCCACTTTAGGTACCATCAGGCTTTTAAGATCTAATACCAACCCAAGGATCCAGTTGTGTATCCAAGGCTGGAGCTCCATGACCAATGCCACCCTCCCTACTTCGGGATCTAGACATCAACTGATGGGCCGACCATATGTCCTCCCTAGCATATTGTTTCCACAAGATGATTCGTCTCTCATTATCTACTAAACCAACTATATATCCACCATTCCAAGCATGCTTCAAATGTCCAACCTTTTTATGGAGAGATCATGTACATTCATAACCCCAATTAGTAATAAACCTTCAAGCATATATAGAAGTAAACATAAACCTTCAGGGTCCTCAATCATCATGATGTTACTTATATCATAATCAATTTATCCAAAGACAACTTGTCAAAACCTTTCTTCTTTCACTTCTTCAGTGGCACCAAATACAACTTCAGTATTTCTCAAGTCTTTTTCACAAACATCCATATGTAATTCTTTTATTCATTATTTGGTTTCAATTTTTCTTCAAGGTGTTCATTATGACTGTCATAATATGCCCTACCTCTTAACTGGGAAGATATACCCTTTCTTCTAACCATGCTCCATCTCAACTTAAGGAGATCAATAACTTCATCATGCTCATCATTATGGACATCTTCAACATCTTGAAGATTGTGTACTTGCAAAATTTTAATAGCAAGTACAACCAAATATAAATATACAAAAGTATGAAGTTAACTATATCAAAGTCATATCATTATAGTGGAAGCATAAAAACATTCAAGCTTTAGACATTAAATACCTAAACCTAGTTAGGTTCATAATCAACAAGGATCACATATTTTTACATACTAGACTTCAAATTCTTGCTAGGGTTTTGTCATAAACCCTAGACTCCATCTTCGATACACAAAGCCTTAGATATTAGTAATTTAATCAAATAATAATCCAATTGTAGTGCTATACATCTATAATTTCGACAATATGCTTTTAGAATTACATGTCAGAGTCTAAAAGGGTTTGTTGCAAACCCTAGATTTTATCATTAATCAAGATAACATGGTTGCATATACATATATAGGGTTTCATTATCATGCACTGGCATCTCAAATAAATGTCTATTAGGTAAACCCAAGATACAAACATCGAACAATTTTGACCAGGTTAGGGTTTCAATCAAACAGACGAATATACACCTAGGTTTCATTCCTCTGAACTTACTATAACTATTTCAAGGCTTTTGTTCATAAACCCTAATTCACCAAACCCTAAAAATCTACGACCTCATTATCTAACTTAGACATTAACATCAATCCATAAAGGACTAAGGTTTTTACCATAACATTATCAAAACTCTAAACTTCAAAAGGATAGGATTTCTAGACTTTATCAACAACCCCTAATTAGACTAGGGTTTCATTATTTAACATTGACATACCCTTAGCAACAAGAGGCTAGGGTTTTACAGTAAACCTAGAGGTTAGGGTTTCATTGGAATGATCAAATGAAAAGATACAATGTAACGAGGGTAGATTCAAAACCCTAAACATAATGATGTCAATAATATAAAGCAAATTTAAAAAAAAAGAATGATAATGCATTTTGTATGGAGAGAACCTTGTAAAAAAACTTGCAGTTTATGACATACCTTAAGTTGTTCTTTAACAAACCTTGTAGGGTATCATTCTGAAAGGCTTTCTTTGAAATACAACTTCTTTCATGATTCAATTCTTTCCTTAGAAGTCTCCTCCATAACCATTGTGCATTCGGAAATCTTTCCTAATCAAGGAAAATATAAAGGAAAGGTTATTAATATACAATACAAGAAAATCTCGATGCGAATAGGAAACCAAACATAAAAGAGGAACAAATAACAAGACACTTATATTTTGGTAAAATGGTGAAGGCTCCCTCGCAATCCAATCTTTATGAGGGATACCTACAACTTATCAAAACAATTCAAAACTTCTAAAAATATATATTAGATCTATGAACTCTAAAAACACAAAAGAAAGACATTACAAAACTTAAAGTAGAAGGATATGCAAGGGATAGTATCCCTAAGATACTTTAGCAAATAAGTCTTTAACTTTGGATTCTTCAGGCTTGTTCTTCTTAGGTGGAGCTTCATCGACAACATTTGCATGTTCTCTTTCTCTCTTCTTATTCCTTGCATTCTTAGGACATTGATTTTATAGTGTCCCTTTTGTGACAATTTTAGCACTCAATCTTATATAGATTAACCTTCTTCTTTGGTCCTTTAAACTTCTTTTATGTTCCCTTCTTCTTGTGATGAGAAAAGTAGGCATTTGAAGTGTTGTCTTATTCATCCTCCTTCTTGTGATTTACTAATGAGATGCATGATTCTTCTTGAATGCATGCATTCCACAGTTGTTCAAAGGTTGGAGTATCTTTCCAACTGCTAATTCTTGATGCAAAAGCACTCCAAGATTTTGGTAAACCTAGTAGAGAAACAATCACAAGTTCTTTCTCTGGTACAACTTCATATATAGCTTGGATTTCATCTCTTATTCTAGATTACAAAATATGATGACACTGTATCATCTTTAGTGTCCTTAGTTCATTCTTGAGGCTAGCTATCTGACCAATGTTCTTGATGGTAAATAACTTGGAGAGGGCTTCATACATTTATTAAGTGAAATCTATATTGGATATGTATGGGATTATATTTTACTTCACTCCATCTACTATTAGATTCATGTCCAAGATGTTTCTTTCCCAAAATTTATCTTTTCCTACATCATCTATAGGTTTGTTAACTTTTCCTTGAACAAGATCCAAAACTTTATGCTCAACGAGAATAAGATCTATCCTCTTCTTCCATGCCTTGTCGTTTGAGGCTCCTTCTAGCTTGTTTTTCAAACTTCATTGTCGTGTGTTCTTTTCTTGATATAGATTCTATAATTTCCTCTTCTTATATTATCCTTGTTTTGATTCTTCCTCCTTTTCCCTTCTTTCAATTGACCTTCAAGCTTCCTTTTTCCTTCCTTCTTAATCGTGCTCTAAAACCATGTTAGAAAGTCAAAAAGGCAGAAAGATTTTCTTATGTTGATACTTACTTGTGATATTCTTGTATTCTTATTATCTTTTATGTTCTTCTTTTATGCTCTTTTCATCAAGAAATCATCAAATCAAAGCATGAAGATCAACAACACCAGTTGTAGGCACTCAGCGAGGGCTAAAACCCCTCCCTAAGGGAAAACCCAGTCAAACTCTTCCACTAATCAAATTGATATATACCAAGACTTTAGACCTTCCTCCTCCACCAAGTCAGCCTTCCAATGTGATTCAACAAACTTCAATAGTCTCTTCTAGTCCAACAGCTACAACCCAAAAACAATCCAAAATTTTGGCCTAGCTACTCCAGAATTTCGGCCCAACTACAATACTACAATTTCGGCCCTTCCAGCAACCCAACAAATTCGCATGTGTGAGATATAGAGAGAGAAAATTTAACTTCAAAGATTTCCTTCTCCTTCACTAAGGTTTCATTCCTCTTCCTTGAATTCCACACCGTTTTTCTGCCTCCAACAACTATAGATCGAACTTGTTGTGGATGTGCTCCAAATGAGTTGAGTTGTTGCCCTTTTATAATGGGTTTTGCCTCTCCAATTAGGCTAACTTATCCAGGCTGAGGCCAACTTGGTGGAGGGGGCCTAAGTGGCCTATTTTACATAAAAATAAATTTCTTTCTTGATTGACAAAGCCCAAGAAGGGTGTTTTACATTATGACATGGACAAGGGCACTTGACATTAACCCTATAAGCCTACAATGAAGGCTTTGACCTAAGAACCATTGACCCAAGCATGAAACCCATGCTTTAATAAGTCAATTTATTTTATAATAAAAATTCTTTTTCTTTCTTTTGACAAATACATTACATCATGGCTCAAATACAAATACATTTTTCAACAACTTTTACATGTGCAAGGGTCTTTCCTTCGAAAATGGTTTAGTTTCTTCCAAGCCAAATTCCCTCAGCAACTATAAGCAAAAGGGCTTATATAAGGTCTTTATGGGGGTCAAGAGTCATCTCTTTAAATGATTATTAAATGATGGACCTTCCCATAACAAGACATGTTGTTCCATATTGCTAATTCCTTCATGACAACAACAATGAAGGGACAACAGATGAATAAGTTCTCTACTGATTCTTGGTCTGATCAACATAGAATATATTGGGTCCAATGAAATATGTTTTTTGTAGGTTGTCCCAAGTAAGTGCTTTATTTTTTAGTAAAAGCCACATAAATAAATGGGGGAACAACTTAAGTACCAAATGCATTTTCCCCACAATGGTTGATCATTAGAGGAGTTTTCTTGTGCCAATGCTAGGTAGCCAAATTTCAAAGAGTAGGTTCCAAAAGGACTTGGATTCCAAATCAATTGATCCTCTTGGTTTAAGATCATGAAATGTGAAAAAGTGAGGCTGTGAATGTACTAGTCGTAGAATTTGACATCTAAACCATCTAGATGTAGACCCGTAGAGGACAACCAAGATTGTTGTCCATGATTTCGAGAAGAATTTTGGTTCAAAGTGTACCATGCATTCTTTAGGGAGTGTAACAAAGGTTCTAGGAGCACATTTCATCCTTGCATTCCAATCTAGGGGTCCCTCCCAATGAGAATTTTATTGCCATTTCCAAAATTTTAACTAAGATGTGAACCTACTAAAGGAAAATATTTTATAATTGCTTTCCAAATTATGGATCCATTTGCAATTTTTTTCTCTGTTGATTGGATCTAGTCTAGAGTAGAAAAAGATCTGATATATTTCGAGAATAAGATTATGGGCCATAAAATAATACCTTGAACCAGTTTTCAAACTCCTTTTATAGCAAATTCTCTTGAGAACCAACACAATTTTTAAGCTCCATCCCCCTTTAAGCATTGACAATGTGATTGAGTCCCAGGTTGTAAGGGTTTCTTTTTCCTCTTTTCAAGATCACAAGATACTTAGATATAGTTTCTTGATATTTTGCAAGATGCTGGATGGAATCCATGCCATGGATGCTCAATAAACTGGAATAACTACAATTACTGACTTACATAAAACCAACCTACCATCCCTAGGTAGCCATTTGTTGATCAATTTCTGATTTGTGTTTCAACCTTTTTCAGGATAAAGTTCCCGTCAAATTTTTTTATAGCTTTTAGATTTTGAGATGAAACCAAAGTATTTTACTTCTTCATTGAAATCATAAATTGTTAAGGATAAAATATCCTTTAGAATATATTTCTCTCTTATTTAGACCCCGTCCAATGATGATGAATATGGCATGGTTGATGAGCGTTTTGGTGGCAATTTAAAAAGGATCCAAGATAGATTTTAAGGAATTCGAGTGGTCCAATGAGACATCAGAGAAAAATAAAATTTCATCTACAAATAGAAGATTAATTAGACAACAATGTAGGGAAATTAAGATTCCTTTCAAATTACCTTTGGATCTGGCTGATATGAGTTTGCTTAAACATTATGCAATAAGAAGAAAGAGAAGCGATGATAGAGGGCATCCTTGCCTTAGGTCTCTTTCTCCATGGAAGAAAGGAGAGGAAACTTCGTTAATAAGAAGGGAAGAGGAAGGGGAGTTGAAGCAACTCATCTAGGTGACAAAGGTATGGCTTAACTCAAGGTGAAAGAGAAGGAGTCTAATGTAGATCCAATTGACTCGATCAAAAGCTTTGGATAGGTACACCTGTTGATGGTGCTGGACCCGCCAACATTCAAGGGATCACCTTGGTATGAAGTCCCAACTAGACCTCACACCATTTGGTGTGGGAGTCCCATATGGTATGATGGCCTGGTTGCCATTATCTTAAATATTTGCCTCAACTCTTGCTTTTCAACACAAGAGAGTGGTCTGCTTTGTCTTCGAGTAGTGAGGTTCGCATGCCTAGTGATTTCTAGTGTTACTTGTGTCAATGGTTCTTTCACTATAGAGGGAGAGGGTGGGAGTGAGTCCCAAGTCAGATGGGAGGAAGCCCCAACTCTGTTAGGAACACACAACACAACAAGACGTGCACAACTTCCAGAAGAGCAGTCCACACAGATGCGGTAGTCACAACACACAAGGAAAGATAACACATACAACACACAGTGGAGGAGTCCGCACGAGTGCGACGATTGTTATAGAAATTTTACGTGAAAGGTCTGTCTGATGTCCGGGGAGGTAACCAACACGGGCATGACATCGTTAACAGCTCATACAACAAATTTTCATTAATATATATGTATTACAACAATTGAATGAGTTCAAGTGTTAAACACAGGTTAAAGCAACATGCATTACAAGTGTTCAAGATCAGTCTTACAATAGTTACAATACATGTGTGAAAATGTGTTGGCCTGTTAGTAGGCTTCTGAATTAAGAAAAAGTTCCAAGACACATCGTTGCACCATACATCACTAACCCCGTGGAGCCATTGCTTACTCCTCAAAGAAAAGATTACAGACTCTCAAGGCTATGTGGGAGGAGCCGAGGTGAAAAGTCTTTTGCATGTACAAATGAGGGGGTATTTATAGCCAAGGGTGAAACTCACCCTTGTGGCTATTCAACTACCCTCATGATTGTTTGACTTCCACGACCTTTCGACTTTACATGACTCTTCATATGACAAGTGGGTCTCTTCGACTTCCACATTACATTACATTGATTGACAGTATGACCCACATTAGAGATGTGGATGGCATGACTCATGACAAGACTCGACGTGATAGTGCTTGGTACATTCGTGCTGCTGCTGGTGTGCATGTCGATCTATAGTGTTGCTGGTGATGGATGTCCTCGTGGTGTGTCACAGCTTCACCTCCGCATGGCAAGGTGCGCAAAGTCTTCAATGGTCGTTGGTTTCGCTTGATGTTGCATTTGCATGTTGCTCCTTGCTTGCATGTTGGCATGCTTGACAGGTTCGCTCGTTCGTGAAAAGTGCATGTTCATCCGTCCATCCATCCGTGAACACATCTTGCATGTTTGCTCGTCTGTTCGTCTGCGAACACATCTTTGCATGATTTCCTATTCATGAGCACATCTCTTTGCATGCATCATTTGTTCGTCTGTTGGCAAACATGTCCTTCTGCGTGTACTCCCTTTGTTCATCCCATCTGTCTTCGTGCCATGTTTTTTCGTGTACCTATATCTGTAGTCACTCATGCTAAGATGACATCAAATCCATAAACCTCCTAGTCTACCATGATGCATGATCGTTTCAGATGCAAGTTACCCGAATAGGAGACAAGGGTGCGAGTTTGCGAGCTGGCATGCAGGCTTCGGGCACTACTAGTGAAAACTACGCAGAAGTCACTAGGTGATGGAGATGGGAAATTCAGATTGACAATGACTATCTACGGGGTCTGGCTCAGCTGGCGGGCAAGACTGCGCAATTTTTTAGAGGAGCAGTCCGGGTTGCGGGAAGGCTGGGCAAGCAAAATCTGCACAATTTTCGGAAGGAGTGGGCAGTGGGAGCCTGGCAGCCAAAACTGCGCAATTCCTGGAGGGAACTGGCAACTGGCTGCTGTGACATTGGTAGCAAAAACTACATAATTCCTGGAGGGAACTGACAGTCAGCTACTGTAGCTTGGCAACAAAAACTGTGCAATTCCTGGAGGGAACCGACACTTAGCTGTTAGAGCTTGGCAGCAAAAATTGCGTAATTCCTGGAGGCAACTAGCAGTCAGTGGTTGGGAGCTGTTGGTGAGGAAAACTGCGTTGATACTGGGAGGTTGGCCTGCTGATCACTTCTGCGCAGTTTCTGAGTTGAACAAACTCCTGGGTAACAGAGGGATTTCTCGTGAAAACTGCATAGTTTTCCAAGTGAGCAGTCGGTCGACTGACTAGAGGGCTGGCTGGAAAAATTGCACAATTTTCTGAGGGAGATAGGGACGGGCACTGGGTGTCTGTTCGGCCTGTATGTGCAATTTTATTAGTCAGCGGAGCAGACAAGTTCTACAGCCTTTGCACAATTTTATTAGTCAGCGGAGCAAACAAGGTCTACAGCCTCTGCGCAATTTTTGAGGGGAATCAGTCCCGGGGTGACTACCGGGTCAAATTCTATGGTTGACCAGTAGAAAGGTTGATTGATCCGCTTGCGGGTAGCGCAGCTTGAAATGGCTTTCTTGGTGCTTCTGTGTTGTTCTAGGTGACAGTCAATTGAGTCGATGGCGGGGTGAAGGTCTGGCTATCAGAGGGGAGTCTGGTCATCAGGACTTCAACAAAATGGCTAAGTGTGTGAATGAGTGAAAAGGTGCATACGTGATCTTACAAACACACACTTACATGACTTGACGATGAGACGACTCAAACCATCCAAACACATATGCTCAACATGATTGACTGATAGTGTGAGCGACAAGTTCGACACTTGTGATTGATCATTGGATGACCGCAACAATGTTTGCATGACAATGAATATAACTCTGTGTGTGAGTGCGACGAATGTTTACATAGTGAACACAACATGTACACACAAAGCGAAGACCTTGTGTATGACCAGAACATTGTCACAAGCACGACATTGACATCAACATGCAAAAGTTGTCAGTGGAATGATCAAGAAAGGTGGGTGCGAAGACTCACACAAGCTCACGGAGTGAACTTGTGTGCGTGCAATCATCAACTAAAACTCTCAAAGGAGGCTCTGAAATTGGACACATGCCAAAATTTTGGAGGGTGTCGGAGCTGCTACAACACTTGGTGACACATTGGTAAAACTCTAGCTTCTCTGTTTTGGTTCATTGTCAGCACAGGGCCTTGGTCTTTCGGGGAGTATTGAATCACTGTGCAGGTTACTTCGGCTTCCCCACTTACCCCATGGACATACATGGTTCACCTTTTTCCAATTCAATCAAACATAATCAAAAGTTCAACTTGATCACAGTGTTTTGAAATCGAGAAGGGTAGTTTAGCTCGCGAGTTGAAGATTTTCAGAGTCTAAGTTTTCATCTTTGGTGTTGCTCCGCTGCCAGCAGGCCTGGACAGTACCCCGACAGAGTCACGTAGGAACACACGCATTTCTCCACTACCAGCGAGCCTGGTCAGTACCCCAGTGGAGTTGCGTGCTTCACCTCTCTGCACAAGAAGCGTTTCTCTTCTTTCACCTTTGTATTTTTTTAAGAGGATTGTGCATAGGCACTTATTTATTTTTGGGGCGGAAGAGGGATCCCAATTTATTGAGAATAAAAGAGGTTGTTCCTTCAGAGAAGCATGCAAGACCTTTGACATAGGTTTGCTCGTTTATATTTTCCCCTTCTCCGTTTCTACTAGTTGGATGAGCTTGAACACACAAAGCAGAAGTCTGAGTACAGGCATGGGGCTTCCCAGTGTGGACATAGGTTCATGGTTGGACCAAAAATTCCCTTGCAGATGGCTCGTATTTTCCGTCAATACTTCATCGACCGAAGGTTATAACCAAGCACGGAGAAGACGGACACAAGACTGGCCAAGTGCTGCAATGTCACAAGTCTCTTCATATCTCAGCCACATACTCATTCAAAAGCCAGAACGCAGTAGATGGCAACACTTATTTCTGGAAAACAAAAATAGCAAGGTATTAAGCAACTCAAACAAATGAAAACAAAAATAGTAAGCGAAGCAAACAAAATGAAAACAAAGATAGTAAGCAAGGCAAACAAAATGAAAAAAACAAGCAACAAGCAGACTATGTACATGGCATGGGGCGCGGCCCGACCTACTAGAAGTAGTGCTTGAGATCTTGGTCATTGACGGGAAGGTTGTCAATCTTCCCATCAATTGATTGCATGCGGTATGTGTGTGGGCCAAGCTTCTCATGGACTGTGTACGAACCAATCCACAGGGACAGAAACTTCGTATGCTTGCCTTTGTCTTCATGGGACTTATCCCATTTCAGAACAAAGTCACCAACATTGAAGTTAGATTTCCGTGCAGACTTCTTATCGAACCATCTCTTGATATGGTTTTGGTGGAGCGTAATTTTTTCTTTTACTTTCATCCTTTCTTCCTGAAGCTTGTGGAGTGTATCCATCTTACGCTGAACTAGTTGGCAAGGCTTGGCTTGGGATTCTTGGGATAGCTGAAGTGTAGGCAAGTAGATATTAGTTGGAAGGATGGCTTCTTTACCATAGACCAGGAAATATGGTGTTGTATTCAGAGAAGTTTTGGTTGTTACGCGGTCAGCCCATAGTGCATTCGTCAGGGCGATATGCCAGTTGCGTTGCTCAGAGAAAACGATCTTTTTGATTATGCAGATGAGATTTTTATTCGTGGATTTTGCTAGACCATTTCCTTGCGTGTAGTAGTCGGATGAATGTTTCAGCACAATACCATTTTGTAATACAAAATCATAAATCTTTAAAGATGAAAAGTATGTTGCATTATCAAAAACAAGTGATACCCGAATGTCGAAGCGTGAGATGATGTTCTGTTGGAGGAAGTTGATGACCTCCTGGTCGTTCACTTGTTTGAGCAGAATTTCTTCTATCCACCACGTGAAGTAATCAATTGTTGTTAGAATGTAGCGGTGTTGTTTTGACGAATGTGGGGAAATCTCCCTAATGATGTCCAGGCCCCATTGTTATAATGGTTCAGTCATTGCAACAAGGTACAATTGGGGCTTCTAACCTTTGTGCTCTATCGGTGCATCGCTAACAGACCGGGCACTTGCGCGCATAAGAATGTGCATCCTTGAATAATGTAGGCCAGTAGAAATTGACTCACATAACTTTGTGCGCAGTGGTGTTTCCCACAACTTGACCCCCGGTGGGTCCATCATGTAGATCCTGTAATACCTTCTCTGATTCATGTGCCTCTAGGCACCAGAGCAAGAATTCGTTGTTGTGCTTCCTGTAAAGCACTTCGTGCACCAACTGATACACTAAAGCTTTGAGGTGAAATTCCCTCTTCTGTCTGATGGAAAAGTGAGAGGGTATGGTGTCATGCTCTAGGTACTGGTGCACATCTACATATTAAGATGTTTCATCTTCAGTGGGTGTTGCTCGCCTCGTATCATAAATCTCAACTTCCTGCTCCCAACTGACGAGCTCTTCTTCACTCTCCGATGCGTGTACTGATTCAGCTGCAAGTCTGCAGAGCCCGTGTCCTTTGATCGTGTGAACTCACTTGATTTCAAGATCATACTCTTGCAAGCCTGTCATCCAGTTCGCATGTCATTCACCCAGTTCTTATTGTACAAGCAGTGTGCGGACTGTTGGGTGAGGGACATAGACTATGCAGTGGTTCTTTAGCAAGTAGGGCCTGAAGTGTTTCACCGCCTTGTAAACTGCATATTCTTGCTTGTCAACGGCGGGGTAGTTGAGCTCTAGTCCGTGCATGCTTGCGCTCATGAAGGAGATGGGATGTTCATCATTCATCTTTTCCTTCTGAGTGAGTGCTGCAGCGAGTGAATTATCGAGACGAAGGTGTATAGCAGGAAATCCTTCTTGAAGTCTGGGTTGTAGAGTGCAGGCACTTCTGCAATAGCCTACTTAATATGGGTGAATGCATACTTTTCCCTCTTGACCCATATGTAGACTACATATTTCTTGATCATGTCCTGCATGGGATTGACTATCTGTGCATAATCTAAGATGAACTTCTAAAGGAATTTTATCTTGCCCAAGAAGGACTACATGGATTTCTTGTTGGCTAGGTGAGGGATCTGTGTAATAGTCTGGACTCGTTCCGGATCCACCTTGATTTTTATTTTGGTAACAATGTGTACAAGAAGGTTCCCCTCAAACACTACGAATACGTTATTTTTGAGATTCAAGGAAATCCCGTATTTGGCATCGCTCAAAATTCTTCTTCAGATGGCATATGTGGTCTTCACGTCTTCTTGAGAACACAATCACATCATCAAGGTATACCACTACGCCCTGTCTGATGAGTCTGCGAAATGCGATGTCCATGGCGTGTTGAAAGGTTGTGCCTACAATCACAAGCCTAAATGACATTCGTCTATAAGATAATGTACCCCTTTTAGTATGGAAGGTAGTCTTAAGTCTGCCAGGTTCTGCTACCAGAACCTGATTGTATCCTGAAAAATCGTCGAGTAGAGAAAACATTTGTGCCCCAGATACTATTTGCAGAATGTGGTCCATAGACAACACGTGGTAGTTGTCTTTGTTAGAGGCACAATTCACGTTCCAGAAATCAACACACAAGTGGATTTCCCCAGACTTCTTGCGTATAGGAACAAGGTTTGAAACCCACGTGGAATAACGAACTTTTTATATGATCTGTGCATCCAAAAACTTGGTAATATCTTTCTGTATGAGGGGTTCAAGTGATAGGTGTACTTTCCTTAGCTTCTGTTGATATGGCTTGACCCCTTCTTTGGTCAGAATGATGTGTTGGATTATCCGCGTCTCATAAGTTTTCAGATCATCGTACGTCCCCGCGAACACATATTGGTATTGTTTGAATAGGCAGACAAAGGCTTGCCACTCTTTCTGTGTGCAACATGTGCCGAGATTGACGAACTTCAGATCTTGTTATGTTCCCAAGTTTATTAGTTTGTGCATCATGGTGGAGTTGTGGGTTTTGTTGTTCCTCGGCCCCTGAAAACGTTCTTGCAAGTCATAAAGATTTTCCAAATATGCCACACCCTTTGTGATTGTTATGAAACCAGCTCACAAAAAGATAGAAAAGATAGATCAACGACTTAGAAATCAACCTCTTCAAGGGGGCAACCTCCTTTACATTATACAAATGAACAATTCTTGGATGATCCAAATGACAAAATGTCCTTTCTATATATAGGAGTCTAAGGGGTCACAATATAACCCAAGCCGACCTAACAATAATAATATAAGGGCACAAAAATAGCAATAGTGGGCTTCTATGGGGCACAATCATAACAATATGGGGACAATAGGGGCACAACAATAATAATAAGGGATACAGTGACAATAATAATGGGGGAATCACTAGTATTATAGGGACCTAACATGTCCCTTTCCTTCAAAAAAGTGTTGTCCTCAATGCTTGAGTAGTTTTGGATGCTTCTGTATAAAATTTTCATCTTCCTATGTGGAATCTTCAACGGGTAAGTTCTTCCACTTAATGAGATACTCTGAAATTGATTGATTTCATAGTTATCAAGTTCTTTTTTCTTTGACTGCTTCAGGTTCCAATATGATTGTTCCTTCCTCATCAAGTTCTGGCAATATTGTTTGAATTGGGAGCTTGTCACCTATAACCTTCTTTAAGCATGAAACATGGAAAACTGGGTGCACTCGGGAAGCTGCAGGAAGCTCCAATTTGTATGCCATAGTACCTATCTTTTGCAACACCTTTTATGGACCATAATACTTTGGTGATAATATATTATCCTTCTTAGCTTGCTTAAGGGACATTTTTTTATATGGTTGTAGCCGTAGGAATACCCAATCACCTACATCAAAACTTCTTTCGCTGCGATGTTGATCTGCCTGCTATTTCATTCTATTCTACGCCAAGGTGAGGTTATCCTTTAAGAGTTGGAGAACTTGTTGTTGATGCTCGATGTGATCTTCCACTGCTTGAACCTTAGAATTTTCTCTTAAATATGATGTGATGGATGGTGGATGATATCCATAAAGTGCCATAAATGGGGTCATTTTTGTTGCAGTATGGAAGGAAGTGTTATACCACCATTCAGACAGAGGCAACCATTTGACCCATTGTGTCTGTTTATCATATACAAAGCAATGAAGATATCCTTCCAAACATTTGTTTACTATATCAGTTTTCCCATCAGATTGAGGATGATAAGATGAGCTATGACCTAACTGAGTACCAAGATAAGAAAATAATTCTGTCCAAAAACTTCCAGTGAAAATGGGATCTCTGTCACTTACAATAATCTTTGGGTTTCCATGTAGCTTTTGAATTGTTTCCATAAATGCATTAGAAACTGTACTCGCTTTAAATGGATGAGATAATGCACAAAAGTGTGCATACTTGGTAAGTTTGTCAATTACCACCATGATAACACTCTTTCCTTTGGACTTGGGTAAACCTGTGATAAAATCCACTGAAACCTACTCCCAATGTTAGTTGGAATGGATAAATGTTGTGTTAGACCTGGGGTCTTAATTGTTTCAACTTTATTTTGTTGGCAAACCAAGCATTTTTCCACAAACTTTTGAATATCCAATTTAAGGCCATCCCAAAAAAAATCCTTCTTAACCCTGTGGTAAGTTTTTAGAAATCCTGAGTGCCCTCCTAAGGGAGAGGTGTGCAATTCCCTAACAATCTTTTGTTTGAGCTGGGAATTCTTACATAGGTATAACCGATCTTTGTACCATAACGAATCATTTTTCCAGCTAAATGTATCAAATGTACTGGGATCTTGTTGTAACTTTTGAATGAGTGTCGACACTTCTTCGTTATTCTTCCATTCATCCCTTGCTTCGATTATCCAATCTAGTTGGATAATAGAAATGGCACAAAGAAATGCTTCCACATCCTCATCCTTTCTTGAGAGTGCATCTGCCACAACAGTTTGCTTCCCTTTTTTGTAGATGATTTCAAAGTCATAAGCCAACATCTTTGTGACCCATTTTTGTTGCTCTTCTGAAGATAATCTTTGTTCTAAAAAGTATTTAAGACTATCATGATTTGTTTTTACCTTGAAGTGTCTTCCCATTAGGTAGGGTCACCATTTCTTAAGTGCATGTAGTATTGCCAAAATTTCCTTCTCATGAATAGCTTTGTGTAAATACTTTCCTTTGATTGGACAACTTTCAGAAGCAATGGGTCTTTCTTCTTGCATTAAAACAACACCAATTCCATTTCCTGAGGTATCACATTCCACAATAAAGGTTTTTGTGAAGTCCGATGTAGATAAGACCGGTGCTTGGCACATTGCCTCTCTAAGATGTTCAAAGGCCTTCGTTGCTTCTGGAGTCCATGAAAATGCATCTTTCTTCAATAATGTTGTTAAAGGTGCTCCTCTTCTCCCATAATTCTTAACAAACTTGCGATAATACCCTCTCAACCTGAGAAATCCTCACAAATGCTTTATGTATGTGGGGATTTTCCATTCCTTAATGGTTTTAATTTTGCTAGGGTCTACCTTAACACCTTCATGAGATACAAAATGACCGAGATATTCCACCTCTTGTACTCCAAAGAAAAATTTGGAGCTTTTTGCATATAATTGTTTCTTCTCCAATAGTTTGAGCACCTTGTCAACATGTTGAACATGATCCTTCTAAGACTTGTTGTAGATTAGTATATCATCAAAAAATACTAACACAAATTTTCTAAGGAAGGGTTTGAAAATGGAATTCATTAAACCTTGAAATGTAGAAGGTGCAATGGTAAGGCCAAAAGGCATGACCAAAAATTCATAATGACCCTCATGTGTTCTAAATGTTGTTTTCGGAATGTCTTCAGTCTTCATTCTGATTTGATGATATCCTGAATGAAGATCCAACTTGGTGAAGTAAATTGATCCGTGCAATTCATCCAATAATTCATCAATGACATGAATGGGAAATTTATCTTTAATAATGAGCTTTCTAAGCTCCCTATAATCTGGACACATGCACCATGATCCATCCTTCTTGTGAACCAATACCACTAGAGCAGAGAAAGAACTTTGACTAGGTTGAATTATACCAACCTCTAGCATTTCTGCAACCATACATTCAATTTCACTCTTTTGGGCATAGGGATATCTGTAAGGCCTGATGTTTGGAGGAACACTTCCTGGAATCAAATGAATAGCATGATCATGATCATGAATAGGTGGGAGGCCTTTGGGAGTCTCAAATACCTTGGAATGATTGTCCAAGACTTTTTGGAGATCTGGAGAAATAGATGATTTCGATGTGGGAACCTCTAGTGAACATAATTGTGCAATTATGCCTCGTTGTTCTTTCTTTAGAAGCTTTGTCATTCCGTTAGAGCTGATTATCTTTCCTGGATTCCTTGCAATACACCTTAATTCAACTTCCTTTCCTTTTGAAGAAAATTTCATGAAATTTTTTGAAAATTAAAAGCTATTGTACCCAAGGATTGTATCCATTGGACTCCTAGTACAACATCAACACCACCCATTGGAATTGAAAGCATTGGGCTATTCAATACATATTCTCCCATGGATAGCATGATACTATGGCACTTTCCTGAGAAATTTATTGTTCCTCCACTTGCAACCATCACTTGACACTCTAGTGCTGGATATAGGAAGCAATTCAATTCCTTGGCTATCTTACAATGAATAAAATTATGGGTACTGTCCGAATCAATCAACACTATTACCTTTTTTCTTCCTGATATGCCCTTCTATCTTGATACTTTAAGGAGTGGTAATTCCAACCAATGCATTACAAGATATGGTCGAATTCATTTCTTCTTTCTCTAGGGTTTGTTCCTGGTGTATATCCTCTTCTTTTGATGTTTCTTGTTCCTTTTCTTCCTCCTCTTCACAATCTATGTAAAATAATTTATTCTCAGCACACTTATGACCTTGAGTGTATTTGTTATCACAACTGTAACAAAGCCCTTTTGCTCTTTTTTTCTTCCAATTATTGTGGTCTCAACCTTGTAGGTTATGGATGGCTAGGGGCAACAACACTTCCATCTTTATGATTCTGAGTGGTAGGTTTCCTTGTTGCCATAATTTTGATTTCCATTTTTCTTGCCAACCTGAATGCTTTCTCCAATGAATCGGGTTCCCAAAGGTGAACCTCATGTTGGATGTTATCCTTTAAAGTCCCTATGAACACATCAATCCTATGCTCCTCTGGAATATATTTTAGTCTTATATTCAGTTTTTGGAAGTCCTCAATGTGCTCCATCATTGAACCCTTTTGTTTGAGATTTATCAATTGGCTAAAAAAAGTGTTGCTTTTTGTATCCTCATAATGTGCTATCATTTCATCCGTAAAAATAGCCCAAGTGACAATTTGTTTACGAGAGCAAAGCCATTGATACCATACAAACTGATTTGGTTCCAAATATAAAGTTGCAATGCGTACCTTTTGTGTGTTTTGCACATTATGGAGATCGAAAAATTGCTCCATTTGTGGTATCCATGTTATGGGATCCTTGCCATCAAACTTCCTCATATCGATCTTTGGAACATGGTGGGTCTTCGATCCAACGTTAGAGTCTATGAAATCATGATTAACATTTATTTTGTTCTCATCATGAGTTTCCTTTACTACCCTTTCGCCATTGGTAAGCATTTATTGTAAAAACTCCTTCTTACCTGGGCCAATCGACTCCTTTATACCTAGGTCCATATACTAGTTCCTTGGGCCAATGGACCAACTGCGTAAACCAGTCCCATCACTATCTCCAAGAAAAGGTACCGCTAACAGGCTTAGTCATGCGGTCACCCTCTTGTAGGCTAATAACTGCGACCAATACAAACCAGGAAAAAACAATCCTAATTACTACTTTCCAATTCACTAACCTAGAACCGTATACTTGTTTCTTGGTCCAGGGACCCATCCCAATAACTGAGACACTCAACCATAGGCTTATTACTGTGATTACTAAAGGACTATGCGATTAGTCCATAAACTGAGGCGAGTGGTTCAACTGAAGAAACTGCTGCTTCAACTGTCAATGCTCCCGAAACAACTATCTATGTACCAAAAGTAGGAACAGGAAGTAATGCTAGGAAAGAAGTTGATGCTCTAGCTGCCTTTGACTCTATTACTACAGTATCTGGCACTCGATCTGGTTAGGTCAAATCTGTCTTCAAGTCTTCCATCTTAGCTTCCACACCTTTCTTTAAATCATCCATCTTAGCTTCCACACCATCCATCTTAGCTTCCATGTCATTCATCTTAGCCTCTATGACTTTCTTTAAACCATCCATATTAGCTTCAATTACTTTTTTTGAGAGTGAATTTTGTTGCACTTGGTCTCGTAATTTTGATATATCATGTGGCATTTCCTCCTCTTCTTCGTGAGTCATGCTAGAGCTTTCAGGTTTCTTACTAGGTGTTTCCATTTTCTTTTTTTGGGGCATCAATTAATGATAGTAATGCTTCACTATGCCCTTTGAGTTCCTTCAAACTATTTTTTCAAACCAAACTTATGCAAAAATTTAAAAAAACTACACACCTTTTTTCACTTTGTAGGAGCTCGATATTGAATCTGTTGTATCTCTGTAATTTCAGATCTCCAAGTTCTTAAATTGCTTCCTGAGGTAACCCTTTGAGTCCTCTTTCTAAACCTGTAAGTCTGATCAAGGTTGGATTCTCCAATGAGGAGTTATGCCAAATCTCTCACGATGACCTGATTATAGACTGGTTCAGTAAAGTGAGTTTGTATGAAGTGCCATGTGTCATTGTTTTCACCTTAGGACCTGAAACCGATACACATAAAACTACAGGCTGTCCTCTTTCTATAAATTCTTACAAAATTTATATCTGATGCTCAAAAGACGAAAAAAATTTATGGCGATTTTCCCCATGTAACCTTTTTGAGATATAATTTGGGATCCTGCAAAAACCCTAACTTCCTTGGATCATATCTCCAATAATGTTGTGAAAAAAGATCTGAAATTCAGACCCGAGGTTCAAAGAGATTTCGGCTCAAATAGTTTTTTTTTTTAGCTTCTTAAAGGTTGCAGCAAAAAAAAAAAAAGTTACAGTGAAAATGCCACGATGACCTGTTTGGAGCAGTGAAACCCTAGAATCCAAGGTCTGATACCAAATGTCATGAAACCAGCTCACAAAAATATAGTAAAGATAGATCAACCACTTAGAAATCAACCTCTTCGAGGGGGCAACCTCCTTTACATTACACAAATGAACAATTCTTGGATGCTCCAAATGACAAAACCTCCTTTATATATATAGGAGTCTACGGGGTCACAATATAACCCAAGCCGCCCTAACAATAATAATATAAGGGCACAAAAATAACAATAGTGGGATTCTATGGGGCACAATAATAACAATATGTAGACAATAGGGGCACAACAATAACAATAAGGGATATAATGACAATAGTAATGGGGGAATCACTAGTATTATAGGGACCTAACAGTAATAAGGTGCCCTTTCCTGTTACCAGCTTATGCTTGCAGAGAGCACTCGTGCTCATCGTCATTTATCATTGCATCTTTGAAGATGTCAGCGTTGGCCATGAAACGCAGTATCTGTTGATCATAATTAAACACGCATAAGTTAGTTATGTTATTCGGGACAAATGGTTTGTACAAGATTTCAATAGTAAATCTATCCCTAATTGGTGACATTCTAGAAGCTACGTTTGCTAGAGCATTGGCATCCGCATTACGCGTACGTGGTACAACAATGATGTTAAATGATTGGAAGTTAGAGATCAGTCACCATACCTCTTGTTGGTAAGTTTTGAGATGCGGTGAAAAACAATGAATGGTGTTATGTACCTGTCGTACCACTATCTCTGAATCACCTACCACTTTGAGCGCGACCACGTTGAGGCTGATGGCTTTTAGTAAGCCCAACACTAGTGCTTCATACTTAGCAACGTTGTCTGTGCACTTGAACTCCAAGCGACTTGAAACCGGATGCTTCTTGTTGTATGGGTTGATCAAGACACACCCCGCTCCTGAGCCGTCCTGTGTCTTTGATCCATCAAAGTACATGGTCCACAACTTGTCTGTACACGGACCGTTTAACGCGCTTGTACTACTGCTACTACTGTTGCTATTGCTACTGCTAGTATTGGTGCAATGTATTGTACATGTTTCATTACCATCAGTTGGGCAAGGAAGGAGACCTAACTGTGTGTCTGGTGGGGTCGGAGATGGCCGTGCAGGATAACACCCCAACGTTGTTTCCAAAAGGCAGTTTCCAAACATAAATTCTGCGAAGGCCAACGATTCATTCTTGCCATTGATGGGAGTGACATTGTGCCTCATATACCTCTCAAACACCTGGATTTGGTTGTTTTTGAACTTGTACGAAAGCCACATGTGCGACCAGTCTGTAGCAAAATATTCGTTTAGCTTGCTGGACCAGTCTCTACTGAGTAGTAAACCGTATGAGTCCGGTATGTCCATAACAACTATGTTGATGCATTGGTGGACTCGACTGTCATGAGATATTCGGATGATCACATCTCGAAGTTCACAAATTGCTGGTACAGATGTTTGATCAAGTTGGATGACTTGTGTGGATGTCTCGCTCCATTGTGCATTGATCTTTTTTGCAATGGAGAGCGGCATGATGTTGGTTGTCGCGCCAGAATCAACCAAGCAGTTGTGAACATTACAGTTGAAAACTTCAAATGAGAGCAGGAATGGAGGGCAACCTGAGTTTTCTTCTTCCATCCGGAGTGTGTTTAGCATAGTGGAAAGTGATCCGAGAGGTGTGCTAGCTCCTTTGCTGGTAGAGGTTGCGATGTCTGTTGTTGTTTGCCCCAATGCACGCAGCAGGATGTCTCCCTGAATCTGGATCTTAGCTAACTCGAACAAACTAATGTTCACGTGAGTTTTCTTCATGTCATCTACAATGTTGTAGTCCATAGGTGGTAGACTCACCGAGGTGTCCGGGGTAGGATTGATGTTCGTGTTGTCCAGTGAAGTGTTATGCAATTTGCTTCTCATGGACGTACTCTTGTCTGTCGATGTCTTATCGGACTTGTTTTGTATTTTCTGCTTTGGGGCGGCTGGTGGATCAACCTTCCTCAACAATAGTCTCACATTTTATGTACTTCTCCAAGTGTAAGGGGATCCCCTTTTCTCATAAGATTGTAATGGTCATTTTGCTTGGGGGTTGTTTCTCGATGTTCGTCCTCAACGCTGCTTGCGAGCACTGATACATGTTCACCACATGACCAAAACTTGATGCTTCATCAGGTGCAACACCTTCATCATTATCTGTGTCTTCCGGTTGTTCCTGCATATTGTTTTCTGCATCAAATGTATGACTGCATATAGAGATTGCGACTCGCTTCCAGTCCAAACAAGAGTTCTCGGGGTGGTGTTCTTCATGGAATGAACAGAACTCATAATTTGCGCACTTATCAAGGTGGAACACAGAGCTCTGCACGGTTTTTGGAGTGTACCAGTTGTTGCCTGATGGCATGCTTCCTTGTCTCTGTCTGGGCAGATGACTGCTTGCAGACATGTCCGTTTTCTATTGTTTAAGCTTAGACACTTCTGTTGTCAAGTTCTTAATAAGGTGAGTGATGGTTTTAATATCATTTGTTTCCTTGTCTCTACCTTTGCTCGCCATCACCTGGGACTTTCTGCTCGCGTCTTTGGAGTCCTTTTTTGGTTCATCATCCTTAATAACTCCAATCGCGCGTAGATCTTTCTCAACAACAATAGCCTCTTCGCAATTTTCCAATAGAGTTGGTTTCACAACTTGCTTGATGAACTATGTAATGTTGGTCGGCAATGTGGACGTAGTAATCAACAGTGATGGAGTCATGAGGTTTGGTATCCGTTGTAAACTTGTTCAATATGTGTGTAAACCTCTAATTGAAATCTTTTACCTTTTCTTTCCCCTCCATCTTCAGGCTTCCTAATTCTTTGAGTAACATAGCTGGGGTCTTGTCATCAGCAAACTTTTCAAGAAACATGCGTTTGAATGCACCCCAGTTCTATATGGAGTTTGGTGGAAGGCTGTGATACCATGCAGCTGCGCGACTGTCCAAGGTACATGGAAACAATCTACATGCTACGTCGTCATACCATACCTCAAGGGTCTGCAGCTGCAGGTAGAATTTGTCCAAATGGTCTTCTGCCTTCACTGTGTTGTCAGGGTTGAACTTGATGTTCATTCTCTCCGCTTGCTTTGGGATCTTGTGAAAAGAAACTGGGAGAGCTAATGGTCCTTGATTCATCCATTCCAGATTTTTGTCAGCCATCTCTTCTTCTTCTTCGTCCTCCTCCTCTTCTTCAGAATATAATGGTTCCGACTCTGAGTCTGTTGGTTCGTCTCCACCTCCGCCTCCTCTATTGCCTTCCCCTCTGCCTCCTATACTAGAGTCTGATCCCAAGATCACAAGGGTGTATCATTCCCCTTATCGAAAGACCGGAGGTTTCTCTCTATCTTCAATAACTTTTGCCAGACCTTCAAGTGTGGCAAGAACTGCTTCTTCCACTGACGATACAACAACCCCTGTGGGAGTGGCTTTTGGCTTCCTTGATGTGTATGGAAGATGTTGTATGCCTGGGATCAATCCAACTGCTTTCGTGAACTGGCGAGTGATGGGATGGACGGAGCGAAGGTGATGATATGGAATTTCGTGTTTAGTCCTGGGAGGTGAGAAGTAACCAACTGCAGAGTCGCGTGTAGGTGAGAGGGAGTGCGAGTTACTACCTTGACCAGATGGTTGATGAGTGAGTGTGAGAGAACGTTCAACCATATACAACTGGCAGCCCTCCTTCTAGCACCGTGTTGAGATTGCAACAAGATGATGGAGCTTAGTGAAAAGAGTCGCCTTCACTAAGTGGGCCCGCAGGCTATTTTTGGCGCAAGTCTATTTTTAGACTATGTCTATTTTTAGACATATGGATCATGTCTATGGATTGCAGGTTGTTGTTTATGGATGATTGATCAAGTTGGGAAAAAATAGATGGACTTCTATTTTTGATGAAAGTGTGATTGATCACAGTGTGAGTGATCAAAGTCTATTTTTAGACTGGCTGTCAAAAATAGAAAAGTCAAATATTATTATCTCACAATAATATTTGGACTATAAACTTAATCTTATTCTCTTGGAGCACTTCAGTTTGAGCTACAGAGGTGGCACATGTAGCTGTCAGAAGGAAATACGCTTTTCTTATGAGTCAGTTGAGTTGTTGCATGCATGACTTCAGTTAGAACTCAATCAGTTGAGTTTGGTGGAGTTGATTGTGGAGTTGATGGAGTTGTGTTCAGTTTGACTTGGTTAAACTGGTTGTATTTAGTCTAACTAGCAAATAGACTAGAGATGAGTTGGGTGAATTAGTTATTAATTAATTCACAATTTATTAACTCATAATACAACTAATGAATACATCAGATTAACTCAGTTGCATGTCAGTGCATGTTCAGTTCAACAGGGACAGGTGGTAGAGAATCAGATTGCTATCAGTTGTGACTATAGTTGTGCACCAGATCTTGCACAATCAAGGGATTGAGTATGCCAATGAGTTTGCTCACGTATTTACCCACATTATAGCTTGTGCTCACGTCCAACAAAGTGTGAGTGACTATTTTGCAGGTGAAAAACGAGTTTGGTGAGCCATTCTCATCAGTTCTTGAGCAGGTATTGAGCAGTGGAGGTAGGCAAGCAGTGGAAGAGATTTGGAGATCAGATCTGAGCTGTATTGTGTGTAACAGAGGTGGAGATACTTGTGAGAAGTATTATGCTGTGTAATGTTACATGACTCAATCATTAATATACAGATAGTTGGGGTTTTTAGCGAGATGCTTTCCCCGGGATACATACTGTGTTAATGTGTGAATGCTCTTGATGTTTTATTGTTATTGATGCTGCTATATTGATGATCAACGTAGAGGAGCTTATGTATTGTGTATGTTATCCGCAATAGTACATGATCAGGATAATCTCCATTGAATATGTGTTAAATTATTCAAAATTTCTACATGGTATCGGAGCTGTTGATCATCAGATCTACTATTCAGGAAGTGTTTACATTCTATTTCTCTAGGCAGAGCCTGTAATCGGGCCAGGTAGCCTCTGGATTCATCCTTCCTTTGGAAGGTGAAATATTCCGTAAAAGCCCATATAGTCAATCTCTGTGCGAGAAATATTTTGTTCTCACGAATTCTAGATCGGAAGCAGTTGAGTTGGTTGCTGGTGGAATTCGAATTTGCAGCAGTGTTTTCTTGGTGACAACGCAGCAATGTCTTTCAACGGATTGCGATTGGAGTATGCTCTTGAGGGCAGCTCAAACTATATTGCATGGAAGGACAGGATGGAGGCAGTATTGGATGATAACGGGCTTAAGGAGTTCATAGATACGGATATCCCAAAGCCTACTGATGCTGCTGAGGCGGAAGTTTGGCAAAAGAAGACCGCAAAATGTCGAAGGATTCTGTTGGAGGGCGTGAAGGATCACATTGTGTCCAGCCTCCATGGAAAGGCTACTCCATATTTGATGTGGAAATCATTAACGGAATTATTCCAAAGCAAGAGCGATCAGAGGAAGCTGGCGCTCAAAGATAAATTCAGAAACATCAAATGCGAGAAGGGTGACAGTATTCCCAAGTATCTCACGAAGTTCACTCAGTGTCGAGATGAGCTGGGAAGTGTGGGGGTTACTGTCGATGATGAGGACTTGGTGAGCTTGGCTCTCCTTGGTCTTCCGAAGAGTTGGCATTCATATCAGGACTTTGTCAATGGTCGGGAGAAGTTGCCAGGATGGGAAAGACTATGGTCAGATCTTGTGCAGGAGGAGATCAGGCGGAGTACCAGGGACGGATCTTCGTCAAAGGGAGCTGATGAAGAGAATTGTGCTTTGGTTGCCAAAGCAAAGAAAGGGAAGAGCAAGAAATCTTCTCAGTCTGGTGCGAAAGGCAAGAAGCAGGATATGTCCAAGGTGAAGTGTTTTCACTGTCACCAGCACGGACACTATGCCACAAATTGTCCGCAAAAGAAGAAGAACAAGCAAGCTGCTGGATCTGCAGGGGGAGAGGCCTTAGCTTCTCAGTTTGAGCTTGATTTTTCATTGATCGCATGCTTGGTTTCAAGTGTGATGGGATCAGTGTGGTTCTTGGACAGTGGTGTGTCTTTTCACATGACGGGAGATAGAGATTTGTTCTCTGATCTGGAGGACAAAGATCTTGGAGTGCACATCGAGATGGGCGATGATGGTAGATACAGTGCGACCGGTATCGGTACCATTTCCTTTGAGAGGGAGTCTGGTAAACCCTTTGTATTGAAGGAAGTCATGCATGTTCCAGGATTGAAGAAGAATCTCATCTCAGTGGCGATGTTAGAAGACAAGGGGTATGATGTTGTTTTCAGCGAGGGAAAGGCCTTCCTGCGCAGCAAGACAACTGGTGAGACCCGGAAGATAGGGGTTCGAGTGAGGAACCTTTATCAGTTGCATGTAGATGGATGCACAGCAATGGCAGGCAAGGCAGAAGGATTGGTGAGCCGGGATGATGGCGAGTTGTGGCACAGGAGATTGGGTCACCTTCACCATGGAGCCTTGAAGATACTGCAACAGATCACTACAGGGCTTCCTAAAGGCACACTTGCGCAGTCAGATCAGTGCAAGGGGTGTACTTTGGGGAAGTTTGTGAAAGACACCTTTCACGAGAAGGATAGTCGCGCCATGACGATCCTTTAGAGAATTCACACAGACGTGTGTGGACCTTTCTCAGTTGCTTCGACAGCAAAACACAGGTATTATGTGATTTTTGTTGATGATTTCTCTCGTAAGTGCTGGATCTTCTTCATGCAGAAGAAGAGCGAGACATATTCAAAGTTCTGTGAATTCAAAGCATTGGTCGAGAAGGAGTCGGGGAAGAAGGTGAAGGCTCTTAGGAGCGATAATGGTGGTGAATACATCTCGGACGAGTTCAAGGATTTCTGCAAGACAAAAGGGATTCGTAGAGAGCTCATAGCTCCCCATAACCCACAGCAGAACGGGGTAGCTGAGCTGAAGAACAAAACGATTGTGGGTGCTGCACGGGCAATGTTGCATGATCAGGGCCTACCCCTTCACTTGTGGGCGGAAGCATGCAATACATCAGTTTATGTGCAGAACCGTTGTCCTCATAGGATACTTGGCATGAGTACACCTGAGGAGACTTATTCTGGTAAGAAGCCTGATCTTTCTCATTTGAGGATTTTTGGTGCTAACGTTTACATGCATGTGACGAAGGATGCCAGGAAGAAGTTGGAGCCGACTGCAGAGGTTGGGATATTTGTGGGGTACACTGATACGCCCCACAACTATCGTGTGTATTTGCCAGACAGTGGTAAAACTGTTGTGCGACGGGATATAAAATTTCAGGAGGAGAAAGCCATGAAGTGTTCGCTTGAGAGGGAGCTACACTTGCATGCAGATGAGGAGCTATTAGTTCCTAAGGATGAGCTTCAGGACGTGGATCAGCCACAGGACGAGGTTCATGGAGTGGAAGAGACCACTCATGCAGCGCCAACCATCAGAGGGCGAAAGCACTTGACAGAAGCTGAGCGACTGGCTCAAGATGCAGAGAAAGTTGTAGGACCACCTACAGCCCAACGCAGGCAGAGACAGTCACCTGATCGGTACACTGGATACATGGCTCTTATGAGCAAGTGTGTTGTGACTGAGCCATCCTCTTTCGAGGAAGCTGTGGAGGATCCCGCATGGGTAGACGCCATGGTGGAAGAGTATGATTCTATTGTCAGAAACAGTGCATGGGAGATTGTTCCTAGACCGGAAGGGAAATCAGTGGTGGGTTCGAGATGGATCTACAAAGTTAAGCAGGCAGCTGACGAGAGTGTGGAGAAGTACAAGGCAAGATTTGTTGCCCGAGGCTTTTCACAGATTGAGGGGATCGATTATGAGGAGACCTTTGCACCTGTCGCAAGGTATTCTTCCATACGGACGATTCTTTCTCTCTCAGCGCAGATGGGATGGCACATTCATCAGATGGATGTGAAGACTGCGTTCCTCAACGGAGTCATTGAGGAGGAGGTGTACATTGAGCAACCCGAAGGCTTTGAAGTCTTCAGCAGTGAGTCGCATGTGTGTAGGCTCAAGAGAGCGTTGTATGGGTTGAAGCAAGCACCACGTGCTTGGTACACACGGATAGACAGCTATTTCACAGGACTTGGATTCTCCAAGAGCGAGGCGGATCCGAACCTATACCAGATTGTGGTGGAGGGTAAGTTGCTTATCATTGTACTGTATGTTGATGATTTGATTCTAACGGGTGATGAGCTGTTGATACTGTCATGCAAGAAGGATCTTGCTACAGAGTTTGAGATGAAGGATTTGGGCCTCCTTCACTATTTCCTGGGATTGGAAATATGGCAGCGCAGTGGTGGACTGTTTGTTTCTCAGGGCAAGTATGCTCGGGAGATACTGGAGAAGTTCAACATGCATGGCTGCAAGCCTGTTGATACTCCTCTTCCTGGAGGTTGGAGGAAGGAGGATGCCACTTCGGGAGAAGAAGTGGATGCCACTGTTTATCGACAGTTGGTGGGGTCGCTGATGTATTTGGTCAATACACGACCTGATATATGCTATGCAGTTAACCAGCTTTCACAAGCTATGGTTAAGCCTACAAAGCTCTTCTGGAAGGCGGGCAAGCATGTATTGCGCTACTTGAGAGGCACATCGGGATATGGTTTGTGGTACAGACAGGAGGATGAGGTGAAGCTATGTGGCTTCACGGATGCAGATTGGGCAGGGAGCCCAACAGACAGAAAGAGCACATCAGGAGGGGTCTTCAGTATTGGATCGACAGCAGTTTCTTGGTACAGCAGGAAACAGAGATTCGTGGCACTTAGTTCAGCGGAGGCCGAGTATATGGCAGCAAGTTTGGCTGCATGCGAGGCTATATGGATGAGGAAGATCCTAGTTGGTTTGTTCGGTTCTCATTTGGATCCTACTGTGATTTACTGTGATAACCAGAGTTGCATTAAACTCTCGGCTAATCCTGTATTTCATGATAGATCTAAACATATTGACATCAGGTACCATCATATCAGAGATTGTGTGCAGCGGAGGATCATGTTACTTTCGTACATTCCAACGGAGGATCAGGATGCTGATATTCTGACGAAGGCTCTCACCAGGAGCAAATTCGAGTACCACCGAGGCAGGATAGGGGTTGCTGATAATCCATATCTTGTTGAGAGGGAGTGTTGAGATTGCAACAAGATGATGGAGCTTAGTGAAAAGAGTCGCCTTCACTAAGTGGGCCCGCAGGCTATTTTTGGCGCAAGTCTATTTTTAGACTATGTCTATTTTTAGACATATGGATCATGTCTATGGATTGCAGGTTGCTGATTATGGATGATTGATCAGGTTGGGAAAAAATAGATGGACTTCTATTTTTGATGAAAGTGTGAGTGATCAAAGTGTGAGTGATCAAAGTCTATTTTTAGACTGGCTGTCAAAAATAGAAAAGTCAAATATTATTATCTCACAATAATATTTGGACTATAAACTTAATCTTATTCTCTTGGAGCACTTCAGTTTGAGCTACAGAGGTGGCACATGCAGCTGTCAGAAGGAAATACGCTTTTCTTATGAGTCAGTTGAGTTGTTGCATGCATGACTTCAGTTAGAACTCAATCAGTTGAGTTTGGTGTAGTTGATTGTGGAGTTGATGGAGTTGTGTTCAGTTTGACTTGGTTAAACTGGTTGTATTTAGTCTAACTGGCAAATAGACTAGAGATGAGTTGGGTGAATTAGTTATTAATTAATTCACAATTTATTAACTCATAATACAACTAATGAATACATC
Source organism: Pinus tabuliformis (assembly GCA_031772625.1). Classification (NCBI taxonomy): domain Eukaryota; kingdom Viridiplantae; phylum Streptophyta; class Pinopsida; order Pinales; family Pinaceae; genus Pinus; species Pinus tabuliformis. The sequence goes on from CM062804.1 coordinate 594,773,535, forward strand.
AGATTAACTCAGTTGCATGTCAGTGCATGTTCAGTTCAACAGGGACAGGTGGTAGAGAATCAGATTGCTATCAGTTGTGACTATAGTTGTGCACCAGATCTTGCACAATCAAGGGATTGAGTATGCCAATGAGTTTGCTCACGTATTTGCCCACATTATAGCTTGTGCTCACGTCCAACAAAGTGTGAGTGACTATTTTGCAGGTGAAAAACGAGTTTGGTGAGCCATTCTCATCAGTTCTTGAGCAGGTATTGAGTAGTGGAGGCAGGCAAGCAGTGGAAGAGATTTGGAGATCAGATCTGAGCTGTATTGTGTGTAACAGAGGTGGAGATACTTGTGAGAAGTATTATGCTGTGTAATGTTACATGACTCAATCATTAATATACAGATAGTTGGGGTTTTTAGCGAGATGCTTTCCCCGGGATACATATTGTGTTAATGTGTGAATGCTCTTGATGTTTTATTGTTATTGATGCTGCTATATTGATGATCAACGTAGAGGAGCTTATGTATTGTGTATGTTTTCCGCAATAGTACATGATCAGGATAATCTCCATTGAATATGTGTTAAATTATTCAAAATTTCTACACACCGTAAATGTTGACAGTGCTGGACCCACCAACATTCAGGGGATCACCATGATATGAAGTCCCAACTAGACCTCACACCATTTAGTGTGGGAGTCCCATTCGGTTGCCATTATCTTAAAGATTTGCCTCAGCTCTTACTTATCAACACAAGAGAGTGGTCTTCTTTGTCTTCCAGTAGTGAGGTTCGTGTGCTTGGTGATTGCTAGTGTTACTTGTGTCAATGGTTCTTTCACTGTAGAGGGAGAGGGTGGGAGTGAGTCCTAAGTTGAATGGGAGGAAGCCCCAACTCTGTTAGGAAAACACAACACAATAGGACGTGCACAACTTCCGAAAGAGTAGTCCACACAGATGCGGCAGTCACAACACACAAGGAAAGATAACACGTACAACACACAGCGGAGGAGTTCGCGCAAGTGCGACAGTTGTTATAGCAAGTTTACGTGAAAGGTATGTCTGATGTCTGGGGAGGTAACCAACACGGGCAAGACAATGTTAACAACTCATACAACACATTTTCATTCATATATATGTATTACAACAATTGAATGAGTTCAAGTGTTAAACACATGTTAAAGCAACATGCATTACAAGTGTTCAAGATCAGTTTTACAACAATTAGTGAAAACATGTTGGCCTGTTAGCAGGTTTCTAAATTAAGTGAAAGTTCCAAGACACATCGTTACACCATACATCACTAACCCCATGGGCGAGGCGTTGGAGCCACTACTTACTCCTCAAAGAAAAGATTACAGACTCTCAAGGCATGTAGGAGGAGACGAGGTGAAAAGTCTTTTTCATGTACAAATGAGGGGGTATTTATAGCCAAGGGCGAAACTGACCCTTGTGGTTGTTCGACTACCCTCTTGACTATTTGAATTCCACGACCTTTCAACTTTACTTGACTCTTCATATGACAAGTGGGTCTCTTGGACTTCCACGTTACATTACATTGATTGACACTATGGCCCACAGTAGAGATGTGGATGACATGACTCATGACAAGACTCGACATGACAATGCTTGGTACATTCGTGTTGTTGCTGGTGTGCATGTCGAGCTGCAGTGTTGCTAGTGATGGATCTCCTCATGTTGTGTCACAGCTTCACCTCCGCATGGTGTGCGGAGTCTTCGATGGTCGTTGGGTTTGCTTGATGTTGCATTTGCACGTTGCTCCTTGCTTGCATGTTGGTATGCTTGATAGGTTCGCCGGTTCGCGAAAATTGCATGTTCATCTGTCCGTCCATCCGTGAACACATCTTGCATGTTCGCTCATCCGTACGTCCGTGAACACATCTTTGCATGATTGTCCATTTGGGAGCACATCTCTTTGCATTCATTATTTGCTCGTCCATTGGCGGACATGTCCTTCTACATGTACTCCATTTGTTCATCCCATCTGTCGTCGTGCCATGTTTGTTCGTGTACCTGTATCTACAATCACTCGTGACGAGACAACATCAAATCCATAAACCTCCTAGTCTACGATGATGCATGATCATTTCGGATGCAGGTGACCGGGAGAGGAGACAAGGTTGCGAGTTTGCGAGCTAGGATGGAGGCTCCGGGCACTACTGGTGAAAACTACGTAGAAGTCACTGGGTTATGGAGATGGGAAATCCAGATCGACAATGACTGTCCGCGGGGTCTGGCTCAGCTGGCGAACAAAACTGCACAATCTTTGAGAGGAGCAATCCGGGCTGTAGGAAGGCCGGACAGGAAAAATCTACGCAATTTTCAGAAGGAGTGGGCAGTGGGAGCCTGGCAGCCAAAACTGTGCAATTCCTGGAGGAAACTGGCAGTTGGCTTCTAAGACATTGGTAGAAAAAACTACGCGATTTCTGGAGGGAATCGACAATCAGCTACTGGAGCTTAGCAACAAAAACTACACAATTCATGGAGGGAACCGACAGTCAGCTGTTGGAGCTTGGCAGCAAAAATTGCAAAATTCTTGGAGGGAATTGGCAATTAGCTGCTGGCAAGGAAAACTACGTTCATGCTAGGAGGTTGGCCTGCTGATCACTTTTGCGCAGTTTCTGTGCTGAGCGAACTGTTGGGTAGCATAGTGCTTGCTCATGAAAACTGTGCAGTTTTCTGGGTGAGCAGCCAGTCGACTGACTGGAGGGCTAGCTGGAAAAATTGCGCAATTTTCTGAGGGAGACAGGGACGAGCACTGGGTGTTTGTCTGCCCTGTCTACGCAGTTTTCTCAGTCAGCGGAGTGGGTAAAGTTTGCAACCTCCACGCAATTTTTTAGGGGAATCAGTCCGGGGGTGACTACTGGGTCAAATTCTCCGGTTGACCAGCAAGAAGGTTGATTGATCTGCTTGCGGGCAGCGCAACTTGAAAATGGTTAAGTGTGTGAATGAGTGAAAAGGTGCATATGTGATCTTGTAAACGCACACTTACATGACTTAACGACGAGACGAATCAAACCATCCAGACACATATGCTCAACATGACAGACCGACGGTGTGAGCGACAGGCGCGACGTTTGTGATTGACCGTTGGAAGACCGCGACGACGCTTGCGCGACAATGAATATGACTCCATGTGTGAGCGCAACGGATGTTTACATAGCAAACACAACATGTACACCCGAAGCGAAGATCTTGTGTATGACCAGAACATGGTTGCAAGCATGACATTGACATTAACATGCAAAAGTTGTTGGTGGAATTATCTAGCAAGATGGGTGCAAAGACTCACACGAGCTCATGGAGTGAACCTGTGTGCGTGTAGTCATCAAGTGAAACTCTCAAACGAGGTTCTGGAATTAAATGCAGGTCAAAATTCTAGAGAGTGTTCCATTCGCTACAACACCACCTTATAGAGAACAACTCTTTTCTTTTTAATGTGAATGAAGTGTATACCTTTTTGGGCTAGTCTAATCACCTCGCGTATTTGTCTTCCTTCCCAAAACCTGAATTGTTCTAGGGAGATGTTGTTTGGGAGGACCTCTTTGAAGCAAAGGTCTAGTTTGGAGATAATTTTTTAAATATAGTTACAAAGGGATATAGGTCTAAAAAGATCAAAGGAGTCAACATTATCCACTTTAGGGATTAGGGCTTTGAAGGTTAAGTCAAAATAAGTAAGAATTTGACTTGTAATCCAAGAGTATTCCACTACTAAGAGTAGGTCCTCGCCCAAGAAATCATAACATTCTATATAGAATTCAATTGGAAATTCATTTTAACCTGGGTTCTTTCCCTTTCAGAAACTATGTAAGACCTTTTCAAGTTTCGATTTAGTGACTTCAACCTCTAAGGACTCATTTTATTCATGGGTGACATATATGGGAGAGAGCCTAGCTATATCCAAGATGTGTGCTATGGATGCTCTGTTGTTTTGCTAGAATATTTCTTTGAAATATTTGCACCCTTTATGGAGATCTCCTAGAAGGACGTGGCCATCAATACATCATATTTTTTTATGACTTAGATGGTGTTTATGATCTTGAGATAATTAGTTATTCGTTAAAAATAATTTGTGTTTTCATCCCCATCTTATAACTAGAGGGCCTTACTTTTCATTCTCCGTTCTTTTTCCTTGTCCTAAAGCATTTTCCTTCTTTGTTCCTCCAAATATTTGATGTAGGTTCTATGGGTTGAAGATATTTTTCTTGAGGAAACTAAACCAATAGAGTATTTTAACTTAGTCTCGATCTCATCCAAGGATTTGGCTACCTCAACCCTTTAGTGTTTTTTCCACCTTGAGATGACACCCTTAACTCTCTTAAGATTTTCCTGAAAATGTATAGGAGGGGATCTGATCAGATTAGGGAGAAATGGATTCATTGGAGTTTAATGGCTTCATGGAGAGAGGGATCCTCAAACCAGGTAGGATTTAATTTGAAAGAGTTTGTGGCTTGGATAAAACGCCTCCAATTCTAGAATAATGGGGAGGTGATTCGAGTCCCCTCCTATAGTGACCCACCATTTGAAATTAAGATTTTTATCCATAATATTCTCCGAGATAAGAAAACAGTCCAATCATTTAGAAACAAGTGCAAAACCAATTATGTTGCTTGACCAGGCGATAGAATCTTAACCGAAAGAATCTCACATAGGCTGATGTATTCCAAGTGATCAATAAGGAAACTAGAGAGATGGTTTACTCTTGTCATATTTACCTAGACCTCAAAAGAATCTTTCCCAATGATGGTAATGCCCAAGTTCATAAAAGGCAACTTTGTGAAGGATAGTTAGAAATCCTTTGGGTCATCATAAGGCATATTGACCACTAGAGTGGAACCTGATGATTATATGAAGACTCCATGCCCAAGGATGTACCAAAGGGCACTTGTACCATCAGATATCACCAATCAACAGAGTTTTTAAACTCTACTTCTATTTCTCATCATCTTTCTTGTACTCAGATTCCACACCTTGCGGGGAATTGTAATAAGTGATACTAGTAATGATGAGTTTTGAGTTTGTAATAGGCCTAGGATGTTGGGACTCGATCTGCAAAGAAGTACACCTTGGAGTGTTTATTTATTTATTTAATTATCCCTTTTTTCAGAGGCAGATAATTTTCTGGGTTTTTTCACTCACTTTTTACCCCAAATTTGTGGTGACGGTTTGAAGGTTGAGCCCCTAATACATCTTAGTGTCTAGAGTCAATGTATATTACCATACTAAATCACACAGAAAAATTCATGGAATTTGGTTAGGTCTAGGTAGTCATTTATTTATTTATTTATTTATTTTTATTTTTTACATTTCTCGCAGGTCAAAATTTGCAAATAAAATTGTATTTAAATTGTAATAAGTGTAGTCTAGAGAAGTTGTATGGGGTATAACTAATAAAAATTACACCTCTCACCTTCAACTTTTTACTATGACACACTTTGAGGGGTTAATAATGTGTTCTGGACCCTCAAAACCCACATTTCCTAAGTTTAGTGGAAATTGTGGCATTTAATTAAGCTATAATTAAATAAAATAGAGAGAAATAAATTATTCCATGTGACAGAATAACTTGGAAATTATCCAACTCAAAGAGTTGAGTCAACAGACACGTGGAAGATGATTGAGCACACTGCATTATAAATACACCATTATTTGGCGAAATCAAATTTCCCAGAGTTAAAGTAGCAGTTGCAGATGTGGAAAATCGAATTTATTAGAGAAACCCATGTACTGAAGGAATATTCTACAGAATATGTAGACTGAGGATTTTGTGGGGCCTTCTTTCATTGTTAGCTCAAGTTGTTTCTACACTTAGCACTTCACATGCAGGATTATGAGTTTCACTTGAGGAAATCACACAGTTCCTAGGGATCTGCGTAGAGTATCTTTGGTATCATCATCTGAAGTGGCGGTACTTGGTTTGAGTTTGATTTGGTTTGACTGGAGTTATCTCATTACTTTGGTTCACCCATGTATATGTTTACCGTGCCATATAAAATATTTCAATTTTCCTTGGGTGCCAATGAATTCGATTTGCCTTAGTGTCTCTGTCATCTCCTCTTGGAACTCGACCTGCACTTTCTTGCGATTTGCTCCAAGTTAAGTTCTCACATGCATTCTACCTTGGGATTTTTTCTCAACTCTATATAATGAGGCTATGTGCTCTCATATTGTATCATGTTACGAGCTATTGGGCTTGAGGAAACTCTGCCATTTTGTACTTACATACTTTCTTAATATAATTAAGACTTTAGGACTATCTGGCTGGTGTTCTCTTGGCGTTATGAGGTGATGTCCTTTCATGCTATTGTTATCGTGTTTAATTTATTTTTCATATTGAATTAATATTAGTTTATACTTGCCATCTTTCTTAGACTGATGTGTGCAAACTATCTTGCACATTATCATTGATTTAGAGTAGTATTCTAGGGATACGCTTGCCAATTCATTTTTGGAGGAATGCTTGGTCTATCTTATTCATTATATTGCTCTAATCCTTTGCAAACTAATACTTGTTCAAGTGTGTAGGAAAGATCTTTTGTATTGTGTGCAGGAATCCATCTAGAAGTGGGAGAAATATCAATTAGATCAACTCACTCCTAGAGTCAAAGCGATCCAACGAAGAGAAAAATAGAGTTTTCTTACTCTATAGCTACTTGATCATCCATTTAAATTTAAAATACTTATTTGATTCTAGCTCTTTCAAAGTTATATCTCCTATTCAAGAGTCATTTCCAAAGCTAGGCAAGTATGGGGGTTCACTCCCATTACTTGAGCTAGTATTTTGTATATTAAATTGTAGTTTAGTTTTGGTTTTTTTTTTCTAATTTCACACTGACAATTGATTTTGTGTTTTGCAGTCCATAGGCTTGAGCATTGGGCAACAAAGAGCTTGAGGAGAAGCTTTGGGAAACTACTCACTCGTGTGTATGCAGGACCCCCTCATGCTATCCAAAGACTGATTTCTAAGGAGGTCGTATGCACTTGGGAGAGAGTTGAAAACTCATTTAGGTCGTGGGCCTTTTGAGCCTTGTGAATCTCTTTTGGAGAGTTTTTTTTCCAACTTTAAGTTTGTTGTTATTATATTTTTTGGGAGAGAGTCTAGCTTTGTTAGATGCTTATCTTTGTAAAGATCTCTTTCATATTGTGGACAACCCTCTTAGAGGCATTTTTACTCACTTGAAGTGCTAATAAAACATACAAAAAATTGTTTGAGGGAGCTTGGTATTTTTCCCATGGCATCCCCCTTCCTCATTTAGAGGAGGGATTCTTGTGGGTGGCCTAATTTTGCTTCTAGTTTTTTTTAGCTTTCTAGCATTTAATTTCATTTTGTGCATACTTAAAATCAACACATTTCACTCCACATGCAATTTTTACTAATCTTGTATTTAAATTCCCACATGCATAAGCTTCCAAATTGTAAACTTGAACAAATCTTATCTTATGCGCAAACACTTCATACTTGGACAAGTTTTAATTGCTTCATAATTTTTTCAAGTATATGCTTCACTACTTGGTCAATTTATGTTATATGTCATGGAAACTATTGGAGCACTATCATTTATTTGAAACAATTGTAGCTTAAAGCAATCTATTCCATTTTACTTGCCTATTTTCCATTTAATGGTGCAAACACATATGAACTCATTTACATTCTAGTCTCTCAAGTTTTGCAACTATCTTATTTCTCTTTGAAGCATTTGCATGTAGCATTATTTTAAATTGGGGACTTAACACAATTTGCACTTTATCTAGGCATTTTAGTATAGGAAGGCCCTAAGTCTCATTAAGATTTTATCTCCAACATAAGTTGGTCGAAGTAGACATCTTAGGAACCCTCTACTCCTCTATTGACTCCTCACTGTGAAATCCATATCTTTAGGCGAGGGAGAGGTCTGAGGATTGAAGAGACATTTATTTTACTTGTCTCTTGATGGTTTGAGTTTTCATATGCAAAGTCTATTCCAAAAGCAAGTATTGTAATCCTTTCAAACAAGTGCTTTCTTTTCATGCTTCAAGTTTAATTGCATATTGATGTCTTGGTTTAACACTTCTTTTCTTTTACATTTCCAAGTTAATTACTAATTGTTGGGTTTTGGAAAGATATGTTTTACATGTTTTGATTCATAAAGTTGATTATCTCCAAAGCATTTTTGTATCTTGCAATATCTTGTGCTGACAATCTTTTGTTTACATTTTAGGGTTACCTTGCTTTTCTTTTGAGATCATTGCATTTTACTTTGAGCGAACATATCTTTAAATTGTTGAGCAAAGTCCTTATAAGACACTGGTTTTATGATTTTTCTCATGTTAATGATTGACATTGTTATTTCAAGTTGCTCACATCATATTTGCTCATAAATCCTTAAAAGTAATCCATTTTCATTACAATACTTTCTTAGAAACTCACATATTTTAACTTAACTTTTCATTAGGGACCACCCCCCTTGGCTAACCTAAGAGATAGCTCAAATGTGACAACCCCTTCTTTGAGTTCCTTGCCACCAACCACACCTTGTGGGGTTGAAGGATTTTCTCACTAACTTGTAGGTAGGTGTAGGCAACAGGAGATAACAAGGCCCATTGATGTTGAAGCCATGAATAAACAAATCAAGCTCCAAGATATGAAAAAAAGAGGATATATTGGCACGGAAAGCCCAAGATGAAACCAAGTGGATATGTTTTGTGTGCCAACTTGTATTTATTCCTCTAGACCACCTTGTTGCATCATTGGCTACAAATTTCCAACAAGGGAAGGTTAATCTTAACCGAGTGGTTGCCTTAGCTCCTTTGATTATCAATTCTTGAATAAAAATTACACGAGGATTATTTGACTCAACTAGTTGTTTTAGAGCCAAAATTTTGTGGGGGCTAGAAAGATTAGGGAAGATAAAGGTAATGAGAAATCTTGGAGAACGTCCAAAAGGGCAGGGCCAAGGGAGAAGACAAGGGAGAAATAACCCATTTTAATTATATGCTCCGAAAATGATAGGGGGTTGAATCAAAGATACCTATGGACAGGGGGGGCTCCAAACAGTGAGAGGCCACAAGTATTAGTGCTGCTTTGATTTCTTGGGGTGATAAAGTTGTTTCCTGACCAACACCTTGAGTGGGAGTTATCTCCAGACAATACTGAGTATAGGGGGAGCTTTGAATTAGGGCCATTTGAGCCACAAATACTACCAAGGAGAGAGGAGGAAAGACCAAATAGAGAGAGTATTTCCTTATCCATATTTTATTAGTAGTCCCTAGTGCACAGTCATTACTGAGATGACCATGTGCATGACAACAACCACACTTAAAAGACACTCCTTCATAGTCGAGACTCTGGTGGTGATTCATTGAGCCATATTTTATGTAAATGGAGTCAAGTAAACAATATACCAAATTGAGCCCGAATAGAATTCTGGACATGCCTGTGTATCCAGTTTGAAGAAAGGACATGTTTGTCTTGTAATAAAAACCTAGGGTGTTTCCAATTTAACTGAAAACATCTCCAGACCAAAATATGAGTGGTAATCCTGAGATTTGAACCCATACATGAATTATTACAGTTTCTCAAACCTTGCATCAAAATCCAGTGACCATTGCTTGACTAAAAGGGCTTGTGCGCCCCAATACCATTTTCCCTGCAAGATTTTTGCCATATCCTCCACAGAGGAGGTGATATAGAGTAACTAACCCTTCACTAATATCATGCAATGAGGTGTATACCCAATACAATGTTTGAAATGTTGTTCAAACCATTTTTGCATAACTTCCATGGACATCCGTTTACTGGAAAACCTACCCACCATTGATTGTGTCTACATATTGCTAATTTTATTGAGTTGCGCATCCATGCCCAGAACCAATCTAGGTTTGTCTGCCTTCATCTTGATATATTCATGGGTTTCTTGGAAGGAAAGTTAGTCGGAAGGGGTAATGTGGTCGCCAAACATGTAGGTGTCTCTCTGCCATGAAGCATTTCGAGCAAAAGAATGTTGCTCAGGAAATCAGGTTGGTAGGTAGGAGAGTGACATGGGAGGTAGTCCGTAGAGAGGGAGAGGTGCAACACCAACCCTGAGCAAGTGATAATAGAAACCAAAGGGGAGCGATGAAGAATGCATGTTTGGATGAGGAGGACGAAATATAAGGTGGAGGGCAGGTGGCCTTGGTAGAGAGGGTGGGTGAAATGATACCCTATAATATTAGATCCCATCATGACTAAGTATGGGGCTTGACGAGAGGGAATGAAGTCACTTGTGTTAGGTTGCGGGGACCCAAGGGCCATACTTGGCTGAGAAAACAAAACCTCCAAATCGACATTGTCAAAGGGATGCTTTGTAGGCCCACACCAAATGCTGACCTATTCCAAAGGGCAAAGGAGCATACTATACTAATTCCTCCATGGAGAGAAAATCTTAGCATATATTGACAATTGATCCAGGGAGGAAGGTTGCAGGCCCTGTACCCTTTTGGCCTTGAACCTTGGCTTCATCCTTAGCTCCACCAAAACCATAAATGCCTCAATGCTTAAGAGGATTAATATTGTAGTTGACATAGTTGAACGAGTTCCTAAGGATTTTATGAGGTTAAGATTCACATCGATGTTCATTTTATTAAGGAGTTTTCAAGATCTTGTTGAGAGTACCTTGGCTACATGGGAGGAAACTTGGGAGATTGAAGATTAAGGGTTCTAGGAAGGAGGCTAAATGGTCTTATGGGAAGTTCAATAAATTTAAAAGAAGTAGCCATTATTTCAAAGAACTTGTATTAGGTGATAGATTTCTTGATTAAGATGTTTACGATTTGAGATGAGATGAGATTTAGAGATAAAGGTAGATAATATATGGTAAAGTTTTAAAGAGGATGGTGGCGAGAGTTAACATGAAATATCTATTTGCATGAGTTTTCTTCTTGTAAATCTAGTGGCAAAGGGAGCCATCAATTTTATGACAATGATGAGTTATATGAAAGAAATGCAAAGATTTTTCTAAATTTGGGAAGTTAATTAGATTAATTTGGAAGGGTTCTTTAGTCATGCAAGACAAATATTTAAAAAATTCCAACAATGATACATGACAAAAAAGTTTCATTTATGTAAATGTTTCTAACATTTAGGTTTTATGCGAAAATTAGTAAGGGTGCATCTTGTGAGATGTTTCTTGAAAAGATTGCTAATGATAAGGTAGACAGAGTACCCCATAGCCATAGATTTAATTTTCCCATAATAATTTCCTTGGAAACTAAGAAAGGTGGATTATAGTCAAATTATGATATGGTTGGTAAGATTGAGGTCAACATGGAGGGAGACAACATCAACAACTTCTTTCATAGAATTTTTGGTGAAAATGGAGACAACATCAAAGCTAACACTCATGTCATGCTTCCTAAGATGAAAATTAGTATATGTTTGGATAAAATCTAAGAAGTCCCTAAAATGATGGGTTTTAATTGACAAAGGGTCAGAGTTTGTTGGCAAGGAAACTTGCAAGAGTGTAGGTTGGGGAATCAATGACACTCACAATGGGTTTGAATGGAGACTAATATTTTGGGAGTGCTGTAGATTCTGAGGGTTCGAGGACCATTAGAACTTAAACATTTCTTGGCCATTTCTTAAACATTTATAAAAAACATGCTTAGAAGTCTTTTTTTGCTTCTTTCTCATGAAATACATTTATTGAGAAACCTACTAGACACTCCCCCCCATTTTAAGGATGGTACCTAGGGTAAATTAGATTACACATAAACTTGAGGTTTTATCAACAACGTGCTCAACAAGAACTCAACATGCCACTTGCGAGAATTTCACTTACATAAAAAGTAACAATTCATTCTTACAACTGTTTAGGCTAAACCCGATTAACTACATGTTTATAAATCTTATTAACATGATTGTGATTAAGTTGTTGATCGATTTATAAATTAAGAAGACCACTTAATTTGGAAAGGTAATAACTAAAATGTGAATATGAATGTTTAAGTAATAATCAAAATGAAAAATACAACTTATTTTGTTTTATTTTTTATTTCGGGTAAACCATTATCCTTGATTATGGGGCCTCGCCCCAAAGGAATTGGAGAGAGTAAAACTCATGATTAGCAAAATAAGAGAATTAGAGAGAGTCAAACCCGTGATTAGCAAAATAACTAACAACAATATAAAAAAACCTTCATATTTCACTCTAGACCACTTGAAACTAACGCGTAAGACTAAAAATACAACTTAACTAAATATAAATTAATATATAACAATTTTTATATGAAATATCCTCTTTAACATAATAATGAATTTTTCAAATAAAAAAATAATCATAACTAAAATAATAACTTAATAAAATCACCTACCAAAAAGGAGAAAAATAATGTGAGTGGCCATCCTAATCCCATTGAATTATAATGCCCCAAGTTGAATCTATGCTCATTTCTAGTCCTCATAATATTTAAATAAAGAGAAAGTGGAGAAAGGAAACTAAACCCACCAAATACACTACGGGAACCGGCATCTCGCCACAAGAGCCTCGTCACGATCTGGGGGCTCATGGCCTGTAGCGATAGCGGCGGAAAGTGGAAAATTATTTTACTAAAAAATAGAAGGCGAAAGACCCACGAGTATACTCATTTGTATGATGTGTATTTACACAAAATATACGTACATGCGAGAATCGACTATAAAACACAAGCCAAGGGAGGCTCGCCGGGCAAATGGGGTTTTGATGAGATGAGTCACTGCTGATAGACTCATCTCATTCCCTCGTTTAACGTCTGCGGCCTTCAATTCCTCTGATTTCATCTCAGCAAGCAATTCACACTCACACTCATTCTGCGTTTTCTCCTGTCTAATTCCTCCCTTTCATTCCTCCCATCCATTGAAAGATAAAATTTGTAATCATAATCGAAAATATTGATTGCATCAATGGGTCGTCCGCTTCCACCAGGAATTGCCCTCGCAGATAAGGTACATATACCGATTCAACATTTTGTTTCATATTTTAATTTCTAATACTATGAATTCTCTCCCTCTCTCCTAATTCATGGGGTTTCAGGCTCAAAAATCAAATAGGTCCCTACCCTTTTCAAATGGGTTTTTTTTCCATTTTAGTTCTTTATTTCTTTTAAATTTTAAGTTTGTGTGTTTGGTCATATGCCTCCAATTTAGGTTCTCTGTTATGAATTGCCCGTGTGGGATCTTTTATGGATTTGAAGATTTAATAGGTCTTCTGCAAAAGAACAGGAAAAAATAAGGCACTAGGGTGATCTTTATACCTTTGATATGGGATCTTTTTTCAAACGAAGAGAAAGTTATATCCATTATTAAGATTCTTTAAACTAAATAGGATCGCTGTTGAGATAATTAGGTACTTGTGGAGATAATTGGCTGCAGTTGTTTCAGTTCTCCTATTTTCTATTATATGGTTTTGGGAAAACAAGTTGGATCCGTTCCATGAAAAATTCAATTCTGTTGGATGTTAAGCGTTCACATGTCTATTTCATTTCAAATTACACGTCAACTTGAGTTCTGAAAAGCAATTCATAGAGCCATTTGATGATCACTATGTTTTAGTAGCAATCATTTACTAAGTTATGTGTCCTCCATCTTCCTAGTACATATAGGAAATTTTTGAATCAGTTGAGAATAAAAATAATTTGTTTGTATGGGTTCACTGGTGAGATTGAGTAGAGTTATGCCATCCATTAGGGCTCCGTTTTCTTCGTGATCTACACTCTTAGAGTCTTTCAAAGGTATGACACCAGGTGCAAATCACAGGCTGTTTTGGCAGAATAGATACCACTGGGACCTGGCATCTGAGCCAAAGGATGTTTTCCAATCTGTGGTGCAGCCCCTTGGGTTCTTTTTTTTCTCTTTCTTTCTGATAAATAAAACTTTATGTATCAATGCGCGGATAGAAATATATTGCATGAACATGCTTCAAGATAACAGGAAGATTTTAATTTAGTTTTTGGAATTCACATTCACTGATCAGGGCACGCACAACTTCGAAACCTTTCCATTTCTTCACACTTTAAAAAAATTAAATGCAGATATGCATGGTACTAAAAAAAGTAGTTTTAACGTTGTAAATACTTGTAAATTTTAAATTTTTTTCTTTCTGTTTATGATGATAGACACCCCAAAAGGGATTTCACTACCTTAATTAGAGGGACAGTACCCAGATGGTGTTACAGCTCCAAGTTTGTATCTGCCATCTCTGCTAGATCCATGAAGCATCGACCTACCGGAGTGAACAGTTGATCCTGACTCTGGCCAGTATGTACTCTGTATAATCTTTGTAGCTATTGCAACTTGCAATGAGCGTCATGGATCAGAGGGTTGTGGCCTGCTTGCTGTCTGCTTTCTCCTCCTTGTGTTTTGCTGTATTAGTTCCTTCATCTCATACATCATATCAATCATAATGCTCCATCTTTTCTTGTAATCCTTGATTTTTTGCTGGAGGATCTATCCCATCATCCTTGATTTTATGCTGAAGATCCGTCCCAGAATAGCAAAATTCATTCCCATATTCTCCATGCTTTCTATGTTCTCTTTTACCACTGATCCGTATTAGAGCAACCTATGGCTGCTGCAATTCACCAACATGGATCCTCTATGTTTTCTTATTATACTGTGCAAATTTAATTACTCTGCAAGGAAACAATGCTGTATATCTTTCAAACCAGAAATGCACAACTATACAAACAACTTCACTCACAATAAAACATGGAGAATTTAAATTTTACCCTAGAGAAACCCAATTTAGGAAAACTTTAGTAATGAAATGGATTCTGCTCAGCTCTTTGTTAATCTTAACAATTACAGATTACAAAAGGTGCATGGAGCTCTGCTCTTGGCCAAAACTCAATTTTGTTGTTGTTGGTCTAGTGCTGTCTGTCCTTTTTCTGTGGTTCTTTCCAAGTTGGGCATTGTTCTGTCTTATAAAAAAGAATTTGTCTTCTTGTTAATAGCCTTTTAAATCTCCAATAAAAAGACAACCTCCTGTGCTTTTTATCTATGTCCTCTTACATAGCCTCTATTCATGCCCCTTTGGCATCCTTCTAATGCCCAATGCATCGAAGAAACAGTTACAGAATGATTCGAGCTGTAACTGACTTTTCCCAATGTGGCCAAGATGGGGGAACAAGTATCTTTATTGGTGACATGTAGCACTCTATGATTAGAGAATAGCCCATGTGTCATTCTTTGACTTCTTCCCATCTGTTTGCCATTGTGGCCAGGGTGGGTGTTAAAATTGGCAACTAGGGCCAACTTCCACCTTAGGACAGCTCATATGATGGAGATGATTATTGCATTGGATTCCTCTTTTGGAGAAGTACAATTTTGATATAAAGATCATTTCATTTTGACAAGCAGAAATGAAATTATGAATTTATTTCTCTTATGGAGAAATTTTAAAGGTCGGCCACAGTCAAATGTAGGCTCATGAAGCCCAATAGACGTGTCTCTTCACCCTCAACAAAATATATAAATAGAGGAGACCTTTTCCTCATTTGGACATCATCTCATGACATCATCTTCTCCCTCTTGGTTCATACAACTTGGAAGTGTCTCTCTCTTTCTTAGCACGTGTGGCTGATTCTCTCTCTCCTTCGGATGTGTGGCAAAAGGCTGAGTTCTTCTGGGTCAAACAGGCCGAATTTCAGAAGCGTTGACCAGGGGTGATTTGACCTGCGTTGACCTCGGTTTTTGGGCCAGAAGTTTGATATTCCTAGGCTGCATTTATTGGCACGAAAATTGAGAAGTTTGGGACAGGTTGACCAACGTTGACTTTAGATTTGATTACTGAAAATTACAGCATTGTTTCTCTCTCCTTTGACTAGGTTTGGCCAATTTGTTTTTGGCTGATTTTGACTCTCTTGGAAGGCCGAATTGGACTACTGTTGACTGAGCTGATTGGAGGACATTTTGGGCAGCTTTGAGCACCATCGACTTTCTGGTTAGGGCTGCATTGTCTGCTGATTTGTTTGCTGATTTGGCAGATCTGTTTTGGGCTCACAACTATGATATTTGTACTCTCTCTCTACCGAACTATGAAGAATAATAAAAAGATTTGATCAAAGGGTTTCCCCACATTGGGGTTTGTCCCTGGCATCCGCCACATCTTGTGGCCTCTTGTCTCGGCTTGTTTTTTGCATATGATTTTATGTTCTATCTACATTTACGGTCAATGTTTATAAGTTAAATGTGATTGCTATTGGATATAATTGGAATTTGTCATTGGGCTGCTAAAGGAACATTGAAGTAAATTGTCTTAAGCATAAAACATACCATTGTTATATAAAATTAACATGGTATCAGAGGTGAGGTGAAAACAAAGCCCAAGCAAGAGGGAAGCAAAACAATCACTAAGGGAAGCTGTTGGACAATGACCTGGAACTAGTCCCAATGATGACTACATCTTTCTTCAAATTCGAGGACAAACTTAAGGACAAATTTGACTATCATGCATGTAAGATGACTTTGGATTTGACTTTAGAAGAAAATGATGACATGGACTATGTCAAAGGAAGAATAACAGAGCCTCCTTCAAATGCATCTGCTGTTGCTCAAACCAAGTACAAGAAAGGTGAGGTAAAAGCTAAGAAGATTATTGTTGATTCCATTCATAAGCCTTTGGTTGCATATATTTCTGATTTGGAAACATCTAAGGAGATGTATGAAACGTTGGTTGGGATGTTCAAAGTGAACAATGCAAATCAAATTCTCTTTCTCAAGAACAAGTTGAAAGACATCAAGATGGATAGAGGAGAATCCATCCAATCCTACTTCATGAGGATCACCGAGATCAAGAATGATCTCCTATCTATTGGAGAAGTCATTGGTGACAGGGAGCTCACTCTTATTGCACTTGGAGGCCTTACAAGAGATTGGGATGTGTTCAATGCTACCATTCTCAACAATGACAGGATTCTGGGATTTGAGGAACTATTGGCCGGATGCAGTTAAGAAGAAATAAGGGTGATGGAAAGAGACAAGCCCTCAAATGGAAACAATCCTACTGCCTTCTCCGCTCATTCTAGAAGAAGGAACAATCAAGGACAAGGGTTCAAGCCGAGGTTCAAGGAAGGAAGAAAAGGAAGGTGCTTCAATTGTAACAAGTTTGGCCACTTCGCTAGAGAGTGTCCTCACAAGAAGGATACTCCAAGAGATGATGACAACAATAATAACAACAACTTCAAGGGCAATGGCAATCAAAGGAACAACAGGTTCAATAACAAAGGAAAGAGGAATGCTCCTGTTGCTCGAAATGGAGGTGGTCGTCCTCCCAAGAAGTCGAGAAACTCCAGGTATGATGAAGCTAATGTTGTAAAGCAAAATGAATTTTATCTTATTTCTGCCCTCTCCACCGCCTCTCCTCTGGATACATTGGACCATTGGTTGATTGATAGTGGTGCCTCAAGGCACTTCACTGGGTACAAAGAAGCTCTCTCAAACTTGGTTGAAAAGAAGACAAATATGGAGATTATACTTGGGGATAATGCCACTTATCCTGTGAAAGGAATTGGGACCATTACTCTTCACTTAAATCAAGGTCAAACCCTTCACCTACAAGAAGTGCTATATGTACCTGACTTGAAAAAGAACTTGGTTTCTATTTCTGCGATGGAAGACAAAGGTTTTAAGGTGTCATTCATTGATGGGAAGGTTCGTCTTTGGCAAAGGAATCCAAGAGATGCATTCACTCTAGGATTCAGGGTTGAAGGTCTTTATTAGGTTGGAGGAAGTCCGTTGGGAGCAATGATTTGTGACACCTCTCTTCAATCCGAATTATGGCACCGAAGATTTGCTCACCTTCATTTCAAAGCCTTACCCGATGTAAGGAAGATGGTCACAGGGATGCCCGAATTCAACTTAAATCATGAAGGTGTTTGTCAGGGATGTGAAGCTGGAAAACATACAAGGGACCATTCCCCTCAAGTGAAACTCAAACCATTGATATTCTTCAATTGGTCCATTCTGATCTATTAGGTATGTTGCCCGTGACAGCTTTGGGTGGATATTTGTACTTATGCTATTTTTGTGGATGACTTCTCTCGTAAGGCATGGATCTATTTCTTAAAGAAGAAGAACGAAGTATTCAAATGGTTCCTCTCCTTCAAAGCCTTGGTTGAGAATCAAATAGGGAAGAAGATCAAAATATTGAGGACCGATAATGGGACCGAATATGAGTCTAATGAATTCAAAGACTATTGTAGAGAAGCTGGCATTAAGAGGGAGACTACCACCACATATACTCTTGAACAAAATGGTGTTGCCGAAAGGAAGAATCATACTATCATAGAAGCCACCCGGGCTATGCTTCATGATCAAGGTCTTCTGAAGTTCTTATGGGGAGAAGCTGCCAACATTGCTATGTATGTTCAAAACCGATCCCCACATCAAGCTTTGGACCTCAAGACACCTGAAGAAGTATTCACCAGTAAGAAACCCGATGTTTCTCATTTTAGAATTTTTGGTTGTCCCGTATATTTTCATGTGTTGAAAGAGAAAAAAAACAAACTAGAAGCATCTGGGGAGAAAGGAACATTTTGTGGGCTATAGTGAAACTTCGAAGGAATATAGAATCTATGTGCCTAGTTAAAGGGAAATGGAATTAAGTCATGTTGTCACTTTCGATGAAGATTTTGCACTTAGAAAGATTCAAGATCTTCCTATTCCTAGGAAGGCCAATGATGATGTTGATGTAGAAAAGCAGGATGAATCTCCGTCCGATGAACCGATGCCCGATGTTGAAGGTCCAATGGATCCCATTGATCCACCTCCTTGTGATCCTTCTACTACAAGAAAGAGGCCTTTGTGGCTTAAAGATACTCTTGCAAATGCTGAGAAACACATTGCACCGAGGGGGACATTTCGTGAAAGCAAGAAGCTGAATAGGTACCAAGGGTACATAGCTATGATGAGTACCATTGTACAATTTGAGCCTTGTACATTCGAAGAATCTGTGAAGCAACATGTTTGGAAGGATGCGATGAACGAAGAATATGAATCGATCATGAAGAATGATGTCTGGGATGTGGTTCCTAAACCCAAGGATAAGTCCGTGGTCATTTTGAAATGGCTCTACAAGGTCAAACATGGAGCTGATGGGAGTGCTGAGAAATTCAAGGCCAAATTTGTAGCTTGAGGCTTCTCTCAAAAGGAAAGAGTAGACTATGATGAGATATTTGCACTAATTGCCCGATATCCCTGATGAGCCTCATCATTGAGTAATTATATGGGCCTTAATTCACCTCCTAGCTTAGTCAAATCAACTATTCTCACAACTTATTACATACTTTTGATTATATTTTGTTTATGAAATGAGTTAGAGTTGGATATGTTGCTTTGTGGTCTAATATGCATGAAATGCAGGAATAAAGGATAGAAGCAAGGAATTATGGCAAAGACCTTGGTAAAACTAGAATGGGACAAGGGAGTAATTATAGTAGGTAAATCCTCCTCATTTACTATCGTTCCATTCGAATATTCCTTCACCAGCTCGGAGTGCAAACAACCATCACTTTGAAGACTAGAAGACAGTCGAGCAAGTGAAAAGGACAGAAACCAGTTTTTCTTGAATTAGAGGCCAAGCCTCCCTAGTGGGAAGAAAGTCGTTAGAGACTTCACACATATAAATAGAGAGGTTTAGGACCTCAGTAGGATTCAAACTTCTATTGTAAAACTCTGTTTTATTTCTAAGCTACAAAGACAGTTTGCTTTGTAATCCATGGTTTTTATAATAATAATGAGTTCTGTTTAAGCCAGCTCTGAGTTAACTCCGAGGGCTAAAGCTCTTGGGTTAGGGCCCGACCCAAGCAGCCAAAGCTCCTCTTTACTATACATGTATGCTAGCATAGTTTCCTGGTTTTCATTGTTCATTTGCTTAAATAGCTTCCTAGTTCTATTTATTTGTTTAAATAGCTTTCTGGTTCTGTTCAGTTGCTTAAGTAGGATTCATGGTTTTTCTGGTTATTTGCTTAGGTAGCTGCATTTTCATTACAGTAGTGTAGAGTAGATCGGTTGTGCTGTAGTTTACTTCCATTTGTGCCTTCTTTCAGTTTACAGGTTAGCTAGGCGAAAAAGATCACTAGCAGGTTGTGCGCAGGTGTCTCGGCCTCATCTCCTCCCTCTAGGACCATGACTTGAGGAAGAGACCCTTCAGCAGCCCCAAAAACACAGGTCTCTGGTTCTCACATGGGCTATGGAGTTTGTTGTTTAATGCAGTTATTTGTTCACCCGCACTGGTTTTCTTTGTCATTTTCATTTGAAATCGCCTCCAGTACGTTCCTCATGCATCGCTTCCTTGCCGTTCGATCACCAACAAACCTTCACAATCACTATTCGATTCACTATTTTCTCCAACTGTTGCCTCGCGTGGAGTCCACCACTTACTTTATGAACTTTAAGTCCCCATTGTCGATCTGCCTCGCCTGATTCGATGGCTATCGCGTCACTCGATCACTTTAGGCGCTTTAAATCCCCATTGTCGATCTGCCTTGCCTGATCTGACAGCTGTCGCTTCATCCGATCGCCAACTAGGTTGGCCGATCTCCATCGTTGATCAGCCCCGCCTGATCCAACGACCATCGCGCAATCTTGCGTGGATTAGTGCACGAACGTTATCCGCCTGAGAGCGCACGAGAAACTACTTGCTGCCTTAGAAATCCGCTCCCTCATTTCCGCACGTTTGTTTTCCCCGCGATGTGATCTCCGTCGTTCATCTCTTGATTTCACCCGCGCGATAAGATCTTAGCCGTTCATCGCTCCTGTTAGCCTCGTCCATCCATCTTTTGACTTCACTCGCGCGATTAGATCTCGGCCATTGATCTCCTGTTAACCTCGTTCGTCCATCCACTCACCTAATCCCTCGCGACACGATCGTTGTCGTTCATCTGCTTTGTTCCCTTGTTCGTCCATCCATTCACTTAACCCTTCGCGATAAGATCTCCACTGTTCATCGTGTTAGTTGACCTTGTTCGCCCATCTATCTACGTAACCTCCTACGATCCAATCTCCGCCATTCATTTGCCTTTCACCCGACTGATCCAACGGTTCTTATGCACTGTTGCTCCCTCACATCTTCATTTCACTGATTTCGACCTCCGATTGCTTTTTCCGCTTGAAACCTGATTTAGCCTAAGTTTCTTTGTTACACCTTAGTCTAGTTTTGATGCTCTTTACTTCTGCAACTTAGATAATTAGCATTAGATTAGTGTTAATTTAGCAATTTTGCTTAGCATAGCTGTTTAATTGGTTAGTTAGGTTATGGTGTAAGTTTAGCATTTCACGCTGTTTTCTTCATTACTGTAGTAGAGTAGCTCTCTCTTAGAATAGGTTTTCTCTCCTTCCATCAAAGAATTAAGCTTCTTCTGACCCTATAGAAGTTTGGCTTGGAACCCCTGGGGTCTCTTGCTAGACAAATAGTGACAACAAGCAAGACCTTCACTTCTACTTGTGCATATAGCATTGTCACCTCCAAGTTTGTACGAACCCCGGGTTGATAAGTAAAGCTGGTAGCCCTGGGAGTTGCAACATTATTGTTGCAATACCTAGGCTCATTACTTTTTGGCGCCATTGTCGGGGAGGTGTCTAAGTAGAAGTAATTACTGCTTTTCTTCTATTTCTAGTCTTCAACTTTCATTTCTTCTACTTCTAGTCTTCAATTTTCTTCCATTAGCCTATTTTTGCAAAAGTAATCTAGTTTCTTTCTTTCTTTCAGTTGTCATTATCTGCTTTCCTTTCCATTTTGCAAGTACTTTCTAGCTTTAAAGAAAATCTTACAAAAACCAACCCAAAATCATTTTCTTTCATGCCTCGTAGGAATAGGAACAATTTAGGGAAATTCTTGACAAATACCCCCACTACATCCAACAGTCAACCTTTTCCCTTCTTTGGTGACTGCGAAGTGGAAGAACCTTTAGGTGAGCAACCTTACATATTTGAAGAACCTACAACAGAAGAAGAAGAGGAAGAACCCATTCCTACTCAACCAATGGCTGGAAAACAAAATGACAGGGGAGATAGAGAGAGAATTGAGAATGCCTTCCCCATCAGGGAAACCAATGGGGACACTAAGATGAAGAATATAAGCCCCTCTGCTCTACCTCATTTCCATGGCCTGACCATAGAGTACCCTGACACTTTCCTATTTGAGTTTGCTGTTATATGCCGGACCTATGACTATACAGATGATGAGCAAAAGTTAAAACTGTTTCTATCTACCCTCAAGGATGCATCATTGCGCTGGTTCATGGGTTTACCTGGAGATAGCATCACATCTTGGGCTCAAATGCAGTAGACTTTTAACAACAAATATAGGGACCACTGTAGGTCAAAGGATACTAAAGAAGAGATTTTCAGGATGACCATAGGCCAGGATGAATCCTTAGAAGACTATGAAGAAAGATTCCAGCTCAGTTACAAAAGGGCCAGGTGCACACTTGACCCTGAGTCACTAACGCTGGTCCTACTTAGAGGAGTAAGGGAAGATCTTTTGGATACCTTACATATGATAGCAGGAGGAGATGTCTACCAATTACCCTATGAGGATATTAAGACTGTCTTTGGAAACCATTTTAGGGCAGCCAGGAAAAAGGGTAGGGGTAGTCAACTTATGGGCAATACATCATCCTCCAACTTATCCATCAAGGGTGAAATTGGAAATATGTTGGAAGATTTTAAAAGTGATATGCTGCAAACCCTTGCCCTGCAATTAGACACCATGAACATCAAAAGGAAGCAAGAGGAAGCAGAGAGAGCTTTGGCCATCTTTTGTCCTAGATGCACTAGGAGGCATCCTAGGAATGAATGTCCATTGAACTGTATTAAAATTTGCTTAGTCTGTGAAGAAAACCACTCCACAGACAAGTGCCCTTCTTTACCTGGACTCAAAGCTGTATATCAAGGGGCTGAAGGTGTCACTGAGCAGCTTTGCTACATCAACCAAAGGAGACCTCCTGGGCCTAGACCATATCAATAGGGTATGCAAGGGTCATCCCATGCATATTACAACCCCAACCAAACCACAACTATACCTTCTTGGAGACCCTCTGCTCATCCTTTCTGGTCTACACCCCCTCCTTGGTACTTATGCATCTTAGTATCAATCCCAGCCAGCCAGCCAACCAGTCATTTCAACCTTATGTTCAGCCACAACATTAGTGGAATACCCACCCCAGGGGTGGAGGCCCCAATTCAACAATGTTCCAGCCCTATTGCCTCCACCACCTACCCAACCACAACTCCTGCACTCTGCTCCACCTAAGCAACCCCAGATGCTTGCCTAGCCAAATCCGAACCCAAACAATAGGCAGGCTCAACAAGCATACAGTGGAGAGACATCATACCCAGCTTATGCTATAGAAATCTAGGAGATCAACCTAAGATCTGGGAGAATTCTCCCTGATAACCAACCTCCCTCTCCACATGGGGAGGTTGAGGAAGAAAGAGAGGAAAGCAACCTTAAATTAAATCCACCCTTTCCTGAGAGATTAACCCAACCACTCCAGCCTACCCTAAAAGAAACTGAACTTCTGGGAGAATTGAAAAATCTATGTGTAAAGATCCCCCTTCTCTAGGCAATCAAAGATGTTCCCATTTACAATAAATTGATTAAGGAGAAGTGCTTCAAGCATCCAGGAAGAAGAAAAAGGGATGCCCCTACCATTAATGTCATTGGGCAGTTGTCTGACTTAATGCTGGGGCAGGTAATATGTCCAAAATATTTGGACCCTGGAAGCCCTGTAGTAGATGTGCACATCAATGGCACCATTGTCCCACACACTCTGATTGATCTTGGGGCTGCCATTAATGTGATGACTAAGGACACCATGCTCAAGCTCAACCTCCAAGGGTCATTAAGGAAGACCACAACAGTTTTGCAACTTGCAGACCGTTCTTCAGTCACCCCTGAGGGAATTGTGAGGGATGTGATGGTCTCCATTGACTCCTGGGAGTACCCTGTAGATTTCATAGTTCTCCAGCCTAAGGCTAAGCTTATTGGTTACCCTCTCATCCTTGGGAGGCCATGGTTGCCACAACTGATGCTTACATTTAGCTGCAGAGCTGGGAATATGACCATTAAGAATGGGCATCTGTCCGAATAGTTAGTCTTATACCCTCTTGCTCAACTTACCCTAGAGCATGATTTACCTTTATGGTTAGAGGAGGAGGAAGAAGATGAAGTTTATTCTGCCCAACTTTATGCTTTGGAAGCAACCATAAGAGGAGGACGGCAAGATGAGGATGACTTACTTGAACACCTGCTCCAAAGTCCAACTCCTAGTTCATTACCATTAGAAGAGGAAGTAAGGGAAACCCAGAGCAATCATCCAATTAACTTATGCTTGGCCAATTCCAACCCACTCCGTGTCAAAACCATAGAATTTGGCCTAGAGAGAACTTTGAAAATTAACCCATCTCTTTTTGCTTTAGAAGAGGAAAAGCTATGCAACATGTTGAGAGAACACCTAGAAGCCTTCGCTTGGAGTTATAAGGAAATGAAGGGAGTACACCCTCAGTGTGTACTCACCACATTAATGAGGAAATCTATATGGATGATTTTACACCTTATGGCTATGATTTCCAAGAAGCCCTGACTAATCTAGGCAAAGTATTACACAAATGCATTGAAATGAATCTGTCTCTTAGTCCAGAAAAATGTGAATTTTTAATGATTGAAGGGACTGTGCTAGGTCATTTAATATCTTAGCAAGGACTGCAGGTGGACCCAAACAAAATAGCAATCATCCAAAGGGTCCCACCTCCACAAAAGCAGAGAGATGTCAGGAGTTTCTTAGGGTTAGCTGGATACTACTGACGTTTCATAAAGGACTTCAGCAAGTTGGCCTCTCCTTTGTTTGGGTTGTTGGCCAAAGATTCTAAGTTTATATGGTCAAAGAGCTGCCAAGAGGCCTTAGACATTCTAAATGATAAGTTAACCACTGCACCAATCCTTAGAGGCCCAAATTGGGCCCTCCCTTTTCTTATTCATGCTGATGTCTCACACAAAGCCATAGGAGCAGCCTTAGGTTAGGAAGAGGAGAAATTGCCCTATGCCATCTATTTTATCATAAGAACCTATCAAAGGCTGAGCTTAAACTATACTGTGACCGAAAGGGAACTCCTGGCTATTGTGCATTCATTGAACAAATTTAGGCATTACATTGCAGGCTATCAAACATTTGTGCATACTGATCATGCTGCAATCAAATATTTAATGAATAAACCAGATGTGAATGCTAGAATCATAAGATGGTTGCTTTTATTACAACAATTTGATCTAACTATTGTTGATAATCCTGGTAAGGAAAATGTTGTTGCTGACTTTCTATCTAGGATGAATTTGCCTGCAGGTGAAGAAGGAATGGTGGATGACCAGTTACCAGATGAGCATTTGTTTGCTATTTCAGTTCTTTCCCCATGGTTTGCTGATATAACAAACTATCTGGTATCATCACAATTCCCACCAAACTTGCCCTCCAAAGAAAAGAGCAAGATATTAAGAAAGAGTGCCCCCTTCACCTGGATTGGGGGCAGTCTGTTCAAACTTGGCCCAATCAAATCTTAAGAAGGTGTGTAAGGGAAGAGGAAGTCTTTGACATCCTTCCGACTTGTCATGATGGACCTTGTGGAGGTCACTTTGCAGAGAAGAGGACAGCATTCAAAGTGTTGCAGGCAGGCTATTATTGGCATACTCTTCATCAGGATGTGAAAAAGTATATTAGTCAGTGTGATCGGTGCTAGAGGATGGGAAAGCCTACTCCAAGAGATGAAATGCCCCTACAACCTCAAGTGACTTTCGAGCCATTTGACAAGTGGGGCATGGACTTCATTGGGCCTATCAACCCTCCTTCAAAGCAAAAACAACACATCATTGTGTGCACTGATTATTTGACTAAGTGGGCTAAAACCAAGGCAATTAAGGCAACAATAGAAGAAAAGGTGGCTGAGTTCCTAAGGGAGAATATATTCTACAAATTTGGGTACCCTAGAGAGCTAGTCACAGACCAAGGCAGCCAATTTACCTCTAGCATGATTGAAGAATTGCTCAGCCATCACAAAATCAAGCATAAGACCTCCACTCCTTATCATCCATAAGCTAATGGGCAAGTGGAGGTGACCAACAGGGCACTGGAGAACATCTTAACCAAGGTAGTGAGCAGCAGCAGGAAGAATTGGGCAGAGAGACTGGTTGAGGCCACCTGGGCCTATAATACAACATGGAATACCACCACTGGATTTACACCCTATGAGCTGGTCTTATGGGAAAAAGGCTTTGCTGTCCATTGAGTTTGAATATAACACATTGAGGATGGCAGCCTAACTAGATTTGGATCTCAGTTATGCACAGAAAGAAAAGTTGTTACATTTGAATGGCTTGGTGAATTCAGAATGCAGGCCCTCGTACATACAAAGATAGTTTAGCTTCAGAGGAAGATCTGGCATGACAAACACATTAAGGAGAAGCAATTTCAAGAGGGAGACTGGGCATTGTTATATGATTCAAGGTATAAAGACTTCAAGGGCAAGCTAAGGACAAGATGGCTTGGACCTTATGAGGTGGAAAGATGCCATGACAATGGTTCATTGCAAATCAGAACTATTGATGAAGAATCCATTCCATTGCTAGTTAATGGACACCGATTGAAAATGTATAAGAGGCCTTTATCAAAACAAGAGTTCATAGACAATATCAATAAGACAGTGATGATGGTGGAGCAAGTTCCAGCTCCTCCCTCATTAGGACACTGAAAAAGAAAAAAAGAATAAGGATTCAGGTGAAAACCTCCATGAGGCGCTTGAGTCCCATCTTTGGGTTGAAAACCTTGTGAGGCGGCCCAAGGATGAGAAAAAATGAAAAAGAGTAAGAAGATCCCTAGGTGAAAACCTTCCTTGAGGCGTCCAGGGCAGATATCTAGGGTGAAAACCTATATGAGGCAGCCTAGGTGTTTTTTTTCAAAAAATATATAATAAACATAATTGTTATTTGCAGGTGGGTGAAAAAGACAAGCAAGGAGCAAAGAGAAGATCCAAAGGCAACCCTGCCTCACATATATTCATCTCCTCCACTCCTTTCCATGCATCCCTCCATCAATTCCATTGTTTTTCACTTCATTGCTTCAATTCAGGTGAAGATTGTGTTTTCTACAGAATCACCTCAACCATTACTATCATCCCTGCATCCACATACACTCCTACTCCCTCTGTCCATTCATTACAGCATCCTCACAGCACCAGCCAGCAACATGATGAAGAAATTCTAAGGGAGACACCAAACATTGCCAAGTGGTAATCCAGGAGCTCCACAGCAGCAACAACATCAAATCTAGGAGCTCCACAACAGCAACAACATCAAATCTCTAGTCACAGACATCTGTAAAAGCTAATAAACCATCAGCAAATAATAGAGGAGGAAGAAGAACGACCATCAGTAGCACCTCTGATCTTTGACAACTACAACATGGCATCAAGACCACAGCTAAGTATCCCACGCACTCACTCATATGCATCATTTGATCAAAAGTTGTAAAGGTTATGAGGTAGTTGGTTTATAAGTGAAAAGGTGGAAAGGTGGCAAAAAGGAAATTCTTTAATAAGTCAAAAGAGAATGCAAGAGTCTATAGATACAGTGTTGTTATGACAACGATTTGAGAATGCTTGAAGAATTAAGACTTGGGGGAGAAACACTAGTTCACCAAAGACTCAGCATACCCTATTTCTTGATGCAATCACTCATAGACTCCAATAGCAAAGTAAAGGAAGGAAATTCCCAACAGTTAGTTCACCATGGGTTGATCAGGATCCTCATTAAGGATGCCCTCCAAAACCTCAGGATCCCTATAAAATGGTCAGTCTTCAGAGACTTACCAGCAGAGGATGACATCAAAACCCTCATCTATGATGTTAGTCCTTCTGTCATGGAGAAAGAAGAAACTAATACAGAGGAACATGATGAAAGAGAACACAAGGAGGATGATGCTGAAACAGAACACAAGGAGGATGATGCTGAAACAGAGGAAGAAACTGATGGAGATGAGAAAGAACAACAAGAGGAAGAAGGCATTGAAACAGAGGAGAAAGAACAACAAGAGGCCATCCAGTGTAGGATGCCAACTAAATCCTATGCTCCTTACCTCAGAGAACAATAGCTGCAATTTCAGATTAAAACACTAGCACAAAGGGGCACCATGCCATTTTAGGACTACAGGCAGTTTATTGAGCTTTGTGATCAAAATGCACTAGAGGATAGGGCCAAAATGGCTGAGTTTTACTTGCACAACATGGCCCTCACAGACATGAATATTTGGGATCTTAATGCAGAGCTAAGAGATCTACAATTAATGGCTTTGGCATCATCGATGAACCATAAGAAGTCAAGGGCTGCAGAGATGAAAAGAATATTGGCCAGAGAGCAAAATGAACCTTTTTTCATTAGAGCTGAACAATCAAATCCCATGGCCCTAATCAACACCCATAATCTAATTGCAAATGATCCTCAGTTGGCACCTAGATATCTTGCTGCCCAAGAGCATGCAATTTCACATTTTGAGAATATGTTTAGGTTGCTAAGAGATGATAATACAAATGCCTGCTAAAGGAAATGGAACACACTGCCACACAATTTGAAGATCAAAGAATATCACTCCCCTCAAAGGTTGAGAGAGGCACTCAACAAGACACCTATGTATAAGCAATCAATGCAAAGGTTGAAGGTCAATTGGATAGGCCTAAAACTCAGTCCACCACTACTCCTAGGGATGCTAGAAGGGAGAAAAGAAGAAGAGGAAAAGAGGCAGTGGGAAGAAGTAGAAAGGAAAACAGGGTTTTATAAACAAGAAGAAGAGACCACAACGGAAGCGTGGGATGTCAGAGAGGCTACCAGAGCCATGAAGGACATGGACATTGACTAAGTTGCTCAGAGGATGAGCAACACTTTCAGTAGGGGGATGATGATGAGCCTCATCATTGAGTAATTATATGGGCCTTAATTGGCCTTAATTCACCTCCTAGCTTAGTCAAACCAACTATTCTCACAACTTATAGCATACTTTTGATTATATTTTGTTTATGAAATGAGTTAGAGTTGGATATGTTGCTTTGTGGTGTAATATGCATGAAATGCATGAATAAAGGATAAAAGCAAGGAACTATGGCAAAGATCTTGGTAAAACTAGAATGGGACAAGGGAGAGTAATTATAGGAGGTAAATCCTCCTCATTTACTACCGTTCCATTCGAATATTCCTTCACCAGCTCAGAGTGCAAACAACCATCACTTTGAAGACTAGAAGACAGTCGAGCAAGTGAAAAGGACATAAACCAATTTTTCTTAAATTAGAGGCCAAGCCTCCCTAATGGGAAGAAAGTCGTTAGAAACTTCACATGTATAAATAGAGAGATTTAGGACCTTAGTAGGATTCAAACTTATATTATAAAACTCTGTTTTATTTCTGAGTTGCAAAGACTTGTGACAGTTTGCTCTGTAATCCATGGTTTTTATAATAAGAATGAGTTATGTTTAAGCCATCTCTAAGTTAACTCTCAGGGCTGAAGCTCTTGGGTTAGGGCCCGACCTAAGCAGCCAAAGCTCCTCTTTACTGTGCATGTATGCTAGCATAGTTTCCTGGTTTTCATTATTCATTTGCTTAAATAGCTTCTTGGTTTTGTTTATTTGTTTAAATAGCTTTCTGGTTCTGTTCAGTTGCTTAAGTAGGATTCATGGTTTTTCTGGTTATTTGCTTAGATAGCTGCATTTTCATTACAGTAGCGTAGAGTAGATTGGTTGTGCTATAGTTTACTTCCATTTGTGCCTTCTTTCAGTTTATAGGTTAGTTACGCGAAAAAGATCACTAGCAGGTTGTGTGCAGGGGTCTCGGCCTCATCTCCTCCCTCTGGGACCGTGACTTGAGGAAGAGGCCCTTCAATAGCCCCAACAACACAGGTCTCTAGTTCTCGCATGGGCTATGGAGTTCGCTGTTTAATGCAGTTATTTGTTCACCCGCACTGGTTTTTTGTGTCATTTTCATTTGAAACCACCTCTAGCACGTTCCTCATGCATCGCTTCCTCGCCGTCCGATCACTAACAAACCTTCACAATCACTGTTCGATTCTCTATTTTCTCCAACTGCTGCCTTGCGTGGAGTCCACTGCTTACTTTATGAACTTTAAGTCCCCACTGTCGATCTGCCTCGCCTGATTCGACGGCTATCGCGTCACTCGATCACTTTAGGCGCTTTAAACCCCCACCGTCAATTTGCCTTGCCTGATTTGACGACTGTTGCTTCACTCGATCGCCAACTAGCTTGGCCGATCTCCATTGTTGATCAGCCCCCCCTGATCCAACGACTATCGCGCGGATTAGTGCACGAACGTTATCCGCACAAGAGCACGCGAGAAAAGTGGTTTTCTCGTGCTACGTGTCGCGCAGTAAGGCTAATCGTGTGAAATTTCCAAATACTGCTTACAGCCTGAAGGGCGCGCGAGAAACTACTTACTGCCTTAGAAACCCGCTCCCTCATTTCCGCACGTTTCTTTTCCCCGCGATATGATCTCCGTCGTCCATCTCTTGACTTCACCCGCGCGATAAGATCTTAGCCGTTCATCGCTCCTGTTAGCCTCGTCCATCCATCTCTTGACTTCACCCGCGCGATTAGATCTCGGCCATTCATCTCTTGTTAACCTCGTTCGTCCATCCACTCACCTAATCCCTCGTGACATGATCTCCGCCGTTCATCTGCTTTGTTCCCTTGTTCGTCCATCCATTCACTTAAGCCTTCACGATAAGATCTCCACCAATCATCCGGTTAGTTGGCCTTGTTCGCCCATCTATCTACGTAACCTCCTGCGATCCAATCTCCGCCATTCATTTGCCTTTCACCCGACTAATCCAACGGTTCTTATGCACTGTTGCTCCCTCACGTCCTCCTTTCACTAATTTCGACCTCTGATTGCTTTTTTCGCTTGAAACCCGATTTAGCCTAAGTTTCTTTGTTACACCTTAGTCTAGTTTTGATGCTCTTTACTTCTGCAACTTAGATAATTAGCATTAGGTTAGTGTTAATTTAGCAATTCTGCTTAGCATAACTGTTTAATTGGTTAGTTAGGTTATGGTGTAAGTTTAGCATTTCATGCTGTTTTCTTCATTACTGTAGTAGAGTAGCTCTCTCTTAGAATAGGTTTGCTCTCCTTCCATCAAAGAATTAAGCTTCTTCTGACCCTATAGAAGTTTGGCTTGGAACCCCTGGGGTCTCTTGCCAGACAAATAGTGACAACAGGCAGGACCTTCACTTCTACTTGTGCATATAGCACTGTCACCTCCAAGTTTGTACGAACCCCGGGTTGATAAGTAAAGCTGGTAGCCCTGGGAGTTGCAGCATTATTGTTGCAATACCTAGGCTCATCAATACCACCATCCATTCGATCATAGCCCTTGCTGCCTCGCAAGGATGGAACCTTCATCAGATGGATGTAAAAACTGCCTTCTTGCATGGTTCGCTTAAGGAGGAAGTATATATGGAACAACTCGAGGGGTTCGAGGTTCAAGATCGTGAGACACATGTATGCAGGTTGAAGAAAGCCCTCGATGGGTTGAAGCAAGCCTATAGGGCTTGGTATGAGAGGACCGATAAGTATCTTAAGAAGTTAGGATTTACGAGAAGTGATCGTGACCCGAACCCTTACTTCAAGGTTGAAAAGGACAGACCTCTCATTCTGGTCCTTTATGTGGATGATCTCTTTTTGATAGGTGATGACCCTCTCATTCATCAATACAAGAGGGAGTTGGCTTCCGAGTTCGAGATGAAGGGATTGATGCATTATTTTCTAGGGTTGGAGGTCTGGCAAAAGCTAGGTGAGATTTTCCTTTCTCAGGGAAAATATATGGTGAAGCTACTTGAGAGATGTGGGATGGTGGACTACAAGTTCGTGACTACTTTGATGGAACTCAACTTCAAGAAGCTATGTGGAAGTGTTGTTGGGCCTGAATTGGCAAACCCTACCGAGTATCGTCAACTTGTGGGGGCATTGATGTTCTTGGTCAACTCTTGTCCTGACATATGCTTCGTTTTGAACACGTTGAGTTAATATATGGTAAAGCTTCATCACATTCATTGGATTACTGCCAAGAATCTCTTGAGATATCTCCGGGGCACAATCCACTATGGACTAAGATACACTGCCGGGAATTTGAGACTACATGGATATACAGATGTTGACTGGGCTGGCAGTGTGGTGGATCGTAAGAGCACGTCTGGGTGTTGCTTCTCTTTGGGGTCTGCTTCTATATCTTGGATGAGCAGGAAGTAGAAATCGGTTGCACTAAGCACCACCGAGGCTGAATACATTGCTGCAAGTATGGCTTGTTGTGAAGCATTTTGGTTGAGGAAGCTCTTCAGTGAGATATTTGAGCACGTTCTAGATACCACCACGATCTTCTGCGACAACCAGAGTGGGATTTGTCTATCAGAGAATCCTGTGTTCCACGACCGCTCCAAGCACATTGATATCAGGTACCACTTTATCCGGGATATGGTACAACAGGGAGCAGTTAGGCTCCAACACATAAGGTCAAATGAGCAGGTTGCAGATATTCTCACGAAGCTTCTTGGGAAGGTCAAATTCCTAACCTTCCGAGAGGAGTCATGGATCGACCCTCTTATGAGGGTCCCATATGAGTTGAACATAGAGCTTTGGGAGCTCCTGGGGGGCATGGGATACTTCTTGGAGCTAGCTATGAGTGACCATAGGGTGAGTGGTTCCCCTTCCCCTATGATACC
Organism: Pinus tabuliformis; assembly: GCA_031772625.1. Taxonomy (NCBI): domain Eukaryota; kingdom Viridiplantae; phylum Streptophyta; class Pinopsida; order Pinales; family Pinaceae; genus Pinus; species Pinus tabuliformis. Next base: position 594,806,291 of record CM062804.1, read on the forward strand.
CCATTATGGTTGACATGTGTGTAGGGTGAGTGGTTCACCTTCCCCTACCTAGGCACATGTATGTAGGGTGAGTGGTTCACCTTCCCCTACAAATGACATATGCATAGGATGAGTGGTTCACCTTCTCCTATGGCATATGAGCAAGATGAGTGGTTCACCTTCTCTTGTTGTTGCCTTGACACACATCCTACCCATAGAGTCCGGGACTCATCGGTAGTACCTCTCATCTGGCCAATGAGTTGGGAAACGCTGGTTAGGGACCATAGCACTACCGATGGACGCATCGTGTACTGCCGTACTCCCTATGACTATGATGCATGGTGTTCAACAACTTGATCTGGGATCAAGGATTGACTTTAATCAGTGGAGAGTGGTATGATACACTCTCGATCACTTCTTCATTATTACTAAATGGTTTAGTAGAGCAGGGCAGTGATGGTAGGGATCGTTCATGATGGTAGGTTGGCATAATGCTGGATTGGCTAGTGGAATTCTCCCTAGTTGAGAGGGAGTGTTAAAATTGGCAACTAGGGCCAACTTCCACCTTAGGACAACTCATATGATGGAGATGATTATGGCATTGGTTTCCTCTTTTAGAGAGGTACAATTTTGATATAAAGATCATTTCATTCTGACAAGTAGAAATGGAATTATGAATTTATTTCTCTTATGGAGAAATTGTTAAGGTCGACCATAGTCAAATGTAGGCTCATGAAGCCCATTAGATGTGTCTCTTCACCCTCAACGAAGTATATAAATAGAGGAGACCTTTTCCTCTTTTGGACATAATCTCATCACATCATCTTTTCTCTCTTGGTTCGTACAACTTGCAGGCATCTCTCTCTTTCTTCGCACATGTGGCTGATTCTTTCTCTCCTTCGTATGTGTGGCAGAAGGTTGAGTTCTTCTGGGTCAAACAGGCCGAATTTTAGAAGTGTTGACCAACGTTGATCAGGGGTGATTTGACTAGCGTTGACCTTGATCTTTGGGCCAGAAGTTCGATTTTCCTAGGTTGCATTTATTGGCATCGCATTTATTGGCACGAAAATTGAGAAGTTTGGGATAGGTTGACCAGTGTTGACTTCAGATTTGATTGCTGAAAATTACAACAGTGTTTCTCACTCCTTTGACTGGGTTTGACTGATTTGTTTTGGGCTGATTTTGACTCTCCTGGAAGGCCAAATTGGATTGCTGTTGACGGAGCTGATTGGAGGACATTTTGGGCAGCTTTGATCACCGTTGACTTTTTGGTTAGGGTTGCATTGTCTGTTGATTTGTCAGCGGATTTGGTAGATCTGTTTTGGGCTCACATTTATGATATTTATACTCTCTCTGTGCTGAACTATTGAAGAATAATGAGAAGATTTGATCAAAGGGTTTCCCCACATTGGGGTTGATCCCTGGCATCTACCACATCTTGTGTCCTCATGTCTTGGCTTGTTTTCTGCATATGATTTTATGTTCTATTTGCATTTACTGTCAATGTTTATAAGTTAATGTGATTGCTACTGGATATAATTGGAATTTGTTATTAGGCTGCTAAAGGAACATTGAAGTAAACTGTATTAAGCATAGAACATACCATTGTTATCTAAAATTAATAGTGGGCCTCAACTTCCTTCTTAAGGTTTTGTATTTAATTTTCTTCTCTGTTGTAATGTGGAGGTGTGTGGAGGGTGGAGCTCTAGCATCTTAACCCCGAGCTTTTATGCCCCACACTTTGCATTGATACTTATGCAGAGCATGGAGAGTGGACCTCTCAAGCCCATTCCTTCTTGCTTTACATGCTTGTGCTGCATCGGTCTCTTAGCATCCCCTCTTGAGCCTATGGTTGCTAGATCTGCATAGCCTTAACCTTTTATTGCCTATTATTGTGGGGTGTAGAGTTAGACTGCTCCAACTTGTCAAAACCGCCACATGCACAAAGCTTGCATTCTTCTTGACTTAAATGATTCTTAGGTTTACTCACCCTCTTTGCTAGGTGTGAAGTGTAATGGTCACGCCTTCCTTCTGAGTTTTATATCTATCTCCACATAAAAAGGAAAAGCTTTGCCTTTCAAAGTCTTTCATGAACTTTGCCAAGGCATTGGATAACGGACATTTTCAAAGATTATGAGTTGAAAAATAGGCCTAAAGGAAAAGTTGTTCTTCTAGCAAAGATGTGAAGGAGAACCTTAAGAAGACTTCATCTAAGTTTTGCATATTAAAAGATTGTCTTGGTGTTTTAGAGCTCTATCTTCCCCTCTCCCTTTCTCTCTCTTGCCCTTTCTCTAGTTCTCTTTGCCAAACAGATTGTTGAGCACTTTGTGGGTAGCTCAAACATAGAGAAAGTTTCTCTCTTCTACAAAACTTTAACTAGTTTAGCATTTCTCTCTCTCCCTCACACTGCTTGTCTAGGTATTTGCAATCTTTGGAAGATTGCATTGGCAAAGTTGTAAAAGAGAGTTGACATAAGCACGAATTAAGTGGACAACAATGAAAAGAAAGTTATGGAGATTGGCACACAAAAGGACAAGCACTACCATCTTGTAAGAAAAAGACATTAAAATTGAGTTTAAGCTTGGCCAACAATTGAAGGTAATAGAGACCTATGTCCACAAACTGGATCGAGGGATAGAAGTTAGAAGAAAAATTGTAAATGAAGAATTTGAATTCTTGAAGTTAGCTATTGAGTCCTCATACAATGTGACCACCACATTTGAGTAATTGATATGGGCCAAGTAGATTAAAGCCTTTGCAACAATGGTGGGAAAACTACAATTGAATTACCTCAACAACATGAATACCACATTCATGTTGAGGATGAACCACATTTTGTGGTTCGATATGCATCGATCTAAAAATCTTCAATGTGATGTATCCGAAAAAATCTCTTATAACATCATGAATTGCAGAAGCTTGCACTCAGAAACATGAATAACGTTGCTAACGTAGAGTTTAGGATGGAAAAAATTGAGCTTGATAGTAACATAGGATATGGATTGGTGATATTTAGAGAACTAGTAAAAACTTGGAATTCAAAGCTACAAAGTTGAAGCAAAAGCCCAATAATTGAAACACAAATTGAGATAGATTGAGGAAAGCCAAGACGAATGGGATAAGAGTCCAAAGCTAGTAGATGAAGAGTACACAACAAAGGCTATCATAGAAATGAAAATGTTTGTAGTAAAGGTTAAGAAACTAAAACAAACTCAAAGCAACTCAAAACTTTAACTACATGGATAGAAATGGTAGGCACACCTAGTCAAGGAAATGGTGAGTAAGGTGGTCATGCCAAAAGAAGTAAAAAACAGAATGATTGAGGAATAAGAGAGATAGCAAGCTTTCCAACATCCTTATGAAGGGCATGGAATAAAGTGATGGGAAGGAGGAACTGACCCAACATCACGAGGAGTTTTCCTGAGGATGTTCTAGGTTGGAAGAACTCAATCTAGATGGTAGATGGATAGGGAAAAATAAGTGACTATGGGCAAAGATCATTCATCCAAGATAGTCCACTAACATCCAAGATAGAAACCAAAATATTTGGAGAGAGACAAAGTGTAGTTAAAAGGCACAACATGGAGCCAAATTAGTAAAAAGTGTTGAAGAATCTAGGGCATCTAGGTATGATGAGATTCTTCAGATGATGATAACTATTTGTGAGGTAATTTTTACTTTTTCTTATTAGCACAATCTTCTCTTATTATTATTAGAGTGTGTTCTCTTACTTCATCAAACAGTTATCAAAACAAAAGAGACAAGAACACAAGATGTTGGCTCTCAGCCAGGGCAAAACCTCTCTCTCCTAGAGAGGAAAACCCTTCTGCAAATTTCTCTTATTGAAGCTTCAATTAACAAATGCCAAACCCTAGACCCTTGACAAGTAGATCCTCCAAGCACAAGACACAATCTCTCTTCCTTCTGTTCTTCAGTCAATGCCTCCTTCTATGCTGCACCTTGATCTCTTTCTTTTCACTTCTTCCGGCAACTAATGGCACTTTCCTTCGCTCCTTTTCCGACAATTGTAGAAACCCTAGGTCTCCTTAGAGACCTCTTCTTTGGTGTCTTCCTTTCCTTCTCTTGGCAATCTTCCTTCTCCTTGACACTTGGACTAGATAATGAGCCTCTTCTTTTGGTGTATCTCTGAGTTAGAGGTTGATCCTCTTAACCCTATTGCAGATCTGATTTCTTCACACGTGTGGCTGATATAGGGCTTGAAATAAACCTTTTTACTTGCCTCTTTACTTCGCTTTAGGTGTCCCCTTCTTCGCTTGATGAGGAGACTTGGATTGCTGATCTCTTCTAGCCCAACCGAGCTACTTCTTATGACTGCAATTGTAGATCTGATATGGCAGCAGAATGAACCCTTTCTCCTTCACACGTGTGATAGAAAAGAGCCCTAAAACAATCCCAAAAATTCAGATTTCTTTTTTCTCTTCTTCGCTGGCCTAGAAGCAACGTTTTGCTCTTCTTCGCACCTCCTTCTTGACCCTCTTCTTTGCTAACTTCAGAGATAGCTTGATGATCTATTGGTGACGTCGAGCTGCCCTATATATAGGAGTTTGCCCCTCCTATTTGGGTCGACTTGAGCTAGTGAGGCTGATATGTCCTTACGTGCACCAAAAAATTCATTTCTTTGAGCCGACCTGAAGAGGAGACTTGTCTTTGCTTTGGAGAATCTCTTTTGACATATTTCTTTGACTCTAATACATAGATTTACATAGTGTAACATGCCCACATGGGTCTTCAACAATTATATTGACTCTTTGACTTTCCTAGAAGCACTTAAACATGTGCTTGACCTATCAAATGGGCAAGAAACCCATTCTTGATAATGACAAAAATAATAATTCTTTTTTTACAAGTACAAAGATCAAAATTACATTTATGAAAACTGAACCTAGTTACACTTTCTTCAACAAAAAGAAAGGTATAGCTCAAATGGACACAATTCAAAGAGGTGATTTATCAGGGAAAGTGGGCGATTCTATAGAATGGGAGAGCTAGAGTCAAGGATTTATAAAAAACAAAGAAAGAATAGAGAGGTGTGACTCTAGGGGTGCAAAGCATGCATGCACTATAAAAGAGAGCTTACAATTCGATGTTAGGTTGCACAAAGACGACAAAAAAACAAGTTCATGTGGTTGGATATCTTCATTGCAATGTGCGACATTACACCCCTAAAATCATATTTTTGCAAAAGGCAAGGACTAGTTAGTGAAGATCCATATTGCTACCTACACATTGACATCATTTTACTAAAAGAAGAGGGAGACATCATGCTTGTAGGCAACTTTAACATAAGAACATGGAATCTTCAATTACTAAGCTATGTAGAGAGTGAGCACCCTTTATGGCTAGTTGAGGAAGAGGGCATATGGAAGAGAGACTTGGTGGACACTTACAATTAGATATTCCACTTTGGGGAAGAAAGTCTCAAAACATGCAATACACTTGACCTTACCATTTTTAATGGGTTAAAAGATTGGAAAGTCTTTGGTAAAACTAGTTGAATTGGATTGGAACTAGCTGCAAAATAGGTTTGAAGAATGAGTGAGGACCGATTGACAAGGGCCATAATATGGGTGGATGTTGGTAATCTTGATTGGAATTGGCATAAAATTGATTGGTTCAAGATGGAACTAGCCATTAGTTTGGTTCTTAAATTGGCCCAGACTAATTGGTCTCTCTTGTTTTGATAATATTGCTATAAACCATTTCCTTAGATAAGATAAGATAAATGTATTAATGTCCAACAAATGATCGCCAATCCTATATAAGACAAATTAGAAAATGAAAGAGCATTCTAATGTAAAACCCTAGATGACCAACTCCAAATAATGAAGAGGCAATCTCAGAGAAGGATGTACAAGATGAGAGGCTCATTGACCAATGGTACTAGTCGTAAGAGGCAATCGTGGATCAATACAAGTCTCTCTCCTAATGAGGTCGAATGGAGAGAACTTAACATATAAATACTGAGGTGAGAAATTGAGCGAATACTATGTTAATATCTATAAGGAAGGGCTTGTCGTTGAGGTCAAGAAGATCTTGATTGGTAGCTGTATTGTTTGTTGGAATGAGGTTTGATTTGGGGGCACTTCTACAATCTCACTAAGACAGAAATGGAGCCCTGTGTCCTCACTGATCTGGAATCATCTCTCTCCATCTGTTGCTTGGTGCCTTGATGCATGAGCACTGTAAAACATGATATGTTGAGTAGAAGCTCATCTCTAGAGTGGATGTGGTTGGATCTTGGATCTCGTAATAAATCAAGCAATGAAAAATGAAGTGCTCCTTAATCTCTACCTCCTGGAGATAGTACACCTGGCAGATTTTCTCTGAGCGGCTAATTTGGTGGTTTGTCTTGATCTGGAATCTAAGAGACCCAACTCTAAACTAGCCCAGGGGTGTCCAAAGAGCGTGCATCCAATGGCGAGATGTATAAGGAGGTCGAATAATAAGTCCATCTCTCATAACCGTGAAGTGTTTAGCATAGAAGGCCATCTTCGAACATAACCCACCTTGAGGGTTGATCGAAGTGACCCTCACAAACTGCTTGTAGATGTCGTCTTTGATGATCATGTTCAACTCTTATTGTGTAGGTAGAAGGTGATTGGGCACATTCAGGTTATATTTTGTTATGAAACCAACTCAAGAAAAGATAGGTCAACGCCTTAGAATTCAGCCTCTTCGAGGGGGCAACCTACTTTACATTATATAAATGAACAATTCTTGGATGATACAAATGTAAAGACCTCCTTTCTATATATAGGAGTCTAAGGGGTCAGAACATAATCAAAGCCGACATAACAATAATAATGTAAGGGCACAATAATAACAATAGTGGGCTTCTATGGGGCACATTAGTAACAATATGGGCACTACATGGGTACATCAATATAATAAGTGGGTTGTACTAATAACAATAAGGGGTTAAACTAGTAGTATAGGGGCCTAACATGCCCCTCTCCTTCAAAAAGCGTTGTCCTCAATGCTTGAGTAGTTCTTGATGCTTCTGTATAAAATTCTTGTCCTCCCATGTGGAATCTTCAGCGGGTAAGTTCTTCCACTTGATATGATACTCTGAAATTGATCGATTTCGTAGCTGTCGGGTTCTTGTTTCTGTGACTGCTCCAAGTTCCAATATGATTTTTCCTTCCTTTTCAATATCTGACAATATTGTTTGAATTGGGATCTTTTGCAACTTTTGAATAAGTGGCCATACTTCTTTGTCCTTCTTCCATTTGTCCCTTGCTTCGTTTATCCAATCTGGTTGGATAATAGAAATAGCACAAAACAATGCTTCCACATCCTCATCCTTGAAGAGTCTTCCCATTCGGTAAGGTCGCCATTTTTTAAGTGCATGTAGTATTGCCAACATTTCCTTCTCATAAATAGCTTGCTTTAGATGTAGCAGTAAAAATACCCAGTCGCCTACATCAAAACATTTTTCACTATGATGTTGATCTACCTGTTGTTTCATTTGATTTTGCACCGAAGTGGCGTTATCCTTTTAAAGTTGGAGAACTTGTTGTTGATGCTCAATGTGATCTTTCACTGCTTGAACCTTTTTCTTCTTGATATGTCCTTCTACCTTTAGAGTTTGAGGAGTGGTAATTTCTTCCAATCCTTTACAAGATATGGTCGGATTCATTTCTTGACGCTCGATGTGATCTTTCACTTCTTGAACATTTTTCTTCTTGATATGTCCTTCTATCTTGATAGTTTGAGGAGTGGTAATTCTGACCAGTGAATTACAAGATATGGCTGGATTCATTTCTTCTTTCTTGATGTGATCTTTCACTTCTTGCACCTTTTTCTTCTTGATATGTCCTTCTATCTTGAGAGTTTGAGGAGTGGTCATTCTTGCCAATAGTTTACAAGATATGTTCTGATTCATTTCTTCTTTCTCTGGGGTCGGGTCTTGGCATATATCCTCTTCTTTTGATGTTTCTTGATCCTTTTCTTCCTCCTCTTCATACTCTATGTAAAATAATTTCTTCTCAGCACACTTATGACTTTTAGTGCATTTGCTGTCACAATTGTAACAAAGCCCTTTTTCTCTTTTTTCTTTCAATTGTTGTGGTGTAACCCTTGTAGGTTGTGGAAGGCTAGGAGAAACAACATGTCCATCTTTAAAGTTGTGAGGGGTAGAATTCCTTGTTGCCATAATTTTACTTTCAAATATGTCACAAAGCCCTTTTACTCTTTCCAATTGTTGTGATGTTGCTTTAAAAAAGGTGTTGCTCTTTGTATCCTCATAATGTGCTAGCATTTCCTCCGTGAGAATTGACCACGTAACAAGTTGTTTACGAGAACAAAGCCCTTTATACCATAAAAATTGATCCGGTTCTAAATATGAAGATGCAATACATACCTTTTGTAATAGTTGTACACCATGTAGATCAAAATATTGCTCCATCTGAAGTATCCAATTTACCGGATCCTTGCCATCAAACTTCCTCATCTTGCTTTTTCTTGATTTTAGGACCTCGATCTTGAAATGACCGTAACTCTGTACTTGCAGATATTTAAGTTCTGAAATTTCTACCTGTAGTAGCCCTCTGTGTCCTCTTTCCAATGCCACCAGTCTGATCCAAATTGGATTCTCCAAAAAAGAGTTATGCACAATCTCCCAAGATGACCTGATTATAGACCTTTCCAGAAGAGCGAACTTGTATGAAGTGCCACGTGTCAATTTTTCTACTTTTGGCTCTGAAAAAGATATACAAGAAGCTACAGTCCATCCTCTTTCTGTACCTTTTTACGAAATTTCAATCCAATGCTCAGAGATAAAATTATGACTATTTTCCCCAGGTCACCTGTTTGGAATGTAATTCAGGAGTCTGCAAAAATACCAACTTCCTCAGATCATATCTCCACAAATATAGCGCGAAAATCTCTGAAATTCGGACCCGAGGTTCAGAGCGATTTCTTCTCAAATGGGTTTTTTTTGCAACTTTTGAAACGTCGCAGAAAAAAAGTTATAGCGAAAATGCCACGATGACCTGTTTGGAGCAGCGAAACCCTAGAATCCAAAGCTCTGATACCAAATGTTATGAAACCAGCTCAAGAAAAGATAGAAAAGATAAGTAAACGCCTTAGAATTCAGCCTCTTCGAGGGGGCAACCTCCTTTACATTACATAAATGAACAATTCTTGGATGATACAAATGTAAAGACCTCCTTTCTATATATAGGAGTCTAAGGGGTCAGAACATAATCAAAGCCGACATAACAATAATAATGTAAGGGCACAATAATAACAATAGTGGGTTTCTATGGGGCACATTAGTAACAATATGGGCACTACATGGGTACATCAATATAATAAGTGGGTTGTACTAATAACAAAAAGGGGTTACACTAGTAGTATAGGGGCCTAACATATTTGAAATGGGGAGATGATCAATCATAATGCCAACAAATTTTAGGAGATTTAAGACACCAACATACCAACATCTGCTTGAGAACTTATGGATGCAATGGATTCAAATGAATAGTAGGCCATGTAAGGGTAACGGTCTTGCCCCTTTGCTGTGTCTACAAAATTCTAAATGCAGTGCAAGAGTGGGACGAAATCAAACACTGTCTCAAGCCGAGAGGGATAAACACCAAACTCTGCAAGGATGATGGGTTGGGGGATTGATTGCTTACACCTGATGATGCAACGAAGAAGTGTGATCCATACTCTCTTTAATGGAGACCAATTTGATTTTAGTAACTCTGGATCACACACCTCCGAGCCATATAGGATGGTGGGCTGAACTAGAGTATTCATGAGTGATATCTTGGATGCTATGTCTTGGAACTGGTTTTGAAAACATTGTCTGTCAAGAAAGGCAAGGGAACCATAACATTTGTTGACTCGGGGTTGGAGTGCATGGTGTAGGTAGAAATGAGGTCTTGTGAAGAGTACCTTGAAATAGGTGTATGTGCAAGTGATCTCAATCTCCTCTACTTTGAAAAAAGAAATGGTAATGAAAGAGATAATATTGTTATAGGCAACTTCATCTCATTAAGGCACGTGATAAAGAAAACATGGGACAATAAGGATGACTTATATTATTGCTTTGTAGATTTCAAGAAGGCATTTGGTACAATGTTGAAGATGAAGTTGTGAAAAATATTAATAGAGATGGGGGTTGCGAAGGAGTTGAAGGAAGCAATTCACTACCTATAGAAGTGTGTAAAGGCATAAATAAAAACCAAGGAACCATTATAGGAATGCTTCAGCAATGACATTAGTGTGAAATAAGGGCGTGTGCTCTCATCCCAAGGTATTTGGACTCTACATTAAACTTGAGAAATGGATAGATCAAAAGGAGTGGGGGGTGTGTGTATAACTTGGATCATCATAAAAATCCTTCTCTATGTAGATGATGTTATCTTTGTAGAGTTGACACAACACAACTTACAAGACCACTTACAACTTTGGAGAGCTTTTGCAGATATGTGGTGATGAATGTGAATATAATTAAGACCAAGATGGTCCTCTACTCACTCAATAAAGTTGAAGCACAAATCTAGGTAAATTTTGGAGGGGAACAATGAGGTCACCAAAAACCACAAATATCTAGGGATGGAATTTAATGAAAGGTTAAGATGGGACATGTGCAAAATGGTTGTAGGGTGTTTGGAAAGTACTCTTCTCACTCTAGAATAGATGTGTAACAATTGATATATGGGATTGGGATATGTTACGTTCCTTTTTTAGGTACTCATGGGACTGGGATATGTTATGTTCTCATGTATGTATGTGGAGGTATGGGGGCCTAGCACAACTAAGGCCTAGTAAATTTAGCTTAAAATGGTACAAAAGCATTGGATAACATGTGCCTTGAAGGTGAAAATTAGCACCTGGTGCAAGATCTTGCTAGCTAAAATTTTCCTGTACCCCATGGAGATGGAGGCACTTAGAAGGTTGGTTTTGTATTGGCATATGGTGGAGCCATGGATACTGACAAAAATCAGCTGGGAAGAAGTGAAAAAATGTAGGACATGGTTAGAGGAGTATGATGTAATTGAAGAACAATGTCCAGTGGACGAGAAAGTCTTAAAAACACACTTACAAGAATGTTACAAGAAATGGAGATGGAGGAAACATGCTAAGAGGAAACAACTATACCATATAGATCAATTCAACGCACTAGTAAAGGTTAGTGTTTAGGAATACTTGCACATCACGTGGCAAGAAAAACAACAAATGGCATAGATGCATACCACAACTCTCACACATTGAGGTGTGAGACACAAGGATGGGTATTTGAATATGCAAAAAGAATGAGGTAGAATGGACCAACATTTTTGGATGTGTTGTACAACCTATACACACATTAAATAAGGGTGAAAAACTAAAATTAACAATTAGTGAGAAGCTTTTTAGGAAGAAATAGTAGGGGCTACAATGAACATGGTGGCAAGAATGATGAATGTTAGACAACGTTCAAGGATTAACAAAGGAAGGATAAGCGAAAATAAAAGGGGGGTAGAGGCGATGATGTCTGCATGAGTCCAATACTTCTTTGTACCATGACCACAGACCAATCGTGTGTTTTGTCAACTTTGATGAAGGTTAGAGATAAGATTCAAGGATCACAAAGGAAGGATGGGCAACAATGAGGGGTGGGGTGGGGTGTGCAAAGGAGGTTGTGTCCAAACGAGTCCAATACTTCTTTGTACCATGACCATGGACCAAACCTACATTTTGTCAACTTTTTTACTTATTTTCCTTATTGCAATATTTTTTTCAATCTTTTAGGTATAGTTTGACTTAGCTAGAGGATTTTGACATGCCTGAAGATGTTTTATATGGAAGCATTTTAGTCCCATAGGCTAGTTGGCCTTGTGGATGGTTTAATAAAATTTGTATTCTATTCTATTATTTCTTTCTCCTTGTAAATAAATCCTTGGGAAAATTTTGAGCACTTCGAGGATGGTACCCAATGTAAAGTGAGCGATGTAGACGTAGTGTGATCATCCCTATGAGAATCGAATTAGAGACTTGTGTTAGACTATTGAGTTACTCTAAAATTATTTACACCATGCTTTGGGGTGCTTCATGAGATTTTTGGTACAGTTTGTTTAACCCCTGGATGGTCTGAGATGGATTGTAGCATGAGAGATGGCCCTTAACGGATATGCACAATTGAGATAGCTTGCTCAGTGGTTGCTTGACTGACCTTGATTGTAGTCTCAATGTTCTTACCTTGCGCATTGGAGATCTCTGTGCTAGTTTGATGGATGCCCTTCATCGGGTCCTAGAGGCTTGTGATGTAGTGTTGTGGACTTGCCTTGTGTGGCTATATGACGTTAGTGTCATTATTGTGCATGACATTGCCTTTAAAACTTGATACTTACATCTAGAGTGGATGTATCATTTGTGTGGCCTATAAGGGATCATGCAGGTTGCTTAGAAGGGCTTAGGCCCACATAGTATTGTTGGCCTTGCTTACCTCTCATATAAATAGAGAAAGCAAAGAGTCTTTCCATAACATAGTCATTCATTCCCTTGTATTCACTCCTGTGATGAGATGTGACTAAGAGAAGGGAGTGCACATTTCCTCTTTCTCTCTCTCTCTATCTATCTAGCCTTCACTTGTACAATTGTACTCTCTCTCTTGATGTTAGAGGTCTATGGCTTATCCTTTGGATATTGGAGATTGGGGTTTTGAGAGACAAACCATAGGGTGGATTTGTGATCAAAAGAGAAGAGGAAGGCGTCTTGCATTGGATGTTGTGTTGGAGAGAATCATGTAATTGGATCTTCTTGGTTGAGCAACAAGCCATACTTAAATGATTGACCCTATCTAGGGATTTTTGAATAGTTGGAGTTGTACTAGCCTTGAAAGAAGGCTATGGTATGTACTTGTACCTCGTCTTGAGCTCGTATATGAAGTTTTTGATTGACGTCATCTTGTGTCATTTTCATATTTGAATTTCAGCTATATATGTTCCTTATGCTTTGCGATTTATAAACATTTATGTTTTTCTGACTGGACATAAGTAGAATGGCAAATTGTTAAGTGATTTGACATCCGAGGAAGAATATAAGTGGCTGATTTTCATATTTGAATTTCAGCTATATATGTTCTTTATGCTTTGCGATTTATAAGCATTTATGTTTTGCTGATTGGACACAAGTAGAATGGCAAATTGTTAAGTGATTTGACATACAAGGAAGAATATAACCGGCTGAAACTTATATTTTTGTTCACTATCTTTTTTAAGAAGTTTGGGGCTGTTTGAAGTGAATTATTGTGATCTTTCCATTGCTTTTTTATACTCTAATTTACATTGGTCCTAAAGGCTGAAAATTCTACGGCTAACATTTGAGAAACTTTCTAGGAAGAAGGTGAGATTTTAGTTTTACATTAATTGATCGAGTGCATGAAGTTTCTACAACCTGCACAACTTGCTAGGTATTCTATTCTATTTTTTTGCTTCCTATCTCTCCCTTTTAGGATTTATTATAAGCCTAGATTCATGTTAATAATTCCTTTATTCCCTGAGGTTGTGTTGATCTCGTCCCTCATTTGTGCAAGGATTTTTGCTAGATAGTTTATTGTTTCCTCTATATTTTGAGCAAACACATACATTAGGCTTCCTCCAAGGTCCCTTATAATTGCTCCTATGCCTACTCCCCTTGATTTTCTCTAGACTCTCCATCGTAGTTCATTTTGAACTTGGGTGGGTCTGGATGTTTGCAAAGTTCCTTGGAATGGGTTTCTTTTCTTTGAGGAGTTTGTCTTGACTTTTATATCTTGCATCTTGATCCTCATGATTTTATTTTTGCTTATTCTTTTGTTGATGGTTTGATGTCTTCTTTTCTCCATTCCCTGGCTTCAATGCTTTTTTTCTATATTTCCAGTTATTGTTTGATACAATTGATTAAGAAATAAAACTTTGTTATAGAAGACCTTGTTGTTTTGTTCTTTCCATATGTTCCAGAATCCATATAATAAAACTTGATATTGTTTTCCATACTTTACTAAGGATTCCTGGTTCGAATATCCTATTGGGTTAGTATTTCATGATATCTTCTTTCCATTGGCTATTTTGGTGTTCTTCTCACATTTATTGATACCATTTTCAAACATGTTCCTGCTATTTGGTGTGGATAAAAATATGATCAATTCCCTCTTTCCTTATTGTAGAGAACACAAAAGGATGGTCCCTAGTTTTCTTTTTATTGAGTTTTTCCAGAATCCAAATCATTATAATCTATTTTATAATTGGCCACAAAAGCTGATATTTTAGTCCATAAACTTGGATTCTATATCTTCCTTTAGATTGGTTTGTCCTCCACATTATCCTATTGACCTATATGATGAGTATAGGTTTGTTTGATAATATATGAACTTGAGCTTGATAATCTCCGTCTTAGCCTATCTTCTCCACTTTTGGGATCAATTGTCTTTTTAGTGGTTGTCAGAGTCTTTCCTTAGTCCCATTCTTTAGTCTTTTTATCCTTTGGTTTAGGAGTTTACATTCTCTATCTTTCTAGTATGCCTTTCCTTGTCCATATTTTTACTTTTTTCCAGTGAACTCTTCAAAGATCTCTTTGGTTTCTAAAATATCTCCCTAAATTTTTAAGGGATCTTTCTATCACATGCATCTTCTTAACAAAGTGTTTGCTCTTTATTCCTAAATCCCCAAAAGCATTATTCTTGGACTACTTTGTGACCATTTTTAGCACTACTGCATATAAAAATTCCATTTGATAGGTTCTCCATTTAAGAGAGGTCTTCCCATTTAATTCTCTCGGCATATTTATCCCTCTAAAGTTGTGTCCATAATGTTGACTTCTTAGTGAAACATGACCATATTATTTTCCATGTAAATATTTGTTTCATATTCTCAATTTCCTTGTTCGGTTCCCCTTTTCCTCTTTGGTCCACCAATAGCCATTTTCTTTTTTGTTGAATTCCTCCCTACATAAAACCTTCATGCAACCTTTCTATTTCTTTTGTAACTTTCGTTGGCATTGCAAGAGTTGAAAATACATATATAGGAATGGTCTGCCAAACTATTTTTATAAGCGTAATTTTGCTTGCTAGAAATAGCAAATCTAAACAATCTATTGTTGATATATGTCCTAATTTCATTGGTTATTTCCACCCAAAAGAATGATCTCCTAGAGTTTTCAATTAGGGGAACTCGTAGGTACTTGGATGGGAGTGTTGTCTAAACAAGGATCTACTTTGGACCGCCATATTGGCATTGAAGAAGAATATGGGACAGCTATCTCTTGATGCAAAGGAAGGAGATGGAGCTAGATGAGTTGATTGGGGTCCTTTATTGTAATTTTTGCGGGGGGGAGGGTCTTCTTGATTTTAGGTTTCCTTGTTACACGTTTTTGAGCTTAGATTGTAATTAGTTGTAACTTGTACCTCTGCGAGAATGTCCCGAATATTCTGATCATATTCCAATGCTTGTAGATCCATGCCTACATCTTCATTTCTTTTTCTCCGTCAACACCCATCAGGATCCCCTTAGTTCCTTGACTAGTTTGAGATTTTCCTCCAGATTTGCTTCTCTATCTATTTCTATGAGCCCCTCTTGGCCCTGCTCCTCTGTTATCATGTGGATATTGTCTCATAGGGTGTTTCTGTTAAAATTGGAAACTAGGGCTAAACTCCATGTGGGTCATCTTATTAATGGCAGCTGATATTTTTCTTGGATCCCTCTCATCGAGAGGTGTAGGATTGATCTAAAGATCATCCGATTTCGATAAGTATTCATAAAGATATGAATTTATTTGTGTTGTGGGACAATTTGTCGGCCAGCGACCAAATAAAGCCCACTTGTGCTCAACTTTTTAGTATAAATAGAAGTGGTCTTCAAGTCATTTCAACACACTTGGGATCTCTTCCTCTCTACTTGTCTTTGGGTTTTAGTAAGAGGAGAGATCCTAAGGGATAACACTGCCCTAATCTAGACGGAGTGCCCTAGGCTCTACGCTGCTCTAATGAAGAAGCCCTAGATGCAGGAGGAAAGGGAGATCTAGCACGGTGAAGGAGGCCTAACAGCAAGCCCTAACGCTGCCCTATGGAGAATCCCTAACGTTGCCCTATGGAGAAGTAATAATACACAGCCATGGAAATGAAGGCAGAAACCCTAGCTGCAGGTCTGAGGAGAAGAGATGCTCTCAATGTAGTTGCTATGCTGCCTAATGGAGATGGCACCTAAACGCTGTCCTAGAAGAAGTGCTCTACACATGGAATGCCCTTGCTGTCATGAAAGGAAAAGCCCTTATCCTATACACAGTCATGAAAGGAATACCATTGCTGTCATGGAAGGAATGCTCTCACACGTAAACGCTGAGATAAAGAAGCCACACCTTCAGCTATCCTTAATGCTGTTCTAAATAAGGATGCTCTATCTGCTGTTTGGATTGAATCACAATCATGAATGATAGATCCAAGTCTTATGATGAATGCTGTAACATTATAGACAGCATAGTATATGACAGCAAGATGTATGGTGCAGCAATGGTGCAGCAGTATGGACAGCAAGAAGTATGGTGCAGCAGTGGGACAGCAATGCTACATGGTGCTGCAATGATAAGCAATGGGACAGCAAAGGCAACTTGGTGAAGTATGGTGCAACAGTGGGACAACAATGCTACATGGTGCTGCAATGATAAGCAATGGGACAACAAAGGCAACTTGGTGCAGTATGGTACAGCAATGGTCAATGGCATATAGTGCACAACGGGACAGCAATGATACAATGGTACAACATGGGACAACTAGTATTTAGTGCAGCAAATTCATGGTGCTATTATGGTATGGCAAAGCACAACAGGACAGCCATGACATTGTGCAGCAGTGGCACAATGGTACAACAGCATGCAAGGGACAGCAAACTAACATTGGGACAGCTGTATGGTACTTAGCAGCAAGTACACCAAGCATGCAATGGTACAACAAGCATGCAAGGGACAACAAACAAGCAATGGGACAACTAACATGGACAACATGGTTCAATCATGACACATGCACAGCAGTACAGCATTAGGTGCAGCAGTGATAAAGTCCAGCATTGTGATGATGGGTGCAGAATGGTGCAGCACAGTGAGGTGTAGCATGATGACGAGATGCAACACGATGATAGGTGAAGGAGTCACCTTGGAGAATCAGTTGAAGCAGTGTGTCTTCAATTGATCTCATGTATCATTTTGTTAGAGATGATCTATGCTCTCATCTATATAAGTCAAAGTGTTGACTTCAGTTGTAAATGTACTATCTCTCTCTCTGCTGAATTATTGAAGAACATATAAGAGGAATTGATCAAGGGTTTCCCCACGTTGGGGTTTGTCCCTGGCTAGCGCCACATCTTGTGTCCTCTTGTCTTGGCTTGTCTTCTGTGATTTATATTTATGTTCTATCTGCAGTTTACTTTAATGCTGATGTGATTGCTAATATGGAAAAGATATTGAGCTAACTGTGAAAATTGAAATAAATTGCTCTAGCATAGAACATACCTAAACTTAACAGTTTCTTTGTTTTTCTTCCTTTTGATTCGTGCACTCCATCCTTCTCTGTCTGGGTATCCCTTATTGATTTAAGCTTCTTGATGATGTCTTTTGTACTCTGTTAGGTTTTCCTCTGCTGTTGCTTTGTTTGGTTTAGGTTAATTGCTCCTAGTGCTCTCTTTGTTTCTGTTTCCTTGTTGGAAATCTTCTTTCTTTCTCTCTCCCCATGATTATATTTTCCATGTGTCAGATGGTACATTTTTTTCTGTTCACATTATTTGAGGCCTTTAATTTGTTTATATTGGGATCCTCGTTTGCTATATTTGTTCCCCTTTTTTCTCATTCCTCTTTTTGTTTTCTCTCCCTGGAATATATCTGCGAATGGCTTTTTCACCTGGGTTAGTGGGTGGTTTAGTTTGTAGTTCCTCATCAAATGACCATGGTAATGACACATCCTACATCTGAAAGGGATTTTCTCATAAATGATTGTCTGGATGCATTATTCATCCTGGTATTCTAAGATCATTGGTTATGGTTATGTATTTGGTAGGTTCATCAACACAAACATTTGCATATGAGGTATACCTTTTTACTTTTCCTATCTCAGATGATTTGCTGTATATACCCAGTATATATCTGATATCTTCTAAGATCCCCACAATTCAAAAGTAAAGCCCAATCTATATTGGTGCTTTGGTGAAATCCTCTTTTTTTTGTTAATGACTCGAATCTCTTCGACAAGTATCCCATATGCAGCCCCAAGGAGCTTAAAAAGTGCGGTTCTCCCTTGAATTTTCTTTCAGTGTCCTCCATCCATGAGGAGATTGCCATGACTAAACCTTTACATATAACATAAAGTTGAACGAACCTTTTGCCTGCCATTTTACTGAGATCCACCATCAGAGGGTTTGTTCCGAAAGCCAGGACCCCATATTTCTGGATATTGCCATGTGGTCTTTCATATTGATATATTGCATGCCTCTTCCATCCTTGTGACGTGGTCTCCAGTCTTGGATTTTTTTCCTTCCTTTCCAAACAGCCCCTTGGGCATTTGGGTTTGAGATGGCCACACTACTGTCACAGTGTTGGTGTTAATTTCAACCACCACCTCCCTGTACGGAGGCTGGGTAAATTGGGGTCTTCCCCCACCCATCCTGCTTGAGAAGCCATTAGACCTCCAGTCCCTGCACACTGAAAAAAGTCCTAGTTCTCTCCTAACTGAAAGCACTCCCATTGGGGCGTGTTTCTCAAGGCACTTAAAAAATGTTTTTGTGCAAACTGCAAAGTGAATTCAAATACGTATGCTGGAAATGCATCCTTTTATCTTAGATGGAACTATCCTACAATGTGCAATCTTGTATTTGATGGATAGAAGAAATAAATAGCAGTTTTACTTAGCTAACGAATATTAAAGATTTTCTTTTCTCTGACCCGTAAATGTTAACTTGTTGGATGTTCATTAGGTTTTGTTAATCTAGCTTTCTGTTGCAATTTAGATTTTATGGACTATTTGATTTGCCTTTAGTACTTCCCCTACTTATTTTAGTAATTTCTGATGAATTTTTTCCTTTTCTTGACCATATTTAGCCGGTGAAGGACGATGTTATCATCCTGGGTATGCCTGGTCCATGGGCAGAGGACAACTGTGAAGCTTCTGACCCTTATACAACTAAAATAGGTGGCCTGCCGGTGAGTGACCAGTAGAAAAACTCAGTAATGAGCAACTGGATAGGGATTAATGATTTTTAGCTGTAAATTACTGGAACTCTTTTTCTCACTGCACTTTGCATATATTCATAGGACTGGCCAATGGCAGCGGAAGAAATCAATCGTGACTTGCTGAAGTGTGGTGTATGTGGGGGAGACCTTGGGCTTGTTGCACAGGTCTGTTCTATTTATACTCTTTTCTTCTTTACTTTGTTCACTGTTATACTTGTTTTTCGCATGATTCTGTTTGGGTTCTTCTTATTTGTTTTTTCCAAGCAAGGTTATAACTTGACATTATTTGCAGGTCTATGCTCCTCTTGAGACTGATACGCTTTACATTGAAGAGCGTACTCTCTTTATCTTTAGCTGTTTACTTCCAAATTGTGGGATCAGTCCACTCAGGTATTGCTCTGGAATTCTATTAATTTCCAGTAATTAGCGTCACGTGCTTTTCTAGGGCACTTCTTGGAGTCAACCTATTTGATATTTTTCTTGATAATCTTTATAATGTTTTGCTTTTAATTAGTCAATATTAGCCCTTCTTTTTTAGGAAATTTTATGATTGAAGTGCTTTTCACATTAATGAAATATCAACAGTAAAGTACCATTTTTGATGCTCTAAATTGTGCACTGCCTGTTTTCAGTTGGCGTACAATAAGGGTTCAGAAAGACACTCATGCAGAATCATCTCAATTAGGTGTTGTTAATGGAAGATCCATGTTAGAAGCTTCAAGTTCAAGTAGTCAGAGTACAACTAGCATACGGTCACCAGACAGGGCTACTGGTGAAGAACAACAGCAGAACTCCGATGTGGATGAATGGTGGGAAGATGACATGTGGAGGTCTGAAACAGATGGAGAGGATGGTGATGATTATGGGACACTGGAAATGCAGGAGCTTGGTAGGGCTTTGCAGGAAGCTGGCTACATGGCTGCTCACCCCCCTGAAAATCAGAATGGTGGTAGTCACTCTGTAGACGAGGAAGTTAATGTCATTGAATCTAGTATTGTGGAAAACAACTTGCCAGGTAACATATTTGGCTTCTTGGACAATGATAGTTATTCTTTTTTAGATGAGTGTCTATTTATTTTAACTAGTTTCATTTCTTTATGGTAGATTCGATGATCTTTGTAGAGGATATCAAGTGTAGCTCTTAATAATGAAGTGTGAGCTTTTCTTATGAACCCTTTTATGTCTAAGATGCTTGTTAACTTTGTATGTACGAAGGGGGACTTACACATTCCCTGTTTCACAAGGGAGAGGATGTTGAGAATTTGATAGGGCAATGATTATGATTAATTCTCTTTACTTGATAACTGCTTGTGGTTCCTTTTACCTATTAACTTTGTTGCTTATTATTATATGTGTGAAGCATCAAACAACTACCAAAACAAAAAGCACAATGACACAATATATAGGCTGCAAGCTAGGGCAAAACCTCTCCTCTTGAGAGGAAAACCCTTAAATCTCTTCTCTTCCTTATAGATTCTTCAATTGACGAATTCCAAGACCTTAAGATTGAGACCAATACCCTCCAAGACCAAGACCAACCTGTTTGAGTGATGTGCCAACTTCGATCTAGTCAAACGCAATCAAATTTCTTCCAGTAGCACCTTCTCAACCTTGTGTTGCAACTTGCAATATTTTTGGCCTCCTACTGCAGATTTGAAATTTCAGCCCCCAGTAATTGCTGCTGCCACACGTGAGAACTTCGATCTTCTTGTAGAGCCCTCCTCTAACGTTCGCTTGCCTTTCCTTGACCTCTGGAGCTTGAGAGAGACCCTTGGTAGCCTTCGCTTGACCTCCTTGCCTCCTTTTCTGAAAGATCTAACTTGTAGAAGGATGCCCTAGGTCAGATCAGAAACCCTAGTCTTCTTTAGCACGTGTGAGAGAGAAAGATAGCCCAAACACAAAAACTTCTTTGTCCTTCTTCTCCTTCGCTACCTCTTCCTTTTTCTGCCTTTGCTAGAATGAGAGATGAATGAGTGTCATCAAGGAGGACGAGTCCCCTTCTATATATAGCCTTCTTCAAGGGTGGACGTGGCTCTTTCTTTAGGCCGACTTGCCAGCTGCTAGGCCAACTTGGCCTTGGAGGGTTTTCTGACACTTTTAAAGACAAGAATATTTTTCTTTACAAGTTACAATGTGCCCAGTGAAGTCTTCAACTTATGACAATGGCTCTTTTGACTTCTTGACCTAGGACAAACCCTAGAAGCATTCAATGGTTGCTTGACCTATAAAATAAAAGACCTTGAACATGAAACCCATGCTCCAAAAACAATAATAGTAATTTATTTTATTTCATAATTTACAAGAATCAAAAATACATTTCATACTTACGAAGAATGAACCTAGTTACACATTTTTCAACACCCCCTTTTAACTAGGGAGGTATTCTTAAGAGGTATATGGACATTCTCAATCTGAAGAGATATCATAAGAAGAGTTAGATTGGTAACCCATTTGTCTAACATCATATCAACCAACATTGTCACATAGCAAGGACTTGACTAACAACTCTATCTCTCCACAAGATTAGAGCACAATGTTGGGGAGACAAATGATTTATAGACACCATCGTCATTGTCTCTCAATGTACATACTCCACTCAAGTATTCACCGAGTATGACCTTCTTTGGACTATTATTGTCTTGGATAGCTAGTCCTCAAAGAATATCGGTCCACAACTACTCTTATTTTGGATGCCCTATCACATCCTCAAAGAGTATCGAATGCCAAATGGTTACCCAATCCTCCACTCTGTCTTCCAAAGTGAAGACAAGAATGATGTGCCTATCTCTCCCTCTCAATTAGGGAGGATATATCAACCAAGCCAAGCTTGTCTTTCAAGTACACAAGCTTCTTGTTAGGAAGAGATTTTGTCAATATGTCAACTACCTGCTCACCAGTGGAGATATATTGTAGCTGCACAACACCATTTTGTACTAGCTCTCAAATATAGTGATACTTGTTGTTTATATGCTTTGTCTTTCCATGAAATACTGGGTCCTCAGACAAACGTATACAACTGGTGTTATCACAACGTATCACTGTAGTGTCCATCGGTCCTTCGAATAAGTCGGATAACAACTTCCTCAACCATACCGCTTCTCTGCTTACATCACAGGTTGCATCATAATCAACCTCAGCACTACTCAAAGCAACTTTGTCCTGCTTTCTGCTCATCCATGAGATCATAGAGGATCCCAAACTGAAGCATCCTCCTGTAGTGCTTTTTCCATCCTGCTCACTGCTTCCCCAGTCGGAATCTGAATATCCAATTAGGTGGATCATTCCTCCTATCGTATTTTAGGCAGTAGTGCATAGTTCCTTGTAGATATCTCAGTATATGTTTTGCTGCTATCCATTGATCATGCTTTGGCTTCACTTGGAATAGACTGAGAATGTTTACTGCAAAACATATGTTAGGTCGAGTGTTCACCAAGTACATCAGTGAGCCAACCAATTGTCTATATTTGGAAGGATCCACAGGGCTTGATTCATAACTCCTTAGTCTTTTCAAGTTTGTGATCATCGTAGTGGTCATAGGTTTGCAATCCATCATGTCAAACCTCTTCAACATCTTGATCACGTACTTTCCTTGACCTAGATAGACTTCATTAGGTCCTTGCCAGACTTCTAGTCCCAAATAGTAATGCATCAGCCCTAGATCCTTCATGTCAAATTTTGTTGCTAGTTGCTTCTTACATTATTCAATTTGACCTTCTACACCTGTTAAGAGAAGATTGTCTACATACAAAAGAATGATTACAGGTTCTCCATCTACAACCTTGATATAAAGGTTCAGATCAACAAAGCTTTTTGTGAAGCCTATTCTTTGACGATATGCATCCATTCTAGCATACCATGCCCTTGGTGCTTGCTTGAGGCCATATAATGATTTCTTCAATCTGCAAACATATGCCTTTCTGTCTTTAACTTCAAATCCCAAGGGTTGCTCTATATAGACTTCCTCATCAATTGTGCCCTTCAAAAATGTAGTCTTGACATACATTTGATGGATGTTCCATCCTATCGATGCTGCTAGAAAGACCAATGAATGAATCGTCTTCTACCTTGCTGTCGGAGCAAATGTCTCGTCATAGTCGATGCCTTCTTGTTGGGAGAAGCCCCTAGCCACAAATCTTGCCTTATACTTATCTATACTTCCATCTGCCGCATGTTTGATCTTGTAGATCCACTTGGAAGTTACCACAGATTTGTCTTTGGGTCTAGGTACAATTTCCCAAACTCCATTCTTCATTATGGATTGATACTCTTCATTCATGGCATCCTTCCATTCCTGATGGTTGACAACTTCTTCAAAAGTGGATGGTTCTGCTTCCATTAGTTTTGTCATGTATGTAGCATACCCAAAATATCTTTTGGGTTCCTTGCTTTCTCTAAGTGAACCTTTTGCTGTCCCATGACCTTTTGCATCAAGTAATGCACACTTCAACCAATTTGGTCTCTTTCTTGATTCAGGGAGGACTACAAGTTGAATGGGTTCACTGGGACCCTCATCTTCATGATGAGATTCTTCTTCCCTGTTAAATTCTTCTTCAAATACTGGAAGTTTTTTGTCATCAGAGTCCATGGGAAGTTCCTTAGATTTCTTGAATGCAATACTTTCGTCAAATATGACATCTCGACTTACTTCTATATGGTGTCCTTATGTAGATTCTATAAGCCTTAGAGGAGTTGTTGTAGCCAACAAATATTCCTCTCATGCCTGAAGGATCTAGCTTCTTTCTTTTATCCTTTGGTATATGAATATATACGAGACACCCAAAGATTCAGAGATGATCTACAATAAGCTTCTTCCTAGTGAATACTTCTTCGGGAGTCTTGTTGTCCAGTGATCTGTGTGGACTTCGATTTTGAATATATACTACAGTCTTTGTGGCTTCTCCCCACAGAAATTTTGGTAGATCTTGATCATGTAACATTGCCTTTACACATTCTTCAATGGATCGGTTCTTTCATTCTGCAATTCCATTTTGTTCGGGATTATATGGGACGATCAACTCCCTCTTAATATCTGATTCCTTACAGAATGCTATACTCTCCTTGGATGTATACTCTCCTCCATTATCGGATCTTAGTATCTTGATTCTCGTTCATGTAAGGTTCTCCACTTCAGCTTTGAATTCTTGAAATTTTGTAAATACTTTGTCCTTGGTTTTCATTAAGTAAACCCAGGTCTTTCTTGAATGATCATCTATAAATGTGACATAATATAGATGACCTCCAAGAGATTTAGGAGTCATAGGGCCACATACATCGAAGTGAATGAGATCCAAGATTTCTTTTGACTGTGAAGCACTGCTTCCAAATGGTCTCTTGGTATTCTTACCCAATGCACATCCCTTACATACTCCTTCATGGTCTTCTTTTAGTTTAGGTATTCCATCTACTATGGAACTTAGAGTTGGGAGGATCTTGAAATGAAGATGACCAAATCTTCTATGCCATAGTTCACATGGGCTAACTTCAATGTGAACCAATGCTTGAGCTAGAGGAGATATCAGCTTGTAAAGTCTTCCTTCTCGAATACCAATTACTCTAGCATTTTCTATGCTTGAGTTTTTACTCCATACAACAACTTTTCCATCAATGAAAGCTACTCTATCACCCTTATCCTCTAGACTTGAAATGGAAAGTAAGTTCTTATGCAAACCTGGAACAAATAGGATGTTGTTGAGATGAATGCTGCTTCCATTCTCCAACTCTATAGAGGTTGATCCAATGCCTCTCATGGGATAGCTTTTGTTATCTCCAAGTTCCACTGAATAAGAGGACTTTCCCTTTGATAAGGTCTTCAATTGTTTGTGATGACCTGTCATGTGCCTAGATGCACCACTGTCAATTACCCAAATGCTCTTGTCATGGAATGTGTCAGTGAGTGTTGAGAAGAGACCTTCATCCTTTACTTCGATTACTTCCTTTGTAGCGAATAAGAGACTCCATGCTTGATGTTTTTCTTGAGATAGCTTGCTACCTTTGAACACTTCTTGATGAAATTCTTCAATGTGTTGGAGATCTTCATGATGCCCTTATCCAACCTTAGCTATGATATTGTGTTGAGAATTTGATAGGGCAATGATTATGATTAATTCTCTTTACTTGATTGTAACACCCTCATCCCATATCTACCTAAGTAACCAACCAACCGGGGTAAATATGCAATGAGAGGCCACTATAATGGGATTCAACCTCCTAGGTGACCTCAAGGAAGTGGAATCGAGGGAAACACACCACACAAACCTTTCACATTAGCAACAGATGTCCTAGGAGCCATCCCAACGACTTAGGTAACCAACCCCTGAGACCAACTGAAGTTTTAGTGCATCAAACCCTTGGATGCTCCCTTGATATGGACAAGGGTGTGTTTGGGAGGCTCCAATCGGTCCCACAACAAGGCATGGGTGCGTCTAGGACTTTTTTCCCTAGTGCTGTGCCTACGACTTCGATATTTGTGACACTTTTTCAGGCCTAGAGCCCAGGTCACTGCCTAGAACTCCATGACACTTTTAGAACGAAAAGATAACAACAAAATAATGATACAAATGCAATTACTTGAACAAGGACTGACTAGACCCCTACTAGCCATGACAAGCATTTCGTCGAACATGTCACAAATATGTAATCTACAGGGTTAAACAACAGATTTGAGCATAGGGGTCTCATACTAATTTGAGATTCATTATGAGGCATTGTTTCCTTGGATCATTAGTTGCATTATCATCTATTAGGTCATAGATACATTGTTCATTCATTTACAAATCAAAACATGAGGAGAGCCATACATCATCACTGTCATAAGACATGCTTATAACCAACATAATAGCAACGGAAATATCAATGATACATTAGCCATAGAATCCACATATAAACCAGTACATTTACACATAAAATACCAAGGAAAGAACCTCTTGTTAATGAATGCAAAAGCCAACCCGATATGGGACTACCACATTCCACTCGACCATAGATTGGTTGAGCCAAATCTCTCTTCAACCAATCACCCCTGTGCCATATTCCAAGCATGAATGTGGGACTCAAACCAAAAGAACCTACCAGGGCATGCCGAGGCTAAACCACCTCAACCTCATCAATAGAAACCAAGCTTTACCACAATCCATACCGGACCACTAGGCCAAAACAATAAACATGTAATAACAAGATTTACCATGATCTCCACTAGATCACTAGGCCAAGACAAGCATGGATGCCACCGGAATTCTCCACCTATATCGTGAGGAATTTTCCTGTCTCCTAGTCTCAAGGCTTTACCACAATCCACATCGAATCACTAGGCCCTAACCGAGACTCCACTCTCAAGGGTTAACTGTATATTCCATCTTGGGATTACTAGCCCTGATGGAGAGCACCCACCTCTAGGCTTTACCATATATACCGCCATTCACCGGTCAAAGATTCTTAGGCCGACCGAGGCAACACAACATTCGGCTTTACTGCAACTCACAATGCGGTTCAGGGGTTACTAGGCCATGTGTTCTTTTATTCAGAGATCCACCTCACTCAGCTTCGAATCCATCTGGCAATCCAGCTCAACCAAAACATGAGAACCCCATCACACCATGGCTATCCGGAAATGGCAAGGCTAGGCTGAAAAACATTGTCACACTTGGAAAAACCCATGCCAATGACAAAAAGAGAACCAAGAACACACATGCAACACCATGCATGCCAAATATAGCAAGGAAACCACACATGCAAATCGATACTTGCAAAGAATCCTGTTGTAGCTGCTTGATCCTACTCTTCCTTGCTTGATCTCTGCTTCCTCTTTGCCTCCTTTGCATTTCTTGATCCAATGCTGAAATGCTCCAAGAAAATTCTAAGTGTCCAAGAGTGAGAGAGAGAGAGAGAATAATGAGAGAGTTCCAAAATTGAACTAATAACTGGTTACATTGACCAATCCTGAGCAAAAGCTTGAGCCAAAACTTGCCAAATGATCCTCAAAAGCATTTTTATCAATGAGGCCTCTATTTTTTTAATTTCCATTATTTTCCTTCATTTTCCTCCTCACAGGCAACTTGTGACCTTTCACCTTTCTTTTCTCCTAATTTCCATTATTTTCATAAATAAAATGCCAATTAATGCCACTTGTCTTTCCAAAACCTTTGCCATTGCCTTTGTCAATTTCCTTTAGCCATAATAACCGAAATGAACACCCACTAGGATGTTTTTCCTACCATTCAGCTTGGAATACGTGTCCCATGATCTCGGTCTTATATTTTTTTTACATGGGTTTTTTTAACCAGGGCTATTACATTGATAATTGCTTGTGGTTCCTTTTTACTTATTAACTTTGTTCCTTATTATTATGTGTGAAGCATCAAACAACTACCAAAACAAAAAGCACAATGACACAGTAGGGCAAAACCTCTCCTCTTGAGAGGAAAAATCCTTAAATCTCTTCTCTTCCTTATAGATTCTTCAATTGATCGAACCTAGCTACACATTTTTCAACAGAGGAAAGGCATATGATAAATGCCATCTCCAAGTGATGGACTGATATATCTGATATTGCTCACCAACTAAGTCACATGACACGTCCTCCAAGGTCCCCTGTCCCGTATTTTACGTGTCGGACACGAAAACGGCCCTAAAACGTGTCGAAAACGTTTTTCATCGTGTCCTGTAAAATGTAAAACGTATTCACTGGTTTTCGTCGTGTCCTGCATCTGGAAAACGCGTATTCCGTTGATAGAAAATGTTGCCTACATAAGGTGCAATTTTTTTTGAAAGAAACAAATAATTTTTGAGTGGGGCAACTTAATGATCAAGTCTAGGCCCTAGTATTGATATGCTATTCATGGTAATGTTAAATTCTTAAAGTAAAAGTGACATTCTCCTTAATCTTCATTTTCATCCTTTTACTTAATTTTTTACATTACCATGAAATGACTCAGGATGTTTGAGAGTGGTTCCGGCCTCATTGGATTTCATATGGAGAAAGTAGAATTTTAGATTTCATTCAAAATGCAGCAAACTTATCAGTTTTTCAGGATTTTAGGATTGGGAGATTGTAATGTTTCCAGGTGACACCACCTGCCCGGGCTACCCCTGCCACCAGTAGAGGACGTGGTCTACCTCCCATAGCTCCTACTTCTAGTTCTTCAGCTTCTAGAGCATAACAAACTCCACTGCCAACTCCACCAGCACCAGCATCTACATCTAGAGGGAAAGGGAAAGCTGTGGCATTTTCTTGCAAGAGGGGCAGAGGAAATCAATAGGATTAGACTTTAGTTATTTTCTTATGTGCTTGTAAGTTGTACATGAACGATGAACATTGAATATTCAAGAATCAAGACCAAGCATATCACATTCTAATTTCTAAATAGTAAATTTTGATTCTATTTATTTTTTTAAAGTGAACTATGAACTTTGAGAAGTAATTATATTTTAATTTGATTAGATAAGCTGCAACCTGCAATTTAATATGGATAAAAAACTATATCTCGTTATATATATATATATATATATATATATATATATTTATTAAATATATGTAAAACATGTCCCCCGTGTCCTGTTTCCAGGTCGCTGCGTTTCGTATTGAATACTCGTATTTACGTGTCCTCCGTGTCTCGTGTCCTCGTGTCATGTGACTTAGCTCACCAAATATAAGAAATAATGATAAATATGCCAATTGGCCATTTTCTTGTTAAGACAAAATTAAGCAAGATATGACATTTAAACTTAATGATGAACTGATATATCTGATACTGCTCACCAATAGAAGAAAAAATGATAAATATGCTAATCGGCCATCTTCTTGTGAATAGAAAACTGAGCAAAACATGACATGTAAGATTAATTTATGTAAACATAACACTGTTTGCTGAATCTCAAGCACCTGGTGAATTTAATGTGTCATTTAGGTAAAAATTTATTGGCACAGAATTAGTTAATGTGTGAGCGTGTGTATTTGAATAGTATACGTGTGTTTCAGTCATGACATTTAGCTAGAGATATTTTTGCATAATTTGTTGCTCTTTCCTAAACTAGATGGCAAGATTTATCATATTTTTTGTGATTTTTTTTTGAATTACCTTGTTGCAAAATCTGAACACAATCACGAACCAGGTCACTACTTGGCACATAAGTAATAAAATTCTAAATTCACCTTGTATATATTTAATCTAGAGGATGCTTCCTTTAGGCCTTAATGAGCCGAATATCCACTGCCTATTAAGAAGTGGGACAGTGTTTAGCAATAAATGGCATGTGACTTTGCTTGACTAAATGGCCACATGATGGTTTGAAGCCCCACCTAACGGGAGCGCACTAGCCCACGCAGAAAAACATGTTACATGAGGGAGACAAACCTTGCTGGGGGCTACAATGACACCCCACTTTCATTGATCCAGCAAGCCCCCCCTTGTCTACCTTTGTATAGACTTAGAGATTGGAAAAACATTCAGTCAAGACTTAAAAAAGAGGATTGTAATCTATCACACGGAACTATAGTTCCTCCTTTGTAATGTTGAGATTCAAAAAGGAAAGGAAGCAGAGAATCTAATGGAACCAAAAAAAAATTCAAATTTTGCAGTAACTCAATCACAAGTGTGCCAAAGAGAGAACCTAAGTGCACTAGAGGGAGAGGGAATATGTCAAATGTATACATGCATTACACAAGTAATGCACAAGTAGACATAAAAGAAAGAGCCAAGGATATAGGTGCCCTTAGGCAGGGAACAGTCTAGAAGAGAGATCAAGAAGATCACAATATGAGCTGATGATGAGAGCTTGAGTTGTGTATTTATTCCACAACTCAAGCGAGGTGTTTTTGCAAGAGGGGTATGTGGGCCTACAAAACAAGGGCACACACCCCAAGCGGGTTGTTGAGCCTACTTATCAAATTTGACTAGGTCAGTCTTAACCATGTATAGTAATATAATAGAAGAATAAAGAATTATGGCCTTAACCATGAGTACAAGTAATAACGATACATTATCCATGCCCATATGTACAAATTACACCCTTAGTGGTAATTACACATAATGATGATACATGAGCCATGGCCATATCTACTGATTACACCCATAATTACAATTGACCCCTTTGAGCTAAACATGGGACCTCAGAGAAGTCGTTACAATATAAGATAACAAAATTTACTTCCCATTGTAATGCTGAGAAGACGGCTAGATTACCCCCCTTGAACTCAAGTCTACCCCTTTAGAAAGTCATCAAGATCATCAATTGTTGAGATTGAGCTAAGTTTCTTGCTGGCCCCCTTTCTCACTAAGCAAGAAGGGCTCAAGGTGGAGGAGATTCTTCTTGATATCATGTGGATGGATTAGCAAGAAACTATGTTGTATCAGTGAGAGTGGAGATAGCTCACTTATGCATAAACCTTGACCTATCTAACAAAAGAGTAATTGGTGTATGATAATCATGCAAGGTGTCGACCTCATCATTGGTAATGGAGTTGATCTATTAGGAGCATGTGCACACTGCAACATGAGGACTAGATGAGTCACGGATAACAATATTGTCATCATTAACATGAGGATTGGATGAGTCACTATCAAGAGTATCCTCAAGGAGTGAAGAGACATTTATAATAGGAAGACTGGATGAGTCATCTATAGGGTCAACATAAGCCATAGGAATTTGCTGAGATGTTGTGGGAATATTTGAGAGAGTACTCATACAATGAGATAGAATTGACCTCATACTTTAGAGAAGAGTTCATTAAAACACACAATGAATCATCTAGAAGAACTCCTGCATGGTGATGAGAAGCAACATGATGCATATAATAGTGCTGAGATCCATTTGAAGAATCTTTTGAAAGAATTAATGGAAAGATCTTGGTGGACTTGTTGACCATTCATGTGTCAACTACCCTATAGGAGAGTACATTTCAGAGCAGCCAATTTTTTGTTTTATTTATTTATTTTTTACAGATTTCATCATCATCATGCAACTTCTGGTCATCATATTCTGTTCCAAATTCTACATTCCTTCGGGGTCACTGTAAAAATGTTATAGTATGATGAAATTGAGTCATGTAACACATAGGTAATTTGCTAGTGAGTTTCACTCTAGGGAGTTTTTTTTCCTTAGCTAATTATTTGTGTTTTTCAACTGCAAATAATTGGTTAAGTTTTTCTCCCAAACATACCCCAAAGCTAGAGTGGGGCTTGATGGTGAAGTCTTAAGTGAGTCCTAGTGTATAGAGTCGATGTATAAAGTTTCGCAGAATTTGGTTGTGTTTAGAGGTCACTTTTTTAATTGTCAAATTTCCCCTTTTAAACGGGATTTTTATGTAATATTTGATGTAAAGATGTAAAAGGTGATGTCTATAGAAGTTCTAGGGGGTATGAGTACTTAAAATTACACCTCAACCCCTAAACTTTCTATCTAGACACACTTTGAGGGTGGAAAAATATGTTTAAACCCCTCTAGAGTCATTATTTTTATTTTCTGGCAAAAAATGGCAAAATAATTAGCCGGAAAATGGTCAGAAAATTAAAATAAAAGAAAAATAATATTCTCTCCGAGTGAAAAATTAAAAAAAAAGGATGCGCATTTTTAAAGAAATGAATCTCCACAAATCAAACAAGGAAAAATCCCAGAAAATTTCGTTAGGCCAGAAAAAAAAAATTATTCAAGGAAAATCAAAATTTTTATTCCAAGGTGGTTAAATTGAAGGAGAAAATTTCGAGGAAAAATATTTTTTGGTCCGAGATCAGCTCCATCTTCAAGGAATTTGATTTTTTCCCTCTAGATCAAGGGACAAGATTGTTTTGACATGGATCGAGCTTCCAACTAGCTGTTCTATTCCAGTATCATGTCAAATTTGTGCAACTTCTTGGACCCAGCTGTGTTCACTTGGAGAGGGATCTAGATCTCTCATTTTTTCTATAAATTGAGCTCAAAGATCCTTATTGGTGTATAGTTACCGTGCACCATTATTTGGACTGGGGAGACACTTTAGATTGGGCAGATCTAGTGGATTCTTGTTTGAACCACTAGACTTTCTTCGCACAGTGCTGTCCCAGAAAATTGGTGGAACATAGGATTTTTGTCCCTGAATCTCACTTTTCCTTTGGCACATGTTTTATTTTGCCCCTTGAAAATACTGATGTTTGTCCTCGAATCACTTGTGAGAAGAAAGTCTAGTGGTTCAAATTTTTTAAAAGTATGTAGAAAATTGAAATTCTCTTGTTTGATCAGATCTTGGGCACTTGGGGACATTCTTGTTTGAATCAACCAACTACTCAGGGCATAAGAGCTAAGAACCCATAGTGGGATTTCTCAAAGACTTGTCATTCAAAATTTTGAGGGAGTTTTCTTGCCATTTGCTCCACAAAAAAATTATTTATCTTCAAATTTCTCTTATCCTAAAGTGCTTAATTGAATAGATCTGCTAATATAGAGGTATCATATTCTATTTAAGGATTGGAGTTGTGAATATTAGAAATTACAGAAAATGTAGGGAATCTATTGTCAAATAGAAGCCAACTTTGGTAAAGTGGGAGGAATTGGGGGACACGTTTCCCCAATAGTGGAATGTCTGGGAATTCCCTTCCCCCCTAGAAGGGGGATGTCTAGGTTGCCCCACCCATAGTTTAACTTTTTGTGCAAACAGCCTGTGAAGATAGAACAAAGATGGGGGTTAGAGATTTGAGGAGTCTGTGACCTTGGTAATTGATGGTAATATTGACATTCTCCTTCATCTTATTAGTATATTACCTTTTCTAATCCTTTTACTGAAATTTTTAATATTACCATTAATTGTTTCAAGGTGTTTGAGAGTGGTTCCAACCACATCAGACTTCATTTGGAGAAAGTAGAATTTCACATCCCATTCAGAGTTCAGCAGGCTTAACAGTTTTCAGGATTGGCAGGGTTATAGTGTGTCCACTGGATTGCAAAGTGATGAATTGTTGTTGTTGGGATTTTATCATTGCTATTTTTATTTTTGTAATTTTAGAGATGGGGACCCCTCTGCCATGAAATTCAATGCCACACTGTCCCCCCTGAATTTACCTAGAATTTTGGGGGTGCTTCCACACGTCAACCTTGTGCGTCTCCCTGCTCCCATGCTCTGCTGTCCCAGAAAATTGGTGGACCATAGGATTTTTGTCCCTGAATCTCACTTGTCCTTTGGCACATGTTTTATTTTGGCCCTTGAAAGTACTGATATTTGTCCTCGAATAACTTGTCCTTTTGGCACAGGCTTGTTTGAGATCTTTTATGGAGGTCAGAGGGTTATCCCCACAGGTTAAGAAGATCTTCAAACAGAGATATTACCATTGATTAGAGATCAAGGCTCTTTAGAATCAGTTTCAAATATATAGTGTTAATTTTAGTAGTCTCTCCCTTTTTTTAATGCATTGTTGTAGTGGAGCTCACATTATTGGAGAACCTTAAGTGGTATATACTATGGAGCATTCTTGCAGCCAGCTGACTAATCTTTTTCTGTAGTTGGACAGATTCAGCCATGTTTCCTAGTCCCTGAATCCTTGCTAGATATTAACACTTCAAATTGATGGCTATTGATTAATCTGTTGTTTGTCTTTACCGTTAAGTTACTGGATCTGGATTTGGATCGAGGTTAAGAATTTTATTCAATGGTTTGGATACAATATGGCCCAAGACAATAACCTTTCATCAATATACATACAGTACAAATCAATATGC
Organism: Pinus tabuliformis; assembly: GCA_031772625.1. Taxonomy (NCBI): domain Eukaryota; kingdom Viridiplantae; phylum Streptophyta; class Pinopsida; order Pinales; family Pinaceae; genus Pinus; species Pinus tabuliformis. The sequence continues at coordinate 594,840,152 of CM062804.1, forward strand.
TCATGCCAAAGCCCATGAGAAAGTCACTCAGCTGTCAAAATATGCCAACTGCAGGCAAGTTTATAGCTTTGCAATGCATATATATCTTGCCCCTAAAACAGAGAGCAGGCCGATGTAACAGTGTACCTCATGTCAATATCTGTACAGTACAAATCAATATGACCATGTCCAAGCCCATCAGAAAGTCTCCTAGCTGTCAAAATACACAACTGCAGGCAAGTGTTTAGGTCTGCAATGCATATCTTGCCCCGAAAACACAAGCCGGGCCTCCATAACAGTGTCTTGGGCATTAAAAATTCCAGACTACACCTATGTAACAGCTTGCTAGCCACATATCGGAATTCTGCATTAACTTCTGGACAAAAGTCAAATCTTTGTAACAGTTGCTCAAGACAATACAAAAATGGCAATGTATAAATGCGGAACAGGCTTCTATATCAACTGGCCGGGCATGAGAACAAAAACGTGGATCAGACTTGAGAATCAGATTTCTGGGCATGAAAATCACAGACTAGATCTGTATGTCATATAGCTGGGTATGAATTATGCTTATGCAAGTCAGGCATTAAAACTGATCACTGGCACAATTCAGACCATGCTGGGCTTGGGAAATAAAAATCAGACCTAAATACAAAAGTTTCAAAATCACATCGCTGAACATACAAAACTCTTCGCTGCAATAATCCAGACTGATACTTGGCAAAACATGAGAAACCCTTCTACTTACAGTGTAAGATGATGCTTTGCTTTGGTGCTTGAGTATGAAGGTTATCCTCGTTTTTTAGGAGTTGAAAATTCACCTTTTCTGCTGGATACTGCATGAAATCTTTACCCTCGATGTATCCTGGTTGGATCTGGATGTGAAATGGGGACCCACAGAACCTGAAAGGAAGGACTAACAAATCCAGCAACTTAGCCTTGATGCAGTCTTTTATATTCGAAGTTGCGTAGGATGTACAATTCTATAATCGCGAAGTTTTGCTAAATATCTTACAGGCTACTAATTCTTCTTCAAGCTAGTCATTTCTTTTATTTGACTATTGGAGTTCTTTCCTTTTTGATACCCCAAATTTTTGGTTATTTACTGAGTTGTATATATATTTATTTCTGACGATAGACTTTGTGCTTTTCAAAACAGTATTTCAATATAGAATCACTCAGGGAATTGTGTTTGTGGTTGGTTGCAGTGCTTCCTTGTTTTTATATTTACTCGCAAAATGAATCACATCCATCTCGTGGCAGCAGGGCCGTATTAGCGTTGCATGCCTCTGTGGACTTTGAAGAAAGACACAATTATGGTTATGAAGATGTATGCGAGGAAGATTGGAAAGGAGAGGAATATGAACATGGCAGGGCCTTGAATGCAGACCGAACCTATCTCAAGTTCAAGAAAAGGCTAGATTGCTACCCAGAGCAATGCTTCAGGTAGTAATCAGAGTATGATTGTTACCTCCTTCGAAAATTGTTGATAGATTCTATTCAAATCATGGTATACAGTACTGTTTCTATAGAAGAAGTATAACATTATTTTTTCTAACTATGTTGGTAAATTTGCAAAGATTTTTTCAATTGCATTAGATACTAAGTGGGTGGTCTGTTCAAACTTCAGATATTGCCATGGAGGGCAACCACTGTTGGCAAATAAAGATCAAGGAGATCCTGGTGTTTGTCCGTTGTGTGGAGGACCAAGAATCTATGAGATGCAGTTAATGCCTCCTCTTCTATATTACATGCAGCAAGCTTGCAAGGATTCGTCTTCAATCTATTCAGCTAATAATTGGGAATGGCTAACAATTTTTGTATATACATGTGCACAGGTATTGCCAGCCATTTGTGTTTATGGTTTATTTTGCAGTTGAATACCATCTGTGCAGTCTATTAATGTAATTTCATTGCAGAGTTGTGTGGGGGCAACAGGAAATAACGACGGAGAAAAAAAATGGTTTGTAGTAGAGGAGGCCACCATTATTCAATACGAAACCTGACTTTACATGGACAATCTCGAATTTGTAATCATTTTTTCTGAAGGAATCTGGCAGAAGCCATTTTCTGTCGATGGGGCTCTGGTTTCCCCAAAAAGAATCGATTTTCTACTGGGAGATAATTTTTTCCCACAATATTGCAATCAAAATGTCTGCCTCAGATCTACTGACTTGAATTTTCCTGTGAGGGTGGTCATGAGTGGTCATGGCTGCAATGGAACTATATGCTAGATCTTTCAGCATTTTCCTAGTCAGCAAGAGGATGCTTAATAAAGTTTAGTATTTGTGTACCGTATTTAGCAGAACATTTTAATTAGGACTATTGAAACCAGATAGAATAAATGGTTTTGAAGGTACATGTTAGCACACTTTTGGGTTATCTGGAGGAACGCGGATATAAAATATATGATTATGAGGGTGAATTGGGTTTGCTCTTGACGAATAAAAGCTGATCATGAAGCTTATGTAATGAGATTGGAGGAGAACATGTTAAAATTATTTTATTTCTTGAACCTATTGAATATTGAAGAACCATATTGGCTTTGAGTTTAGGTTTTTCTTTTCTTGTTATGACCTCTGATTTGTATCCAGTGTATACAATGAATTGTTTGAGAATGCTGTTTGGGGATGGTGTAGACAGGGTATTGTCTTTTGTCATATCCATTGGCTTAGGTCCAAACATTTTCACAAGGTAATGGGGATAGATGTACACGTAGCACAGACAGGGTGTTGTCTTTTGTGATATCCATTGGCTTAGGTTCAGGCATTTTCACACAGTAATAGGGATGGATATGTATACGTAACATATTCTGTATCGTGTTTATTAGTGTGGGATGTATCTGTGATTTGGATTTTTAGGTTTTGGAGTTGGCCTGTTAAACTTGCATTTCACAAGTAGGATCTGTCCCATGTTAGTCTCTAGGAAGAATTCACCGAGAAACAAAAAACTGGAATAAATTTCTAGTTCAGTGATAGAAAATCAAGGATATATGTTAGAAATGGGGTGGAAGTTATTGAGAAGTCACTGCTTGACGAAAGCAAAATTTGGTTGTATTCCATAGGAATTCCGATGTTAATTACAGGGGTGTCAATAATCTAAGGATTCAAGTGATCACTAACTGTTTTCATTAGTAAGGTCTTTTCACTGTTCAGAACCTGGGGATGAATTTTTCCTCAAAATAGTTGATTGACGTGACTGTTCATTCAGTTATCATGCCCTTGGGTTGTCGTTAATCTTCTAGAGTATCTCCTGTAGAAAACTTCATTTTCAATAAACATTACATGCTTACATCAGTTCTTCTCAAATGAAAAGATGGTCAGGGAGCTCTAGGATTGCCTGTGCCATGCATACATGTTTGTTCACAATAATCTTATACGAGGCAAGTTCTATGCTCTCTAATTTCATCTGGAATTACATAGATATTCAAAATGGCAGAGAATCTTTTTCAGTGTCTTCACAAATAGGAAGAAGCGTAGTGCATTTGAATCATTAGAGAAAATAATTTCATTCCCATCAGCTCTATATTACCCTTAAGTCATTTCTGACAATTGCAGTTGGAAGAAGGGTATGTTGGCTAAGACTGTTGATGTGAAACTTAGCTTGATTCCTGTAGAGCGGTGGTAAATGGCCAAGCGTATCTCATTGACCTTAGCTGTGATATTTCTCCTGTAAAGAAAGTTCGCCAGAATAAAACGTATGATTTGGGTCATGGGCCTTTTTTATTTATTATTATTATTATTTGTCATTCCACAGAGCAATGTATGTTGATATCAGCCTAGCACAAATGATTTTTGATTTAAATTTTTAATCGTTTGGTGGTATTTACATTTGGATGATGCTTTTGAGTGGGTGTTTGTCAAACTTAATACACTGTGATGTGTAATGTTTTTTTGACAATATTTTACATCTGTTTAAATTCAATTTAACTTGGGATCTGGGAAGTGTTGAAACTTATTAAATTCACTATGTGATGTTATTTTGGCAATATTTTACATCTGTTTAAATTCAGTTTAACTTTGGATCTGTGAAGTGTTGAAAGAGATTAAATTTGTTGAGGGACAATCTTTAACTTATACACTAAAAGAAAAAACTTGTACCTCAAGGGATATTAGCCCTCTGTGCTTTGTTAAATGCATAGATCTATTGGATTTAGTTTTGAGCCCTCTTTGCTTTGTTAAATGCATAGATGTATTGGATTTAGTTTTGATCTTAATTATTAAAATGCTATCATCACCAACATTGTATTCTATAGACATTGAATGCCATGAGAAGGTTATATGATATCACCCTATTCCACACGTTTATATGGCGTGTTACTTGTTTATGTTATTTAACTATTCATATCCATGTGGCCTGTTATCTGTGCATGTTATTTGAATACCAATCGCTGTTAAAGAGGAGATAATGAATAATATGTTATTTAACTGTTCATATCCATGTGGCCTGTTTTCTATGCATGTTATTTGAATACCAATCGCTGTTAAAGAGGAGATAATGAATAAGGCTGGTCAGCTGAGAGGAGGTAAAAAGCTCAAGAGGAGGAAATTCGAACATGTGTAATCTAAAGAAATCATTGAGTTCAGGGAATTTAAACGTGTATATTGGATATCCGATATTATCATTGTATACAAATACTATTTTGTAAGGGAGCAATGCATAGGATCTAAAATGAGGGGTATAATTGGTACTAAACTCTTTAATTACCCTGGTGGAAGGAAGATATTTGTTATTCAGAATCATTATGTAATTAAATTATTTTTTAATTTTTGAAGTTGACCTTTTTATTTATAAAGTTTAAAACTTCCATGGATCAATAAGAAGTGAAATACATGATATATCATGATTCTTTTTTTTGGCATAGTGTTATATATATTGATAGGAACATTGCTGAGATGTATGATACTGAGAATAGCAAAGGAGACAGATGAATAGAAGAAATAATTGCAGAGGTGAATCACCAAAATTGGGGCCTGTACTTGGAGTGATCTTTCTTTTCTTTTTCGAAACCTTGATCCAACCTTCTAAAGGCAGGTTTATCAAAGCAATCTGAAGATTATCATTTTGTGTTGAAGGGGATTCCTTAACAGAGTCTGAAGAAGTCGACTCATGAGCTCATTTCAATACACCTGAAGAAGCATTATTATTCACTATCGCTATGCTTGCTGAAGGAGCATGGTTCACAACATGAACCTTGTCCACCGAATGGATCTCATTATCAGATCCTTCATCATCCTTGTCCAAAGCAAAGGAGGCCTTGCTCACCATGAGAGGGTGGTTGCAGGGCTTCCAGCTTTTAGCTTTTGGAATTTCGAATGTTCCACTTTTGGTGAGATTTGATGAAAGGGCAAGAATTTTGTAAATGGCCTGTTTGACAACAGAAGTGGCAGCGAAAAGTGGTATTCTCATATTCCAGAGCCAGAGTCTAGTGAAAATCACCTATTTTAAAAATGATTTGTTATGGTAGCCCTTTACTAATATCGGTTTCCACACAGATTCTGTCATATGTGTAAAAGCCAAGTTGCCCACGAGAGGCATCCATTGCAAGGAAACGACCTAGGGAGTCTCCAATGCCTTGAAAGATTGAGTAGTGCCACAAATGAGTAGGCAAATTAGGAAGCTAGACCCATAATGGAAGCTTGGTAATCATTGTTGTGGAAGGGTCAAAATCCAGAAACCAAGGGGTTAGGAACAATCCAACAATGCCATTCTAGGGCCCTTTAGATAAAACTTTTTGATAATATTTTGATTCCACAAATATCACAATGAAGAAGCTTTTTGAGCATTAAATAACCTTGCAAAATTCCACAAATATCACAATGAAGAAGCTTTTTGAGCATTAAATAACCTTGCAATTCTTGGTCCATGAAGAATGAATTCATTGGTAAAAATCGAGCAGGGCCATAAACCATTAAAATGACATATTAGGGCTGACTCTTCATAAAGTTGATGGAGATCCTCAAGATTAGGGTGAGAGATTACCAATGAGAGGAATTTCTCGCATTTTTCAAATAGAAACGACCCAAGAGTTGCCTAGGACTGAGTTGCGTTAGGGGAGGGCTAAGCATGGACCACACATCTTTATTAGAAAAAACCCGAGAGGAGGAAGGCTTACCCACAACCCCCCTTAAAAACGAAGAGCCATAAAAACAATGACATCTTTACCAATGTTATAGACTGAAAGAGGGGAAGCATCATTCAACTGCATACCTTTGAGAAACAGGGTTTGCCTGACAAAGGGAATACCCACTTGGAGCTCTAGTGAAAACTTGAGGTCCCAAACCAGATCTGAGAAACAAACATTGGAGCATTGAATCCCAGAGATAAGCTTGACAAAGATCTGATAAGAAGTTTGTGAATCCGGTGAAGGGTTTCTCGATTTCGTGTTAGTAGGGATTGTCACGATGGTTCCTAGGCCCGCCTCTCTAGCTAAGTTGGGACTTGCCCGAGCGACGACATCTCTCTCATCAAGGCTCTAGTGCTAAGTTTCAAAACCAGGCTCATCAAGACCTCCTGTCTGCCTACGATTGTATTGAGAGCGGGGTTGCTTAGTAATAGAGACGAGAGCCATAGTGTGATTGTCCCTCCTCGTTGCGGATCTGGACTAGCAAGAAATTTCGACTGCAACGCGTTTATAAACCTAGTGGCCTCCCTCTCTTGAAAGGTCTTTTAATTTTTGTAGTAGACTTTGAATTACTTATTATTATTAATATTATTATCGGTGTTGTTATAATGGTTTATATTTGACACTATAGACAAATGGGAGACAAACCCACATATATACCCCTTTTGAGATGTAGAAAGCACCTCTTAACACAACAACAAAGCTTCTTATTTCTATGTTTCCTAAGTGAAGTTGTTATTCAAGTTGAGCAATGGAAAATGTCTCTTTAGTTAAATTTGTGAGGTAATGTTCATTCATTTAATAAATAAATGTAAATGGAATGAATATTCAGATTAACCAAACCAACAACAAATGAGTGATGCTTATTGATTATTGAAGGGTAGTCATTAGAGTAACATGTTGCCATGCAAACAAGTTAGGTTCTTTAAGTCCATCTGATATAAAGTGCTATCTCACACTAGAAATTGAAGAATAATATAGGCATTTTTTTTACTTCATTATGTCAACATACGTTTAAGGTAAGGCAACATTTCACAATGATTTTCTTATGGAAGGAAATCACTAGTTCACTAGTCTCTTAAGGTTGCATGACTTTTCAATCAACTAAGTTTCAAATATAGTGCATTCTACAACTCTCACAAGGACTCCATGCTTTATTTATAACAACACGGAAACCCAATTAACATAACCAATCTCAACTACTTGGTGGTACTTTTTTAATGAGGTTGCATTACATCTATTTAGTACAAACAAACAAACAAAGTGGACTCCTTACATTGAATGACTTCCAATATTATTACTTGCCCTTTGGCCCCCCCATTAGATTCCTTGGGAAAATTCAAACATTGAACTCTCATTGGGAAATCATTGCCCTCAACACTTGTTGTCATGAGGTAAAAGCATAAACTAGGGTCCCATGGACGAGTGTTCATTGTAATGGTGAAGTAAGGGAATTAGGGTCCCATGTAAAAGCACTAGCTAACACGCTGATGTGGTCTAACAAGTTCCACCATAGTCTTGGGTTTTGTGTATGAGTGCTGATTGTCACATTGAAGTAGCTAGTGTCCCATATGCAAGTACCACTACAACATTGAAGTGATTCAAGGAGGTCATTCACAAACCTGGTTTCCATGTCCAAGAACTCATGTTGACTTTCAAATGAATATACTTGTGCTCAATAATTTGTTGAGAATGTTTCTCCTAATGCCTAACATGGTCATATGGACCCAAATATATAGATCCAATAATATCCAAAAAAAATTGTTCACGTGTCAAATGTTTTTCTAAAATGCACATCATTACTAGAGAATAAGCAAGTTGAAAATTGGTAATTATAACTAACTCCTGACTTCTTGTAATAATAATATTACATAATGTGGATTAGAATCTTTAAAATCATTGAAAATTAATATTTCTTTAGAAATTATAACCTCTTCCAATGTATAGCTTATCAAAATCCTTCCATAAATCATACCAACCATAACATATGTTGCTTCTTTCAATGTTACTCCAAATTTCCATCATTTGGATTGTTTATAAAATGTTATAAGCCATTGTGAGTATGAAAGTCACGACATTGTAGTGAAATTTGACAAGTGTCATCGTACATTGAATATGGTTGGAAGTATATCATATAATTTACTAAATCAAGCCTCAAATTAATACTTTATAGTGAATACTTTTGGCATACAAAAACTAACTAAATGGGTGATTTTAAATCAATGATGTTTTCTTTTATTTTTTAACAGAAATGAGTATATATATTTTTATTTAATATATGTTTGGACATAGCAAATATTCAAGAGAAGTGTAACATTTTTGTGCTTTTTACTCTGGTCCTTTTGATGATCATTGTTACTAGCATTTTTGAGGGACTCCTATTGTTTTCAAAATTCATTACATTTTGATATGTATACATTCTACAAAAGCAACCTAATAAAAATAAAAATTTGTCGCATTTCATTTATTACTTGAGTCCAACATCATCTTCCAAGGGTAATTTGTTCCAATTCTTAGAACTAGATACACTGGAGTTATTGCACATAAGTTGAAGCTGTTCTTGCAGCTCCAATGTCTGCTGACCTAGGGCCTCTATTTCATTCTTGTGCTTGGCAGATTTGGATTTCAAAATCTGCATCTTCTTTAGTACATTGGCATTTAGTTCCACCTATTCCCTCAGCTTTAGGTTCACTGCCATTAGATCCATTTGTAGCTCCTCCATTTGATTGACCATTAGCATGTCCTTCACAGTTGCTAATGCCCAATTCTTTTGCTTTACCTGTTCTCATTTTGGCCCAGACGATCTGAGAGAGTTTGTTGCTTCCCAAGTTTACAAGCCCAACCTCCGCCTTTATATCCAAGCAGATCTAAGGATGCCTTTGAGTTCTATTCCATGCTGGCGCGGAAAACTGATTTTTTCTCTATCCTTGTCCTTGTCACTATAAGTTGAGGAATGTCGCGTTGGAAGACTTCTATTTTTTGTTGCCTCTTGAGTAAGAGAATTCACACTAACATGAGGTGTGTTTCGCAAGCTAGTGAAAAAATAAGCCAAGACAAGGGGTGGTCGGAATCTAGCCTTTCCAAAGCATTAAGTCTCCACCAACACCCAGTTCCTTGCTCGCACCACCAACCGCCTTTCTGGTTGAAGGCCACGACATCGCCATAGATAGATTTTGCCTAGATTTATTCACTAGGTTAGAGATTTTTTCTTAATTGAATTATCCTTGCATGAGGATTTGGCTCACCAGGCTGGCTGCTTGATACATCCCAAGAAACTTCAATTCATGCAATGCTCTTGGCAAATATATATCTTGAGCTGGTGGTTTCGAGTGGGACTCCATATTTCCGTGATGTTTTTATTTTTTAAATTATTATTATTATTTTTTAATCCAGAAGAAAAAACACTTCCTTTCTATTCATATAAAAAGAGAGTACATTATCATAGTTACACCACATTATCAGTCTTCAATTTCCCATGATCAAGAAATTCAACAAAGAAGATCAATTTTATAAGTCTGCTACCAATCTATCTCTTGTATAACATAAACATCAAAGAGAGTAAACTATCAATCTTGTCACCCTACGGGTTGCTATGAAAAATCGCCCAAAAAAGATGCCTTGTTCTAGTGAGTGTATCTTAAATCCTCCACTAAAAAGAAACATGCATAAACTAGATAGGAAAATAATCCAAAATGAAGCAAATTATGCAACATATGCATAGTTTATGGAGCCTATGTTAACCAATGAGTCCTGTTCGAAAGCAACATAGAAGATCCTCCCCTGTTCCTTCACGATCCCCTCTTTGATAAGAGATACACAACCATATTTTGCGCCCTATAGATATGTTTAAACGAGATTACTTGGAAAGTCCTCACCAGAGTCTGAATGAGCCTCGTCCAGTTAGGCAAAATGAGAGGGAAAAACTATGAATGGAAATTAATCCAATCTATGATGCCCTTCGAATCCCCATGAACATGAAGGATCTTTATCCCCAACCATTTGGCACATATGAGGACGCCCCAAAGGGAAACAAGTTATGCTCTGCTGTTTGTACCAGTGCCTCCATGCAACCAAAAATGATAGGATCTCCATAGTGAAAGAACGATGAAAGCTCCACAACCACACTGCCTATTAGAACATGCTTCGACGAAAAAACCAATTGGGAGATTATTCCATATATCTTTAACCCTGTTTGTCCTCTTATATGCCTTCATTTTCTTTGGTCCAATTTTTGCCTAGTATGCATGGAACTTTAAGATTGTTTCCCTTAAATCAACCGATTTTTGCTCAAGATTATGGAATTCTTGCATTGCCAAATGATCCAAATGATATAAAAAGGGAGAGAAAAATATTCCTTTTGTGAAATGAACCAATGGTGAAGGTTTTCTGCTAGTGTACCCTTGTTCCTGTTCAAACCAATGTTGAGGTGCTCCGTGACCCATGTCCATACAACATTGGCAAAAGTGCAATGTAAAAAAAGGTGATTTAGGTCCTCTTTCCCATTTGTGCACAACAAACATATACTAGGTCCACAAAACCCCGTTCTTAATAGATTCTCCCATGTGAGAATACGATTATGGAGGGCCAACCAACAGAAACATTTCGTTTTTTGAGGTAACTCCCAATGTCAAATCTGCTGGAGCCATATTTTGAAAGCGAAATCCTCTTCTGCCCTTAGAAGACCATGGTAAATTTCCTTTTCTACAATCTTCCCATTCTTAACCTGACCGTTACAAACTAGACTATCGCTCTGTTTAGAAAAGGTGATACCCACAACAAAAAGATTTGAGAGATATGCATCCCATTCTACAACAAGCAAACCTATGAGGCTGATCTCATCTGCCCTTATCCAAGAGTGAGAAATATGTAGGCCTCCTGCAATGACTATATGGTTAAGAAATAATTTACCTCTTTCATGGAGAGCAAAGAGGAGGAAAATGTGAAAATTCGGAGACTTAGAATCCTATTGTAGCAATTGGAAATTATTCACCTAATTGTTATTTTTAATTAACAATTTATTTACAGTTTCCTACAACAAATATTGAATAACTCACACTGCAATCTATACAAATAAAACTGCGGAAGAATAAACACAGGAAGAAATGCTAGCACACACACATAAATTTACACAGTTATTTTTAGACCAATGTCCCCATAAAAACCCAACTTGGGAAAACTGGTGCAACAACTGAGGGTTTTAATATTAAACACCCGTGAAATAATATGAGTACAAATGGATGACGTAACTAGAAATTCTACAGAGAAATACTGGCAAGAAAAATATAGTGAGGAAATATCCTCACTCCATAGGAAAATTCGGGCTTTGACCTCAGCAGAAATTGAGTCGTTCAAACTGGCTTTGCGTAGCTACTGCGTCAACCTAGTGCATTCACTTATGCACTCAGCTTGAACCAGCTTCTCCTCAAGCCATTTGGTCTATTGTTGTCTGGGAAAATGTCTATCTTGGCCTCAAGAACCTCTGCCTGACTTTTGGCACTAAAACTGTGCTTTTCCCCAGCAGATTCGAAATTACCTCTAGAGGCTACTACGTTGCTCTGCGTCAGCCTCACTATGGCTCACTTGCCTCTTTGCAAATGCACTCACCGGAACTAGAATCCTTCCTCTAGCTTCACTGTCCTTGCCCCTCTCTCACTGCTTCGATCTCATTGGCTCTCTCTCTAACAACTAACTGTTGCTACTTTGGAAATCGATCTGCTCATGAAATCGAACTGCTGAAGTGTTTTCTCCAAGTGCCCATCGACTTTTTCTTATAATCCTATGTTGGGACTCCAAAAACCAAGATTAAATCTTAATTGATGGTTAGGATTAACTTGAAGTTGATATGTCTGAGTTTTTAGAACATTCACACCTTGACCTAATTAATTCTGATTAATTAACCATATTCCCTAAGTTTAGACTTAGGAAATATTTAAAAACTTGCTAATAATCTAATTAAGTCATTTCTAGGCGGAATTTCCAGAAATGATTTATGGGTTTTGGAGATCTCCTGTATTCTAGCCTCCCCAAAAAATTTGTGGCTAGACCACATCCGACGCTACAAAAACTAACACTCCCTCTTAGCGAGTAATGTGTTCTAGTGCTCTACTGCACATCTTGTGACAACACCCTGTCTCTGCATCATCTCTTGTCATGTTGTTGATGTCTAGAACTGCTGCTCACCAACCACTGTGAAAATTTGGTACATGCTGCATCTGTGCTACTGCTGACCCTGTTGAATTGCTACCAACACTGCATCTACACTGCAAATCCCTCTCATCTGTTGTCGCTGCAACTACAACAATTGCAATTGAAAAACATCCTAAACACTAAATCAATTGTGATCAGTACGATGCATCTGTCTCTCGAGTCCTGACTGCTACTAGCTAATGCAATGTCTACTGAAAACTCTGCACTGCTACTGACTCTACACTGTGCCAACTGCACTGTTACCAACTCTGCACTGCGCTCCCCAACATCTGACTGCTGCTAGTTTGCAACTGCCACTCGACCTCTGACTGCATCTATTGCCACTAATCTATCTTGCTACTGTATAATGTGGCCCCCTCTAGTAAGGTACTTATATAAGAGGTGGAATCCCCAAGGATCTTGCCCATCTATAGCTCTCTGAGGCTACAAAATCAAGTCACCCCACCTCACTCTTGGAGGTATGTCAACAAACATAAAAAAGTCTTCCTCCATCTTGGAGGACAACTTATCGATCTGTGCTGATGCTGCCTGTTGTTCCTGTTTCTCCTCCTTGTTCTTCTTCGTGAGAGGACACTGGGTACTGTAGTGACCAAGTTTACCACATCTGAAGCACTTGAACTTTGACAGGTCCTTCTTTCTTTGATCCCCTTGCCCTTGACTGGGACCCTTCAATGTGAGGGCCACATTCTCCTCCTCCTTCACCTGCTTCGATCCACTGCTGATGCCACTGATGGAGCTCTTTAATAGAGCTCGTCTCAAATCCTTCTGTTGCAAATCAACTCACATCCTGTCCCAATGTGGAAAGGTATCTTTGCCTAAAATACTTTGGAAAACACATACCACTCCTTGGAGACACTATTTAGTGTCAATCTCACTATCTCTGTGGGTTGAGGCGCTGACCCAACAATTGACCACTGGTCTCAGATCTCCTGAATCCTGGTGAGAAAGGGGTCTATGCTTTCCCCCTTCTGCATCTTGATGCATCTCAGCTTCTCCTCTAAGTACATCTTCTGCTGCTCGTAAGTGCCCTGGTATAGCGTGGAGAGAGTCTGCCACATCTCTCTAGGAGTTCTTTGCCAGCGATGTGTGAAACAATGTGATCCTGGAATCCATCTAGGATCAACCTCTTCGTCCGTGCCATCTCCTTTTTGTACTCCTTTAGCTGATCTGCATCCTAGGGAACTTCTACCACAACATCAATATATGTCTTCAGGCCATATTCATATAGAAGGAAGGACATCCTTGCCTTCCAGATGACATAGTTGGAAGCTCCATCTAACCTATCCTGATCTCGAAGTCCAGCAGTGGCCATCTCAACAAATGTCGAAAATATCGTCTTCCCTTATGCTTGGTTGCTGTTAGGATATTCACACTCCCTTCTGGAGTGAGAAACTCTGCTAACAACGACTGCTGATCTGTAAGGGAAATCGAACTTCTTGAGACTAGAAGTTCCCTGAGGAAATTTTTTCCTCAGTATGTGCTCTTCTTCCACCTGACGCTAGCTCTACTCTAGCAAGATGCTGCAAAACTACTATGTCCATTTAGAGATATACTCTGCAAAAATACTGGGCTGCTCCCTTTGCCTTTGGAATCACTCGATCTGGAGAGATCAAAATTTTCTGTCTCTCTCAGAAAAACTGAATCTCCTCAAGAATCATCTTCTTGGCAAGGGGATTGTGCTGCCCTCTTGGGTTTCGATCTGCTACCCACAATGAACAACGAAACTCATTCTGTCTTCACTACTGATCTCTCCCGCTGATCATCTGCGGTCTAATACCATGTGAAAATTTGAAAACCCGGAATCCTATTGCAACAACTATAAATTATTCACCTAATTGTTATTTTTAATTAAGAATTTATTTATTGTTTCCTACAACAAATATTGAATAATTCACATTGCAATCTACACAAATAAACTATGGAAGAATAAATGTTGGAAGAAATGCTAGAACACTCACATTTACACAATTATTTTTGGACCAATATCCCTGGAAAAACCCAACTTGGGAAAACCAGTGCAGTAGTCGAGGGTTTTAATATTAAGCAATACTAAAATAATCTAAGTACAACTGGATGCTGTAAATGGCAATCCTGTAGAGAAATATTGGCAAGAAAAATCTATTGAGGAAATATCCTCACTCCAACGAGAAATTCAGGCTCTAACCTTAGCTCAAATTGAGCCGTTCAAATTGGCTCTGCACAGCTATTGTGTCACCCTAACGCAGTCACTTATGCACTCAGATCGAACCAACTTCTCCTCAAGCTGTCTGGTTTACATATGTCTAGGAAAATGTGTCTCCTAGCCTCTGGAACCTTTTCCCATCTTCTGGCACTAAAACTCTGCTTTTCCCCAGCAGATTTGAAATTTCCTCTAGAGGTTACTGCGCTACTCCATGCCAGCCTCACTCTGGCTCACTCACCTCTTTGAAAAAGCACTCACTAGAACTGGAATCCTTCCTCCAACTTCACTGTCCCTTCCCCTCTCTCATTGCTTCGATTTCACTAGTTCCCTCTCTAGCAACTAACTACTACTACTCTGAAAATCGACCCGCCGAAGTGTTTTCTCCAAGTGCCCATCAACTTCTTCTTATAATCCTTTATTGGAACTCCAACGACCAAGATTAAATCTTAATCGATGGCTAGGATTAGCTTGAGGTCGATCCGTGTGAGATTCTAGAACATTCACATTATGACTTAATTAGTTTTGATTAATTAACCATATTCCTTAAGTTGAGACTTAGGAAATATTTAAAAAATGGCTAATAATCTAATTAAGTCGTTTCTAGACAGAATTTCCAGAAATAATTTCTGGGTTTTGGATATCTCCTGTATTCTAGCCTCTCCAAAAAATTTCATGACTAAAACGCAATCGATGCCACAAAAACTAAGACATAGTGATTTCCCATAAAACCTTTAATTATGTCTAACCTGATTTCTATCTTTGCTCCATCTCCCACATTCTACCCTAGATTACTAAGAAACCATTGCATATTCTTCATCATGTTGGACCATATGATTGATGAGCTTGTTTTTTTTTTGGCACCTGCGTTGATCCATTTAGAGTAATGTTGCAAGGAATTAACATCCTCCATTCTGATCATAATCCCACATGCTTTTGGAGTAACCATGACATTGCAATGCATAAATGATTCCCACATGAGAGCCATCATCTCTGTGAGAGATTGTCCTATGGTACCCCTATAATTCATCCTGCTTTTGGTTTCAATCTCGTGTGAAGGTTGTATGCATCCGATGTTTGCATGCGGATAATTGGATGGGGTTTCCACAACATCTAATCTCGTGTGAAGGTTTTATGCATTTGGAATTTGCATGTTGATAATTGGATGGGGTTTCCACAACATCCGTTCGGTTCCCGTCACATTTTTTTATTTTGATGCTTCCATCATTCTTGAGCCCTGTGCTTTGAGCACTTAGATGGGAAACTAATGAGTATAGTTCAATCATATAAATTTTTTTAATGTAGAAATTCAACCCCCTTTTTCTGTTTTAAATTAGGGCAAATTCCGCCACCCGAATTCTCCATTTGTCTCTAATTGCCCCGCCCGGAGATGGTAGGCATGGTTGGCACAATTATTAGCCTTTGCATTGTGTTGTTTGAGAATATGCATGTACTATTTTCTTAAAACATTTCCCATCAACTTTCATGCTCTGTTCAAAAGGTTCTCCAGATGATTATCATTGGGTGAGTTTGGTTGCATAGGTGTTTAATAATGATAAGTAAGTCCCCCAATATAAATAGTGATTCTCGATTTTCCTTTGCTTGGTTATTGATGTGTTCCAAGAGTGTATTTGTGACTTGGATACCTTTTTTCCCCTCTAGTTTCCAAAATGAATTTATCCATTAGCCTCTTAAATCTTCTTTCTATTATAGTTGAGGCACCCAAGAGGAATGATATCATCTCTAAATTGAGAATGGTTAATACTTCTGATTACTGTAACATATCTTATTCCAGGATGACGTTATGTCAATCTTTCATGCTCCAACTTGTGGTTGAGAGTTGTTGATTTTACTAGTGTAGTCCAGACCAGTATAAATTTTCAGAATTGATAGCTAGTAATGATATAACCAATATTCTTTTACTTTCCAATCATTAAGTAGCTATATATGAAAAACTTCAACCATTCATTTCATCAATAGAGAAAAATAGAGATCACAGTAAATAATAAGCAAGAGACAAGAGACACCAAAAATTAGGCTCACAACCAGGGAAAAACCCACCCAACCAATCTTTCCTTATGAGGGAGAAATTCTATCCAATTCCAATTTGTACAATAACAGTGTCAGGTCAACCATTGACCATCCAAAATATCCAAGTCAAATAAAGTCAAATGAGAGAGAAACCATACTGATATTTTCCACAGTCAAAGTCAAGTCAACAATCCAAATTTCATCTTGTAGAAGTTTGGTCAAATTGAAGGTCAACACAAAAATTCAATGCCAAAAGTCAACACAAATCACAGAGCCAACAAGTCCAAAACTTAGTCAACCATAGTTAAAGACGCCACATAATATTTAGCCTAAAAAATAGCTCGGACAAACATGAGAAGAAGGATGACTCAATGCTGGTCAATGTAGTCAAAAGAAGAAAGTCAATGTGTTGAAAATGGCAACAAGAAATGCTAAAAATATAAGTGCTAAAAATAGCATTGATATAAATTGCAGTTTGGGTACCAGTGTTGGATTGAGCAACAAGGAATGAAAAATGGAAGTGCTAAAAATAACATTCTATTTTTAGTAGTTCAGGATGGATTCTTATTTTTAGTCAGTCCCTGGACTAAAATAGGAAGTAAAATTCGAATTTGAACTTAACCGCTGTTTGAAAATTAATTAATTAATTCATCTTGAGTTACTTAGTTAAGGAAAAACAAACTTGAAGTTTATGTGAGGACATGCAACAGTTTATCTATTAATTGAGGAATTTATCCATTAGTTAAAGAGATAAAGATGAGTTGTAATTAGTTGGCTCAGTTAACTGAGTCAAGTCCAGTTAGATTAATTTAATAGTTTGTTAAATTAATGAGATTTCATTTAGCTAATGCTTGCATGCATGTAACTACTGTATTTCAGATAACTGAGTATTCACTCATGGATAACTCATGCATGTCAATTCAGACAGAGACCCAGTTGAGATCAGAGAAGGGACAATGTACTATCAGTTGGATGAATATTTTTCCTATAAAGGAAGCTCATCCATGATGAGGATTTATCTCCTTCAGGACTGCGTAGTTGGATCAGAGGTTGGTGAGTGTGTGAAGAGGCCAATTCACACAAGTGGCTGCACTGGACCCCA
Source organism: Pinus tabuliformis (assembly GCA_031772625.1). NCBI lineage: Eukaryota > Viridiplantae > Streptophyta > Pinopsida > Pinales > Pinaceae > Pinus > Pinus tabuliformis. The sequence continues at coordinate 594,857,774 of CM062804.1, forward strand.
ATCAGAATTGCGCAAAGAAATGGGAGGCTTGGAGGGCATACCAGTGGTTAGATAGAGGCCTTTGACTGTTTATGAGTGCAGAGGTATTGCAGAGAGAGCAAGATAGCTTTTGAGCTGATTCTTTTTGTGATACTGGCTATATTTCCACTTGTATGATAATACAGAGTTGGGCTTTTAGGCTGAGGCTTTCCTTGGGTAAATTCCTCTGTGTTATATGTGATTGATTTCTCCATATCAGTTATATGTGTTTTTATTGATATTGCTCATGTTCGATTAAGCTTCCGCTAAATTGTTTGTAGAAGTAGATCAAGTGTTTTGCTTTAGTACATTGCATTACCAGGTGATCTACAGGTGGGAATTTCTACATGGTATCATAGCACAGGTGATTAAGGAAGAACAATATACAAGAAGGGAGAAGTTGAAGTTTGTGATTCCTAAATATAGAAATCGAGTTCTTATCACATCTCTATTTCACCTATGGCGTTCTATGGTTTGAGACTCGAATATGCCCTTGATGGCAGTTCAAATTATATAGCCTGGAAGGATCGCATGGAAGAAATACTAGAGGATAACGGTCTAAAGTACTTCATTGATCAAGAAGTCCTCAAGCCGACTGGTGTTGCTGAGTTGGTTGAATGGAAGAAATGTGTGGCTAGAGAAAGGAGAATCCTTCTGGAGGGAGTTCGAGATCACATAGTCTCGAGTTTCCATGGGAAGGAGACACCGTTTTCAATGTGGAAAACATTGGAAGATTATATCAGAATAGCAGTGATCAGAGGAAGCTAGCACTGAAGGACAAACTTCGAAAGATCAAGTGTGAAAAGGGCAACACGATCTCTATGTATCTGAACAAGCTCACCACATGCAGGGATGAGCTTGGAAGTGTAGGGATCGTGACAACTGATTGGTGAGTCTTGCACTCCTCGGTCTTCCTAAGAGCTGGCATATCTACAAGGACTCGGTTAATGGAAGAGAGAAACTGCCAGATTGGGAACGAATTTGGTCGGATTTGATGCAGGAGGAGATAAGAAGAAACACCAGAGATGGTTCCTCATCCATGGAGGATGAAGAAAACTGTGCCTTAGCGAGTAAGGCGAAGAAGGGGAAGGAGAATGTTTCTCTTTCCGAATCCAGTTCTTCCCATGGTGGGAAGAAGTTTGACAAATTGAAAGTGTGATGCTTTCATTGTTATGAGGTAGGCCATTTTGCTACAAATTGTCCACAGAGGAAATCCAAGAAGGGGTCCGGGGAAGGATCTGAAGGTGAGGCACTTGCTTCACAGTTCGAGTTGGATTTCACGCTCTTCGCATGCATGGTTTCATCCATGGTGGGAAGTGGTTGGTTTCTTGACAGTGGAGCTTCTTTCGACTTGACCGATGACAAGAGTTTAGTACTTTGGAGGAGAAAGATCTCCAGATACTCATAAAAATGGGTAATGATGAAAAGTATAGTGTCTCAGGTGTAGGCACGATTATTTTTCAAAGGGAGCATGGAGCTTGCCTTACCTTGATCGATGTTAAGTATGTACCAGGACTGAAGAGAAACTTGGTGTCGATCGCGATGCTGGAAGACAGAGGCTATGATGTAGTCTTCAGTAAGGGAAAGGTTTTCCTTAAACACATCATCACTAGAAAGATGAAACATATTGGTGTGCTAGCCAAGAACTTGTATGCTCTTGAGGTTCAAGATGCATGCAAATCCTTGAGGAGCAAGGCAAAGGTTAGAGACTTGGTGGTTGAGAGGGAGAGTAAATTACCTCTCAACATGCAGTCCCAGAAGAAGTCTCAGACAATTGTGGAGGAGCCATACTTGGAGATGCTGAGAGGAGAGCGAGTGGAGGCATCCACTCATGCAGAGACCTCCAGTAGGGGAAAATTTCAAGCCAAGTGGGCGGAGGGATCACATGCAACCATACCTCCAGGTGTGAGGTGGGACAATGTGAAGTGATAGTTCCATGAAGGTTGAAATAGGGGCAGGATCCTTGAGGTACCCAACCTATTTGATTAGACCTTGCTATGGGAGCCCCGATGAGGAGTTGCAGGACTGGCTGAGTGGGTAGAGATAGATGCGGATGGAGCGGCAGAGAGAGCTACAGTGCAGGAATCCCAAGACAGTGCAGATCTAGCAAGCTGCAACAATGCGAGAGGCACAGAGAGGTGTGAAATGGTGCGAGATGCATGGAGTGTTGCCGTAGCTCAGAGGTCAGAGAGGGAGCACTTGTCAGCGGCAGATGGAGCTTCAACATCAGAGTATGTTTCTAGCCCAACAGAGAGGTCAATTGGGAGTTTTTTTTGTTTCTAGAGTTGCTGGAGCAACCACACTTGGTAGAAGTGTTGCATGCATAACATTCCAAAGGTACAGGATCAGGTTCGAGTTTAAGCCTTTCTTGTTGAGAAGGAGTGTTGAGGATGACAAGAAATGCTAAAAATAGAAGTTCTAAAAATAACACTGATATAAATAGCAGTTTGGGTACCAGTGTTGGATTGAGCAACAAGGAATGAAAAATGGAAGTGCTAAAAACAACATTCTATTTTTAGCAGTTCGGGATGGATTCCTAGTTTTAGTCAGTCCCTAGACTAAAATAGGAAGTAAAATTCGAATAACAACTGTTTGAAAATTAATTAATTAATTCATCTTGAATTAATTAGTTAAGGAAAAACAAACTTGAAGTCTATGTGAGGACATGCAACAATTTATCTATTAATTGAGGAATTTATCCATCAATTAAAGAGATAAGGACGAGTTGTAATATTGAGTTGTAATTAGTTGGCTTAGTTAACTGAGTCAAGTCCAGTTAGATTACTTTAACAGTTTGTTAAATTAATGAGAGTTCAGTTAGTTAATGCTTGCATGCATGTAACCACTGTATTTCAGATAACTGAGTATTCACTCATGGATATCTCATGCATGTTAGTTCAGACAGAGACCTAGTTGAGATCAGAGAAGGGACAATGTACTATCAGTTGGATGAATATTTTTACTATAAATGAAACTCATCCATGATGAGGATTTATCTCCTTCAGGACTGCACAGTTGGATCAGAGGTTGGTGAGTGTGTGAAGAGGCCAATTCACACAAGTGGCTGCACTAGACCCCAATCAGAATTGCGCAAAGAAATAGGAGGCTTGGAGGGTAGACTAGAGGTTAGATAGAGGCCTTTGATTGTCTATGAGCAGCAGAGGTATTGCAGAGAGAGCAGGATAGCTTTTGAGCTGATTCTTTTTGTAATACTGGCTATATTTCCACTTGTATGATAATACAGAGTTGGGGTTTTAGGCTGAGGCTTTCCCCGAGTAAATTCTTCTGTGTTATGTGTGATTGATTTCTCCATATCAGTTATATGTGTTCTTATTGATGTTTCTCATGTTCAATTAAGCTTCCGCTAAATTGTTTGTAGAAGTAGATCAAGTGTTTTACTTTAGTAGATTGCATTACCGGGTGATCTATAGGTGGGAATTTCTACACAATGCTGGTAGGAGATGCTCCTATATTCCTTTGCATGTGTGAGAGATTCCTGTAATTTCAGATTGAATTTGTTGCATGATAAGATGGTGCAAATGAAGTCCTATTATGCCTTATTTATATGTGTCATGAGAGGTGGATTTTCACACGTGGGGACGACTTGTCCTTCTTGAGTCCGACTTGGTAAAACATGAAAATTGGAATTTTCTCCATTAATTTCTAATGAAAATACCAACCATAACTACTCATTTTTCAACACTCCCTCTTAGCTGGGGAGGTACTTTTCATTCTCTCTTGAGATCAATCTTCCCAACGAGTTCATAGGTCTCACAACACATAGCCTAAGGAAGAGATCACAAGCAAAAGTTTCTCTCTTCCAGGATCAATCTCCCCGACCAATCCTTAGGCCTTACAACACACAACCTAAGGAGGATATCACCAATCATCATAAGGAAATACACATAGCATCCAAATCATCTCAATACATATCCTCGACCACAAGGTCTCACAGGACACAACCTAAGGGAGGAATCACCATCTCAATGCATCTCCTTGACCACAAGGTCTCACAACACACAACCTAAGAGAGGAATCACCATCTCAATGCATCTCCTTGACCACAAGGTCTCACAATAGACAACCTAAGGGATGAGTTTCCAAATCAATTTCCCCGACCACAATGGTCTCACGATCATCATGACCTAAGGGAATGATAGTCTACCCAACCAATCCATAGGTCTCATGGCCTCAGCCTAAGGAAGATTGTTGATCATATGATGCTATGTAATCAGTGCTCCCTCTCTGCCATAAAAGGGTTCTCAACAAATCCAAGTTGTTTTTGAAATAATCAAAATTCATCCCAGACAACGACTTGTCAGCACATCAACAACCTTCTCATCATTAGGGACATATTTCAGCCTCACAACTCCCCTCTGGAAAATATTCCAGATATAATGATAGTTTATATCAATGTGCTTTGACTTGTCATGGAACACTGGGTTCTCATAGATCTTCACACAACTTTGATTATCACAATATATAATGGTCGATTTCAACGCTTGATCAAACAAACCAACAAACAATTTTCGAAGCCACAAAACTTCACAACATGAAGAACATGCAACTATATAATCAACTTGAGCCGTACTCAAAGCAATAGAAGTTTTCTTTCTACTATAACATGAAATCATAACGAAGCCCAATCCAAAACAAAATCCAGAGGTGTTTTTTCTATCATCAGATCTTCTATCCCAATCAACATCAGTGAATCCATGGAGCTTCCATTCCCCATTAAAATCATATCTCAGACCATATTCAATGGTGCCACACAAATATATCGATATATGTTTAGCTTCAACTCAATGCAGATGCTGCGGCTCAACCAAGAATTGGCTCAATGTGTTCACAACATAACAAATTCCAGGCCTAGTGTTCACAAGATAATTCAATGAGCCAATTGATTTTCGATACATAGAGGGATCAATCAAATCAGATTCACAGTCCTGGATCTTCTTCAAATTTGTCACCATCAAAGTATCCATGGACTTGTAATCCATCATGCCAAATCTCTTAAGGATCAAAATAGTATATTTTCCTTGGCCAACAAAGATTCCATTAGGATTTTACCAAATTTCCAACCCCAAACAATAGTGCATAAGACCAAGATCCTTGATTTCAAATTCAAAAACCATATCCCTTTTACACCGGGCAATCAAAACTTCAACCCTTGTCAGAAAAAAAATCATCTACATACAACAACAATGTCAATAGCTCGCCTTCAACAACTTTGAAATACAAGTTTGGATCAACACCGCTCTTCTTGAAGCCAAGACTCAACAAATAACCATCAATGTGAGAGTACCATGCACGAGGAGTCTGCTTCAATCCATACAAGACTTTATTCAATTTGAAAACATGTGTTTCTCTATCGTGGACCTCAAAACCTTGAGGTTACTCAATATAGAACTCTTCAATGACTCCATTTAGAAAAGCAATCTTGACATCCGTTTGATGTAATTTACAGCTTGCAATAGAAAAAAGAGTAATGACAGATCTAAAAGAAACATACTTGGGAACAAGATAAAATGTGTCTTCATAATCCTCTCCCTCTTTCTCGGAGAATCCTAAGGCCACAAATATTGCCTTGTACATTTCAACACTTCCATCAATAACATGCTTCATTTTGTAGATCCATTTTGAAGACACAACAAACTTTCCTTTAGGCCTTGACATGATTTCCAAAACATCATTATTCAATGTAGATTTATATTCTTCAGTGATAGCATCATTCCAAACTTGTTCCTCAACAACTTCTTCATAGTTGGATTGTTGGATTGAGGGGGCCTGACCTAGGTTCAGAGTTATTTATCCAAACAAATCCCTGTACTACTGGCCCTTTCGGCAATAGCTTGCGGAGAGCGGACTGATGTCTCAGCCAAAGCAGTATGGGGGGATGCTGGAACCAAGTTTCCGCACCCTTGAGATGTCTGAGGGGTCGATTTAGTCCAACTGTGAATATCTTCGCACATGTCACTTCGTTCACTTTCCTCACCTACGAGGTCTTTGCGATCTATTATAATTGCCTTCGTGCAGCCCTAACCAGGGGCTGAGGTGCTTCCACGCTACTAAGGCAGCGATATGCGCTCTTTTCCTAAGTTACACTGTGGATCTTACTTATCTTCTTATAAATATTAGTTAACTTCGCGTAAACAAATGCTTATCTTATATTTGCTTATTCAACGCATTCATATAAGTTCGTGCAGCAAATAAACAATAAACTTGCAATTCATACCCAATATACTTCAATGCATAAAACATGAAAAAGACACACAAAATGATAAGAAACTTCTCTTTATTATTACTTCAATCAGTTACAGACTCAACCCACCCTGCGCACTCAGCTGCGGACTGCTAGGCCTCTGCGCACTCAGCTGCAAAGCCTTCTTCTACTTTACTACCCAAAGACACGACTTGAAGCTTCAACTAAGACTCAATTCATCATCATTAGAACTTACCGACTTCTTAGATCTCCCTTTACACTTAGAGCCTCGCTCTATTTATACAATCCCATGGTCCGCAAACCATGGGTAGATCTTTCAAGCCGACATTACATTACAAAAGTAAGGGCGGACAACCCTATGACTCAATTACAACTTCGCGCTCCGTGCCCACAAATCGTGGAGTCTTTACATCGGACTTAGTCAAAACTTGGGCTTTAAACCCCAAAACTTGCCTTGGGGGATCCCGCGCCCAACAGGCCCCCAACACAAACATTGTGACTCGCCCTCGAGTCACTCTATCGGTGTGGAGATCTTCGCGCGGGGACTTCCCAACTCTGCTCGAACTGATGCAAGGTTGGCAGTGCACTGAGTGGTTGCCTGTTGTATCTCCTAGATGCGCTGTTCAGAGACCGCGGTATCTGAACTGCTTCCCTGTATCTGCTCTTGTGTCCCCTGCATCTGCACAAGCTTGCCTTTAATTATTGCTGTGATGACAAAGGCCTCATCGATCCATGGTTGGATGTGTGCCTTCAGAACCGCTTCTTTGTGTCGCGCTGCGTCTACTTTCTCCTTAAGCGCTTTTGCCTATTGCATTTGCATGAGCCTCTGTGTAAGGGCCACCGTCTACGTGGTCCCTTTGACATTGTCATATTGTTTTTGTAGCTCATGCACATCTATTTCTAAGCGCTGTATGTTCAGGTCCTCCTGTAGAGTGGTGAGGACCTCAAACAACTCTTCCAACATTTTGGTGCAGTCCTTCACTACACTGCTGATCTCTTTGATTCCTGCTGTGATGGTGCTGGCGCGCTATTCCATACCTTTGGAGGAGTTGAAGGCCATTCCTTCAACCGCAGCTCTGATATCTGAAGGTTCAACTCCAGCTGAACCTTGGCTATCTCTTCTCGTGCCTCGTGCACCCCTGCTGCTAACTTGTGGATGTGTGCCTTTGCTGGGATGACCAAATCAGGGACCATTTGGCAGGCCTCCTCAACCACCTACACCATTTGCCCATTCTGCACCACTACCTCGTCATGCTGTAGGCTCAGTTGCTCTATGTTGATTCTTTGTTCGCTTCACACTTGTAGCGCGCGGCCCTCCCTGGCCCGCAGTTCTGTAGTCACTCCATCCTGCAGGACATAGAGCATCTCTCGAGGGAGCGCAGCCATGTTGATTCCTACTTCTTTCAATGCACTAACCGTAGGCTTGTCGGTCTCATTTTATGTAACCAGTGCCCCCTCTGGCAGCACTATTGTGTTGGTCGTGCGGGCGCGCAACATTTCTTCAGCCACGACCATTCCTACTGCGAGGCTGGTTGAGAGAGTACCAGTCTAGGGAGTGCGCACTTGTAACTCCTGAATCTGTGCCCGGAGGGACCCCAACACAATCTGATTCTCCTCCGCTAAGTGTTGGAGGGCCTCCGCGGTGAAATCGAACACCGTCTCTCCTAAATCGTGCAGATCTCCCTTAGTGAGGGTGATCGGGTCAAAAGAAGTATTAGACACTTTCGACTTCTTTTGTTGCCCCACCTGCTCTCTCGAGCATTGGCGCTTTAACTGTGTCGTCGCTGTTTGTAGGTCCGCGTCACCCTCCTCTGTCTCCGCTGGGTCCTCCCCTTACAAGGGAGTTAGGTAATTCTATGGATCAGGTGGTCTGTGATGGGGATGGGCTGCTCCAGCCACAAACACCCATCATGCACGAGGTAGTGCAACTGCTTGATGACGAAGATAGTCACTGGGGCGCAATGGTAATGCGCACCCAAAGCATGTTCAACAACCCTGCCTTTTTGACTCCATGCAACAACTTACGTAGCTCCAACTCTACGACTCTTGCCGTGGTTTTTTTATTCGGCTTCATGAGCTGTGCGTTCGCTAGGTGAGGGAATTTCTAATGGTCGACGAGATCCCAATCTTTGAACTTCAAACTCGGCACCTGCCCCAGGTGCGCTCCTTCGAAAATGATATCGTCGGGTAGCAGTGGAGTTTGTAGAGAGCTTTTACTCTCATTGATATCCTTGGGCACCTTTGCCTTCCCCTTCTGCGAAGGACCATACACAGGCAGCCTGGTTAGAGGGTCCGCGCCCTCGATTTCTTTCTCCACGTCTTCGTCCTCATCCTCTTCTATCAGGATGTCCTCAAGGTCTTCCTCCTCCTCATCGATTTCCAAATTAACTGCTTTCCCCTTTTCTTCCATGGTCAATTTAGTTGACAACGTGTTTCAAGGGGACACGCACTAGTATCATGGGTTGCTTATCTTTCTTCTGTCTCGGCGTATGTTTGTCCTCTTATATGCCTTCATTTTCTTTGGTCCAATTTTTGCCTAGTATGCATGGAACTTTAAGATTGTTTCCCTTAAATCAACCGATTTTTGCTCAAGATTATGGAATTCTTGCATTGCCAAATGATCCAAATGATATAAAAAGGGAGAGAAAAATATTCATTTTGTGAAATGAACCAATGGTGAAGGTTTTCTGCTAGTGTACCCTTGTTCCTATTCAAACCAATGTTGAGGTGCTTCGTGACCCATGTCCATACAACATTGGCAAAAGTGCAATGTAAAAAAAGGTGATTTAGGTCCTCTTTCCCATTTCTGCACAACAAACATATACTAGGTCCACAAAACCCCGTTCTTAATAGATTCTCCCATGTGAGAATACGATTATGGAGGGCCATCCAACAGAAACATTTCGTTTTTTGAGGTAACTCCCAATGTCAAATCTGCTGGAGCCATATTTTGAAAGCGAAATCCTCTTCTGCCCTTAGAAGACCATGGTAAATTTCCTTTTCTACAATCTGCCCATTCTTAACCTGACCGTTACAAACTAGACTATCGCTCTGTTTAGAAAAGGTGATACCCACAACAAAAAGATTTGAGAGATATGCATCCCATTCTACAACAAGCAAACCTATGAGGCTGATCTCATCTGCCCTTATCCAAGAGTGAGAAATATGTAGGCCTCCTGCAATGACTATATGGTTAAGAAATAATTTACCTCTTTCGTGGAGAGCAAAGAGGAGGAAAATGTGAAAATTCGGAGACTTAGAATCCTATTGTAGCAATTGGAAATTATTCACCTAATTGTTATTTTTAATTAACAATTTATTTACAGTTTCCTACAACAAATATTGAATAACTCACACTACAATCTATACAAATAAAACTGCGGAAGAATAAACACAGGAAGAAATGCTAGCACACACACATAAATTTACACAGTTATTTTTAGACCAATGTCCCCATAAAAACCCAACTTGGGAAAACTGGTGCAACAACTGAGGGTTTTAGTATTAAACACCCGTGAAATAATATGAGTACAAATGGATGACGTAACTAGAAATTCTACAGAGAAATACTGGCAAGAAAAATATAGTGAGGAAATATCCTCACTCCATAGGAAAATTCGGGCTTTGACCTCAGCTGAAATTGAGTCGTCCAAACTGGCTTTGCGTAGCTACTGCGTCAACCTAGTGCATTCACTTATGCACTCAGCTTGAACCAGCTTCTCCTCAAGCCATTTGGTCTATTGTTGTCTGGGAAAATGTCTATCTTGGCCTCAAGAACCTCTGCCTGACTTTTGGCACTAAAACTGTGCTTTTCCCCAGTAGATTCGAAATTACCTCTAGAGGCTACTACGTTGCTCTGCGTCAGCCTCACTATGGCTCACTTGCCTCTTTGCAAATGCACTCACCGGAACTAGAATCCTTCCTCTAGCTTCACTGTCCTTGCCCCTCTCTCACTGCTTCGATCTCATTGGCTCTCTCTCTGACAACTAACTGTTGTTACTTTGGAAATCGATCTGCTCATGAAATCGAACTGCTGAAGTGTTTTCTCCAAGTGCCCATCGACTTTTTCTTATAATCCTAGGTTGGGACTCCAAAAACCAAGATTAAATCTTAATTGATGGTTAGGATTAACTTGAAGTTGATATGTCTGAGTTTTTAGAACATTCACACCTTGACCTAGTTAATTCTGATTAATTAACCATATTCCCTAAGTTTAGACCTAGGAAATATTTAAAAACTTGCTAATAATCTAATTAAGTCATTTCTAGGCGGAATTTCCAGAAATGATTTATGGGTTTTGGAGATCTCCTGTATTCTAGCTTCCCCAAAAAATTTGTGGCTAGACCACATCCGATGCTACAAAAACTAACACTCCCTCTTAGCGAGTAATGTGTTCTAGTGCTCTACTGCACATCTTGTGACAACACCCTGTCTCTGCATCATCTCTTGTCATGTTGTTGATGTCTAGAACTGCTACTCACCAACCACTGTGAAAATCATCATCATTAGATCTTACCGACTTCTTAGATCTCCCTTTACACTTAGAGCCTCGCTCTATTTATACAATCCCATGGTCCGCGAACCATGGGTAGATCTTTCCAGCTGACATTACATTACAAAAGTAAGGGTGGACAACCCTATGAATCAATTACAACTTCGCGCTCCGTGCCCACAAATCGTGGAGTCTTTACATCGGACTTAGTCAAAACTTGGGCTTTAAACCCCAAAGCTTGCCTTGGGGTATCCCGCGCCCAACAGGCCCCCAACACAAACATCGTGACTCTCCCTCGTGTCACTCTATCGGTGTGGAGATCTTCGCACGGGGACCTCCCAACTCTGCTCGAACTGATGCAAGGTCGGCAGTGCACTGAGTGGTTGCCTGCTGTATCTCCTGGATGCGCTGTTCAGATACCGCGGTATCTGAACTGCTTCCCTGTATCTGCTCTTGTGTCTCCTGCATCTGCACAATCTTGCCTTTAATTATTGCTGTGATGACAAAGGCCTCATCGATCCATGGTTGGATGTGCGCCTTTAGAACCGCTTCTTTGTGTCGCGCTGCGTCTACTTGCTCCTTAAGCGCTTTTGCCTATTGCATTCGCACGAGCCTCTGTGTAAGGGCCACCGTCTGCGTGGTCCCTTTGACATCGTCATATTGTTTCTGTAGCTCATGCACATCTATTTCTAAGCGCTGTATGTTCAGGTCCTCCTGTAGAGTGGTGAGGACCTCAAATGACTCTTCCAACATTTTGGTGCAGTCCTTCACTACACTGCTGATCTCTTTGATTCCTGCTGTGATGGTGCTGGCGCGCTATTCCATACCTTTGGAGGAGTTGAAGGCCATTCCTTCAACCGCAGCTCTGATATCTGAAGGTTCAGCTCCAGCTGAACCTTGGCTATCTCTTCTCGTACCTCGTGCACCCCTGCTGCTAACCTGTGGATGTGTGCCTTTGCTGGTATGACCAAATCAGGGACCATTTTGCAGGCCTCCTCAACCACCTACACCATCTTCCCATTCTGCACCACTACCTCGTCATGCTGTAGGCTCAGTTGCTCTATGTTGATTCTTTGTTCGCTTAACACCTGTAGCGCGCGGCCCTCCCTGGCCCGCAGTTCTGTAGTCACTCCATCCTGCAGGACATAGATCATCTCTCGAGGGAGCGCAACCATGTTGATTCCTACTTCTTTCAATGCACTAACCGTAGGCTTGTCGGTCTCATTTTATGTAACCAGTGCCCCCTCTGGCAGCACTATTGTGTTGGTCGTGCGGGCGCGCAACATTTCTTCAGCCGCGACCATTCCTACTGCAAGGCTGGTTGAGAGAGTACCAGTCTAGGGAGTGCACACTTGTAACTCCTGAATCTGTGCCCGGAGGGACCCCAACACAATCTAGTTCTCCTCCGCTAAGTGTTGGAGGGCCTCCGCGGTGACATCGAAAACCGTCTCTCCTAAATCGTGCAGATCTCCCTTAGTGAGGGTGATCGGGTCAAAAGAAGTATTAGACACTTTCGACTTCTTTTGTTGCCCCACCTGCTCTCTCGAGCATTGGTGCTTTAACTGTGTCATCGCTGTTTGTAGGTCCGCGCCACCCTCCTCTGTCTCCGCTGGGTCCTCCCCTTACAAGGGAGTTAGGTAATTCTATGGATCAAGTGGTCTGTGATGGGGATGGGCTGCTCCAACCACAAACACCCATCATGCACGAGGTAGAGCAACTGCTTGATGACGAAGATAGTCACTGGGGCGCAATGGTAATGCGGCACCCAAACCATGTTCAACAACCCTGCCTTTTTGACTCCATGCAACCACTTACTTAGCTCCAACTCTACGACTCTTGCCATGGTTTTTTTATTCGGCTTCATGAGATGTGCATTCGCTAGGTGAGGGAATTTCTCATGGTCGACGAGATCCCAATCTTTGAACTTCAAACTCGGCACCTGCCCCAGGTGCGCTCCTTCGAAAATGATATCGTCGGGTAGCAGTGGAGTTTGTAGAGAGCTTTTACTCTCATTGATATCCTTTGGCACCTTTTCCTTCTGCTTCCGCGAAGGAACATACACAGGAAGCCTGGTTAGAGGGTCCGCTCCCTCGATTTCTTTCTCCACGTCTTCGTCCTCATCCTCTTCTATCAGGATGTCCTCAAGGTCTTCCTCATCCTCATCGATTTCCAAATTAACTGCTTTCCCCTTTTCTTCCATGGTCAATTTAGTTGACAACGTGTTTCAAGGGGACGCGCACTAGTATCATGGGTTGCTTATCTTTCTTCTGTCTCGGCGTATGTGGTGATTTTGGGATTTCCGCAACTATCTTGGCACTCTCAGGGGCATATTCTACTGTCATGGCCTGCACGGCCTATTTGGTGGTCATTTCTCATATTTCCCTGGATTCTTCAGACGCTGCCATTTTGTTTGTCCAGAAATCTCTCAACTGCTCAACTGGGTGTTCAAACAATGCTGTCAACAAGTTAAATAGGTCTCGGTTCAGAATACTCTGGGTGTACGACAACTCAATTCTCAGATGACCAAGTGTTGTTTGCTGGGCAACCCTTTGTAATTTATAGTGCCTTTTGAATTCAAATGCAATCGTTCCCCCCAAACCTGGTCCATTAATGCTCCCTTGGCGGCAGATTTTCCAAAATATTGCCCATAAATCTCACCTTAAATTCCTGCCGCTCACTCAATTTGGTCTCAAACCAAGCATCACATAGTGAATAGTGACTATAATGGTCACTTTCCAGCTAACCCGCGCGACAACGCAGCTACCCTTGCGTTGTCGCGGACCCTGTGACACTTCACTCCTGCGCGCAGCCCTGACATCGCGTAGCTCTTGGGTAGAGTAGTTTATAGTCCTATGCCTCCTTTAAACTGCCTGGAGTGCTAAGACTGTGCTTCCAACGGCTAGTCAGGTGGCTGCGCCACCTGTATATTGTTTCGACCGACCATCGCTTACATTTTCTAGGAAAAGTTCGCCTTTTAACTTTAATACATGCATCGCACCACTATCTGTGATCCCCTTAGTAATACGCAGTCCAATCCAAGGTATCAAAATGATCAATTCTCGGTGGTAGCCTCCAAATTTATCATCGTAATCGTGCGCATCTTGGTTTATCACCACAATTTTCTTATCAAGAAAGTCCTTTATTCCTTCCTCAAGCTTCTTGAATTCTTCTTCCGTCATGGTGCTTTTTGCCCTTAACCGAACTCTTTCCTTCATGAGTTCTTGGAGCCTAAGATCACCCTATTGGATCTCTTCATCAGGTCCCAAGCGCTCTTTTTCGTCGAGCTGCGGGATCCCTTCTTCCAAGGCTTCGCGAACTGTCATATCCATGGGCGCTGCTATGCGCGGACTAGGCATAATATACTCCATCGGTATTACAACGTTTGCTTCATAAACCAGCCTAGAAGGTGTCTGTTTCATCAATTTCTTGCACGTCGCCCTATAAGACCATAAAACTACTGGTACGCACAGGTCCCAATCACTTCGCTGCGCATTACATAACTTGTTCAGTGCTTCGCACACTTCGTTAAATGCGTCTGTGTGGGTAACCTTCTGCACACTCGTTATTTCCACACTCTGTCGTTCCAACTTGAGGGACTGTTCGCGCAATTTCCCCCCCAACACATGCTGATTGACCATATTCCCCAACGCAAAGTCCACGTGCATCCACACAGGTTGTTTACCATATGCCTGTACCCACTTGGACAGATGCGCACACGGACCATCCTGTACATTGTATTTATCTGTTAGTCACATCTTAGGCTTCCCAAAATGCATGCACATCATTCTCCTGCATTCACGTCAGTCCTCAAAGCTTCCTTGGTGCGTGACCCACCACTTCGCTGGCGTAGCGCGCAGTACCCACTTCAAAGCCTAGAAACATTGCTTTTCTGGTACCTCCCTTTCAAATCTGTCCAAGAAAGCATCTACCTCACCTAATCCATCATAAATAGGCAAATCTATCACTTCTGTCGATATGCAGGGCAATGATCTTTTCATCATGTTACAATTCAGCGTGGTTACCTCGTGTAACCGGTTTTTCCATCGCTCTATGTCTTCATCCAAATCTGACGTACATGAGCTTTCGTGCTCCCATGAGATTTGTCCATCCGCGGTGGGATTTACCCAGTCTTTCTCTCGCGTGGTTATCTTGTAGATGCAGTCCAAATCATCGTCGCTTTCATAGTCGCGCACTGGCTCTGTGTAGCATGATCCTTCTCCAGGGTCCAAAGGTACGACTACGCACAAAGACTTCTTCTCAAAATTCATCTTGTGCTTCTTCAGATTAATCACTCCGTTCATGTTAGTGGCCCAATCGATTCCTAAGAGTTGTTCCATTGCTCCGTAATATATAATTTTCTAACAACTGGTATTAGAGCCGAAGGTCTATTTGGATGATAAACTCGTAGGAAAGAAGGGTTCCTCATTCGAGTGGGAGCAATGGCGGAAGATGGTAAGTTTAGGGTCGAGAAATTTAATGGCCAAAACTTCTCGCTATGGAAGATTATCTGTATCAAAAAGATCTGTACCTACCATTGAGCGGAAAAGCAAAGAAATTATTCAGAGAACATAAATTAATATTGAGAATTACTGAGAGGAACAAATATAAAAATTAACCAGCAAAAACCATAAGCACACATGTTTATCCGGGAAAACCCCAAATTCGGGGAAAAACCCAACCTAATAATATTTCATTAGCATTGGCCAAAACCTTGGCCAATCCGACCAAGTGAGCCTTCACCGCTCACCTCCAGGCCTTACATTACAATGGAGTCCTTCCAGCCTTTTATAAGCTCCATTACATATAATACCACGGGTAGAATACTATGGGTGCATAATACCATGTGCCCCAAAACCATCAATTTTTATCTGGTCAACTTTGACTCTATCCCAAGTCAAGTTTATCTAACAGGAGTGCGGGGTAGGGATTGCTGTCATCAACAATCTCTATCACTTCAAATTTTGATAGTGCACTCACCCCTTTAATATCCACGGTGATTCCCTGCAATCTCCCCATAGGTATTATCTTTTGCTTGTTCACCATTTACAGATGGATAGGAGACCATTGCAGCATAGGTCTTCCCATGCACTCCCATGTTTGCTTCGGCAGAACGTTCGCGTCTGATCCTAGGTCCAGAATTACTTGGTCCATCTCATATTCTCCAATCTGCGCGGTCAACCTCATTTCTCTTCCCGTCCTCGTCGCATGCTTTCCAATCTTCCGAACTAAGCGCGACTCTCCTGGCGCGGTCCCAACGCATATTTTAATGAGTTCCTGCAATCCCTTTATAGCCTCACTGTCGTGCAGTAGCTTCATGCATGTTTCTAGGAACGTCATAAGCATAGATGGGTCCATTTTCGGCTTTGGTCTATCTTTTCTTCCTAAAGTGGAGGCATCAACGAAGCTATTCTTAGCTTCCATGAAGGGTTCCTTAGCGTGCCCCAAAAAAAACTCTGCTTCTTTTGTCGGAGCCTTGCGAACCCAAGTACCATCTTCAGGCTGTTTTCCTTTATCATCTCCCATTGTTATTCCACTTCAGAGCACAAGGTTCACATTTGGATCTTCCTCGCGTGGCCCAGACCTCATCATCTGCAGGTTCTGAGTCGGGGGCAGTGGTAGTGCTCCCTTGTCACGCATCCTAGCTATCAATGTAGGACAATCCTCCATCTCATGATCAAACAAGGTACAAGACAAACATGATGGACGCGTTGGATTCGTAGAATCACGGGCATAATATCCTGGCCCTCCGCAATTGTAGCATATCAGCTGTCCACGACCTCTTCCAGGTCCTCCTCCACCTCGACCTCACCCGCGCCCCTGAAATCTGGTTCGCGCCACTCCTGCATTTTGGTCAAGGGGCTGAGATTCAGCCTGAACTCTGTAGGTGGGAGTTCTATCCATCATCAACTCATAGCTTCTACAAATGCACTCATCGTGTACAACCGATCTACAAAAATTGCAGAACAATTGTTGCAAATTTTGTGTACTTCAGTAATGAATAACAGTTGTCCGTATCATGCTTTCCTCCTATTTGACAAATCATGCACCACAAAGCAGGTGCCGCGCAAGGTCCTTCTTGTGCCTCCAATATTATTGACATTGGTCCTCCTCCCACGAGGTAATTCGCGAATACCGGGCAGTGGTCCTTGTCATGACCCTGACCCTTACATTTAATGCACCATACCTCTTTGTGCACTTCTGGTTGGGATGTCCTGTGCTGTTTCAAACTCTGCATCTCAAGGCATAAGTTTTTCAATTGTGCGTGGATCTGCTGAACTCCTAGGTTAGGATCCTGTATCAGGGTCTCATGCAGCCTCATCGCGATCTCCAAGGCCTCTGCCTGAGTCGTTAACCTCTGTTGTGACAGCGCGTTCCTCAAATGCGGCGTTAGTGATGCTACAAACCATTCGCGGTGCTGTCCATCCGTCAAAGTCATATTAGCTTTGCGAATTGTGCACTTTAGTCTCTGATCCAACTCCAAAGGAGTCTTGCCTGGTAGCATTGTGATCTCTTTGAATCCAATAATCAACTGCACCTATGACTTTGTCCTGCTAAATTCTCTGTTCAATGCAATTTGGATATCCGTGATCCCTGCATTCAGATTGTCATTAGAATGCTTAATATACCAGGTCAATGCGTGATCCTGCAGAGCGCTGACCAGTGTTTCTTTTTTACATTATCATTTGTAACTCCCTGTGCTTCCCATATGAATCTTATCACGAACCAAAACTGGTCCAAATCTTCATTTCCTACTCCCTTGAACACATGTAACTTTATCGCGCTTGCCATATTGACTCGCGGTGGTGGCGAAGGTGGTACGGGTGAAGATGGAGGTGAAGGCGGTGAAGTTGGTGGTGGTGTGGGTGGGGGTGGTATGTGCGGAATCCTCTGCCTTATCAAATTGATCGCACTTCGCGAGCTCTTCCTCGTCCCCTCGTGGAGGTGAAATCAAAGGGCTATTCTCTGGTCCCTTACTTTCTTCGTATCTGTAGGTTTTTCAAATTTGTGTAGCTTCGAACATCAAGGTAATTTCATAACCCTCTTTTCACACAATAACATTTTAATCCAAGTAATCAAAGACTTTACGTACTTACCTCGCGGTCCTTTGAGAAAGCGTTGCTCTGCCTCGCTATAGCTGGCTGAAGTATCTACCGTGAACTCAATGAATCCTCCTATAATCCGATCGAGCCAGTGATCAATAGTGCGCACAATCTTATCCTCCGATGCTTCCAATTTTCGCACCAACTCTGGGGTCCACACAATAGGATTGTCGAGCTTCCACCTTCCTTGGATGTCTACTAGCTTTGCAATCCACTCGTACAGCTCAGTAGGGAAAGATGCGAAGAAAACTTCGTGGATCTTTGGGTACAGGTAGTAGTCTAACCACTCTTCCTTTGATAGTTGCAGATTCTTATTCTCCTGCGCCATGAACTTGTGAATTCTCCTGTCTAACCAACCTTTAATTTATTTCTTAGTTGGATTCCAATGATACGACATCAGACTTCTCTATGCAGATTTCGGTCCCGACAACAGAACCATTTGTTGGCTTGAGGGTGCTTGACCCAGGTTCAGAGTTATTTAGCCAAACAAATCCATGTACTATTGGCCTTTTCGACAACAACCTACGGAGTGCGAACTGAGGTCTCACCCGAAGTAGTATGGGGGGATGTTGGAACCAAGTTTCAACACCTTTGAGATGTCTGAGGGGTCGATTTAGTCCAACTATGAATATCTTCGCGCAGGTCACTTCGTGCATTTTCCTAACTTGCGAGGTATTAGTGATCTATTATGATCGCCTTCGTGCAACCCTAACTAGGGGCTAAGGTGCTTCTGCATTGCTAAGGCAACGATCTGCGCTCTTTTCCTAAGTTACAATGCGGATCTTACTTATCTTCTTATAAATGTTAGTTAACTTCGCGTAAACATATGCTTATCTTATATTCACTTATTCAACACATTCATATAAGTTCACGCAATAAATAAATAGTAAACTTGCAATTCATACCCAATATACTTCAATGCATAAAACAGGAAAAAGACACACAAAATGATATGAAACTTCTCTTTATTATTACTTAAATCGGTTACAAACTCAACCTGCCCCGCGCACTCAGTTGCAGGGGTCCATGCGCTTAGCTGTGGACTGCTAGGCCTCTACGCACTCAGCTGTAGAGCCTTCTCCTACTCTACTACCCAAAGACACGACTCGATGCTTCAACTAAGACTCAATTCATCATCATTAGATCTTACCGACTTCTTAGATCTCCCTTTACACTTAGAGCCTCGCTCTATTTATACAATCCCATGGTCCACGAACCGTGGGTAGATCTTTCAAGCCGACATTACATTACAAAATTAAGGGCGGACAACCCTATGAATCAATTACAACTTCGCGTTCCGCGCCCAAAAATCGCGGAGTCTTTACATCAGAATTAATCAAAACTTGGGCTTTAAACCCCAAAACTTTCCTTGGGGGATCCCGTGCCCAACATGGATGGATCAGGATCAATGATTTTACACATCATGTGTACATAACTAGAGTAATTTCCCTGAAGGTCCCATGAGGTTCACCATGTCCTTCAACTTCCTTCATTGTTATTTCAATCTAGTAAGGTCTTTTTCAAGTATCAGGTACAATGGCTCTTGGAGATTCAATAATTTCATGATCATCAGATTCTTCATGAGGACATTTATCCATCGGTTTAGGTTCTTTAGAATTTGATTCCACATTATTTGGAGCCACCTGTATCTCATCATCAGAGTCCAAGTGTGAACTCTTGGACTTATAGAAAGCAACATCCTCATAAAAAATAACATCCCTGCAAGTCTCAATAAAATGTTGTCTTGAAATATAGACCTTAAAGGCCTTTGAATTCTCACTGTAGCCAACAAAAAATCCTTTCTTCCTAGAAGGTTCCAATTTTATCCTTTTCTCCTTAGGCAGATGCACATAAACATGACATCCAAATATTCTCAAGTGTTCAACATTTGGTATTTCAACTGTGAAGACTTCTTCAGGAGTCTTGTAGTCCTATATTTGACGAGGGCATCTATTTTGAACATAAACAACTATTCTTGAAACTTCTCCCCAAAGAAACATAGGCAATTCTTGATCATGAAGCATGACCTTGGAACATTCCATAATAGTCTTGTTCTTTCTTTCGACAGTTCCGTTTTGTTGAGGATAGTAGGGAACTATCGACTCCCTCTTTAATTCCATCAGCCATGTAGTAAGAAATCAATTCCTTGGAAACATATTCTCCTCCATTGTGAGACCTTAAGGTCTTGATCCTCGTTCCTGTAGCATTCTCAACCTATGCTTTAAATTCAAGAAACTTTTCAAATACTCGATCCTTTGACTTTAGAAGATAAATCCATGTTTTTCTAGACTAATCATCAATGAAGGAGACATAATGTAAATTTCCACCCAAGGTTTTGTCAGACATAGGCCCACAAACATTAGAGTGCACAAGATCCAAGATTCCTTTAGATCTACTATCATTGCTAGTACATCTTCCTTTAACATTATTTACAAGCGTACATCCCATGATGCTCAATTTTAATCTCAGATGCACCTTTAACAAAATATTTCAATCTAGTCAATGCTTTGTTATGAATATGAGCATACCTTCGAGCCATAGTTCACAAAGATTAGCGGTGCTGTGTAGCAAGGATTGAATTGAATGTCCAATAAGACAATATAGGCCTCCAATTCTCACACCAGTAACCTTAGCATATTCAAATGAGGTATCCTTCTTCCATAATATAACTTTTCAATCAAGGAAAGAAATTCTACATCCTTTGTCTTCAAGAGATGAAATAAACAACAAGTTTTTATTCAAACCAGGAACATATAAATGTTGTTAATTGATACATTACCTCCTGATTCCAATTGTAAGTTTGATGAACCAATTCAATTGACTTCATATTTTCCATTATGTCCAAGCTCAACCCTTTGTGCAATCTTATTTTCGACCTATTGAAAGAGATGACCATGACTCCTAGTCATGTGTATAGAGGCACCACTGTCCACCAACCATATCTCATCATGACCTACAATGGAACATGTAAGAGCAAAATAAAATGAGAATTCATTATCATATTCATTCTTTCTAGGCCTCCTCTTATGTGAGTATTCATCAAGGTCAACTGCAGAATTATGATGCTTCCCTTCTTGAATAGGATCTTGTAGCAGGTCTCAAATTAATTCTTCTACCATAACTTCTTTGAAATATTGAAAAATTAGGTATTCTTCTACTATTGTTGGAGTGAGTTGCAAAATCTTCTTCATTTTGATCTTCAATCTCATCTCTAGAATTCAATCTTGATTCTTCTTGAGTGCAGGCATCCCATAACTTATCAAAATAAGGTGCATTTTCTCTTGCACTAATTCTTGTTGTAAAAGGATCCCAAGATATAGGTAAACCACCCAAAGCCAAAAATACCAGTTCTTTGTCATATACCTTCACTAATGGCCTTGAGTTGATCTCTTATTTGAGATATCCTTACAAAATATGATGCCACTGTATCATTCTTTGTCATCTTGATATTGCGAAGTTGACATCTCAAAACTATAGATTTTGATATAGTATAAAATATAATGATGGAATCATACATTTCCTTGGAAGTTTTATGATTAAAAAATATAGATAATTAGATGATCCCTAACAGATTCTATAATGGTGCTTCTTTCCAAGATATCATCTTCCTGAAAAATTTCTTTCCTTGCTTGGTCAATTGGTTTAGTAGCTTTACCTGTAACAATTCCAAAAACCTTGTGTCTTGCAAGTAATAGGTCAATCCTATCCTTCCATGCCCTATAATTAGTAGCTCCTTCAAGCTCGTTCTTTGCCTTCATGAAGGAATTCATGATGAAGATGAAGATGATCAACCAAAAATCAAAAGATGAAGACTTCCACACTCTTTAAGGTGATCTCAATGCTTCTTCAAGGTGATCTCACAACTCTTTCCCCTCACCACACTACTACATATAGGACTAAATTCTGATGACATAGTCTGACATTATGGACTGTACTGTCGCAAAATACAATAAACATGTCAATTTTTTCAATTTTTTTTTTTTTTTTTTTTTGTGTAAAGTCCCCGCGTTCATTGCAATTTCGACTAACAATTTCTATGCAGTTGGAATTGTGAACAAAATTTTATAGGGTGTTGTAATTGCGACTATAAAATTTGTTGTTCACAATTGCTATGACCTATTTTAGGAGTTACAATTGCGAAGAACAACATCTGTATTTGAAATTTTGACAATCAGTGGCATTTTTTGATTCCGACGTCAATTTGACCATTTGTTTGTTGGTCATCTTTGACTTTGACTGGTCAACTAATGTTGTAATTGTGATGAAAAATGAATATATAAATATCCCACATGTAAGAGATGTTGCAACATATTTTCTATAACTACAATAATTTTGAAAGGTTATAAGGTCTTTTTCGCAAGAGAAAATTAGATTTTGTTTTATATAATTATTTTGTGGTTGGGAAGAATGTCACAAAACATTAATAGATGGGGAGATAATCAACTAGGGTTCAATTATGCTAAACATTATTTCCCTTGCAAAGATTGCAGGTGCATAGGTCCACAAAGAATTTCATATGTAACAATTGATGGACATTGTAGGAAGAATGGGCACATTGAAGGGGGTAACCAATATCATCTAGTTGTAAGCTATATTTTATGAATCATCATATATATTTTCTTCATATTAATTGTATTTGTAATTTTTTCTAATTTTTATAATATTAATTGTTCTATAGATTAATTTCACACGATTGTTTGTAATTATTATAAAGTCAAGATGGCACCCTAGGTACTGTGATTTGAATGTGCCAAGAAGTATTACTAGAAATGATGTTCTACAAGTTGAGGAACAATATGGACCAGATATGGAAGATCAAGATAATGATTCGATGGAAAAATATGGGAATAGTAACGTAGTTCAAGATGACAGGACAAATCAATTGATCCAAAAATTCTTAGGCAATGAGAACAATGATGTTAGTTGCGATGATGAACTTGTGCTAAAGAAGGTAACGACACCACTTTATGAAGGCTTAAAAGAAAATATTTCTTTGCTAGATTATTATTGGTGAACCTAAAGGTTTTGAATGGTTTGTCAAACACTTTGTATGCCATAGATCCTAAGGTATAATGTAATATGTTTCATCACATGAAATGTTATTTTTTTTGATTTTTTTTTTTTTTAATGTTCATTAATGTGTAAAATAAGAATGCAATATTTATGGTTAATATTATTTACACTAACTAGTGATTTTTTCATGTTGTACTAGTTTGTTAGGTGAATTCTGCTACCATTTCCAAATAAGTGACCTCTCACATACCAAGATTTATATGCTGTTAAGAAATAAATTGGAATGGAATATCAAGCTATAGATGCATGTCCTAATGATCATATTAGATATTATGGGACAACATGCATCAAAAAGAAATTGCCTGAAATGTGACAATAATAGATATCAAACTGATCAAATAAAAATAAGGTGCCTCAAAAGGTTCTTCCTCATATTCCCGTAATTCCACGTTTGCAACGATTGTTCCAGTGTCAAGTCATAGCATAATTTATGGATTACTATGCATGGAAGAGAAGTGGAGATGGCTTTCTTCAAATGCCTATAGATGATTATTCATTTAGGAAAATTGAGGAAAAATGGCTGCATTTTAAAGATGAACCTCACAATGTTAGGATTCCATTCACAGCTGATGGTGTTAATCCATTTGGAGAGCTCAGTGTAACCAATTTTGTTATCAACAATATCCTTCCTCCTTGAATGCCAATAAAGAGGGAGCACATTATGTTGACAATGATTGTTCCATGTATTTGTTTACATTAAATTTTTGAACATTGTAACATTTTCATTTGTGATCTTGTTTGTTGCATAATATGTTATATTTATTCATTTACTTATAGGTACATATCATGGTAGTAATTATGTGTAATTTCAAGCAATTAGGGAAGTACCAAGCTAAATATATGAATGTATATATCAAGCCTCTTATCGACAAGTTAATGAAGTTATGCACTGACAACACTATGTATGACATTTGTAAACCAACAAGGGAGAGGAAATTTCAATTCTATGGAATACTTGTATGGACAATTCATGATCCCTCGAGGATAACATATTTTTGTGGTATGTAACGTTCCACTACACTTTAATGGTATATAATTATTTCAATTAGATCATATAATTCATGTTTTTTAAATAATACCTTCATTTATATTAATTGGAATTAATCCATCTCTTGTAGGCCTTCAAACAAAGGGTAAACTTGCATGTCCATTTTGTGGTCCTAAGTTGAAATCTCATCGTTCAACAATATTAGGAAAGGAGGTGTTTGATGAGTATAGACACTTCCTCTCTAAGAATCATAGGTATAATGCTACTAAAAAACATATTTTCAATGGAAAAAAAGAGATTGGATTAAAACCACGAAGAATGACAACCCACCTTTGGAAGTTGGAATACAACAGAAATCATCATAAAGGACATGGGCTTCCACGAGGAATGAAAAGTTATCCTGCTCAATTCATGATGTTTCTGTACTATGAGCATCTAAAAATAGCTCATTTTCTTGATATAATGCATATCGGGAATAATGTGACATAAACTTTATGGTAGATCATAGATGGTAGGAGGGATATAGTAAAAATCCTCAAAATTTGTAATGACACTATGGAAGCCAATCATGCAATGAAAAGTGGCATACAATCAAGTATCAATGGAAACTGAAATAACCTTCCATGGTTATTAACATAAAAGTAAAGTGATGATCTAAAAGAGGTCATTCGAAGAATTAAATTTACCACAAAATTTGCTTCAAACATAAATAATATCTTAACAAAGAAAGGTGAATTTCGTGGGGTAAAAACACACGATTGACATACCTTCATTAAGATAATTATTTTGGTATATATATTTCTATATTGGTATATATACATGTTTATGGTTTTTTTTTGTCTACTTTGGATTACAAAAATAATGATTCATTTTTATTGTTATAATATGTTCTACCTCTATGTCTCCTAGATGCTTCGAGAAAAATGTTAAACAAGTTATATATGCACTTGGAAAATACACAAGGTAAGTAGCATTTTATATGATGAGTGTTTTTTCAATTAGTCAAATAATTTCCAAGTTTTTTTCCAAGGAAAAAGGCGTAATTTTATTAGTGAAAACAAAATTACATGTTACATTTTACTGAGAACCAAGCATCATCAAGTCTATGACTGATGATAAGCAGATATTTGCAAAAAACCAAACTAATATACAATAAGGAGAAAAGCTAGGCTTTTATCCCCTTCTTTTTTTCCACCTTGCACCATTCCCCTTAAGATGGTGTATCAGAAATAAGTGCAAGTTGATTACCAGGTTTAGGCCTTGCATTGTACTTGTCTGAATCTGAGTTGTCTATTGAATGGGTATGTTTATACCCACTAGTTTCCATACCTTCTGGATTATTTTATGTTTGTACCTGGTTGTCCTGTATTTCATTGAGGTCTTGAGGGATTTCCCCTTAGTTTTCTAGTACCTGTGTTGTCTGGTTGTTCCTAGTTTGTACAGGTTCCTCCTATGATTTGTCT
Organism: Pinus tabuliformis; assembly: GCA_031772625.1. Classification (NCBI taxonomy): domain Eukaryota; kingdom Viridiplantae; phylum Streptophyta; class Pinopsida; order Pinales; family Pinaceae; genus Pinus; species Pinus tabuliformis. The sequence continues at coordinate 594,883,131 of CM062804.1, forward strand.
TCCTACTCGTCCTGGTGGGGTGGAGGGAAATTCCATCCTTTGGGCCATTTCCCATTCTTCTTCTTTCTGCGGGTGTCTTTCTTGCCTTCAAGGCACATATTTTGTAGATTCCCTATTTGTTTGCAGATTCTACATCTGAAGGTTGTGTTCTCATAGTCTAGTGTCTAAGTCCAATTCATCTGCTTATGGATCAGTTGAATGTGGTTCGATAATCCCTTGCTGAGATCTACTTCCACACATATCCGGGCATGTGTGTAGATCCTTTCTTCCAATCTTTGGGTATCCATTTTGATATATTTCCCAATGATGTTCCCGATTCTTGTGAGTACTCGCTCCTCCCAGAAATGAAGTGGGAGGTTGTGTAGTCGGATCCACACCGACATTCTGGTGACAACCATGGTGTTTGCATCAAATTATGGGAACCATGGTGTGATGAAAAGGCCCGTCGATCCCCAGAACCATGGTCCATCCTGTATAATACTGTCCCTAGCCTCTATTGAAGGTAATTTTACTATGAAAAGCCGCTTTTAACAGAGGTGTATTTCACATTCTAGTGACAATTTGGTAAAAATACAATGAAATAACTCCACAGGTTTTGGCTAGAAACAGTTAAAACGACAAATAATTTCTTGTGATTCAAAAGCAACACAATGCTCATCTGTTTCTGAATTATCTATGGTAAGTTCTAGGATTTATTTCAATAGCTCCACAATGTATGGGTTGGGGGATGTCCAACTTGTTTTTTTGGTTTTAAGACTGTTCTTTTCCCTTGTAGGATGTTCTTGAAAGAGGGTCCTCCATTCATTTGCTTCATTTTGGCTTTTGTGTTTTTCGAAGAACTGCACCCATAGCTTCCGGATTTTAGAGATTTGTTGGCAGAACCTGCACCACCCCTTAATCTCAGGTTGAGGGTTATGGAGGATGCTAGTTGAATGTGATAGTCCTGTAGAAACTGGATGTCCTGTATGTTATGCCTTCAAAAACCAGGTTTTGCATTTGTATAGGGTATCCATCTTGTTGCAAGATGTTGTGATTTAGCTGCTGCACACTATCTACTAAATTAATCCATATTAAAAAGGAAAGCCCAACAAGAAATTTAATAAAAAATTGAAACCGTATGGGCATTACCAGGTTCCGAGAGCCATGCTCCCCCTTTTTTCCCAGAAACCGCTCGAGAATGGGGGGCTAGTGAGCCACAAGGGGGCCAGATGGAGCAAGAGATGACAATACAAGGAGCCAAGTCCATCACAACAGAGACAAAAAACAACACATGGGCCGACTGAGCCATAGGGGAGCTCGAGTTGTAGCATAAAAGAAGACAGGGCCAAGAAAACGGTCTGCTAGCAGTCCCGATGAGGTCAGTAACCGGAGCCAGGAGAAGAATAAACGCATGGCCTAAAAACACAAAAAACAGGAGAAATATAATCGAATGACCGACGCCCTCCCTTGCACCCGCATTCCAACTGAGTTCCCACAGTGAGCAACTCGAGTAAAACTTGATTGATAATGGAGCCATATGCTGAGCAGAGGCCACCACAGGGTTCCAAGCCATATTTTTGCAGGCAGCTAGGGTTTGATGTTCGGTATGAAGAGCTATGCCGACCCGCCACAAAGTCGCCAAAATCGATCACTTCACTGAGAGCTAGGGAGACCCCTGCGACCTATCCAAATCATGCATACTTGCATCGATGGCCCCATGTAGACAGAGCCAAAGGAGGCCGAGATTTTCCCTATTTTTCCCAGGATACTGAACCCTCCATCGACCAGTTATTTCTTGTTCACCATGTGAGTACCCCTACGAATAGGACCTGGCGGCTGCTACCAAGAACTTGTTTTCGCATAGAGTAACCCTAGCTCCAGTTTGCGCCATTTTTCTCCCTCCAGGAAAAGTCCCAGAATACACTTAATTGAAGTTTCTTGTAATTCGATAATTTCCAAGTTATATGAATATGTTTATTAATTGACCATGCCTTTTCTAATGTATTTGGCATATTGCAGTTGAAACACTACAAGGCTATCTATTACAATGGTCATAAATTTTGCATCAAAAAGTTGGATGAAAAGAGGAAAACTTCTGATTGTGGGACACTTGCATACTCAAATATTATCCCATAATCAGAGACTCAAATAATTGATTGTGGGAGGGTTTTGAGACAAAAATATGACTCTTAGATCGAATTTGACAATCAACCGAGATCACCCAGATTTCACCATTGTGCTTCACCGTGAACCGGGAAAAAGAGGTATTTGCAGAGATTTGTAAAATAAGAAAATGTTAATAATTGATTCTATAACTTATTGTTTTTCATTCTCTCTATTAATTATCTACAAGTTTTAGTGAATCAATTTAGGGAGGGCCACAAAAGTCTCTTGAGTTGGTCGCAATGTGACTTGTACTGAATGGGGCCAACACTCAATTTTTTTTAGTTTGTGCTTTTATGCATTGAAATTTGACATGGATATGGTAGATGAATGCATTGATGGTATGGGAGGGTTTCAAGACTCAAATACAACTCACAAAAAGAATTCACCATTATGACTCGTGAATGAGGCCAATGTTGATTTGTTTTTTCAATTTGTGCTCGTACAGACTAAAATTTTACATGGCTATAGTAGATGCATGCATTGATGGTTTGGTAGGATCTAAATACTCAAATATCAAACCAAAATATTTCAACAATCAAGTGAGATCAACTAGATTTTTCCATTGTGCTTCATTGTGGACAAGGAGAAAGACGTGTTTGTAGAGATTTGTCACTTCCGAAAGTGTTATCGATTGATTCTTTACTTTATTGCTTTTCTTTATCTATATTCTACAAGCTTCAATGAATGAACTTTTAGAGGGCCGCAAAAGTCTCCTGAGCTCGCTACGATGTGACTTTTACTGAATGGGGCCGACATAGTCCCTAGGTGAGGGTTTTATAATGGATCATGTTTAGATGTGACTCCCTTATTGAGAGATGGTCATTTTGTGAAGATGGGTAGAAATAAATTCATTCAAATGGATGATATTTTGGTGTATAACACAAATCCAATTTATTTTTACATAAAGGTAGGTGTATATGTCCATATTTATCATGAACATTGCCTTGCATGTCTAAAGATGAGCCATTGAAATTTTCATATGCTATGGAAGTGTCTGATTGTTTAGTAGATGTTTCCATTGTTGGAACATTCTATTGGGAGATGATATTTGAAATTTATTTGGATGCCATGCACATATGTCACCATAAGCTTAAAGGTGTGAATTTGTATTCAAATGAAGTGGCGTAATACAAAAAACTAGTTTTAGTAATACCAACTGAAATCATTGTGCATATGTGTATGTATTAAAGAATACGTCAATAATGTTTACAACAAAAATGAAGATAAAATTGTGTAGTATAAATCAAATTACACTACATAATTTTACCTTCATTTTTTTGTAAGCATTGTTGGTACACACACACACACAACATTATTTTATCTTCATTTTTGTTGTAATCATTATTGATGTATTTTTATTATTATGAGATCTATTAAAAGGTGAGGCATAAGAAATTTAAAGGGAGAATTTGAACTCTCCATTTTATTAATATGAATGATGACATGCACACCACTTTCTAAATTCATGCAAAAAAAGGTGATGATGTTGTTGTCATTACGACATGATAGTTGCCTCTACACAATATGGAACACACAATGCATTACCATAATTGCAACCACAATTAGTACATTGTCACAATATTCATCTTCTTTCCTACGAATATTTCAATCACATAAGGTCTTAGAACATGACACGTAGTGAATCTTATGTGTAAGACCCTTGTTCAAATGAAAGTTTCATGGTTACTTTTGAACTTATTACAATGCATTATGTACCTCATAAGATTGTGAAGAAGAAGAATTCAATTGAGTTCATTTTAGAAGGCTAAAAGGATCATAAGGATGTTGTTTTACATACATGATAAATTTTTCATAATAAATAACAGTGAACTTTAGGTTCAACTAGTGATCATACCTAACCTCCTAGTAAATGGATTGTGGGACAAACATTTAGATTTCGCTATTTATATAATATCTTATAGCCTCATGTGATAAGTGCACCTTTCATAGAATTCAAATCAATGACATCCCATCCATTGTTGTTATGGATTAGGGATAAGGTCCAATGCACCCAACCATTTAAGGCTATGAGCAATCCACCTTTCATTAATATATGTATATATTCTTTCGCATAATTTGTGTATATAATATAATAATATACAATATAGAATATATATATATATATATTAAAACACCTTTTTGATTTTTGCATAATTCATTTGTTTCCAACTAAGCTTCGATGCCACAACGCGATGAACATTGCCGGACTCAAACCGTGACTGCTCCTTGCTCCAAATTTTTTACCAGTGACAAAATTTTTGCCTCGAGGTGAGAGGACTCAAACCGTGATTGCTCCTTGCTCCAAATTTTTTACCCAGTGACAAATGTTTTTCCCTGAGCTCCGATGAGACTTGAATTGTGGCTGCTCCTTTGTCCAATTTTTTTTCCCTACTGCTCCTTGCTCCAAATTTTTTTCCCTGAGCTCCAATGAGACTTGAATTGTGATTGCTTCTTGCTCCAAATATTTTTCCCAGTGACAATTTTTTTTCCCTGAGCTCTAGTGAGACTCCTTGCTCCAAATTTTTTCCCCTGAGCTCCGCCTTTGATCCTTTCTCCTTGCTACACGTTCGATCCTTGCTCCTTGATTTGCGTTGTGAGATGAAGAGGCTGCATTTCACTCACTGTTCAAGCATCGCGCCAAAAGAGACAACGAAAGGCTGAGATCAAAATAGTAATGTAAATCAAACCCTATTTTTGTGACTATTTTCATTCAAATTTTGTTTATTTGAAATTTGAACCATAATTACAGTCTCTAGTGAAAACCCTTCCATGAGTATTTTGATATAATTTTTTTTTAATTGAAATTTCAGCAACGATTATAGTCTAAACGTGACCATTCTTTTGTGCCCCCCTTCCTCCTTCCTCCTCCTCCCTTCACTACTTCTTGAACCTTCCCATTGATACCTTTCCTGCTTCGCTCCAATCATATGATCTTTTCCACCTATAGATTCAATGTGTAAATTCAACTAGGTTCCTTGACTTGGTCATTCTACTTGGTTGAGAATGCAGGTGGTCGATAGTGGTTTCTCGTAACCCAACTTGTGAGTCACTCCCCGTGGTCGCTTGACTAGGTCAAAAGGAAAATATTTCAGGAGTAGTGTACAGGAATTTCCCAATAGGAAAGAAACAAGGTCACCGACACAATTGATGAGACAAGAGACTAGGTTTGGTCTTCATAATGACATATGTAATCATGATTTTATGTATTTGATGCAATGAGAAAAAGAAATTTATTATTATTCTTGAGGCAGGGGTTTCATGCTCAAGGGAAATTTATTTTTAGGTCAAACACCCATTGAGTGATTTTAGGGCTTGTCATTGAGCCTACAAGTCAAATGAGTCATTTTCATGTATGAGACCCTTTTGGGCATGTTACATATTGAAAAGATAAATTTATTTGAGTCAAAATAGAGTCAAAAGACCCTCCAAGTCAGCCTACACAAGTGGACAAGTCGACTTAAATAAAGCAATTCATACCCTCAAAATCCTATAAATAAGAAGGAACTTGACCTCATTAGGATATTCATTCAAGCAAGTTTGATCTTCTCAAGACAGAAGCTGGAAAAGGACAAAAAATAAGGAGAAGAAATAGATCGAGGTTTGGGGCCTCTCCCACTCTCGTGTTATGGTTTCTACATTTGCTAGGCAGATGAAAAAGAAGGAGAAGAACTAGATCGAAGTTTTTGGGTTTCTCTCTCCCTCGTGTTAGGGTTTCTACATTTGCTAGGCAAAAGAATTTGCTGGACAAAAGAATTTGCTGGACAAAAGAATTTGCTAAGCAGGTTGAATTTGCAAAAGAATTTGCTGGGCAGGTTGAAGTTGCAGAAGAGTTTACTGGGCAGGTCAAAGTTGCAGAAAATTTTGCTGGGAAGGTCTAAGTTACAGAAGAATTTGATGGGTAGGTTGAAGTTCTAGAAGAATCTACTGGGTAAGTCGAAATTGCAAAAGTTGCTGGAAGCAAGGTTTGACTTGGTCTTGGAGGGTCTTGGTCAAAGGTCATAGGTCTTGGAATTCTTCAATTGAAGTTCTATAAGAAGAGAAGAATTCTCGTGGTTTTTCCTCTCAGTTGGAGAGGTTTTGGCCTTGGCTGATCACCTACATCTCGTGTCCTATTGTCTCACTGATTTTATTGTTTGGTAGCTGTTTGATGATAAAGAACGCTAATAATAATCAAGTGTAAGCAAAATATAATCAATTTAAGTAAAAATATATCACAGGAAGTTAGCAAAGTAAGAGAAATCACCTAATCTAGCTTCCCCTAGATTCGTCAACATGGTATTAGAGCTAAGGTGACAAGACAAGGAAAGGCAACTTAAATAAGGACACTCAAGGGCTGAAGCACTAGAAAGGCATCTAAGAAGCATTAAGAAGTTCGATCAGTAGAGAAAAAGAATCCTAATACCTAATGAAGAAATAAGGAGAAGTGAAGCATCTTAGATATGTTTTTGGGATATATTCTTCCACACATGCGAATATTAGGGCATCATCTTGCATAAAAAAATTCTAAAGTATAAGCTACTGCATGATAGCCGAAGTTTTGGGGCAAAAGAAGTCTCCCTCGCAAGCCGAATTAATAAGAAGAATATTCCATCTCAAGTGAAGGAGAAAGGAGAAAAATCCATCCATATTCTAGCCGCATGTATGAACCAGGGTTTATGCAAAAGAAGCTGGAATTGTAGTGCTGCAATAACAAGCCAAAAATATGAAGAAGGGTCGAAATCTAAAGTTGTAAGTTTGAAAAGCATGATTGGAAGGAACTACAAAGACCTCAAAACCCTGACTCATCTACACATTGAAGCATATAAAAGTCTCTACATTCTAGAGAAGCAGGAAGAAGCGTAATTATCATCATCAAGGAATCAAGGTGATCTCCCTATCGTTGAAGGATCACTTTTGAAGGAAGACATCTTCATCACCAAGACATATTCTATCATCATCAAAATAAAGAAGGCATCAAGTTGAAGATATTAACATCAAGAAGCATATTTACATGACAAGTAAGTATCTTTATATCTATATTTGAATCTATCAAAATGACTTCATTTTGCAAGGAGAGTAACAAATTTGTTGGGTCGTCAAAATTTCTTGTATGGAAGAAGAAGATATATTTTATCTTCATAGAAAATGAAGTCGTTGATCATATTAAGGGTTCTGTCACTAAACCTCCAAAAGAAGAAGCTCAAGATCTAGCTGAATACATGAAAAGGGAAATAAGGGCTCAACAAATCCTCATGTAGCAAAATTGGAAAATTCAAAAGACATCTATAAAAAACTGGTGGAATTATTCTCTGTAAGTACTGCAAGAGAAATGATATCATTGAGAACCAAGCTCTACAAGATGATGATATCAAAGGAATAAGGAATAGCCTCATACTTGATGAGGGTGTCAAAAATACAAGACCAATTGCAAGAGTTGGAGGAAATCATTAGAAATGACCACCGTGGTACTAAATACATTCTACTTGATAGAGGGACAACTTCATATCAAGCATTTTTGGAAAGAAGGAAGCCACCTCATTCAGTGAACTCGGGTCATTGTAGTAAACCAAGCAAAAAGCTGGGTGGGACCAGGTGAATAAGTTCAAGTGTTTGTTGCCATGTCTAAGAAAAGGTAGGGGTTGAAAAAAAACTGGTCCTCAAGAAGAAGAAGGATATGTCGAAGATCCAATGCTATGGTTGTTTGAAATATGGGCATTACAAGAGATATTGTCAAAAATTCAAGAAGGAAAACAAGAGGATAGAAGGAAATAAATCTCATATCACCAAAGAAGTGGAAGAACCTGATGAGAAGAAATCCAAAGGGATAGATCTTCACTATTGGAGTTCCTCCAATGCATATCAAGGAGAAGTAGGAGGATAAAATACCTATCCATGGCAGTCAAGATGAGAATAATTATGACTAAATTCATCTTAGTAGAAGATGGAATCATATCAGAAGCATACCATTAAAACAAGAGCACATTAGAAAAGCTTGAAAGGATAGTTGATGTAGAAGTCTACATGATTGAGTAGTCATCATATAAAGGAAGTATCTCTTGCTAACCTCGTTGAAAGCATAAGTAGTACTTATGGGAAAATAAAATTCATCTAGCATAGAAATAACTCATCATGTATCATCATCATTACAAAGGATCATTTTCAAGATGAGGATAATCAAGATCCTCTGTTGGAATAGTCATTGGAAGGTTCCCCTCTCTTGAAAGAAGCAAGTGTCTCACTGAGAATTCCATGGGATGATGGTATGATGACAAAGGAGTGAAACATGTCAAGATGGTTGAATTAATTTTAATCAAGGAAGTTGCCAAAGGAAGTCTAGATGACCAAAAAGAAGAAATGAGGTATGTATGCATGTATTTGATAATATTGAGTCATGTAATCATATAGTTGTCGATAACATGGATGAATGCTCTACCTCATGAGCATGATCAAAGAAAAGGGATATCTTTCGTTGGAAAGATGCATGAAGGCATGGTTCACATATTGACAAGATGAAATCAACATAATATGTCCTCATATGGAATATTAGGTGGTTGACAAAGGAGAAGGAAGTACATACGGATGTTCTTGAGGAATAATATGTAAAGAAAGAAAGAATAGATCGCGAAATATGCAACTATGGTCACAAGGAATACACATCCAATGAATATAATGTGACATCTCCATGGGAAAGGTATGAAGACCTTGATAAAGTATGAAAAGGAAGAATACCCTTGATATTGAAAGTCTTGGATATGTGTTTATGAATATGCAGGACATTGATGTCTCTAGCAGAAAATATCATGATGAAAGGCCATCATAAAAGCATGGAAAATTTTAGGGGCTAATGTTCGCCCAGTGGGCTAATTTTCCATGATTTTTCCACAAAAAAGATTCGCCAATTTCCAATTTTATAAAAGACGATTCGCCCAAATTTTAGAATATAAAATTATTTTACCTTAAAAATCGCCAACATTATAGAGAGACTATATATAAAATAATTATAAATTTGACTAATTTTACAAATATATCAATAAGCATTTATAATTTGCATATTAGGGATTAGTGAGATTCGCCAATGTTTTAAACTTCAAGAAAATTTTCCATCCTTAAAATTTTCCTTGCATAAAAGGTACTTTTGATTTGATGTTCATTTTTTGTTTTTGAATAACATCTGGATGGGGTAATGCAGGGCTAGTAGTAAAAATGTTTTGGATGTCACCTACAAGTAGCACTCATTTAGTGGGATGGAAGATACTAAAGGAAACATGATGTGGAAGAGGTAGATGTATAAAGGAAAACCAGATGTGGACTAGAAAATCAAGTTTTGATAAGGAGAAGACTGACATGACTGAACTGAGGAAACTGATGGATGACCAATGCCCTACAAGATGAAGGATCCATAATAAAGACAAAATTCATGAAATTGAAAGGATGAGATCAATAAGAAGCTAAATGTCCCATGATATCCACCAAAGAAAAGATAACTTCTGCTGGAAACAGGTCCCTTTGTAAGAGGGAACCTAGAAGAAAGCTTCTAGTTATGGAGGAACTTGGAAGCAAGTCCCTAGTTAAGAGGGAGCTTGGACAAGTCCCTGTTTGAGAGGGAGCTTGGGTACATTCTTTTTTAGAGGAATGAGTACATTCCTTCTCAAGAATGTGTATGTCCTCCCTAGTTGAGAGGGAGAGATAGGCATGCCATTCTTGTCTTCACTTGGGAAGAAATAATGGAGGATTGGGTAAGCATCTGGAATCCGATACTATTTGAGGATGTGGTATGGAATCCAAGATAAGGGTAGATGTAGAGGACCGATATTCTTTGAGGACTAGGAATCCAAGATAACAATAGTTCTGGAAGTACATACCCTGTGAACACATAGGTGGGGTATGCTCCTTGAGAGACAATGATGATGATGTCTATAAATCAGTGGTCTTTGCAACATTGTGCTCTAATCTTGAGGTGAGATAGAGCTTTCAGTCAAGGCCTTGCTATGTGACAATTTTGGATGATATGATGGTAAATATATGGGTTACCAATCTGAATCTTCGTATGAGAATTATTCAGATTGAGAATGTCCAAGTACATTGTATGGATTATGAATACCTCCCCAGTTAAGAGGGAGTGTTGAAATATGTAGCTAGGGTAGGTCTTAATAATGAGATATGTAATCATGATTTTATGTATTTGATATAATGAGAAAAATAAATTTATTATTATTCTTGAGGCATGGGTTTCATGCTCAAGGGAATTTTTTTTTTAGGTCAAGCACCCATTGAGTGCTTCTAGGGCTTTTCATTGAGTCTACAAGTCAAATGAGTCATTTTCATGTATGAGAGACCCTTTTGGGAATGTTACATATTGAAAATAAAAAATTATTTGAGTCAAAATAGAGTCAACAGAACCTCCAAGGCATTGCCATCAAGTTGGCCTACACAAGTGGACAAGTCAACCTAAAGAAAGTAATTCGTACCCCTCAAAAGCCTATAAATAAGAAGGAAGTAGACCTCATTATGATATTAATTCAATCAAGTTCAATATTCTCAAGGTAGAAGTTGAAAAAGAAAGAAAAAGAAGGATAAGAACTACATCGAAGTTTTTGGGACTCTCTCTCTCTCTCTCATGTTACGGTTTGTACATTTGTTGGGCAAAAGAATTTACTAGGTAGAAGAATTTGCTGGACAAAAGAATTTCTGGGCAGGTTGAAGTTGCAGAAGAATTTGCTGGGCAGGTCAAGGTTTTAGAAGAGTTTGCTGGGCAAGTCAAAGTTGTAGAAACGTTTCCTGGGCAGGTTGAATTTGTAGAAGAATTTGTTGGGTAGGTCAAAGTTCCAAAAGTATCTGTTGGGTAAGTCAAAATTGCAGAAGTTGTTGGAAGCAAGGTTTGACTTGGTCTTGGAGGGTCTTGTTCAAAGGTCATAGGTCTTGAAATTCATCAATTGAGTTTCTATAAGTGGAGAACAATCCTTGTGGGGTTTCCTCTCAGTTGGAGTATTTTGGCCCTGGATGATCGCCTACATCTTGTGTCCTATTGTCTCATTGATTTTATTGTTTGGTAGCTGTTTGATGATAAAGAACACTAATAATAATCATGTGTAAGAAGAGATAATAAAGTGAAGTAAAAATACATCACAAGAAATTATCAAAGTAAGAGAAAACACCTAATCTAGCTTCCCCCTAGATTTCTCGTCAATTCCATGAGTATTTTCGTTCAAATTTTGTTTATGTGAAATTTGAACCATAATTACAATCTCTGGTAGAAACCCTTATGTGAGTATTTTGATACAATTTTTGTTTAATTGGAATTTCAACAATCATTATAGTATGAACTCGACCATTATTTTGTGCCCCACTTTCCTCCTCCTCCCTTCACTGCTTCTTAAACCTTCCCACTGATACCTTTTCTGCTTTGCTCCAATCAAATGATCCTTTCCACTTGTAGATTCAGTGTGAAAATTCAACTTGGTTCCTCGACTTATTCATTCTACCTAGTTGAGAATGAAAGTGATCGATAGTGGTTGCTCGTAGGTCGACTTGTGAGTCACTGCCCGTGGTTACTGGACTAGGTCAAAAGGAAAAAAACTTCAGGAGTAGTCTACAGAACTTCCCAACGGGAAAGAAACACGCTCATTGACACAACTGATGAGGCAAGAGATAAGATCCCTTGTTCACAAGCAATAATTCCCTTCTTCACCCACGCGATATTTTTGGATCAGGTGTGAGCCCATTATCCAATATTCCCCATTACTGACAAAACCCATCAGTTACGCCGATCCTTTGCTAGATTGTTAAGAAAGAAATCTTATATTCCTGAACTCGAATGACTCAGCTTGTGAGCTACCCTTTGGTAACTCGACCTGTAGCTTGTCCCACAATTCAGCCGACAACTACCCTCCTACATCTCAATCACCCTCATTCTTTTCTCGTGGTCACTCACATCTCGACCAATGAGCTAACTCATGAGCTCAACCTATCCAAATCCTGCGATCTTTTCTTTGGGGCATAAATCATGGCGTAAACTTGCCTAGATACTAAATTTCCAACCAATGAACTAGACACGGGGTTTGGATCCGATGTGTAAATTCGCCTTGGTCCCTCGTTGGGGCCTTTCGCATAAATCATGGAATATCTTGTCATACAATGGACATATCCTACAGATCTCAGACCATAGTCTCCATCTCACATGCTCAGATCTATGCAACATACTTTCACCACAGAACTCTGATATGTACTTCAGAATTTTTGTCAAGCCACCACATAGTTTAGATAAGAGAAATCAACCTTGATCAAACCACCATATAGATTCGATTGTGTTTTAAAATTTGGTCAATGCAACAAAAATTTGAATCGATGTTACATGACTTCAAATCAATCTCTCAAATCACTGCTATTGATGTCAAATCCCATGCTTAGTATTAATTTTGATCCCAAAATGGTGAGTTCCAATTCTGAAATTATAAATTTTGATTCCAAAAGTGTTAAAACTGAATTGTTACAACACATATTTTGAATTTATTTTCTAATCTGTATAAAATATCTAAATCCAAGATTCATGTATGATTGTCAACATTTTTTTTGTGTGTGTATGAATAGCATCATAATGACATCAATTGCTAAATATATCAAGATTGAAGAGAGATAATAAATTGAAAACAAGTATAATAATCATTTCATTGCATATATGTACCATTTTCATAAATATTTGAGGCAATGTACAATAAGGTACCATATAAACAAAATGATGACTATGAGACAATGTACAATAAGGTTCCATATAAACAAGTGTAGAGGTTTTTAGTTCTTTGTTCAAATAAAGCTTCGTTTGTCGACATCATTATCACTCCCTCAATTTTTTTGAACTTGTACTCGTTGTACCTCATTTGCCTCAATTCCCTTCCAATTTACTTTTATCATCTCTCCCTTTCATCCTACCTTTGATGATCATGCCCATATGATGTTATTCATCTGTGAAGACCATTATTTTTGTTGCAACAACTCACTTTTGTGTTCTTTTTAAACATTTTTTAACAAAACTTTGTTTTTCATTATTGTTTTTATGGGCTTCCACAAATGACCTACTATTTTGAATGTCTTAGTGGCAACATCTACATTAGAGGAAATTTCAGCCTAAAAGTGCCCATGAAATTTTCAAGTAACTTCCATGTCATAATATGTAAACCAATCAAAATCATTTAAACTTAAAAAAGGTATATGTATACATTTTGGAGGGAAAAAAAGATAATATCTCTCTCTCTCTCTCTCTCTCTATATATATATATATATATTAAATTGTATTTTTGGCTTATCTCCTTATAGCTTTACTCAAATTTCAAGCGTAGACACTTGTTGGATGCAAAATTTGATTCTGCTTCCAACAAGTACCCATTATGCATACTTTCGAGAAGACCCACATTGATAAAAATTGAAGATAAATTTAAAAAGCTTGTTTAACACATTTTTTAAATGTATTTTCAATTTTTATCAATGTGGGTCTTCTTGAAAGTATGCATAATGCGTACTCGTTGGATGCGGAAATTAATTCCCCATCCAACGAGTGTCTACACTTGAAATTTGAGTAAACATTAAGGAGATAAGCAAAAGATACAATTAAAAAAATAGTTTTCTTCTTTTCCCTCCAAAATTCATAACTCTTATTTTATTATTTTTCCTTAGGAGGCCACTTTTAGGTCGAAATTTCCTCTAATGAATATCTGTGGACATTACCCCTTATCCTACCCAACCATATTTTATAATGCGGGCTTAATGATTGTACTATGATCATTGTAACATCTTCTCTCATAGAGAATTCATGTCTAGGCTTGTTACATAAGAGGTCCAATGTAGCGATTCTCAATAGCATAGATATTATCACTTAAGTAAGCTTCCATGCATTGGTGTGTGGGTTGTATATGATCATTGCTTCTTATTTCTTGCATTAGGAGTGACTAGTGATTATTTGTTGAATGCTCAAAGGTAAAAAAAGCGTTTCCATGGATTTTAATATATTCTCCCAATAATTTATCCATAGGATGGAAATATTGTCTCCCTCGGTTATCAATCCCTTTATTTTATAATAAAATATATGCTTCCAATATTTCTTTATTTATTCCATATTAGAAGGTCTATTTACTTATAGATTTGACAATTAAGGTTTCCATGTAAGTAAGTTTGGATGACCCTCAAGAAAAAAATGCCATAGTGTTGAAAATAGCAACAAGAAATGATAAAAATAGAATCCAGAAATTCCAGTTTTAATTTGTCCTTGAATTAAAATCGAATTTAGTCTAACCAGCTACTTGGAAATAATTAATTAATTAATTATGGATTAATTAGTTGGAGAAATTCAAGTTAGAAGTCTTTCTGAAGTCATGCAGGATTTATCCCATAAATTAAGGAGATTATCCCTTAATCAAGGAGATAAGATTGAGTTATATTTGAGTTGTAAATAGTTAGCTCAGTTTACTGAGTTAAGTCCAGTTAAATTAGTTCCAAATTGTTTGAGGAACTAATAGTGAGTTATTAGTCAGTTGATGCATGCATGCACTCAACTAGTGTACTCCAGATAACTGAAGATTCCCTCATCAGAAACTCATGCATGTCTATTCAGAGAAAGACCCAGTTGAGCTAAATGTCAAGGACAGTGTACTGTCAGTTGCATGTTTTCTCCTATAAAGGAAACTCATGCATGCAGTCAAGGCAAGGTTCCTTGAGGATTACACAGTTCATACAGGGTGTGAGATCAGTTTTCCACTTGGTTGGAGAAGATCATCCCAGAGGAATTGCGCAAGGAAATAGGAGCTTGGAGGGCAGAGAGGAAGGCTTATGAGAAGCTTTGATTGCCTGTGAGCATCCAGGAGGATTATACTAAGAGCTGGCTAGCTGTGGGAGCTAAGGCTTTGTATAATTCTGATGTATTTCCACCTTTTATGATAATACAAATAGTGGGGTTTTTTAGCTGAGGCTTTCCCCAAAGTATTTTCATGTGTATTGTGATTTCTTCTTCTTCTGGTTATATGTGTTCAGCTCTGATTCAGATCGATCTTTAGGCTTCGGCAAATTGATAGTAGAAGTAGATTATAGTATTTTGCTTTGGTATATTGCATTATCGGGTTAATCTACAATCATATTTTCTACGTAGATCTCAGAGGTAGATTTGCAGAGAATTTGTAGAATTTCTACACATAGTTTAACAGGAGGTGACCACTTTCATCCTAAACCAAGGCTTTATATTGCATGATAGGCATGTAGTTAATGAGTTGAAATTTGAAATATTGACATCCTTTGATACTAGTTATCTTGATTTACCATCCAACATGTTTGGATCCATAAAGATTGGAAGTTAAAAAGTTCATTAATTAGATATGCAACAAAGGAATTGTGGCCCTCACATGTCTTATATGTGTCCATCATCTATGGAAATGAAAACATGTCTTTCCACTTTATTTCCTAGCTTATATCATCTCATAAGTTCCATATATGTTTTCATGTGTGTGTCACATTATGAGGGAACCAAAATACAAGAATGCCAAACACCCTTTTTATTTATTAAGATGGATGTAAATGCAAACACATAGTGAAAGGAAAGGCTAAATCATACAAAGCCCCCAATATTGTGTCCATGTGTAAGCATGCTAGGTAAAGAAGTTGAGAGATTCATGACACTACTAATAATGTTTTTCTTCTTACCTAACCTTGGTACAGAAGTCTTTGCCTTGTCCATTTTATCTTTGTGATCAACACTTCTACAAATTTATTTATCATTATTTTGTTGAAAATAAAATTATGAAATTGGAGGAACACCTAATAGTTGCATGCCCTCATTAACCATTTTTCCAAGTAAAGTCCAAGTCATATTTGAAGGAAATAATTTGACAGATTCCCTTGTTCCATCTTGAAGTATCAAGAGCACTAGATGTTGAACCTTTAAATTTTGTCCACAATATCATTAATACTATCCATTATTACAATTGTATTGGAGCTATGTTTTAGTGCACTATCATCATTCATTGACCTTAAGTAACCAATTTCGTATCAATTACTTCTTTTCATTCCATAATCCTACTTATATAATTCATTTTGATATACATTTAATGTTTCCAACTTTATTATAAGTAGATCTCTCTTATTTATTACCCCTTGTATGGCAATAACAATATTTGATGCCAAAGTATTTAGCACAAATTCCCTTCTTGAATTTTGATTCATGAGACACACTTCCTTAATACCCTCAACCATCGATCCCAAAGATATTTTATAAATACAATAATTTTCAAAATAAGGTGTAGTGTGCATGCTTTGAAAGAAAGAAATTTCATAAGATATTTTAACAAACTTTATACTCAATTTAGTTTTAAAATATGCATTCATCCTTTGGTTCCTCCACTAGTTTTAAGGCTTTGTTATCATAATTTTACATCGAAAAAATCTACAATATCTATAGATGGATACACCAATTGTAGAGGAGAAACTGCTTCTATTGCATCATATAATTTGACCTTAATTTCCTATGCAATTTCGTTAATATCACTTTTAAGGGGGGACTAATAAGGTCAAGCATGTGGTAGTTGAACATCTTTAAAGAAAACCTTTTGATATGTAATATTTCTCACATTGGCTGAATGATTTCTTGATTAAAACATCAAATTTGTTACCATCTAGTGGCACAAAATGCATAACCTCTCCTTGCATAACATTTGAAATTCTTGGTCATGTGAAATAAGGCTATTAGTGTGTGTATCTGTATACCGAAACATATACCAAAACATTTTCTCAAACAATGAATAGAGAAGGATACATAGCGTGCATCTGATTCACCATATCCCATGTAGCTTCATCAGGCCCAAAGTGCTTCCACTACACTTTAACCTGCTCGATTGCTTGGTTCCAGAGCATGATCATACTTCTTTGCAAAATGCACCAAGGTTCCTGCTAGAATTCTCCTTCTGGATCCACCTCCAATACAGACTAGTCAATCACATGATAAACTTATTTAACATACTTCTTAAGCAATGAAACATGGAAAACATCATGGAATTTCACTGTTGGAGGTAGTGCAAGTCAATAGGATACTGGCCCAATCCTCTCAAGAATCCTGAAAGGTCCACAAAACCCGGGTGCCATCTTGGCACACGATCCAATCCACAAGGAGATCTTCTTCGGCTTGATGTGCAAGTACACCTCCTCCCCAACCTAGAACTCCTTAAACAACCTGTTCTGATCTACATAGATATTCTTCTTATCCTATGCTGCTTTCATATCCTTTTTGATTACTTGCATTTCCAGTTCCATTTCTGCTAGCATGTCCAATCCAATCAATACCCTATTAACTGGACCACTCCAACTAATGGGAGTATTGAAACTCCACCCATATAATGCCTCAAATAGAGTCATCCTCAAATTTTACTGATACCCATTATTGTAAGAAAACTCTACCAGTGGAAGATACTCTTCCCACTTCCGATGTTGGTGCATCACATACATCCTCAACATTTCCTCCAATATCTTATTGACCCTGTCTATCTATCCATCTATCTAAAAATGATAAGCTGTGATGAAGGCCAACTCTATACCTAACCCTGCAAACAACTCCTTCCAAAACTTGGAAGTGAACTTCGTATCCCTGTCTGACACAATCTTTTTCGGAACACCATGCAATTTGGTTATATCCATGATGAAGACATGTGCTACATCATTTTTTGAGTATGTATACTTCACTGGAATGAAGTGTGCTACCTTCATCAACCTATCCACCAAAACCATGATGGAATCATGCTGTTTAGATGTCCTGAGTAAAACTGTGATAAAGTCCATGGATATGACCTCCCAATTCCAATATGGAATCAGAATCAGTTGTAGTATTCCACCTGGATGCTTACACTCTGCCTTCACCTGCTGGCAATACACGCACCTAGCCACGAAATCTACCATGTGTCTCTTCAAATTGGGCCAATAGTAGAACTTCTTCACTACTCTCAGTGTCTTCTAATATCCTAGGTGACTTGAATACGGTTTCACATGAAACTCCCTCAAGATCACCTTCTTGAGCTCACTATTGTCTCGCACATAAATCTTGTCTCTAAACCTAATTAAGCCATCTTCTATGAGACGATAGTCCACATCTTGTGCACCTTCACCTGCACCTATACCTGTACCTATACTTGTACCTATACCATTGTATGTACCTGTACCTATACCACTGTCTGTACCTGTAACTATACTTCATTGCAACTTGTGCCTAAGATCCATATACTTGACATTCTGCTGACTTGCCTGCAAGATCCTATCCTGTAGATTTGTCCCATAGGAGCTCATAAATGCTATGTGGTTCACCTGTATCCTCATGCTAAGATCATAAGAAACCCTATTGTATTTACCCTTAATATAACTGAACTCAAAGTCGAACTCACTGATCGTGGCCAACTATCTAGCTTGCCTAGCATTCAGATTCAATTGGTCAAATAGATATCACAATCCACTATGATCACTCATCAATACAAATTGTCTGCTAAGAAGATAGTGCCACCACATCTTCAATGCATGAATGATCGTTGCCAACTCAAGATCATGTGTCAGATAGTTCTTCTCATGCCCATTTAGTTTCCATGAATCATAACGTACCACCTGTCCTTCCTACATAAGGGCTCCACGAAGCCCTCTCTTGCAAGCATATGTACATGCCACAAAATATTATTCCAAATCTACAATCTTTTAACACTGGAACATGTGTCAACAACTGCTTTTACTGCTCAAATCTTGCTGCACATTCATCAATCCATTCAATATTCTTACCTTTCCTTTGAAATGGTGTGATGGGATATGAAATTTGCGAGAAGTTCCTGATGAACCTCCTGTAATACCCTGCTAACCCCATGAAGGGTCTCACCTCATCCACATTCCTAGGAGTTGTCCACTCCATGATAGCTCATACTTTTTCTGGGTCCATTGCTATGTCTTCCTTAGAAACCACATGTCCCAAGTAATGTGCCTCAATTTGAAATAAACTACACTTGCTAAGCTTAGCATACAACTGATGCTCTCTCAACAATATCAATACTGCTGCTAAATGTTCGACATGCTCTTCTTCATTTTTAGAATATACCAATATATCATCAATGAACACAATAAAAAAATTGTCCAAATAAGGACGCAACACACTATTCATGAAGCACATAAAAGTAGCTAGAGCATTAGTCAAATCAAATGGAACTACAAAAAACTCATAATGTTTGTACTTGGTCCAGAAAGTTGTCTTGTGAATGTCAACTTCTTTAATGCATACTTGATGATATACGGATCTCAGATCAATCTTCGAGAACATGGCTTCTCCCTTCAACTGATTGAACAAATCATCAATTCACATAAATGGATACTTGTTCTTAATGGTCACCTTGTTTAACTATTTGTAATGAATGCACAACCCGAGAGTACCATCCTTCTTCTTCACAAACAATACCGGTACACCCCATGGTGATACACTTGGCCCAATGTATCCCTTGTCAAGAATTTCCATCAATTGCAACTTCAACTCTACCAACTATGGTGTGCTCATCCTGTAAGGTGCATTAGATACTGATGTCACCCTGGTACCGACTAAATAGAAAAGTCTACTTCCTTGTGATGTGGAAACTTTGAAATCTATGTGGTAAATGCATCCTGAAACTACTATAGAAATGGGTGCCTTCTCGAAAAATCTGCATCCTCAACTTCCTTACCTTTGTCACTAGAAATATGCACTGCAAATAAAACAAACCCTTTCCTATGACTAGGCTTACCCTGCATCGCTGTCACCATTCTCATTGATGTTTCTTTCTTCTTACCTTGTAAGACTCTTTGTTCCCCATTATCATCCAGGCACTCAATAGCCTTGTCATAACAATCCACCTTGGTTCTATGAAGATACAACCAGTCCATGTCCAACAACATACTATATGATCCCAACAGAAATACATTCAAATGTGATGAGGTAGGAATACCATTCAAATCAAATGGACAAGCTCTTACCCAATGATGAACTCACTTCTTTCTACCTATAACCAACTGCACTACCAAGACTCTGCATGTAATTATTTATTCAAGCCACAATTATCCACTAGGTCAAGATTAACATAACTATAATTAGATCTAGGGTCAATCAAAATAGAAACAACTTGATCACAAAGCTTATCGTCCATCTCGATAATAGACGCCTGGTGACCTGCGTGCCTGTTATCTAGCGCTGCATAAATCCTAGGAATACTCTATCCAATATCTTCCACTGTCTGTGCCTCCTGAGAACTGTAGATCTATGTACTACCACCCTGATGTTGTGGACAATCTCTCCTATGATTCTCTCCTCCATAAGTTGAACACCGCACGGGCTTCCTAGTTTCACTCTTATTATGCTCCTTAGACTGAAGTCCCTGTCCTTTGCCAAATGTATTGAACTTGTTAGGTGGTGCGACATTCTCTTTGTTATCTATATCCTAAGGTCTTGCTCACTTCTTGTCCCATTTTCCTTTATTGTTTTCATTACCCTTCCAATCCTGCTTAGTCTTAGATATGTGCTTCAATTTCTTGTAACAACGCTTTAGCTTCCGGATGGCATCCTCCAATGATTTAGACTCATCGAACTCAATCCTATCTGTGAACACTATCGACAACCCACTAATGAATCTATGAATCTTGGCCTTCTCCTCCTTGATGTAAGGCACATACCTCAACAACTCAAGAAATCTGCTAGTGTACCTCATCGGTCATAGATCCCATCTTCAACAGATAAAATTCCTTTTCCCTGTCATCATAGTATCTATCTGATAGATACTTCTTCCAAAATAGTCTCTTGAATTCACTCCAAGTCAACTCCTCCTCATAAATATCTCTGACGTTCTTTACATCTTCCCACCATATATATGCTTTACCTTTAAGACTAAATGCATCTATTATGGCCTTCATGTTCTCTGAGTAATCATGTAATTTGAAGAACTTATTCATTCCAAGCAACCATGCTTCTGCATCTTGTTAATTCTTCATATCTCCATCAAATGTAGGTGGTTTTGCTGTTCCAAACTTAAACAGGAATGCAACAACTTACGTATATAATCATAAACATAGAGATGCAGTAGAAAAATACTTCATTTCATTAATAGAAAAATACTGAACTATGCTTACAAACATAATCAAAATAAGATAGCTCGGGCGATGGTATCTTATCTCTTAGAAGGAATGTGGTGGCTACATGCCTCTGAACTGTGTTAAAATGAGGCTCAAGGGCCTATTTATTATAGGAAAACATGAGAAAACCCTAAACAACCAAAACCCTATCCCTATGAGATGTAACACCAAGAGTTTGTGGGCCTCATTGGGGTTAGTTGGGCAGCCAACTTCCCAGGGTCGTAACTTGGTAATATTATCTTTGTTTGGCATGTACGATACCTTGTTGGAAAGGTTTCACTGAGTACCATAGGTTTTTCCAAAGGTCCTTGCCTAGGATTATGGGCCTACCGCGGACCCCAAAAAAATGTGGTTTAGGGGGTCAAAACCGCTCTGGAAGTTCAGGACCCGAAAAACTGATAAAAATAGTAATTGCTGAAATGAACAAGGAAACAGGTGAAACTACGCAGGTGGCCACCAATATCCACCTGGATCATCCCCCCCCCAGGAATCAATGGTCCCCATTTCATGTAGAGCCTCCATGAGGTGAGGAAATTTTTGTTGAACCTGATCCCTGGTGAACCACTTGCCCTATTGAAGGAGTTGGGCTGCTTTGACAACTCGATATGACTATATCCTCTATTGGTGAGTGTTCTTGATCTGTGTGTCCATGATCTAATCAGTTTTTTCCTGTTCCATGTGGTTTGGGTTGAGCTTTGTTGGTGTGAGCTGTTCTATAATGCAAAATGTGTCCAACAGCGGTGGAAAGTATGGTCGAAGGTGATCTACATTGAACACTGGGTGTAGAACAAGGAGTGGTGGGATGCTGAGCTCGAAGGCATTGTCACTGACGACCTTTGTGATGGTGTATGGCCCATATCAAAGTGGGCAAAGCTTGCAGTGGCATCCAACAAGGCACTCCTTCTGCAAATGTAGGCAAAATTTGTCGCCCACCTCAAACTTGAGTAGCACTCTATGCTGATCATGGTGCTACTTTTAATTAGCATTGGGTCTATCCAATATATCATGGACCTATTGGAGGATGTGTTGAATGTGCTCAATGAAGATGTTAGACCTTTCAGCTTCAGACTGAACGTGAGCCAAATCTACCTGAGTGGCTGCAAATGATATGGCCACATCAATGGGGCATAATGGCTGAAACCCCAGACCTACCTTGAAGGGGCTATGGCATGTTGAGTTGTGGAGAGCTCTTTTGTAGTTGTGTTTGACATAGGGGAGACTTTCATCCCACATGCGTGGATGCTGCAAGTTGTACATGCGCAGAATGTGTACGATCATCCTGTTGAAAACATCTGTTTGGCCATCAGTTTGGGGATGGAAAGCGTGGACTTAGTAATTTTCGTATCCAAAATCGACTAGAGAATTGACCAAAATGCACTCAGGAATCTGCTGTCCCAATCTGAGACAATGGATTGTGGGATCCCAAAGTGTACCCACACTTACTCAAAGAAGAGCTTAGCAATGGCATCTACTATGATACTCTTCTTGCAGGCCACCATGGTGGCCATCTTAGAGAATCCGTCGATGACCATGAAAACCAAATCATTGTTGTGCTTAGTAGAAGGAAGGCCCGACATGTAATACATGGAGATAGATTCCCAAGGTTGGCTAGGAATAGGTAGAGGAGTATACATGCCTTGCTTCTTGATGGTTGGTTTGGAAATGGTGCAGGTGGTGCAGGATCTAATGTACTTCCCAACATCCTGACAAAGTTTCGGCCAATAAAATAATTATTTAATACCCCCACTGTTTTCTCTACTCAGAAATGTCCAGCGACCCAACTGTAGTGCACCTCCCAAATCATCTTGGCACACTCACTTAAATGAACAAAAATGTGTCCCAGGTGGCATAATAGTGCATCCTAAAGGTGAGAATTTTGAACTTTCTTCCCTTCCAAGAGTGTCTGGTATATGTTGTCAAATTTTGGATTTCTCTTGTAAAGATGCAGCTACCCCGATGTCTTGTGCCCACAAGAGTCGAGCACAATGATCAGTGCCATGACCAGTGGTTGGTTGAGGCAATCAACGATGTTATTGGTGCTTCCCTTCTTATACTTAATGTTCGAATGGAACTGTTGCAGATAGGTGGACCATTTCTGATGGCGACCGTTATGCAACTTCCCTGTGTCTGTCTAAATTATAGAGGTCGGTGGTATAATTGGATGACTGTTTCCTTCACCAGAATGTAATTCTTCCATTGACTGCAGACCTGCACAATGGAATACATTTTGTTTTTGTAAGTGGGGTACTTTCAGACTGTGTTTGAAAGTGTCTCACTGTGATAAGCCACTAGATTCCCATGTTGAGTAAGAACCGCACCAATAACATAGTCAGAGGCATCTATCTCAATCTCAAATGGTTGTTGCAGGTCTGTTAATGTGAGCACTAGTGTAGAATAGAGGCGATTATTCAACTCGGAGAATGCCTTTTGTTGGGTTTTCGACCAAAACAACTTTTCTTTCACTCCGCCCTTGTTAAAGGCCAAGTGATATGAGAGAACCCATACACGAACCTACGGTAGAAATTGGTAAGACCCAAAACGCTACGGAGCTCTATTAGAGTGGTTGGGGCTAGCCAATCCCGAATGAATTGTATCTTGGATGGGTCCACATGTACACCCTTCTCATCAGTGATGTATCCCAAATATTGAACGTGGGTTAGGCCAAAGGTGCATTTCTCCAAGTTAGCACACAACTTGTGCTGTCACAGGGTTTGAAGGACCTGTCGAATATGGTGGAGGTGCTCTTCCCAACTCTGGTTGAAGATCAAGATGTCATCTAAATACACCACCACGAATGCATTGTTTAAGGGTTGCAAGATGTCTTCCATCAGTCTCATGAAGGTTGTAGGGGTGTTCATCAATTTGAATGGCATGACCAACTATTCAAAAAGGCCCTCCTTGGATTTGAAGGTAGTCTTCCACACATTGGAGGGTTCGATAGGCATATGGTGATAACCTGACTTCAAGTCAATCTTGCTGAAATATTTTTCCCCTTTGAGCTGTTCCAAAAGGTCATCAATCTACGTGATTGGGTACCTATTCTAGACAATGATCTTGTTCAACGCTTGATAGTCAATATAGAGCGTCTAGGTCAGATCCTTCTTCTGTACCAATACAATCGGGCTCCCACAAGGTGATGAGCTTGGCCTGATGTGCCCTTACTATAATAGTTCCTGAATCTGCCTCTTTATCTCATCGTTTTGTAGAGTAGAGCATTGATAGATCATTCCATTGGGAAACGACGTGCCGGGGGTCAGATCGATGGAGTGCTTGACCTGATAGTGCAGAGGTACCCTTGTGGGTGAGGCAAAAATATCCTTGTACTCTTCCACGACCTTCTCCATATTTTGTTGCTGTGCAGAGGAGCCCTACCTGGAATCCGTGGCTACAACCTTCTTCTTTCCCTTGGGGTGAATGATAAAGAAATCAAATTTCCTAGTCTAGGAAATGATCTTACTGCATTCCTTTGAAGTGATAAAAGAGATGGCGGTAGGTAGGGCTACCTTCGGTATCCTATACAACTTATTAGCTAAAGTAATAATCATAGAGCGAGGTCTAGACTCATATACAACATGTTGCTTCCACAAGTATGGTTTTCCTCACAATACATACCAAACTTCAAGAGGAGCAACTTCAGACAGTTTCTGATCCGTGAGGGGCTTGATGCTGTAGGGAAGGTAACACTTCTAGCTGATGCAAATATCTCGTCCTTGGTGAAGCCACTCGATAGTGTACGACTGTGGAAGTGTTGTAGTCTTTAGGCCCATTCGATTCACGACCTCTGCTGAAATGAGGTTCTTTTGGATCCTGCTGTTGATAATGAACTGCAACGGAGAACCCTTCACCCACATCTGTGAGTGGAAGAGGCGTTCCCCCTCCTCTGGATCTTCAAGCTCAATATTTTGGATCTTGGTGGTGGCCACAGTGACACTGGACTCCGCATCAATGATCTGCTTCCATTTTTCAGTTCCCTTATCGAGTTTTGATTTAGATTAGGAACCTGCATCTAATTCGGAAGCCTTTAGCTCAACCACCAATGACTGCTTGGCCCGACACTCACTTGTATTGTGAGTGGAGCTCTTATGGAACTCACACCATTTCCCTGTGTCCTTCTTCGTCTTCATGGTGTTTTTCTTTGCTGGCAGCTTCGGCGGGATGTCCTGCATAGCCCCACCTTGGCTTGGTCCTTTGTTATGTGGTTTGGGGGCACCTTTTCCTTTCTTTGGATTTGCAGATCCAAAGCCCTACTTCTTCTGTTTAAACTTCTTCTAAATCTTGACAGTGCACCGATACGCCGTGCCGAGCGAGGAAATGTCCAGGAACTTTATTTCTTCCTAGATGTACTTGTGTAGATAGCCATGGTACTTGAGAAAAAAATTCTGCTCAGTATCCTTGATACCTAGCTTCGTGTGAAGAACATGGGAAATATTTGTGAACTTTGGCACATCTTGGTCCCTTCCTTGCTGTAGCGTGGTCCACTTTATGTATTTGTCTTCATAGTTCCCGATAGGGTAATATTTTTCCTTGATGGCATCTTAGAAAGAATTCAAAGTGGGTGCAACTGAAAACAACGAAGGTTCACTCTCATGCTTTTGTTTATAGTAGGATTCCCACTAGTCCTTGACGTGTGGGGAAACTTTAAGAAGTGCAAAAGTAATCTTTTCTGGATTGGAAAAGTCCTAAACTGAAAAATATCGTTCCAATAGATTTAACCATTTATCTATGATGTCTGCATCTATTAGGCCTTCGAATATGGGAATCTCGAAGTTAACTTGTACCTTAAAAGGAGTGGCGCCTCCAGAGTGGCTGTTGGATGAAGATGCATCGCTTGTGGGTAGCCATCGAAGGATCTGGGCAAAGTTATCCATCATCATGTCCCTCTATTTCTTGAGGGCTTCCTCAAGCAACATTTTGAAAGGATCACTTGCCCCCTCGTCTTTCTTTTCTTTTGACATGGGATGTCATCGGGTTTTGCGAGGCTGATCTTGCAATGGTTCAACCAGATCAAGCCCTAACTCGTTATACCCTGACCTTGTTGGAGACATGCAAATAAAAACAGAGAAAGAGAAGAGCACTTGGATACCACTGATTTGAACTTAATCAGGGACACAAAAACTTACAGATATAATTATAAACACAAAGATGCATCAGAAAAACACTTCATTTCATTAATAGAAAAATATTTAACTATGGTTACAAATAGAATGGAAATAAGATAGCTCGGGTGATGGTAGCTTATCTCTGAGAAGAGATGTGGTGGCTGCATGCCTCTGAACTATGTTACAATGAGGCTCAAGGGCCTATTTAGTATTATTGGAAAACATGAGAAAACCCTAACCCCAGGAGATGTAACACCAAGTGTTTGTGGGCCCCATTGGGGTTAGTTGGGCAACCAACTTCCCGGGGTCGTAACTTGGTCATATTATCTTTGTTTGGTGTGTACGATACCTTGTTGGAAATTTCTTTCTGAGTACTACAAGTTTCATCGCAAGCCCATGCTTATGGATATGGGCCTACCGCAGACCCCAAAAATGCCATTTAGGGGGTCAAAACTGCTCCGAAAGTTCAGGACCTAAAAAACTGCTAAAAATAATAACTGCTGAAATGAATAAGGAAACAAATGAAACTGACTGGGGGGTCTAGGTGGAATAGGTAGGTGGTGACCAATATCCACCTATTTCATTTTCTTTCCTAAAATCATCCAAAAAATATCCGTTGTCACTCCTCCTGTAAGGATGATAACGATGATGATCATGATACCTGTCAGAACCAAAACTAGAATGTACCTATGTTTATCACCTCTCCTATCTGGAGTGTCCAAGAACCTGCCATCTCTGATCATGTCATCTCTATCCAACCTATTCCCACCATGATATCTACTATCATATGCCCCATTAGTTCTTTCCTCTTGTTCATAGCTGATCTGAAGTGGTCCCTGTCACTGCAAGTTTGAAAAACTATGAAGGATTACTTTATTAACCTCTGACTATTTCACCTATGCCTATATGATTTTGTCATTGTTTGATTTGAAACTCCTTATTTCTACCTTTAGGCTTCGTAATGTGTTTTCTAAGTCAAAATAATTCCCAACACCACGCTGCCCATCTGATCCATAAGGAGAATCTCGTGAACTGTAGTCTACCATCTTGCTAGTGATCTTGATTTCTTTCCTGCAAGATCAACCAATCAATGTAATACATGTATAAACCTAATCATAACATCATGTAAATAAAACAACATATAAACATCATTATAACAATAGTCCAGTCATCAATGCACAACCATATCAATCACATACCATGACCTCATGAATGACCACAAAAACCATACTAATGTACATTTGACGACACATAAGCACTTGACATGCATAAACAATGCATAACCAATCATACACTCATGACGATGCATCCCACAACAACACCATCAACATTCACATGGTGACATCACTGCAACCATGACCAAAACCATGCATATGAAACAAGCGCATAAACCACAAGCATAAGGAACACATATGCAACCGACATGAATGCATGACCAACATACCTCCCATCCAGTCTGAGTAGTGAACCATGCTTTGATACCACTCTGTAACACCCTCCTCCCACATCTACCAAGGTAACTGGCCAACTGGGGTAAACATGTGAGGAAGAGTTACTATGATATGATTCAACTCCCTATGTGTCAGTTAAGGAAGTGGAACTAATGGAATAAAACAACACAAACCTTCTAGACATACTATAGAACTCCCAGGATCCATCTAAACCTTCCAGGTGACTAGCCCCTGAGACAAACTAACCTTTTACTGCATTAATCCATAAATCTCTCCCATGACATGGGAATGAGTGTGACTGGGACCCTCCAGTCTCTCCCATATCATGAGTATGCTTGCGATTGGGGACTTTCCCAAGCAATTCTGTCCCTGTGACTCCAACTTCTGCGACATTTTTTCAGGCCCAGGGTTCAGGTCACTGCCCAGAACTCCATGAAACTTCCAAAAATTAAAGATAACAATAGAATAATGATACAAATGTAACTACTTGAATAAGGACTTGACTGGACCCCTACTAGCCATGACTGACATTTCGTCAAACATGTCATAAAGATGCAATATATAGGTTTAAACAACAAATCTGAGCATAGGGGTCTCATACTTATCTGAGAATCACAAAGAAGCATTGATGCCTCATCAAAATATCTACATTACCATATATTAAGACATATATTCATTGTACATTCAGTGATTAACCAAAACATGAAAAGATCCATATATTTCCACTGTCATAAAACTCATTCATAACCAATGTATAGCAATAGAAATATCAAGGATATAATAGCCATATAAACCACATATAAAAAAGTATATTTACCCATAAAATACCAAGAAGAAAGAGAGCTCTTATTGATGAATGCATAAGCTGACCAGGTATGAGACTTCCATGAACCACCCTATCGTAGATCAGGATGAACCAAATCTTTCTTTCATCCAGTCACCCATGTGCCAAATTCCAAGCATGAATGTGGGATCTCATAAAACACATCAATCAAATTATCTAGGGCTTCTATAGGCCAAACCACCTCAACCCTCAACCAATGATTCCACCTCACAGTCGGAAATCACTAACCATCACCAGATTGGTATCTACTAAAGTTGTCAAGGGCTCCTAAGCATTTTTTCCAACCAAGGCTCCAGGACTAGTAACTCAACCCACAGATGCTGCCAGGTTCTAGAGCGTTTAGCCAACCAAGGCTTCAGGACTAGTAACTCAACCCAAGCCGTTACAGGGCTCCAAAGTGTTTGTCCAAACAAGGCTCCAGGAACTAATAACTCAATCCACAGCTAAAGGAAAAATAAAACCAACCATAAAACAAAACTAAAACCCACAACACCATGGCTATCCAAGAAATGGAAAGGCTAAGAAAATCCACTTTTAATCCAGGAAATCCTCAATGCTAATGACATATCATAACCAAGAAACCCCATGCATATGTCATGCATGCCAAAACTAATGAGGAAAACATACATGCAACTCGGTACCTGCAAGAGAAATCTGTTGTGGCTGCTAATCCTGATGTCCTCTTATGCTCTCCTACTCTTTCTTTGCCTTCTTGCTCCAAAAAACAAAGTATGCCACTCTCCTCCAAGAGTGCTCCAAGAAATTTTAAGTTTCCAAGAGTATGAGAGAGAGAGAGGATAGGAGGAGAGCTCCAAAAATGAATTGAAAAAAGGTTTACCAACTGATCCTCAAAAGCCTTTTTATTAACGAGACCTCTGTTTTCTTCATTTTCCATTATTTTCCTTCATTTTCCTCCTCACATGTAACCTGTGACCTTTCACCTTCCTTTTCTCCTAATTTCCATTATTTTCATAAATAAAATGCCAATAAATTCCACTTTGCCTTTCCAAAGCATTATCATTTCCTTTTCCAATTTCATTAGCCATAATAAACTCAAGTGACACACCACTAGGATGTTTTGCCCACCATTCATCTTGGAATACGTGTCCCATGACCAAGGTATTATTTTTACTTTATTAATTTTACGTGGATTTTTGACAAGGGCTATTACAAATATGAAGTATTTTGTGTCTATGATTAATTAATGAACGAATGAATGTTATATGTTAATTATAGATTGCTATATCTTTCTTTATGTGCAAAGCCACATATGTTTCTTTATCAAATTTTTGTTTTGATAGTGTGTATGCATGAATCTTAATGTGTTTCTATCAACTTTTTTATAGTAGATAGATTGGGTACCAAGGAATGGAGAGTGAGGTGAGGGGGGAGAAGGGCCTTTTACACAAAATTTTGTCACTGTCCCTGTACTCCCTGTTCCTCGATCCGGGAGGACCTCTACATTGAACCTCATGTGCTGTCCTGCCATGAAGAACATGTCCTTACATCCCTCTTCATCTGCATAACATTTCTCTCTTACATCATTTCCCAAGAATATTCCTTCAAACTCAGTTTTCAAGACCGACGTTAGCACTCAATTTATTCCTTGCACCGATTTGCAGAGTCTAACACTGGGCCTAGCGCCAAACGGCGCTGGTAAGCCATTCATGACCCGCACCGACCCTCTTTTGGCAAGTTTTTAAAAATGGAGTCGAAGCTTCTAGGTTTAGAAGCTTCGTGAATGGAAGTTTGGTAAATGGTTGAGCAAGATAGAGCCGAGAGAGACTGTTTGGGTTCCTTTCCCCTATTAAAATGGAAAAAACCAAAATCGATAAGGCCTCTCCCACCATAAGAGGATCCATTTCCCCTCTATCAAAGCTATATAAACTCCTCATTTTACAACCTCGGCTAGCTAATGAAAGGGTTGAAATAATCTGAAAATATTGATAGCCATCTTGAAAACCTTAGCCTTCTAGTTTGTGTGTGAAGGGAAAATAAGATTGTATTTTTATTTTGTTTGGAGAAAAGGGGAAGAGGCCTTGAAATTACATTGTTTTGAGGGTGAACCATGAGATGCTTATAGTGGTGCTGGAACCTGGACACATTGAAGGGAACCTGCAACGTCAAGGCTTCGGTTGTATTTCTCTTTGAAGTTTATTTTACAACAACTAATGGTTTATTTCCTATATCGAGTGCAATATTACATTTGATAGTTTAGATCTCCTTGACCTTTTAAGTAGATTTAATTCAATTTTATGCTATCACGTTTGCTGTTGTTTCTTGCATGTTTGTTTAAGGTATTTGAACGAAAGGAACAAAAGGACGCTGGAGCAAGGAAGTAAGATCACCATCAAGTGGATTAGCGTTTTAAGAGATAGGCCCTCTTATTTGATTCTAATTTAAGGAAATTTACATTAGATTGTCTTATTTGCAGCTAGACCCACTCTCTTGGGCTAGAGGGATCGTCTCTATCCGCAAAGAGGATAATCCTACTCCATAGGGGCTGCAGCGAAATGGTACATCGAATTGCCTCGAGGTACCTATAGTGACTTCAACACTCTTGCTATTGATTTCCTCACTCATTTATAGCTAATTGTTCACTATGAAACTGGAACCTATATGATTACATCACTTAAGAAAGACACTGCGGCCCATATCTCCGATCACATCCACGAATGGAGACGTCGACATCGTTTGATCAAGTTTGAAATTGCAGTTCAGTGGTTGACAGAATGGTTCACAAAATAATTCGTCAGAAAAATTGCTAAGGACATAGCTATGGGTGGATGTGTTACTGAGGATCAAGCCATCGCTCGTGCCTAGTATTTAGACCTTGTCTACTCATAATATGGCACATTGTATGATATGTTACCCAATGATCCAAGACCATCATCTGATCTGACAACATAGAAGTCTCCAAATACACCACCTGTTGATGGAGTGATTGGTTCCGTGTCTCAAACCCTTGCGAAATCTTCTTCCAAGTAGAAGTCGATCTCGAACACTGGTTCCAATGATCCCTCTCAACATTCACCTGGTCTTGGTAAAACCTTTGAGGTTGATGCTGTCGAGTCTACCACAACGGACAAATCCTCTAAGGGTAAAAATAAGGGCAAAGGCAAAGCCAAAGCAGATGCCCTGAAACAGGGCCCTCCTAAGTCGTCTGCTAGTGATGCTTCTCAAAGAAAGCCAAAGTATCCATGCCTCATCTGTGAGGAGGATCATTACACTAAATATTGTCCCCGACGATCTGAATTTAGCCGCTTGCTTAAAGGTACCCCGACTTATTAAAAGAACCCTTTCAATCCCTGCAGACCCAAATGGTAGACCAACCTCAGTCTTTCGTTCCCTCAACTTCCCAAGTGTTTATTATGAACACGCCTATAAATGTGGCTACAAAATCTAAATATTATCAAACCCCGATGGCAGGGAAAGAGAAAGAAAGTACCTCTTCCTCCTCTATCCCGTCGACCTCCGGTCCTCTCCATATAGAGCGA
Source organism: Pinus tabuliformis (assembly GCA_031772625.1). NCBI lineage: Eukaryota > Viridiplantae > Streptophyta > Pinopsida > Pinales > Pinaceae > Pinus > Pinus tabuliformis. The sequence goes on from CM062804.1 coordinate 594,915,289, forward strand.
CCTAATCCTGATTCTGCTGTCCGACCACCCTCTTGGGGTGTGCCATGAAAGTCCTCGTATAATCCAAAAGCTCGAGCTGCTCACCACTATAATATTTTTGAGGATTTGGCTCAAGAGCCATCAATTATGTCTGCTCTCGAGGTCCTTCAAAGCTGTCCCTCTCAACGGAAAGAATTACTGTCGACCATTAGAGGTGTTGATCCATCTGATTCAAACCTTATTTTCTTTGATCTAGAAAACCATGTTCCATGCTTACCTCATCAACTTTCTTTTCTCATTTAAGTGATCATTAATGAAAAGACAATTCACAAGACCATCATTGATGAAGGTGCTTCTACTTGCATCATGTCTGTGTCTTATTGGAAGGCAATCAATTCTCCTACTTTAAATCAATCACCTAATATGTTGGAAGCCTTTGATGGATGCGATTCTCGACCATTCAATGTCCTTCCTAATCTTGCCATTACTTTGGAAGGTAAGACAGTTAATGTCGAAGTAGAAATTGTTGATGCAAATCTTAATTATAATCTTCTACTTCGGTGAAGTTGGACCCATGCCATGCATGCTGTAGCCTCTTCTCTGTTCTGTGTGCTCCATTTTCCTCATCTAGGGAAAATCATCACGGTTGACCAATTATCTTTCTTTGCCTATTCTTCCTTGGATGGCAATGTTCCTTATGTGAAGCACACCAGTGCTCCATATGTGAGTGTGGGGGTTGGACTTTTCAAAGATCCCGCCTTGATGGGCATTTTTCCTCTCCCACCTCTGCATGTTGCCTCTGTCAACATGATCTCGGTTAAGTCTGATCCTTGGGTCATTCCTCCTCCTGATCAAGTTGATGCATGGGGAGATGTCATGCCGTTAAGCCCTGCCGAAATTAATTATGTGGAGATTGCTTCGGTTTTGGCCTCAGTATCTACTAATTACAATGCTTTGGGTACATCTCTTGACTCGTATTCTCAATCCCCTTGGCTCGGTTCTTCAAATTCTTCTGATCCCTTAATCGAGATGTTTCCTATTGACAAAAGTATAATGGAAATTATGTCTCTTGAGGAGGCACCTTGGAATGAAACTCATCATCGTTCCTCGTTCTTACCTGGCTAGGGAGACATTTCTACCTATCTTGAGAATTAAGCAAAGTCTTTTGGTAGAAATCACATAAGAGAAATTTTTGAATGACGTGTTTCGAACCAACAAGTGTGGTTCATCATCAGGACCAGATGAAGAGGCAGACCATGGCAAAGGCTTAAATAGAGAGCAATGTAAAGACATAATTTCAAGTAACGGCTATATTTGAACAATAATATTTAAATTATGATATTAATTTATTAATATATTAAAAACAAATATTATTCAGTAACGGCTATATTAAACGGCTAGTTTTTGAAAAAAATATTTAAATAATGATATTATTTCATTAATTTATTAAAAATATTAATAGGTAACGACTATATTAAATGGCTAGTTTTTGAAAAATAATATTTAAGTTAATTTATTAAAACCAAATACTACTAGTTTTCGAAAAATAATATTTAAATAATGATATTAGTTTATTAATTTATAAAAAATATTAATATGTAACGGTTATATTAAACGGCTAGTTTTTGAAAAATAATATTTAAATTAATTTATTAAAACCAAATATTACTAGTTTTTGAAAAATACTCTTGAGAAGTTCTCTTCTCATTTCCTGACCCAACCACTTCAGATGCCTATCATGAATTTGGTCGGAAGGGAACATGGGTAATATTACCTAAACGATGCCTATTGAAATTTCTATTAAGCTTGGTGTTGTTGAAAACATTCATATTGGGGTAACTTGTCCTCCTGATGAGATCAAGCTTTATACTCGTCTTTTTCAAGAGTTTCGAGATGTTTTTGTAGGGTCCTATGAAGAAATGCCTGGCATTGACCCAAGTATAGTCATGCACGAAATTCCGACTTATCCTGACACGAAGCTCGTTCGTCAACGGCTTCGTCTTGTGCACCCTAGAAAAGCGACCACCATCAAGGGAGAAGTTGAAAACTTTTTAAAGATGGATTTATTTATCCTATAGCTTTGATAGATTGGGTGTCCAATATTGTACTAGTGACTAAGAAACAAGGCACCATTTGGGTCTGTGTTGATTACCGTGATATTAATCGTGCTTATTCGAAGGACAATTATCCCTCTCCTTTTATAGACCAGATCATAGATGAATGTGCTGGGAGTGAGATTTTCTCCTTTATGGATAGTTTTTCTGGTTATAACCAGATAAACATTGCACCCGCTGATCAACACAGACCTCCTTTATCTATCCGTGGGGAACTTTTGCATATAAGAAGCTCCCTTTCGGCCTTAAGAATGCCGGGGCTACTTTCCAACGGACGATGTCTTATGCATTTCATGACATTAAAAACGTTGTTCAGCCTTACTTGGACGATCTTCCTGCTTATTCATGTAAGCGCCGTGACCATCTTGATCACCTTCAACAAATCTTTCTTCGCTATCGACACTATAACATTCGGCTTAATCCACAAAGTGTGTCTTCTTCGTTGAGTTCGGATGACTTCTTGGTTTCATTTTTTCGAAGGATGGTATTCATCTTGATCCTTTCAAAGTTGAGGCTATTGTTAATCTACCCCCTCCCTTCATTGCATCAATTATAGAGTTTGCAAGGGAAAGCGAATTTCCTTCGTCGCTTTGTGCCTAACTTTGCTGAGCTAGCTTCAAGGTTCACTTGATTGCTTAATCAAGGAAATCCATTTCGTTGGGATGAGATTACCCAAAAGTATTTTGATGACTTGAAATATACCCTCATTAATGCTCCTTTATTGCACCCTCCGAACTATCATCGTGATTATTTCCTCTATCTAGTTGCAACTTCTAGCACTATTGCTATGGTTCTGGTACAAGACAACGACGAAGGTCATGAACATGTAATTTATTACCTTCATCGCAATCTACTCGATGCTGAGACCCGTTATGCTCATGTCGAGAAGTTGGATTTTGCTACTGTTCAGGTTATTCAACGTTTTCGACATTATATTCTCCTCCGCACTACAACCGTGATTTCTGATTGCAACCGCATGACTTATATTCTGAATCGTTAGTTTCTTGGGGGTAAATATTCCAAGTGGATTGTTATCCTCCAGGAATTTGATTTGGTGTTCACTACTGCCAAATCGAAGAAATCACTTGTATTTGCTGAGTTGGTTTTCTCTTTTCCTTCAGCTTCTCTCCCTACTAGTGCTAATGGGCAGTTACCCGATGAGACTCTCTTTCTGATTAGCACTCTCGATCCTTGGTATAGTGATATCATTGTGTATCTCCAAACTTCTATCTTCTGGTCTACATTATCCAAGGATGATTGTCGACACATTTGGCATCAATCCCAACCTTATTGCATCATTGGGGATACTTTATACCACGTTGGTGTTGATTTGGTTCTTCGCCAATGTTTAACTCTAGATGAGGCTAAAAGAGTCTTAAATGACTACCATTCTGGTGCATGTGGTGGTCATCTATCTGGCTATGCCACTTCTCAAAATATCCTTCGCGCTGGTTATTTCTGGCCCTTCATATTTAAGGATTTCATTCTTGCTGTCCGCAAATGCCACCAATGCTAGATTTATCAGAGAAAAATGCACGACCCACCTGCTCTCCTTCACCCTATTATTACCATTGGTCCCTTCACCAAATGGGGCATTGATTTTATGACATGTAACCCTCATTCAACTGGGGGGCATGGTTATATTATCATTGCCGTGGATTACTTCACCAAATGGGCCAAAGCGATGCCTACATATTCAGATGACGGTAAAACGACAACGCAATTTCTATTCAATCATGTGATTTCCAGGTTTGGAGTGCCTCAAGACATTGTCATTGACCATGGCTCCCATTTTTACGATTATATGATGGCTGAGCCGACTTCGAAATTGGGCTGGCATAACGACAACTCAACTCCGTATTACCCTTAGGCCAACGACTAAGTTGAAGCAATGAACAAATTTTTAGTTACTATGCTTCAGCACACCATTGGGATGCACAAATCCAATTGGCATCGCATGCTTTTTTCAACTCTGTGGGCATACCGAACCTCAACTAAGGATGCAACTAGATTCACACTTTCCAGCTCATCTATGGTCTGGAAGCTACCCTACCAATTGAATGTGAATTTCCCTTACTCCAATTCACTGTTGAACTACTCCCTGAAACCTTGCCTCAAGAAGAGCGTCTGCTATATTTGGAATGACTAGATGAAACCATCATCTCGCTACTTTAGTCATTGAAGCTCAGAAAAAGCGAGTTAAATCCCATTTTGATCAGTCAGTCTCTCCTCATGCTTTTTCTGAAGGTGATTTGGTATTCTGTATGACCAAGCTAATGATAAGCTAGGGGCAGGTAAATTCAAACCCATGTGGCATAGGCCCTATATTGTCAAGCGTGTATTACAAAAAGGGGCCTATGAGTTGATTTATTATGAGGGTAACCCTTTGAGAAAGCCCCACAATGGGCTGTACCTCAAAAAGTATTATGCGTGAGTCATCTCGCATGGTTACTTGTGTACATAAGTGTGTTATTCATTTTTGTGCAATTTGGTTTGGTGTGTTTTTTCAAGAAACTTTCCTGCTTATTATGTCTTCACCTGCTTTGCAGATGTCTGTGACTCCTTACGTCGGTTTTGCTGATGGTGCTTGCCATAGTACACAGAATCTATCATCCGCGACATGGGATATTCATGCCCCTCATGGTGAGTTGATTGATCTTCAAGGTATTTTTTTGGGTCAAACAACTAATAACATTGCTGAATATAGTGCAATTATCGAAATTGTGTCAGAAGCAATTGCTCTTGACATTCGAGAAATGGTTGTTAACCTTGAATCAAAACTTGTTGTTCTTCAGCTCAATGGGCAATATTTTGTCAGAAACCCTCAGATATTGATAATGTATTTGCGTATTCATCTATTGGAATGAAATTTTGATTATATCACATATCATCACATTCCTAGGCATATGAATACATTAACATATGCATTGGATAATTATGTTTTAGACAAACATTTACGCAATATGTGAAAAAAAACATTGTATCATAATACATCCATAATGTTTGAGTGTGATACATCAACATCCAAAAAATAATATATGTGTTCTGAATACATTCGTGGCTTGCAGGCCTCAAAACTGTAAATGCTAAACTATGGAGTATTCTTTGTGGTGATCATGATAACTGTTACTACTCGTACTACACGAGTAGGTACTCATCAAATCCGATTTGACACTCTTACTGTGTGCCTCTGATAACGACAAGGAATGTCCTCGATTTGTGCATTCTTTGGGATTCCTTTGGTCAGGCCCTCTAGATTTCATGCAATCTCCTCTTCGTTGTCCACTCCTTCCTGATAAGGAGTGACCTCGAACTGTCGAGCCACGCGTCTAGCTATAGCGGACATCCCCACTAGTATTTCCGGTCCAACATTTGCAGTGAAAAAATCAAAATGTCATGAATACATATATGCAAAAAACAATAAAAAACCAAAAAACCAAAAAACCAAAATTGTTTTGCTCATCTCCATCATCAAAACTTCTCCCTCTGGGAGTGGCATGTCAGAATCACCGCAGAATTCAGTCCCACTGTATGGCCAATCCTCAACCATGATCAACTATCATCTAAGCCACATGAAGAAGGCGGGCTTGTAGGACATGTGTTGGCCCCCTCCAGTCCTGGGCATCAACTTGACCTAATGGACCATCCGTGGATCTCGTGGCATCGGGGGGTTCACCTCCGCTCATTGATAGTGGAATAGTGGGATCCGTTCCAGGAAGAAAGTCACCATAATAGAACCATATCCAAATTGCCTCAGGTTCCCTGCCTTGCATTTGGATAATTGGCATTTCATGTTCATTTTCATGGCTTCTGCCTAGTTGAAGGCAGTGGGCGCTCTGCATTCTACCGCATATTGGAACTTAGATTTTTTGGACTTGTGTAGTGCTTGAGCCCCAACCACTCGGTTGATGGTTAAGAGAAGCACCTTCAATATAAGATCGTTTATCGACATGATATCGATATTGACGCTTGTAGAATTCAGGGTTCCCAAGAAATGTTCGGTAATGAGAATGTTTACATTTGCCCCGATGGGCTTGCCTCCATACAATTGGACCAGTTCCCCTTTGCGGGACAGTCCAGTAATGAAGTAAATATCTGAAGTCTCTAGCTCTAGCTCTTGGTCATGGATCACAAATACCTCCCATCCAACGTCCCATAAACTGATAAAGTATTGTAGTATCTCAGGTTGAGCCCGTAGGCCCAGTGTAAGAAAGAACTTGAGGAGCCCACAGTTCCTCAATGCATCCAGACAATTTGGATCTTCCAATGCCAATGAATCTATTCTTTCATGCTCACATTCTTTCCACTCGATCACCATCTTTCTTGCTGTAATTTGCCTGCAAAAACCCCACATTCAACTTAACATCAGTCCTTGAAGGAGAAATTTCGGATTTAAGGCAATGAAATTGGGCGAAAATTGAAAAACTTCAGTTTGCTGTGCCGACACAACTGTTTTTAAAAAGGTGCGCCGACAGCGCAAGAGCCCGTGCTAAAATCCCCTAATCAGCACAGTCCCATGCCTAGATCCCACGCCAATTGAGGGTGATTTTGTTTTGCCAAAAGTCCCTTAAAAGCCCAAAAGACGGTTAAATGCATGAAAAACAGGCATCAATACAAAGAGTAGGGCCACAGATCTTACCTGCAACAAACGGTTCGACGATCAGCCTCCTGGATCCGCAACAATCCGCTCTTGAAGATTTAGGGCACAAGTGGGTAAAAATTGCTCCAAATGAGGTAAAAGAGGTAAATGGTAAAAAAAGTTTTACTTTTTCCCTTTTTATAAAATTTTCACCATGTTTTAGGGTTTTAAAAAGTGTTTTTTTGCCATTTTTCCTTAGAAATGGATAATGCATTCGCTTCTTGTGTAGCGATAGGTGATGGTTTTCCGATGGTGATACGAAACTAGAGTCATATTTAAGCTCTTTTCCTGACTCGTAAAAAACTGAAATGAAAAGATCGCCGAGTATTTTTCCCTTTTTGACTCGTTAAAGAAAATAAAAATGGGGAGTCTGCTTTAAGCCCTTTTTCGACTCTCAAAACACGAAAAGATTGCCGAGTTCTTGTCATTTTGACCTCGTAAATGGTTTCAAAACATCGTTTACCCAGTATACGTTTACCCCTTTTTCGGGTTGGGATAAACTATTTACGAAAAAGGTACTCCTTGGATGACATGGTCAAGAGGTTCTTTTGAGTATTGTTTTCTACCTTTTCGGGCTTGAGAGACAACTTTACGAAAAGGGACCTTTTGGAGTTTTCTTTTCTGTGTCTTTTTCAAACTCTCTAAACATGAAAAAGATATCGAGTTTTCCCTTTGTCGAACTTGTTAAACTTTAATGACAATAGATTCGTCACCGTGACAGACAAAAGAGTCTCCTTCCTAGGGCTCGTTAATCTTACTAGGTCGGATATGCGAAGGATAGACTTACATTACAAGCATATGCTATCCCCTTCAAGCTTGTGATAAAAAATAATTGGGGTACTTGCCAGAAATGGTGGGGGAAAATGGGGAATTTTTACCAGTTGTGTCGGTAGCTTGTCACTCTTGAACATGAAACTCTTCTGCTTCATGTCGGGTTAGCAAATCTCGACTTCATCATTGACCTTCCTAGGTTTGGGCCGCCATTTTTTCCTTTCCATCTAATCTCTGCCACGTCATCATGACCTTCGATCCTATGGATCCAAAAGCTGCCAAACTCTGGAGTTGTGTCGCTGATATGTTCAAGAGTTAATCCTTCTATAGTTTACACTCATTCCTGATTTTCTGTATCATCCATAATCATTGCATCCCTTGTTTTGTGTCGATGATGTGGGATACATCATGGCCCTCCTTCAACAAGGCCACTTCTTGTCAATTTCAACTTATTATCCGTGAAGTTGGCTGAGAGATTCCCTTCCAGTACCTTAGAATTTGCATGCCCTAATGGAAAGTTCTTCGCACTCGACGACAAGTTCTCATTATTGGCTTTTGATTGAGTGACTTCACGGGTGTTCGAATTCAATTCCTTATTCACAATCTGCGAATTGTGCTACTGGTACCTTGAGAGCCATTTTCATTATTGGTGGTTTCTCTCGCGCTTGTTAATAGTTCACATGATTGGTTGGCAATCAAGCGATTTTCTAGCATGTTCAACATCAACACATCTATTCGCATGCTAGAATTTTTACTTTGATCGGGTCGTGTTGGGGCAGAAGACCCTGGGCTTAGATTACACAAGTCTAGGTTGTAGAGCAATGTGACATGATCATGTTTACATACATACCATACCATGAGTCTGTTATATATCCTTCTCATTATTAGATGGCTGTGACCATACCTTGGGTTTGATATGATCCTTCTTACTGGATGGCTGCGCCCATACCTTGGATCCATTTACACGATCTTATTCTAAATGGCTGAGTCCATACCATGATTCATGTATCAGAGATTTCAGTGATGTATATGTATCTATGCTTGCTTGCAGGTTTTCCGACGACAGTCTCCAGTTCCACGCATCTACTTGCAAAGCATTTCACCCCTCACTCTTGATCGTCCTTCATGCTTTAGGGGGAATCTGTTACACAACATTTTGTCACTGTCCCTGTACTCCTTGTTCCTTGATCTTGGAGGAACTCCACAGTGACCCTCATGTTCTTTCCTTCCAGGAAGAATATGTCCTTACATCCCTCTTCATCTGCAGAACATTTCCCTCTTACATCATTTCCCAAGAATATTCCTTTAAACTCAGTTTTCAAGGCTGACGCTAGCATTCAGTTTCTTCCTTGCGCCAATTTACACAGTCTAACACTGGGCCTAGCGCCGAACGACGTTGGTAAGCCATTCATGACCCGTTCAGACCCTCTTTTGGCAAGTTATTAAAAATGGAATCGAAGCTTCCAGGTCTAGAAGCTTTGTGAACAGAATTTTGGTAAATGGTTGAGCAAGATAGAGCCGAGAGAGACTGTTTGGGCTCCTTTCCCCTATTAAAATGGAACAAACCAAAAGGGATAAGGCCTCTCCCACCATAAGAGGACCCATTTCCCCTCTATTAAAGCTATATAAACTCCTCATTTTAGAACCTTAGCTAGCTAATGAAAGGGTTGAAATAATATGAAAAGCTTGATAGCCATCTTGAGAACCTTAGCCTTCTAGTTTGTGTGTGAAGGGAGAATAAGCTTGTAGTTTTATTTGGTTTGGAGAAAAGGGTAAGAGGCCTTGAAATTCCATTGTTTTGAGGGTGAATCATGAGATTCTTATAGTGGTGCTGGAATCCGGACACGTCGAAGGGAACTTGCAACATCAAGGCTTCAGTTGTATTTCTCTTTGAAGTTTATTTTAACACAACTAATGGTTTATTTCCTATATAGAGTGAAATATTACATTTGATAGCTTATAACTCCTTGACCTTTTAAGTAGATTGAATTCAATTTTATGCTATCACGTTCGCTGTTGTTTCTTGTATTTTTGTTTCAGGTATTTGAACGAAAGGAACAAAAGGAAGTAGGAGCATGGAAGCAAGATCACCATCAAGTGGATTAGCGTTATAAGAGGTAGGCCCTCTTATTCGATTATAATCTAAGGAAATTTACATTAGATTGTCTTGTTTGCGGCTAAACCCACTCTCTTGGGCTAGAGGGATGATCTCTGTCCACAGAGATGATACTCCTACTCCACAGGGCCATAAGAGCTTCCACCTTCACATGGTTGGCCCTATTCAGTAGAGAACAATTTAGGATTTGGATAGTCTTGGAGCAAACCTCTCTCATTCCAACAGACAAAAAAGTAAATCAATGTTGACTTCGTTGCTGCTCCATCAAATCAAGGAATGTTTGCTCCAAGGTTAGATTACTCCGATAAATTATTCTTGAAACCAAGAGGATCTCATTCGGGTATTCATGTGCCTCATTCTTGTCTAATTTTTATTTATTCATAAAAATGTTTCTTAATTTATTTTATTATTTTTCTTATTATTTAGCTACCTTTAACACATTTTATGTGCATTGCAAGTATTCTTATTCTAGAAATATGTCGTCCACAAATGTAACATGGTTGGAAATCAAGTGGACGGATTTCTCCTCTTTAGTAGCCATTCCTTGTCATGCGTGTTGCCCTACCTTTTGCACTTCATAAAATATATCCAAATATTGTGTATAATTTGTGATTATGCTATTTTTATTCTTATGTTTTAGATTTTGTTAATATTTCTTTCTTGCACAAGTTAATTAAACTCCTGAAATCTTCAAGCACCGGATCTTGTCGTTGAAATTCTAGTGTAAGCGAGAATTTCTTATCATGATAGTTACTTGTGACAATTATGTGTATGTTTTTCTCTTAGTATTCATTTCATTTAGTTAATTCATCAAGAAATTATACATAAATAACTTATCCATTCAGATAGAGGTCATAGTGCATAAGAAATTAGAGACAAAATACACCTTAAATTAGGCCAGAGGACACGAAAAAAACCACAAGAGAAATCTAAGTCATACACAAACTGACTAGTAGAAGTAAACATTGCTTATCCAAAGTCTCTAGTCACTACTTGAACTCGTGACTTGATTCTATTATTTCTTGCAAAGGCATGAACCTAGATGCCTTCATCTGGGGACACCAACCTGGTACATGCCTAAGGAAAATCGATAAAAATAAACTAGTTTTGATAACTGATTTTTCCATCACACATTTAGATTCTCCCATAACCCTGGTTTTCATTTTAATGACATTTTTAACATGCACATCATTCCAATCATACATACCACATGAAGTGGAGCACATCATCTAGAATTTGGTCTGCAAGGTTGGTGGTAAATTTTTCCTTGTAGATTCACACAAGTTAGATGTTCTACTTGCAAAACCTGGAGCAACACTCTTAGGATCAGAATTTGAATAAGATGCTATGAAATTAAGTAGTTATGGTCCTTGGTTTAATCATCAATAATTCCTGTCACCTTATTCTCCATGTGTCCCAAGGTTCTAGTACCTTATACACTAAGCTCTCACGCCAACTCTCCTAAACTTTCCATGGTGTCCTTCTTGGGATCTCATAATGCATCCACATGACCCACACTAATGCTAGACCAAATCGCTTGATCCTTCAAAGGATTATTAGTGAGGTTGAAAACTTCCTCCTAATTCCCCATGATGTATTCCACATGTTCTAATTATAGCATCAATGGTGGAAATTTCACCCTATGCCCACCTTGGCTACTCCTATAGAAAACCTGCTACGGAAACCCCATCCTCTGAACACAATCCACAAAAATTCATTTAAATTGTTGTATTAATTTACTCAAATAACATATTCTCTAAGAATGCCAAAGTGACAAGGAAATATTCTTAGTTTAAAAAAGTATGGTTTCCCAAATATTTATAGTGACTTAATTGGGCCTTACAATCCTCATTTCAAGATATATTTGTTATGTGATATGCAATTTAGAGCCATAATCTCTTGGCATTTAAGAATGAGGAAATCTATGTTGGAATTCTACTATACAAGCCAAAGTTGGTGATGAACTAGGAAATTTAGTAGTAAACTCAATCAAAATCTACACTAAAGAATCTACAAGTGCAATACCAAGAGATTGTCTTCTCCTCGATCATCATATGTGAGTTGTTAACCTAGTAGCATAAGAGTACTACTATAGTGACCCATTTTATCTAATTAATATGAAAAACTAGACTTATTATTTGAGGGTGATGGTTTATAAATGACCTAGTTTTGTGTTTGTTATTATGATGATAAAACCCAATATTTTATTTTATGATGAGTATTTGATGATAATTTAATGGTTTAATTATTATTTTATGTGATGCTTAGATAACATATGATGAATTAACCTAGTGGATTCAATGATCATGATTTTATTTTCTTTATGATTTTAATGAGATGTGGACATATCAATATTTAATAGTTTTCCTAGTGGGAAGGAAAATGACAAGAGTGCATTGAAGTGAAAATTTGTCAATGAGTTTTGGACTCTAGATTGAATTAGGAATAATAATTATTTTGTTGAATGTATTTTACATATTTGATTGGATTATGAAAATTATTGATGAAATGAATTAGGGAATAGAAGAATAGGGAACATACTTTCCTTATTTTTATTCCTTCAAATATGGTATCGAATCACACTTTCTTCAAGCTTTTCCAAAGAGACATAAATAAACTCCTTTCAATGTAGGATTTTGTACTATACTTATAATGTCATAGATTCAAATCATTCTTCATATTTGAAATAGAAATCACTTATGCTCAGATCTCAATAGTAGGGTTGATCATATGCGGTTTACCAATAATAGTAGACACCCTATTCGAGCTCAGATCCTGCCATGGCTTTGGTTACAAATAGATGCAATGGACCGGCCATATATTTATAGCCTAGTACAATCATCTTAGATTCATAAGCTGGTCCACCTTGGCCATCAAAAATAGGCTTGTAGATCATCACTTTGGTCCGTACAAATAGAGAGACAAGTAGGGTTAGGCTATACACCAGGGACATGTTATCCCACCTAGGATTGATAACCCCTATTCACTAACCCAAAATACAGGGAGGGTATAGAATACCATAAATATATAAATATATTCCAGGAAAAACCAAAACACATGGTTAAAAATTTGGTAAATTCATGGTATAACTCAATTAACTCCGTTAGGAAACTCCAAGAGCCTATAATGAGTTTCGTGCGTTAAAATAAGCCTTGACACAATACATTACCTTGATAAGTCAATTATCTACTACTTTGTATCCCTATCCCACTCCACCATACACTCCCACGCCCCTAATTTAGGTGCTACCTACTCCTACTTCAATGCCTACATACTTAGATGGCCAGGCAGTAACCCATAATGTCTTTATCGACACCACTCACACAAATCCCATAGGAAATACTAAAGTAATGCTCCCATTTCTTAATGCAAGTGTTTTTGTGGGTAATATTCAAGAACAACAAAACATAGCCCAAATCCCTACTCCAAATCCTGAACGGAATAATATTTAGAAAATGGAAGAAATGAAGTAATGACATGCTAAAAAAAGGCAAGTTCCTCATAACCAACCTCATCATACTACTACCAATCAGAACTGGAACTTCCATTTCCAAAGGAAAAATTGATATGGAATACTAGACCTAATAATTGAGGTGTTCCCCACCCTACTGAAAATGAAAACTAGGTAGGATCAAGATGGGATCCCAGTAGTCTAGGTGAATAAGGAAGTGGAGGTCAGATTTACTAAGAAGTGAAAGTCCACCATCCAGATTAAGTTGTCTTAACAACACTTCATTTTGATCCCTCTACACCTAAGCCAATCCCATAGGTAACATGCCTTTATGTTGTGCACTCAACTGACTACAACTAATATCTCCCTCTCCCAATCAATAGGTTGAGAGTGGATTAGATGCATGTCCGTTACAAAGAAATCTCCCATTCATGTATATTGTAATGCCCTTTGGGAACAAAAATACAAGACTAATTATGAGAGAATATGTAATGTTTTTTTTAAAGCTCATATACTATATTTAATTAACATTGAATTTACATCGCATAACAAGCTTCTCAGAATGTCATGGCCTACCAGTATGTAAACTAGACCAATGCAGAATCTTAGGATTGAGCATAGGTCCATTAAAACTATCAAAATATTCATAAGAGGTATATCAAAAAAAACTAGAGTATGGGTTGCTCCACCCTATAGACTAACTTAACAAGAAATAAAAACCAGAGCTCGTAGGTTGAGACAAAATGACATAACTAGCTAACATCAACATAAAAAATATGCAAGTAAACAAACCTAGATAATCATATTATGTTTTTATTAACTACAAGTCTATGAAGAGAAATATAATAAATCACCCACCAAACAAGAATAGGAGTTGGGATCCTTGATTTTGAAAAAGGATGAGCCGCCCCAATCTAAAGGCATGGGAGATAATGCAATACATTTTTCAACACATGTTGTGCATGTCCTATGCGTTTCTATGAGGTATTTTGTATGCATTTTAGTTGTAAAGACTTGAGTCTAAGGTATTCCCAATGGCTCTAAATTATAATCTTCAGGTTCTATATGGTTGGAGTTCACCAAATACTTAGGCTCTAAATCATGGACAATCTAGAAAAATTATATTATATATTGGTTGCATTTTCTAATCTATATTAGTCTAACAAATTTATAACATATATTAGTTTCCAATTACAAACAATTTGTGATTGTGATGGCAATTTAAGTACATATGTGTGTAATGTCCATGATGGGATGTATGAATTGTCCTCCCCACATTATCTACCAATGGTTATAACCTTGAATGAGTTAGCATTGGTCTATCACCACCATCTCAAAATGACCTGACAGATGAAAATTTTCCATGTCTATCATTATCACTTCACACTATCTCATAGATGACCCCTTCTATAGATTATATGCATGAATCTCTGGCAGGCCATCCTCTCTACCTAGCCTATGATTGTTTTTTACAGTAGGTGAATAAAGGACAATTTATAAGCATGGGATCACCATCAGTTCATCCTCCTCCATCCACTCCATAATTAGAAATTTGATAATTTTTCTCTTTTGACATTCTATTATGTAAATTCATTTTGGAAACTAATTCTATTGATAGCCACAAGACACCTGGAAGTCAAAGAAATTTTCACATATACTAATGGACTCAATGAACTCTACGTTCTTTGTTATTGGAATTTCCAATAATAGAAAATGTAGAGTTCATTAAGTTTAGTAGTGTATATGACAATTTCTTTGACTTCTAGGTGTGTTGTGACTATCGATAGAATTAGCTGCTAAAATGGATTTCCATAATAGAATGTTGGAAGTGGAAAATTAGGAAATTACTAGCTATGGGGTGGATGGAGGAGGACGAACTGGTGATGATCCTCTACTTAAAAATTTTCATTTATTCACTTGTTGTCACAATTAATCATAGGCTAGGTAGAGGGGATGGATTGCCAAAAATTCATGCATATAATTTGTAGGAGGGGTCATCTATGAGATAGTAATACGTAGAGCTTCGGCGTAAATCACATAAAGAGAGACATTTGTCGACGCGTTTCGAACCAACCAGTGTGGTTCATCGTCAGGACAAGTTGAAGAAACAGATCCAGCTTAGCAAGTTAAATAGACAGAGCAGAGCCTCCAACGGCTAAAAAGACCAACAGCTACTTTGGACTGGGTACCGGGATCAAAACCCCTTTTTTAATAATTTAAGGAAAAAGTTACTCTAGGGGGACCAATCCCTTAAAATAAAATAAATAAAAATAATATCAAGATAATAGTTAGTTAAAAATATTAATAAATAATTAAAATAATAAGTAAAAAATTAATTCATGATAATAGTTAGTTAAGATAAATAATTAAAAATTATATTTAAGGGAGAAAATTACCCTAGGGGGACCAATCCCTAAAATAAAATAAATAAAAATAATTTTATGAATAAAATTATTAATAAATAATTATTAATTTAGTAAAAATTATTATAAATAACTAATTTTATGATGATAGTTAGTTAAATAATTAGTAATTAAAATAATTCATGATAATAGTTAGTTAAAATAAATAATTAAAATTTTTATTTAAAAATAATAATAATAATAATAATAATAATAATAATAAAAATAAAAATAAAAATAAAAATACAAATAAAAATAAAAAAATAAAATAAAAATAAAAATAAAAATTACCCTAGGGGAGCAATAAAATAAATAAAAATAATTTAATGATAATAGTTAGTTAAAAATTATTAATAAATAAATAAAAAAATTTATGTTAAAAAAAAAAATGAAGTTAAATTAGTAATAGAGGAATTAAAAACAGGACTATAAAGATAAATAAAAGAAGGAGAAGGTATGAATGAAAAATATTTTATTATAAAAGTCAACTTAAAAAATAATAATAATAATAATAATAATAAAAAATAAAAAAAATAAAAAATAAAAATAAAAAAAAAATTAAAAAAAAATTAAATAAAATAAAATTAAATGAAATTAAATAAATGATGATGATGATGATGATGGTTAACGTCCGCTGAGACCAAATAATGGTCTATCGGACCTAAATTTTTTTTTATCTATTTTGATTTAAGATTTTATTCCTATGCTCAAAAAGCTTGGAGAGAAGCCTCCCGAGCTCACTATAATTTTGACATTGTAAAAGGCTAGGAAGGTCAGTATTGTAACAAAGATTGTGAAACTGAGATCTAATGTGGTTATACGCGGGACACTCTAAGAGGAAGTGGTTTTCATCTTTGATGTTCCTATTCTTACATATATGGCAGATCCTTTCCGTCCATGGCGTTTTAGGAACTGCCCAACGACCTGTAAAAAAAAAAAAAAAAAAAAAAAAAAGAAGAAGAAGAAGAAAAGCGACTAGGACGAGAGTGCTGGGACCCAACACCGATTGATTTTCCAGCCATCATCTCTATTGAGATTATTCAGCCTCTTTTCAATCTCCAGCGCCTCCCTAGAGATTGAGGAAGCTAGTGTTATTGCTAAGGTTTCGCGCTTCCATCATCGGAATTTTAGGGAGGCGTTGGAGATTGAAAAGAGGCCGAATAATCTCAATAGAGATGATGGCTGGAAAATCAGTCGGTGTTGGGTCCCAACACTCTCGTCCTAGTCGCTTTTTTTCTTCTTCTTCTTTTTATTTTTTATTTTTAATTTTTTTTAATTTTTAATTTATTAATTTTTATTTATTTATGTATTTAATTTAATTAATTAATTTATTTTTTTAATTTTAATTTTAATTTTTTAATTTATTTTATTATTATTATTATTATTATTATTTTTTTAAGTTGACTTTTATAATAAAATATTTTTCATTCATACCTTCTCCTTCTTTTATTTATCTTTATAGTCATGTTTTTAATTCCTCTATTACTAATTTAACTTCATTTTTTTTTTAACATAATTTTATTTATTTATTTATTAATAATTTTTAACTAACTATTATCATTAAATTATTTTTATTTATTTTATTGCTCCCCTAGGGTAATTTTTATTTTTATTTTTACTTTTATTATTATTATTATTATTTTATTATTATTATTATTATTATTATTTTTTTTTTTTTTTAAATAAAATTTTTAATTATTTATTTTAACTAACTATTATCATGAATTATTTTAATTACTAATTATTTAACTAACTATCATCATAAAATTAGTTATTTATAATAATTTTTACTAAATTAATAATTATTTATTAATAATTTTATTCATAAAATTATTTTTATTTATTTTATTTTAGGGATGGGTCCCCCTAGGGTAATTTTCTCCCGTAAATATAATTTTTAATTATTTATCTTAACTAACTATTATCATGAATTAATTTTTTACTTATTATTTTAATTATTTATTAATATTTTTAATTAACTATTATCTTGATATTATTTTTATTTATTTTATTTTAAGGCATTGGTCCCCCCTAGAGTAACTTTTTCCTTAAATTATTAAAAAATGGGTTTTGATCCCAGTACCCAGTCCAAAGTAGCTGTTGGTCTTTTTAGCCGTTGGAGGCTCTGCTCTGTCTATTTAACTTGCTAAGCTAGATCTGTTTCTTCAACTTGTCCTGACGATGAACCACACTGGTTGGTTCGAAACGCGTCAACAAATGTCTCTCTTTATGTGATTTACACCGAAGCTCTACGTATTAATATTATGGATCATAGAAGCCTCAATTCAACAATCTATGAGATAGTGTTAAGTGATGATGAAAAACATGGTAACTTTTCATCTATTGGGTCATTTGAGATGATGATGAGAAACCAATGCTAGCCCATTAATGGTTATAATCATTGACGGGAAATGTGGGGAGGAAAATTCAAATGTACCATCATGGAAATTATAAAAATTGTAAGGATGTGATTATAGGGGTTATGGAAATTCTAAGTGCCATTTTTTATTAAGTTTCCAACACCATCGGTCTTCCAACATCATTTCCATATAAATGTCATTGCAACTATATCGGGTTCTTTGCAATATATTTTAAAAAAAATGCAATCGTGTCAATCTTGCGGCGACCCTTTTGATGATAGTAGCGTCAAAACCATGGCGAGTTTGTTGCAATATATTTTAAAAAATTGGTGATCATGTCAGTCTTGCGACACAAGTTCTGATGGAGGCAATGTCACAACCATGGTGAGTTTGTTGCAATATATTTAAAAAAATTGTGATACCTTTGGTCTTGCGACGCAAGTTCTGACAACGACAACATCAAAACCATGATTGGTTGGTCTTGTGGCTGCATTTACAATGATAGAAATGTCGAAACCAAGGGAAATTCTCATAAGATTTTGTGACGAACAGGTGTTGATGCTTCGACAACAGGTAGCGTAAGAATTGCAATGAATGAGAAGGGGTTGAACATGCAATTGCATTGAAAATGGAGTTTCATGAAATATTCTTTTGTCATTATAGCTATTTAACCTCATATCAAGAACAAAAAATAACCTTCGAAAATTGTGTCAATATTTAGTAGTGCCAAAGCTCTAATACCATGCTGATTTTACTAGTGTAGTCAAGGCTAGTTAATTTTTTTTTAAAATTGATCACTGCTTCTAATGATATAGCCAATCTTCTTTTATATCCCAATCATTAAGTAAATATACATGAAAAAATTCAACCATTCATTTCATCAATAGAGAAAAATATAGTTCACAGTAAATAATAAGCAAGAGATAAGAGACACCAAAAAATAGGTTCACAGCCAAGGCAAAACCCACAAATGGAAAACCCAACCAATATTTCCTTATGAGAGATAAATTATATCCAATTCCAATTTGTACAATAACTAATCAAAGGTCAGCCATTGACTATCCAATATGTCCATGTCAAAGAGAGTTAAATGAGAGAGAAACCATATTGATATTTTCCACATTCAAAGTCAAGTCAACATGCCAAAATTCATCCTGCAGAAGATCAAATTATAGGTAGACAAAAAAAGTCAATGTTTATCACAAATTCAACAGGTTTGAAACTCGATCAACCATAGGCAAATATGCCATAGATATTTAGCCTCCAAAATAGTTCGGTCAAACAATAGAAGAAGAATGAGTCAACACTGATCAATGTAGTCAAAAGCATAAAGTTAATGCTGGTCAAAGATGCTACTATCTTCCTTCACACATGTGAGATATTCATGTAATTTTAGATCAAATTTGTTGTGTAAAGAGATGGTACAAATGAATTCCAATGATGCCTTATTTATATGTGTCACGAGAGGTGGATTTTCACACATGTGGGGCCGACTTGTCCTTCTTGAGGCTGACTTGGTCAAACATGAAAATTTGATTTTTCTCCATTAATTGCTAATGAAAATACTGACCATAGCTACTAATTTTTCAATATGAGTATCAACCATTATGATGTATAAGAAGGGAGATATGGGGCATCCTTGCATGAGCCCCCTTAAGGATTTGAAGAAACTAACAACCTTTCTATTGATCAATGGGGCTATCCATGCAGATCAAATGCGCAATTTGATACAATTTATAAATCTCCCATCAAATCCTAATTTAGCCATTACTTGATAAAGAAAGGTGTTCATGATTGGTAAAATGAGTTTTCTGTATCCAACTTGATAATCATCCCCTTATCTCCGTGGATCTGATTGGAGTCGATCCCTTCTTGGAAAAAAACTATGTTATCTAGAATTTGCATCTAAGGCATAAACCCACCTTGTTTTTCATATATGATGTCTGCAAGAATTCTTTTTATTCAATTGGATAAATTATTTTAGATTATGATGTAAGAGACATTGTAGAGAGAGATTGGTCGAAAGTGAGAAAAGAAGGATGAATTTAATTATTTTAGAATTAGTGTTAGGAAGTATGTATTCACTCCTATGCAATTATTCGTTAGTGAGTATCCCGCAATCTTGCATAAATTATATTTAATCATGTCCAAAAAATACTAATAAAAATCGGTTGAGAATTCATCAGGCCCTAGGCCTTTACATGGATTTAAGGACAAAACCACTCGTTTAATTTTGTCTTTCGTTGGGGGTTGTATTATCCATTTATTTGTTTTATCCAAGATTAAATAAAGCACATATTAGAATAGGCAAGCCTTGGCTACTACTAAAGAAGGCTCTGTCTAACTATACAGAGCACCAAAGTGATGGACAACCTCCTCCTTGATTTGTTGAAAATCATCTACCTGTGTCCTCTGAATTTTATCCCTTGAATATTATTTTTCCATTCTCTGCTTTTGGCATACTTGTGGAAGAACTTTGCATTTCTATCCCTTGCTTGACGCCATACACTTCTCAAATTTAGCCTCCATGCTTCTTCTTCTTATTTCATTAGAGTATGATAGTTTATGAACATTTATTTCTCTTGATGAAAGAGCTCACTTGCGACTAACCCTTCTTCTATTTTAGACTATAAAGCGTCCATCCTTTTCTCATATTCTTGAATCATTTCCTATCTTTTCATTCCTAAGGTTTTGGCCCATATTTTGATTCTTATAAGAGACATTACATAGAGATATTGGTCAGAGGTAAGAAAAGGAGGATGGCTTTGTTTCTTTTGGAATTAGTGCCAGAAAATATGTATTCACTCCTAAGAAATTCTGTTTTATTGAGTATCCCACTATCTTACATAAATCATATTTAATCATGCCCCAAAAAGGCTGATAAAAATGGGATGAGAATCCATCCAACCCCAAGGCTTTATCCATTTTTAATGAAAAAATCGCTTGTTTAATTTTGTCTTCTATTGGGGTTGTATTAGCCATGGGTTTGTTTTATTCGAGATTAACTCAGGAACATGTTATAATAGGAATTCCTCAGACTCTACTGAAGAAGGCTCTATATAACTATACAAGCACCAAAGTGATGAAAAACCTCCTCCTTTATATGTTGAAAAAATTCTAACTATGTGCCTCTGGCTTTTGTCCCTTGAGTATTATTTTTCCATTCTCTGCTTTTGACCTACTTGTGGAAGAACTTTGTATTTTTGTCCATGCTTGAAGCCATACACTTCTCAACTTTAGCCTCCATGTTTCTTATTATAATTTAATTAGAGTATGATATTTTATGAATATTTATTTCTCTTGCTACAAGATCTCACTTGCGACCAAGCCTTCTACTATATTAGACTATAAGACCTCCATCCTTTTCTCATATTCTTGAATTGTTTCCTATCTTTTTGTTCCTAAGGTTTTGATCCATATTTTGATATGATCCTTTAATATCTTAATATTTGGCTCCTAGATCTTGATAAGACTCCATGTGACCCATTCATTCCATGTTGTTGCCACCAACTCTTGGAATTCCAGTTTTTGAAGCCAAAATGGGCTGAATTGAAAGGGTATTGGATCATAATTTGCACTTGCATTTAGCTCCAGTATATGGGTGTTAATTTGGCAGCTCAAAGAAAAATTCCCTACTTTGGACAACATTCCTCATTAAGAAAGAACCCTCCTAGCCCTTGGAAGAATTTAATTTGATTAAGGAAAAATATATTTTTAAGGTGAAAACACTCATATGCTCAAAAGTATAAGTCGATTTTAAAGAGACAATGGGCACCTCTTGGAAGCATATAAATAAAAGACAAGTCAACCTCATTTGGACAAAAATCACACATTCATTCTTCTTCTTCATGAGGCTTGATTTCTTTTTCTTCATATCGGTTCATTCATCTATGAAATTGTAGTGTCCAAGGTCACACATACAAAAAGAAGAAATTAGTCCTAAGCTGCAAGGTTGGTTCAGGGAAAACTTGTCTATAGTCACTCGATTGATATGGTGCTCCCTATGACTGGATGACTACAACCGCACTGATGGTCATTAGATACTTGCGGATGTGATCTAAGATATTTTTGACCCTTGAACACAAACTTGGATCAATTTTGAAGACTTTTACTTGGATCATATTTGTCTATTGGGCTCATCTCTTGGATATTGTTTGGTTGGTTTTGTTGGATAGTCAAAGGATTGACCTTGACTCTTGATTGATAATTTGGATCATTGTACTCTCTTTCCTGAACATTTTATGACAAGCTAATAAGAAGAATAACTTGTGGGGTTTTCCCCCAGTCTTTGAATAATCTTGGTGTCTCTTGTTATTTCTCTTGATTGTCTTCTATTGTACATTACATTTACTATACTTTCTACAATTGATATTTATTATTAGAAGATTGATTTGATTGTTAATTGAAGTTAAGAATTGGGATAAAGTGATTATAACAACATAGAAAAATGGAAAATTAACAATGGGTCTATGATCCAATCCACTCCAAGGGAGAATGTGCCATCGAACTACCATCCACTGAGATAGAAAGGAGTCCAAAATCAAGAATCTATCCAAGCGAGCAACAATATGCCTTGCCCCGATTCGTTAGTTTTTGCAAGTGTACTTGTGCATGACGCACTTTATATATATTAGCTTAAGTTTGATGATGTCCTCCATATTTTATTGGAATTTCTCTCTTATTTGTGATACTTCATTTTTCTCCCACTTGTGCATGGTGGTATTAAAATCCCCCCATTATATAATTGGAGCTATAAAAGGTATCTGCTAAAGCCATTAAGGAAGCCCAACATTTGTGCTTTTCCCTAAATTTAAATGGAATATAAATATTTATAACTAAGCATACCAGGTTAGAGGGAAGGTGCAAGAATTTTATCGCTAGCTAGTGGAGAGTTTAGGAAATATTCAACAACTGAAATTGTGAGGGACCCCACATTGTGAAGAGTGTCCCTAAGGCTCGTCTTGAGCTGACTATTGTTATCCCATTTCCTTTCCATAACTTGTGCTATCTTTGGAGAGGCTCCTATTCCTTCATTTTTGTCTCTCAGAGCAGGGCCAATATAAGATTTTCCTTTTTAATAAGGGATTTAACTTCTGCCATTTTTATTTTTTATTATTTATTTATTTTTATTTTTATTTTTATTTTTTTTATCTTGAGCCTCTGCAATTCCAGGAGATTACCTTCATCATTTGCTACGAGCGTGGGTTTCCACTTGGGGCAGGGCAACATTGTTTCATTTCTTGGTGCTTATAGTTCCTGGCAATAGGGGGTCCAAAGTTCCTTGGAGACCCATTTCCTTTTCCTTTTCTGATTTCTACATTTACACTTCCTTATCTGTTTTTCATATCTCATATGCTGCCTTGCTTGTTCTTTTTATTTTTCAACTTCCGATATTTTCTGGTTGAACTAACAAATGTTGATCCTACTTTAATATCCCTTGGTGACAAAAATTCATCTTCCTCCCTGAGTGGATACTATTAGTTTGTATTTTCCTGGCCATTTTCCAAGTTTGACATATGCTCTTTGATTTTATCCATCCCTTCATCACTCATAGGTTCCGTATTTACAATGGGAGAGAATGCTCATGGGATTTCTACTTCCTCTACTTCCATTTTTAGTGCTTCAAAATTATTTCCTCTACTTATGTCACTTCTTGATTTATTGGTTCCTTTGCCAACATCTTGCCCCAATTTCCTTGGGGAGTGTGGTCCTTTCCCTTTGTTCCTAATTTGGTCATTTTTATTTGGTCGAATGTTTCTTCGTGAGGATGGCCCTCATCTTATTTTGGCTTGTTGCCATTGTTACCCAAATTCACCCTGTATGGGTTGCTCCTCTTGCATTTTCTTATAGTCGCAAGAAAAATGCCCATATTTATGAAAGAATTACATTTAAATGGGAGATGGTCATAATCTACCTCCTATATATGTGAACAACTGTCCAATTTTAAATTTATTTCTTCCAATAGGCCTCTCTAGATCCAACTCTACAAAAATTCGTGCAAAGGAAAATAAACCCTTAAGCGATTCGTCTCGATCAATATAAATTCCCAGGGCATTTCCTATGTTTATGAAAGTGGCTTCATTCTATTAGTGTAGAGGTATGAAGGGGATACCAGGACAATGGAAGGGACATCATTATTTGGATTGAAGTATGGGCTCCGAAAGATCAAATTTCGATTTGCTTTGTTTTCAAAGAAAAAAGAAAAAAATTCTTTCCCACAAAAGGAGGAAGTGTTCTAACCTTTTGTTAGAATGTAGCAATAAAAGCCTCCATTTGACTTGTGCCTTAGTCAAATGGAGAAATTCGAATTTCCACATTAGCAGGATGACCATTTGGGTTACCATGTCAATCATTGTGTTCCTTGTGTTTTCATGGTTGCATGTCATTGCATGTGTTTCTATCTTGTGATTTTCTATTCCGTAGCTTATAGAAGAAATTTGTATCTCTTGTTTTTAGTTTGAATTCATCAGTAGTAGAAAATTTCTTGCCATTTCTACATGGTATCAGATCCTAAAACATAGTAGAAACCAGTGAATAGATCTTCTCCTTCATAAATTTTTATTTGAAAATTCATTGAAGTAGTTTTTCTTTTGTGTGGGAAAATGTCTTTCAACAGATTGAGATTGGAGTATGCCATAAAGAGAACCTTGAGTTTCATAGCTTGGAAGGATAGGATGGAAGCTGTACTCAATGATAATGGAGTGGTGGAATACACCCAAACTGACATTCCAAAACCAATAACATTAGAAGCACAACATTATCCCAGTGGAAGAAGGATACTAGAAAAGCCAAGAGGATCATCCTAGAGGGTGTGAGAGACCACATAGCCTCGAATTTACATGGAAAATAAACTCCATTTTATATACGGAAGACCCTCACCGAACTATTCAAAAATAGAAGTGACACCAGGAAATTGGCATTGAGGGACAAGCTCAAAAAACATTCAGATGCAGAAAAATGAAACCATTTCACACTACCTCTCTAGATTCACTCAAGTTTGAGATGAACTTGGAGAAGTAGGAGAAAATGTGCCATCTTCTGAGCTAGTGAGCCTAGCTCTCCTAGGATTTCCAAAATCAAGGCATAGTTACCAATATTCTGTAAATGCAAAGGAAAAATTACCAAATTGGGAGATAATTGGTCCAATTTAGTGCAGGAAGAAATCCGAAGGAACAATAGAGATGGAGTAACATCCAAAGTTGATGAGGAAGAAATTTCTTCCTTGGTAGGCAAGGGAAAGAAGGCCCAAGGCAAGTTGGATTCCAAACAAGGAAATGGCAAGAAGAAGGACCTTGTCAAGATAAAATGTTTTTACTGCCACAAATATGGACACTATGGAACCAAGTTTCAGCACAAGAAATCCAATAAGAAGACCTTAGGAGGAATAGGAGGTGATGCTCTCACCTCCCAATTAAAATTGGACTTCACTCCGATTTCATGCATGAAAAACACTGTAATGGGGAGTGTGTGGTACGTATATTATGGTTCCTCATTCCATATGATAGGATGCAAATAATTCTTCAATAGCCTAGAGGAGAAGGACCTCTAGATCCACATAGAACTTGGAGATGATGGGAGGTATAGTACCAAAGGAATTGGTAATATTACCTTAAAGAGGGACTCAGGATCCCAACTTCTTATGAAATATGTTATGTATGTACTTGGGTTGAAGAAGAATTTGATTTCTGTAGTTGTATTGGAGGATAAAGGTTATGATATTGTGTTTAGCAAGGGAAAATCTTTTCAGAAGCATGTAGC